>JAFJYJ010000010.1:2860000-4290000 GCA_019022615.1 Acacia melanoxylon
GCCATTAACTAGTTAATTCTCATTCCATTAACTAGTTAATTCATATCCCTTGTCACTTTGTCAACATCATTAACATTAATGAGCAGATTCATACTTTGAGGAGGTACTTGCTCCTTCATTCTCAAATGATAATATTGTAACACCCCAAATTCCATACTTCAAATTGTGTCGGTTGACAATTAGTTTTAGGAAAATCGACATAGTTTGAGGTGCTACCACTAAGAGTAATGCGGAACAGAGAGCATGCACTTATGTTTGGACAATAAGTAACTGATATAAAATGTCCAGGCATAAGCTGATATATTAAAAATTTCCTGGAGGAATTTTCGTAATACAATTATTCAAAACTTGTATAATTACAATTCTTACATGGTAACTATACATGATTAAATCAAGCCTTAACTAGACTTGTGACTTAGAACCCAATACAGTTAATCAAACCCATTTGGTCAGGCCGGGTAAAGTTTAGTGGAAGTCTCCCCATCTTTCACGGCGACTTATGATTGAACCACATAGACGACCCTTTCTTCGGCACCAAATGGTTTGAAACAACTCTATCGGATTCATGTCAGAACTAGTCTTATTAAACTCCTTCCGACTCTGGTCTCGGCCGGTGCATCTTCATGGCTCCATCCGCCGATGCCTCTTTTTGGTTCCGTCCATCATTGCCTCTTTTCGTACGTCCATCGGTGCCTCTTTTCGGATCCTGGTTCCTTTTTGGACAAATTTGAGGTCCAATACCCATCGGACCTCAGGTAACAGTTAACCTCATATGAAAAGTATATATGTATGACAAATATTCATAACATTTCAGCATTTAACCATATATAGCACACAACAAATATAAGGTTACAACAATACATAGCACACAACAAATGTAATGTTAGCAACACAACAATACATAACACACAGCACATGTAATGTTATCCACGTTTGCACTAACTAGTGCCAGATGGCCCCTCGTGTCCTCAGCGCTAGGAAAACAATCTCACGGCATTATCAAGACTATAACCTGTATAAAGCTGAATGTATAAACAGTGACCTAAGACAGAGTCTTAGCCACGGTACATGACCCAAGACATAGTCCTATCCGTGACCTTATGAATCATCATATCACATAAAACATACAAGACACCAGAGTTAAATTACTAGTACACGAAGGTACCTTTCACCGTGTAATTGCCAACATGCCAGACCTTTGAACCCGACTCCGAACTTCCCGGATATCCTATACGTTATCATCAGATTATTTCCTTTTCTATGATATTATGATTAATATCATATTTCATAGAATAATATCAAAATGGATATTTTCACCTATTTTGACATTTCTATCCTTGGTGGATTTGTTATTACAATTTTGCCCTTACATTTTCTTAAAAAACGCATATGCTGATTTTGCAGCAACTTTGAAAAGTTATAATTAATTCTACAAAAACCATTTTGAGGTGCTGTAAAATGCATCATGACCCTTGGCATGTCTAGTTTCAAGGAAAAATATTCAAAGAACCTAGAACACCAAGAATCATTCCCAGGTTTAACATTTCTAAATGCTGCTCAGATTTTTGTCCAGAGAAAAAAATGGTTCAACTTCAACCGATTGTATCTCTTTGTACAGAAATCAAAATGCTACATATTTTATATATTTGGAAAGTCCTACATGTCTACTTTATTTTTGTAAAATTTCTTGATTTATTGGCTTCATTTTCTACATAAAATAATAGCCTCTTTTTCGTTGGCTGCACAAAGCTTAACAACTGAAAATCCTACAACTTTCACAATCTTGATCTATGGCTTCCCAAAAATCATTCCCTAACATGTTTTACCTCATTAGGAACTTTTCAATGCAAGGAGACCTAAAAACAAGTGTAGAAATTTATTTTCTAATTTTCTAGATTAAACTAACATTTATACCATGAACTACAAAAACTAAAGACTAAAGCTAAAACTTAATAATCTTACCTCTTGAAGATCTTACTCCTTCCTTCTCCTTGCTCCAAGAACTTCACTCTAGGTTCTCTCCACTCTTGTTTAGAATGGTTTTGGTGTGAAGAAATGTGAAGGGATTGGTGGTCTATTTATAGGAAAAATCCAAGATCCTAAACCATTGGATCATCTTACTTAATCAATGACTCATGAGTTTTGGTCTTTCATGTAGACACAAATTCAAGTCTCAAAGGTTCTCATTGGCCAATTTTATTTCCATAGGATTTAGCCCATTTTCTTTTGATTTTTCCTATTGGTTGTTCAAGTCTTGTGGGCCCTACATATGTAATATCCGAAAATTTCTAAATATTATACTTTGATAAAGAATACATATTAGAAATTAAAGAGTATGTTGTCTCTAATTATGTAAATTAATTATTATAATTCTTGGGCAATTTTTGCTTGGAATTTAATAAATCAAAGATCAATTTTCTAATATTCAATTTGGGATATTCCAACTTGATTAAAAAGAATCAAGAACTAATAGAGATTCAATATTAACATGGAATGAGTTACTAAGCATCATAATTAATTTAGGAACCAATCAAATAATAATAAATATGCCTAATAACATCCTAAATTCATGTGATAATTAATGGGCCAATGAGAGGTTTTAAACATTGGACTTTAGAAACAAATGAAAAACAAAAGTAATATGTAATTAAGGGGAAGGGGGATGTACGGTTTTTTGTGTGTTTGTGTGTTTGAGTGTAAGAGAAATTATGTGATATAGTTTAGTCTTAATTGAAATCCACCAATAGAAAAAGAAGGAAGAACTTGGAGATGAAGTAAATAAGCTTATGGAAGAAACTTAAGGGGACAAAGAAAAAATGGATGATGGTGAGAGATGTAAAGGGGCCACGGTTTTGGGAAAGGAAGAGTGAAATTTAAGAGTGAAAAGTTGAAGGGAAAAGTTAACTTGGAGGCAAAGAAAAGGGTATTTTGGTAATTGAAAAAAATCCTTAACAATTTGCTATAAATAGAGACCTAAGGTTTCTTCATTTTTCACACCAAACACAAGCAATAGCATCTGAATATAGAGAGTAGGGAGTGAGTGAGGAAAGCTTGGAGGAGTAGAAGCAAGAGCAAAGTAAGTTCTTCAAGTTCTAGCTTTTAAATTCATAGTTGGTATATGCTTTGATTTTAAATTTCCAAGGGCAATTTTATTTTCATGTTTTTTTGGTTAAAAATGGCTTTATTTCGAAAATTTGATGGAAAATATGTTGGATCAAAATTTTTAGAAGTTGAAGATCAAAGTAACGAAGTTTGGCGAAAATTGTTCGGTTAGAACTTTTCTGAAGGCAATGATATTGAGGCCATAATCTTATGCTGAAGATGAAGTTAATTAAATATGAAATTTTTCATGGTTAAAGAAGACATATAGGGCTTTTCAAATATACCCAGAGTGTGTCATTTTGATTTTTGTGGAAGGAGATAAAAATTCTCAAAGAAAGGCTACGTTTTTCTGGAAAATTCTGGGCAGCATATGAAAACGTGGAAACTGGGAATTGTTCTTAAGTTCTGGGAAAACTTTGATATTTTTCTCAAAACTAGACATCCTAAGGAGTCCGGAGAATTTTACGGATCCTCGTTTTGATTTTGCTAGAATTAGTTATGAGTTTTTGAAGTTAGACGAAAATCTGAAAGCTGTAACCAACGTGGTTCTACGAAATTTTGGACAATAAATTGTAAAATAAATCCATCAAGGGGCAAAATGGTCATTAGTGGTCAGAATATCTCTTAGGATACTATTCATAGATTAATAAAGTGATATTACTATTATAGGTTATCTGAGAACGCATACCAACCGACGTACGTACCGCAATCATCAACGAAGGTATGGACGCGTACTGTAACACTAACTCTAATGCTTATTATATGCTTACATGTGATAGATGATTTCATAGACTGAGACTCTATCTTAGATCATTGTTTGTACATTCGGCTCTATACACGGATTATAGTCTTGATAACGCCGAAAAGATGTTTTCCTAGCGCTGAGGACACGAGAAGTCATTAGCCGTGGCAGAGTGCGAGACGTGTGTGTGACTTTACATCTGCTTTGTGTGCTTATGTCTTGTTGTGGTGTTAATCTTGCATCTGCTATGTGCTTATGTGTTGATTACTTTGTTGTAATGTTATGAATATCATCATACATGTACTTTGTCATATTTGAGCATAAGGTTAATGTTACCGAGGTCCGATGGGCATTGGACCTCGCTCTTACTATAGCTTCGGGGTCTAGAGGACCAGGAGGACCGAAGACAAGGGTAAGCGAGCACGCATGAGGACCGGCTGGAGATTTAGTTTTATCTTTGGGATGTATATGTTTTTGAATTATGGGATAAATGTACCGTTATTATGATTCTCGGATACACCACGGTTAATGTTTTTAAAACTTATCGAGTTACTCTCAAAATTGCTCGATGCTATACTCGATAAAAATACATTATTCCGCTTTTCAAAAATGGGGTGTTACAACATATGCATTTACCATTTTACCCTTTCCTTCTTCACTAAGTTTTCTTCTTTTTCTCTCCTTCCTCTTCTCCAAATCGTGCCCTATCCCTCTCTCATTCATCCTCTTCTATTTCATTAATTACCCCATGTGCTTGTTTATCCCATGTGCTTCTTATCTTTAAATATTATTTAACTCAAATTTTATCTCATCTTATCCTCTTACTTTGATCCATAACCATTGGATTAACTTTATGTTAGTTTAAGTTTAATCTTCACCATTAATCCATAACTCAAGTCTCCTATTGGTCCAATCAATTATCTAAGGATTTAGCTTATTTCCTTGATTTTTCATTGGCCAATTCAATTACACAAGGATTAAGGTTAATTATGGAATTAATTAGGACTATTGGATTCAATTTGTGTTTGTTCAAGATAAATCCTCATCATTAATCCATGGTTCAAATCTCTCATTGGTTTATTTAATTTCATGAGGATTAAGTTTTATTTATAGGATTAATTAACCCTTAATTGCATTTGCTATTAATTAATTGATTTATTAACTAATCATGAAAATTAGTGCTTAATTCTTCATTTTTGGCCCTTATATAATTCAAAATAATAAGCCCCTTTTGGATGATCTTAATTTGCCTTTAATTATCTTGAAGAATTATGCAACTAATCTCAATTAATGCAAGTTTATTTTGTTAAGTGAAATTTGGATGAAAATATAATCAATAGATTATAATTCTTTGAGACACATATTCATCTTTGTATTTTGCTAATTTATTTATCAAAATACAATGTTCACATGAATTATGAAAATTAGGGTATTACAAATATTTTTTGAAGTTGTACTTTACATGTGTAATTAATTCATTCACTTGATTGATTTAACTTATACCTTGTTTTTCATTTTACAGATTTTTGGTACTAAGGATGCCTTCTCGAAGGAAGAAATCATTTGGTTTGAAAACTGTTGACTGGACATCTTCTTCAACATATAGATGATTGAAGTTAGTTTTTATATTGCATAATTCGTAGGAGGTAGCTAGACAACTTTTTGACGCTTTGTGGTGATTGTTGTACAGAGAAAAAGTAGTAGTAGTTACCACTTGAATTAGTTAGAGCAAATTGGTTAAGATGAATTGAAGTTAGCCACTTACACTTTGTTGTTACTAATTTGCTACCTCTATGTCCAATTCATCATAAACTATGTATCTTGGGATATTTATTACATATACATGCATGTATTAATTTACATCTTACACTTTGTTGTTACACTTTCGTGCCAAAAATATAAGGTTAGTTGAGCTAACCTTTTTAGCACATAGGTGTGTTGTTTTATTTTATCACATTGTGGTGATTGTTGCCTGCTGATATGTAAGAAGGTTTTTGTAAGAGTGGGCAATCATACGAAGCAAAATATTTTTTTTATATATATAAAAACACTTAAGGAGTCTAATTATAGGAATTAGACTCCGTAAGTCGAACTTACAGTGTCTAATTCCAAGAATTAGACTCCGTAAGTCAAACTTACATCATCTAATTCCAATAATTAGACTTCGTAAGTTCCAATTAAGGCGTCTAATCCTTATAATTAGACGCCTTAAGTATAGTTATCAAAGTCATTTTTGCCATACTTAAGGCGTCTAATTATAAAAATTAGACGCCGTAAGTCAAAACTTACGGCGTCTAATTATTATAATTAGACGCCGTAAGTTTTACCTACTGCGCCTCCCAGATATGCGTCCCGCGGAAAAAGGACATTAAATGTGCAAAAAATAGGACGTTGTAACCCTGTTTTGTAGTGGTGTTGGGAAAATAAGATGACTTGATGAGGACACCAAAGCATGGACAAATGAGACCAAGATGATGACTTAAATTCTTGCCCAATAAGCCAAAAGTTTCAGCTGACATGAGGATAAGGAGAGGGAAGGAACACAAGATATATTGATAGGCTCAAAATGGTCCAAGTGAGTTAAGAAAAATCCTCCCACAAGCCTAGTATTTTCAGCCAATGAGGAGAGGACATGAATTTAAGAAATTGCCACATATTCAAAGCAAATTAGGGAGCCAAAACAAAAGCATGTTTCGGCCAAGAGAAAGAGAGGAAGGAAATTTATGAAGCAAGCCATAATTAGTCATACAATATAAGGGTAATTTGAACAATTATCAAGGGGGACCCTTAAGTAATTTTTCATCAATTATAAAACACATCCTATCCCTCTTATCATGTAAGGTTTCGTCCAAGCACCCAAGGAAACACCAAGTAGAGAGCCATATAAGGAAGAAGGAAGGAAACACTAAGTCTCCTAGGTAAGTGATTATCGTTCAAGTTTCAATTTTCCTTCTTCATCATCATGTAAGTTTTAAATATTGAGGATGTTATTATTCAAGTTCCAATTTTCCTTCTTCATCATTTGTTTAATTCCAGTAGTTAGATCATGGGTCATTCTGTTACTATATGCTTTGTGTTTCCTTTGTCAGTCATGAACTAACTTTCTGATGGCTGAACGAGGATGAATTCTTAAGCGTGTATGAACCTTGTTGCAAGTTCTTAATTTAATTGATTCAGTTTGCTTATCAATAAATTAACTACTAGTCGATTAGAGGAATCTAGGGGCTAGACCTGTGGTCTCGGCTTACTGGCAAGGAGTTGAGGCTAGACCTCTGAGAAACAGTGTTTGCTAGGCAGCCGGTGCAAGGCTTGACCTATTTATTGTAGGCTTCAAGAATGGGTCTACCTCTCATAACCAGTACACCCTGAGTATAATACAGATAAAAACTAGAAAGTTTCCATAGGAATATGGAAGGAGTATAGTTAATATCATATGTATAGGATGCGGAAGCTTCGATAGATCATAGCGGTGGGTTAATCGAATAGCTTTGTAGTTAGTAGCTATACTGTAGCAATTGCGGAAGCTGTGTAGTATATATTCTATAGCAATGGGTAGAGCAACTGGGGGAATTATGCACTTAAGGAGGAGTCCGAGTTCAGCCTAACTTCTTACTAATATCTTCTTAAATTTACTTTGCTTACTTCTGTTATTAGCGTAATCATCAAAAACCTCTCAAACCAATTACATTTACTTTTTCGATTGCAACTATCATAGCAATTGAGCGTCACTCTTCGGTATCTCGGTCTACGTGGGATGATACTCTACTTTCACTTTATTACTTGATCGATCGGGTTCACTTGCCATCAAGGAAATCGACCAGCAAGTTTTGGCGCCATTCTTAGGGACCGTTGATTTACGTAATAAAAAGCTCATTTTTTACGTTCTTGATTTTCGGTACATTACGTAGTGCATGCGCAACTCGCCTTGACCAACCTAGAGCCTTACGATCCCGAGATAGAACGAACCTACAAGCAAAAGCGCGGGAAGCGAAGCGAAGAAGTCAACCTTTTGACTAAAGCAAACATGGCTGATATGCCTGTCAACCCATAGCAGAATCAACGAGAGCTGATACTGATAAACGGGGATAACCAGGTCCCTCCACCTCCAAACCCAGATGTGAACAAGGCCAACATGGAATTTGGAATTCTATATCTAAACAAGCTGAATTTGGCCATCACACCGCCAACATTCAATGAAGGACACTTTGAAATCAAAGGTGTCATGATTCGAATCTTTGAATGCGATCGGGCAATTTGGAGGACTTCCATCCGAAGATCCGCACCTGCACCTCAAGATCTTCATGGAGGTGTGTGATTCCTTTGTCATCCCAGGAATCTCATCCGACGCTGTCCGGATTAAATTATTCTCATTCTCACTAAGGGACAAGGCTCGGACGTGACTCAATAACCTACCTGCTAATTCCATCTCCACGTGGAATGATCTGGGGAGTAAGTTCTTGCTCAAATTTGTTTCCACCTACTAAGAACGCTCAACTCAAAGGGGACATCACCAACTTCCAACAAAAAGCTGATGAATCAACCTACGAAGCCTGGGACAGATTTAAAGACCTCCTTAGAAGATGCCCACAGCACGGTCTGTGCGAATGGGTCCAGTTAGAAACATTTTACATGGGGCTCAATGGACAAACACGATCCATTGTAGACACCTCCTCTGGAGGATCCATCCTAATGAAGTCTTATGAAGAAGCTCATAATCTACTGAAGCGCATGGCCATGAACAGTCATCAGTGGCAAGCAGACAGAGCTATATCATCCCGAGCCGTTGCAGGAATACATGAATTGGATGCTATGTGTAACATCCCATTTTCAAAAGCAGTAAATTTTTTTTCCAGCAGAGTAGAGCATTGGAGCAATTGAGTAACTGATACATATATTTATAAATGCCGTAAGTCTGGCTGATTTACAGAAACGGTACATTGACCAAGAGTTTTCAAAATGAATAACACCCGAAGAAAGTCTTCAGCCGGGTCTCTGTGCGGCTCTGCTCGCCTTTTCTCCTCGGTTCTCGGTTCTCCCGAACCGACGCTATGATAAGGCGAGATCCAATTGCAATTTGGATCTCGAGTGTGGTTAACCTCATGCTTAAATACGACTACATATACACGACAAAGCAATCAATACAACAGTCCATAACAGATGTATGATTAAAAACACATAACCACGTATACAAGATAATAACCACGTATGTAACATAACCTCGTATGATACAACATTAATAACCTCGTATGTGACATAACCTCGTATGTAACATACCGTGTATATAGCATAACCTCGTACACTACTACACAACAATCATATACAATCATATAATAAACATTAGAGCTAGTGTTACGGTACGCGAACGTACCTTTTGGCGGTACAACGGAACTTTACGGAAAAACGTGAAATTCGACGGCGGGAAAAAGCTGCGGTATGACGGCGGCAACACAACAGCGGCTCGATTAGCTCAGATATCCTATAAGGACAACGTTTATCAACATTTGGCATCATAACAGGCCATTTCGGCGAAAATTACTATTTTGCCCCTAGTACCCCTATTTGGCGGAATTTCGCCAGAACTTCGTTACTTTGACCTTATTCCATTTCAAAATTATCCCCACTATGTTTTTACCTCGTCAGGAATCTTTCAATGCAATGAGGCTTAAAAACAAGTATAGGAATAAATTCTCGAAACTTCCTAGATCAAAACAACGGTTCTACTATAACTACCGAAAGAACTACGAAAACTAAAAGCTAAGGACGAAGAACTTACTCGGAGCTAGGTAGAATTTTTGCAGAGCTTCTCTCTCTAGAATTTCGGCCAAGGAAAGAGAAGAATGGTGTGAGAAATGAAGAAGAGAAGGGTCTTATTTATAGAAAAAATTCGGGACGTAAAGGGAATTTTACGCTTTGTTTTTGAACCGTTAGATCTAGGGTTTTGGGAGGAGCAATCTTGGCCCTCCATCCATAGGTGCCGACCTCTTTGGCCCAAAAGTCAAAGAATGAGTTGTCATCTTGCTTTATGGCCTCCGGTCGATAAAGCTACCCGATCGGTGTCCCGTTTCGCGCGATTTCGCGAAACTCAAAAATGCGAGCGTGTAACTTTGAAGGTCTTTTCATCCTCTTTCATATTATCAATTTGGATCCTCTTTTTGATCATATCCAGGTATTCTCCGGTGCGTCGGAAGATATTCGGACAAACGCGTCCGGTTACGGAAATCGCTTAGATAGAACCAACTTCGGACAACAATTCCTTCGAATCGTAAAACGTCCGGTTGTTGCCTAACTTAATCTCGTGTTTAAAAAGACACAATTGTTTCTATAGGTTCTCACTTTGCCTATCGACTCTACTCTATCGATCAACTTTTCGTCTTATTTGAAATTAGGGTTTTCGGTTGCGGAAACAACGCACAGTAAATTCTTTCTTCGTGTAAAAATTCACTTGTTCTTAATTTGATCAGTCTGGAAAGACTTTTACCTCTGGTTTACCTGTAGAATTTATTTCTAACTTTTCCCTCGGTCTGCCTATAAGCTGACTCACCGCATTATATTATTATTTTATTCTAATTAACATTTTAATTATTTAAACAATTCTTTTTAATTAAAAATATTAAGAATTTCGACCCCTTAATTAAAAAATTCAGTTTTAAATATTTTTTCATAATTTTTTCCATTTTTTAAAAATATAATATTGTTTTACCAAAAATTCCCGTTTTACCCCTGCCTTCGTTAAGGCTTAATCAGGCCTAATTTCTTCGTTTAGTGATCTTTTTAGGATCAGGTTTCTTCATATATTTATCTTTACCAATTTTACAGTATATTGTTATCTTGCAAACTTTTATACTGACATTGTCATTTTATATCTTATGTAAAATATTAAAAATGTTTACCCATCGGGTTACTTTATGGTTACGAAATGCTTTTTAAAATTTTCTTCATGTTATTCCCTACGAAATAATTTATTAAATTCTCATAATTAGGGATAACACTTCCATATTTTTCTCATAATTTTTCATGATCTTTCGGTATTTATCATAATAGTTTTATTTGTTTTTATCACCATTATATCATTTTTAGTCATTACGTTCCTTGATTTTCCTGTAAATTTTTTGACAATTTACTCTATAATTATAACAATTTTCTATAACAGTTTTAAACTCATAATTTTGCTTTATCAAAATATTCGTTAATTTCTTTTATCTCAAAATTTCAGTTACTAAAATCGGGTATTACATTTCTCCTTTGTTAAATAAAATTTCGTCCTCGAAATTTGCTCTATAACAACTTAGACTCTGTTTATCTAAACTTTGGACTATTCGCTCCGAAACTTTTCTCTATATGTCGGCCGCTCCGCTTGACGAACGAGAATTCGCTCTGGTTTGACCGTAACGATCTTGTCATGTTGTACTTTGATATATAGTATTTTCCGTGGCACCCATATACCCCGGTCAACACCAGATATCAAAATGTCTCCATGACGACCATACACCATGGTAACACAAGATACCTTAAATGTTTCCATGACGCCCACACACCATGTCAACACAAGATACCTCTACTCAATGACACGATCGTGGTCGATCGTAGTAACTAAGAAATATGCATTGGAAACTAAAATTTTCGCGACAAGTAAGATAATTATTTATCAAACCATAGGGAATTCCTTACTATACATGTATCTTAACGATTTCTTTCACCTTTGTACTCGGGTGTAGTTTTCGAACACAGGACTTTTCGTCCATTAAAACACGGGACTTATTGTCCTTTCCCGAGTTTCTTTCAACTCAAAAGGTACTTCAACCACTTGTGTTAGCGATGCAGGTTCTATACGATACTTACTAACTCTAGGTCTTACATCGATTAGTTCAACTTGAGAGGCTTCAATAGGCGAGAGGCGTAAGTCATCAATTTTGTCTGTCTTCATGACAAGACATATCCCGACCCATAGCTAATGGCACCACGACCATCTACTTGGATCCGGGACAACCAACTCTTGGTGCTATGACCAACTTCGTTCTCAGTCTATGCAAGCTCGTCTCAGTCTGTGTTCTACGCAATGATTTAAGTTTTACTCTTTAAGCTTTATTAATGGTTATGAGAAAATTTCGGTATGAATCGTGGTACTATCCCGCTAGATCCGAAACTAAATATCTATGTTACTATCTTGGAAGATTGTTATTCCTTGATGTACGGCTGAAATGGTGTTACGAGCATATGTCAACCCTTGACAAAACGTAGGAATTACATAAGCGAGTAAATCGTAGATCATGGGAAGTGGGTATGTGTTCATGATAGTCATTTTGTCCATCCTGTGATGGTTGATACAAAGTCACAACTCTTGTACTTTGTTCGGTATCATTTGATACGGCGTTTTAGATGTTGATCCTATGCTAGGTATTAATGTCATAGTGAATTTTGAGAATGTCGTCGATGTTTGTGAACGAGTTTTTGAACGAGATATATATTCGATTTGGAATTCGGACATGATTACATAAGCAAAATAGTTCACACCCAATGGTGTAGCTACTATTGGATCGTAAGGTAATACATATACGTATGCATCCCAAAATGATTCGCATATTCATCGATATAACGAGTGATTAGTACCGTGTCGTACAATACCTAAGGTAGGTTCCTATCGAGAGATAGTTATTCGGATCCTCTCCGAAGATTATTCGGCCTCGTTAGTTGTCAAAGCGAAAACCCGGCACTGGGTTTTGTGGCCTTATCCCCGTAGTCCTTTGAGGACGGTTCGTGTATAAGTGCCCCGGCTTCCGACACTTGTAGCATATCTGCTCCCCCGCACAGTTGGTTCCTGGGTGGTTCGTTTTGCATTTTGGACATGGTCGGGGTCCAGGCATTCCTGGGTTGTTCTATTGCTCATATCGGTATGGCATCTTGCCTCCCCCTTGAGGATTATTCCATGGTGCCGCCCTCTTCTGCGAGGAACTTCGCGGCTCAACCGTCACGACTTGCACCGCTGCGGTTGTCGATTCTTGATGTGCGTAGTTCCGTTATGTTTCGTTCGATCAACTGCCGCATGACTCCACCGCTTGGATCAATTGCGGGAAGCTGTTGGGATACCGGCTTTTCCCTTATTTCGTACTTTAGCCCGTCTACCATCCCGCTTGCCTTCCGGCTCTCGTCAACGTTACGTTTTAGATATGAAGAATATCGAGGCAGTTGGTAAACCGGGCGAAGTAGTCATCGAATGACTCCTCGTGACTTTGTCGAATATGGAGGAATTCGACTCCTTGATAACTTGTATCGAAGGAGGAAAATATTGTTCGTTGAACTTCTCCGAAATTTCTCCCAAGTCACGGGACAATAACGGATTTGCAATGTTTCTTTGCAATGCTTTTCCACCATCGGTGCATCCCTTCCGGCTTATAGGCGCAAGTTGGGCTTTTCGGTTTTCCGGACAATCCATCACTTCGAAGATCTTGTCCGGTCTCATAAGCCGGTCTTGGCCGAATCGAGCTTACCACGAAAAAGCGGAGGTTTGAGCTTGCGTAAGTGGGTGACCCATTCTTTGCGTGGTCTCAACCACTCTGTTGGGTCGAGGTAGCATTGCTATTGCCCTATTACGTCGAGGGGGTGTCGAGATCTATCGGACTCCTCAGTTTCACGTTCATCATCAGGTTCGGTTTCATCTTCTTCCTCAGCATTCTGTCGTTCCTCATTGGCTCGGTTACCTTCAGCTTGTCTCTCTTGTCTTTCCACAAGGAGTTCATCAATAAGAGCCCTTTGTTCTTGCAGCATTATCCGCATGTCTTGCAACTCATTTTGTTACGGTTCTTTGTGGTTCTTGTCGTTCGGGTTCGTGCATTGGTATTCTTGGCTGTCTGCCTCTACCTCTACCTCTGCCTCGGCCTCTGGGAGCTCCGGCTCCTCTTAAATTTGCCATGTCTTGTTCTTTTACCTTCGTTAGGGAGAACGTTAGATTCAAAAAGACATTAATTAGTCTTATCGCGAGACTTTAACACACTAATACTACGAACGGACACTCGTACGATTTTCCCTCACTCGGGGTTTCACAGTACGGAATTTCGTATCGGGAGTTCCTCTACATGAGTCAAATCTTTGCATGTACTTATCGAGTTTCATCCGGCGTGGCCCGGCTCCACGGCTAAGCTCCGGGTTAGGATGGAATCACCGCCCGATATAGGCGACGATTATAAAGAGGCGATACCACGAGTGGTGCCGGAGACGGGTGGTACATCTTTGGTTTAGGATGGTATACCGGTGCAAGATGGACCGGGTACACCAACTTAGGGCTATATAAGTACTCATTTTCCAAAAAGTGCTCAAAGTTTTTGAAAATGGCTAATTTGAACATAACTCCGTTAACCGAACAGAATGGCCAGATAAGTGTCTATCATGGGGACCTCACCAACTCTATGGCGGCCCGATTGGCCACACCCACATAGACTAGCCTTAACTTGTCCTACCAAATTGTCCGTAATAACATAGTCATATCAATGCCGGGACTACCGCTTCACGATACCAAAAGTGTAACATCCCATTTTCAAAAGCAGTAAATTTTTTTTTTCCATCAGAGTAGAGCATTGGAGCAATTGAGTAACTGATACATATATTTATAAATGCCGTAAGTCTGGCTGATTTACAGAAACGGTACATTGACCAAGAGTTTTCAAAATGAATAACACCCGAAGAAAGTCTTGACCGGGTCTCGTGCGGCACGCTTTCACCTTTCTCCTCGGTTCTCGGTTCTCCGAACCCGACGCTATGATAAGAGCGAGATCCAATTGCAATTTGGATCTCGGTGTGATTAACCTCATGCTTAAATACGACTACATATACACGAGCGGCAATCAATACAACAGTCCATAACAGATGTATGATTAAAAACACATAACCACGTATACAAGATAATAACCACGTATGTAACATAACCTCGTATGATACAACATTAATAACCTCGTATGTGACATAACCTCGTATGTAACATACCGTGTATATAGCATAACCTCGTACACTACTACACAACAATCATATACAATCATATAATAAACATTAGAGCTAGTGTTACGGACGCGAACGTACCTTTTGGCGGTACAACGGAACTTTTACGGAAAAACGTGAAATTCGACGGCGGGAAAAAGCTGCGGTATGACGGCGGCAACTGGCGGCTCGATTAGCTCGAGATATCCTATAAGGACAACGTTTATCAACATTTGGCATCATAACGGGCCATTTCGGCGAAAATTACTATTTTGCCCCTAGTACCCCTATTTGGCGGAATTTCGCGAACTTCGTTACTTTGACCTTATTCCATTTCAAAATTATCCCCACTATGTTTTTACCTCGTCGGGCATCTTTCAATGCAATGAGGCTTAAAAACAAGTATAGGAATAAATTCTGAAACTTCCTAGATCAAAACAACGGTTCTACTATAACTACCGAAAGAACTACGAAAACTAAAAGCTAAGGACGGAAGAACTTACTCGGAGCTAGGTAGAATTTTTGCAGAGCTTCTCTCTCTAGAATTTCGGCCAAGGAAGAGAGAAGAATGGTGTGAGAAATGAAGAAGAGAAGGGTCTTATTTATAGAAAAAATTCGGGACGTAAAGGGAATTTTTACGCTTTGTTTTTGAACCGTTAGATCTAGGGTTTTGGGAGGAGCAATCTTGGCCCTCCATCCATAGGTGCCGACCTCTTTGGCCCAAAAAGTCAAAGAATGAGTTGTCATCTTGCTTTATGGCCTCCGGTCGATAAAGCTACTACCGATCGGTGTCCGTTTCGCGCGATTTCGCGAAACTCAAAAATGCGAGCGTGTAACTTTGAAGGTCTTTTCATCCTCTTTCATATTATCAATTTGGATCCTATTTTTGATCATATCCAGGTATTCTCCGGTGCGTCGGAAGATATTCGGACAAACGCGTCGATTTACGGAAATCGCTTAGATAGAACCAACACGGACAACAATTCTTGAATCGTAAAACGTCCAGTTGTTGCCTAACTTAATCTCGTGTTTAAAAAGACACAATTGTTTCTATAGGTTCTCACTTTGCCTATCTGACTCTACTCTATCGATCAACTTTTCGTCTTATTTGAAATTAGGGTTTTCGGTTGCGGAAACAACGCACTGGTAAATTCTTTCTTCGTGTAAAAATTCACTTGTTCTTAATTTGATCAGTCGGAAAGACTTTTACCTCTGGTTTACCTGTAGAATTTATTTCTAACTTTTCCCTCGATCTTTATAAGGCGACTCACCGCATTATATTATTATTTTATTCTAATTAACATTTTAATTATTTAAACAATTCTTTTTAATTAAAAATATTAAGAATTTCGACCCCTTAATTAAAAAATTCAGTTTTAAATATTTTTTCATAATTTTTTCCATTTTTTAAAAATATAATATTTTTTTACCAAAAATTCCCGTTTTACCCCTGCCTTCGTTAAGGCTTAATCAGGCCTAATTTCTTCGTTTAGTGATCTTTTTAGGATCAGGTTTCTTCATATATTTATCTTTACCAATTTTACAGTATATTGTTATCTTGCAAACTTTTATCTTGACATTGTCATTTTATATCTTATGTAAAATATTAAAAATGTTTACCCCATCGGGTTACTTTATGGTTACGAAATGCTTTTTAAACTTTTCTTCATGTTATTCCCTCGAAATAATTTATTAAATTCTCATAATTAGGGATAACACTTCCATATTTTTCTCATAATTTTTCATGATCTTTCAGTATTTATCATAATAGTTTTATTTGTTTTTATCACCATTATATCATTTTTAGTCATTACGTTCATGATTTTCCTGTAAATTTTTTGACAATTTACTCTATAATTATAACAATTTTCTATAACAGTTTTAAACTCATAATTTTGCTTTATCAAAATATTCGTTAATTTCCTTTATCTCAAAATTTCCAGATTTACTAAAATCTGGGTATTACACTATGACTGCACTCACGGCTCAAGTGTCATCTCTGACTAATATGGTGAGGGGACTGACCATTTCATCAAGCAACACTTCGCTACAACCATCTCGGGTAGCTTGTGTCTTGTGGCGGAAGACTCTCACTCTCGAGTCTTCACCGGCCCGAGATACGCAAACTTCGTCAACAACTTCAACAGGGGTAGTTACACCAACAATCCGTACTCAAATACATACAACCCCGGATGGAGACAACATCCCAATTTCTCATGGAGTTCTCAAGGTCCACAAGCAGCGGGACAATCATCAAGCCCACAATACTCAAACCGAGCATCAAACCCACCAGGGTTTACCCAGCAAGCAAGGCAGCAGGGCGGAGAATCAGACCCGCAGCACTCTATGTGGACCCTTCTAAAGGAATATATGGCAAAAAACGATGTTGTCATTCAGAATCAACAAGTAACCCTGAGAAATGTCAAAAATTAAGTGGGACAACTAGCTACCGCCCTTAATAACAGACCCTCAGGATCCCTGCTCAGTGACACGGAAGTCCCCAGGATCCAAGGTAGAGAAGAAGTCAAGCTGATAGAGCTCCGAAGTGGTAAAAGCCTAGAACCCAGAAAGGCAACCAAGCAGCTTATGGTTGCCACTAATCCGCACTATGAGAAGTTTAAAGAAGAGCAAGAGAGTACTGAACAACTCCTTGAAGACGAGCAGAGTCAACAAAGACTGTCACAACCAGAACATGATCTCAACATAGCCACATTGCCTACAGGTGCAGCATTGGATGATCATGTGCAATACCCAACAGCGAATACTACTGCATCATCATCAAGGCATAATCGTGACCTTAGACCTTCAAAATTGCTAAAGCAACCCCTACCTTTAAAATAAACATTGTGTTCATGAATTAGATTTGGTAGGCCACTTCTGTGGGCCTACTACAACTAAGTTTAACTCCGAGTCAACAGAGTCGTGACGACTCACATTCAAATTTCTACCTTTATTTTGTCTATAATCGCCATCCTCTCCTCCCGCGTCTTTTCATAATCTCACAGACTCTCCATCTCCCTCCATTAACCAACCATCATGCCTAGGGTCCTAAAAACGATGAGGCTCCATTAGGCGCCCCCACCGGTCGATGCCCGCCATCACCCTAACCTACCACCGGAACCAGCACCAGCAGCTTCCATACCCACCTCCTCGTCCTCCTCATATTCCTCCGACTCTTCGTTTTCCCAAGGCCCTGCTTCTGTTTATGACGAGGCTTATATGATCTCCAATGCACCCCTCTACTGGCGGCCAGAAACTTACGTCAACTCTCCGAACAGGTTCCGTAAGCGTCTTCGCCTATTGCGCACGGAACTGAAGACCATCCATGGGGACCCACGTGCATTCTCCGCCACCCATTGTCGGGGCCCGCTGATATCCCTCTCACTCTCACAGTCCCATTCCGGAATTCCAGCCGTTATCGGGGTAGACTCATCGGCCGAGGAGGACACCGCCAATAGTGCCCCCTCTGCACCCGCTCTCGCACCCTAGTTCCCCTTTCCGTTTACTGTTTCCATTTTATTTTCTTTTTGTTTACCTGACAATATGCCTATGCCCTGGGCGTTTGTCCCAGGGCTATTGTGAATGATGCTGTTTCATTTTCCTCTATTGCTCTTTACATTACCACCGCCCCCCTTGTTGCGCACCAAATTGCTAATAATCGTTTATTACTTCTGCTGCAATGAGGGCATTGCATAGTTCAAGTGTGGGGGAGGGATTACTTAGGTAATATAACCTGCTATCTGCTATTTCAGTGTGTGTGTGATCTAATTACTCTGCATTTAGTTTTTGGGCACAAGCTAGAAATTTTTTCAAATTGCATGATGAAGTATGAACATAATACTGTAGAAATAGAAGGAATGTCTGTATAACGCAACGTAGCATGATTGCCTAAGAAAACTAAACCTGTAGGCTTGGGAAATTGACAATGCTAGCTAATCTGATGCGGGGTAAAATGGCAGTGAGGAAGTTTAAAGGGAAGAACCCCCGATGGAAGGATTCAATTGAGCCTAATTGTTATATCTTTTTAGTGTGCAAGTCTGCTAGTCCTTGTTTGATCCTTGATTTGTCTTAGTTATTTGATAAACTATCTGGCATCTGAGTTTGAAGTTCGTAGGATAAAGGCATTCATGTCATACCCATCAATCCCATACACAAACCATTTGTCATGATCCCCATATTGCTACCCCATTAAGTCACACGAATATGCTATAGCAGAACGAGATAGACATAAAAGAAACTAGAAGAAAACCATGAAAATGCTACGGCAGAGTGCTCCAATGAAAGGCTACGGAAAAGAGCTACTAAAAAAAGGTATAAAAAGGAGCACTCAACTAAGACCAAGATATCTTGTTACCTAATCTACTATAGCATTTACCAACATTCCCATCTCAAACTCCTAACCATCTTCACCATTGTAAACCAAAAAGTCCTTTTGATGAATGAATACTCAGAATGCTAGGAAGCAATCTTAGAACTTTAACAAGGCTATGGAACTTCCAGGGCTTTTATGACAAAAGAGAAATTAAAATTCCCTGAGTGAGAGAGCGCAAACACCAAACTTGAGAGCCTCTTGAGGCTTCTTCATCTAAGCAATACCACGCTTTCTGAGCCGTTAGCATTAGGTAATGGGATTGCCGAAGGAGGACGTTAACTAAAGACAAGTGTGTAAGCAAGGGTTATGCAGACAAGAGCACTATAACTATGAGTTTTGTTCGCTTTAACTTATTTTGCCCAGGCGTGCAAAAAGCTAAGTGTGGGGGTATTTGATGAGCACAAATTATACCATGTTTTCCCTGTATTTCATGACCGAATTGAATGGTGAATGAAAGCTTAAACTACAAACAATCCAAGCAAAAAGACATATATTCATGATATAGGAAACTGAAGGATGGAAACCATTTACATCCTAAACATGTGCTAAGAAGAGCAAATTACATTGTTTTAAAGAACGTATAGCAAAGTTGATACGATGATATAGCATTCCGACCACAATTTGAAAGGCAATAAAAAGCATCACGAAAGCTATAGCAAAGTAAAGGACATAATGCTATGCGGCATATTTTACGACCCTTTTATCTAGCGATTTCGGGAATAGAAATAAAAGATCGAGATCAACGGGTAGATTCGCGTAATGAAATAGAAGATGCAGAGGATCAAAACGGAAAGATTTAAAGAATCCCGCAGGATCTGCAGAATCAATCTACAAAAAGAAAATGCGATAGATCTCGACAGATTTGGAAAGCCTAGCTAGCTTAACTTGCGTCACAAGAAATTCTGAATATAAAAGGAAATAGCAGAACAACCCTGGAAGGGACTCGCACAGAGCCAACACAAGATTTCGCATTCAGCAGACTCAAAAGAAGAGTAAGAGACTTCACTAGCACGAGAATTCCAAGATAACCCAGCATCCTTCCTCGCAGTAAGACGGAGGGAAGAAGACGTGGAGTGGTGACGTGACAAGGCTTCGTCCATGCCGTCAGAACGACGTCAAGCTTTCTATTTTCATTTGTTTAATTCCAGTAGTTAGATCATGGGTCATTCTGTTACTATCGGTTTTGTGTTTCCTTCGTCGGTCATGAACTAACTTTCGATGGGCTGAACGAGGATGAATTCTTAAGCGTGTATGAACCCGGTTGCAAGTTCTTAATTTAATAGATTCGGTTCTTTGATCGGTAAATTAACTACTAGTCGATTAGAGGAATCTAGGGGCTAGACCTGTGGTCTCGGCTTACTGGCAAGGAGTCGAGGCTAGACCTCTGAGAAACAGTGTTTGCTAGGCAGCCGTTGCAAGGCTTGACCTATTTATTGTAGGCTTCAGGAATGGTTCTACCTCTCATAACCAGTACACCCTGAGTATAATACAGATAAAACTAGAAAGTTGCCATAGGAATATGGAAGGAGTATAGTTAATATCATATGTATCGGATGCGGAAGCTGGGTTAATCGAATAGCTTTGTAGTTAATAGCTATGCTGTAGCAATTGCGGAAGCTGTGCAATATAGATGCTATAGCAATGGGTAGAGCAACTGGGGGAATTATACACTTAAGGATGAGTCCGAGTTCAGCCTAACTTCTTACTGATATCTTCTTAAATTTACTTTGCTTACTTCTGTTATTAGCGTAATCATCAAAAACCTCTCAAACCAATTACATTTACTTTCTGATTGCAACTATCATAGCAATTGAGCGTCACTCTTCGGTATCTCAGTCTCTGTGGGACGATACTCTAATTTCACTTTATTACTTGTTCGACAGGTTCATTTGCCATCAAGGAAATCGACCAACAGCTATTAGTAAGATCTAGTTCTTCACCAACATAAAGACATTGGATACAATGATGGCATCAGAAGAAGCAATATTAATGTTGTCATCAGGGGGAGTAAAACTGATGTCACCAAGAAGGGAAGTCAATTCATGTTGTACTCTTTTTCCCTTATCTAGGTTTTGTCCCACTGGGTTTTCCTAACAAGGTTTTTAATGAGGCAGCAATAGACAGTGTATCAATGTATGGTGTACTCTTTTCTTTGGTTAGGTTTTTGTCCCATTGGGTTTTTCCTAGTTAAAGTTTTTAATGAGGCACATTCATAATGGACATCCAAGGGGGAGTGTTATGAATATATTTATTATGTGGATGTCCATTGACTCAACCACCTTCCATATTTTAGTCATCATTCATGAATATCAATTGGGAATCTAAAAGGCTATTTAATATACATTCAGATACATGAATGATCTGAAGGGTCATATAATATGCATTCATCTGTATTAATTGTACCATTTATTGTACCTTAGTGGTGACCTTTGGTGATGACCAAGGTTGTCAAACTCGCGAGTTTAAGCAAACTCATGACAGTGACGTAAACTCGTATCATGAACTCGAATCGTTTATTATTAAATAGGTATTACTAGTGTATAATTAAATAATTTAAATATAAAAATGACAATAATTTGATTTAAATATATTTTAAATTCAAATAATTGAAATTAAATCCATCAACATTCATCATTTATCATATTTAATAAAGAAATTTCTACAAAATTTCTACAAAGTCATTGAGCATGATCAAATCAAAAAAGTTAGAATAAAACTAAGAGTAAGTTAACACGATTTTGTAAGTTAGAAACGTAAAAACAGTAAACTTGGTGTATAAACTTGTGAGTTTAACCGAGTTTATGACTAACATTGTGATACCCCTTGTAAGTACGACACTTATCAAAGTATTGCAGCGAATGATAGTGAGCAACACAGGGATAGAATAGTAAAATGATAAATAAAACATACTTGGTTGTGTGCAGGAATAACCCATTGAGTTCTTAATACAGTAATCCGTGAATGTATTGGTACCAAGATATTAAAATTTCAAAAAGGGAATTAAACAAAACATGTCTGTAAATTCCCAAGCCTATTAAAACTAAATAGAAGCCATCAGTAGGCCGCACTTGCCACCTTCCCTTTGAAACTTCGTCTGCAGCCATGACCATGTCCGGATCCTAAGCTCTTAGAGACATCTGGGATTCAATTTGAATCCCAGAGTAACAGTTAATCTCACAAACATAGTATAAACGGCATATGACAGTCAATCATAACAAGTAGTCCACAACAGCATAACATTCAGTAAACATACTGTAGATCTCATGCAGTTAAACACAGATCACAAAACCATAGCGCTAGGTATACCATGTGGTCACCGAGAGTCCCCCATACACCGGATTTCTCAATCGAAACACCCAACAAGGATTAGTAGACTAGGACCTACCGAGAGTCCCCCGGAACAGGCGCGAGTTCTCAATCGGAAGCATCGAGTCATCGAATGCAATTAGGTTAGCCACCTAAGGACTTTCGTCCAATAGGCCCTACCCTAATTCTATCCACCAGGAAGGTACTCCATGGTCAGTCCTTCCGCTCAATCAAGCCGCGAGTGGTGCTGGCCCACACGGGTCGGGATAATCATGTGTACGATTTAAAACAAACATACACAGCCATACAGAGTGCATGAGGATTAAGTTACTACCTGACTGCTTCCAAAATCTTCAACTGGTTTCACGTCCGTTTAATGGTCTCGGCAACTATCGCGTCCTATTAATACACATTTACAGACGGTTGGTTATTATTTGTCCAAACTCTTTATAATCTCCAATACTATGACCCTAGTCTTAATGTAAGACTATTGGACTTATATCAGCTCTCCAAGGTCCATTTTAATTTTTGAAGGCCAAGATAAATATTTTGGGCCTTATTTTCATTTTTTCCTCATAGGCCCAATTTTTGATAATTTACTACTATATATTTTTAATTACTATTATTATTATTATTATTTTACAATTTATTATTATTTCTCCATAATTAATTTAAACTTTCAGAGCTATTCTAACACTTTAATTAAGAGTTTATAACCACCAATCATTATGCTTTAATACTTTACATATAATGTTTCTCATCTCAATCAAAAGGTTTAAAAATATATAATGGAAGAATTAAAATTTGTGCATAAATAATAATAATTTTCTTCTTCTTTTTTCCTATTTATTTTTCCACGTGTGCCCCACGCCAATTGCAATAATGTGGGTCAACGTAATGCAACCTTTATTTCTTGCTTCTACCTTGGTGAACACACACACACACAGAGTACGCATTGGGTTCTTAAAAGTAACAACCTATACACTTCCTTTTGATTTCCATATGCAGTGATAGGTACTTATTATATATATAAGACATCCATTTTTTTTTTTTTTCCAAACTTAAGAGCCATAACTGCAAGAATACAAGAAATTAAGATTCATAACTACAAGGACGCATGAAATCATTTTTGCAAGTACTTCTTCTCTTTCTTTGTTTTTATATATATATATATATATATATATATATATATATATATATATATATATATATATATAGCGTTATACACTACCACTGATAGCAAACTCATGCAGCAATACACTTATATGTTCATTTAAAACATGACAGCAACCATATATGTTTATATATATTAGATAGCATGGTTTTCCTACATCCTTCTCAACTCAAGTGTAGCGTTTTAGTTTCAATCATCAACTCAAATATATAAGCTAAGCCTCCCCTGTTTCAATGTGTATAAAGCAGAGGCTTCATGGTATATAAATATATCCATTGTTACTCACTGACACACGTACAGTAACTTTTTTTCCTTTTTTTAAAGATATATACATATATATATTTGTTTGAATTAACTAACCAAGCTCAGATCACACACACCCGTACAATAACGTTTTTCCTTCTTTTCTTATCAGTTTCCAAACCAGCAAACCACAAGACCCATATATATATACTGTGTACAGTGATCTTAAGCTTGAAAACGCAAACACAAGCTAAAACAGTCCCTGTTTTCGGTTTCTTCCACAGAGAATCGTTGCTTCATTTTTTTAAGGTTTATTACTTAATACCTAGTGTCGGAAAAATCATGGAACTAAGAGGAGAAGAGACTCGAAGCTTACCTACAGGTTTAGCCTACACGACGAGGTCACCGTCAACACCACAACTCCCCTGTTCTTCGGTAAAGACGCAGAGGAAGAAGGCTCCAGTAAACTCTCTCCCTCACTCTCTCTTGTTCTCTCTCGGCTGTCTCTCTTTTCTCTAGTTTTGAAGAGAAACCGAGCACACGTACACACCATAGGAAAAAAAAGCAATGGCTATATATAACGAACTAAAAATCTGGTCCAAAGAGAAGAAGACGTTTGTTCATGGCGCTGGGCTCAAGAAGTAAGGCGTTCCTGTGCGTGAGCCGTGGAAGACGCCGAATGAATCTTCCGTTCTGCGTTTTCATTAGACACGTTGTGATTTCTTGCGTATCTTTGAGTTTACGGTGCTATCGTGTTCAGTGTGTGCAGGGGATGGCTGCTGCTACTGCGTTTTATTCGATTAGATATAAGGATGTGATTTTATCCTTGTTTTGATTGCTTTCAGCGCGTACAGAGGGAGTATTTTTTATTTATATATATATATATATATTTATATTCAATGTATTTCCCCAATCTGATGCTTGTTGGGCCAAGGGATTTAAATGAATTGGTTTGAGCCCAAATGCTTCTGTGCGTTGGCTAATGGAATACATGAAAATGAATAGATCATGGTTTTGGTTTTAAAGCATATGGGCTGATCTCTCTCTCTCTCTATTTATTTTTATCACGTGGCTTCAAGCAGAAGAAGGCATGGTGCTGGAATGGTTTATGGTATATGTACTTTGTGTTTTTGCTTGACCCACTTAACAATTGATCATTAAATAATAAATTATTCCCTTGTCTTATTGTTTAATTACCAAATAAATGCTACAAACAAATCCTTGATGTTTTGTAAGGATTTTCTAACTTATTTGACTTCTTTAACCCTTAAAGTAATTTCTCTAAAAATCTTAGGCTATAAATCAACCTCTAACTATTTTCTTTGAATTTCTCAAGAAAATAGGTCCTTAAATTCTAATAATTATTTTAGGCTAAATTTTCATAATTGATTTCCATATAATAATTCAATTTCAAATCCCAAAAATTTGGGATGTTACAAACACAAGTTTTCTACTAATTTGACTCGTTTTTATAAGGTAGAAATGTAAAAACGGTAAACTCGGAGAGTCAACTCGTGAGTTTGACAACAATGGTGATTACCCTTGGAGGTCTATAAATAGAAGTATTGTACAAGCATTAGAAAAAACAATGAATGAGAATTACTCCCTGTTCTGTAGTAGAACACAGATGTCTAGCTTCAGTGAGCTAGGGGTGATTAATATCGGATCAATGGGCCTTTCAATGATCGAGTGTCGAAGAGGAGGCACTGACTCGATGATATCTATAGGGAAGATATCAACGAGAGAGCTCAGATCACAGTGCAACACAGGTGAGGTGTTTCGCCTGAGGGGTGGTGTGCGTGCAGTGTGACTAAATCGTAAGTAATTCAAATAGAGAGAGTCTAGAGTGCACCTGGTGGGTAATCTCCTATTTATAGGGATTACCTAGGGTTTCACTCCCTTGCAAATACTCCAACCATCAGCCACTATGCATCTCCCACGTTCCACAGATGCTTGCTCCACTACCTGCACGATTCTGCTTACCTGGTTAAATGGGTACTTCACTGCAGGCCCTCTTATTGGGCCGAGTGACTGGCTGGCCCAATATATGGGTCCATAACAGTTGCCCCAAGCTCGGTATGGCAGGTTTCTGTCGTGCCGAGATTAGCGTACTAATCAACCCGGTCTTCGTTCAACGAGTTCAAGTTATCACGGGATGCTTTCCTTGCTTTCCCTGCTTTACCGCTCTCTGTCGAGAATGATGGGCTCACTTTCCAGGGGTATTTACTCGATTGTACCATGGCCGGAATTCGTGCTGACAAGTGGTCTTTGGTCAAAACCGTTGTTATGAACTCGGTCATAACCGGCTATGAGCTCCTGCCGTCTTGCCAACTCTCTTTGTTTCCTGAACGACGGGCCGGCTTTTCGTGGCGGGCTCTTTGCTTTTATGATAACGAGATTGACTCTGTTATTTCTATAAGTTGATCTTAGTCGGATTACGAGCTTGACCCACGTGTTGTCCCCAATATTGGTGGTCATAAAGGATTGGGAATATTCGTAGGCGCGACTCAGGCATGATCCTATCCAGCTAAGGATATGGAATCGCCGCCTTTTCGCAACCACTCTTCTTGAATCGTGTGCACATTAAATGCTCACGACTCTTCCTGATCTTGCCATTATTGCACTTTCCCACTTGGAAGGCATTTAATATCGGTGCCGCTTATATTTTCCGATAAAAGGGGAATTGATGACTCCAGTCAGTTTACATTCTTTCACTGGAAATGTATTTATTGCCCTTGGGATTTTTAACATTGGAATTAAAAGGGCATTAATTACCCTTGACGCTCCCAATGTCAAAATGCCTATATAAACTTCTGCTTCTTCATCCTATTTGCCCCATTCCCCACTTTTCAAACTTCTTATCCTTCTTCTGTCTACCTCATTAGTTTTGCTAATGATGCGCAGTTCCAGACAAGCAGAAGTGTGGATGCCAGGAAAATCAAACCCTGGCCTTTCGCCTTTCCCTTTAAAGTGTTTGCAGATGAGGGGTTGAAAAGTAAAGAAGAGAAAACAAACACCGATCAGAACGCCGCCAGCAGCAACCTTCAAATATATTTGCCAGTCTTCATCCACATCCTCCAAAGGACATGCGGGAGTCCAGATATATTTTCCAGTCTTCACCTGCCTGGCAAAATATTTCAACTGGGATCTCAATCAAGTTCCGTTGGGCATCGGGGAAGGTCCTTGCCCTAAAGCTCTCTGACTCAGAGATCTTCACCGCACGGAGATTCCTTGACATGAAATCAGTTGCTATTGACGGGTTAATCGCAGCTGATGGGGATCTGTGCCACATGGCCTGCATCTGGGGATTGTTGCAGCAGCAGAGAGTATTTCATATGAAGTTTCCGCTTGCTGCTGATGAGTTTGGACGCCCAGACTCTGACAACTTGGGAAGATCCCTTTAGAAAGTAGTAAAACCGTACTTGGTTGTATTTTGCCTTTGTATTTTCCTCGGTTTATTTTCTTGTAAGAACATTATGTAAACCATTCATTACTAATGGAAAATACTTTTTGCTATTGCTGGTTTCTCCCCCCCCTTTTTTGGCGTCTTCGGGTTGCTTTGAGTGAACCGTCCTCCAGAGCGGTTTTGAACTAAAGGCCCTCCAACCCGGGCAGATTAAAAGTAAACCGCCCTCCAAAGCGGATTTGAACGCAATGCCCTCCAATCCGAGCTGAATTAATATTAACCGCCCTCCAGAACGGATTGCATTTTAAACGGAACGCCTTCCAATCCGGGCTAGGTTTTAAAAATTTGAATAGACTTTAATTGAGCT
This sequence comes from Acacia melanoxylon, assembly GCA_019022615.1. NCBI lineage: Eukaryota > Viridiplantae > Streptophyta > Magnoliopsida > Fabales > Fabaceae > Acacia > Acacia melanoxylon. The sequence goes on from JAFJYJ010000010.1 coordinate 2,887,678, forward strand.
TCATTAGTCAACCATATGTCAGCCACGTGTTCGCCACACACCTTAGCGCATCATGACATTCAACCGTCGCCTATGCCGAGTGGTCATTCCTGTGACTTTGATATCCGCGCGCATTCAATGCTCATGCCGTTTCACTTGAAACGTCACTTACTTTAGGGTTTATAACTCTATTAGTGGGGTGTAATGACGTCGCGACCCCTGGCATTTCAAATTCCCAACGTCTATATATATTTCTTCTTAAAAGTTGTCAGTCTTACATGACATTTTCGATTATCCCTTCTGCCTGAGGAGTTTACTTTGCGTCCAAGCTATCGCCTTCCATCGACAACCTTCTCGCACTTTCCCTCTTCAACAGGTATTACCGTTTGCCCTTTACTTGCTTGTTCTTGCATTTCGCTTTGAGGTTTATAGTACGCTTCCGGTTTTTCTGGGTGCGTTTCCGGTTTGTTGTGCTTCTGGGTTTTTATCGTGCTTTTGGGTTTTTTGTATTTCGGGCTCTATTGGGTGGGTTCTTAGCTTCTGTTCCCTTTTCTAGGTGCCTAGAATGGCCCAAACCTTTTCGTATGTTTTCAAACCCAAAGACCCTCTGTCCCCCAGACAACCAGAGATTCAGTCCCAGGACATTCCTTTAGGCACCGATAGTATCCCCCCTCTACGTGTACTTTTTAAACCCAAGAAGGTTTCCTTCTGGGAGTTGTCTTCCGACGGAGAAAGAACACTGTCGCCCCATGAATTATTCACCGTTCCTCCTTCAATTCCCGTCGTAGTTCCAAGTCCCGATTTCGAGGAAAACTGTTCTAGCCCCGGATTACAAACCTCGGGTCCTACACCTTGCGACGAGTGCTACTACAAAAGTATCGAACTAGCCCGAGTAGGTCGGGATCGAGATGCCGACTTACTGTTAGACAAATGTCGATGCAACATAACCCCTTTACCTACCTCAGCTAGCTCCGGCCCTTATTACCCCGATCGGATGCCTTTGCCCAGCTATCAGGATAGCTCTACTATGCCAGGTATATATCATTCTCTGATCATTACCTTTTTATTTTATTCTTAGGTATTCATGGCTTCATCACACCAACCCGGCCAATCCCCGACTAATGAGTCCAGTGCTTCTGCCTCATCTCAAGTTCCGCTCGATTTGACTCCTACCGTGAGTAGTTGCGTTACGCAAGTAAAGAACTCCTTAACTGATAAAGATCTTCGTCAACTCGGGGTTGGGGACGGGGAGGGTTACACCGTCCGATTGTCGTTGATGTTATCACCCTCATAGGAGTGAGATTTCCCTTCACCGACTTTCAAATCCAACTGTTGAGTCATCTGCACCTCGCTCCCTCACAACTTCATCCCAATGGCTGGGCGTTTGCTGTTGCCTTCAAGAGCTTCTGTAGGGATTCAGATCTCATCTGCAGTGTTCCGACTTTCATGTCTTTCTTTTCACTGTTAGAAACAAACGTCTCAACCACAGCTTCAACGAAATGGTTTGGTTGGACGACTCTTCGGAGTATCCGTGATCGGAAACTTTTCAGGCCTTTTTGTGAATCGTGGAAAAACTTCAGAACAGCTTTTATAAATGTTGAAGCTCTCCCCGGCCAGGCTCCTTGGTTTGTGCGAAGGACTGACACTGGGGAGACCGAAGAGTGGTTTCCTCTATACTGGTCTATACATCATCATACTCTTAGGGCCGAAGACTATATTCCTCAAGCCAAAAGTTTTTCTGCTGACGAGGAAGATACCTGGGTGGAACTCGTGCAACTTGCAGGCACTCTAAAGGATCCCATGATCCGGCTGAGCTTATAGCCACGCCCCTAGTTAGGTGGTGCTCGTTAACCAGTAGGACATTGCTCGTGCATGTTGATTTCCTCTTTGTATTTTGCTTTGTACTGACATTCCTTGTTATTTCGCAGGCCGAGCTATGGAAAAACCGGGGTTCATGAATGTATTCAAGAACCGCTCTGGGAATGTCGGGGAAGCTCCTACCAACCCGGCCGACGATCCCCAAGTTCCCTCAACAGGGAATGCTTCTCAAAAATGCTCTACACCCCCAGATGCCCACGACTATGCCGCCCGTAAAAAGGCCAAAGGCAAGCAAGTCGTGACGAGGCAAGCTGCTCCGAGCATAGAACTTCGTGCTACGCCGGCCATAGAAGGCTCGCCCACTCCATCCGGGTCTTCTCCTGCGCGAACAACCTCGGCTCAGACCGGATCCTTGCATCAACTCATGGTAGCCAATCTTCCTGAGGGCATCCTGTGGGAGAAAGGATTAACACAAGAAGTATTAGACATGACCCGCCCTCCTGCCCACTTGCATGATGCCTCAGGACTGAGTGACACTGCTAGGAAGAAGTTGTCCGTGATGGAATTGGAGGGCTATAGGTCCATCTCTTTAATCCGAGCCTATGCTCTCCTCAAGGTGAAATTCGGGCTGGCTCATGCTCAGATACTTGCATTGAAGAAGGAGAATGCAACCCTGAAGCAAAACGCCAAGGTGACCAAAGTTGCCGAGGAAAGGGCTCGAGCCGCTGCTGACCTGAACGCCCTATCTTCCTTACACACCCAACTGCAAAAGGACTTCCAGTCCCTACAAGCCATTAAGGAACAACAGCAAGAGCAAGTACAATCCCTCAAGGCCAAGGAGGAGACTATGAAGGAGGAGCTGACGGCCTTCAGGACCGACCTTGGTAAGGCGGAGGAGAAATTGGCCACGGCCGAGTTGGATATCAAACGTCTGGAGGATCTTCATTCCAACAGCGTCGTGGCTGCGGAGAAGGCGCACTCTGACGCTGATCACTATAAAGCACTGCTTGAGGCTAAAGAAGGTGAACTTGCGCAGGCCAAGTCAGAACTTATTGAATATGCTGACGCGGCCATGGACTCCTTCAATAATGCTGTGGCGCAGATTCGCGCCCTAAACCCCAGAACGGCTCTGGACTTGTCCGGCCTGAACTTCCTATCTTATGTTGGCAAGAAAGGACAGTTGGTTCCTCCCGGCGAAGATGAAGATGAAGAAGAGGAAGGACAAGGTCCACCCCCTTCTTCCCAAGCCTGAGTTATAATTTAGCCATATGTTGCTTCAGAGTGCTCTATCTTTTGAGGGCTCCCTTTTGTTGCCGTGGTTATATCTCGGCTTTGAATTTTTGTAAATCAACTTAATTGACTCTTGTATTACTCTTTATCAATGACAACGCTTTGCTTTAATGCATTTCTGCTAGCTTTACTAAATTCTCGCTTATCGTCAAAATCTGTAACCGCATTGTTTAATCATTGCTTGGTATTGAAATATGGATTCATGCAGTCTGCAGTAAGGATTCACTCGACGTAATTTTAAACACGATTTTCCAAAATTTGTGAGAGGACCATAAATTGACTTAAGGCATGCATGTAGTCAGAAAACTGGTTCTTTGACCATGAATTCATTTATGCTTTGGTGTCGATTATGACTTTGAGAACCAAGTTTAAATACCTCGAATTCTTACGTTCGCTTTGGACATGATCTTTGGAAACAAGTTTATATACCTCAGATCCTATATGTTTTGATTTGAACATGGTCTTCGGAAACAGGCTAAGGTACCTCGGATTCCTGCATGTTTTAATTGGAACATGGTCTTTGGAACCGGGTTAGGGTACCTTGGATTCCTGCATGTTTTAATTGGAACATGGTTTTTGGAACCGGGTTAGGGTACCTCGGATTCCTGCATGTCTTAATTGGAACATGGTCTTTGGAATCGGGTTAGGGTACCTCGGATTCCTGCATGTTTTAATTGGAACATGATTTTTGGAAACAGGTTTATATACCTCAGTTTTCTACATGTTTTAATTGGAACATGGTCTTCGAAATCGGGCTAGGATGCCTATGATTCCTACATGTTTTAATTGGAATATGGTCTTTGGAACCGGGTTAGGGTACCTCGGATTCTCGCATGTTTTAATTGGAACATGATTTTTGGAAACGGGTTTATATACCTCGGTTTCCTACATGTTTTAATTGGAACATGGTCTTCTGAACCATGTTAGAATACCTCGGATTCCTACATGTTTTCGGCAATCCAGTCTTGTGATTTTTGAAAATGGGTTTCTAGACCCGAAATTCATTAAAAGATTAGCTTTAGAGCCATTACTACATCACTTCCCGTAGGAAAAACATCTGACGAAGCATTACAAAAGACTTATCAACTATAATAGGTCTTAAGCTTGTCTGCATTCCATGTTTGCTTCACAGCTTTCTTCTTTAGTGTTTCCAGCTTGTACGCCCATTTGCCCAAATTTTCCGTTACTCGGTATGGTCCTTCCCAGTTTACAGCGAGTTTACCCTGGCTGGTGCTTTTGTTTCCTATGTCAGCCCAACGAAGGACTATATCTCCTTTGGTAAAGGATCGGGGTATCACCTTCCGGTTGTATCAATTGGCAATGAGTTGCTTGGCGACCAACTCTCTGGAATGCGCCTTGACTCTGACTTCATCCACCAGATCCAATTCAACTGCGATTGGTCGGTTATTCTCATCCTCTTCATGTAGAGCCTTGATTCTCCTCCCTGATGGTTCACCGATCTCGACAGGGAACATTGCCTCGCAAACATAGGTTAACCTAAACGGGGTTTCGTGCGTTGCCGACTGGATGGTGGTCCCATGTCCCCACAGAACTGGATATAATTGCTCCACCCAACTTGAATCGGCATCCTTCATACTCTTCTTCAACCCGTCCAAGATAACCTTGTTAGCCGCCTTGGCTTGCCCATTGGACTGTGGGTGCTCAACAGAGGCGAAATGCTGCACGATATGGAGCTCGGCTACCATTTCCTGGAAACCCTTATCGGCGAACTAGGTCCCGTTGTCCGTTACTATCTTGGCCGGTATCCCGAATCGAGATATCACATTTCGGTTAAGAAACTTTTGCACCCGCGCCGAAGTAATTGTTGCCAGCGGTTCTGCTTCTATCCATTTGGTAAAGTAATCCACAGCCACAATGAGCCAGCGCAACTATCCGAGGGCCCTTTTGAATGGGCCCAACAGATCCATGCCCCATTTGTAAAACGGCCATAGAACCGAGATACTTGTCAGCTCGGATGGGGGAGTGTGTATAACGTTAGCATGCTTCTGACAGCTAATGCATCTGCGTACATGTTCTTTGGCGTCTTCTGCCATAGTGGGCCGAAATATCGGCCCTCACGCCTACTTTCGTGTTAGTGCTCCGGGCGCCCATGGTGCCCATTTATTCCCTCATGGATCTCGGATAGCACATAGTCGGCCTTGGCCGAATCGAGGCATTTCATCAGTGGGGAATGAAAGCCCTTCTGATATAATTCGCCGTCTATCATGGTATATGAAGCTGACGTTCTTCCTATCTTGCACTCGCAGTGTCTTCCGGGAGAATCCCCCTTTCTAGGTAATCGGCGATTGGCTTCCGCCAGTCGTCTGCTTCTGAGATTAGCATAACACAGCTTGGTTGTAACAGGTTTTGCTAAACAATCGTGCGGTGATTTTCGGGGTTCTTAGTACTTGCCAATTTTGACAGAACATCTGTCTTGACATTTTCCCCCCTTGGGATATGTATCATTGTTACATTGTCAAAGTCAGCCATCAACTGTTTGACCTTCCCCAGGTATTTGACCATTAACGGGCCTTTGGCCTGGTATTTGCCTTCTATTTGAGATGCGACCAATTGAGAATCGGTGGATACGTGAGCTCTCTTGGCCCCACTTTCTCTGGCCTGTAGTGATCCATCGATGAGTGCCTCGTATTCTGCCTGATTATTTGAGGTTGAGAAATCAAAACGGAGGGAGTGTTCCTAGGAGACTCCTTCTGGGCTATCGATAATAATTCCTGCCCCGCTTCCTCTCTCATTCGACAATCCATCGACGAACAATTTCCAAGCCATGTCGCCTTTGTGACCGCCTTCCTCCCCCGAGTTTCCCACGGGGGTTAGTTCCATCACAAAGTCGGCTAAAGCTTGTGATTTTATGGCGTGCCGGGCTTCGACCTGCCAAGTCTGGCTTATGGAGAATCTGCCGGATTGGTTGATTGGTGCGTACCACCACGGTATGACTCTGGAAGTATGGGCGTAGTCGTCTCGCAGCCATGAGTAGAGCGAAAGCCATTTTCTTGATTTACGGTACCTCAACTCGGATCCCTGCAAAGCTCGGCTTACAAAATACACCGGAGTCTGACCGTCCTTTCCCTCGTTAACCAACGCGGCACTGATGGCCTATTCTCCGACGGCTAAGTACAAGATCAAGCTTGCTCCGGGCTTTGGATGGGATAAGACCGGTGAAGTGGACAAACATTGCTTGATCTTTGCAAAAGCTTTTTGACAATCGGTGTTCCATTCTCCCGATATCTCCTTCTTCAATAACTTGAAGAACGGGAGAGAATTTCCGGCTGACCTTGGCAAAAACCTGGTTAGGGCCGATAGTTTTCCCGTCAGCTGCTGTACTTCCTTTTTGTTCTTGGGCGGTTTCATGTCCAAGACGGCCTGGCATTTATCCGGGCTGGCCTCGATCCCCCTATGAGTAAGCAAGAAGCCTAAGAACTTCCCTGCTGGTACCCCGAAAGCACACTTTGCCAGGTTGAGATGCAGTCGATGCTTTCTTAACTTGTCAAACGTTTGTCGCAGGTCTTGGATATTATCTCCCACCAAGGAAGATTTAACAATCATGTCATCGATGTAGACCTCCACGTTTTTCCCCAACTGGTCATCGAACACCCGGTTCATCATTCTTTGGTACGTGGCCCCCGCCTTTTTTAACCCAAAGGGCATGACGTTATAGCAGTAGTTGGCCTTTTCCGTGATGAACGTTGTTTTCTCCTGATCGTCCTTATGCATGGGAATCTTGTTATAACCTGAGTATGCATCCCTAAAGGAGAGCAGCTCGAACCCAGACGAGTTATCCACTAGTTGGTCTATGCTTGGCATGGGGAAAGAATCTTTCGGGAAAACCCTATTAAGGTCTTTGTAGTCGATGCATACCCGCCACTTGATGTTAGGCTTTTTAACCATTACGACATTCGATAGCCAGGTAGTGTACTGCACTTCTCGTATGAAGCTGGCTTCCAGCAGCTCGTCGGTGTGTGCCTCCAGAGCCTTCTTCCTGTCTGCTCCTATTTTTCTCTTCCTTTGGGCCACCGGGGTTGATTATGGGCAAATTGCTAATTTATGGCAGCAGACGTTGGGATCTACCCCCGGAATCTCAGATGGTTGCCATGCGAAGACGTCTTTGTTGCTTCTTAGGCAAGCCTCGAGTTCCGCTCGAATCTCCGGAGCTAAATTCCTCCCCGATTCTGGTATTCTGCCCGTGATTGGCTCCTAGGGCAAAGTCTTCCAATTCCCCATCTGGCTCCATTCTTCACATCTTTTCTTCCTCGCGCAAATCCAATTCGACGAGGTTAACCGACTTCCCTTTTTCCTCCTCCTTGGGTGCCTTGCTCCGGTTTCTCCGAGATGCTGGGTCGGCCTTGCTGACTTTGACCGCATCAAAGTAACACTGCCGGGAGTCCTTCTGGTCGCCTTTGACCGTTATGACTTGATTTCTCCTATTGATCAATTTTAGCCGTTGGTGCTTTGTGGAAACCAGCATATCCCAGTTATGAATTGTAGGCCGTCCTATGATGATATTATATGAGGAAGGGAAGTCGGCTACTATGAACTTGACACGCTCAGATTTAAACGCATCCTTCGTTCCCAGAGTTAGCTTCAAGTCGATGTATCCTTTAGGGCATGTGTCTTGGCCGTTGAACCCGGTTGGGGTTGTTCGGCAAGGCTTCAAATCTTCTAGATCAAACCGCATTCGTTTGAATGCGTCCCATAGGATGATGTTGACCGCACTCCCATTATCGACAAGAATTTTCTTCACACTGCAGTTGACCACAGTTCCCGTGATGACCAAAGCGTCGTGGTGACCTGGTAGCACATCTTCCAAGTCTTTCCTGGTGAAACTTAGGACCGGGGGTTCGGGTTTAGTCACATCCTTCTTAAAGTCCGGGCGGTCTCTGATTGAGAGGACCTCCCTCAAATATTTCTTCCTCTGGCTTACCGAATCTCCCACGCCCCCAAACCCTCCGCTGATCACATTGCAGTCGTATTTTGAGTCCGGGAACTCATCGTCACTGTTTGTGGCTTTCTTTATTTGTTCACGCTTCTTCTTCTCCGGGGGAGGTGGGCTCTTGCTCCTTCCCCCTAGCGCTTATTGCTCTGCCGCCCTTGTGTCTAAATGACGAACTGACGAAGCTTTCCTTCTAGTACAAACTTTTCGATGGCGTCCCTCAAGTCCAAACAACTTTTTGTGGTGTGACCGTGCTGATCATGAAACTCGCAGTATCGGGAATTGTCCATATTGGCTTCTCTTCGTACTGGCCGGGGTCGCTCAACCTTTTTCATTTCGGTTGCTAACACCTCTTTCTAGATTTGCGCCTGGGATACCTTTAGGGGAGTATACCTGTCGAATCTTCCTTCTGGTCGACCTCCTTTCGGTCTAATTTCTCCACCACTCCCGCGGGATTCCGTTTTGCGGCCGGTATATGGCTCCTTGGCCTTGGGGGATAGGCTCTTGCCCCTCTCCCTTGCTACTTGGCTCTTCACTTCCATCTGTTCAAGCTCCAAGTATGTTTTTGACCGGTTAGTAAAGTCGGTCAGAGTTTGAGGTCGGTTTTTCATCACCGACTTCTTTAATCGCGTCGTGGCATTGAGGCCGACAAAGACGCAGTGGAGATGTACATCCTATTTTAAGTCGGGGACCTGAAGAGCAGTGTCTTTGAAGCGATCCAAATAATTTTGTAGGGTTTCATTGGGCAATTGCTTGACCTGATCCAGCTGGAATTCGGTCTTCGGTTGTTTTCGACTCATGGAGAAATTGAGCAAAAACTTGTGCTCCATGGTTTTCATGTCATGGATAGAATTCAACGGTAACGAGTGAAACAAAGTCTGAGCACCCCCTTGAAGAGTTCCTGCAAATAGTTGGGGAATCATGTGCCCTACAATCCCTTTTATCCCGATCTCCATTTTGAAGTTGTTGAGATGAACTAACAGGTCCTGGGTACCGTTGTACTTTGGCGTTCCCTAGAATCCAAACCTTTTGGGTAAGTAGCCGCCATAATCTCTTTGGAGAACTGGCTCAACATGCTATCCCCGCAGTGCCCTTTCGCAACCGTTTTGGGCATGCCAAATGACGGGGGTGTTGCCTCGTGCTTGTTCAGATCCGAGTTCTCAACGGACTGCTTTCCTTTTGCCCGAGGCAGGTCGGCTCCCGCATGTTGGTGAGTGTCCTCGATTACGCCAGTGGACGCCATACCGCTGGCTCGGCTGGGCTTGTCAGTACCCCAGGTAGAAGGCTAGGTAGGATTCTCCAATGCCCTTATACGTTCTTTCAACAGCAAAATTTCTCGGTGCCCTTCCTCTGTGATATTTCCTCAGTCACGACCGACTAGCATTTCTTGCTCATGGTTCTTGTTAGGCTCTTCTTTGTCAGTGTGTACAGACGTTGAGGTCATGACTCGACTTGTTCCGGCATCATCATGCCTTGTAGTTTCCACCTGCTTCCCCTTTTGCCCTACACGCTCTTCCCAGTCCTGACGTATCCGTTTCTGCTCTTCTTACCGCCATAGGGCATTTCAGAGGTCCAAGTTTTCCTGGATAAGTCGGGTATCTTCCTCTCTCTAGAGTCGCTGACGAGTTTCCATATTCTCTATTTGCTGGACTAATGAATCCATCGTCTTATGCAGTATCCTAGAGTCGGGGTGTTCCATTCGAAACTCATGCGTAGGGGGGAGGTTCAGATGTTGAACCCTCTATTGCCCATGTAGAGCAACCAAACTCGGATGAGGAGAATGTGCTGTATCCTCAGTTTTTCCCTCCGCCACCACGGTTGCGTGGTTGGGATCCGGAACAACTGAGTCGGAATACTGAATAATGCGTTCTTGATGTGAACGCTGTTGAGGCTCTTCCGGTAGCTGGCCGTGCCGAAGTGTTTGACTACGGCTTCTGGTGCTCGCGGCCATCCTCAGTGGTTGATAGTGGTTTTATATGGTCCGGGAATCAAAGTTTATGGTCCCTACGGTTGGCGCCAATGTTTTGTAGTATAACACAGATGTCTAGCTTCAGTGAGCTAGAGGTGATTAATATCGGATCAATGGGCCTTTCAATGATCGAGTGTCGAAGAAGAGGCACTGACTCGATGATATCTATAGGGAAGATATCAACGAGAGAGCTCAGATCACAGTGCAACACAGGTGAGGCGTTTCGCCAGAGGGGTGGTGTGTGTGCAGTGTGACTGAATGGTAAGTAATTCAAATAGAGAGAGTCTAGAGTGCACCTGGTGGGTAATCTCCTATTTATAGGGATTACCTAGGGTTTCACTCCCATGCAGATACTCCAACCATCAGCCACTATGCGTCTCCCACGTTCCGCAGATGCCTGCTCCACTATCTGTACGGCTCTGCGTGACAGACAAGGTGGAGTAGTGGTGAACTGTTTACCTGGTTAAATGGGTACTTCACTACAAGCCCTCTTATTGGGCCGAGTGATTGGCTGGCCCAATATATGGGTCCATAACACTCCCCTATTTCTCTTGAATTTCTCTCTTCTTTATCTCGCTCTCTTATCCCAGATTTATCTTTATTTTCATAACATTCTTATTATTATTTTTTAAATATATATATTATTGTTTTCATGTTATTTACAATTAATTAAAACTTGATTACCAATCAATTTTTTTATTCTTTATTTTTTTTAAAAAATTGTTTCGGAAATAGGAAACAAAAATGCCATATATTTTTTTTCCTCTCATGACCGATATGAAATTGTAATTTTGTACCTAGTCCAACTCTCTCCCGTGCTTGCCCATCCGTTTCCTCTCCTTTACCCAAAACTCCACAGTTTTGGGTGTTAAAAAGGGTGGTTGGGCCTTCTTCTTATTCTTCTTATTGTATTTTTTAAAAAAAAAATCTTTTTTTAAAAAATACCATTCAGCACCATGAAGTATTTTTTTTAGTGGCACCTAGTATCCTAAAATATTTATATAATGGCAATGAGCAGTCTTAACTTAAGAAGCAGAGTGCTGCTGATGAAAAAAGATTTGTCCCGACTTTCAACATTAAACTTAGTACGAAGCATAGAGGGGTCAGATATGGTTTAAACTGTAATTTGTGTGTCTTATGGTTTAAATTGATGCCAGTAATTACTTAAACTGGTATTCTGTGAGGATGATGTTTTTGCTATGTAATCTGGCAAACGAGTAAAAAAACTTTATATAGTGGAAGCACGGTGAAAGAGAAACTGAACTAATGCTCAAGGGCCAGCATCCTTCGCCATTAGGTTTTATAAGGAGATGCGGTTTGATGGTCTAATATAATCTCACAAGTGGTTATCAAAATTGGTAAATACAGGCAAACAACCTCAGGAAAACAATAGAAGAACAAAAAAACAAGCTTAGATTAGTATCTGACCTCAAGATAAAGTACTTCATGTTATAATATATAATATTGATCAATTCCTATTTTATTATATATTTTTATATTTAAATAAGGGATTTTATTATAGTTATAAAGGCTACAGTAGTATATAAATTGAATTATATTCAATAAATGCTAAAAAGGCATAATAATCACATGTCTATCGACTATGAGAGAGAGAGGAGAATTAATGAGAATGTGGGGAATAAAAGAAGAGATGAGGTATTTATAGAATTTGGGACTAGGCTTTCCTCTGGTACTATTAATATCCACTGCCCACCTTTTCTTCCATACGGTGTCGTTTTGGTGCCAAAATGGCACTATTCATTTTTTTTTTTAAATAACATTAAACATCCTGAACTCTAGAGTATTTTTTTAACATCAGTCAGTATCCTGAAGTATTTTTGTAGTACCATTTAGTATTCTAAAATATTTTTTAAAGATTATGAAGAATTTTTTCAATACTACTTAGTATCTTGAAATATCTTTTTAGTACCAGTCAGTACCCTAAAATATTGTTTCAAGATCATGAAATAATTTTTCCAGATCTTGAAGTTTTTTTTCCCAGTACTAGATAGTATCATAAAGTATCTTTTTAGTGCCAGTTAATATCTTGAAGCATCTTTTTAGTACAGTCAATACCATGAAGAATTTTTTAAAAAGATATTTCATGGTACTGGCTGGTGCTAAAAAAATACTTCAAGAAGATCTGATCTTGTACTCAAAAGATCTTTGTAGGATCTTGACCGGCACTAAAAAGATACTTGGGATATTGGCGAGTATTGAAAAAAAATACTTCGGGATGTTGATTTTTTTTTCAAGATTTTAAATATTTTAGGATCTTAAAAAAATATTTCAGGTACGGTCTGATGCTAAAAAAAAATTACTTGAAGATTAATGCTATTTTTTTCTTTTTTAAAAAAAAAAAGAGTTGAAGAGTGTCATTTTGGCACCAAAATGACACAGTATGGAAGAGAAGGTGGGCAGTGGATTTTAATAGTACCCGAGGAAAGCCAGGTCCTAGAATTTCTGGGTCTCAACCACCTTTTAAATATCAAATGTCCATTTACTATCCAACTACTACACACATGTCCATCTACCATTTAAATACCAAACACATGTATATCTATCATATAATAAACATATATTTATCTACCGATCAAATATCGCATGCTTATCTACCATTCAAGTTAATATTTGTAACAAGCCTCACATGCCCATCTACTATTTAACTACCAAACACATGTATATCTATAATCTAATAACCATATACTTATCTACCAATCAAATATCACAAGCTTATCTACCACATAAGTTATATTTTTAACAACCCTGTATAATCGGTATTTTTATTCTTTGCAATCAGGATAAGAAACCAAATATTAACTTGAATGGTAGTATGTGATATTTGATGGGTAGATAAATATATGGTTGTTAGATGATAGATATACATGTGTTTGGTAATTAGATGGTAGATGGACATGTATGTGGTAGTTGGATAGTAGATGGACATGTGATACTTGAAAGGCCGTTGAGACCCATAAATTCTATAAATACCTCATCTCTTTTCTTCTTCTCCTTACACTCTCATTTATTCTTCTCTCTCTCTCGTTTCTATTTATGGTTTGGGAAATTCACCGTCCATCAATGTCTAACTTTGGTGAAAGATGAGTATTCATTAACATGATGTTGGTAGATAAATAGTCATTGACTACAAGTTGGCCGATGAGCAATCTTCAATGGTGATATAATGGTTAAAGGAGGAAATGGCAGAAAAATTGAGAGAGGAGAATAAATGAGAGTGTGTGGGGAAGAAGAGATGAGATGAGGAATTTATAGAATTTCTGGGTCTCAACCACCTTTCATGTATAACATATCCATCTACTATCCAATTACCACACACATGTCCATCTACTATCTAACTACCAAACACATGTATATCTATCATCTAACAACCATATACTTATTTGCCAATCGAATATCACATGCTTATCTACCACATAACTATCTACCATTCAAGTTAATTTTTGTAACAACCCTGTAATTGGTATTTTTATTCTTTGCAATCAAGATAAAAAACCAAATATTGACTTGAATGGTAGATGGCTATATGGTAGATAAATATATGATATTTGATTGGTAGATAAGTATATCATTGTTAGATGATAAATATACATGTGTTTGGTAATGAGATAGTAAATGGACATGTGTGATAGTTGGTAGTACAAGGACATGACAATTCAAATTGAGCAGAAGCATAAGGCTGTTCTTTTGCCTATGAATGGAAGCGGGAAGCATATGGTACCTTTTCATGTGGCTTTCATACGAACTCTTTCCAGCTAGCAAGACGCCAACCGGAACTGCTCCGTTCCAAGGATCCAAACTCATTGTAAAAGATAAGAAAAATTAATATTTATTGTAAGAGATCATAAAAATCATAATTATTTTCGAGTGCCAACTATCAAAATATATATTTTAAAATACTTTACATTTCCCAAGGTGATGTAATGCTTCTCATTGTAAACTCCGATCTCTTTCTTTTTCTATCTTGATCAAACCTCAACAGCTTCAAAGTTGCTTTTTAGGTTTTTTCCCCCTTAACTCCGTGCGAGTGCAAAAGATGCTAGGGGTAATTTTGTATTTTTAATTTTACATTTTAAGATTTGGTCCTTCTAAATAATTAGAGTTTTTATAGTCATTCATAAACAATAAATATTATTTTTCCCTTTATTATAATTTTCCCAACTAATTTTGTATATATCTGAGAGAATAAGATAATATATGAGTGTGTGAGAGTATTGCAATAGAATAAATCAAATCAAATCATCGAAGTCCCTCCCGACTTAGATAATGGTAACAATTACAATAGTTCAAATCTGATTTAAAAGATAATATTTACAGGATGCGACAATCCCTATCTGCCGCCGGAGATCATGACCGACGTTCTCAGAAGGCTTTGTGTGAAATCCCTCCTTTATTTCAATCTGTGTGTAAATATTGGGGAAGTCTCTTGAAATCCCCGTCTTTCATAGCAGAGCACTACCACCACTCCGCTCATGAAACCCTCTTCTTATCTGTCATGTACATTATTGCAACATTATATGTTTGCTCCGTTTTGAGAAGGAAATTGTGGAAGCTGAGAGATTACCCGAGACGGATTCCTTAAGGCGTGTTATTGTCCTTATTGGTTCCTGCAATGGCTTGCTTTGTGTGAAACTCTGAAACTTGGTGATGAAAAATATGATCCTCCTCGTTCACTTTTGTAGCTAAACCCAGCAACTAGAGAGGTCAGGCAAGTACCCAAGTCAATAAATGATGATGGCCGCCCTTCCTATTTTGGATCTGGGTATAGTCCTGTAGTTAGGGATGACAAACTAGAGAGAATTAATAGGGCTAGGAATAACGGTCAAATCAATTTAAACAATATATGGGTTGACCGAGCGGATGAAGATGGTACAATATATTAACATTTGTTTAGACTTTGCAACATTGAACTTAGTAAAGAGCCTCCTAATCTCAGGAAAAATGTTCTGATGAGCTATATGAGCATGACTTGTTCCTCTGATAACATCTAGATAACTACATCAAGATATATATGAACAGAGACGAGTACACCATGCTACATTGTGATGCAAATTGGTTGGTATACGTGTGTGGGTGTGTGATAAACCGAAATACTTGATCTTGAGATCACATTCTGAGGCCGCTACCTGCCATCAATACCACATCACCATCAGTGCCACAACCGCTGAATGCCGCCATGTCTTTGCTTGCATTGGTCGTCGACCGACTTCATGTCAATGCTGCCGACGGCCAATGACCACCCATAACATCACTTCCACAGATAGCCGTTGGGTGACGGCTCCCATCACATAATCGCCAATGAAAGCAGTAGACTAACGCTATGTCACTGCAGTAGAGGATCGATCGACGGTCGCTACCAGTGATGACCGTTGTCCAACTCCTTGTCATTGCCACCAACAACTGGCCGCACTATGTTATCATCGGTGACATAATTTCATCTTGTTTATAATTTTGTCGACGATTACCTTTCTTTGGTAGTTATTAGAGCTCAATTGTGTCTTATATACATTGTTCTCAAACCTGCGAGTCACTTCTCCTAGTTTACATTTTTAGTGTACAAAATTGTGTCAAGTCATTATTAAACTCACGCTTAATCATAAACTTCGGTTAAACTTGCTAACTAACATACCGAAGGTTTACCATTTTTAGGTTTTCAGCTTACAAAATCATATTTACTCACTCTTAAACTTATACTACATTTTTTTAAATTTTTTTGATACAAAGCGATAGGGGAGGGGGGGTCGAACCCAGGACTTAGGGAGGGAATTAATCCCAATACTATTGCTTTGCACTACTAGTAGTCTTGGTTACTACTTTTTTTTTTTAATTTAATCATTCTTAGTCGTTCTATATATGAATATTATATAATTTTTTTGAGTATGATAAATTATGAATATTAATAAAAGTAAACTCTTATGAGTTTTAAATTTATGTCCACGATATGATTTTATATCGTTATTGCAATTCTTAAACTTGTGAGTTTAACAACCTTACCAATATAGTCGATCTCCCTAAGTAGGATTATTAATTATAAATAATAATGTCATCAACATTAATTATATAATGCTAATATTAGATTTACAAAAACAGCATACCTCACCATATTGACATGATGACGCTTTAAGTGTGCTAAAGTAGGAAAAATGCTCTCTCACACGCACAAAATCATATGAATTACCCCTCCAGTGGGATAAGGCTTGTTCTATATATTGTCAGTGTTTAGCTCTCCTAGTTATATTGAATTGCTGCTATATAACTTATTTGGTATTTGGTTGCCCACTTGACATACCGAAGGTTCTATTTGTGAGGGAAATGAAAGGTTAATTTGTTGAAAAAAGTATTTATTCATTAGTCAATTGTTTATATTGAGAAATATACAATTATAACAACACGCTTCACAAGTTTTTGTTGATATTCCTATACACTTCACAGTAGGGTAAGATTCTCAGCCTATTTGTTGACAACTGCAATTCCCATCTCCTTTAATTTGTTGAAAAATGTATTTATTCATTAGTTAAAAACAATGTAGCTAATTATTTTTCAAAGAACAAGCAAAGTTATTTGTATAGACACTCAAGTTATTCTGAATGTACGTGGAAAAAAGAATATGGGTTTAACAGGGATACCCTACGCAATGCAACATTCTGACCATCTAACTTGGCTGTATTCCATGTTTGTATATAAATTTGATTAAAAATTATATGTTGAGTACTACTATGAAATATTTTTTAAATTATATTTTTCTTAAAAAATAGAGAAAATGGCACATGCATCCTTTTTTAGTATCTCCCTGTGTTGATGGATATTATGTTGATTAACAAGTGCAATTGAATCTAAAATATTGCAGCATAGACACTCATTTGCAGTCCAAAACCAAGTTCACATCTCCCTCAATCACTCAGTCAAAATAGAATCTAAAACAGGGGACTATATATTAATTCTTTATAAAGCTTTGTGTAAAGCAGAAAAATATTGCACGTGGTTGGTGTAGGCCCAAAATTAGCTCTTTGGACCTATGCGCAATACAAGCCCAATAAGACATGCCCAATCATTTGCAATCCAAGACCATGTACACATCTCCCTCAAACACTCAGTTAAACCCACAAGCTAATATAATGCCATGATCCTAAAAAGTAGGGGGCCGGGATACCCTCTCTAACTAGCTAGTTGGGATCCATGAAAAATGGAACAAACCCATTTGAACGTGGGGTGGGCATATGTTAAAAAAATGAGGATAGAATCACACCTTAAGAAGAGGATTCTCTTATACAAAATTCTCCTTTGTTCTTATTGCTTTGTATTTTATTGTTTAATCAGTTTATCATCTATTCTCCATTATTTATGTCCTTACTCACTACTTGTATTCGACTAATATTCTCAATAAAGCTACTTTTTACTTCTAAATACCTATTTTAATTTTTATAGTTTTATCTATTAAATCTCTACGTACGCTGTCGGTGACCCTATACGTAAGATTCTAACCAACCAAATTTTGGTCAAACAGTTTGGCGCCGACCTTGGGGACCCAACAACGAATTTCTGAAAAATCTTTTTCTTTGTTGTTCCTTTTGATTATTCATCATTACATATGCACCTACTAACCATAGGGAGCATCTTGATGAACTAACCATTTTGTTGAAAGAGCAAACTGCACAGATTTTCACCCAGACAATGTTGGCAGTGTAGCAGGCCAAACGAGTCCAACGTTTGGAAGAAGACAATTAGAACCTGTGGGAACAAATCATTTCCCTTGCCTCATGAGTTATCCCTACTTCTCATCCTGCTAGGCAATTTCCAACCTCACATGTCCTACACATGCACCTACTGGGGACTCCTCGCTCGATGGACCAACTAGGGTTTGTAGTTAATGACACTTCAACTAGTAATAATACTAACGAAACTAGTGATGCAGGTATGTACAATTATCTTTGTGTACAAGGCAGTGGCGGCGGCGAAAAATACCAATGTTGATCCAACCATGACTAATAGTGAGATGCATAATATAATGGACGTACCTACCAAAGGCGACATACCAGTCGTTGGTGCATTGGACGATGGAGGATGTAAGCAATGATACTTCACCTACCCGATGTACCATCAGCAATGAAGAAAAGCACTCCCAATATCTTTGTTGACTCTCCATTCAATGATGATATTGCATAGGCTGAAATGCCCAAAAAGTTTACGTTCCCGCACGTACGATTCTATGATAGTTCGTTAGACCCAGATGAGCACATGATACAATACCAATAGAGGATGCACACTGTTGTGATACCACGAGAGATGCGAGAAGCTTGCAAGTGTAAAGGCTTTGGGAGTGCTTTTCTTCATTGCTGATGGACTCTCCATTCAATGATGATATTGCATAGGCTGAAATGCCCAAAAAGTTTACGTTCCCGCACATACGATTCTATGATAGTTCGTTAGACCCAGATGAGCACATGATACAATACCAATAGAGGATGCACACTGTTGTGATACCACGAGAGATGCGAGAAGCTTGCAAGTGTAAAGGCTTTGGTTCAAGCTTGGTCGGACCAGCACTAAGGTAGTTTACCAACCTACTAATCAATTCAGTAGGTTCATTTGCATACTTGAATGACTTGTTTGTTCAATAGTTTTCAAGTAGCAAGAAGCTCTAAGAGGAACCAAATGACCTTTATCGGATTGTACATGGGAAACAAGAGTCATAGCGAGACTATGTAGGCAGGTTCAATAGAGAAAAGATCAACACACCAAACTGTGGCATACAAACTGTCATAGCTGCATTCCATAAAGGTTTGCTCCCTGACTCTGACTTGTACAAGAAGTTAACCAAATACACTTGGCATACCATGGACAATGTGCTAGCTCAAGCATGGGGTCGAATCTTGTGGGAAGAAGATGAAAGTTGGGACGCAATATGTCCAAGAGGTACGAATTCTAAACCATTGCTTTTCAAGTTTATTATTAAATTTCTTCATACCTACGAACCTCATGGGCAAGAACATGATAATACATACTATAAATACGACCATAATAACATATGATCGACACTCTAAGCTGTATGGTCTAGTCGTATTTGATACTTTGATAGCAAAAGTCCCATCATCAATTCACTTCATTTATTTACAGGATTTCTTTATGCTTGATTCACTAATATAACTTTTCACTAGTCGATGTCAGGCTACCCATTGGTTGTTAGTTAGTCGAGATTCTTCCATGATATACCTACCACGACGTTATAGCTTCGTGAATAACAATGTTGTGTACTAGTCTTTGTATTGTAAGTTACTTTGTATGTAAGAAAAAACCATCTTTTTATGAATTACTTAACTCTTTGTTCCAATTATTGTTTTGTATTTTGCGACTCCCCACTTTACACGCTACAAATTTATCAACTCACTATTGTTTGCTCGGTACGACAAACCGACCTACCAAGTAAAACAACATACAAATGATGCATCACACTATCTATGAGCACTCTATCCTCATGCTTCTAAATATTGTTAACCCAACTTTAGTAAGATCAAGGTGAAAACAAACCCTAACTATAGCAATATGAGAAATTGGTTGAAGCCAAGAAAGCCAAGAAAAGGGGCCTAAATGAAGACAGTAGGATCGACGAAGCCACTCATCTGCCAGGATCATGACTACTCTTTTAGCCATTGTTCATCAGGCTTGGAGAGTGTGGGCTTAATGTAGGGCCCAAAATTAGCTCTTTGGACCTATGCGGAGGACAAGCCCAACAAGACATGCCTACTCATTTGCAATCCAAGACCAAGTCCACCATCTCCCTCAATGACCCAGTCAAACCTGCAAGCTAATATAACCCCACTTGTTTTGTAACTATCATTTTAGTTGTTATTAAACAATTGTTAATGGTCATTATTGCTGCTCAATGGTCACATAATTTCTTCCTATAAAAGGCAATGTATAGAGGAAGGTCAGGGGAACAGATGTCTGAGCACCTAGCTCTATCACGTTGCTTTCTTCCGGAAGGGTTCATTTTATCTTGGGGAGTGCTGCTTCCTAATTTACTAGGGGGTTGCGGAATATATCCTAAGGACATTGCCCTTGGGCACGACTTGAACTACATTTTTATTGTGTTTCTATAGGTGCTGCCATCAACAATGTGTACGGTGTACAATGATGATACCAACAATCTTAGGAGATATTGCCTACTATTTTAAATTTCATTGCATGTACTTGTTATCGATCTAACACTCTTCATATGATGATTACCGTGATGGTGATGGTGGATATGAACATATAATAATAAAAGGTGTAATATCCCAAATTTTGGGATTAGAAAATAAGAAATATTTTAATGGAAATTTATTATGAAAATTTGTCCTAAATAATTATAGAAATAATTATTGGAATTTAAGGCCTATTTCATTGGAATTTCTGGGAAAAGAATAAATTCAAGGAAAAATAGTTGGAGAATAAATATTGACTTAGAAATATTAGAGTCAATATTTATGGCCTTAAGCTAATTGAGAAAAAAGAATTCTTATAGGGTATTAATGATTAGTGTCGTATGTATATATTTGAAGCACAAATGGAAATAATTAAGCTGGACACTCTCCAACTTCTGAATAGGAATACAAACATATGGGACAGCCCATATGTCAATTGTTGCTTCATTATGAAAGGGCCTATGTAAAGTGCATATGATTACATGATAAAATATAAGATATGCACATGCTGTATAGTCATAATGGTCCAGCGTAGTTGAGCAAAAAAAAAAAAGAAAAGTCCAGCGTACAATGCTTTTCAATTACTATATTTTAATGGGCAACTTGGATATGGATTGGTCTCTACTACTTCTATATTATGCAGCTCTCATTGTAATAATGGAGCAAAAGATGACACGAGCTCATAGAATATTTCCACTACCTTTATTTTATTGGAAAATTCTGAACATAATTTCAGCAAACTCTCACATATTCTTATGCCCATTTTCGGATAGAAGCACGAAGGAATCACACATGCTTCATGAATTATTGCATGAGTTCACCTTTGGCAGAATGGACAACTCACATTTCTCCATCATTTCTAATTTCCATTTCTGTCATTCATTTGCGTCAAGCAGAAGTGAGAAAAGTCAAGAATAGGATAAGGGAAATTATAAGGCAAGTGGAGGAATTTCGTTAGTGGACATGGAGATAATTCAATATGGTTCAAATATTCAATTATTTTGGAGAAAGGAGACAAACACACATGAAGCCAAATTGTCTCCCACTTCCAATATTTTATTGAAGCATGGAACACACACCCGTGAAATTCACTCTTGTATGTGGATTAGAAAGTCTTCAATCATGCACTCACTTTCCAACTCTCTCACTTTAATCATCCGGACTCACACTCCTCCTTATTCGTTCACGCATATACTCCCTCATTTCATATTTCATTTTCAACTAAGCATATGATAGGAAAGAGAGAAGAGAGTCTGTGATAGAAGAGAGAGCTGGAGAAAATAAGCAAGAGAAATGAGAACGCTGAAGAGAGGGAGCCGGAGAAAAAGAAGAACATCGAAGAGAAAGAGAGAATTACAGTCCGATAGGAAGTCATAGGAAGAGAAAGAAGGAAGTATCAAAACTTATATATAAACTGATTATTGGGTTTTGGTGAGTCTTTTGATCACTCTTCCATCTTCATTTCAACTGATTGATGGTGTTCTTGAGGATCAAACGCTGCTGAAAATGGAGTGTTGTTGGATGAAAGTTGCTGTCATGGACAGTGCTGATATTTCTGAAAAATCTGTGAAGTCAATCGTGTTCAAGTGATGGTTTGACCAAGAAAACGGTATCATCTGACAGTGAAATTTGGTAAGAATAAAGTAGACTCCTCAAGCTTTTTAATGAGTGCTAGAACGTATTAATCCGACTTCTAGAACTCGAATTACGAATTTTCAAAGTTTGTTCAGAAAAATATGAGAAGTCCTGTTTTCAGAATCAAGTAACGTTCACTTTTTGTATTTCTGGGACTTATACAGCCATTAATTGGTTTGTTGATTATTTTTCTCGTAGAATATACTTAAAGAGCTTTGAGTGGAAATTTGAATCACCTCAATCAGAGTTCTAGAGAATTTATTATGAATTTTTAAATTTAAGTATAAAATCTGTGACGTTTCTGAAACATTTTCTGTACAGAGTTTATATTTTTGAAATTCTGGGAATAGTGTACGTATATTTGAAATTGGAGTATATTTTTCTATGAAATTAGACATGATAAGGAACACATGATTTTTGGAAGCACACCATTTAGAGTTTTGTGTAATTAAATATGAATTTTCAAAGTTAATGAAAAATTCTGCTAGTTTTCAGAATTTGTTTGAAAATAAGAAAATAAAGAATTTGAATAAATAATAACTCGGTCGTCCATGGATATGTAAATATAGGATTCAGTATTTATCCGGGACAACCAAAGAATTGAGAATCAGAACAAGAATTGGAAAGACCACAAGGTAGTAACTCTTCTCTCACTTACTATGTGTGCCTTATATATGCTTGTATTTACCATTCTACGTATATATATATTGTATGAATGCTTTGAATGTTGAATGTGTTGAATGAATTGTATGTATAAATTATGGTTGTCTTGCATGTTCTGTGTATGCATTTTATGTGAGGGATTATGATGTTACTTCTGGGATTCAAATGAATCCCATCATATTTTGAATTAGCTAGTTTGCAGCTTGTGTAAGAAGAATGAAGAATGAAGAAGATGAAAGAAGACGAGTAGAAGACGAGAAAAGATTTTACTTCCGTCAGATTTATACTACTGAAGTATAAATTATATGTACGTGAATAGTATTTATGAATAGTGAATAGTAACGTATTTGTGTATAGTAATACCTTATATTTAGAAGAACGCTTCCGTGTACATAATAAGATTGTAGTATTTAAGGCGGGTGTTACAAAAGGGCATGTATTTTGTGAATTATTAGCTATTGAATTACTTCCTCATAGGATCGGTAATCTTTGAAATTATTTGCGTCATCCACTCAATTATAGATCTATGGTAGTCAGTAGGTCTTGAGGTAATTATTACCAGATTTCTTTTTTATTGTTACTTACTAAGAGTGCAGACTACATAATACTTTTTTGAAAAGATAGTAGTTTTACTTACCTTCACAATCTGGGTGAATTGGATTTTGATGAGACTGCAAGGTATGTGTCTTAACACTAGTGCAAAAAAAAAAGGCTTTAAGACCGGACAAAAGAGTCATCGTAAGACTGGACCCACGACCGGTCTTGTTCCAGGCAGTATTAAAAGTCCACATTTAAGACCAGACTTGAACCGGTCTTAAAGAAACTCTTTTAGATCGGACGTTTAAAACATTAGGTCTTAAAAGTCGTACTAAATAAAACTGAAATATTTTTTGTTCGGTCCTAAAACTCAACTTTTAAGATCGGGGAAAAACTCAAATGCTCTTAAAAGATCAAAATTATAAGATAGGATAAAAATAAATCCATCGAAAAATAGCGCTTCTAAGACCGACGACTAATTATACGCGGTCTTAAAAAGATGACTTTCAAGACTAGACGTTAAATTGTCGGTCTTAAAAATTAAATTTTTAGATCGGACGTATAAATACACAGTCTTAAAAGACAAACTTTTAAGACCGCTTAATATCAAATATGTACACATGAGCGTTTAAGATAGGACATATTAATACATCCTGGTCTTAATAAATTTTGAACATTTAAGACGCCTATTTATTACCGGTCTAAATTTTCCCAAATTTTTTCCCGTTCTTCTTCCGATCATATATATTCACAAATCCACCACCCAATCCAGCACATAAAAGTCGATACTTTAAGTACAAGCTATGAACAATTATGAATAAATTGAATTGGGAAAAAGAATACAAATATTATTCACCATGAGTTATGTGGCTTCTTAATTAATGATTATACTATGACTACAACACCTAAATTAATTTATACAATAAGATAACTTACTTACAATGCAAATACACAATAAGTTACAAATACAACATACATGCTCAATGTAATATTGCACAATAAGTTTTTGTGAGTGTTTATAACATGCCCCTTTGGATCCAATCCTGCCACAAAAATAAAACAAGAACAAACTTCATAGTCGGTGACATTGTTTAAGAACATAGAAGGAATATAATATAGTTAAAACCTTAAAGTGTTCAAAGAATTTTGCATATGAATATTACCTTATAAATTGACTCTTTTATAAAGCGATATTTCTTATGCCGGGTTCATTATCCGCTTCATCTTCTTCATTCATGTCCGGTAGACCCCTTGAAAAAGGAGTACTCTCAGGAAGACTATAATTTGAATGACTTTCCTCATCAATATCAATGACCCTTTTTCCTTGGAGAGCTACAGACCACATTTTATTTTCTTGATCGGTGATATAGAACACTTGTTTTGCACAGTCTCGCCATAATAAAAGGTTCATCTCCAAAACTTCTACCATTGACATCGACTAATGTAAATCCTAGCCGATCGATCTGAACACCATTATTGACATTAACCCACTTGCATTTGAAAATGAGAAATCTAATTTTAACATAGTCTACCTCCCAAATCTCTTCAAAAACCCCATAATATGGCATGTTGCTAATAAAGGCCTCTTGGCTTTTGAACTGGAGAAGTGCATAGATTGACCTCTAACATAACACCTTTGTTCGGGCGGTGCTCTATCATCTAGGGACTTCGTGTAAAATATATAACCATTGATCACATACGAATTCCAACTTATGACATCAACCTCATGACCACGTGCTAACCATTTGATTGTATCAGAAACACATTCCTCTCCCTCAACCTTTTGTTTGAACCAGTTTGCAAAAGTTCTGTTATGCTCCCTAATCAACCTTTGTTCAATCATTCGATGATTTTCTTTCCTTACAGCTTCTTTATGTGTAGCTATCTGGCTTGAACTTCATCAACATTATTCAAGATGTATAAGTGGACTTGTGACAATTCATCGGGATCCACACTCTTTACCGAAGCCCCTCATCTACCCCCTTGACATGCTTTGACGTTTTGGAAGCCCAATATGTCTTACTTTGGCCAAATAATTTTGACAAAATTTCATGGTTTCTTCAGAAACATATTTCTAAACAATTGATGCTTTTGGCCGGTATGCGTTCTTCATGTACCCTTTTAGGAATTTTATAGATATTTCAATTGGGTACATCCACAGTAAATGGATAGGTCCGCACAACTTTATCTCCCTCACTGGATAAACAATTAGATGAACCATGATGTCAAAAAAGGTAGGAAGAAAAAGCTTCTCAAGGTGGCACAAGATAAGATATCCTTCATTCTCCAATTCATCCAACTTTTCTATCTAAAAAAATTTACTACAAACCGCATTGAAGAAGACACGAAGTCTAGTCAAAACAACCTGAAGATCATATTCGGGGATGCCTCGAATAGCTACTGGGAGTATCTGTTGCATCAAGACATGACAATCATGAGACTTTTGGCCTACCAATTTCGAGTCCTTCATCGATACAAGCCTCTTAAAATTTGAAGAATACCCAGGGAACTTTTGTGCCATGTAAACATTCACAAAAACCGTTTCTTATCCTTAGACAAAGTATGAGAAGCCGGGGGACAATAAGTTCTCTTCCCATATGGCCTTGGATGTAAGTTTTCGCGTATTCTCATTACTTGCAAATCTAATCTTGCCTTCACACCATCCTTGGAACTACCCTGTATGTTGAGAAGCGTGCCAACAATACTATCATATACATTTTTCTCCACGTGCATGACATCAATACAGTATCTCACATCAAGATTGCGCCAATATGGAAGATCAAAGAATACAGATCTTTTTTTCCATATATTTGTTTCTTTTCTACTCTTTGCAGTCTTAAGAAGATGACAACGATATTTTTCACCTTTTCATAAAATTGCTCCCGAGTCAATGCCACCGGAGCATCTTCATACTCCTGGCCACCAAAAAAGGCTTTCTTTAATCGACGATATGGGTGGCCCCGTCTAAGAAATCTCCTATGTCCAAGATAAACCGTCTTTCTTCTATGTTGAAGTTGATGGTAGCGTGTGCCTTCTTCACAAACCGGACATGCTTTATGGCCTTTTACACTATACCCTGACAAGTTCCCATATGTTGGGAAGTCGTTTATAGTACAAAATATCATGGCTTGCAATTTAAACACATCCTTCTTGAAAGAGTCAAAAACATCGACACATTCTTCCCACAACTCCTTCAAGTCTTTGATTAAGGGCTCAAGGTAAACATCAATGTCATTTTTGGGTTGTTTTGGTCCCAAAATCAACAAAGACAGCATGATGTACTTTCGTTTCATGCATAACATAGGAGATAAGTTGTAAATAATCAGGAGCACAGGCCATGAACTATGTATGCTGCTCTTCACCAAAGTTAGGAAATAAGTGATCGATTTTCCTCCATTGAGAAGAATCGGCCGAATGTCGAAGCTTTCCATCAGAAATCCTCTCATCTGCATGCCACCTCAAATTTTTTGCATCATTTTCATTCGTAAACAACCGCTTGAACCTCGATATGATTGGAAGATACCACAACACTTTTGCAGGCCCCTTATTTGACTTGTACCTTGGGGTTTCACATATCGGACAATTATGCTTCTCTTAAAACTCTCTTCTGTACAATACGCAATCATTTGGGCATGCATGGATCTTTTTGTACTCCATCCCCAGTGGACAGAGTATTTTCTTAGCATCATAGTATTGATGCGGCAACACATTATCATTCGGAAGCATGTCCTTAAAAGCCTCAAGCATTTCAGAAAAACTCTTGTCGCTCCATCCATGACGTGCCTTCAAGCTTACCAATTTCAATACAGCGTTCAACAATTGGTATTTTTTTACAACTAGGGTATAGCGGGGTCTCTGCTGTTAGTTCTCATAGTTTTTGATGTTTTGATGATAACAATTATAATGTAATTGATCTTTGATATACTATGAAAATTCAAAGTTTCAACTTAAGTTAATTGATTATGTGCCTCTAATCATAAAGTTCATTTTATGAATTGAAAAATGATTTCCTTTGATTACTGTTGGCTCACAATGTTTGTTTTGATGATAACTAACCTCTTTCAATACTTATGATTGAAAACAAAATGTTTTACTTTGCGAAATTCACATCTGCATTTTATCTGTCAGATTGGCTCTAGCCAATCTCTGCTGGCTCTAGCTAGTCTCCTGTCTACAATTGTCAGAATGCAAGCTTTGGTTCTAGCCAATTTATTCTGACTCGAGCCAAGCCCTTAACTCCGGCCAACCCCATCTGACTCGAGCCAAGCTCCTATCTAAAGTTGTCAGAATACAACCTTTGGCTCTAGCCAATTTATTCTGACTCGAGCCAAGCCCTGAACTCTAGCCAACTTCATCTGACTCGAGCCAATATCCTATCTATATTTGTCAGAATGCAAATTTTGGCTCTAGCCAAGCCCTGAACTCTAGCCAAAGAGCATTGGCTCTAGCCAAGTTCTTGATCGTTATTTTCAAATGACCTTCTGACTCTAGCCTACTCTGTGTAACTAGAGTTTTGTCCCAAACTCTAGCCAGATAACTTTGACTCTAGCCTAGAGCACTCCATGAGATAAATTAACTCTAGCCAACACAATGTACCTTGAGTTTTGACCACGACTCTAGCCTCGAATATTTCGACTTTAGCCTAGCGCGTTTCATCGTAACAATCGGACTCTAGCACGAATATTCGGACTCAAGCCTAGCATGTTACATTTGAACTATTTGACTCTAGCCTACACAATATACCTTGAGTCTTGACCAAAACTCTAGCCGAATATTGAGACTCTAGCCTAGTGTGTTCCACCAAAGCAATTTGACTCTAGCCAAGAGAACGACTCTAGCCAAAAGAACTTGACTCTAGCCAAACGAACTCCGACTCTAGCCAAATTTATCGGTTTGAAAAAAACAGATTTCTAAACCTTGCTAAATCTCGAGTATGGTTTACTTATTTTATATCTTCACTCATTATTGTTCCTAATCATGTTTAACAAGTTTGTTAATGAGTTTCAAAAGAGTTTTATGGGGATTAACGCTAATTTGAAATAAAGCAACAATATGTCAGAAGCATTTAATGCAAAGCAGAGATATTCACCATTCTGGCAGATGACCTTCTGACAACAATAAATGGCTATTTCCTTGATACATTCTCACCAAGTCTCAACGGACAATTTGAATAAGGAATGTCAACGTTGGTGATTCATCGAATACGTCCGAGTAAACATTCTTCAACGGAAATATTTATTACACTCAACGGCGAATTCGAAGAATCTCAACGGATAAACTTGAAGCTTCAACAACGGTCATAAATGCCACCATCTATAAATGCCAGAAGCATTCAAATCTACATAACCCCGAGGGAAACGTTGTGCATTCAATTTGATATTATTGCAATCTTCCGTTTCATTAGTTTCATTTAATATCTTGAGATATTCTTGTACTTCGGTGTTTATCATTTATCTACTCGGTGAGGAGTTAAACACTATTTGAATATTTGTTTATCAGTTGAATCTTAAGGTTGAGGAACCTTAGAGAGGTGTATCAATTACAACTTGTAAGGGGAGTGGAATATGTGAGGATCATCCTTCGTTTACAGAGTGTGTAATTGTGTCTGTGGTTATTTGGTTACAACTTGTAAAGAGGAATAAGTCCTAGTGAGAGGATTACTCGAGAGTTACAAAGTGTGTAATCAAGTTTTGAGATAGTGAAATCCCAGAACGTTTCTGGGGACTGGACGTAGGTCAAGAATTTGGACCGAACCAAGTATAAATCCATTGTGTTAAATCTCTTACCCTTACTCGTTTATCTCGTTTCGCACTTGTCCCAACGGTGCATTTTTCGCGAGAAAATTTTATATCCCCAATTCACCCCCCCTCTTGGTGATATTCCGTCTTTCATCTGCATCACTGCACATATTACCATATGCATGTGATTGATGAAAACCCTCTTCTCCTACATCACGAATAATGTCCTCTATATGATCATCCATATCCGCGTCATTATCATCAAAGGCATGTTGAGACCCACTTGGTATTTTTTCACCATGCCATACCCATACTTGTATAAGTCTTACAAAATCCTTCACAAATTAAATGTGTGTGGATAACTTCGGGACTTAGTCGCCTCTCATTCAAACATTTTACACAAGGGCAATAAAACTTCCCACTATCATCATGGGCATTTTGTTTAGCAAATTCTATAAAGTCTCTCACCCCCATTCTGATATTCAACACTAGTCCGTAATGCAGTTATCCAACTGTGATCCATAGTAGAATTCCTATAGACGGAAAGATTTAACATATATAATCCAATAAAATTGACACTTGCATATAAAATAAGGCAACACCAAATGCATATTTATGCTCAATGTCGTTTTTGTCATTTTTTTTAAAAAAAAAATTACAGAGAAACTTGCCCGTTAAATGCATAACGAAGAATCACTTTTGGTCATAAATGTATCACAGTAAATCCAAGAAGCAAAATAAAAGCATGATGAGGAAATTAAATGCATCGCATGAAGGTCTTGTGGACTCACCTATAGCATATAAATTTTGCGTTTGTGGAGTCTTTCTTGTCCCGCCATGAACGTTGATGTTGCAGACATCAAGACTAACCTAAAAACATTTGTATCTCAGTTGGGTAGGTCTAAACCGCAAATATAATCTTCAAAATACAATATTCATTAACAACAGAGAAACCCACAAGAACATTTCATCAATTTCGTTCAACCCAGAAAACCATAAAGTTATATAATAGAAACACCTCTTATAGCTTGGTCTATAGACGTTTAGCTAAAGAACCAAAAAGTGATTGTCGAGAGAGCAATGTGAAAGCGATCGGCGAAGCAACACAAAAACACCGGAGATTTAATCGAGTAATCACTTTCTTGCGCGACAAGAGAAGTTCGGGGGGAGGAAATTTAATATTTCGCGTGACAGAGACATGTTTTATTAATTTGAATTTTATTAAGACCGGTCGAGATAAAAGTAGCCAGGTCCTAAATATATAATTATATATTTAGGACCGGACGGTTAAAAGACTTCGGTCTT
Source organism: Acacia melanoxylon (assembly GCA_019022615.1). NCBI lineage: Eukaryota > Viridiplantae > Streptophyta > Magnoliopsida > Fabales > Fabaceae > Acacia > Acacia melanoxylon. The sequence continues at coordinate 2,917,759 of JAFJYJ010000010.1, forward strand.
AATTTTTTATTTTTCATTTAATTTTAAGACCAGACTCGTATTAAACATCCGGTCCTAAAAGTCCTCATTCTTTTTATAAAAAAAAAGATAATTGGCTTTGGCGAGCGCAAAAGAATCGAATGAATAAAAATTAAAGAAAAATGGAGAATAAGCTTCTTTAATTTTTTGGAGAATATGAACAAAAAAAAGACACAAGCTTAGTTCTTAATGATTCATACATTCTTGGTGAATATGCATTTAAGTTTAAGACCAGAGTCATATTAAACATCCGGTCCTAAAAGTCCTCAGGATTGGCTTTGGCGAGCGCATCAGCAACTGAATGAATAAAAATTAAAGAAAAAAGAGAATAAGCTTCTTTAATTACTGGAGAATATGAACAAAAAAAAACACAAGTTTAGTTCTTAATGATTCATACATTTGCGGTGAATATGCATTTAAGTTTAAGACCGGAGTCATATTAATCATCCGGTCCTAAAAGTCCTCATTTTTTTAAAAAAAAAGATTATTGGCTTGGGCTAGCGCAGCAGCAACTAAATGAATAAAAATTAAGAAAAATGGAGAATAAGCTTCTTTAATTACTGGAGAATATGAACCCAAAAAAAAGATACAAGCTTAGTTCTTAATGATTCATACATTACTGGAGAATATGCATGTACACAAGGAAAAAAACAAAAGAAAAACAAGCAGAAAATTATAAAAAACAAGAATCTGAGTAAACATCCTTGGCGATATCGGCGTGAACATCATTAAATTCCCGCCGGATATCAGCAAGTTCCTATCTTATTCGCATCAGTCGCAATGCATCATTAGAGGAAAGAGGAGAGGCGTTAGCGGTAGGCGTGCTGGGGCCAACTGGTTGGAGAGGGGGAGCAGGAACCTCTTCATGGTCTGAAGGCTGGAGGGGGGTGTGGCAACCTCTTCATCATTCGAAATAACAATGGGTCCAACGACCTGAGACTCTTCTGTCACAATAGAATGCACTCTCGCTGGAGGAGGCACACCGTATAACGATCTACGGAAGGCACGAGCATCGGGTAAGAGTACCCTACGAGCGGTTCTCTTGTATCTAACCATGGTTTTGAGCGGTTAGGACGAGAGAACACGTAGTGTGGAGTTACGAGATTGTGAGGAGTTAATAAGGACGAGAGAGCCGAGAGGTATGAGGAGTTTATATTTTTAAGATCGACGAAGTGTGGAGTTACGAGGTATGAGGAGTTTAATAAGGACGAGAGGTATGAGGAGTTAATAAATATGCGGTCTAAAATTATATTATTTATTTTTTTCAATTCAATTGATTTTAAGATCGACCTTTTATAATGTATCCGGTCTTAAAAGTCTATTATTTATTTTTTTAATCAATTCAATCACTTTTAAGGTTGACCTTTTACCTTATATCCGGTCCTAGAATTCATTTATTTTTTTCAATTCAATTGATTTTAAGACCGACCTTTAATAATATATCCAGTCCTAAAAGTCTATTATTTATTTATTTTCAATTCAATTGATTTTAAGACCGGCCTTTTATAATATGTTCTGTCCTAAAAGTCTATTATTTATTTTTTAAAATCAATTCAATCACTTTTAAGATCGACCTTTTACCTTGTATGCGGTCCTAGAATTCATTTATTTTTTTCAATTGAATGATTCGTAGTCGTATCCTTACACTGTTCAAATGAATGATTCGAGTCTCTTCAACTTCCGAGATAAACTTCCCAACTAGGCGTCTCCTCGTATTCTGAGGAACTATGCATCTCCTCGTTATTGTTTCGGCGTTTCACATTGGTCAGGCAGGGTTCTCTATTTAAAGCCGATGTTACATTACTTCCTTCACATTCTTCTCCATCACTTCTGAAACATCCACAGTAATGGCTGCTCCACCACCACGAGGTCCTCCTCCTCCATTGCCTTCGGAACCGATAATCTACCAGATGATTCAGCACATTCTGGCCCGCCTCGCTCATATAGACCGACGCTGCGGCCAGCTGTTTCAGGTCTATCACGCCGTCAACGACAAGCTGACAGCGGTACTCGATGCCCAAGATGTTGAGTACTATCCTGAAGATGACGACGTCTCCGACCTCTTCGACGACTCCCTCCCCTCCGACAACGATGGGGGGAGTTTTAGTTTTTCGTTATTTTTGTTTTTTTGTGTACTGCTGCTGCTCTTCACGGGGCAGCAGTAAAAAAAATATAATAAAAAAATTTTGTTTACATATTTGATTGCCATGTCCTTTTCATTATCTTCTTTCTTTTTCCGACAAAAAGGAAACACACAAAACATTGTCCTCATGTAAATCAACATTAAAAATTCACAGAATACAGTTAAGAACATACAAAAAAACAAAAAAAGATAGTTTTCCTTATTCGAATAAAAACAAACAAAGTGACTATTCTTCTCAAGGTTGGACCGTCGTTGTCATCGTTGTTACCTCGACCTGAGTTGAATATTTTCAGTTTCCTTTCAGTATCTTCCTTATTTTTCCTACAAAAAGAAAAGAGACAATGAAAAGGGAAACCGATAATGCTGCTCAACATCAAGAGAGGTAACATCGAAGACAACGAGGGTCCTAGCTTGAGCAGAACGCCAGAACTTCGGTTGTCTTGAACCCTAAAACTTTGTCTGAAAACCGAGTCAAAAACTATTAAGAGCTAACAAATACACGGTCCTAAAGGTTAAGCCATATTTTTTTAAAATATTTTTATGACTGAACTTTTAGGAGCAGTCAAATAACAATACTACGGTCCTAAAAGTCTAGCCATATATTTTGTTAATTAAACGTAGACTTTTAGGACCGGTCATAATATAAATATTCGGTCCTAAAAGTCTAGCGAATTTTTAGAAGACTTTTAGGACCGGATGTTTAAATAATATGCAGTCCTAAAAGTCTAGCCATAGTTTTTTTTAAAAAAATGAAGAAGATGGACTTTTAGGAGCGGCTATTTAACAAATTTACGGTCTTAAAGTCTAGAAATATTTTTTAGTTAATTACACGTAGACTTTTAGGACCGGTCATGCCATTAAGATGTGGTCCTAAAAGTCCAACATATTTTTAGGAAGACTTTTAAGACCGGACAAATAAATACGTCCGGTCCTAAAAGTCTAGCCATAGTTTTTTTTTAAAAAAAATAAACAAAGACTTTTAATTAGCACCAGAGGTTTAATAATTATGCGGTCCTAAAGTTCTCACCATATTTTTAGAAATAAACAAAGACTTTTAGCACCAGACTTTCAGATAGTCTCTTTTTTCTCATTTACAACATCTTGTACCTCAAATTTCAAGCACTAAATATCTAGAATGAATCAACAAATTTCTTCGAAAAAATATACAAATTTATTATTGAATTACACATTGTGCGTATATTTTATAAATGAACTTAGGACTTAATTAGGTCATACAGATATTCACAAAATATATTGCGTATGTGCTCCACTTCATCATCAGGAAAGGGAGCAGTCCGACAAACCTCGTAACATCAAAGACAGAAACCGAATTAACTTGCGTGCATATTTCATATGTAACATTAAGCCGTAAACCGAATTGAGCCATAATATGTAACATCAAATACATTTACCTTTGCAGTTAATTTTGTCGTTCCTCCCATGATAACATCATACATGTGTTTAATGACGTACAAGCCACATAAGTTGGACCCCGTTGGTTGCCGATGGGTCTAAAACGAACAAGAAATATATATAAAAGCTAGCATATATAGCTTACTAACCAAGTTCACAAGGCAGTGTGCCAGTGTCCAAATATGTACTAACCTCTGGTTTTAACCATTTAGGATAAGTGGCCTGAAACCCACGCCTTTTTTTTTTACCTCGATTTGGAAGGTCTTCATGGCACTATCATTAAAATCACAAACTTATCAATAATGTTCACTGAAAATTCACAGTAGAGATTTCAGACAAGAGAATCAAAATGACATACTTACTCGTTGACGCTCTGCGTCAATATAGGCTCTGGCTCACTGTAAGTGGAGCATAAGAAGATAACTTTATGATCCTCCATGCACAGGAGGACCAACTACCAGTGGCAGCTGAAAATTCACAGCAGTAAAGTACTCAGTGATATATGTAGCAGAATTAAGTGAATTGCAGACAAGAATTGTGATATGTACCCGTGGAAGTATGGAAACACGTACACCTTTCTAATCACTTCACACACCCTCGTTGACATGTATTCTTGTCTATTCTTCAAGGGTGTTGTACTTGCAAAGACTGGGCATAAGAAACCAAAATCATTGATTCTGCCCTGTTCAACCAAGTATTGATGCATGAACCTACAATAATGACATCGATCAGGGAATTAGTATATATGTATGTGTGTCTAAATGATGCATTTAAATTATGTACTCATAGAAGAAGATACTTACTTCATAAACATTTGAACAATTGCATATGTAAGCTCCTGTCCAGGAAGCAGCAGGGACGTTACATCTAATCTGTCAAGGTAAACCTCTTCAGGATGAGGGACGCCTACTACTTCATTGACAGGCCACAATTTATCTTTCAAATATCCTTTATTTACCAAATCGGATATTTTTTGCTTGGCAGTCAAATTAGCAGTAGGGGATGGAACTTGAGGAGGAGGGGATGCAGCTTGACGAGGGGATGGAACTTGAGGAGGAGGGGATGAAGCTTCAGGAGGAACAAAGACATGTACAAGCTTCATTGGCCAAGAGATGAAGGTTCCTGCCTTGACATCACTCACAAGCTTCAGCTCATCAGTTGGGAGAGGGAGAGGTGCATCAACGATCACCTTTTTAACTGACACTCTGACTTCATCAGCAGCCATTTGTTGGTGGTATACAGTTGATCCCAAGTTGTGGACAGTCCCTTTTGCAACTAATCGTCTATGACTATCACGATCCTCCATATACAGGTCACAAGGTTGCTCTGACTGTCCAACAATGCAGCTCCCCTAGTGCTCTGCTGCATAGGTGCAGTGAATGTGTGACGGAGCATCGCTCTCTCGGACGAGCTCAAAGTACCTCATCTCGATTCATTTCCTCTTTCATCCGGCTCATATGGGATTGAAACATTGCTTCTTTAGCCGCTGCTTCCTCACTTAATTTGGCCAGCATCTGTTCCATCTGGGATTGAAACATTGCTTCTTTAGCCGCTGCTTCCTCACTTAATTTGGCCAACGTCTGTTCCTTTTCCTCCCAGGTAACCATATTTTGTTTGTGGCGTTTGGATTTACCAAAGTATTCCTTCAGGCCTACTCGTCCTCCAACCCCCCTTACACGCCCTGCGTAATCCAATTTTCCAGTCGCAACGGTCATAACATCATTCCTCCCATCCGACACAAAAGATCCCTCTGCTTCTTTCTTTTTAAGATCTTCTTATAAGATAAAGATAACAAGAAGCTTAGTAATGAAACATGTTTAGTAACTAAAAAATAACAATAACAATACTTACAATTCTTTCTGCAACTACTTGAGTTTGTTCACTCGTGTAGGCGCCGCTTGGCTTTTGCCGAATATGCAACCACAACTTCTCGCGACGTATTGGAGATGGCTGATCAACTATCGTAGAATGATTGGATTCAGCTTCATCTTCCAATCTCTTCCGCTTGGCTGCCATCAATTCTTTTTCAGCCATTTCATATCCGCCGCGAGAAGCTCTATGCGGGCAATCATTCTTTCTCCCTATCTCATGTGCTTGTGCCCTTCGTTTCTATGAATCCGAATTGAAAAAAAAAACTATTAATTATGAATTCCAGCCATCTCACTAACAGAAATTAGAGAACTTTTGCTTCATATGAAGGTCAAACATTATTCAAATTCACTTCATCAAGTTTCAACATTTTATTTAAGAAAGATGTAGAATTGTATAAGAAATTGGGAGAAACAGAGGAAAGGGAGTTGCAGAAATGCTACCAACTCAGTCAATTCATTCATTCATCATAACTGGTTCCTACACATATTAGACTAACCTCTTACATATAGTTAGAGGTTTGACTCTTAAGGCCCAATAACAGCTTGCACCGAAACCATGACACAGTTAACATACTAACTAACTAACAACAATGTCTAACCACTACCTACTAAAACAGAACTAAGACTATAATAATGGCTTGACTCTTATGCCATTATTATTTCCCTAATTACCTTCTTAGTATTTTACCTTTTCAAGGTTTACATATCAGACTTGCATAGACAAAGGCAGGAAATGTATACTTCTATTCACACACCAAACCATTTAACTAACATGATTAAATGAACACAATAACATTCACATATCCGCACAGGTTAATAAGCACACAAAAGGGCAAACAAAACTAAATATAAACTCACTAGAGCTTCAGGAGTGGTCCGCAGCTGAACAAATTGTTGCCAAGTTTGTTCATCAATAAATGTGTACTTGTCCCAAGGATTTTCTGTAGGTTGAACCTCGGCAAAAAATACTTGTTAGCTAGAAAGGTCTTGAACTTCCTCCACCGATCAACACAATAAGACAATGTCTTGTCTTTCAACTTCTGACAGTCAGGGACAGTGTATGTAAGCCGGATAGTGTCCCAAATAGGATCCTTTACCGTGTGAACGTCCACATTTTTCCACTTATCTGTCAAGATGCTAACCTTGCTGTATGCTAGATAGCCAACAAAACTAGTATATTTGGATTTATTGGGATTGAAAGGTTCCAACTTTTCATCAAACTGAATCTTCAGCCTTGACCCAAAAGTCCGACTTAGGGTTACATCCATTATTCGTGTGCCTCTTTTACCATGGCGTGCAGGGCGGTTACGAGGCTCATTGTGAGATGAAGAGGGTTCGTTCTCACTCACACCAGTCACACCAGTAACTAGCGTTCCCAGAACACGAATAGAATCATTTTCACCGTTCATTTCCGAGACAGAAAGAGAGGTAATGCAACAGGAAGGGTTTCACAACGTGAACATATGTTCTTCAGTGAGAGTAACAAAAGCTTTCACGCGAAGAAATGTTTATTTGGCGGTTCATTTTTAAGACCGGATGTAAAAAGAGACGGTCTTAATAATTAATATTCAAAACCGGTCATATTATGGTCCGGTCTTAAAAGTAATTAAATTTTTATCCGCACTCTTTTTCTATATTTTATACCGGCTGCATTTTATGTCCGGTCTTAAAATAATAACTTTTAAGACCGTCTTTTAAATATGTTCGGTCTTAAAACTTTGTTACCTTTATATTTAAATTTTTGCTTATTATTTTGGACCGAGAAAATATTAGTAAATTCGTGTAAGATTTCTCTATAAAATAATTGATATTTGAATATTTTTTAATAACATTTTTAAGACCGGCTTGTTTTTAACGGGTCTGAATAATATATTTAAGACCTATGAAAAAATGATCCAGGATAAGAAGTTCTTTATATTTACAAAAATGCCACCGGTCATACCTTTAAGACCGGTGAGTGGAATGTCCGGTCTAAATGAGGCGGTCTTAAAGCCCTTTTTTGCACTAGTGTAAAATCCATAAATTAATAATTTGGTGGTTAATTTGTGAGCTTTGATAGATACAAGTAAATTTTGAAATTGTGTTTACATATGGCAAAACTCCTTATATAAAGTGAAGATATATAAAAGAATTGTTGCCTAATGAAACTTGATTTGTTTAGTTGTCTTATGGGTACTTTTTATTGGTTTTATTGGGTGAGTTCTTTTGTGGCCAAAAGATGCTTATATTAATACTTTAAACCATAACTAATACACCAAACGAAAAACAAACAAAACATAACAACATCAATAGGAAGTAACATAGCCAAAACAAATACAACCAAGCAAATCAAATCAAATATAAGGGAAAAAACTAATCACCACCCACAGAAAAGCTAGGAGTAGAAGTACATCAGTGACTGCACTGGCCTCCTGGATATCCAAGGTTAGAAGTGACAAAAAAGAAGGCGTTGGTTGCAAAACTCACCCTATAGGGCACACCTCATTATAAGCAAAAGCTACAAATAGAACAGCTACACAATTGCCCCATATTGGGTTAAAGGACATAAAAAACCTAACCTCAGAAATAAGAAGACAAATGATGTCAAGAACACTTCTGCTCCTCCATCCAAACAAATTTGGTGACATTGACCACACACCGACTAAAACCCAACACCACAACATAAGTAAGAAAAGATGGACGTGCCCTCCACCGACAAAGACTGCCAGATAAGGAGACGCCATAACAATATCTCTCACAAAAGTAAGGAAAAAAGCCCTCATCGCCTTAAGAAAGATTTGGAGAGGAAGAGGAAAAGCCCACCCCAAAGGCAAGAAAGGACCATAACCACTTGAAGGAGTGACGGTGAAGACGAAGAACAAAGGAGGGCCAACGCCAATGGTGCTTGAAGCTCAACGCTGAGTGTCTATGCTTCGATTCGAGTAGTGCGGTGCCAAGTCTCTGGGCTCTGATTTGCTCCGTTGTCGCTGCTGTAGTATCGGACGATGCTCGCCGGTGGCATGTGGTGGCGAAAGACGCTACCAGTGTGAGAGAGGTAACGATGAGTTCACGAACTAGGGCCGACTGAGAGAAAGAGAGTCAATCTTGCCATTATCTATCACGTTTCTACTTATTGGACGAGTTTGATGCCTAGAAAAAATTAAATTTTCTCCTGAGTTACTTCTACCCGTGGCTGATTTATTTACATTGAAAACTTTATTACTTTTAGTTAATGATTGGATTTATTATGTTGTTTTTCGTTGGGTGAAGTTTTATAATTGATAAGTACATTAAATTGGTTTTATTACGTCCTTGCTATGAATGTTATCCCTTTTAAGACATCATTTTCATTGATGTACGAACGGTAATGTCCTTTAATTGGGTTTATGAGTTTTTAATATATAATGTATTAATGTGCTATTCCCATGTGACATTATATGTGTATGAGTCACATTTAACTTTGGTTCTGCTCAGGCTTACTTCAAATTTAGCTTTGCAACAATATAATATTATGGAAATTGTATTGTAAATGTTGTCATCATATGTTAGTTCATACAGGCCATTGGTTTTCCATTTAAGTTGTTCGTGAAAGGAATATGTATATGAGTGTATGAGTTCGGTGGTCCCAATATTGCTTCATTTGCCATGATGAATCGAACTGTGGGGTTACATGTATTCGGTGTATGCGGATGGTACGGTTTGCATACTGACATGTAAATAGTCATATATAGTCTGCGTAGTTGATATTTTAACTTCGGAGATTGTGAAATTAGAATGATAATATTGGAGGATATTCTAATTAATTAGAATGGAAGGGGATATATGGTAGAAGATTCTAATTTAATTAGAATTATTATTGATGAGGTGTGAAAATATTTTTCATATATAAAATGTGGATATTTGAAAGTGTGGAGATGCGTAACATGTGGGTTGCCTTATAAAGTTTTAAAATTGCAAACTATTTCTAGCCTCATTTGATAAAGCCAAGCTGTAATTGAAATTAATTATGTGGGGGCTTTATTGTCTACTGTAGAGAGAACATTTTGAGAATTATCAAATTTTTGTGTTATTTGAAACAAGCATTGTGGCATGAAAATTTAATCATTTATCTATGGTAGATAAATGTGTTTTTCAAAATATGAGGCAATATAATTATCTTGATGTAAGGATATATATATATATATGAATATTTTTTATGATGTTAACACATTATTTGAAGTGATTTTGCAGCTTATGCGAGGTATGCATAAATTGTTGAGAATTTGTTGCATTAATATTAATTTGTGTGATATAGTTTATGCTACATGGTGATTGAGCATATATAAATATACAGCCGTATGAGGGAAATGAAATATTTGAGAGGTACTATAAATGTCGGTATCATGTACGGTGAATTCCCATTGTATGAAATACATAGATGCACTACAAAAAAAAAGGGACTTTTGGCAGCAATAAAAGTCACCGCTGAAAGGTTTTCGGTGGCGACAATTTGTCGCCACTGATACGACCGTCGCCAATACTTTTGGCGGCGACATTTCTATGTCACCACTAAAAGTAAACAATCAGCGGCGACATTTTGTCGCCGCTGAAAAGTGGAGTATTGGTGGTGACAGTTGTCGCGACTGATTCCTTTTTCAGTGGCGACAAAACTGTTGCCGCTGATTCCTCTTTCAGCAGCGACTAAAATGTCGCCACTGATACTTCTTTTAGCATGTAACACCCCAATTTTCTAATGCGTTTTCAAGATATTTTAATCAGAGTAGAGCATCGGAACAATTTAAAAGAGCGAGTATTTGATAAACATTCACTATTGGTGTATCTGGTTGCTTATACAGCGATACAATTATCCGAATATTTACGAGTACGATAATACATATCCAAAAAGAAATTCTATGGCCGAGTTCTCACTGGTGCTGCTTTCCCTTGTCCTCGATCCTATTTCCTCCGGATCCTGAGGCTATATTAAGAGCTGAGGTCCAATGCCCATCGGATCTCAGGTAACGGTTAACCTAATGCTTATGTAAACAATATATGTATGACATCACAGCATTAATCAACACATAAGTACATAGCAGATGTAAGATTAATATATCAACAATACACATCACATGTAGAGTTATCTATGTTAACAGTACACATCACATGTAAAATTATCTATACAACTCACATGTATAGTTATCTATGTTAACAGTACACATCACATGTAAATTTATCTATACAATTCACATGTATAGTCGTCTATCACATATAAGTATACAATAAGGATCAGAGTTAGTGTTACAGTACGCGAACGTACCTTCGTTGACGTTTTTCGGTATGTTTTGATGGTAGGCGATCACAGATATCCTATAAGGGTAATATCGCCTCTATTAATTCACAAATATTATTTCAAGAGATATTTTGGCTATATATGACCATTTTACCCCTGGATTAATTATTTCCCCATTATTTCATTTAATTTTCGTAAAAACGCTATTAACAGCATTTAGGCTGATTTTTCACTTAACTTTGGAGAATTATAATTAATTCCACAGAACTCGAAACGAGTATCCGTAAAATTCCTCGGAATCCTTAAGATGTCTAATTTTAGTAAAAATTATTGGTTCTTACCCAGACTTCATAAAAAATTCCCAGTTTTCGTATTTCCATGCTCTGCCCACAATTTTCCAGAAAATTAAGCCTAACTTCAAACATTTTTATCTCCTAGCACAAAACTCAAAATGACATGCTGTAGGTATATTTGAAAAGCTCTATATGTCTACTCTCAACAAGAATTTGCTCAGAATTTTGGCATAGCATCTTAAATATAAGATACCAGCGTTTTTGAAATTGCTTTCGGGAGTCGCTAACCAACAAAATTTCGCTAGAGCTTCGCTACTTTGATCATAATCTTCCAAAAATTTTGTTATAACTTCTTCTTCATTATTTTTTCGAAATAAAGACAATGGTAACCATAAAAACATGTAAATAACACTATAATCGGAAGATTATGAATCAAAACAATATCTAAGCTATAAAACTCAAAGCTAGGGCATAAGAACTTACTTGCTATCCTTCAACTCACTACAAAAAACAAGCCTTTTGGCGGCGAAAAAATTCGCCGCTAAAAGTACCAATGTCGTTGCCAAAGGTCTTTCAATGGCGACAATATGTCGCCGCTGTGTCGTCGCTGAAACGATTGTCGCCGATACTTTTTGCGGCGACATTTCTATGTCGCCACTGAAAGTAGACTTTCAGCGGCGACATTTTGTCGCCGCTAAAAGTGCATCAGAAGCCGCTGAAACAAGGGTCACCGCTAAAAGAGGGGTATCCGCGGCGACATTTGTCGCCACTGAAACATTTATCAGCAGCGACTTAAAGTGTCACCACTGAAACATATTTCAGCGGCGACAAAAGTCGCCACTAAAAGTTAAAACAATTTTTTAAAAAAAAGTTAAATGGCAAACATTCGGTGGCGACATTTGTCACCACTGAAACATGTATCGGCGACTTAAAAATTTGCCATGAAACATGTTTTGGTGGCGACTTTGTCGCCACCGAAAGTCAAATTTTGTTTAAAAAAATTAAATGGCAAAAAATTCCACAGAATTTGCAATTGTGCAAAGCACCTAATTTCTAACAACCAACTCAATGTAATTTAACAAGATGCATACACTTAAGTTCAAACATGGACATGACCTATCAAAAATTCCAAAAGATACAACAATATGAACAAAGCAAAACACTCCTCACTAAGAAAGTTTCAAGTCTTGAGTAGAACCCGATTCCCTCTCCTCACACAACTCTTAGAAAAATATCCTTAACTTCCCCAATCCTCTTAACAGCTAATATGGTAATAATAATAAAAAAAGTACATTTCCCAGCACCAAAAAGCCATACTACATAACAGGTACATATCCTATCTTTACTCCAAAATAGATGGAAACTTAAAGGTCAAATCTGCAACCTTGAAAAGCATCTTGCCCTTTTGTATGTGTTGTTTGTGTCTTCCTAAGTCTCCTTGCATAGGTCTTAACATCGAATAGGGTCCTTTCATCAACCTTGCCATAACCCCTCTTGTAAATAAGTTCACTAACACTTTTAAGATTCGGGTATACGAAACAAGACGAGTTCACTTGTTAGAAAATATAAACAACATCATATAAGCAAAAACATAAATCACGGAAAATTACACACCCATAAGTCACATAAGGTTCAACTCGTGCGCAAAGCATGTTCATTGTGGCTTTGTTAACTTTAAGAAACACACCATTGAATATCGTTTCCACGAGTCAAATAAAGATTCTTTGCATCACCTTTTATAAAATTAAGGAGTACACATATTTATATACATTATCTTATCTCTATAAAAAAATTGTGTAATTGTGATCTTAGTACCCACGAGAATGCAAGTTTTCAAAATTCCCTCAAAGGCATGAATTTTGAAATATAGATGTTTAACTAAATGCAGCAACACATGACCTTAACATGCCCCTGTTGATCAATCACATAGATGATGACGTAACTCCCAACAAACAACTTCCCATCCCATTACAAGTATTTTCTTGGTTCAAACTTAAAACTATGCTTCCACTAAAATTTGTGGTGAGGGAAAAAAATCAATCTTCCCATTCTCGGATAATCTTAGTACCTGTCTCAATCGTAAAAGCTGCAAGAGCTTCCTAGTCATTGGATGCATAGCATTAACACTGATAAATCATAGTATCTATGTGTGAGAAGAAGCGAGAATATGTAGGAACTTGAGACCCTTTGAAAAAAACATACCCTGAGATGCGAATAATAAATAAAAGTTTAAATGGCCACCAAAGGAGTATTTGTCACTAAATTATTAAGAGCAAATGCTTTAGCCATTAATGAGCCTTTGTTTAAGACAACAAGAAATCTGCAAAAAAAAAAAAAAAAAAAAAAGCATTCAATACTATATTTTGCCTAAAGAAATAAGTAAATACAAGAGGATTTCTTTTATTACCATCGAAATGCTTGGAGAAATTGTTACTTCAAAGGTTAAGAATGGCAATCCGGATAAAGCATCATCGATGAAATCAATAGATTTGCGTGACTCAATTACCACAAAGAAATAGTATAAACAATATCCCCCTCATGTCAAGAAGAACTCATCAATTGATAAAACTAAACCAAAGGAACCTCCCAAACAAAATGAGTTCTGAGAATCACTTTTGAGATGAAGGACCTCAATGTTACTCGAGCAAAGAATATGTACAATATAACTTGAGCAAAGAATATGTATAATAAATAACTTAGTTACGAAACCAAACATTGTACATATGGCAAACGAATCAACCAGAAATAAAGAACATGAATAATAGTTCCACCTCTATCAATTTCAAAAAGAAGCGAGATCTTTTTCAAGTAGTACACGAAGAAATGAATTTACAGCTTTTTCCTCATTAGCATCTCGAACATCCAAGACTTTTTCAAGCAGAAGCAAATCTTATCACGTGTCCGGAGACTATGAGTGACTCTCACCGGGGTAGTCTTTGCTCTTCTCCGAAGAGATCTGGACTAAGACTTTTGCCACTCATCCTCAGAGGTCTCAGGGCCAAAATCGCACCCCTCTCATCGTCTTGAATTAGTTCCTCATCCCCTAGACCCAAAATCATCAGTTCTCAAAATTTCAATCCCAATAAGTAAATTGAATCAATAATACACTTTTCTGATATAGGAAGTAGAAGGAGTGGGAAATTCCTATCTGTCAAACGAACTAGATGTAGGAAGCAAAAGAGAGAGCACTCGCCTCCTAATTGTGCAGAAAGAAAATCAGAAACTTGGAGACAAGGGGATATGAACATCGATTCTTCTTCAAATACAGAAGCATCGGATGTCGATTCTTCATCCCATTGTTTGGGTTTGGTGACAAGGGTGGAAAATGAAGAGATTGACAGCACTGTGAACAGAGTCGCTGAGATCAACAGCAAGCTGGGAGAGGTGAAACGCAAGAGTAAAGAAGAACAATGAGACAAAATAGAAAGAAGCGAGAAATTATGAAGGGTCGGGGTGGCGAGAATGAAAATCCTAACTTTTTGAGAGGCAACAAGGGCTCGTCGCCACTGAAAATTATGCCTTCTGTGGCGACAATAAAATGTCGCCGCCTTTTCTAATCTTTTAGCGGCGACTTTTAATGTCGCCTATGAAAGTGAATATATTCAGCAGCGACTGTTAATGTCGCCACCGAAAGTATAACTTTCAGTGGCGACATTAACAGCCGCCGCTGAATGTGGCCACTGAAAGTGATTTTTTTGTAGTGACTCCTTCAAGAAGTTCCTCACTCTCCCTCTCTTCTTTCTTTATTCAGATGCTATGCTTACTATTGTTTGTGAAGGTGTGAAGAATAATGAAGCCTAAGCCCTCCTATTTATACTAAAAGGTCATGGCACTCTTGGTAATTATTCCTAACCTAATTCATCTTGCATGAGAACCATGGGTTTACATTAAATAATCTGAATTCTTCTTCAAGCCAAGGCCAAAAACGTGGCCCTCTCTCCCTCCATCACTTTCTTCCAATTCCAAGAGGATATCCTATCCAAAGGTACCTTATCCTCTTCCAAAATTGAATATTATTATCACATGTGTGTTTTTGTTTATGTTAAACAATTCTTGGCTTGAAGAAGGCATTGGTGGCTTCTCCACCTTCATCCATTCTCCAAGCAAGCCTTGGTGGCCTCACCACCTTCATGCATTTCCCAACTATGTGCTTTGGTCCCTAGTTACTCTAAGTGTGTTTGTAACTAGATGACTTTGGTAGTTTGGTTAGCAATTAAGCAAAAATGCTCTTAGGGTTTAATTTGGAGTTTAATCAAGTTCCCTAATCAATCTTGTGATTTTTTTGAACATCATGGCTTAATTAGAAGTATTTAATTACCCCTTCATTATTTTAGAATTTATTGTATTTGTTAGGTAACAATTAAGATGATAATTCATCCTAAGCCAAATTTGTGTTCTTGTCTTGGATTAATGCTTGTATTTAATCTAGGATTAAAATCCCTTAATTTTCTTTGATAATACTTGATTGAGTAATTAATTTATTTATGAACTTATTATGAGAATTAGTGGTTAATTAGGCAAATTTTACTTTACCTTAATTGTCTTTGAGATTTTTACCTATGGAACACTTGCTCCACATTGAACCAACAAGGCTATTTCCATTTAATCACTACATACACACATACACACCCACTAAAAACGTGGCCTCCACATTGTCTCTTGCTTTATTTTCTTTTTCATGGTCTACAATCATCCACACACAAGCCTTTGTTGCCTCATGAATTTTTACTTGAGTTTATTCTTTAATTAGCTTAATCTTTGGTCATTAATTCTAAAATGGTGTTTTAGGTGTTATTGAATCTATTTGATTGGCTACTATATTAATCATGATCATTAGTAATCATCTTTATGCTAATCTTGGCCCTTCATTAGCCATTGGTCTTTAATTAGGGTCATACATCCCAATTTATGCCCTGTACAACATGTTATTAATTATGAAAGTTTTAAGAAATTAATCTAATTAATGTAGATTTAATTATCTACTAATTTTTGGCAATGTTCTTTAATTGGTTTAATTATTTTCTCACAACTTTTTGATTTTCTATGGTCAAAGAAGCTCCATGCATTAATTTAATAATCATAGGGCAACTTATGGTCCGTAAAATAAAATTGGATTTTTGCCTCTTTAAATTCCAAGGAAATAAACAAATAAATTACTAAAATTAGAGACAACATACTTTCCCCGCTTTAAATAGGTATTATATTACCAAAATATAATGTTTATAATAAATATGAATTTTAGGGTATTACATTTCTCCCGTCGTTAAATAAAATTTCGCCCTCAAAATTTGCTCTATAACAACTAGACTCCGTGTCTATGAATTCAGAATATGTCTACTTTCGTTTCCCCCAAATTGTCTCATACGGAGACAATCCCTTCTTGATTAACTTCATAATCGGGGTATTCCCACATCTAAGCCGCTTCTCTTGGTAAACAAGAATTCGTTCGGGCTTGACTATACGTTGTACTTTGACTACTTCATACACCATAACATGGTCACCCCGTAGAGGTAATGTCTCCATGTTCCCATAGCAAATACGATAATCTCTAACTCTAGGTCATTCGTAGGATAGTTCGACTTGAGAGGCTTCAACTGACGAGAGGTATAAGTTATCATGTTGTCCTGCTGCAGTAAGACATATCCCAATCCATACCTAATGGTACCACTACAAACTATATAACCTTTACCTGGATCTGGGATAACAAACTCTTGGTGCTATGATCAACTTCTCCTTTAGTCTATGAAAACTTGTCTCACAGTCCTCATTCCACATAAACGACTGATCGATTTTCCTTCGTGAGTTTTGTCAATGATGAGGCAAAACACAAGAAATTCCATATGAATCTACGGTAATATCCCGCTAGCCCCAAACAATCACATATCTATATTAAACTTACTTATACTCGTAATTCAATTTTAAACATACTTTATAAGCTAGAAGGTTAACACCTAGTGGTGTGGATATTAACAGGTCGTAAGAAATATATATGTATGCATCTCAAAAAATGATTCGCATAATCATCTGACATAATGAGTGATTAGCACCTGTATTGTACAATATCTAAAGTAGATTCCTATCAAGAGATAGTTATGTGGGTCTTCTCTGGAGATTGTTCGGCCTCGTTATTTGTCAAAGCAAAAACCCGGCCTGGGTTTTTTGGCCTTATCCCTGCAGTCCCTTGAGGACAGTTTGTGTAAAAGTGCCCCAGCTTCTGACACTTGTAGCATATTGCTCCCCCGCGCAGTTAGTCCCTGGGTGGTTCGTTCCGTATTTTGGACATGGTCAGGGTCCCGGTATTCTTGGGTTGTTCTGCTGCCCAGACCAGAATGGTATCTTGCTTCCACTTTGGGAGTTATTCCATGGTGCCTCCCTTTTCTGCGAGGAATTTTCGCGGCTCAAACCACCATGACTTGCATGCTGCTGTTGTAATTTCTTGATGTGTGCAGTTCCTTCAAGTTAAGTTCAATTAATTGACATGACTCCACCACTTGAATTATTACTCGGAATTGCTGAGACACAAGCCTTTCCCTTATCTCGTGCTTTAGCCCATATATCAGTATGTTTGCCATACTACTTTTATCATCATTCCGCCTCAGGTGTGATGAATATCGTGACAGATTAGTAAACCGAGCAAAGTAGTCATCGAATGACTCATCATGACCTTGTCAAATGTGAAGGAATTCTGACTCTTTGGTCACTTGTACTGAGGGAGGAAAGTATTGCTCGTTGAACTTCTCCAGAAACTTCTTCCATGTAATGGGACAATAGCGTGCTTGTAACGTCACAGCAATGCTCCTCCACCATCTATCCGCATCTCCTTCCAGCTTGTAGATTGCGAGTTGAGCTTTTCGATTTTCCGGACATTCCATGACCTCAAAGATCTTGTCCAGCCTCATTAGCCAATCCTCTGCTGAATCGAGTTTGCCACGGAAAGCTGGTGGCTTCAGTTTGCAGAATTGGGTAACCCAATACTGTGTTGTCTTGGCTACTTGGTTGGGTCGTGGTAATTGTACCACCGCCCTATTACGTCGAGGGGGTGACTGAGATCTATCGGACTCCTGAGCTTCACGTTCATCATCTTGTTCGTTTTCGTTTTCTCCCTCAACATCCCGTCGTTCATCATCGGTTTGGCCACCTTCCGCTTCTCTCTCCTGCCTCTCAGCAAGGAGTTCATCAATAAGAGCCCTTTGTTCTTGCAGCATCCTCCGCATTTCTTGTAACTCATTTCGCTCTGGTTGCTGTGGTTCCTATTGTTCGGGTTTGTGTACTGGTATTGGTATCATTCGTGGTTGTCTGCCTCTTCCTCTACCCTGCCTCTACCTCTACCTCGGCCTCTGGGGACTCCGGCTCCTCTTAAATTTACCATTTTATCTTTCTATATTTGATATATCAAGAGTGACAAATATCAACATCAGGGGATAATATAGCTCGTAAATCAAATAGATATTTCACATAAGATATAATGTACATGTCAACATATGTTACATCATCCAATTGGTTTATGACCAGTGGTTATATCTTACATCCCCATGTTGTCGTAATTTACAGCTTCTCGTTTACACGTTGTCTAAAACTAGCCCTTGGAGATGATTTAGAACGGAGTAGAAATCGGTTGTACATTTTCCATCTAAGAGCTTATTCGTCTTTTCCATCCAGAAGCGGTCTCGGGGAAAGAGGTATAGGGTTGATATCACCCAATCGTCTAGCTGGTAGGGAAACCCATTGCATTTTCTCTGTGCATAGATCGTTTTGACCTGTTCCAGATATCGGAAGTACGTCCCTTTGCTAGTCTCGCTGCGTCGATCCGCCATCAAGTACTTTGTTCGTAGAGCGCCTATCATCCTTTTGTTTGTATCTAGGGTATGTCGTAGGAGGTTTGGTTCGTAAAAAGATTCACTCTCGGAGTCATCTCGATAGCTTAGCAGCTGAAAATACTCATGATTGTTATCATCGGATGAATGATCTGATCCTATAGGTTTCACTGGTTCAAAAGGTATACTAGCCATCGGTTCGGGGTAATACACAGGATCAGGGTCGTGTGCAAGTTCAAGGTTGTACACCGACTCAGTAGGGTATACGTTCAAAGGTTCACGATTATTAATGGGTACAGGGGGTCCTTCTGAGTTAAGTGGATGCACCGACTCCGAATGGTATACCGGTCTATGGTTCACTGATTTTTGTGCGGTATGTCTTACTTGTCTATAGTAGTTTCTGTCTGGAGATCTATCTCCGTCCATCACAATAAGGTTATATCAGTACTCGTTTTCAAAAATGTGCTCCAAGATTTAAAAAGGCTTAGAACCTAACTCCGTTAATCAAACAATTTGGCCAGGCTACTGTATTTGTGGAAGCCTCGCCGACTATTACGGGGACTGATTGACAACCACAAAACCCTTTCTAGTTTAAGCACCAAATTGTTTGAAGTAACATCGTTAAATCCGTCCCAGAATGAATGCTCTGATACCAAAAATGTAACACCCCAATTTTCTAATGCGTTTTCAAGATATTTTAATCAGAGTAGAGCATCGGAACAATTTAAAAGAGCGAGTATTTGATAAACATTCACTGTTGATGTATCTGGTTGCTTATACAGCGATACAATTATCCGAATATTTACGAGTACGATAATACATATCCAAAAAGAAATTCTTCGGCCGAGTTCTCACTGGTGCTGCTTTCCCTTGTCCTCGATCCTGTTTCCTCTGGATCCTGAGGCTATATTAAGAGTTGAGGTCCAATGCCCATCAGACCTCAGGTAACGGTTAACCTAATGCTTATGTAAACAATATATGTATGACATCACAACATTAATCAACACATAAGTACATAGCAGATGTAAGATTAATATATCAACAATACACATCACATGTAGAGTTATCTATGTTAACAGTACACATCACATGTAAAATTATCTATACAACTCACATGTATAGTTATCTATGTTAACAGTACACATCACATGTAAATTTATCTATACAATTCACATGTATAGTCGTCTATCACATATAAGTATACAATAAGGATCAGAGTTAGTGTTACAGTATGCGAACGTACCTTCATTGACGTTTTTCGGTATGTTTTGATGGTAGGCGATCACAAATATCCTATAAGGGTAATATCGCCTCTATTAATTCACAAATATTATCTCAAGAGATATTTTGGCTATATATGACCATTTTACCCCTGGATTAATTATTTCCCCATTATTTCATTTAATTTTCGTAAAAACGCTATTAACAGCATTTAGGCTGATTTTTCACCTAATTTTGAAGAATTATAATTAATTCCACAGAACTCGAAACGAGGATCCGTAAAATTCCTCGGAATCCTTAAGATGTCTAATTTTAGTAAAAAAATTGGTTCTTACCCAGACTTCATAAAAAATTCCCAGTTTTCGTATTTCCAAGCTCTGCCCAGAATTTTCCAGAAAATTAAGCCTAATTTCAAACATTTTTATCTCCTAGCACAAAACTCAAAATGACATGCTATAGATATATTTCAAAATTTATATATGTCTACTCTCAACATGAATTTTCTCAGAATTTTGGCATAGCATCTTCAACATACGATACCAGCGTTTTTGAAATTGCTTTCAGGAGTCGCTAACCGACAAAATTTTGCCGAGCTTCGTTACTTTGATCATAATCTTCCAAAAATTTCCAAAAATTTTGTTATAACTTCTTCTTCAACATTTTTTCAAAATAAAGACAATGGTAACCATAAAAACATGTAAATAACACTATAATCGGAAGATTATGAATCAAAACAATATCTAAGCTACAAAACTCAAAGCTAGGGCATAAGAACTTACTTGCTATGCTTCAACTCCTTCAAGAAGCTCCTCACTGTCCCTCTCTTCTCTCTTTATTCAGATGCTATGCTTACTCTTGTTTGTGAAGGTGTGAAGAATAATGAAGCCTAAGCCCTCCTATTTATACTAAAAGGTCATGACACTCTTGGTAATTATTCCTAACCTAATTCATCTTGCATGAGAACCATGGGTTTACATTAAATAATCTGAATTCTTCTTCAAGCCAAGGCCAAAAACGTGGCCTTCTCTCCCTCCATCACTTTCTTCCAATTCCAAGAGGATATCCTATCCAAAGGTACCTTATCCTCTTCCAAAATTGAATATTATTATCACATGTGTGTTTTTGTTTATGTTAAACAATTCTTGGCTTGAAGAAGGCATTGGTGGCTTCTCCACCTTCATCCATTCTCCAAGCAAGCCTTGGTGGCCTCACCACCTTCATGCATTTCCCAACTATGTGCTTTGGTCCCTAGTTACTCTAAGTGTGTTTGTAACTAGATGACTTTGGTAGTTTGGTTAGCAATTAAGCAAAAATGCTCTTAGGGTTTAATTTGGAGTTTAATCAAGTTCCCTAATCAATCTTGTGATTTTTTTGAACATCATGGCTTAATTAGAAGTATTTAATTACCCCTTCATTATTTTAGAATTTATTGTATTTGTTAGGTAACAATTAAGATGATAATTCATCCTAAGCCAAATTTGTGTTCTTGTCTTGGATTAATGCTTGTATTTAATCTAGGATTAAAATCCCTTAATTTTCTTTGATAATACTTGATTGAGTAATTAATTGATTTATGAACTTATTATGAGAATTACTGGTTAATTTGGCAAATTTTACTTTACCTTAATTGTCTTTGAGATTTTTACCTTTGGAACACTTGCTCCACATTGAACCAACAAGGCTATTTCCATTTAATCACTACATACACACATACACACCCACTAAAAACGTGGCCTCAACATTGTCTCTTGCTTTATTTTCTTTTTCATGGTCTACAATCATCCACACACAAGCCTTTGTTGCCTCATGAATTTTCACTTGAGTTTATTCTTTAATTAGCTTAATATTTGGTCATTAATTCTAAAATGGTGTTTTAGGTGTTATTGAATCTATTTGATTGGCTACTATATTAATCATGATCATTAGTAATCATCTTTATGCTAATCTTGGCCCTTCATTGGCCATTGGTCTTTAATTAGGGTCATACATCCCAATTTATGTCTGTACAACATGTTATTAATTATGAAAGTTTTAAGAAATTAATCTAATTAATGTAGATTTAATTATCTACTAATTGTTGGCAATTTTCTTTAATTGGTTTAATTATTATCTCACAACTTTTTGATTTTCTATGGTCAAATAAGCTCCATGCATTAATTTAATAATCATAGGGCAACTTATGGTCCCTAAAATAAAATTGGATTTTTGCCTCTTTAAATTCCAAGGAAATAAACAAATAAATTACTAAAATTAGAGACAACATACTTTCCTACTTTAAATAGGTATTAGATTACCAAAATATAATGTTTATAATAAATATGAATTTTAGGGTATTACATAGCGGCGACTAGAATGTCACCGCTGATACTTCTTTCAGTGGCAACAATTTTGTCGCTACTGAAAGTAACAATGGTTTTTGTTTTGGGATATAAATTGCTACAATTAAAACCTAGCCGAAATGTAACGATAAAGATCAAAATAATGTTAAATTAATAACATACTAATGAGCAAGAATACTAACATTCTTCAAAATTAACAAGGAAAGATACTAATATTTTTCAAAAAAGTTAACCACAAGTATTTAAATTTTCGAACTAAGGCCTAAATATTGTTATCAAACATGAAAACTATGAAGGACTTGTTGGTGAGACAAAAAGACTATGAGTAGATGAAGGAGAAGCTGCAAATTGCCCATGTTGCGTCAAGACAGTTAGTTGAGCCTGTATTCTTTGCTCCATTTGTTCCGTCTTGTGCTCAAATTGTGCATGCTCTACTCATGATATAGACTTCCTGGGAAAACTCTTTCTTCCAATCTGAACTTACATTCTTAGCCTTGAGAACTTTAATGGGCATGTCCTGACTACAATATGTTCCTCTAAACCTGTTTTAAATGGAAAAGTTGGTTACTTGACGAATAAAATAATATCTGACAATGATGTGAAAAAAAATCTATTAAACTGTCAGGAAGACAAATATTTCTAGATTACTCACAGTTCACCAAATGATCCAGATGCAACTTTATTTCCATACTTTAAATGTTTAGGCTCTATTTCCCAAACATCTGACCCATCATTGGGTATCACCAAATGGCCTTCTTCACTTTTCGTCTCCACTTGATCAGTCTTACCAGCATAAAGTTCTGATTATTGAGTACAAAATGCATGCCTCTGAAAACAAACCCAAGTTGGATATAACTCAAGCCTATATTATAGAAACAAGGAATATTGAAATCCAAGAGGGATAAAATATATGTATGTCATTTGACAGAAACTACAGATTTCATATGCTAGATATTAGTCAAGTAGTCATCTATGAACACAATATCAGAGAACACATCCGCTGCAATCCAATAAATGATGACATTTTAATCTATGTTTTAGTTTTACAAATTCTAGAGAAACTGGAAAAAGAGAATCAAACCTTGGGTTGCAGATGGTCCAAAGACTTTGTTCAAGTTAAAGGATCTGCGTCCTTTCCCATTCTTTAATGAGACATTAATTGTGATAGTTCCATCTTCTGTATTTTCCACTGTGCTCGAAAAGTTTGATTGTCCAGGTAAGAAGGGTCTTACTCAACAATACACTCTAACGCTTCCTGGTCAAACAAAAGTAACCCACATTAAATCTATTGGACTGCAAAGCCATAATAATGCTTTGGGATAAGGTAACCAATTATGTTTCTTACCCTTGAGATCCTATACTTGATTGTAAAGTTTGAGATTTTCTTCAAGAACTCTGTGATATCCCTAAGCCGCATGAGTTAAGCCATTAATGTGCATGCCTATGAAGTTCAATGTCAAATAATCAGCACACGCCATACATCAATCCCAAGGCCAAAATGGGGAGAAATAAACAAGAAAGCGATGAGGTTAAATATTGTTATTCCAAATCCTTTCCAAGATTGGAGAATTCCTCGTGAAATTTCATCTGCATACCAACTTTTGTTGTATGAAGAGTATGCTTTAGTTCCTACAGAAGCATGAGAATAGCAACATCTTACATACCATATACAAAATTTCAAAATGGAGATTATATATATTATTACAGAGATTCCCTATTTGAATTTCTCTTTTCTGCTTGATGACTTCTCAATTTTAATAGATTTGAGATATATTTTGATATATTTTGAAAGTCATCAACACTAAATTGAAGAGATTTTAAGAAAAATCAATCTGGATGCATCATTTATGGGATTTCAATTTTAAATAAAAGTTTTTGAGTTAGGGAAATAAATATATAGTACTATTTAGAAGTTTTAAAAAACCAAAATAAAAATAAAAATAGGTTTTATTATTATTATTATTAATTAATTAATTATATAATAATGCTTCTTATGGTTAACATTCGTAGCCACGCATTCAGATTGATTTGGATTGAATATACAAATGGTACCCACAAATTGAAATCAATGGAAGACCTAAAAAGCTATCCGGACGCACAATAGCACGAGGGGGAATAGAAAAAAGAGAGCAGAGGCAGATTATTCTCGCTGGGCAGCACGGAGAGAGCGAAGCAAAACAGAGCAGTGAGCAACGGTTGTGCCGTGAGACGAGACCTTCGACCCTCTTCTCCCGCTCCGCCGTTGGCGTCATTCACCACCAAGGCCGCCGCGAGCATCGTCTTCATAGCTGCTAGAAAGGGAGGCGCAGAACAGAGCATGAAAGCTGAGGAAGAGGCGTTGTTGAGTTTGATTTATTGTTTTTGTAATACCCTAATTTTCATAACTCTTATAAACATTGTATTTTGGAAAATAATTAGTAAAATACAAAGGTGAATATGTATCTCAAAGAATTATAATCTATTGATTATATTTTTGTCCAAATTTTACTTTGGGATTAATTAACCAATGGTTAATTATGAGACTACATATCAGGGGCTATAAAATGTGACATTAAGTCACATGAAATAATAGCTATTTTAAGTGATCATAAGGCAAGAAAATATTATGAAAACACTTAAATTAATTAAAGGAAATTAAGAACAACAAATGAATAATTTAGCTTGCACTAATTGAGATTAGTTGCAAAATGCTTCAAGATGATTAAAGGAAAATTAGGATCATCAAAAGAGGGCTAATTATACTTGAACATAATTAAGCCAATGAGGGTGAAATAGTACTTGCCTAATTAAACACTAATTGTTATGATTAGTTAATAAATCAATTAACTAATGGCAAATGCAATTAAGGGTGAAGATTGAATTT
The DNA here is from genome assembly GCA_019022615.1 of Acacia melanoxylon. Taxonomy (NCBI): domain Eukaryota; kingdom Viridiplantae; phylum Streptophyta; class Magnoliopsida; order Fabales; family Fabaceae; genus Acacia; species Acacia melanoxylon. The sequence goes on from JAFJYJ010000010.1 coordinate 2,942,982, forward strand.
AAACAAACACAAGTGGAATCCAATGGTCCTAATTAATCCTATAAATAACCTTAATCCTCTTGTAATTGAGTTAGCCAATGAGAAATCAAGGAATTGAGCTTAATCCTCATAAAAGTTAATGGACCAATGGGAAAATTAAGCTATAGATTAATGGTAAGGATTAATCTTGAACAAACACAAATAAATCCAATGGTCTTGATAAATCTCATAAATAAGCTAAATCCAAGTGATAATTTATGGACCAATGAGGAAGCTTTAAACACTATCTATTAGACTTAAAGAAACACAAATTTTGAGTCAATAAAGAGGAAGGGGGACGTATTTGAAGAAGGGAAAGAGAGAGTAAGAGTAATAAAGCATAAAGTAGGTTGAAAAGTCAAATATTTGGACAAACCAATTAGAAGGCTTGAAGCAAGAGGTGTTTTGTTAATTAAAATGCATATTTAATGGTTAAAGAAAGGGAGCATGTCGGCACACAATTGAAGGATTGGGATTGAGTTTCAAAAAGTGCATTTTAATCCAAGGGTTAACGTGAGCTTTGGTCACATTTAATTGCCAATTGTGTCCTTGAAATTTCTCTATGAATAGAGAGCACTTCCCTTCGCAATTCTTCACACCAAAACCATTCTAACAAAGAGTAGAGAGAAGTTAGAGTGAGAAGCAAGAACAAGGAAGGAGTAGCAAGGTTCTTCAAGGGTAAGTTTTCTAGTCTTTAGTTTTGTAGTTCTTAGTATAAATGTTAGTTTGATCTAGAAAATTAGAGAATAAATTCTTATACTTGTTTTTAGGCCTCCTTGCATTGAAAAATTCCTAATGAGGTAAAAACATGTTGGGAAATAATTTTTAGAGTTAGTGGAACAAGATTGTGAAAATTGTAGAATTTCCAATTTTAAGCTTTTTGCTGGCAGCGAAAATTGAAGCTATTATTTTATGTAGAATATGAATTCATTAAATCATGAAATTTTACAGTAATATAGTAGACATGTAGGGCTTTCTAAATATATAAATTATGTAGCATTTTGAGTTCTACACAAGGAGAAACATATTTTTGAAGTTAAGCCATTTTTTCTGGAACAAAATCTGGGCAGCGTTGAGAAAAAAATTAAACTGGGAATGATGTTTGATGTTCTAGGTTCTGGGAGTATTTTTATTTGAAAATAGACATGTCAAGGGAAATGATGAATTTTGCAGCACCTCAAAATGATGTTTGTAAAATTAATTATGATTTTTCAAAGTTTCTGCAAAATCTGCCCAAAAATCAGCATTAGCGTTTTTTAAGAAAATGTGAGGGCAAAATTGTAATAACAAATCCACCAAGGGTAGAAATGTCAAAATAGGTGAAAAATATCTTTTTTGATATTATTCTAGGAAAATATAAAGTTAATTATAATATCATGGAAAAAGGAAATAATCCGACGATAATATATAGGATATCCGGGAAGTCCGGAGTCGGATTCAAAGGTCGGACATTTTGGTGTCTACACGGTGAAAGATACGTTCGCATACTAGTAACTTTAACTCTAATGTGTCTTGTATGCATGTATGTGGTAGTATGATTCATAGGGTCATGGGCAGGACTATGTCTTGGATCATGTACCGTGGCTAAGGCTTTGTCTTAGGTCACTGTTTACATACATTCAGCTTTATACGGATTATAGTCTTGATAATGCCGTTGAGTTTTCCTAGCGCTGAGGACACGAGGAGCTGTCGTGGCACTGGTTAGTGCAAACATAGAAAACTTTACATGTGCTGTATGCTATGTACTGTTATTGTGACTAATCTTACATCTGCTGTGTGCTTATTTATTGCTGGAATGTCATGAACATCTGTCATACATATATTGTTATACTTTTCAAATGAGGTTAACTGTTACCTGAGATTCAATTCGATTGAATCTCAGCATTGACTAAAGATTCAGGTAAAGGAACCAGGATCAGAGAAGGCACCGGTAGATGGAACCGTGAAGAGAGGCACTAATGGACGAAGCCGCGAAGAGGCACCGGTCAAAGCAAATGCCGGAGGTGCGTCATCATAGTATTCATTCTGGCATGAATCTAATAAGGTTACTTCAAACAGTTTGGTGCCGAAGGAAGGGCTAGTCTATGTGGATCAGTCAATAAGTCGCCGTGAACTCGGTGAGACTTCCACGATAGACACGTACCTGGCCAAATTGTTTGATTAACTGAAGAAAATTAACAACAATTAATGGACAATTAAAATAAATAAGTAAATTTTCATAATTAATTAAAAGGCATATTAAAAGTCATCAATTAGGGATGTATTAATTTAATTAAAAATCAAGGACCAATAGGAGTTCAAGATTAGCATAGAATGAGCTTTTAATAATCATAATCAATTAGGGAACCAATCACACTTTGTCAATTATATCCAATAACTTCTAAACCACTATATTAGGGATTAGGGATGTTAATTAAGATTTAATCTTCATCTCCGAAGGTCATAGTGAAGGACGGTTTGCATAGGGGAGGAGAGAGAGGAAAATTGTTTAATAATCAAAATATGAGATAATTAAGAGCACATGTGTTATTAAACAAAGATCTTCAATAGTAATAGGATATTTCTACATAAATGGAAGGCCAAGATTAAATCTAATAAAGTTAAATCTAAGGGTTCTAATTAACTACATAATTAAACTAAATCCATGTGAATTTAGGAGAACCAATAGGAAGCTTGGGTATCATTTATGGGACTCAATGAAAACACAAAATCAAGAGCCAAAGTAGGGGGGAGGGGCACGGTTACTTGTTGGAGAAGGAGGGAATAATATTATTTTAAGCTAGATATTCCATTAATCACACACATGGGATAATTGAATTAAATAGATGGAAGAGGATAAGGGGACAAGTTGGAAGATGATGAGGTACTTGGAGATAAGGCATTGAAGAGGATAAAGTAGAAGAGGTGTTTGGCAAGAGGAATATGGAGTGTTTAGTAGAAGAAGAAGGTTGTTTAGGAACCAAACATAAGCCTAGACATTTTGCTATAAATAGGAGGCTTTAGTTCACTTCATTCTTCACACCAACACAAGCAAGAATAAGCTGAATATAGAGAGTAGAGAGTGAGTGAGGAAAGCTTGGAGGAGTAGAAGCAAAAGCAATGTGAGTTCTTGAAGTTTTAGCTTTCAAGTTCATAGTTAAATTGTGTCTTGATCTTTAATCCTCCAATATAGTTTTGATTTCATGTTTTTATGGTTAAAAATGGCTTTATTTCAAAAATTTGATGGAAAATATGTTGGATCAAAATTTTTGGAAGTTGAAGATCAAAGTAGCGAAATTTTGGGAAAATTTTTTGTTAGAAGTTTTCTAGAGTCAGTTTCATAGAGGCCATTATTTTATGTTGAAGATGAAGTTATTAAAATCTGAGATTTTTCATGGTTAAAGTAGACATATAGAGCTTCCCGAATATACCCAATATGTTTCATTTTGAGTTTTGTAAATAGAGATAAACAATTTCCAATGGGCATTGGACCTCAGTCTACATAATTAGACAGGATTCAGGTAATGAACCGGAGGAGGCACCCGGGGACGGAGCTATAGATATACGTCGTGAGACGGAGCCGGGAGAAGGCACCGGTCAAAGGAAATGCGGGAAGAAAGTCAACGAGTAACCTACCTTATGGCATGAATCTAATAAGGTTACTTCATATCATTTGGTGCTTAAACTAGAAGGGTCGTCTATGTGGTTCAGTCAATCAGTCACCCTAGCACGGTGAGACTTCCACTAGACCTACCCAGCCTGGCCAAATGGGATGATTTAACTGAGTTAGGTTCTATGCCCCAGGTCTACTTAAGGCTTGGTTGAAGAGGGTATAGTTACATGTAAAATTGTAATTGTAAAGTTTTGTATTACTGTATCACATGAACAATCCTTCGGGAGATTTTATAATATATATCAGTATACGTCAGGCATCATCATATTTCTGAGTATTTCATATCAGTTACTCAGTGTTATATATGTTGTTCAAATTTTTAGTACATGCTCTCTGTTTCCGGAAAACGCTAAGCGGTAGCACCTCAAAACTCTGATGAATTTTTATAAAACCACGTGTCACCGGCACGATTTATGTTACGGAATTTGGGGTGTTACATTGTGAGACTTTGTATGTATGATTTACAGTGATTGGTTATGCATTCGATGTTATGTGTTTCAAGCGCTTTGGATACTGGAACCTCTGTGTGTGACCCCGGCATGGTTATGTGCCTTACTTGAGCAGTATATGTTTTATGTGACTACTTGTTCCGGTTTAGGCTGTATGCCTTGCTGTGTGCGACCTATTGAATGTTGTATCTTTTATGGTTTTCTTGCATACTTTGTACATACACTGTCTATGAAATTAATGGTTACTCTGGGATTCATCTATAAATCCCAGGTTGTTATAAGAATACAGGAAGTGCATCTAAAACGGAGCAGGAGATCGGAGGAATGACGGGAGAGCACAATTGAAGCTTTATGGAGGATGGAAGAAGCTTTTTGATATTACATCTTAGTTTGGATGATGGTATAATATATTTATTTTTAAAATTTTATCCAGATGACTGTATATTAACCCTTGGTGGGACTTGTTCTTTTGTTACTTATTTACTTTATCAGTATTATATTGTCCAAAATATTCTCATAGCTCTGCTATGTAGATACTCTGATACGTATTAAATTTGTTTGAAAGTAAAGGTCACTCTACCCGCCATCCGAAAAGGCGAGGCTGGTAGGAGTGTGAAGCAAAGGTTAACGAAACAGATTAAAGCATCTTGCTTTCTCATTTTTTTGTTTTTTTAATCTAGTGGAGGACTAAAACTAATGCACAGCTCAAGAGTGAACTATATGAGTTATTGCTTTATAATTAATTCTGAGTTTGAGGATAACAATATGAATAGAGTTAACTGAATTAAAATCTGTGTTAATGGGGAGGAAGTGTTTCTTTAAGACGAGACATGAGTTCGCAGCTGCCACTGTTGATAGAACTAAGTTTTGGGCTTAGCGGGTGTAACAGTCTCATGCTGATTTCATTGACATATAGGAATGGGAGTTTACATTGATATTGATAACTTCTCGAATTTTTTAGTACCTATCTATCTGAGTTAGAACTGTATATGAGAACAAGCTTACTATTTTTGTTTTTTTTTTTGGAAGACTTTAAATCTTGTGTAATGAACTTATCGGTACTGTTAAAGTGTTAGGAGGGTACTAATGCATTTGGGAAGAGTTATAGTTAGATAGAGAAATAAAGTTGGAATGCATTTTTGTCTATTTATTTAATACTCTTATTTTCTTATTTTATATAGGATTTCATACTCTTATTTAATTTTTTGTATGCTATTTCACATTCTTATGTTATTTAATACTATTATAATCCCAATCGTTAAGTACAAAATGCAAACCAAAAGAAGGGGAAAATGGGAAATTTTAATGTACTCCTACCAGCATTTTTCTTTGGTTTTTTTCCTTATCCCTCCCTTTATGTATACGAAAATATTTTTTTTTCCTCTTATTTTTTGTTAACTAAGTTTTTCTTTTTTTGAAAAAAAAAAAATCTCCAAATTTTAATCTTTGAGAATCCCGATATTTTCCCCTCACATGCTTGTATTTTTATTGATCAAATATATTTTCCCTCACCTTTTCATTATCTTTTCTCGTAACTCCGTCCCCACCATATTATTTGAGAGTTGAGACTAACTGATTCTTTCTCTTGCCTTCTTTTTATGGGTTCCCCTCACATGCTTATTTTTGTTAACACAGTTTTTTTTTTCTGTGCATTTGGTCAAAAATTGGGGGCAAGCTGGATATTTTTTTGGTGTTAAACAATAAAAAAATTTACATTCTAAAAGTATTCACTCTAGTCCTTTTTATAAGCAACAATTACCCAAATCACACAAAATGAATTGTAGGTTAAAATTAGCTATTAGTTAAAAGCAATAAATATATGACAAGTGTGATATAGTTATTCAAATATACCCTTATTTACAAAGATGATGAGTGTGTGAGAGAATAAGTGGGAAAAGAGATGAGAGAGAATGAGGGGAAGGAGGAGATAAAAGAGACATGTAATTAATATGGGAATAAAACATGGAAAAATATAGGCTAAAGAGTACTTTTAGTTTTTTAAGTTTACATGAGGTATACTTTTAGTCCCTTAACTTAATTTATAAAGTACACTTTCAGTCCTATAATTTTAACACCGTTAATTTTGCTAATGGAAAATGCAAACTCAAGTGATAACGGTGTAAACTTAAATGATGACTGTGTAATTAAATACTATTAAGTTTAAATTTAAAATATGGGTAAATTGAAGAATATATAGAAGTTGTGTAATTAAATGTTATTATTAATCACTTGAGTTAGCTGCTTTAGCATTTTCCGTTAGCAACATTAACGGTTACGTTGTAAAGTTTGTTTAACTCTTTGCGCAGTTTCATAGTGTTCTTTAGAATTTTTGGACCAAAAGTATACTTTATAAAGTTAAGGGACCAAAACTATGCCTTATGTAAAACTTAAAGAACTAAAAGTATACTTTAGCCAAAAATTTATGAGGTTTTTAGAGAAGGCCAAATTGTTGCCTATATGTATAAACAACCTATGTGAGAGAATGCATGTTGAGTTTCTTTATTCTCCTTTTTCTCATTTTCTTCTCATAATCTCCATCCACCGTACGCGTTAGAATAAAATAATACACGGTTCATATTCAATCTTTTATAAAATTATTGTTATAAGCATGAATAAATAAATTTAAACTCTTAAAATTTGATTTATACCATTCATAATTGCAATCTATAAGAAATAAATAAATTTTAACTTATAAAATATTATAATAATAATTTTATAAAATATTAAATTTAGACCATCTATTTAACTATTTAGGGGAAGATTAGATTATGAGAAGATAATAAGAAAGAGGACAATGAGAATATCTTCTTCCGAGACAATGGTCCTTATAGATAAGAGCGTAGAGAGTAATAGGGTTGGGTCCAGTCCAAATTAATTCCCCATAATATCAAAAATTAGGGTTTTGAATTTTCGTGGAGAGAAATGCGTATATTTACTATTTAACACCCGATTTTGTCTTAAATAAGATCATCTCTAATAAAAAGATCATATTTAATCAACGGGGTTGGCACAACTGGTAAGCGGCTTGTGTCGCTTAAGTAAGGTCTCGAATTCGAGCCTTGTGAATGCAGAAAAGCCCCACTTGGGAGACTCACCCACCATAGCTAGGTGCGTGACCCGGGTCGGATTCGGATTAGTTAGGGTGTGAAGCTCTGAATACCGGATGAGCAACCAAAAAAAAACAAAGATCATATTTACAAGGTAAAAACTTTTTGTACATAAACCTTCCCCCACACGCAAATCCTTCACCCCTCCGTCTACTCCTCTTCCCTCTGACCAAGCAGATGGCGAGTGAAGGCAACAAACCCTTTCTGCCCGCAGATATTATCATCAACATTCTCAAAAGGGTTTCTGTCAAATCCATCGTTCAATTTCATTCTGTGTGTAAAGATTGGAAAAATCTCTTCAAAACCCCACATTTCATCGCTGAACATGCCCGCCACACTGCTCACCAAAACCCTTTGCTTCTCCTCCATGAATCTGATTACGATTACAAAGGTACGCCTCGGTGCTAACGTTTGGTTAATCAAAAGATGGAAACCGTAGAAATTCTGAGGATACCCTCGATCGATTGCTTTAAGCATCGTTGGAAAATCATTGGCTCCTGCAATGGCTTGCTTTGTATCCAAGTCTATCTTGATCTAGGCACATCTCCTTGTTCGTTTTGTCTGTGGAACCCAGTGATTAGAGAGGTCAGAGAAATACCCGAAACAACAAGGAATGCAAGGAATGATTATTTGGACATGTACAAATTTGGATTAGGGTTCAGTAGCGTCATTAATGATTTCAAGATAGTGAAATTTAATTTGGACGTGTACAAATTTGAATTAGGGTTCATTAGCGTCATTAATGATTTCAAGATAGTGCAATTTAATAAACAAGAGTTGCATAAAAAGAAGAAAGCCGCCCTACTCAGGTATCATGTAGCGGAAGTGTATTCTTTAAGCACAGGTTCATGGAAGGAACTAGAATTTGTAGCTTCACAGAATACAACAATTATAGCAAAAGCTTCCAGTGTTGATGGAACTATCTTCTGGTTAGGATTACAGGATTCTTGTCCTGTATTGGTTTCATTTGACGTAGCTACCGAAGTGTTTACAATAACATGAATACCATTAACGTCTGACCATCCGGTTTCTGAGACTGCAACTACTCTTGGTGTGTACCAGAACAAATTTGCTGTATACCAGTATTACTGTGTTTGTTTTTGCAATTCTATCGATATTTGGGTGATGGAGGAGGTTGCTAGTGAATCTGGCAAGAGTTTTAGCTGTGTTAAAATATGTAATGTTGGCAGAATTGAATACTTTTTTGGACCCTTGTGTGTTTGGAGGAATGAATTAGTTTGTCGTGACAAAGAAGAGTATGAAAGTGAACGCAAGTACTGTCTTGAGCTGTTCAATGTCACTACTAAGAAATGGAAGAAGTTCCCCGACTCCGACTCACTTGGCTATGACTTCTGTGCTGGTTTCAATTATGAAGAGAGCCTTATATCTGTTTGTAACTCCTAGGTTGAACTGTCTTGCTCTGAAATATGACCATTTCCACATTTCATATTTCTTTTGTCTCTGATCCTCAAAATATTTGAACTTTTTGGTTTTATCTATAATACTTGAAGCCCCTTTGATTTGTGACATCGAATGAAGAAATTCAGTACTAGTTTTCTTAAACTTTAGTTCAGCCTACTATTTATCATCATATGTTCAATTTTCATGGATAATATATAGTTTAGTTGTTACTTGTTGCCGCATAACTTTAATTTGTTGGATTTTTTTAGGGATTACTTTGTTGGATTTTGTCGGCCACTTAATATTCTTAGAGGGAAAGAAAGGTTAACGCGACAAATTACAGCATCTTGCTTTCTCAATGTTTTAATCCAATTGAGCATTATGATCATTTCCAAGTTTCATGATGAAAATAGGGATATAAATTTAATTAGTAAGATTAAAATCTGTGTCATCGAGGCCAAGTGTTTCCTTAGGAAGAGGGCCATGGAAGAAACTAGAATGTGCTCTTATAGAGGGTAATTTAGAAACTTGGTCAAAGGTGTTTCTAACTTGTTAACTATGTCATAAAATGGTTAGCTTTCATTATTATATATAATTGCTGCTATATAAACTATTTGCATCTTGTTGACCATTTGTGGGGTTTTATGTTTGCAGTTTCTTTTTTCAATTGCAATATGCAAGACAGCTATAAAACGTTTTCTTCTAATAAGAAATTAGTTACTTCATATATGATGCAGATGCCAATGGCTGATGATAAAATAAAAAAATAAAAATAAAAATTATAGAAGTAAAGATAAAATGCAAACAAATGATTAATTTATGACCAATTCCCAACAAATGGCATTTTCAAGTAATCATTAAAAAAAATTCTTTAAGTTGTCAATATGTTATGATTTATTGTCATTTTATGCCCCAGACAGTATCACTACCATGCTTCTTGTAATATCCCGGATTTTAAAGCTATGAGTTAATAATTTATAGTGTGTTAAAGAGGTTTGAAGGAATTAATTATGGCCTCCGGAAAATAAATTATTGAGAAAAGCTTATTTTCGGGTAAGAGAATTCAGAAAAATTTGGAAAGAAATGCTTAGTAAATGTATAGATGCCCAAAATAAATAAGGAAAAGTTCAAAATAACTTTTGAAAGCTGATTCCCAGAAAAAGGGAACAAGTTGAGACGACGGAGAGAAGCAGAGGAAGACTGAGATTGACGATGGATGGAAGACGAAGAAAGGGGGGAGGAATCGCACATGAAGGAGTGAAGTTAAGTGGAGGTAAGTCTTCTAATTCTTCTTATACCTTCTACTTCGTCAATTAATTGGGAATTTGGGATAAATTTGGGAAGAGAAGATTTGTGTGAGACAAAAACCGACGAGCAATGAAATAATTCTAACCCAAGCTTAGTTCAGGAGTTTTGAGTGATTTATTACTTTAAAACTGGACTTATATACTTATAAATAGGACCAGAGTGATATGTTTTATTTTGAAGACTTCAAATCTTGTGTCATGAATTTATGGGCAATGTTGGAGGATACTAATGGATTAGGGAAGAGTTAGAGTTAGATCCAGAAATGTAGTAATGGACCTATTTCATGTCGGTTATGTGACCTTGAAAGCTTTAAATCTTCTGTCACTAAATATATTAACTTGTATGGCTTATTGAAGGCTTTTGAAAGGAAATTAGGTTATGTGGAGCCTTTTATTTAGTTCGGGCAGGGTGGATTTGGGTTCTCTTATCTTCTCAAAATCTCATATATATATATATACTCTTATTAGACTAAAAACTTAGATGGTATAAATTGAACACTATAAAATTATTATTATGAACACAACAACAACACAACTTTATCACACTAGGAGGAATCGACTATGTGGATTGTAGACGCCATTGTGCTCTAACAAGATCTTTAGATAGATTATTAACAAAAAGATCTCATTGTATGACCTTATTGAGTATTCGTTTTGGTCTTCATTGACCTCTATATTGCTTGATTAACCCTCCTCACTAGTGTACTCAATTGCCTTTTTTGAATATGTATAAACCGCCTCAAACAATTTTCTACCATTTTTCCTTTAATGCAAGCTACTCTAACTCGTTTCGCCATATAATCATTACGAATTTTATCTTTTCTTTCACAACTAATAAAGAAATTTAAATTGTTAAAATCTAATCTACACATTGTATAACTATAACACAGACAAAATAGTAAAGTCAACAAATCATCAATAAGGTCATATGGAGTAAAGAGAAATTTAGAAATTGGGTTAAATTACCTTTATGGCCTTTAGTTATTAAAAAAAGCAAAATTTGAATTATTAGAGTGCATGTCTCTCCCATTCCCAATCATTATTATCATTTTCTTATCAATCCCATATTCCTATCAGGCTATTTGATCGAACCATATTTTGATGAGTTATTTCATGATTTAATTTGGGATTTAATCAAGTTAATTGGGCCAAAAATGTATTATTTATGATTAATTTGGATTAATGAAGGATTACATGAAAAATATGTTAAAAAGGGTAAAATTGTCATAATTATAGTAATTACTCTTATTAATTATTTTTTGGGAAGATTTGATGTTGGCTTGATTGGTTTAAATTGTAGGTGTTTGAAGAAATTAGACCAAATTTGAAAATAGAAGTTTGGACTCAAGTTGTTAAAATTGCAGTTTAGTCCCTCTACAAAAAGTTTTAACATTTTCACTTAGGTCCCTTCCTCATAACTCTGCGTTTTGGAGCATTAGGTCAGTTTTGAATATTTGACCTTTTTTTTTATGCAAATAGAGGAGGGGAAACCCTCAGCCTAATCCACTATTAGCACCAGTATGCTTCCTGCCCTTATCTAGGACCTCGGCTAGGCCACCAAATGTAGTGTGAAATTGATGGAAACCAGGCCATACATCAAAAGCCTGTTTTGCAACATAATCTGCAACCATATTCGCTTCCCTCAGGATCCACCACACCAACACCTCCCATTCTCTGTCTAACATGCTCTTAATCTCCTCGATTGCCACCACATTGGGGTGACTCAACTGAGTTGGGCTATTGATCAATGATACTACTTCCTCGGCGTCAGTTTCCAAGATCACTCTGTGCACGCCTGAGTCCCAACACATCTTGATTCCAAATAATACTGCCCATATCTCAGCAAGGAGGCTATCAACTAGTTCCACGGCTTTAAACATGAACCCCTCCATCAGTGAGCCTCGATCATCACGAAGGACCCCCCACATGTCGCCATCTGGTTCAGCGCGCTCGCCCCGTCCACGTTAAGCTTGACCCAATTCCGACTCGGCGGAGTCCATAAAACATAGCTAGGTTGCACAGGACGACCATTCAGATTAACCCCCTGCAGCAAATCCCTAGCATTTGCACAGTTGCAATAATGGATTTGGCCATGTACATAATAGATTCATTGCTTGACCAGGTATTATCAAATATTCTAGCATTGCAATGTTGCCAGATGAGCCAGCAAACCGTAGTGAATAACTCACTCCATCCCTCCTTCCCACGGTCATGGACCCTGTGAATATTCATTCTAAGCCACGGAAGCAACTCTAAATTGAAAAACCTGCGCATAAGCCTTGGACTCCCCACCTCCTCCCATAGGTTCCTTGTTTCTCTGCAATCCCGAAGCACGTGAAGCAAACTTTCAGATGCTTCCCCACACCAAGAACATCCACCGTCGCCCCCCATACCTCTATGGATACGCACCTCGTTTGTAAGGAGTTTATTCTACAGTGCAAGCCACATGAAGGATTTACACCAGGGCACTGTGCGTAGCTTCCAAACACGTGGCCATGCCTGTTCCTCTTCTTCCGGGACCTCAGACAAGGATTGATATGCTAACTTCACACTAAACACCCTATTACATTCGTGCTTCCATTGAACCACATCTGAATTAGTGTCAATAAGTGTGCCAACAGTCACACCATCCCAGGACTTCTTAATACTAGACCAAACATTGGACCCCCGTCTAGCAGAATCAATACTCAGTAACAAATCATCTCCACACTTATACTTGCTTCTCACCACCCTCACCCATAGGTCGTCCCGCCTTTTCATCAAATTCCACCCCAACTTCATCATATAACCTTGATTTTGGCAGTGAAGATGCTTCAACCCAAGTCCTCCGTTCTTCTTTGGTTTACACACCGTATCCCAATCCACTAGATGCGCCTTTCTTTTCTCACAAGTTGAGCCCCATAAGAACCTCCTATTTTGTTGCTCAATATCATCAAAAGGTCCTTTAGGTAAGTGGGCAGTTTGCATAGTGTACCCTGGAATGGCTGAAGTTACCGATGAGACTAGTGTAGCTCTACCTGCCAAAGACAACGTAGTCGCCTTCCAGTTAGATAGTCTGAACCACACCTTATCTAGAATCGCTTGATAACTACTCTTGGTGACCCGCTTATGATGGAGGGGTACACCAAGGTATTTCCCAAGATCCGGTGTCACTTGGAAGCCTAACACACTACAGAGATCCGACCTCCTTAGGTGATTCATATTTTTAGAAAAAAAGATGTGAGTCTTAGTTGTATTTACTTTTAAGCCCAAAGCCATACAAAAATTATCAAGATGGTCTCTAACCTTTGCTGCTTGATTTACCGTTGCTTCAACAAATAAGACAACAGCATCAGCAAAAATTAGGTGAGAGATAGGAGGACCACCCTTACTTAAGTTGATAGGTCGCCAATCACCATTGTCGATACGCTCCTGAATTAGGAGGGCTAGCCTCTCCATGCAAATAACGAATAGGTATGGGGAGAGGGGGTCTCCCTGACGGACACCTCTAGAGGGGATTAGGGAACCTGCACGATCACCACTCCATAGGAGCTGCATGCATGGAGTAGAAACACAAGAGTAAATAATATCGATCAACGAACTGGGCATATTCAATTCCTTGAGACAGTCATAAAGGAAACACTAATTGACATGGTCATAGGCTTTCTCTAAATCAATTTTTATCGCCATATACCCTCGTTTGCCCCGAAGATGCCGCATTGAATGGATAACTTCCTGAGTAACAATAATGTTATCAGAACTATGTCTGCCAGGAACAAAGCTGCATTGATGGGACCTAATGATTTTGGGTAAGATCACCTTAATTCTCTTTGCAATAACTTTAGTAATAATCTTAAAAACCACATTACACAAACTAATTGGTCGAAAGTCTGTCACTACTTCCGGGTGATCGTTTTTAGGAATAAGCACAATCAGAGTGTCGTTGACCGACTGAATTTTGGATGGAGAACACCACATAGATCTGATTACCTCACATATAGATTTCCCCACCACTTGCCATTGGCTCTGATAGAAGAGAGCATTCAAGCCATCAGGCCCAGGCGCCTTCAAAGCACCCATACTAAACAAGGCATGCTTAATTTCTATTTCAGTCACCCCTTGCCCAAGTCTGCTTACCTCCAAGGAGTCAGTAGCCAGGAAGGAAACAGAGCAACACAGTGGTGACCGCCTAACTTGTTCCTCCAAGAATACCGTCGAGAGGTGAGATACCACCATCTCTTTAATTTGGTCATAGTCATGTACCCATGTTTCGTCATTACCTTTTAGTGGTCCTATGAAATTTCTCTTCCGCCTCCCTATCCAGACCCCTTGATGACCCCCTAGAGTGACGTTCATCTGTGGCTAGGGTCGCATTAAGATCACCACCCAGACACCATGGCACATGTACAGAGTGGCTTAACTGCAATAAATCCCACCAAAGAGGATGATGATGAACTATATTCGGACTGCCATAAAAAAAGGTCATTTCCCACACCTGTAACAAATGATTCTTAATACGAACATGCACGTACTGATTAGATGAAGCTAGCACATCCACTTGTCTGAATTTATCAGACCAGAGGCACCATATACCACCTTTAAAACCATTAGCATCAACAATTCTTACATTGGAGAAACCCATCGACGCTGCAATACGCTGAGCTTTCGAACCATCGCATCTAGTTTCAAACAATGCAACAAAGTCAATGTCGAACAACTGTACCAATCCTCGAATAAGAGAAGGAAAAGAACGAGCCCCTGCTCCCCTTACATTCCAGAGAAGATAATTCATGGACAACTAGTTTGAAGTATGGGGAGCATCAACAATATCCGCATGCATACCCACAATAATACTCGCCTCGTCACTGTCGGGCCCCACTCTCACAGACTAGAATTAACCACTTCGCTATTCTCGTTCAAGTTGGTCCCAATCATCGCCAAGCTAGACGGCCCACTCTGATCCCCAGCAATTATACCTACATCCAACTCCATTGCCTTTTCCTTATCCTTCGGCCCATTCAATTGATTTGGTTCAGAATTGGGGTTTAATGTTGTAGGACCCAGCTTCCCTCCCTTCTCCTTCCCACGTGCGGGATGTTAGTTCTCTAAGGGTTTTGATGATCTCCAATAATTGTAAACAAAGCATAAAGTTTTGCTCTCAAAATGTGAAAAACCCACTGTAAGAGGAAAACTCGAGGTTACTGTTCAAACCTCGAGGTTTGGCCTTACAGAAAAGGACTCTAGGTTTTTGGACTGAGCAAAACTCTAGGTTTCCAGAGAAACCTCCAGGTTTCGTCATACAGAGACTTCACGACATTTTCTAGAAAATGGAAAACTCGAGGTTTCTGGTAAAACCTCGAGCTTTCTGGTAAAACCTCGAGGTTTTGACTTACAGAGAGTCTCCTAAGTTTTGAACTTTTAAAACCTTCAGTTTTGTGAAAAACCTCCAGGTTTGAGCTAAATAAAGTTTTCTCAAAGTTTTCGAAATTAAGAGAAAACTCGAGTTTTGGGGACAAACCTTGAGGTTTGTCCGGACATTTAAAGTATCTATGTTTTCCAACTTACAAAACCTCCGGTTTTACTCTCAAACCTCCAGGTTTCTGTTCTGGCGCAAAAACTTAGGATTTCCACATTTAACCGAAACCTCGAGTTTTGACACAAAACCTCCAGGTTTTGGCATACAGAGAGCAAACGTCTTTTCACTAATTTTGAAAACCTCCAGGTTTCTGGAAAACCTCCGGGTTTGCAATTGGCGTGATTTTGCAAAGTTTCACATTCAAAGTGAAACCTCAAGGTTTCTGATAAAACCTCAGGTATTTGTCCTACAGCAAGGCTGACACTTTTCGCTGTTTTAAAAACCTCCAGGTTTGATGTTTTGGACTTAAATCTCTTTCACTTATTACAGTCCAAAACTCGAGGTTTGAAGAGCAAACCTTGAGGTTTCGGCACATACTCAGAATTTCAAATTCTGTGAATTCCTTAAACCTTCTTGTTTGATCTTAATACTTCCAATGATTAATCTCTAATGTTCCTAGATATGTTTAACCACTTTTTTAGTTCGTTTCAGATGAATTAGAGAATGTTTATTGAAGGTTTAAAGATAAAGCAAAAGTGACGTCAGAACATTAAATGCAAAACCCAGAAAGTTGCATACTTTTGGGTAATCCTTCGCACACGTCTACAAAGGATTAATGTCTACCTACCACATCCAAAAGCTGCTATTCCAACGGACTAATTCGCAGAGAAGTCGCTTTGAACTTCGCATTTGGATTAAATGAAGATTAGTGAGAGAAGACACTATAACTGCCTACAACAAATTTGGATTATGAATTCAACGGTTATATGAAGAATTACAACGGTCATTTAATGATCTATGAGTATAAATAGAATAGCATTCAAGTCTTCTACAACTAATGCACCAGCTGAAAAAGCATAGCATTCAAAGTTCTTCAACTACCTTTCTGTTTTCACTTGTATTGTGTCTTTTGACACTTAAAGCTTCAGTGTTTATCAATATCCACTCTTAGAGAGAGTTTCTTTTCTGTATATCATTTATTGTAAAGGATCACAAGTGCGGGGACTTGGTGATTGGGTTCATTGATTGTAACTTGTAAGGGGGAGTAAGTTCTAGTGAGAGAACTACTCTTGAGTACATAGTGTGTAATCAATTGAGATAGTGAAAATCCCAGAGAGTCTGGGGACTGAACGTAGGTCAAGAGATTGGACCGAACTAATATAAATCCTTGTGTCTTGCTCTTTTACTCTCATCTTAGTTCATCTCTGTTTTAGTGTTCAAAAACAGAGGTTTTCAGAAAAAGATTTTTAAAATCTCCAATTCACCCCCCTCTTGGTGATTTAGCTCCACTTTCACGAGATTCTTAAGGCCCAATTTGTTCTCCTTTCCTCTTGCCTTGACTTTAGATCCAGCTTTCCTCTTGGACCCCACTTGGATCCATTCCTGATTCGCTGGCTTATTCTGAATATCCTTCCCAAATTTACGAGATCCATCCTCCACGTCACAATCCTTCTTTCCTTCCTTATCCCTCTCCATAATCCCTAGAACCCACAATTCTTGGTACCTATTAAACCCACCTTTCTCCTTTCCCTCCTTTTTCTTTGCCAATTCCGACTGAGAGGGCTTCGACTCCGCCTTAATTGTACTCTTCCCAAAATCTCACCTTACCAACATTTGTGGGCCGTAATCCACGCAAAGACCGTTACCTTTCGAAACCTCCGCCACAACCTCTTCCTTCCCTATCGATTTTGGTTCCGTCTTCATCGATCTTGTCTTCGCCATCGAGGGCCCCTCCTTTGATCTACTACCAGACTCTTGGCTTGGAACTCTGCTTGCACACTGTTCCATACGGTGGCCATATTTTCCACAAGTGAAGCCCACTAAGTGGAGGCCTTCAAACTCAAAGTATCGTTCTTTGCCAAAATGACTAAACCCTGGTAACAACAGCTTCTGTAAATCCACTTCAACACACATCCGAGCGAATCCCCCTTTTTCTGAAAACGTCGTTGTCCGATCAATCTTAAGCGTTTTTCCGATCATATTCCCTATCCTCCTAATAGATTCCACGTTATACAGTTCATGAGGGAGGTTGGGAATCCGAACCCAAACTGCTACACGCTTCTGGGTATCCGCTTTCCAAGGGTTGAAGTTCGGCCGCCATCTTTGAACCAACAAATGTGATCAGCAATCATCCACGGTCCCTCTTGTAAGGCATAGTCCTTGTCCTCCGTCAAAGAAAACGAGACTAGAAGGTACCCATTGTTCAGGGGAGTAACTCTCATCAGTCCCTTCGATGACCACATCCTCTCCATCCTCAGCCTCATAAAACCAACGTTAACCGTTTTCCCAAGAAGTTTGACAATGAGTGAATTCATGAATGGCTTACACCATGCATCATATTCTTCAGCACTGACGTGAAGCTTCGGTAATTTCCCTGTCCTTCGCCACATATCCACTGCCTCCTCATCCTGCTCAACACCTTCCTCCGCATCCTCTGTTTTCTTCATACCCTGTTTCTCATTTGACTTCTCAAAATATTCCTTCCAGCCAGATAAAGCCTTCGATGCCAAGAAATGGGGTTCCAGGAGGCCCATCTCACCAAGGCATAAGAGCCTATCTTTATACGACAGCCGAGCGTCCCTTGAGGATGAAAATGCCTTTCCTGCCTCTCCCTGCCGCTGTGACGTCCCAGTAGATCCACTATGGAAGGTTACAAACTGGCTAGGACCCTTGGCCCCATGCTCATCAACCCCCCCACTCCCTTTATGCTTTCTCGATTGGTCTCCTCCATCTCCCGTTTTGCCACTGCCATTCCCCTCAGTCCTTCTATCGCCCACGGTTCTCCCGTCGCCCTCAGTATCCCCACCGCTCATTCTAAATCTTTGATCACCAAGCACAATATTTGACCTTCTTCTTCAAATAAAAGAGGGGACCTGACACATTAAAGGGGGGAGAAAATGCAGTACCGCGAACGTTTTGCTGGTACACGAACCTTGAACATCGTCTTCCTCCTCCTTGGTTTTCACCTATCACTGATTTGTCATCTTCCATTCACCTTCACCATCATACTCTGCCATTAACCACGACAGCCATCAGACAGAGCGCCGTGAGACTGGAGAAAAATCTGAACAGAGGAGCTTCACGAACAGGGAAGGGAGAACGAGAGCTTGGATCATCATCGTCATCTTCATCCGTCGCTTCACCACCCCTCCATCGTCACACCACCTCCATCTTCCATTATTTTTGACTGCCTCCCACGTCTCATAACCAAACTTTGAATTTTCCTGCGAGACAACTCCAGATTCCGGCGAGGTTTGAGTTTTCCAGCGAAGCTTGTTCTCAAGGCCAGTTTGCTTTCAGATTTTATTCGATGGTTATGTGTGGCTAAAACCCTTGCTTCTTGGTGATGAAGACTTGTGGCTTGAGCATTTGTGCTTCAATAGGGGAGTTCTTTAATTAATCTTTTGCTTAGACTATATATTTGATTTCCTTGTTTGGGTTTATCATTTTGTAGTTATGAGACTTGGATTGCTGTTATGTGTTCATGTGGATTAATTAATGTAGTTTTAATTGGATGATGTATTTTGATGTTCAAATTTCCATGTTTCTTTAAATGCTTGATGAAATTATGTTTGCTGTGTCATGTTTATGAATGGTAAACATAGTTAATTTTAGCTCTTGAATGGTTCGTTAGAACATTTTGCATCATCCCAATTTCAATTACGCATTAAGTGAATTTTAACAATATCTCAAGAGGTAGTAGTTTTCTATGTTTGTAGGAGCTACTATTAATTGAAATTATTGGATCGAAGTGTTATCTTGAGGTTGTTTTTCCAAACTTAATGAAATTTGAACTCCCAAATATATTTTAGAAAGGATAGCCACATTCTTCATTACCAAGAACATCCATTATTAATCCCTTTTAATCCAAAGCATTTTTCACTATTTTAAAAAATACAAAAAAGAATAGAAATAGTTTCTTTATATTTTCATGAATTTTAATTTAGAGAAAACCAATTACAAAACCCCTTTTTTCTAATCATGTTTTTAGCACTTAGTTTAACATAGTAATTCAAAATAAATTGGTTCCTTAATAAGAGAACGATCCCGAGTTATTTGCACTATATTGCATTTTAATTCGTGGTAAATTATGATTTGACCTTGAGACGACTAAGGTTTTTGTCAATTCACTATTAGTGTCATACAAATATTAAATTTGAATGGTCTAAATTTCATCCACAAATAAGTATGGCCATTGAGGATCAAAAAATAAATAAATAAAAAAATTGCAAAACAACAAAAGGCATGAATACCCCCACCACCAAGAAAATGGTATGACTTTTTTGCCTGCATTTATATTTTTTTTGGTGCTGAATTTGGGAGTTGCCTATTTGTTATCATCATAATAATAAATTTCCAGAGATCCTCCACCGTTGTCAATGTTAATTTATAAATCCAAATGCAAAATCAATTCCATCCTTCCGTCTCACTCCCTTCCTCAATTTTTTTGCTTCTTTAACCTCGGTCTCAACATCTTTTTATAAATCTTTTTTTCCATGTGACCTGATTAATTATTTACTAAATTTAGTGACCAAAATTAGAATTTGGGCATTCTAACTGCTTTTTAATAGTATATTTTCTTCATAAAATATTATAATAGCAATTTCATAAAAGGGGAAATCATTTATGCATCTACTACAGAAAAACTTTTCTGCAGCAGGCCCAAATGGTGTCGTTTCTGCGTTTTTTTTTTTACTCCACTTAATATATCTTATTCAAATATATCCATAGGCAAACCCACGGCTCGGTTATTTCTAGGTCCTTTTCGATGAGCACGAGAAGAAGACCAAGAAGAAGAAGATGATGATGAAGTAGATGGGAATTTTCATGGCGGCTAGACAACAAATATCTCTTTGAATAATCTCTTCCTCATCCATGAATATCTGCTTGTACCTGCACT
Organism: Acacia melanoxylon; assembly: GCA_019022615.1. Lineage (NCBI taxonomy): Eukaryota > Viridiplantae > Streptophyta > Magnoliopsida > Fabales > Fabaceae > Acacia > Acacia melanoxylon. The sequence goes on from JAFJYJ010000010.1 coordinate 2,963,370, forward strand.
CCACGCTGTAAAATCCCCTCTCTTCCCTGTTTTTAAACACATCAGAATATATAAGCCTTTCAACAAAGTGATAGCGGTGGGACTAGCGGTACAGACCAAAGCAGGCTTGTGTTCTTGGATTGGAGGAATCAATTTGAGCTGGAGGAATTGCTTCGAGCATCGGTGGAGATGCTCGGAAAAGGCAGCTTGGGGATGGTTTACAAGGCGGTGCTTGATGACGATTCTTCGTGGCGATTAAAATGCTTAAGGACGCAAACCCATACGCCAAGAATGAGTCCGAGCAGTACATGGACATCGTCGGAAAGGTCAAGCACCCCAACATTGTCAGATTCAAAGCATATTACTACGCCAAGCAAGAAAAACTTCTAGTCTACGACTATCTCCGGTTAGGAAATAAATATTTTATCATGTATTTAATATTCTCTTCGTTATGCTTTGCAGTCTGACATATTCCCTCTGTCCTCTCCATACTAACATTGCAAGATTGGGCGGATACAGAGCTCCAGAACAAGAACAAGTCAAGAGACTGTCTCAGCAAGCAGACGTATATAGTTTCAGAGTCTTACTACTGGAAGTTCTCACAAGGAGAACTCCATCGCAGCATCCTTCACCAGCTTGACCTCGCTCTGACGAAGATGAACAAGACGTTGTGTAACATCCCAAATTTTGGAATTGGGAAATTAGAAATATTGAAAGGGAATGTATTGTGAAGATTTGGCCAGAATAATTAGTAAAATGAAGGTTTGGAATTTGAGGCCTATTTTCCTTGAATCTTTGGGAAAAGAATAAATTCAAGGAATGTTTGTAAGGGATAAGTTTTGGCCTAGAAATTTAGAATCAATAATTTATGGCCAAAAATAATTATTGGAAGTAAGGAATATTTTCCTTGAATTTTTGGAGAAAAGAATTATTGAAGTCTAATGGCTCAATATTAAAAAGAAAAGAAGAATAAAGAATTGATGGTTTTATCCTTTTTGTGCAGCACCTTATTTCTCTTATGAAGTCTAGTGGCGAATATGAAATTAGTGGTATTATGAGATAAGTTTCGGTTGTGAAGATTCTGGTTCAATACAATGATACAAGATAAAGCTTTATGAGATCATTTTCGAATGGGTCCCATAATACTCGCCTATTCCACAATTTCATGCAAACCACCACGTAGCACTCTTCATTTGTATGAATAAAGAAGTCACGTGGCCACTTGTTAGAAACTCCATTTATAATTATTGTGGCAGACAAATGAATGTGGTGGATTATTTAAGAGATGTAAACTCTTCATTTAATGGACAAAGAAGCCACGTGGTCCCACTCCTTCACTTCTCCACTAACTCATTTTGAACAAGAGCATTTCGGACAGCTAAGTACATTATGCAGAACCATACTTCATTTAATATTCATTCCATTTCTTCATTCTATCCCACGTGCTCCCATACACTCTGATCAAAATACTCAGCGCCATTATACTCCTTTTTTCAGCAACTCCCATGCTCCACTACTTCTTCTGGGTTTCGTTCATGACTGCTTCATTTTGTTTCGACAAGCAAGGCAGAATATTCCCCTTGAATTCAGCAGGACAGAACCCATAATACACTGTCTCAGTTAGAAAAGGTAAGAAATGCAGAAGGAATATAGCTGAAGGCGCAGAGAATAGTGATCTGCCCTCATTCTCTATTTATAGATCACAATACACAATTCCAGAATATACAATACAGCTGCCAAATCCTAACTAACCCTATTACAATAGGACACGTAGAGAGAGCATAATCTAACTGTTACAGAGTACACAATGCAGGAGCAATACATCACAATACAAGAGAAATACAAATCATATACAATATAATCCTATATTCTAACATTCCCCCTCAAACGAGAGGGTGTTACTAACAGACCGAGTTTGTCCCTAAAGAATGCAAATTGAGATTGTGATAGTGGTTTGGTGAGAAAATCAGCAATTTGATAAGAAGAGGGTATATATCTGATATCTATAACTGCTGAGGAAACCAAATCACGAATGAAATGTATGTCAATTTCTATATGCTTGCTTTGAGCATGTTGCCCTGGATTAGCTGCCAATGACTTTGCACTCAAGTTGTCACACCACATAATAGAGGGAGATTTAATAAAGAGACCAATTTCGGACAAAAGAGAGGATAGCCACTTGATTTCGAGAACCATCGATAGAGACCTATATTCGACTCGTACTTGACCTTGAAACAACCTTTTGTTTCCTAGATGACCAAGAGACAAGCTTGTTCCCCAAGAATACACATATCCCCGCCATAGATTTCTGTCATCTAGGTCACATGCCCAATCAAAGCATCGTGTAAGCAATTAATTGAGGATTGTAAAAAGGCTTGATGTGCAACCCCGCATTATAGGTCCCTTTCAAATAACGAAAAACTCTCTTAACTTCCTGAAAGTGAGTAGTTCTAGGCTGAGAAAGAAACTGACTAAGTTTATTTACAGCAAATGAGATATCTGGGCATGTGGTAGTTAAATATTGCAGAGATCCTATAGCTTGCTGATAAACAGTTGGGTTACTAAGTAAATCACCATCATGTAAGGAAATGAGTCTACCAGTGACCATAGGAGTAGGTACTGGTGCACAATCAGTCATGCCAAATTTTTCAAGCAGATTAACAACATACTTAGTTTGATTGAGATAAATGCCCTGATTATCTCTATAAACTTCAAGACCCAGAAAATAGTACAGAGGACCCAAATCTTTGAGGGAGAAGATTGAATTCCATTTTTTAACAAAATCATCAATAAACAGGATCATTGCCAGTTACCAAGATATCATCAACATATATGAGGATGAAAACAGTCAGACCACGCATTTGAAGCATAAACAATGATATGTCACTCTTAATATTCCTAAATCCCCAATTAAGCAAAGTAAAGCGCAATCGATCAAACCAAGCTCTCAGAGCTTGCCTCAGACCATATATTGCTTTAACCAACTTACAGACATGAGTTGGTTCCTACTGATCAGGGAAACCCTCAAGCTGAGACATGAAAACATCTTTATCCAAGAAACCATTCAGAAATACGTTATTCACATCGAGCTGTCAGATCGGCCATTTAAATGTAACGGCTATGGACAAAATGACTTGTATTGTTGTTGATTTGACGACAAGGCTAAAGGTCTCGCCAAAATCAAGGCCTGGAACCTGCTGAAATCCCTTTGCCACTAGCCTCGCCTTATGCTTGAGAACTGAACCATTAGGACGGAACTTCGTTTTAAAAACCCAGCGATTATCGATCAGCTTTTGATTGGCGAAAGGAACTAATACCCAAGTTTGATTGTGCAGTAAGGCTCGAACCTCGTCAGCCATTTATTGTCGCCAAACCGAAGAAGAGAAAGTAGCTTTAGCAGTCACGGGTTCTGGATCATTCTTTATTGATGAAATGGCCAAACCAACATATGGGTGTTTGGGCCTCACAATACCGTCCTTAGCCCTTGTTAGCATAGTATGAATGTTATTGGGCCTAGCAGGCTTGATGAAGGCAAAACTGAATCATTTGTCAACGGGCTGGACTCTTCATCAGACAATAAATTATCATTCACTGAGTTATCGGATACTGACAGGGGAGTCATACGAGACAGAGAATTAGAGCTTGACATAGGTGTTGCATCACTGCCATTACTAACAACTAGAGAGCTCGCAGTATCTCAAGAAAAACGGGATTAACCAGAGATCCATCGCCGTCATCGCCTGTGGCGAGATACTGAGTCGGTGGGAGAAATTTGGTGGGAGAACAGTTCCATTGATGAACTGTTGCAGATCATGACCTCTAATGGCCGTCGAGATCTGCTGCTTCCAGAGGAGATAGTTGTGCTCCTCGAGCTTGACTGATACAAGATGCGAAAACGTAACAATATCTTTGCGTTGAATGGTGTAAGATCCGATGGATCCAGAAGTTTGTGAGGTTTTGGGTATGGAGTTCGAAGGCGGAGAAGAAGAAGAAATAATTGGCTCCAATGCCATGTAGAAAGAGTAGAAAACGCAGAGGAAATAGACAAAGAAATGAATAAAGGGAATTCATAGTACTGTGGCTATGCTTATGTCAGTGTATATATAATGTCAAACATGTAATAACCTGGAGTACATAGAGAACCGTATTCAACTAATTCAGTTCACAATGAACCTAATGGACACAACAAAATTGGTTAGGCTAAGTCTATCTATTACAACTGAGTATATAATTAAATATTCTAACAGAAGTTTCACATTGCATGCAAGAGTATGTCAACAAAGGTGAGTTTTGAACCTCTTTTCATCTAGCTTCCATGGGTTCTGTACGTTGGTTTTCAGCGTTGAAGCTTTTGCATGTTGAAACTCTGTTTTTGAATGCAGAAACAGAGTCAACTGACGTTAGCTACAGTAAAATCGTAGATGAACAGTGCATGTGTTACTGTAGCATCATAATCATTTGCTGAAAACTGAACTTGCAGCTGGAGCAATGAACTTTGAGCAAGGTAAAACAGGGTAAACAAACTCTTGTGACCCTGAAATTTTGTGGAGAATTATTACACATCATAATCTTTAAAATGAGCTAAAGAACACCCTAATCCGATGTGTATAATGAGAATTATGAATTTCCAAAGTTTGAAAGAAAACCTGAAAGGCTGTCATTTTTCGAAATGAGCAGTAGTTTTCGTGTTCAATTTAGAAATAGTAAATGATCACGTTTTGCTGTGAAATTTTCCAGAACCAAACTAGACACAACAAGGTTTAATTTGATAGGTCATGCCTCATTCAGAGTTGTATCCAGAGAGAAAAGAATTTTTGAAGTTGACCTATTAATTTGGAATATTTTTCTGGACAGCAAAGAAAGAATGAAAAACTGGGAATGATACAGCAAGAAATAAGTCTAGTGATTATTTTTCCATGAAACTATACTTAATTAGTGACAAACAGAAATTTGAACCACCCCGATCGGAGTTCTGTAGAATTAATAATGATTTTTCAAAGTTTGGCCAAAATTTGCTACCATAAGAATTTAAGAAAGAAAAGGCCAAACGAAATAAGAATAGACTCCAAGGGTGTAAGAAAGCCTATGAGGCTAAGATAGCCCATTAGGTATTTTTTTCATGGTTCTAATAATATGAATACATGTTTAGGGCCATGAGAAGTCAAGAAAGAAAGAAAGAAAAAGAATAGAAGATGCTTCAAGCAACTTCAGTGCTTGGAAGAAAAGGTACAAGCGAAGGACACAGTCTAAGGTAGTGGACTTACCCTACTTGCGTGTATTGATTAATTTGCTTATGTGTTGATGTGTATGATTGCTTTACTTGCTTGTTTAACATATTTAAATGGTTGAAGCTTTGTTTCTATTTATGCTATGGCCATGAGTATATTGTATGAAGCATTGAAGCATGCAGAAATATCATTATGTTAACATGAGCCTATGTAAGGCAAGCATATCATGCACTAGCATTTATCTTACATGCATTGTTCGGTAATGTTTACTACTGAGATTCCCCAGAATCTCACCCCCGCAACCAACCATTAGGCAGGTGAGCATGATAGAGAAGTGTTGCACCAGACTGCAGAATGGAGTGTTACTTGAAGACGGAACACTGAAGGGAGTGCTTGAAGTTGCTGTAGAAAGAATGAGCAGAGTAGAGATCAAAGGCACTCTGATGGCTATGACAACGGCCCTGAAGAATGTTTACACTTCCGTACAAATAGGAAAAGGCCGGGTGTCTAAGATTGAGTATGTGTTTAAGAACGCTTCTGCATATGCCAAATAAAGAAGATCCAGATGGGTTGTTAGAATCACACTACCCGCCACCCGTAAAGGGCGAGGCTGGTAGGGGTGTTACACGTTGATCTTCTGAAATGGGTTTGATCGGTGGTGGTGAACTTGGGAGTTCTGATTCAAACCACAGCTTTGATCTACACGATGGCGGTGTTCTGAGGGTTCTTCGCCAGATTTGATTTCGAAGGTTTGTGGTTGGCTTTACTGGCAGCTCAAGGATCATGTATGGTGATGATGCTGTTCGTGTTGGGAAGAAGGAGGGAAAAAAATAATATGAAACAATGTGGTTTGGGTTGCTGTAGAAAAGTTTTTTCTGGAGTAGATGCAAAAATGATTTCCCCTTCATAAAATATTAAATAAGAATAATCTTTTTTTTTTTTATCTTAGAGATGAGATAGATAAGATAAATGGGATGATATGCTTCCTACGTGTTATTGTTTCTGCCTTAGAATATATATTTAGATGCTTTAAATCATGATAATTAAAAATAAGCTAATATCCCAATGAATCACCTGCTACCTAACTAATTTCTACGATCCCACCAAATCACCCCTTGCATGGGTGAAAAATAGGAGTAGCAGACTGAATTAATTTTTTTAAAAAAAAAAAGTTAAAATCAAACTATAACCAAATCCAAAAAATTGGCAACTAATCCTTTAGAGCTCATGAGGTGTATCTCAAGTCTCAATGTGTGTGTATATATATATAATTATGTTTCTTAATGAGAAAATGGTACGATGATAAATTAGCACCTCCTAAGGCTTACTTTGCTTGATAAATTAGGACCTCCTAAGGCTTACTTTGCTTCTCCAACTAAGATGAGGTTCTGATTTTTTTACAACTAAGTATAAGATCATAGAAGGAAACCGAAGTTGCTAACTTGAAAAGGGTTGATGTTCATACAGGAACAATGGCAACTAATGGATCAACATTTTGGTCTACTGCAAAAGTAGAGGATGATAAGGAGGCGTTTTAGAGCATGCTTATAATATGCCACTTTGATACTAGATTGTTATCAGATTATGCTTACATTATGCCATTATGATAACTTATTGGTATTAGAGCATGCTTTCATAACATTAGAACCAAGTTTTAGTTTGAATACCTTTGAGTTACAGCTAAGCATGCTCACATTATGACACTCTGATAACAAGTTGATATCACAATGAGCTTACACTACATTAGAAACAAGTTTTAATTATGAAACGTTAGTGTTATGGGCTAAGCAAGCTAACACTATGCCACTCTAATACCAGGGTGGTATTAGAGCTTGCTTACGCTATGCCACTCTGATACCAGGTTGGTATCAGATCTTGCAATCATTATGCCAAAACAAGTTTTAATTATAAAACCTTTGATCATGTTGGTATCAAAACACGCTTACATTACATCACAATGATAATTTCTACTATTTTCGTGTGGAATTGCCACTATGTTTAGAACTTATTTTAGCATCAGCCCACACCTACAATGAGCTGCTGATCAAATTTAAATTGAAGTGACAGGATGTTTAGTAGGGCAACAATATTGAGAAAAACAATAATGAGGATCTTGTTAAGATATAATTAGAATGTGATTACCGTTTAGTAATTGTCCAGATCTTGGAGAATATCTCAGTAGGCCATGTGTATGTTTTCTATAGGTTCTGTTATATTTCCTCAACTTTAAGATTCTTTTTGCTATGTATCTTCCAGTATACATAGAGCTACCTGAACACAATGATCAGTCCCGAGTATTATTCTTCTTGTGCTTCTTTTTTCATTTATCTGTTGCTCCTTATATTTTTCTCACTTGGTATCAGAGCGAAAAATGACATGTTCATCTTACATTGTTGCTTGTTATATTCTCCTCGTAATTATTTATGAGGACCAAATAAAAATATAAATTAGAAAAATACCCTCACCTAAACCCCTATTTTATCTTACAACATTTTATAATTATCCATTATTTAATGTAATAATAAAAATTTGTTCGAAATAATTCAAAATAATTTGAATTTTAAATTAAAAAATTGTAAATAATTAAATTATCAAACAACATTAATTAATTAATTTTTCTCATTTTCAATCAATGAAATCTTTTTATTTTAGGCTGTTTGAATAATGAATCTATTAAAATTATAAAGTTGATATGTATTTTTGTTTATTTATTTCATTATCTTATTTTCTTATTTTATATAGGATTTCATACTCTTATTTAATTTTTTTTGTATGCTATTTCACATTCTTATGTTATTTCATGCCATTATAATCCCAATCGTTAAGTACAAAATAAATCTCTCCGATAATAGAATTTCAACTTTTAAAAATTCCTATAATAATTAATAATGTACAACTTATCCATAACTTAATATTTCCTTTTAAATAATTTCAGGTTTTAAGGTGCTTTCAACTAAATATTATTCCCATTAGGTCCTTGCCTAGTTTTAAGGTGCTTTCAACTCATAAGATTTTACTTTTATCAATAAATACGTATTAATAATTGATAATTAAATAATTAAAATAGAGAAAAGACAACAATTTGATTTAAATATATTTTAAATTCAAATAATTGAAATCAAATCCGTCACCATTCATAATTTCTCATAATCAACAAAGAAATTTTTATAAAATTTATATATAAAGCCACCGAGCATTATCAAATCAAAACAGTTTGCACGAGTTTAAGAACATGTTGACACAATTTTATAAGATAGAAACATAAAAACTATAAACTCGATATGTGAATTCACAAGTTTAAGCGAGATTTGTAAAATCGGATAGTCAAATCGCGAGTTTAACAACAATGATAGTCATATCAAATAAAAGAAGTAGATTTAATAAAATTCATGGGTTGTAACATTATTATGTAAGGAATTAATTTTAAAATTTAACATATATATATATATATGTGTGTGTGTGTGTGTAGAGAGAGAAATGCGATAGAATAAATCAATCAAATAATCTAAATCAGTAAATCATTCCAGGCTGAGATAATGATACCAAATATATTACAAATCTGATTTGAAAGATATTATATAGCGTGAGAGAGAGAGAGAGTGAGAGAGAGGATAGTGTAACACCCCAATTTCCGTAGCATAAATCGTGTCGGTGACACGTGGTTTTATAAAATTCATCAGAGTTTTTGAGGTGCTACAGCTTAGCGTGTTGCGGAAATGGAGAGCATGTACTAAAAATTTGAACAACTGAGTGACTGATATAAAAATACTCAGACATATGATGATGCCTGACGTATACTAATATATATATTACAAAATCTATCGAAGGAATTATTCATGTGATACAGTAATACAAAACTTGATAATTACATTTCTTCTATGTAACTATACCCTTTTCCGCCAAGCCTTAGGTAGACTTGGGACATATAACCTAACTCGGTTAAATCATCTCATTTGGCCAGCCGGGTAGGTCTAGTGGGAGTCTCACCGTGCTAGGGCGATCGATTGACCGAACCACATAGACGACCCTTCTAGTTTAAGCACCAAATGATGTGAAGTAACTTTATTAGATTCATGCCATAAGGTACGTTCTATTGACTTTCTCCCCGTATTTTCTTTGATCGGTGCCTTCTCACGCTCCGTCTCGGGTGTCTCTCCATGGCTCCATCCACTGGTGCCTCCTCTGGTTCATGACCCTTTCCTGTCTATTCATGCAGACTGAGGTCCAATGCCCATCGGACCTCAGGTAACGGTTAACCTCATGCTTATGTAAACAGTATATGCATGGCAGATATTCACAACATTTCACAGCATAAAAACATTATTCAACATATCAGGAAATACCATTACACAGCCCCTGCAGTATGTATGTCATCCCAGTCTGCACACTCTCCGGTGTCACGATGTACAGTCGTGTCCATAGCGCTAGGAAAACTTTCAACGGCGTTAACAATACCATAACCCGTATATTCATGATTTCACCATTTTCAAACAAACGAGAATCTCGATATGAACACAAACAAACACATATAGCATACAATAAGCATCAGATTAAGGTTACAATACGCGTCCGTACCTTCCTTCCATGTGAATAGTAATTTACTATTCACGTATACGGTACTATTCATGTATACAGTAGTACTCATGAATAGTAATACGCCCGTCCATCAAATCTGTCTCCGGAATCCTTGGATATCCTTCGTTGACGGTACTTCGGTATGTTTTATGAAAAACGGTATTTTTGACAGCGGTGCAAAAAAAACGGCACAACAACGGTATGACAATGCGGCAATAGGCGATACGATTATCACGAGATATCCTATCAGGATAATATCACATTTATAAAGATTTGGCATCATAACAGGCTTTTTAGGTACAAATTACCATTTTGCCCCTGAACCCTTAATTGGCGGAATTTCGCCAGAGCTTCGCTACTTTAATTCTATCTCTCCAGAATTTTGACATATCTCTTCTCCCAATATATTTTCAAGATAAATACCATATTTACCCCTAAAACATGATATCTAAACTACCTTGAAAATTTTAGAGATATATCTAGCAATGCTACTATATCTACCAAAGCTAAAGACCAGGGACCGAAAAACTTACCCAGAGCTCCGCTAGATTTTCTCCGGACTCCTCCTTCTCTCTAAAACTTCTCTCTATTCTGAATTTTGGTGTGAGAAATGAGAAGAGATGTGCCTTCTATTTATAGGGAGGAAAATGGGTCCTTAAGTGTAATTTTTTTCACCTTTGGGTACTTCTATGTAATTTTCCCCAAAATAAAATAATACCATGCTTCACTTGCAACCCTTGCTTCCCTTGCTTGATGCATGGAATGCATAGGAGATTAAAATATGATGTGAATAGTAAATACGTATTTTTGAATAGTAAATACTATTCATGACCCATAAAATACTGATTCCAATTTTGTCACTTTCAAAAATAGGGCCTAGTTGTCTCCCAAAAATAGGAAAATTCTCAAATATAGGGTTCCAGATAAACAAATATCCGGGTATTACATTTCTCCCCCCGTTAATTAAAATTTCGCCCTCGAAATTTGATCGTATAATCTTGGAGAAAAACTCTAGACTTCTAGTCTATTCCTTTCTATACATGCTTATTGGCACGCACTCTAATCTCATTCGTATTGCACCCAGGTATAGTATCAAAACATAGGATCCACTGATCCATTCTCTCAGTGCTTGGTTATGCAGGCCTCTCTGCCTGACTCATTTAGCCTCTTGGCTTAACACACATTGGCCTTCCAGCTCAATCTATTACCACAGCACTGGAGATTCTAACCTTACCACCCAGGAAATCATCCTCAGGCCTTAGGCTTCTCAACTATCACCTGGTACAATGAATGTTTTGCCAGACTTAAGATGTACTGTAGACATAGTCTAAAGTCATCATACCTATCAGCATTCACATAGTGCTTAAGCATCACCGGTCTTATGGCCTAGGGACATCGCCCCGTGCACACTTGCACACCAGGTCTTACTGCCTCGAGCATCTGCTCGTCTATTTCATCTGAGTCTTTCCCATTCAAGCTCTCAAACTACTTTCACTTAGCACTATAGCTGACAACTACTATCTGGCTTAACTAGTTCAGTGTTCTAGACCTTTCTAATAGTTTATGTTCCAAATTTTCCAACTACACCGCTTTTCAACACAATAGCATTGACAAATCGTCGCTACCCAAAAACCATTATGTTGTCTCATTTTCAAATTTTCAAACATTGAAAATTTTCCGTGGTCTCAAGAGACATTTCATAATCTGCACTATACCAAAAAGTAATAGTGCTATCATTTTCAAACTTAATCGCTGCCATAACAAATTCATGAAGATACATTCACTACCGGAGCGGTTTCAAAAACTTTTACTACCGGTATATACCTTTAAGAGGGATAATTCATTTCACAAAATTCAACTAAGAGGCACACACCACCACTTTGCCCCGCTTCTTGGGACATATCCCAATCCTTTCATACAAACCATCACGGTGACAACGCATCCGCCGACCGATGTGGGAGAATTTCCATCCCCCACAAGGGCCCCAGTGTCCACACTAGCATATATAATAAAGGCTCTCCACCGCTTTCCCAGTCAAACCTAGTTCGTAGTCACGGCCACTACTGTGCACCGCTTTCCTAGTCGACCAGTTCGTAATCACGGCTACCATTGTGCATCGCTTTCCCAATCAAGTTAGTCCGTAGTCACGGTCACACCTTGTGCACCGCTTTCCCAACCGACCGTTCGTAATCACGGTTAGTGCCAGCCGCAACACAACGAAATATGCGCCCCTTTAAGGCGGAACTACTCAGATTGGGAATATTAACCATTGGTGCGAGTGTCAACCTCTCATATCCCATCAAACAAATTTTCAATTCAAATGAGCTTTATAACTGGCCAGCGATTTCAAACATTATAAAACGTATGACAAGACCCAGCAAACCGTGTACAACTACAAACTGCTTCGTCCTTCCAATTACGTACCGACTTTACCACAACACAGTTGAAAACTCAATTTCAAACTCTGGGTTCTAACAAAACCCTTTTATAAGACAACATTATTTCAAAATAACCATCACTGTGGTCCTAAATTTTGTTGAAAACATTTCATTCGAAAACTCAATTTCAAAAATTCACAAGTTTGAAAATCAATTTCAAATACAGCAGGTGTATTGGCAAGTTTAAAATATTTAACTTTTAATCCCTACTTAGGAACCAGACAACTAACCTTAGAAGGTCATACAACACTAGAGCACCTCTTAGTGATATACCAGATTACGTAAACCTTTTTCTCTAGGGAACCCATTTAATGTGAGACTCATTATAATGTACTTACCTTGAGAATTGATATACTGATAGCTCTACTTTATGGTTCGTTGTCATGGCGGCTGCACCTTACGGCTCGTCATCATGGTGGCTCTGCTCTACGGCACTTTACTCGGTGCTTCACGCAGTCTTTTTTCGATCGTCGCTTCTCCCGGTCAAGCATCCTTGTAGGTAAAACCTCCTTGATCAGAACTCCCCGTAGGTAGCCCTCTCCAATCAAAACGTTCCATAAGTAGCGTCAGTTGATCGTCTCTGAATTATTATAACAAGAACTCGGATCTTATCAGGTTCTTACCCTTTAGTGGTTTCGTAATCTGCTATCTCTATGTCTGCCATCTTATCTAGGGTTATTCTATTCGTGGATTTCACTATCTATTTTAGCTCCAGGCATAATCCTTAGCTCAACTTTCCCTATCAGGTAAACAACTCACTTCTTAGGGAATTTATTAGCCACTAACATCTCTATGGTTATTGGTCCCTCCTTGAAACCATAACCTATAGCTACCGAGGTTCTATTTCCTTTGTAGTAATGAAGTACCGGCTTGTCATCTCACACAAATTTTGCATGACAGCCACTTTCCTTTTGAAGTCAAGGTCCTTCCGTAAAGTGTTCTCGATCAAGTCACGTAAATCCTTCACAACCGGTACATGTACTCTTCTAAATTCACCTGATGAGATGTCTGTGAACAGAGAAAATTTGGACGCACAATGTTTAAAATGTTAAACACTTTTTTGACATGATTTTGATATAACCTCCCAAACAACTCAACTTGTCGAGGAGTTTGCACTTTGTTAAGGGACTTACTCTCAGGCGTTGAACCTAAGGTAACCTCACTCATATTTCCTCCGGGTTCCTACTCTCAAGTACTGGAAAATGCTTAGTCATATTTTGACCTAAGCACTGTCTCTGGTTCAAGTCTATCATCACTCTATCTGTTCTCATGGTATCCCAAAGGATTATTATGTTTCATACCTCACGGTATTCAGGCTTTAGCTCAAAGGATCTCAAATCCTTATGCTACATCCCAGGGGTTAAAAATCCCGATATTTCTCTCGCCTAAGCACGCTTAACTTCATAACGTACGTCGATCTAAGGTACTAATACCGATACACATACCACTGCATACCGACAACTCTCATAGGTACTAGTACGACATATGTGCCTCCCCAGAAATATTGGGTACTTTCCCTTTCCTATCAGCTACACCTTTTTTATGTAACGGACCACCATCGTCAAGGATTTAGTCAAAGACCTCTATCCCCAGAACCACACTACATTGCATGCATGGTGTCCAGCTTCTACTAGTCAGGGATTGTCCCCTCAAGGTAACCTAGCAAGTTACTATTTCTATAAGGAAACTTTAATCAGTAGTTCACTGTTTTCTACAGGGAAAACTAAGTCTACCGACTTCTCTTTCATTACGGAAATTTAATTCAGACTCTGATCCCATATCAGAAGTCTTAGATTTTTTCAGAAACTCTAACCTTTCCTTAAGGTATTTGTTTTATTGTATCACAAAACCAGTATTATATCAGTACTCTTATCTTTGTTGTTCATACAACGCTCTCGAGACTAGCTGTGAAGCTAGCTCTGATACCAAAATTGTAACACCCCAATTTCCGTAGCATAAATCGTGTCGGTGACACGTGGTTTTATAAAATTCATCAGAGTTTTTGAGGTGCTACAGTTTAGCATGTTGCGGAAACGTAGAGCATGTACTAAAAATTTGAACAACTGAGTGACTGATATAAAAATACTCAGACATATGATGATGCCTGACGTATACTAATATATATATTACAAAATCTATCGAAGGATTATTCATGTGATACAGTAATACAAAACTTGATAATTACATTTCTTCTATGTAACTATACCCTTTTCCGCCAAGCCTTAGGTAGACTTGGGACATATAACCTAACTCAGTTAAATCATCTCATTTGGCCAGGCTGGGTAGGTCTAGTGGGAGTCTCACCGTGCTAGGGTGACTGATTGACTGAACCACATAGACGACCCTTCTAGTTTAAGCACCAAATGATGTGAAGTAACTTTATTAGATTCATGCCATAAGGTACGTTCTATTGACTTTCTCCCCGTATTTTCTTTGATCGGTGCCTTCTCACGGCTCCGTCTACTGGTGTCTCTCCATGGCTCCATCCACTGGTGCCTCCTCTGGTTCATGACCCTTTCCTGTCTATTCATGCAGACTGAGGTCCAATGCCCATCGTACCTCAGGTAACGGTTAACCTCATGCTTATGTAAACGGTATATGCATGGCGTATATTCACAACATTTCACAAAGATAAAAACACTATTCAACATATCGAGGCAATAACATTACACGGCCCTGCAAAGTATGTATATTATCCCGGTCCGCACACTCTCCGGTGCCACGATGTACAGTCGTGTCCATAGCGCTAGGAAAACTTTCAACGGCGTTAACAATACCATAACCCGTATATTCATGATTTCACCATTTTCAAACAAACAGAATCTCAGCATATGAACACAGCAAACAAATATAGCATACAATAAGCATCAGATTAAGGTTACAATACGCGTCCGTACCTTCCTTCCATGTGAATAGTAATTTACTATTCATGTATACGTTACTATTCACGTATACGGTACTATTCATGTATACAGTAGTACTCATGAATAGTAATACGCCCGTCCATCAAATCTGTCTCCGGAATCCTCGGATATCCTTCGTTGTGATTTCCGGAGACGTTTTATGAAAAACGATATTTTTGATACGGCAAACAAAGCACAACAACGGTATGACAACGGCACATCATTGATACGATTATCACAGATATCCTATCAGGATAATATCACATTTATAAAGATTTGACATCATAACAGGATTTTTAGGTACAAATTACCATTTTGCCCCTGAACCCCTAATTGGCGGAATTTCGCCAGAGCTTCGCTACTTTAATTCTATCTCTCCATAATTTTGACATATCTCTTCTCCCAATATATTTTCAAGATAAATACCATATTTACCCCTAAAACATGATATCTAAACTACCTTGAAAATTTTAGAGATATATCTAGCAATTCTACTATATCTACCAAAGCTAAAGACCTAGGGACCGAAAAACTTACCTGTGAGCTCCGCTAGATTTTCTCCGACTCCTCCTTCTCTCTAAAACTTCTCTCTATTCTGAATTTTGGTGTGAGAAATGAGAAGAGAGGTGCCTTCTATTTATAGGGAGGAAAATGGGTCCTTAAGTGTAATTTTTTTCACCTTTGGGTACTTCTATGTAATTTTCCCCAAAATAAAATAATACCATGCTTCACTTGCATCCCTTGCTTCCCTTGCTTGATGCATGGGAGATTAAAATATGATGTGAATAGTAAATACGTATTTTTGAATAGTGAATACGTATTTTTGAATAGTAAATACTATTCATGACCCATAAAATAATGATTCCAATTTTGTCACTTTCAAAAATAGGGCCTAGTAGCCTCCCAAAAATAGGCAAATTCTCAAATATAGGGTTCTAGATAAACAAATATCCGGGTATTACAGATAGAATAAATCTAATCAGATAATCTAAATCGGTAAATCTTTCCCGGCTGAGATAATGATACCAAATACATTACAGATCTGATTTTAAAGATATTATATAGCGTGAGAGAGAGAGAGAGAGAAATAGGATAGAATAAATCTAATCAAATAATCTAAATCAGTAAATCTTTTCAGGCTGAGATAATGATACCAAATACATCAAAATCTGATTTTAAAGATATTAACCGGAATATATATATATATATATATATATAAGTAATTAAAAAGAAAACTAGGTTTTTTCAAAGTGGCAATCTTGTTTTGGTTTCTGAATTCTTCGCGTGTACGCGTTGATAGAGAGACTCACATAACAAGTATTCGTCTCTTTCACTCCATTGACCTTAATTCCCTTCGACATGAAGAAGGCCACTGGAGGTGACAATCCCTATCTGCCTCGGGAGATAATCATCGACATTCTCAAAAGGCTTCGTGTGAAATCTCTCCTTCGATTTCGTGCTGTGTGTAAAGATTGGAGAAATCTCGTGAAATCCCCATCTTTCATTGAAGAGCATTACCACCACTCTGCTCACAAAAGCCCTTTTCTTACATGTCACGTAAGCAATGACAACCCTACCTATTCGCCCCTATGTTTGTTTCATTTTGAGAAGGAAACTGTGGAAGCTGAGAGAATACCGCTGATGGATTCTATAAAGCGTGTTACTGGCATCAGTGGTTCCAGCAATGGGTTGCTTTTGCTTTGTGCAAAACTCGGTGATGCAAAAGTTGATCCTCCTCCTTCGTTTGTATTGTTGAATCCAGCAACTAGAGAGGTCATGCAAGTACCCAGATCAACAAACGATGTTAGCAGCCGTTGCCGCCATTTTGGGTTTGGGTATAGTTCAGTAGTTGGGGATTACAAGATAGTGATAATTCATAGGGTTAGGATTAGCAGTCCAATCAATCGAGTGGAGGTGTATTCGTTAAGAACTGGGTCCTGGAAAGAAGTAGAATTTGAAGTTATACAGGGTGCACGTTTTCTATATAACTCTGTCGCTGTTAACGTGTCAATATTTTGGTTGGGAATATTGGAGGGTGAATATCCTCGTCGCGTGATAATTTCATTTGACCTAGTAATGGAAGCTTTTACATTGATACGAATACCATCTTCATTCTTTGTTCCACCTCTTACTCAATATGTGCTTGATGTGTACGAGAACAAACTTGCTATGATTCATCAATATGTTCATGAATTGAAGGAGGAGCTTGAACATATTTTTATTGATTTTTGGCTGTTGGAAGAGGGAAGTGGTGCATATGGGAAGAGCTGGGATTGGAGTAAGAAATATAGAATTACAGCAGATCCACCTTTCTTACCTCTAATATGCTTGTGGAGGAATGAAATAGTATGCTACAGCCGTAGTGACCCAGATTTGTTTTTCAAACGCACTGCTAATAATGAATTGAAGAGGTTCCACGTGTCTCTATCCCAAGGTTATAGGAAGGGAAGTTTCTTTTATGCAGAGAGCCTCGCATCTATGCGCAAGACGGATCTTGAATAGAATTGCTATGGAGTTCTCGCATTTAAAATCTAGATTTATTTTGTCTTACGAATTTCGGTGGAAATTTACCGACATAGTAAATTTAAATGGTAAAAATAATAGTAACTTTTATTTAAATATTTTATAAATTTTTTTGTTACTTTTCATCCTTGCACTTCTGAAATGTTTATGTTAAATTTTAATTTTTTCATTCATTGATTTATTTATTTTAATTAAAGATTATAATTTTTTTTTTTAAAAAAAAAACGAATATCCCAATGAATCAGCTACTTCCGGACTAACTTAGATCCCACCAAATCAGCAAATACATAGCTAAAAAATAGGATCAAAAGATTAATTTATTTTTCAAATTCAAATTGCAACTAAATCCTATAAATCAGCAACTAATTCAAATTCAAATTGCAACTAAATCCTATAAATCAGCAACTAATGAGCTTGTTTGTGGAGAGCGCTAAAGAGCTTCAAGTTTTTTTTTTTTTTTTTTTTTTAAAAAAAAAAAGCCAGAAAAAAGTAGTAGTAGAAAAAAAATCTCAGTAGGAGGTGTTTGGTTGGCTTTTATTTCACTGGCCTGTTTTGAAAAAAGCTCCTTTTACTGGAAGCTCCATGGAGTAGCTTTTAGGAAAAAGCTCTTAGTTTTTTGACGTGAGCCCGTCACTTCTACTACTATAAATCCAAACACAAATCATATCAACCTGACTCTTTTTCTATCGGGTTTCTGTAAAAGTGAAATAGAAAATAACTCACCGCTAACCCAAATAGGCCCAATATTTAATAGGCATATCTCACCACTTATATATATCGTTAATGAAGTCTTCCCACCCACACAAACCCTACCCTCCGCCGTCCACTTCATCTTCCAAGTAACCCAATGGCGATGGAAGGCGACAAACCCTTTCTTCCATCAGATATTATAATCAATATTCTCAAAAATGCTACCTGTCAAATCCATCGTTCAATTTCGTTGTGTGTGTAAACATTGGAAAAATCTCTTAAAAACCCCACATTTCATGGCTGAATAGGAACCTCACCAGAACCCTTTTCTTCTCCATCATGAAATTGATTACGATTACGACTGGTTATTGATAACATGCAAACTGTTGAAGTTCTGAGAATACCACGATGGATTGCCTTAAACATGGTTGGAGTATCATTGGTTAAACATGGTTGGAGTATCATTGGTTCTTGTTGTTACACTCCTACTAGCCTCGCCTTTTCAGGTGGCAGGTAGAGTGTCCTTTACTTCCAAATAAAAGAAATAAGCATTGCAGCAGAGCAAGGAAAATATTTTGGATAATATACTACCGATAAAGTAAATAACTAAACCGAAGTCTCTTCAAGGGTTATTATACAGTCATCCAGATAAGATATTCAAAAGATAATGATTATAATACAGTCATCCATAATTAAAGAGGTAATAACAAAAAGTTGCCACCATGCTTCACAAATCTTCAATCAAGCTCTCCCGCCTTACCTCCAATCTCCTGCATGCCAGAAACCAGGGTTAAACAGAAATAGAGAAGATTAAAGAGAAGATAATTTTGGATCATCATCATATTATTCAGACCATGTGAAACATATATATGCAGAGTATACAAGACCTATTCAGTGTGTTTATAGATGTACACGTGTATGGTGATCAGTGTTTTCCTAACTAGTCAGATTGAGTTGTAACAGAATGAAACAGAAACGAAACCAGACTGAGAACTGAATTGCTAGCTGTACAAAAGCCAAGACTAACACAATGACTATATTTTGTACAGTCTAATACTCCTTATACTACTTGTTTTTCCTGAAGACAAGTGACATTGAGACAATCTCGAAAGGGCAGAAACATCGACTTGCTGAGAGGCTTGGTGAGCACATCAGCCACCTGATCATGTGAGGGAACATAGCCTATTTTTAGTTTACCTGCAGCAACCTTTTCCCTAAAGAAGTGGAGATCAATCTCCACATGCTTTGTTTTTTAGTGAAGAACCGGATTTGATGCAAGTGCAATAGCACCTGAGTTGTCATACCATACAACTGGAATCTCAAGGATAGGAACATGCATCTCATGTAGCAACTTCATGACCCACACTACATCAGATGAAGCATTAGACAGACTTCTAAATTCTGCTTCTGTTGCAGATCTGGAAACAACAGGTTGACCCTTAGATACCCAGATAATAGGATTCGTGCCTAGATAACTGCAGTATCCGTTGACTGAACGAAGATCCTCCTTATTGGTTGACCAATCAGAATATGCAAATCCTTGAACATGTAGTCTAGGCAGTGAACGAATTAACAAGCCATAATGGACAGTACCAACAAGATAGCACAAAATACGCTTTTGGCCTACCCAATGAGATTCACGAGGACTCTGTAAAAATCTACTGAGTCGATTAACACTAAAAGAAATCTCAGGGCGAGTGTAACATAGATACTGAAGCTTACCCAGAATGCTCCTATATAATGTATCTACTGAAAGAAATTGTTTCTCAAATGCTACATTATATAGGAGCATTTTGGGTAAGCTTCAGTATTTGTGTTACAATCGCCCTAAGATTTCTTTTAGTGTTAATCGACTCAGTCAATTTTTACAGAGTCCTCGTGAATCTCATTAGGTAGGCCTAAAGCGTATTCTGTGCTATCTTGTTGGCACTGTCCATTATGGCTTGTTAATTCGTTCACTTCCTAGACTCCATGTTCAAGGATTTGCAGATTCTGATTGGGCAACCAATAAGGAGGATCGTCATTCGGTCAGCGGATACTGCACTTATCTAGGCACGAATCCTATTATCTAGGTATCTAAGGGTCAACCTATTGTTTCCAGATCTGTATTAGAAGCAGAATTTAGAAGTCTGTCTGATGCTTCATCTGATGTAGTGTGGGTCATGAAGTTGCTCCATGAGATCCATGTTCCTATCCTTGAGATTCCAGTTGTATGGTGTGACAACTCAAGTGCTATTGCACTTGCATCGAATCCGGTTCTTCACTAAAAAAAAAAAGCATGTGGAGATTGATCTCCACTTCTTTAAGGAAAAGGTTGTTGCAGGTCAACTAAAAATAGGCTATGTTCCCTCAAATGATCAAGTGGCTGATGTGCTCACCAAGCCTGTAACACCCATCTTAAATACTTCATTTAATCGCGTACATGGAAGCATATTTTAAAATTCTATAATTTCACTATTCACGTGTACATACTATTCACTATTCACATATACGGTACTAAACACTATTCACGTATACGGTTTACAATAGTAGATGACTTACAGAAATAAAATTCTAAATTCTTTCTTCCATCTTGAACTACTCGTCCACATTGACTTCTTCGTTCATGAGCTTTCTTACACGAGCTGCAAATTAGTTAATTCAAAAATAATTCTGGGATTCAAATGAATCCCAGTAGTAACGTTAATCATCGCTCACATAAAATGCATACACAGAACAAGCAAGACAACCATCATTTATACATTCAATTCATTCAACACATTCGCCATTCAAAACATTCATACATTATATATATAAATACAATGGTAAATACATGCATATAAAGGCACACATAGTATGTGAGGGAAGCGTTACTACCTTATGGTCTTTCCAATTCCTGATCTGATTCTTAATCCTTTGGTCATCCGGATAAATATCGGCTCCTATATTTAAATATGTATGGACGGCCGAGTTATTATTTATCCAAATTCTCTATTTTCTTATTCTCGAATAAACTCTAAAAATTGACAGAACTTTCAATTAACTTTGAAAATTCATATTTAATTGCACAAAACTCCAAATGACGTGCTTCCAAAAATCACGTGTTCTTCATTAAGTCTATTTTTAGGTAAAAATAGATTCATCTGTCAAATATATGCACACTGTTCCCAGAATTTTCGTTCATCTTCACTGTTCCAGAAAAACGTTCAGATTTAACACTTAACTTCAAAAATCTATTTCTGGAGTTATACATGTCCGAATCAGGTGGTTCAAAAACTCATGAACTCCTTATTACGTCTAGTTTCTAGGGAAATTGGTTTTAGAATTTAATCATTTAACAATAATTCCCAGATTTCAAAAATGTTAACACTGTTCAGAAAACGTTCAAAATTCCATTCCAAACTTCAAAAATTCATAACAAATCCTATAGAACTCCGATTGAGGTGATTCAATTTTCTATTCGAAGTTATATAAGTATAGTTTAAGGAAAAAATAGTCATCAAACCAATATATAACTATATAATTCCCAGAAATTCGAAAAGCAAACGTTTCTTAAACCTGAAAACAGAATTTTCCAGTTTTTGTGAACAAACTTAGAAAAATCATAACTAGAGTCCTAGACGTCGGATTAATACGTTCTAGCAATTATTTTAAAGCTTAGGAAGTGTACTATCCTCTTACCAAATTTCATAATCATTTGAAGTCATTTGCTCAGTCAAACCATCGTTTGAACTCAACTGACTCCACAGATTTTCCGTAAGCAACACTGGTTCCTTCCTCCTCTTCCGATGACCTCTTACTCTTCTTTCGTACTCCTTTCTCTAGCTCGCTCGCTCGCTCTCTCTCTCTCTCTCTCTCTCTCTCTCTACAGCCTCTCATCTTCCGAAATCATTGGGTTGAGAGAAAGAGTCTATCAAAATAATAGACACAAGTGGGGAGCACAATGGACGGAAAGAGGAAATGAATGAAAGAGGTATGCACCCGTGAATGAAATAAAGAAAAGAGTGAATGTGAGAGGTGAGCAATCAGCCAAAAGTGGGTGCATTATGGAGGTAGAAAAATGAATCATTGAGAATAGTGTGTGTGCTTGTGAGTCATACCGAGAGTGGAAATTGCATGTGAAGCCAAAATAAATTAATGAGAAAGTGGGTCTTCTATGTTTTGTCTAACATATGGAGCTTAGTCTCCCAATTATGAAATGAGGAGTGATTTCCACGGGTGTGTGTGTTTCACACTTCAATAAAATATAGGAAGTGGAAGACAATTTGGCTTCATGTGAGTTTGTCTCCTTTATCCAAAAATTAATTCAATAAAGTAGTGTATTCATGTGTCAACATAATGCATTGAGAGGAAGAAAATGAGTGTGAAATGGAATAATTTATGATGACTTTTGTTTCTTGAACAATATCCACAGTATTCTCTTCTTCTAAAGTCACATGATGAAACCAATTTCCATGCTTCATTTAAATAATAGGATTCATTGTTGAAGTGCATCTTCCGTAAATGAAATAGCATAATAAGGTGGATCATCAAACAATTTATTTTTAGATCTCCATAAGTGTTCCACACTTCAAATATGCACTGAAAAATACTATGGAAATGTACTTTGTCAATTTTCTATGCTCACTCTCACTAGTATTCTTCCAATAAAATTTCTATATCCTCAATATATCATTTCATAATTTTCCCCAAATTTAAAGCCCAAAATAATTTTAGTAATTATCTCAAGCTTTTCTCATAATAAGCTTAAGACATTGGACCTTTACTGGCTTAGAAGCCTATTCATCTCGGTCTTATTTCTAAATTCCTTGTCCCAAAATTTGGGATGTTACATTACTCCCCCCGTTTAAATAAATTTCGTCCTCGAAATTTGAATATCCATACCTCGGGAATTATTCTAGACTTTTAGTATATCCTTTTCTATGTATGCTTACTAAGCACACAACATACTTTTCACAACTTTCTTAATCAACTTGTACCTAGGTGTATTGTTCAAACACAAGACTTACTGATCTAATGTTACCATGCTAGGCAACAAACACAACTCTTTCAGCCTAGGGATAACGCCCTTATGCAAACTTGCATACCGGGTCTTACAGCCTTGAGCTTCTGCTCGTCTATCACATATCTAAGCTTATTCGATCTAAGTTCACTGATTACTTTCCTCTTGCTCAGCACTACAGCTGGCAATCACTATCTGACCTACTTGGTTCAGATCTTTAGACCATTCTAACAATTCATGTTCCTGTATCAACATAGTCACTATTTGCACCACTTTTCATTTCAAAAACATCAGTGAAATCAATCACTTCAATGTTTTTCAATTCAAAATATCAGCAATGATAATTACATCATTACTTTTCAATTCTTCTATGTTGTCTTAAATTCAACTTTCAGATTTTCAAATACAAATATTCGAAATTAGTTCTGTGGTAGCAGTACATTTTCAAATTTTCATTATACAGAAATAGTTCTTCTATATTTTCAAAGAAAGACATATTTGCTGCCAGCTCAAGTTCAAAGAAACACATTCATTCTACGGCAGACCATATTGGTCGCTTCGTCACAACCGTGAGTTCTCTTGTCGAATTACCACACCCGCTTCAACCGCTATGTCATTCGGGGTTACCCCACATTCTAGGGCACTACCTCCCCGGCCTCGACCAGCGACAAGGTTACAACGTTCAAATGATCCCCTCATCGGACTACCACCCTCGGCCTCAACCGTGATGGCATCTAGGGTTACCCCTCATTCTAGGGCACTACCTCCCGGCCTCAACCGGCGATAAGGTTATCTTCATTCTTGATTTGAGAGTATTCAATGCTTTGTTCAAATGAGCTTTATTAATGGCAAGCAATCCAAAAACATTTCACATACATCTGGTAGGATCCAACAAACTAAGTATTTCTACAACAGTTTTTTGCCTTTTCCAGTTCTATACTACTTTCAAAACCACATAGTTCAAAATTCAATCTCAAATTCTGAGTTCTACTGAACCCCTTCTATGAGACAACATCATTTCATAAGTGACCATTACCCTAGTCTCAATTTCTGTTGAAAACTTTCCATTCAAGAATTCAATTCGTAAAATTCAAAAATTCAATTCAAGTTTTGGGTTCCACCAGGATCCCTTAAATGAAACAATATTGTTCAAAAACAATCACTTCAAACTGATTTTTAATTCAGTTGAAAACATTCTATTCGAAATTTCAATTCAGAAAATTCACAATATAGTAGGTGCATTAGTAACTTCAAAATTCTATCTTTTACACATACACTACTCTTGGCTACACAAGCCATTCATAGGACATTTTGTCCATTCTATAACTATCGTGCTTACCACGATTCCGCTGCGCACTCTGATTGGTTAGCCCCTCCGGTTAGGATTCTCCGTAGGTAGCCATCATACATGTTGGCACAACATCTAATACCTTAAGGAATCCATCAACCACCAATATCTCTACGGTTATCTGTCCCAATCATAAGACATAACTCGTAGTTACTAAGGTTTTAGCTATCATACGGTTCCATCGAGGAACCAATTCTCAACCATACACTCTAAGGGAATATTCTATAATCAAGATCTTTCCCCTAGGTTAGACCAATAGCAAACAACCCTCAAAATACCTCATCACATACAAATATCATATCATAATACCTCAATTCATTCAAATCAATCTGTACTATATTCTAGTACCATAATTCATTCAAGTCAATTCAAACACCTAAAGAATCACTCAACTATTATCTGATTCCTAGGTCACAATTCGATTGGTAGCAATCCCTCTGGATGCCTACTCAACATTTAGGTTCATTAACCTAATTCTGAAACCTCAACCATAAACAACAAACATGCTAAAATCATCATGATTTATAGCTTATATTATTCGTGTATTATCCTCAAATAATCCCAAACAACAATCCTCAAATTCATTATTCAACTCATAAAATCTTAATATCAGCTAAGCTGAGAAATCACATTTCCCAACAATACCATAATACATACTAGGATCATGATTCACAACTCCTAGTCTGATCCTTGAAACATTCAAGTAACATTCTCATAATGTCACATTATCTCAAGGTTCTAATTCAACCTCATTCCTTAATATCACAAAGACATATTCTATGCATCATTCATTCACCTCAAAGGTAACATCAATGAAAATTTACAAGGTTCCTACTTTCAAGTATTAAAACCTAAAGTGCAACCTCAATCACATTACAACCTAAACACTATTTCAGTTTAGATTAGATTCAAGCTTATGCTCAATCTTAACATATTCATTCTAATGTTCTCATGGCATCCCTAAGGATCACCATATTTCATATCCCAAGGTATTCAAACCTTAAATCAAAAGATTTCAAATTCCTATTCACCCATTCCGGGGTTACTCTAACCTGATTACTCTTAATCACAGAGTTTCATCAGAATCCGGATCACAAGCCAACTTAGCATCAAATTCTCTGGAGCTCATATAATATTTTTTTCAAACTCATTATACTTCACGAATGCTCTGTTTCATTCTCTAAGTATAGTTCTACATCTTCCCTTGTACTAGCATACCAACTAGTGATCGGGAAAAAATCTATTTTCTGAGTTTGTCTATCATTTCTACTTTCTTAATCCTGGAATCACTCAGGATTATCCAAGTATCGACACAGGTACTATTCACATCATCAGAGCATACTAGCCAAATGCCAGAATACTCTGCTCTGATACCACAAATGTAACACCCATCTTAAATACTTCATTTAATCGCGTACATGGAAGCATATTTTAAAATTCTATAATTTCACTATTCACGTGTACATACTATTCACTATTCACATATACGGTACTAAACACTATTTACGTATACGGTTTACAATAGTAGATGACTTACAGAAATAAAATTCTAAATTCTTTCTTCCATCTTGAACTACTCG
Organism: Acacia melanoxylon; assembly: GCA_019022615.1. Classification (NCBI taxonomy): domain Eukaryota; kingdom Viridiplantae; phylum Streptophyta; class Magnoliopsida; order Fabales; family Fabaceae; genus Acacia; species Acacia melanoxylon. The sequence goes on from JAFJYJ010000010.1 coordinate 2,989,615, forward strand.
TCCACATTGACTTCTTCGTTCATGAGCTTTCTTACACGAGCTGCAAATTAGTTAATTCAAAAATAATTACCGGGATTCAAATGAATCCCGCATAACGTTAATCATCGCTCACATAAAATGCATACACGTAACAAGCAAGAGAACCATCATTTATACATTCAATTCATTCAACACATTCGCCATTCAAAACATTCATACATTATATATATAAATACAATGGTAAATACATGCATATAAAGGCACACATAGTATGTGAGGGAAGCGTTACTACCTTATGGTCTTTCCAATTCCTGATCTGATTCTTAATCCTTTGGTTATCCCGGATAAATATCGGCTCCTATATTTAAATATGTATGGACGGCCGAGTTATTATTTATCCAAATTCTCTATTTTCTTATTCTCGAATAAACTCTAAAAATTGACAGAACTTTCAATTAACTTTGAAAATTCATATTTAATTGCACAAAACTCCAAATGACGTGCTTCCAAAAATCACGTGTTCTTCATTAAGTCTATTTTTAGGTAAAAATATATTCATCTGTCAAATATATGCACACTGTTCCCAGAATTTTCGTTCATCTTCACTGTTCCAGAAAAACGTTCAGATTTAACACTTAACTTCAAAAATCTATATCTGGAGTTATACATGTCCGAATCAGGTGGTTCAAAAACTCATGAACTCCTTATTACGTCTAGTTTCTAGGGAAATTGGTTTTAGAATTTAATCATTTAACAATAATTCCCAGATTTCAAAAATGTTAACACTGTTCAGAAAACGTTCAAAATTCCATTCCAAACTTCAAAAATTCATAACAAATCCTATAGAACTCCGATTGAGGTGATTCAATTTTCTATTCGAAGTTATATAAGTATAGTTTAAGGAAAAAATAGTCATCAAACCAATATATAACTATATAATTCCCAGAAATTCGAAAAGCAAACGTTTCTTAAACCTGAAAACAGAATTTTCCAGTTTTTGTGAACAAACTTAGAAAAATCATAACTAGAGTCCTAGACGTCGGATTAATACGTTCTAGCAATTATTTTAAAGCTTAGGAAGTGTACTATCCTCTTACCAAATTTCATAATCATTTGAAGTCATTTGCTCAGTCAAACCATCGTTTGAACTCAACTGACTCCACAGATTTTCCGTAAGCAACACTGGTTCCTTCCTCCTCTTCCGATGACCTCTTACTCTTCTTTCGTACTCCTTTCTCTAGCTCGCTCGCTCGCTCTCTCTCTCTCTCTCTCTCTCTCTCTCTACAGCCTCTCATCTTCCGAAATCATTGGGTTGAGAGAAAGAGTCTATCAAAATAATAGAGACACAAGTGGGGAGCACAATGGACGGAAAGAGGAAATGAATGAAAGAGGTATGCACCCGTGAATGAAATAAAGAAAAGAGTGAATGTGAGAGGTGAGCAATCAGCCAAAAGTGGGTGCATTATGGAGGTAGAAAAATGAATCATTGAGAATAGTGTGTGTGCTTGTGAGTCATACCGAGAGTGGAAATTGCATGTGAAGCCAAAATAAATTAATGAGAAAGTGGGTCTTCTATGTTTTGTCTAACATATGGAGCTTAGTCTCCCAATTATGAAATGAGGAGTGATTTCCACGGGTGTGTGTGTTTCACACTTCAATAAAATATAGGAAGTGGAAGACAATTTGGCTTCATGTGAGTTTGTCTCCTTTATCCAAAAATTAATTCAATAAAGTAGTGTATTCATGTGTCAACATAATGCATTGAGAGGAAGAAAATGAGTGTGAAATGGAATAATTTATGATGACTTTTGTTTCTTGAACAATATCCACTGTATTCTCTTCTTCTAAAGTCACATGATGAAACCAATTTCCATGCTTCATTTAAATAATAGGATTCATTGTTGAAGTGCATCTTCCGTAAATGAAATAGCATAATAAGGTGGATCATCAAACAATTTATTTTTAGATCTCCATAAGTGTTCCACACTTCAAATATGCACTGAAAAATACTATGGAAATGTACTTTGTCAATTTTCTATGCTCACTCTCACTAGTATTCTTCCAATAAAATTTCTATATCCTCAATATATCATTTCATAATTTTCCCCAAATTTAAAGCCCAAAATAATTTTAGTAATTATCTCAAGCTTTTATCATAATAAGCTTAAGACATTGGACCTTTACTGGCTTAGAAGCCTATTCATCTCGGTCTTATTTCTAAATTCCTTGTCCCAAAATTTGGGATGTTACAAAGCCTCTCAGCAAGTCGATGTTTCTGCCCTTTCGAGATCGTCTCAATGTCACTTGTCTTCAGGAAAAATAAGTAGTATAAGGAGTATTAGACTGTACAAAATATAGTCGTTGTGTTAGTCTTGGCCAGACATACGGTGGCAATTCGGTTCTCGATCCTGGTTTCGTTTTCGTTTCATTTCGTTACAACTCAATCTGACTAGTTAGGAAAACACTGATCACCGTACACGTGTACATTTATAAACACACTGAATAGGTCTTGTATACTCTGCATATATATGTTTCACATGGTCTGAATAATACGATGAGGATCCAGAATTTTCTTCTCTTTAATCTTCTCTGTTTCTGTTTAACCCTGGTTTCTAGCACTAGTTTAGATGCATTTCTTGTATTCTTATAATAGATTATGAATCCCAGAGTAATCGTTAATTTCATATACAAAGTATGTAGGTAAAACCATAAAAACATACATCATTCAACAGGTCACACACAGCCTAACCGGAACAAGTAGTCACATATAATCATAAACTGCTTAATAAGGCATATAACCATGCCGGGCTCGCACACAGCGGTTCCAGTATCCAAAGCGCTTGGAACACATAACATCGTATGCATAACCAATCATGGTAAATCATACATACAGAGTCACACAAAATACATGAAATTAAGGTTACTTACCTGCAGGAAGTTGATTAGTGAAATAGCAAATACCCAGCTATTATGTAAGAATGATAAACCTAAAATAAAATAATACAATAGTATCACTGCTAATATAACTTCTTCCTTATAATTATACACTTGCAAAAAGGGTCTTTCTACTTTTGTAACTCATTAATTTCCTTTATTAATGAGTATTTCTTTCTTGGTGAATATTCTCTTATTTTCGCACATAGTGCAGGAAAATTTCTGAAATTGACCCAACTTCAAAAATTTATAATTAATTGTAAAAAAATCCGATTGAGGTATTCCAAAAATCTACATAACCCTTGACATGTCTATTTTTGTCTAAAAATACTTGCTTAGTCTAGAAACATGTGAAAATTCCCAGTTTTTGAAAATACCCTTGTTGGTTTTTCAACTCTCCTATTTGCATATTTTCATGCTTTATGCCTTCAAAATTATTCCCCATACTCTTCCTCATACAAAATTTCATTTTAAACACTTTTAAACCATCAAAGTCATCAAAATAAAATTATATCACTAAGTTCTAGCTATTGACCATAATTTTCCTTAAACTTTTGTGAAATTTTCAAGAGGTTGGAGAAGGAAACTTGCTTGAGGTTTCCACTTCCTTAGCTTCTTCAGCTTGTCCTCTTTGCAATTATAGCTCAATTTCCTTGTAACTCTTCTTGTGTTCCTTCTTGATGTTATTTCATAAACTCACTATTTTCTTCTTTTCTTTATGTATGCGGCGCCTCTTGATGCCAAGGTGGGGAGGATAAAGTCCTATTTATAGAGGTTCTTGGCCATAGAATAGCTCCTTGTGATTTTACTTATTTGCCCTTGCTAGATGTCCCTTGAATTCTCTAGATTTCTCTTCCATTTTCCATCAAAATCTGATTTTTCCCTCTTCCTTCTTCATGGCACGCCACATGTCCTCTTTTTTGATCCAAAATATCTTCTAATTTTATCTCCAACTTGTGGTCCAATTTTCTTGCTTAATGGAGAAGAAGATTAGGTGTCCCATACCATTAATGGGATATGCACAAGTGTCCCTTGCAATTAATTCAAGATGCATATGTGTCCTCAATTTATTTCCCTCAAATATTATTTGGACACTTGGTAGCTTAGGTGTCCCCTACATTTAATTCATCAAGCACATGTGTCATCTTTCATTACTATGGTGTCTTGTGGACTTATCATGTAGTTAAGCTTTTTGTTTCTTCCATTTTCTTCCCATGTATGCGTCATATGTTCAAAAAGCAAGGGAATAATATGCTTCCCTCTTCATACCTTAAGGTTATGCCATGTGTCATTAGATAGTATCATCAATAAAGTTATTATCTTTAAGTCAAAGATATTTCACTAATATTCATTTTAATCTTGCCATGTGTATGTGTCACTTTCAAAGCATAAATGCTTGTTTGCTAATATCTCCCTACATGCCATGTGTCCATATTCTTGAACCATCTCTTATCTTCTTATGCCTTCTTATAATAATTATCTCTTATTAGCCAATTAGATGGAAACATATATTATTTGCTTTAAATTTAATGAAAATCCCATAATAAAATATTTAGTAGCATTTATTAGCTTCATACACTAATTTACATAAAAGTGGGGTTATTACACCTGCAACGGCTTGCTTTGTGTTGGTGTCAATCTGGATCGAGGAAGGTCTCCTCGTTCGCTTTGTCTGTGGAACCCAGTGATTAGAGAGTACTCCATACAACAAGAAATGATTGTTTGAGATCGTGCAAATTTGGATTTGGCTTCAGTAGCATAGTTAATGATTACAAGATAGTGAAATTTTATAATCATGAGTCGCCCAAAAAGAAGAATAAGAAGAATGCCGCCCTTCTCAGGTATCATGGAGCAGAATTTGGAGCTTTACATAATACAACCATTATATTAAAACATGTCAGTATTGATGGAACTACCTTTTGGCTAGGAGCACAGGATTCTTCTCATGTAGTTGTTTCATTCGACATCGCGACCCAGCTGTTTACATTAACACTGATACCATTACCAATTGAGCGTCGTTGGATTCCACTGACAGCTACTACTCTTGGTGTGTACCAGAACAAATTTGCTATACTTCAGCATTACCGCAACGACTCTTTAAAGAGAGAAAGGTGAAAGGCGTGCTGCGCAACAATGAGAGTGAGAAAGGCAGAGGTGATTTAAAGAGAGAACCCTTGCGGATGACTCACCTAACCAACTAATATTTGAGGAATTTTATTATTATTTCTTTTTTTCAAACTTGCTCAATAAGCTGGCACTTTTTAATTGAATGAAAATATTGCTCGATGTCATCTCTGGCTTAATGCGTTGCTTCCACTATTATGTCCTTTTCAATCCAGTACTTCTCTTCTATTTTTTTGAAATTTAAATTTCCAAACTTGCTCAGTTAACTTTAATAGCAAGTATTTCCTAATTAAAATTTGGCCCAGCAAATAAGCCTTGATTCTAGGAATCAGCTTTTAAAAATTATGTTTAACTTTTTCTTAATCACTTGGGACCTTTATATATTTAATAATAATTCCTTTCCTTATTTTTCTAGACTCTCTTAATCAACTATAAGCTTTTTCTCAATAAATTATTTTCTTGAGGCCTTAATTAATCAATTTTAGCCTCCTTAATATTCTATAAATAATTCATTCAAATCTTAGAAATTCTGGATATTACACTAAAAAAAATTTACATTTTGGTTTTATTTATAATTCTTGAAGCCCGCTTGATCTGTGCACAAGAATGAACTATATGAGCTGTTCTTTATAATTAATTCTGAGTTTGAGGATAACAATATGAATAGAGTTAACTGGATTAAAATCTTTGTTAGTGGGGAGGAAGTGTTCTTTAAGAAGAGACATGAGTTCGCAGTTGCCACTGTTAATAGAACTAAGTTTTGGGTAGGGTTAGCGGGTGAAGATAACAGTCTTATGCTGATTTCATTTGAGATAGTAATGGAAGAGTTTACATTGATATTGATAACTTCTCGAATTTTTTAGTGCCTATCTATCCGAGTTAGTACTGTATATGTTAAGAGAGTCGGTGTCATTATGTAAGGTCTATGTATTATATATAGGTGTGTGCAGATATGACTTTGGTTGGTGTGGTTGTAAACTATTATTTTCTCTGAAATGATATAGACATTCCTTTATTTACATGGTACCACAGCCAGGTCAGAGCACGTGATTTTTGGATTGGTGGTTCAGTGCTCATCTTGCCCAGTGTTTATTCAAGATAATCTACGGTGGGTGAGGCCTTTTATCAAGATTCTCAAGATCCACCGTTGATTACTAGGGTCTTGCAGCAACAACATCTTCTTCAGTTCCTTATGGGGCTTAATGATAATCATCACTATGCTAGAACTCAAATATTACTTCAAGCGCCTTTACCTTCGGTGAACCAAGCATACTCCATTATTTCTCAAGATGAGTCTCACCGGCTCATCTCTTCTCCCTCTACTGATGGGATTACCATGACTGCCAGAGGAGGCCGCACTAGCCAGGGGAGAGGGAGAGGACAGTTCCGGCTCTGTGTTCTTACTGTAACAAGCGAGGTCACAAAAGGAAGAGTTGTTATCAACTGATTGGATATCCTTCGAAAAACCCCCAGCCTGCTTCAGTCAATCATCTTTCCTCCTCTGAGACATCTGCCTAGCCACCTGTTTCATCTATATTGTCTTCTGGTTTGCCTCCTATCATGCAAGCACAATATGATCAGATTCTTCACATTCTCAAACAAGATTCTAATGACATAGTCGTTACCACTATCGAACATATTGGCGAATCCTATACAGGTCAGCTTGCTGCCTTACCTTCTATCTTGTCTAGTTCTCTTTGGATAATTGATTCTGGAGCCACATGTCATGTAGCTAATTTACGCATGTTAGATTCGGTCTGATCCTATGTTGGTCCTACTCGGCAGATTAAAATGCCTAATGGTGAGCATATGCATGTTACCCATACATTCTGATGTATGGGGTCCCTATTGGGTGCCCACATATAAAGGTCATAGATACTTCTTGACAATTGTTGATGATTTTTCTCGTTGTGTATGGATTTTCTTGATGGTTAATAAAAGTGAAGTTTCGTTGCATCTTAAGCATTTCGTTGCTTATGTCCATACTCAATTTTCTGTTTCTATTCAATTTGTCCGAAGTGACAATGGCCTTGAGTTTCTTAATGCAGATCTCACTACTTTCTTTCATGATAAAGGCATTTTACACCAGATGTCTTGTCCTTACACCCCCCAACAGAACGGTGTCATTGAGCGTAAGCATCGTCACCTCCTTGAGGTAGCTCGATGCTTACTCTTTCAATCCAGCGTGCCTCTTAAATTTTGGGGTGAAAGTGTCAAGACAACTACCTTCTTGATTAATTGTACACCTTCTAAGGTTTTAAATAATCGCACACCATTTGAAATCTTATTTAGACATCCTGCTGATCTATCTTCTTTAAAGGTTTTTGGCTGTCTCGCTTTTGTTATCACAGGAAATAAAATAGAAAGGATTAATGAAGTAAAGGAGTATTTGCATCATAAATTCAAAATTAAGGATTTAGGTCAGCTCAAATATTTTTTGGGATTAGAAGTGATGAGAACTAAGGAAGGCATAATATTGAACCAAAGGAAATATGCTCTTGATATTATTTCTGACATGTGTTTAAGTGCAGCAAGACCCGTTGGGGTGCTAGTTGAATCGAATACACATCTTAGGATGTGCCCAAAGGATGAGAAAGATTATCCACTCTTGAAAGAGCCAATTGTTTATAGAAGGTTAATAGGTAGGTTATCTTACCTTACAGTAACTAGGCTTGATATTAGTTTTATTGTACAGAGGCTAAGTCAGTTTATGCAAGCACCAAGACGGTCATACCTTAGTGCTGCACAAAGAGTGGTGAGATATCTCAAGACGACTCCCGGGCTTGGCATTTTGCTTTCAGTCGAAGGGAAGAAATGACTAGACTGTTATGTTGATTCATATTGGGGCACATGTCAAGACACTAGAAGGTCTGTCACCAAATATGTTGTGAAGTTTGGCAGATCTCCAATTTCTTGGAAATCTAAGAAACAAAATACGGTTTCCACATCTTCTGCTGAAGCAGAATATAGAGCACTTGGAACAGCCGTTTCAGAGGTTGTTTGGCTTACCAGAATGTTGCACGACTTAAATGTAAGACGATTGGAACCTGTAGAGATCTTTTGTGATAGCCAAGTGGCGATCCACATAGCAAGTAATCCGGTATTTCACGAGAGAACTAAACATATCGAGATAGATTGTCACTTCATGAGGGAAAAATTGCAACAAGGATTGATTAGTCTACAACATGTCCGAAGTAAAGAACAACAAGGAGATATTCTTACCAAGGGCCTTGGCAAAGAGAGTCATGAAAGTATTATGGGCAAGTTAGGAATTATAAATGTTTATAGCCCCTAACTTGAGCGGGGTGTTAAGAGAGTCACTGAATCGGTGTCATTATGTAAGGTCTATGTATTATATATAGGTGTGTGCAGATATGACTTTGGTTGGTGTGGTTGTAAACTATTATTTTCTCTGAAATGATATAGATATTCCTTTATTTACAGTATATGAGAACAAACTTACTACATGTTTTATTTTGAAGACTTTAAATCTTGTGTCATTAATTTATGGGTAATTTTAATGTGTTAGGAGGGTACTAATGCATTTGGGAAGAGTTATAGTTAGATGGGGAAATGTAGTATTTGACCTATTTCATGTCGGTTATATATGACCTTGTAATTTTAAATCTTCTATCGTGAAATATAATAAGTTGTATGCCTTGTTGAAGGTTTTTTAAAAATAACCCCTAAAAAAATGTGAAGTAAGAGCAAGGAAAAATATTTCGGCAGGATGGCTTTGACTACATAGAAAGCAAATTAATCCTAAAAATAATTTATCATTGAAATTTCATAGTTAAAATGCAATTAAATCCTAAAAATCAGCAACTGAGTAATCTTTAACAACTACTGAGGTATAATACAAAATTCAGAGCCTATAGCTGTGTCACCCATCATCGAATACGAGACGCAATCGCATCATCAACACTATCATGCATCCCTAGGTCAAAGGTCTGTTATCGTAAAACACTATTTGTATCCCAAATGCAAACCAAAAGAAGAGGAAAAAGGGAAATATGAATGTACTCCTAGGCTCCTAGCAACATGTTGCTTTGGATTTTTGCTTATCCCACCCTTTTATGTATACGAAAATAATTTGCTTGCTCTTATTTTTTGTTTACTAAGTCTTTCATTTTATCAAAACAAAAAAAAAAAAAAAAAAATCAAATTTTAATCTTTGAGCAAGCCGATATTTTCCCCTCACATGCTTGTATTTTTATTGATCAAATACATTTCTACTCACCTTTTCATTTTTATTTGAGGGTTGAGACTAACTGATTCTTTCTCTTGCCTTCTTTTCAAGCGTTCCAAACACAGTTTTTATTTTTTTTTTTTTTTTTTGTGTGCGCATGTGGTAAAAAATGGGGGCAAGCTGGATTTTTTTGGTGTTAAGCAATAAATTTTTTCACATTCTAAAATGACTCACTCTAATCTTTTTTATAAGCAACAATTACCCAAATCACCAAACGAATTGTAGGTTAAAATTAGCTATTAGTTAGTGGGGTTTACACTTCTTATGTTGCATGAGAAGAAGAAGATTCCTATGCACATATGAAATGGTGGGACCCACACCTTTTTTATTTTAAAAAAAAAAAAACTCAAGCATGGAAATGGTGGGAGGTTAAAAGCATTAAATGTATTTCAAAGATGATGGGTGTGTGATAGAATAAGTGGGAAAAGAGATGAGAGAGAATGAGGGGAAGGAGGAGATGAGAGAGACATGTAATTAATATGGGAGTAAAAAATGGAAAAATATATTAAGTTTTTAGAGAAGGCCAAATTGTTGCCTATATGTATAACCAACATATGTGAGAGAATGTGGGTTAAGTTTCTCTCATTGTCTTCTTATAATCTCATATACACCGTTAGATTAATATAATACATGGTTTACATTCAATCTTGTATAAAATTATTTTTGTAAGCATAAATAGATAAATTTAAACTCTTAAAATCTGATTTATAACATTCATAATTGCCAATATAAAAAATAAATACATTTTAATTTATAAAATATTATAATAATAATTTTATGAAATATCAAATCTAAACCATTCATTTTATGATTTCAGGGTGAAGATTAGATAATAAGAAAGAGTACAACGGGAATATCCACTTCCGAAAGAATGTTCCTTATAGATAAGAGCGTAGAGAGTAATAGGGTTGGCTCCAGTCCAAATTAATTCCCCATAAAATCATAAATTACGGTTTTGAATCCTCGTGGAGAGAAAATCAACCCTAATAAAAAGATCATATTTCAAAGGTAAAAACTTTTTGTACATAAACCTTTCCCCACAGACACAAACCCTTCACTCCGCCGTCTACCCCTCTTCCCTCGACCAAGCAGATGGCGAGTGAAGGCAACAAACCCGTTCTGCCCGCAGATCTAATCATCAACATTCTCAAAAGGGTTTCTGTCAAATCCATCGCTCAATTTCGTTGTGTGTGTAAAGATTGGAAAAACCTCTTCAAAACCCCACATTTCATCGCTGAACAGGCCGGCCACTCTGCTCACAAAAACCCTTTGCTTCTCCTCCATGAATCTGATTACGAGTACATAGGTACGCCTCCGTTCTTACGTTTGGTTAATCAAAAGATGGAAACTGTAGAAGTTCTGAGGATACCCTCGATCGATTGCTTTAAGCACGGTTGGAAAATCATTGGCTCCTGCAATGGTTTGCTTTATATCCAAGCCTATCTTGATCTAGGCAGGTCTCCTTGTTCGCTTTGTCTGTGGAACCCAGTGATTAGAGAGGTCAGAGAAATACCCGAAACAACAAGGAATGCAAGGAATGATTATTTGGACATGTACAAATTTGGATTAGGGTTCAGTAGCGTCATTAATGATTTCAAGATAGTGAAATTTAATAAACAAGAGTTGCATAAAAAAAAGAATAAGAAGAAAGCCGCCCTAGTCGGGCATCATGGAGCGGAAGTGTATTCTTTAAGCACAGGTTCATGGAAGGAACTAGAATTTGTATTCTTTACAGAATACAACAATTATATCCAAAGCTTCCAGTGTTGATGGAATTATCTTTTGGTTAGGACTACAGGATTCTTGTCATGTATTGGTTTCATTCGACGTAGCCACCGAAGTGTTTACAATAACACGGATACCATTAACGTCTGACCATCAGGTTTATGAGACCACAACTACTCTTAGTGTGTACCAGAACAAATTTGCTATATACCAGCATTACGCTGATTGTTCTTACAATTCTATCGATATATGGTCGATGGAGGAGGTTGCTACTCAATCTGGCAAGAGTTTTAGCTGTGTTAAAACATGTAACGTTGACAGAATTGCATATTTTTTTAGACCCTTGTGTATTTGGAGGAATGAAATAGTTTGTCGTGACGAAGTGGAGGATGAAAGTGAACGCAAGTACTGTCTTGAGCTGTTCAATGTGACTACTAAGAGATGGAAGATGTTCCCCGACTCCGACTCACCTGTCTATGACCTCTGTTCTGGTTTCAATTATGAAGAGAGCCTTATGTCTGTTTGGAACTCCTAGGTTGAATTGCCTTGCTCTGAAATATGAGCATTTCCACATTTCATATTTCTTTTGTCTCTGATCCTCAAAATATTCGAACTTTTTGGTTTTATCTATAATTCTTGAAGCCCCTTTGATTTGTGACATGGAATGAAGAAACTCAGTACTAGTTTTTTCAAACTTTATTTTAGCCTTCTATATATCATCATATGTTCAATTTTCATGCATAATATATAGTTTAGTCGTTGCTATATAACTTTGTTGGATTTTTTATGGATGACTTTGTTCGATTTTGTTGGCCACTTAATATTCTTAGAGGGAAAGAAAGGTTAACGCGACAAATTACAGCATCTTGCTTTCTCGATTTTTTAATCCAATTGAGCATTATGATCAATTCCAAGTTTCATGATGAAAATAGGGATATAAATTTAATTAGTCAGATTAAAATCTGTGTTAACGAGGCCAAGTATGTCTTTAGGAAGAGGGCCATGGAAGAAACTAGAATGTGCTCTTGTATAGGGTAATTGAGAAACTTGGTAAACGGTGTTTCTAACTTGTTAACTTTATGTGATAAAATAATGGTTAGTTTTCATTGTTATATATAATTGCTGCTATATAAACTATTTTCGTTTTGTTGACCATTTGTGGGGCTTTATGTTTACAGTTTCTTTTTTCAATTGCAATATGCAAAACAAAGCTATAAAACGCTTTCTTCTAATAAGAAATTAGTTACTTCACAGATGATGCAGATGCCAATGGCTGTTGATAAAATAAAAATAGTATAGAATTAAAGATAAAATATAAACAAATGAGTAATTTATGACCAATTCCCAATAAATGGCATTTTCAAGTAATCATTAAAAAATATCTTTAAGTTGTCAATATGCTATGATTTAGTCCTTTTATGCCCCAGAGAGTATCACTACCATGCTTCTTGTAATATCCTGGATTTTAAAGCTGAGTTAATAATTTATAGAGTGTTAAAAAGGTTTGAAGGAATGAATTATGGCCTCAGGAAAATAAATTATTGAGAAAAGTTTATTTTCGGGTAAGAGAATTCAGAAAAATTGGAAAGAAATACTTAGTTAATGTTTGGAGGCCCAAAATAAATAAGGAAAAGTTCAAGATAATTTTTAAAAGCTGATTCCTAGAATCAAGACTTCTTGGGCCATAATTTAATTAGGAAATACTATCTCATAAGGCCTAATAAGGAAGATTGGAAATAAAAGTGGCAATTCATCAATGGTGAATCATACCCCACGTGTCCTCTTGGCCCAAAATTCTTGTTCTGCACGACACTACTCCCTTTTCCCTCCTTGTAGGACAAGTTCCTTACAGGACAAGCCTCTCCCCTGCTACTCTTATATATCACCGACATGGAGAAGGAGACTCTGAGAGAAAAAGGGAACAAGTTGAGACGACGGAGAGAAGCAGAGGAAGACTGAGATTAATGAGTTATTTTTACCATTTTGTCATTTTCTTTAATAATTAATATAATTATTAAAAAAAAAAAAAAACCTCGGTTTCGATCTTTTTTCTAAATCTTTTTTTCATGTCACCTGATTAATGATTTACTAAATTTAGCGACCAAAATTAGAATTTGGGCAGTCTAACTGCTTTTTAATAGTATTTTTTCTTCATAAAATATTAAATATGAATAATCCTTTTTTTTATCTAGGAGATGAGATAGATAAGATAAATGGGATGATATGCTTCCTACATGTTATTGATTCTGCCTTGGAATATATATTTAGATGCATTAAATCATGATAACTAAAAATTAGCTAATATCCCAATGAATCAGCTGCTACCTAACTAATTTCTACGATCCGATCACCCCATGCATGGGTCAAAAATAGGAATAGCAGACTGAAATAATTTTTTTTAAAAAAAAAAAAAAAAATTCAAACTGCAATCAAATCCAAAAAATCAGCAACTAATCCTTAAGAGCTAATGAGGCGTATCTCAAGTCTCATCCTACGTATATGTATGTGTGTGTGTATATATATATATAATTACGTTTTTTAATGTGAAAACGGTAGGATGATAATTAATACTACATCTGGTCCTTAATAAGAAATATTTGTGGGGTTAATCTTAGTCCTAAATATAAAGCATATTTTTCATATTTGTCTACAATTTCCCAATTTACCTCTATTGATATTCCTTCAACGGTAATCAATGAGGAGAAAGATGAGAGAATTAAGGAAGATGATTAGGGTATTTTAGAAATTATAAGTCATATTAACTAACTTTCTAAATCTAATAAAATTAGGTAAAGATGTTTTATATCAAGGACTGGAAGGAGTATATGGTGCCTCCCTACATAATACTGAATTCAGAATACAATATGCAATGGTCTCCTTCAACGAACAGTACTTGTTTGTGTATAATCCCTCCGGTCCCTTTTTACACAGAACATTCTCTCTCATGAGGGTGATCCTTAATATAAAGAACAAATTCTTTTTGCCTGGAATTTTAATATTGAACTTCCATTTTTTTCCCCATTAAATATATGTTACTTATTATCTTTGTAATAAATTTTCCTCATTATCTCTCATATACCCTCTTTATAAATAAGGGTATAATTAGAATGAAAAGTGCATATTTGGAACATTCATTGCTTTTAACTACCATTTTGAACTACGTGATTTTGATAAGTTGTTCCTTATAAAAAAGACAAGTAATTAATTATGTGTAGGATGATAATTAATTTATGGTGACTGCTTACATAATAGTACTGAATTCAGAATTCTGGGGGGGGGGGGGGAAGAATTCAGAATACAAGACGCAATCGTCCCGTTCACACCACCGCATCATCACCACTGTCATGCGGCCTCCCAAGGTCAAATGTTGTTATCGTAAAACATTACTTGGATCCAAAATGCAAACCAAAAAAGGAGAGGAGAAATTTGAATGTACTCTCCTAAAATCTTCCTTTTTTTTTTTTGGTGTGCTTGTAGCATTCTTTTATGTGTGTCCAGATATATATTTTTTGTTCTTATTTATAGTTAATTAAGTTTTTATTTTTTTATCAAAACAAAATATTCTTTTCCTCATATTTTAATCTTCTTTAGAGAGATTCCAATATTTTTCCCACACATGCTTGTATTTTTATTTTTTATCAAACATATCCCCCCCCCCCCCCCCCCCCCCCCCCCCCCCCCCCCCGACACCAGTTTATTTGAGAGTTGACACACACTAATTCTTTTCATGCGTTCCGAACACTTCGCTGTGCGATAGGTAAAAATTTCGTGGCAAGTTGGATCTTTTTTGGATAAACAATAAACTTTCACATATACTGATAGTACTTCCTCTTGTCCTAGTATAAGCAACAACTACCAAATCAAGTAAAAAGTTAAAATTAGTTAAAAGCAATAAATAGGTAACATATGTAATTTTCAGGGAAAATCTCCCTCAGAGCCCAAATTAGCAAAAATTTGTCAAAAAATGTCCAAGAAAAAGTGACATGTCTTTTTTGGTATTATTTCATAAACGTTAACAACTATAACATTAATAAATAAATCGAGAGGCGTTAACAATAATATCTTAACAACTAAATCACTACCCATTCATAACTATATCAGTACTCGTTAACAACGATATCAGTACACGTTATCAACTAACGTTTTAGGAAATAATATCAGAAAAGGCTCTGGAGTCTTTTTTTTTTACATGTGACTTTTTCTTGGTTCTTTTTTGACAATGTTTTACTAATTTAGCCCCTGAGGTGGATTTTCCCTAATTTTTATTCCAACCTTATTTATGAAAATGATGGGTGTGAGATAGAATGAGGGGAAAAATACAAAGAGAGACGTGTAATTAATATGGGGAAAAATAAATAAAAAAATTTAAAAGAAAAACATGAAATTTTAAGTAAGGCCAATTTTTCCTTATATATAAAACCAACCCTATGTGAAATGGAGAATGTTGCTTATAAATACGACTATAGGGAGTAATGAGTTGCGTCCAGATTAATTCCCCATAATATCATAAGACAAATTAAGGATTTGAAGTTTCGTTGAGAGAAACGCGTATATTTATTATTTAACACCGATTTTGCCTCAAATAAGATGAACTTTTTTTTTTAAAAGGTAAAAACTTTTGTTTAAAAACCTCTCCAAACACACAAAACCTTCACTTCTTCACCCCGCCGTCCACTCCTTTTCCCAATAGTGCCAATTTGGAATCCCTAAGCATGCAGACGGCGAGTGGAGGCGACAATCCCCTATTGCCTCCAGAGATCATCATCAATATTATCAAAAAAGTTCCTGTCAAATCCATCGTTCGATTTCGATGTGTGTGTAGAGATTGGAAAAATCTCTTCAAAACCCCACATTTCATCACTGAACATGCCCGCCACTCTGCTCACGAAAAGCCTTTGCTTCTCCTCCGTGAAACTGATTACAGTTACAAAGGTACGCTTCCGTCCTTACGTTTGGTTAATCAAAAGATGGAAACCTTAGATGTTTTGAGCATACCCTTGATCGATTGCTTTAAACATGATTGGAGAATCATTGATTCTTGCAATGGCTTGCTTTGTGTCCAAGTCTATCTTGATCTGGGCACGTCTCGTTGGTCGCTTTGTCTGTGGAACCCAGTGATTAGGGAGGTCAGAGAAATACCTGAAACAACAAGGAATATAGGGGTTGATTATGCGGGCGCGTACAAATTTGGATTAGGGTTCAGTAGCGTCATCAATGATTTCAAGATAGTGAAATTTTATAAACAAGAGTTGAGTAAAAAGAAGAATATGGAGAGAGCCCTACCCACGTATCATATAGCGGAAATGTATTGTTTGAGCACAGGTTCATGGAAGGAACTAGAATTTGGAGCTTTACAGAATACAACAATTATATCAGAAAAAGCTTCCAGTGTTGATGGAACTATCTTTTCGTTAGGATTACAGGATTCTTGTCATGTATTGGTTTCATTCGACGTAGCGACTGAAGTGTTTACTATAACACAAATACCATTAACGTCTGAGCATCAGGTTTCCCAGACTGCAACTACTCTTGGTGTGTACCAGAACAAGTTTGCTATATACCAGCATTACCGTGGTCGTGCTTTCAATTCTATCGATATATGGGTGATGGAGGAGGTTGCTAGTGAATCTGGCAAGAGTTGTAGCTGTGTTAAAATATATAACGTAGGCAGAATTGCATGTTTTTTTAGACCCTTGTGTATCTGGAGGAATGAAATAGTATGTCGTGACAAAGACGAGTCTGAAAGTAAACGCAAGTACTGTCTTGACCTGTTCAATGTCACTACTAAGAAATGGAAGAAGTTCCCCGACTCCGACTCACCTGGCTATGACTTCTGTGCTGGTTTCAATTATGAAGAGAGCCTTATGTCTGTTTGGAACTCCCAGGTTGAATTGCCTTCCTCTGAAATATGATCATTTCCACATTTCATATTTCTTTTGTCTTTTGTCTCTGATCCTCAACATATTTGAACCTTTTGGTTTTATCTATAATTCTTGAAGCCCTTTTGATTTGTGACATCGAATGAAGAAATTCAGTACTAGTTTTTTTAAACATTATTGTAGTCTTCTATATATCATCATATGTTCAATTTTTATGCATAATATATATATATATATATATATATATATGTAGTTAATTAGTTGTTGCTATATAACTTTGTTGGATTTTTTTATGGATGACTTTGTTGGCCACTTAATATTCTTAAGGGAAAGAAAGGTTAACGCGACAAATTGCAGCATCTTGCTTTCTCAATTTTTTAATCCAGTTGAGCATTATAATCAATTCCAAGTTTCATGATGAAAATTTGGATATAAATTTAATTAGTCATATTAAAATCTGTGTTAATGAGGCCAAGTGTTTCTTTAATAAGAGGGCCATGGAAGAAACTAGAATGTGCTCTTGTATAGGGTAATTGAGAAACTTGGTAAAAGGTGTTTCTAACTTGTTAAGTTTATGTGATAAAATGGTTGGTTTTCATTATTATATATAATTGCTTCTATATAAACTATTTTCGTTTTTTTGAATAAGCTTTTCCAAACCATAAAGCTTCAATTGTTATTTATTTTTGTAATCGAATATACTTTGGAAAGGAGAAGCTGGTGGAGGCTTAGCTAAGGGGGATGCAAGAAAGTATGTTTTGTTAAGCTAATATTCTGCAGTAGTGTCGCTTATTATAATTACCATGGCATGTACATTTTATGTTCGTTTTTTGTCGTACATATCTCTATCAGAAGTTTGAGATGAGTAGGTATGAACATGGTAAAACTTTAGATTATTGTGGATAATTCATTGCACATGCTTGCTGAAACGTCCTTTTGGCGTCTGACTTTAGTCAGGGTAAAAGCTCGAGTTATTTCTTGATATTAGGCAGGTTAATATTACACATCCTAAGATTTAAAATAAGTACCAATTTGTAATTTTTGTATGTGTAGATAAAAAGTTATGAATTTTCTAGATTGGGTTAGAGTTCTGAAATCTTCTGCGAAAATTCCTATAAACAGTATGAGTTTTTTTAGAGAAATTTTGGACCCAATGGGACCCTGATGAGCCCAGATCTTAATTTTATCATGAAATGAATTTCAAGAGCTTAAGTTTAAGCCTTGAACTGCTATTTTTAGAGTTATATTGAATTGGTTATAGATTTTTAAAGTTCTCAGAAAATCTCAATCCAACATAAGTGTTAGAATTAGAAGTTTTTGTGAGAAAGATTTTCATTGTTGGTATTTTCTGGGATCTTGAAAGAGTAAACAGTGGTTCAGTCTCAACTAGATAGCTCTCGTAAATCACCTAGAGTAAGGTATGACATTTCTCACTTGTTGTGGGACTTTTTAGTGATTAATTACGTATATGACACTAAAAATTTCCTACAAGCCTTTTCGTATTGCTTTTTAGTAATATTTTCTCGCATTTTTTTCTTCGTCACCGTATATAATTAGTATCTACATCCTTTGTCACTAATTGATTCTTTTCTCATCATAAACTTTTCGAAGTTGCAAACAAAAGTTTTTTTGCGCATTAAAAAATAAATTTGGGACGAATTGAATTTGTTTTTCCCATCAAACGATATGTTTTCATTAACAATTTTAAATTTTTGAAACACATGATGAAAGGAAGTAAAATATTCCAAACATAGAAAACTTTTCAATGTAATGAAACAAATTTTAAATTTTCTCCCTCACCCTTACGCGCGTTATAAACATAATTTATTCTGTTATCTTTCATCTATATATATATATATATATATATATATATATATATATATATTTATTATATATCTACCCCTCGTTCTTACATTTGTTTCCCAACCAAATTTCAAGCAATCCCATATAAGTTGGTGTCCATCAAGTGCAAATTCTTTCTTCTCTCAAGTAAGATGTAATATAGAGATAATTATGTGAGGCTCAAAAATTAGTGGAAAATAGTTGGAAATTAGTAAAAATATATTTACTAATTAATTGGAGATTTTTTTGAAAAATAGTTGAGTTTAGGTATTTTTAAGCCTAAATGCAAGAATGGACCAATAAGAGAATTTTGTGGAATTTTTGATAAAAATTTCATTAAGTAATTAAATGTAATTAAATAAATCATGGAAAAATTTAAATAAAGTGCTCAGCCGAAAATGGACCTCACCGAAAAGCAATTTGAGAATTACCTTGTAATATTATATAATATGAATAGGATGAATAGATTTTTCATGTCAATTATTGTATAAAGCTAATTAATATTATATTATTGAGATATATGGAATTTTCATTAAATCTAAGGAAATCAACGGGTAAGTCTTTCGGTCTTTAGTCTTTAGTTCGGTAGTTAGTAGAATTGTTAGTTAGATCTAGGAAGTAGGGGATGAGATTCCTATTCTTGTTTTCGGCCTCGTTGCATTGAAAAATATGCCTGAAGAGGTAAAAACATAGTAGGGATCGAGTCTCGAAAAGTTGAAGCTTTTATAGCTCTTTCAAAATTAGGGGTAGTAATGCTAGAGTATCCTTTAAATTTTCAAGTATGATTAGGATATCGTATGGGAAGGGTATTTTAGTCTTGATTTTCGAAAATCATTATGGCGTCGAAGTTCTGGCGAAATTTTGGGAAGAAAATTTGTAAGAGTAACGAAGTGCTGGCGAAATTCCGCCGAATAGGGGTACAAGGGCAAAATGGTAATTTTTACCTAAAATGCCAGTTATAATGCCAAATCAATAATGAAGGTGATATTACTCTTATAGGATATCATAAACTCTGATTTACTTGCCGTTACGTTGTCCAGACGTACCACTTGTTGGACATTTCGCCGTTCAAGTAAAAAGTACGATTCTCGTATTCCGACGGAAGGACCGAGTCAACGAAGGTACGTTCGCGTGCGGGTAACCTTATCTCGATGTTTATGGTTTACATATATGTGGTATGTGTGTTGTAGAGGTGTTATCTTGTGCGAGTGCATATAGCGGTTAGAGGATATGTCGGTCTGCTTTGGGTGCAATATGTCGGTCTATTTGGGTGCAATATGTCGTATCTTTGGGTGCAATAGGTACGTATCTTTGGGTGCAATGTGTACGCTGGGGTCAATACATATGCATGGGTTGTGGTAGAGTGATTGTTGTCTTGTTGATATTATGGATGTCTCGCTGTACGTATGTGTATACATAAACATGAGGTTAAAGTTCACCCGAGATCCAATGTGGTAAATTGGATCTCGGCTCTTAACTTAGCATCAAGTTCGGAAGGACCGAGGACCGAGGAGAGAGGAAAGCGGCGGGTTCAAGGACCGGATGAAGACTTTCCGATGTTGTCCTTTACTTTTGATGTTCGCGGAAGCCTTTCTTTCAGTTGTTTTGTACTTTTGAAACACTCGGTTACTGTACCGATGTTGTAAACAGCCAGACTTACGGCTTTTTGAATCTATATATCAGTTACTCTTCCGCTCAAATGCTCTACTCTGATTTTAAATGAAAAAAAAACTATACTGCTTTTAAAAAGTCGGGATGTTACAGTTTCCCAACCAAATTTCAAGCAATCCCATATAAGTTGGTGTCCATCAAGTGCAAATTCTTTCTTCTCTCAAGTAAGATGTAATATTTTGAATTTTGGACCTAGCAATTTGAGAATTACCTTGTGACAGGATTTTCATGTCAATTATTGTATAAAGCTAATTAATATTATATTATTGAGATATATGGAATTTTCATTAAATCTAAGGAAAGATTTTTTTTTTTATCTAATTGGTTAATGGGTTAATGTGCAAAAATACACATGTGCTTTGGTCAGAGGAACGTTTAGTAGCAAGTGTTTTTTTTAGGTGCAAAAGTGATTATGTGGTTACAAAATAGGAGCAAAAGTCACAGAAACCGTTAGGGGGTAGGACGTTGACTAATAAGTTGGAAGGTTTGACTAAAATTAATGACGTGGACGCTGACTGGGACTGTGCAGCAAACTAGTGGAACCTAAATGGGTGAGTAATTGATGACTGGGAAAAATGTAATTTATTTATCTTTTCATGGTCAGGGACGATCTATACATCACGATTCCGAGCTTCCTCTGGCGTCCTATATCCCTTGATATCATGAAATCTCCGGTGAGTCTCTCCACCGGCGTTACCTACAATCGTTCGAGCATCCAACACTGGCTCGACAACGGCAACAACACCTGGCCTGCAACCATGTAGATTTTGCAAACCAAAGAATTTGTTCCAAACCATACTCTACAAAGGCTTATCCAGATCTCGGTCCGACTCGGTTAACGGACCGAGTCGAATCGCCGATTCTCCGGCCACGGAATAGTCCCTCCCGAATCAGGTTGTCAACTCTATGAAATACTTGGATGGCCACGACGAGAAATGCCTCGATTCCTTATCAAGAATTTTATATTTCGCTGAAGAATCGGGAGTTCCTCCCGAAGTTAGACGGATTTGTGCCTTCACTCGTAGATTAGCTTCTGGAATCATGCTCAGCATCCACGAATTGCAGACCAGATCTCTACTGTGGCCATTGCCCTGCTTTGGGAAGGACGCAACTTATCAACACTAGAGGTCTAGCCACCGTTCCGTCATCGATTGTAAGCTTCTTTACTTATGCAGCTCGAAATTAGAGTCTATTTCTTTCTTTTATCTTCCGAATTTAGCTGTCGATGGTGGGAGCTTCCTTTAATTTTGTGGCGATATGACGAGTTGAACCGTTAACTTTGTTTGTTTCATATGTAGATGAATGGATTGCCCTTCAACAAGTATACGTGGATAGTGACCCATAATTCATTCGGCATCGTTGATGCACCATCGTTACTGGCGTGCGAGAGGCTAACATTTTACAATCAAGAAGACACGTGACCAACCAATGGAGAGTATGTGTTTGCTTTCTTCTTTCCATATTCGAGATGCGGAGAGGAAGAGACGGAGTTAACATCACACATTTTTCTTGTCAATTTTGTTCTTGTCCGTTGCTTGTTTCATACTTTTCTCCCTCTCTCCCTTTAGTTGGATTCTCACTTAGCTTCAAGATGAACAATAGAGAATGATCTTTTTTCCTTCCTCTTGATCCTTGACAACTCTATGCAAGCTTACAAAATCCTATTAACCTTTTAAAAAAAAAAAATATTATCATTTCATCAGAGAATCTTATTCATGTGTTTTGATGGATATGATGTAACGCCCCTAATTCCTACGTCCATTATGATGTCCATCTAGGTCCTAAATCCCTTATTAGACTAATTGGTGTGAAGTTATCAGAGTGAAGGCGTTAACATATCAGAGTAAGTCACAACAGAAAGCATGCTTAACGTTTGGTCGAATGAGTGACTGATAACATATGCCCAGACATATGCTGGTTGATTTAAATTCCCAGAGGAATATAAGCGTGATACAATTTAAAATCCAAAAAATAGCTAGGGTTAATCCTGTTGGAGGATTTTAGTTATACAATGATCCCGAATTGTCAGTAGAATAGTTAGCAAATATAATCCAAAACATTAAAGTATGAAATTCAACTTAATTAAATCCCTTCCTTCGGGGTCTTCTTCAGCTACTCCAATTGCACGGCCTTACTTCTTGATCCAGAGCATCTTCCTAGATCTTTAGGTGTGACTGAGATTCAGTGATCAGATGAATCCCAGTGTAACGGTTAATCTTACATTCAAAGTGTAAAAACATACATGACAAATATTTCATATATTGCGAAATAAAAGAAGGTACTCAGCAAATACACCACTACCCGACTACATAGCACAGAGCACATGTATCGTTAACGGTGAAAGCACTCGCAAGAGCTACGTGTCCCAGACACGAATCCTCAGCGCTAGGGAAAATAGGCATGTAGCATTATCATATAAAACAATAATCCAAAACCAGCTAAATAAAACGCATAGACTCGAGCATACAAACCTGGCCAAGAATCCACAATACATGAACATACAAGGCATATATGTAAAACACAAGGAATTTGAGATTAAGTTACCAACCTCAACTTCGCGAACAAATAAAATCCTCGGATGTTAGAAACTCGAACTTCTTCAATGTCCTAAAGTCATATCATTGTAAATATTAATATCCTTTCTATTTATTATTAACTAATAATACCCCACTTTTATTTTTTATTAATTAATAACTCCCTTTATTATTTATTAATAATTCCCCTTTTTTAATTTATTATTTATTCCTCATAATAATAATATTATTTATTATTATTATTATTATTTCTCCATAATTATTTTAACTATCAAAGGCTATCCTAACTCTTTAAATTAGGAGTTTATAAACACCAATCTTTATACTTTAATGCATATATTTAATGTTTCTCATGGTTTTCCAATTCATCAGCATTTCTTATAATTTTCCAAATGCACATAAATTACTATATCATATATATACAACAATATCATGCTTCTATATATATTAATATAATATCAGTAGGTTCTTTCCTATCATTCTCCCAGAGCATACGTATATGTATATATAGTGTAACACCCCAAATTCCATGCTTGAAATCGTGTCGGTTGACACTTAGTTTTAGGAAAATCAACAAAGTTTGAGGTGCTACAGCTTAGAGTATTGTGGAAATGGAGAGCATGCACTTTACGTTTGGACAATGAGTGATTGATACAAAATGCCCAGACATATGCTGATGCCCCGACATAAGCTGGTATATTAAAAATTTCCCAAAGGAATATTCAAGTGATACAATATTACAGAGCTTTGTATAATTACATTTCTTACATGTAACTATACAATCTTCAACCAAGCCTGAGGTAGACTTGGGGGAATGAACCTAACTCGATTAATCAAACAATTTGGCCGAGGTAGGTGTCTATCGTGGAAGTCTCACCGAGTTCACGGTGACTTATTGACCGATCCACATAGACTAGCCCCGCTTTGGCACCAAAGCTTCGAAGTAACCTTGTTAAATCTGTGCCAGAATGAATGCTCTGATGACGCTCTTCCGACATTTGCTTTGACCGGTGCCTCTTCACGGCTCTGTCCATCGGTGCCTCTCTTCGGCTCCATCCTTTGGTGCCTTCTCTGATCCTGGTTCCTTTTCTTGAACCTTCAGTCAATGTTGAGATTCAATCAAATTGAATCTCAGGTAACAGTTAACCTCATATGAAAAGTATACACAGTATATGTATGAAAGATATTCATTACATTTCAGCATTAACCAATACACAGCACACAGCAGATGTAAGGTTACAACAATACATAAGCACACAACAGATGTAATGTCAACACAACAACAGTACATAGCACACAACACATGTAAAGTCAACCATGTTTGCACTAACCAGTGCCACGACAGCTCCTCGTGTCCTTAGTGCTAGGAAAACATCACTACGGCGTTATCAAGACTATAACCCACACACAGCTGAATGTATATAAACAGTAACCTAAGACAGAGTCTTAGCTACGATACATGACCCAAGACATAGTCATATCCATGACCCTATGAATCATACTAATACATACATGCATACAAGACATATCAGAGTTAAAGTTACTGATCGTACCTTTCACCGTGCAATGGCCAAACGTCCGACCTTTTGAACCCGACTCCGGACTTCCCAGATATCCTATAAATTATTGTCGGATTATTATATGATATTGTGATAAATATCATATTGCTTAGAATAATATCCTAAAGGGTTTAATTTACCTTTCTACCCTCGGTGGATTTGTTATTACCATTTTGCTATTACATTTTATTAAAAACGCTACTTCAGCATTTCTGGGCAGAATTTTCGGTAACTTTGAAAAATCATAATTAATTCTAGAAAAATTGAAACGAGGATCCGTAAAATTCCCCAGAATCCTTAGGATGTCTAGTTTTGAGGAAAAATACTTTTTTTACCCATAATTTTGAATCATTCCCAGATTTCGTGTTTCCAACCTCTGCCCAAAATGTTTTCCAGAAAAACGTAGCCCAACTTTAGAAATTTTTATCTCCTTGCAAAAAATTCAAAGTGCTACACTCTGGGTATAATTGGAAAGCCCTATGTGTGTAATTTAACCATGACAATTTTCAGAATTTAATAACCTCATCTTCTACATAAAATCATAGCCTTTTTATTGCTAACTCTAGCAAACTTTCAACCATAAATTTTGCCAGAACTTCGCTACTTCTATCTTCGATCTTCAAGAATTTTGTTGTATCATATTTTTCATCTAATTTTCTAAATGAACTCATTTTTAACCATGAAAACAAAATTGCTCTTAAATATTTAAGATCAATGCATAAATTAACTATGAATTAAACTAGAACTTCAAAAACTACAAAAGCTAAAGACTAGAAAACTTACCCTTGAAGAACCTTGCTACTCCTCCTTCCTTCTCACTTCTCACTAGCTCTCACTTCTCTCTACTCTTTGTATAATGGTTTTGGTGTGAATAATGAAGAGAGGATTGCTCTCTATTTATAGGGAACATCCAAGATCCTAAACCATTGGATCATTTTCATTCATCAAGGGTTCACATGAATTGGTTCTTCATTAAGACATAAATTATGAAGAAGAAACTCTCATTGGTTGTTCTTGATTACATAGGATTAAGCCCAATTATTTCTTGATTTTGTTATTCCGGCTATCACCCAAGAGGGGGGTGAATTGGGTGTCTAATAAAACTTTAGATAACTTTGAAAATATTTTCGCAACTTACTAAAAGTAGTTCGAATGATAGAATCAGTTTATAAAGCAATAATCAATCATTCAAACATATATGCTGGAAATGTAAGAGTTTAAGGAAGAGAATATGCAAACTGTGATTTATACTGGTTCGGCCCTTCCTTGACCTACGTCCAGTCCCCAAGCTCCACTTGAGATTTTCAATCCACTATCTCCTTGTTTAACCGGGCACAAGAGAAAGCCTTTACAACCTCACAAGTTTAGTCGGGCACTTGTGTAGCCTTTATAATCTCTTACCGAGATATCCTCTTACGCACTGTAAGAATACAATTACCGACTCTGTAAATGAAGGATAATCCTCTCACTCTTGGACTCACTCCCCCTTACAAGTTGTAACTGTACACCCACTCTCAAAGGTTCCATAACCTTGAGATTCGATCATTAAACAGATAATCAAATAAGTGTTTGGACTCTCTCACAGAGCAGATTAATAATACTCACTGAAGTACATAATCGATCATCTCACTCTCTACTGTAAACTATATAAACATTGAGAACATAGTGTAGGAGTTAAGTGTATATTCATAATGACGGCATTTCGGCAGTGCACGCTCGTGTCTCCCTTTGTCCATTTTGAATCCTTCTCCTTTTATAGTTGATGGAAAGCATTCGACCGTTGAGAGGGATTAATGAGCCGTTGTGAGTAATCAATATGTCCGTTGTAAAACACTTGCTCTGTTTCCTCGTACGCTTCGACACTCGACCGTTTATTCTTCGTTGACATTCCTTATTCAAATTGTCCGTTGAGACACATTCGAATATTGTATAAGGTATGGCCGAAATGCTTTTGCTTGCTCGAAGGTTTCTTGCCAAAATTGTGAATGTCTCTACTTTGCATTTAATGCTTGACAAACCAAAGTGCTTTATTCTAATTGCCGGTAATTAGTGCCTTGATGATCCGAAACTCACTAATACACTGGTTAAAAGCATTTGGTAAACTTAATAAGCAATAATCATAAGTAATAAGATAAATGTCATCATCAGAGAATTTACGCAGACGAAGCTTTTTTAGAACAAGGATGACTTTGCTCGGGCAAGATTGTTGGCTTGCTCTGCAAGCTCTCGTATCTCGGTGTAGAAGACTTTCGTTTGCCAATGCTCGGGCAAACATTTTCCTTGCTTGCAGTACGATGTCGAGCATGGTGATATCTATGCTTGGGCAAGCTCTTCAAAATCGGAAGTATTGTCTTCCGACGATGTTGCTCGAGCAAGACTTCCTTCTTGCTCGGGCAAGGTTCAAAGCAGAGTCAAAACTAGGAAGAGCTCCAAGGTTGCTCGGGCAAGCTTTTCTTCTTGCTCGAGCATGTGCTCGGGCAAAGCACTTTCTTATGCTCGGGCAAGGACTATGACATTTGGATCCTCGCACGTTTCACTCTTGCTCGGGCGAGACCAAGAACCTTGCTCGGGCAAGGTATTGCTTTCTGGTGTTTCTGGAGGTTGCTCGGGCAGATGGCTAGTGCTTTCTCTTATCCTTCTTCAACATCCGATGTTGCTCGAGCAAACATATAACCTTGCTCGGGCAAGGTATGCTTTCAGGCCTTTTTCAAGGGATGCTCGGGCAGGTTGCTTGTGCTTTCCTTCTTTCTTCAGTGAGCCCGTTGTTGCTCGGGCAACATTCTGCTTTGCTCGAGCATGACTTTCCAAATTGCAAATCTTCACTCTGAACTCGTTGATGCTTGGGCATCATGTTCTTTGAAGCTTTTGATCATATGTGAATAAGCATAATACTCTCCAGTACAAAGCTTCAACTTCTAGAGTATAGAGACTTTCAAGAAGCAATCATATTGAAAGACAATTTCGAAGCGAGCATAACGTCTTCGGCAAAAATCCAAATTTAGCAAATCATCTCATCTCGTAAAGATCTTCAAATATTCCTTTCATTTCAATAAGAATCAACTCCAAACTAGTTGTATTTCATCCATTAACATCGATGAGTGGAGGTTGATCTTATCCGGCATTTTTTAAGTAATCCGAACCGGACTATCAACTTTAAAACATCATAACTCCTTCAATTGATCTTAGTTTTCTGTGTTCTAGATGTTTTTGAAAATTTATTTGAGTCTAGTTTCCAATGGCACACATTTCACCTCAATTGGATTTTTAGATTGTGAGATACGCCCAAAACACCGAAGCTTGTTCCTGATTGTGACGGTGATATTTATGGAAACTTGTAAAATT
Source organism: Acacia melanoxylon (assembly GCA_019022615.1). Lineage (NCBI taxonomy): Eukaryota > Viridiplantae > Streptophyta > Magnoliopsida > Fabales > Fabaceae > Acacia > Acacia melanoxylon. Next base: position 3,017,453 of record JAFJYJ010000010.1, read on the forward strand.
CATATATAATTCATCTAGATTCCTTTGGACTTTTATTGTATGTCCAAATGACGCATTGGGAGTCTAGTTTCATATGCCTCTGGTTTCACGTCAATCCAATATCTGGTTTGGGAGATATCATCGAATTAGTAGAGGTCGCTCAAACGAGCTTAACAGTATGTTGATGCCACGACCTTGCTCGGGCAAGGCCTTCTTTCTTGCTCGAGCAAGAACGGATTTTGAGCGAAATTGGGCTGGAAACGATGTTGCTCAAGCATGAAATTATTTGTGCTCGAGCAAGGCACTTTGTTTGGGTGAGATAAAATGCTGAAATTACATTAATACCCCCAAACAAACCGGTATTCATCCGGAAGCTTGAACTTGCTTGTTTTAACTCCGAATTGAGTCGTTCCAACTTCTATTTGATCACGAGACTTGAATATTGATATTCTCATGATATTTAACAAGTTCTTCTTTCTTCAAACTCCATTCTTGATCATTCTCTATAATTTAATTTGGACAAACCTATAATACACAAAGTAGTTAGTCAATGTATATGATATAAACTTTTTGCTCTAGATAATGGCATCAATATAAGACATCATCAAAACTAAGCATAACTAACAAATTTTTCCTATTGGTTGGTTTAATTCTTGTGGGCCCCACATGTGCATTTACCATTATAACCTTTTCTTCTTCACAAAGTTTTCTTTTCCTCTCTCCTCCCTTCTCTCAAAACCGTGCCCCTCTTCCATTTTGCATTTAATGAGCTTTTAACAAAAAATATTATCCTCTTCCAAAAAATCATATCCTCTTCCACTCTTTAATTATCCCATGTGCTCTTAATTGCTTTTAATTATAATATCTTGATTTAATAAATACTCTTTTATCCTCTCATCTTGATCCCTCACCATTGGATCAATGTGTGTTTGTTCAAAATTAATCCTCACCATTTATCCATGGCTTAATTCTCCCATTGCTATAATAACGATTTGTCAACCAAAGATGTGGAGCCAGTTTCTACTTGAACATTTTTAGTGAAAGGAAGGTCTAATGTCCAAATTTCTTCCGAGGTTAATCGAAAACCGTGTTTGATTGTGTTTACTGAACGGAATAAGTTGAAATTGGTCCATATCGAAGCTATCAAGGCACTTTCACAATTATTGCATAAAGTTATGAAGATATCGGTGATCGTGGAGATTTTCGAGGACCCGACGTGTTTACCAGTGATGCGAGAAAGTTATGAAGATATCGGTGATCGCGACGGAGCATGCGGTGATGATACACAGCAAGCAACGTAAATAAAAGATAAATAAATTATATTTTCTCCAAATATATAAATTACATTTTTCCCAGTCATCAATTACTCACCCATTTAGGTTCCATTTGTTTGCTACACAGTGCTAGTCAACGTCCATGTCATTAATTTTAGTCAAACCTTACAACTTAACAGTCAACGTCCAATCGCTGAACATTTTCTACGACTTTTGCTCCTATTTTGTAACCACATAGTGACTTTTGCACCTAAAAAAAGCACTTGCTACTGGGCGCTCCTCTGACCAAAGCACATGTGTATTTTTGCACCTTAACCCTTGGTTAATAGGGATTATTAATATGAGGTGGCATGTGAAAGCAATAGAAAATACAAGAACATGTACACATGTCCTCATATTAATCAAAGAGTTGCTAGAAGGGGACACTTGGACACCTTCATCAACCAACGAATTAAAAGGTGGACACCTAAGTGGGCACATGGAAAGGTAGGTAATTATGTAAGGGACACCTAAGCACCATGTGGCAATATAATAATTAAAGAAGAAAAGTGGAGGACACATATGTACAACTAATTAATTAAAGAGGACACCTAAGCTATCAAGGTGTCAACATAATATTTAAAGAGGAAAGGAAAGGGACACATGTACATATTTTATTCCTAATTTATGCCACCTAATTATCTTACTAATTAAGCAAGATAGTACAACCACAAATAAGGCATATGATTGAAGAAGATATTCTTGACCAAAGAAGGCCAAGTGGCGTGACATGTAAGGGGTGGAGGAGAAAAATCAAGGTAATCTAGAAAATGGAAGAAGAGCCTAGAAATTATTAAGATATAATTACAAGGGAAAATTGGTAAATTCCAAGGAGATATTTTCCTACCAAAAACCTCTATAAATAAGACTTACTCCTCATTTTTGGCAAGCAAGAGGCACCACCCACACTAAAGAAAGGAGAGATAGGAGAGTGTTGTGAGAATCACAAGCAAGAAGAATTTCAAGAGAAGAGAGGTAAGGAAGTTATGGAAATTATGTTATTTCTTTCAAATTCATACAAGTATGTTTGAGACTTCAATTAGTGATCTTGTATAATATTATGGAAGTTCTAGCTACAATCACAAAGAAGTTCAAGAAGAGGTGGTGAAAGAAGAAAGGACTTAGAACAAGTAAGTCATCCTCCTAATCTCTTGTGATTTTGAAAGAGATTTTGGCCAATAACTAGAACATGATGATATGATTTTATTTTGGTGACTTTTATGGTTTTAAAGTGTTCAAAATGAAGTTTTGTGTAAGGAAGAACATGGAATATGATTATGGAAGTATTAAGGTGAAAACATGTGGAAATACAAGTCAAGTGGCTTTAAAACCAACAGGGGCATTTTTGGAAACTGGGAATAAATTACGTGTCCCTAACCTTGGCAAGTATTTTTAGTCAAAAATAGACATGTCAAGGGTCATGTAAATTTTTGGAACACCTCAATCGGAGTTTTCTACAATTAGTTATGAATTTTTGAAGTCAAGTCAAAATTTCTGGACCTTGTGCGAAAATCAAGAAAAAATAATTAATGAAGGGATACTCATTAATAAAGATAATTAATGAGTTTCAAATAGTGAAAAGGCCCTTCATACAAGTGTATAGTTTCATATTTTTAAAGGAAAAGACTGTAACACCCCAAATTCCGTAGCATAAATCGTGCCGATGACACGTGGTTTTATAAAAATTTATCAGAGTTTTGAGGTGCTACAACTTAGCGTAATGCGGAAACGAAGAGCATGTACTAAAAATTTGAACAATTGAGTGACTGATATAAAAATACTCAGACATATGCTGATGCCTGACGTATACTGATATATTATAAATTTCCCGAAGGATTGTTCATGTGATACAGTAATACAAAACTTTATAATTACAATTCTTACATGTAACTATACCCTTTTTCCGCCAAGCCTTGAGTAGACTTGGGGCATAGAACCTAACTCGTTAAATCATCTCATTTGGCCAGCCGGGTAGGTCTAGTGGAAGTCTCACCGTGCTAGGGTGATCGATTGATGAACCACATGACGACCCTTCTAGTTTAAGCACCAAATGATGTGAAGTAACTTTATTAGATTCATGCCATAAGGTAGGTTCTCGTTGACTTTCTTCCCCGCATTTCCTTTGACCGGTGCCTCCTCACGGCTCCGTCCATTAATGCTCCTTCTCATGGCTCCATTCACATCGTCTTCATAAATCCTGGTTCCTTTCCCCGAACCTCTAGTCAAGTCTAAGATTCAAAACAAATTGAATCTTAGGTAACGCTTAACCTCATATGAAAAGTATAACAAAGATATGTATGACAGATATTCATTACATTTCAAAGATTAACCAATACATAGCACACACGGCAGATGTAATGTCAACACAACAACAAAGTACATAGCACACATCACATGTAAAGTTATCTATACAAATCCATGTATAGTTAAATAGTCGCACCACTGTGCCACGATGTACACTCGTGTCCTCGCTAGGAAAACAATCTCACGGCATTATCAAGACTATAACCCGTATCGAAAGCTGAATGTATATAAACGGTGATTCAAGACGAGTCTTAACCACGGTGCATGACCCAAGACCAAGTCTTGTCCATGACTCTATGAAATCATCTATCACATAAAAGCATACAAGACATATCAGAGTTAAAGTTACTGTACGCGAACGTACCTTCCTTCCATGTGAATAGTATTTTACTATTTATGTATACGGCACTATTCATAAATACGGCACTATGAATAGTAATATGCCCGTCCTTCAAATCTGACTCCGGAATCCTTGGATATCCTAACATATTACCATATTGCTTAGAATAATATCCAAAAGGTTAATTTACCTTTCTACCCTTAGTGGATTTGTTATTACCATTTTGCCATTACATTTTATTTAATAAAAACGCTACTTTCAGCATTATGGCCAGATTTACTTCTAACTTTGAAAATTCATAAGTAATTCTAGAAAACTCGAAACGAGGATCTGTAAAATTCCCGGAATCCTTAGGATGTCTAATTTTGATGACAAATATTGGTTCTTGCCCAGATTTTAGGAATAGTTCCCAGTTTTCACGTGTTCATCTTCTGCCCAGAAAATTTCCAGAAAACGTAGCCCAACTTTGGACATTTTTATCTCCTAGCACAGAACTTGAAATAATACATTCTAGGTATATTTGAAAAGCCCTGTATGTCTACTGTGAACATTAATTTTATCAGAATTTAAGAACATCATCTTTAATATAAAATACTGGCGTTTGTAGCACTGACTTCAGGAATCGCTAACCGACAAAATTTCGCCAGAGTTTCGCTATTTTAATCCTAATCTTCCAAAAAATTTGCTATAACTTCTTCTTCATCAATTTTTCGAAATAAAACCATTTCTAACCATAAAAACATGATAAAAAAAATATATTGGAAAATTAAAGATCAAAACACTACTTATCTATGAATTTAAAACTAGAACTCAAGAACTAGAGAACTTACCCTTGAAGAACCTTGCTACTACTTCTCCCTTGCTCCAAGAACTTCACTCTACTCACTCTCTAATCTTAAAATCAGATGCTTTGAGCTGATTTTGGTGTGAAGAATATGAAGAGAAGAGTCTTCTATTTATAGAAGAAATTCAAGGCTATTCCAACTACATTTCTTCCTTAAACAAACACTCAAACCAAACCCTCAAACCAAACACTCAAACCAAACACTCTTACACCAAACACTCACACCAAACACTCTTACACCAAACATTCATACCAACTTATACATATCTACCAATATCCAGCTACCAATTAATATTTATTTGCAAATATTAAATAATTATTGGAAAATAAAATCCCTAATTTCATATAAGGATTTTCTTCCATAATTAACTCTCTAGGTCATAAAATATTGGTTCTAAAATTTCTAGACCAAAAAGTATCCTCTAACTATTTTTCCTTGAATTATTTGGAAAATAGGCCTCAAAATCCAAAAAATAGCTTTAAAACTATTTAGGCCAAATTTTCATAATAAATTCCCATAAAACATTTCTTGTTTCCAAATCCAAAAATTTGGGATATTACATTCATCCTTTTGGTTATAAATTAATTACCTTTTTATGTGCTATTTATATCATATTAAATAGCTCCTAAATAATGTCTCATAATTAACCATTGGTTAATTAATTCCAAAGTGGGATTTGGATGAAAATATAATCAATAGATTATAATTTCTTGAAACAAATATTCACCTTTGTAATTAATATGTATTATTTATCAAAATAAAGTATTTATGATAAATAGGAATTTTAGGGTATTACAAAGACTATATTGGCAATGACACTGTTTATATTACATTACTTTAGGTCTATCATTTCTATTTAGTAGTCGGGAGTTTGTTATTCAACTGATTAGTTGTTTGCAGGTAAGTAACCTTAATTTCATGTACTTTGTGTGACTGTATATGTATAATTTACCATGATTGGTTATGCATTCGGTGTTATGTGTTCCAAGAGCTTTGGATACCAGAACCGCTGTGTGCGACCCCCGGCTTGGTTATATGCCTTATTGAGCAATATATGTTATATGTGACTGCTTGTTCTGGTTTAGGTTGTATGCCTCGTTGTGTGCGACCTTTTGATGCTGTATGATTTATGGTTTTCTTACATACTCTATATATAGTCTGGATATGAGATTAACGGTTACTCTAGGATCCTTTGGGATTCCAGCCTCTGTTGCTACCTGTATGATGTACAGTTTATTGGATATAGCTCCCTAGGCGGATATTAGCAAACGAAGGTGTTGGACCAGTTTCAAAATATTCTAAGAATTGTTGTAGAGATTTTATGTAATTATATTATAACCAAGGTTTGTAATTTATTATTAGTATACTACGCCCAAACTGTTGTAACACTACGCTGCGCTATATTGCTCTGATCTATGATATTTTTGGAAAAGTGTAACAGTTGGATTTAATAAATAAGAGGTATCACACTACCCGCCACTTGTGAAGGTGAGACCGGTAGGGGTGTAACACAAGAAAATGGAGTTGAAAGATTAATGAGCCATTTTTCAATAGACAGCATGATAAATTATATGTAAAAAAATATTTCATAATGAAAAAACTTGAGGATATGAAACGTAAATATTTTGCCTTGTTTAACCATTTAAACATGATTTGCTCTCTCTCCTTTCGCCTATATAAAAGAAAATTCATTTCCCTTGTTCTATCTATCATTACTTCCCTACCATTTCAAGCAAGGGAATGAAAATGAAAGATGATTACCACAAGATATCATCCTAGAAAGGTCAAGCATGTTCCTGATTCAACAAATTTTGGTTCAAGCAGTCCAATATTTGGATTTGGGTTCAATCCTGTCCTTAATGATTACTTCATCCGGTACACGGTATAAGTTACTTCTAGAAGAAGGCTTTGGTCCACAATATTCACTTGGAGAGTAATTGATGCGTACTTGTCAATTTTACCCATATAATATAATGCTTAAATGTGATTTTTTTTTTCCTCTCTCCTTTGAAAGATAATTTAACATGGGTAAAGTTGAAAAAATAATTTCAATTTAAGATATATCTAATGAGTTAACTAGCATTTTTATGGCTTTGATGAGTTACTTGACGTGAAGTATATTGTGAGTACGAGGGAGTACAAAATAGTGAGAATTTATACAAGTTACTTATGCTATGAATGAACAGGAGACGATAGAAGGTTGGTGGATAGCCGCTGGCGACGGTGGAAGGTGGGGAAGGTGAGGTCCAAAGGTATGATGGTTCTCTCGCGACGCTGCTCGATCTGGTTCTGATATGTCGCTCAAAATCTCTGAAGGTGACCTAATTCACATCATTAAAACGCTGCAGATTCACTTGTGGACCAATCTGACATTTTTTAAATTGTAGGACTAAACTATCATTTTTAAAATTTAAGCCCCAAACTGCCGAATTCAATCCAATTTTTCATGCACTTACAATTAAAACCAATTAAACCAATATCAAATATCATCAAAAATCAATGATTAGAGTAATTACAATGTTTTGACAATTTTTCCTTTTTTAGTTCTTATTTAATGTATTTACTTTTAATCCAAAATAATCATCATAAAAGGTATTTTAAGATCAATAATTATGACAAAATCCCCAAATTAAATATGAAAATATATAATAAAATAGGGATTTTTCAATGAACATCAAATTCATTTGAGAAAAACTTGTGGTCCTTATGTATAAGTGTATTCATTAAAAATAGGGTCATGGAAGAAAGTGGAATTTATGGTTTTAAATAAAGTAAGGTCTCTTGAACATCCTCAGGCCACCATTTCTAATGGAACTATGTTTTGGTTAGGGTTGGTGAATGATGGACATGATCTTGATATGGTAGTACTAGTTTCATTTGACATAGCAAAATTGAAGTATTCTCATTGATACCAATACCTTCTTCAACAATTCTATTTCATATTCAGATGTAAAGCTTTACTATGTATGAGGACAAACCTGCTTTGTTTTCAGGTCCTTGTAATATTGTAAGCTTATTCCTTTTACCTTGATTTATGGATGATGAGGAAGGGAAAGAGTTGATGTTGGACTAATTTAGTATTGGCCCAACATCAAATTGATCAAATGACACTTGAAGCATTCATAAGCAGTTTTTTGATCGACAGAGTAGGATTCAAACATGTGATAGAAATTTTATCCCAGCTCGTGTGAATTTGCTTATGCATCTCCAAATAAGCAATATATATATATATATATATATATATATATATATATATATATATATATATATGTAGTGATTATCCAATTCCAGAGTGGTTCAATGAAAAGTGAAGATCGAGCTTGTTATGAAGAGGACATTTTTGTCTTCTCTATCTGCAACATCCATATTTTCTTGCTCTTTCTGTCTCTTTTTTATCAGAGTTTCAAAAAAAATTTCCGCTCCTTTTATTTTTCTCTCCTTTCCCGCATCTTTTTAATATTTTTGTTTTCTTTCAATATTGTCAAAGATGAGGAAGACTGAAGACTCTCAGTGCAAATAAAGGCGCGATGAAAATGGAGAGGACAAACATTTTCGACACATAATTTTTTGAAAAGGTAAAATAGTGAAAATGAAAGGCTGCTCTATGATGTTAAGAAACGTTAAAATATCTTATTTGGACAAACTTTTCATATACTACAAATAGCGTTTTATTGCCCTTTTCCTTTTCAGCCTTTCATGCATATCAAGTATGATTTTTGAGCTCAAATTTTTAAATCTTTTCTTCCACATCCTCACTTTAATTTTTTTCCATCTCATCCTTCCATGACTTAATCGAATGTCTTTCTCAATCTTGGTGCTTCTTTTATTACCTTTTCTCCTTCTAAGCTTTCATTTGGTCCAAATGTAATTTAAAAAAACACCCATATTCGGGCCACCAAAGCACCACCCAACTTCTTTTCCGGCTTTTTATTCAGCTTCAGGAACACTTCTTTTGATTTTTTTTCTTCCTACGCCAAAACACACACAGACTCAACTCACTCGCTCTCACAGAAAATAAGTAGATGGATAAAGGAAAAGAAAGAAGAGGAAGAGGGAGAAGAAGAATGCTGAACGTCGTTCAAATAACAACGACGGTAGGCCACTCTATGGACCTTACCAGGCTCTCACCAGAGAGAGGGACGACATATATATACGTCTCGTTTTTCTTCAATATATCATACCTTCAATTTTCATGGATAGAGGGCACGGAAAAATAATCCTGCAGACTAGGTTTGAGTTCTCTCATCTTCTTTTCATTTTCTTTTGATTAAAAATAAATAAATGGTTTAAATTCGATACTCCATATTTTATTAAATTATTATTATAAATAAAACGAAAAATATTGAAATTATTGAAATCTTATCTAAACAATTTATAATTGCAATACAGACAAAATAAAAATTATAAAATATTACAATAGTAATTTCATAAAATATTAAATTTAAACTATTTATTTTTTAATTTAAGGATGGAAATAAGATACTGAGAAGAAATTATTCCACCAAATCAGCACATACATAGCTAAAACATAGAAGCAAAAGTCTCAATTAATTTATTTTTCAAATTTCAAATTCAAATTGCGACTAACTGCTAAACAGCTAATTAATGAGGCATATCTCAACACTTACGTGTGAGTATAAATTAATTAATAATAATTACGTTTCTTAATATGAAAACAGTAAAATAATAATGTATTACATAATATGTATGGTGACTACTTACATGGTACAAAATTCAGAAGTTATTGCTTTGTGGCCTTTAATCGAATAGAACACGTATCATCCCCTTCACTCCACCGTATCATCACAGTTTTGTTAAAGGATAAAAAGGGAAATTTGAATGTACCCCTAGAAGTATTTTGCTTTGTTTTTTTTTTTTTTTTATCATTCCACTTTTATTATATCAAAACAAAATAGTTTTTTCCTCATATTGTAATCTTCTTTCTGAGAGCATCCCCATATATTTTTTTCCCTCTCATGCTTATATTTTTATTTTCAATAAAATATAATTTTTCCTCACCTTTCATTATCTTTTCTTGTACCTCGTTATTCGAGAGTTTAAGACTATCCGGTTTGGATGAGCTTTTAAAAAAAATGTTTTTTTTGCATTGTTTTTTTTAAAGCTCCAAAAGCTAAAAGAGAAAAGAGAAAAAAAAAGCTGAATTTTAGCTTTTATTAATTCGTTCTCTTACCATCTTTTCATGCGTTCCAAAAACAGATTTTTTTTTTTTGATGGTTGAACAAAGTTGGATCACTTTTTGGTTAAACAATAAACTTTCACATATGCTGATATAGCACTAGGGTTGGGTCCTAGATTAACTCCCCAGTAATCTCATGAATTAAGGTTTTGAAATTTCGTTGAAAGAGATGCGCATATTTAACACCGATTTTGTTTTAAATAAGATCAACTTTAATTTTTAAAAAAAAAAATTGGGGAAAACCAAAAGAGATACATATGTGCAAGGTAAAATTTTGGGAAAATTAAAATAAAGGACGTAGCGAAAATAATATTTATAATAAAGGATCATGAAAATTGTAATTACTTAGAAAGACCGAACATACTAATATAAATTCAAAATCACAAAATTGTCCCTAACAAAGCCTCCTATATTATCTCTTATATTTATAATTAAAAAATAACTAAAATTAAAACCGCTCATCTTGATATAATAGATTACTTATATCATCAAGTTACTTGATTTATATTATCAATGTTATTATCAATTAAGATCTTTTTTGTAAAAATAAAAACTCAACTCATTTCTTATTATTCAGAATGTAATAAATTACTTAGATTTTTTTAATTTTATTAACATTAAATGAATTTTTTTACCCTCATAAATTTCTTCCAAAACAAAAATAAATCATATCAACTTTCTTTCTTATGTTAAATTATAAAAGACCTTGAGTTTTATTAAAATTATATAATTTTATTTTTAATTAAAATTCCTGTTTATTTTAAGAAAATTATAATTTTTGAAAAATTGAAGAATGTGTAATTTAGTTTTCAGAGATATATGTGCTGTGAAAAATGAATATTGAGCACGATGTTATTTAATTTAGAGAAACTTATAATTTTGTATTAATTTTAAGGGGTTTAAACTTCTCATGTTGCATGAGGAGAAGAAGATTCCTACCTACATGAAATGGTGGGACCCACTTATATATAATGTTATATATATATTTATATATATATATATATATATATAAATATAGGCCCCACCATTTCATGCGTGTGTCATATGAGAATACATTTTTCCTACAACATGAGAAGTGTTTTTCCCTAATTTTAAATATAGAATGTGGGAGAGAATATAGGAGCAAATGCAAAAGATTTTGTTAGGGGCATTTTAGTATTTTTTGACTTTATTTTTTCATTTGATCCTTCTAAATAATTACAATTTTTATGCTCATTCTCAATAAATATCTTTTCTCTTAGTTCCTTCATTCTAATTTTTCCTAAACTTTTTTGTATATAACTCTTCCCACGTACACAAACCCTTCACTCCGCCGTCCACTCCATCTTCCCATGGCGAGTGAAGGCGAAAAACCCTTTCTTCCCTCGGAGATCATCCCAACATTTTCGAAAGGCTTCCTGTCAACTCAAATCCCTCCTTCGATTTCGTCCTGTTTGCAAATATTGGAAAAATCACTTTAAAACCCATCATTTTGTCGCCGAACATGCCCGCTACTTTGCTCACGAAAACCCTTTGCTTCTCCTCCATGAAACTGATTTATATCACAAAGGTAAGCCTCTGTCCTTACGTTTGGTTAATCATAATATGGAAAGCGTTGAGGTTCTGAGAATACCCTCGATTGATTCCTTCAGACATGATTGGAGTATCATCGGTTCCTACCATGGCCTGCTTTGTGTCAAAGCTAATCTTGATCCAGAAAGGTCTCCACATTCGCTTCGTTTGTGCAACCCTCTAACTCGAGAGGTCAAAGAAATACCCGAAACAATAATGAATGATAATTGGGTGATGTATTTGCGTGAACGACAAAACTGAAGCATGGATCAAAGTTTGATTTCTTCTCTTGATCTCTTTGTATTTTTCTGTTGATACATAGTCTTCAAATTGCTCGATTTCCTGTTGATTTGCATAGTCTTCAAATTGCTCGATTTCCTGTTGATTTGCACTTGGTTTCTTTAATTTCTTCTGGATTTGCTGTCAGTTTGCTTGCCTTGTTCTATTATGTGGTTTTTCTCGGACTTTTTTTGTCTTTTAAAAAAACCTGATTCGGGATTATTTCGTCACTTCAATTTTGTTATTCTGCTTTGGTTCCCATTAAATTTGCAAAATAATGGGGTTGTAATATCTGCTGGTTTGTTTCTGTTAAATATCAAATATTGTTGCTAGTTTTGCTGTATAAACTTTGAATATAAGCTCTTCCAAAAAGTGTAGAGCACGAATGTGACCTTACATGCCTACCTTGCAGGCTAAAAGGTTGTGGCTGCATACAGTTTGTTCTTCCTAAACCCATTGTGTTTTTCCAAACACTTTGATACCGTCTTCAATGGAGAGGATTGTAAAATCGCCGCTAATGGAAAGCGACAAACCCTTTCTTCCTGATGATATAATACTTAACATTCTCAAAAGGCTTCCAGTAAAATCTCTAATCCGATCTCAATGTGTATGCAAGCATTGGAAAAATCTTATCAAGAAGCCTTCTTTTATAGCAGAACATCTCCACCACTCCAGTCACCAAAGCCCTTCGCTTCTCCTCAGATGGCCTAGTTTTGTATCCTCTGAATACCGTTGGGGTTTGCTGGATTGTGACATGCGAGAACTTATAGTTCAGAGTTCATCTTTGATCGATTCCTTATCCCACCTTCGACTTTGTGGGTCCAGCAATGGCTTGCTTTGTCTAAAAAGTGAAGCTTTAAAGTCAATTTTATTGTGGAACCCAGCAACTAGAGAAATCAGATTGGCACCCATAACCATCGATGAATTTAAAGGAGGATACTGTATAGGATTTGGGTTCAGTCCTATTGTTAATGATTATAAGATCGTGGTAATTTATGTGCTTTATGGTGCTGACAATCGGGGAGTGTTTCGAGTTAAAGTGTTTTCGTTACGTACAAGATTGTGGAAAGAAGTAGAATTTGGAAACTTGAAGGGTTTATGTGTTGGTGATGATACTGTTAGTGTTAATGGACGTGTGTTTTGGTTTGGGTACAAGGCGGGCAGTCACGAAGATGGTAGTTATTGCCAAGTAGTTTCATTTGACATAGCAAACGAAGTGTTTTCATTGATGCCAATGCCTGCTGAGCATGATAGTTTAATGCAAAATCTTACCCTGCATGAGAACAATCTCGCCATGCTTTGTGTTCAATGGATCACAGCAGATATATACTGCATTAAATTATGGGTGATGGATGAAGGTTCAGATACATTCGGGGAGAGATGGAGCTGGACTAACACATACTACAGCGGCCATTGTTATATGTTATTTCCTCTCACTATTTGGGGCAACGAAATCATCTGCGAACCTGAATTTGACGATGAATCTGATTTTCAATATGAATCTCAACCTGAATTTGAATCTGAAGGCGAGGAGGATGATGACCCAAGTAAACCTCTATACCTGTACAATCTAGATAGTAATGAATTTAAGACATTTGATATTCGTGACTGTGGCAATTTCTCTAGCATAATGATTCATAGTTATGTTGAAAGCCTTGTATCAATCACCAATTTTAATGTTGAGAATCCTTGATAAGTGTAACGGATGCTACAATTATTTATTTAAATCAGAAAGTGATTAGTATAAGATTGTGTTTGTAGTTAAACCTTTCAAACATTATTGTCTCCTTTTACTGACATCTTGCTATTGCAATTGTCACCGTCATCGTTAAGAAATGAAATATTGCTCGTATACTTCTTTTTAAGGCATTTCCAATGCTCATGTCAATATTTCTGATGTGTTTACTTTGTTTTTATTTTGTTAAATTGAATATTTCAACGAATTGTTGGGACATTGTTATGAGTAATTAACTTGGAAAAAATTTGAAGCTAGCTGTTATAGTCCTAATGCTCATTAATTTTTTGAGTTGCAAAGAAAGAAAGAAATATCTTGTTTCATAGGAAGAAGATTTCATCATCTCAAGATATCAAAAAAAAAAAAAAAAAGGAATTTAAGGATGAGTCAACATGATATAGAAAAAAGAGTCTAATTAAACTTATGAAATTTAGCAAACATTATATTACGTAATCTTAAAAGTTAAGCTTAGAAGCCTCTTGAACAACTCTTATCCAACATTTTAAACAGTGATAAATATATGTTTTGGAAATGGTATATTCATTTAATGAATTGAGCCACTGATTCAAGTTATATTATGGAGCAATCGAAGTTGAGTTCACACCAAATTAATAATGATTAAATTAATTAATTTTTAATTTTAAATATGCAAAATTAAGGAGTCATTACTAATATATTTCATAATGTAATACTATCTCCGGTCCTTTTATGTAAGAGCCAATTGACTTTTATTGGGAAGATTAAGGAAGTCAAATAAGTTCGATTAAAGTATTTATATTGATCACTTTTAGGCAAATTAATTAGCATGACTTATAAATTTATATAAAATCTAATAATACACAACATATGTTATGATTAAGTAATTTATTAAGCTTCCTCGTTCACTCCAAACTAAGTCATCTAGCTCTTAAGACCGGAGGCAGCAGTTTATCCATCACTATAGTATTGAAATTGATAGCGATCCAAATATTAGGCATTAATTTATTTGTCGAGTCTGTTTTGATTATCTTTTAGGTAATTTATTTGTCGAGTCTATTTTGATTATCTTTTATTAGTATCTTTTAGGAATTAATTTATTAGTCGAGTCTATTTTGATTATCTTATTATTATCTTTAGGAAATAAGTGGAATATCACAACTAGATAGATTTAGTTGTTAGGATTTAGATTATTGATTATCTATTTGAATTTCGTATTAGAGTCACTCTCTATAAACATACTCCTATTTAATGGCTCTTAGCCTATTAATAAGATCGTCGAATATTTTCAGGGAGTAATTCAGTAGTGGAAGGAGACTGACCCTAAAGTCATAGTAAGATCCTTACTGTCATTATAGATCAGAGTAATATTGTTCCCTTTTATTCCCAATTAAGATTCTCATACCAAATTTAGTTATCTTAATCTATAATTCTCATTCCCAAATTAAGTACCTATCAGAAATACATTGATTTCTCCTCCTTTTTGTCTCTTTTGTCATAGAGATCTTCCCTATTTTAAAAACCTTCACATGCCTCCCTGGATATCAAGCCTTCGGCGTAAATTAACTTCGCATTATTAGATCTCATGAGAAAAGTATGGATTGTAACAATGCCGGCTGAAAGACGTTGCTTGGTGTGGATGGTTTGACATCCCTCTATTATTTCAGACATTTTCTTTTGTGATACGTTCCCCCCAAAAAAGAGATCTGCAAATTAAGCCGGCGGAAATGGAAGGTGACCAAGTCTTTCTTCCAAATGCTATAATGGTTGACATTCTCAAAAGGCTTCCAGCAAAATCCATAATACGATTTCAATGTGTATGTAAACATTGGAAAAATCTAATCAAGGCTTTGTCTTTTATATCCGACCATCTCCGCCATTCCAATCATCATACTTTGATTTTCACTTGGTTTTGACAGATTGCCATTTGCAAGGACGCACAGTTCAGAATGAACCTTTGATTGATTCCTTTTCCTCGGTTCACATAGTTTTGGTTCCAGCAACGGCTTGCTTTGTCTTGAGTTCGCAGGTGATAGCAGATCTTCACATTCACTTTTACTGTGGAATCCATCAACTATAGGGAGGCAAGATAGGTGCAGAAAAGTTCTAATGATTTTAAAGGTAAGGGGTACTTAGGATTTGGGTTCAGTCCAATTGTTAATGACTACAAGATCTTCATGATTTATATGTGATAAAGAAGAAGGGGGTTTTCCAAGTGAATCAAGAAGTGTATTCATTGGGCACAAAGTCGTCGAAGGAAGTGGAATTTGGAAACTTGGAGGGTTTATGTATTATGAAAATGTTACTGCAAATTGAGCTACGTTTCGGTTTGGTTTTAAAGGAGAAGAAGAAGAAATTCATGGTTATAATCTGATAGTTTGATTTGACATAAAAATCGAGGTGTTCAGAAAATGGAGAAATGCAAAAGCTTAATACCTATGGAAATAACCTTGCTATGGTTTGTAACAAATGGTGTGAAATATTTAAGGATTATTGTATTGTTAATTTGTTGGTAATGGAGGAGGTTACAAGCACAACTGAAGAGAACTGAAGCTGGACATAAAAATACACTGGCTTTTCCAATAAAGGCTCGATGGAATTAGATCCAATGGCAGTTTGGAGGAATGAAATTATACGCAAAATTAGTTTTAGATTTAGAGAAGAGGATGATGAAAAAGAAGTTATATGTTTGATCAAGAAGAAATTTAATGAAATTGATTTATTAGCTTTAAGTAAACATCGGAAATGCTTTAGAATTTTTAATTATGTAGAAACCCTTGTATCCATTGACGATATTCATACGTAAGAACCTTGATCCTATATTTTAATAATATTGCAAGTGTTCCTTGTGCGAGCACCTTTTGTTTTTTATAGTTGTTGGTTGTTGATTGTTGGTGTTATCTCGAATGGTGAATTACATATATATTCATACCAAATGTTTCATGCCTCATTCTAATCTGTCCATGATATCAGGTTGTTCAGAGGGCATCGAAAAAGGAGATCTTTTTTTCCTGGCATGGGGGAAAACGTAGCAAAGGACAAAATTAAAGGAAATAAGTTATTATACGGCAATATTACAATCCAGATCGAGCAAGTATTTTGCATATAAAATTTTGAAATGTTAAAACAGTTCATGGAATTTTAGTTGCAATCTTTTAAAAATAAGTTTACTGTAGAAATTTTCATTTAAACAAGAGAATCAGTTATTTTTTATGAAAATAGTTAGCTCATTCAATATTTTTCAACTTATTACCGCAGGTACAAATTAAATGAATGGAAATATACCCAAATAACTTATCGTCCACGCTAAGCCAAAATTCATATTTTTAAATTACTTTTTTCCCCCACTCTTCCCAGTCTCAACCTTCTTCAGAAGCTTCAAACATATTAAAATGTTGACCTATACTTTTGCTTCCAATGTCTCGATAAAATAAATGCATAAAAAACTGATGACTGGTAGCGCTTGTGCACACAAAACACAGACAGACAACGATGACAGAAAGCATCAAAATGTAATATTGTCATAATTTACGAGTGTATTGTTGCTTAATGGGTCTCATGTTATAGATTGATTGATATTCTTTAAAAAAAAAAAATCATAATTCTTGCACTCATTATATGTGTTATATAGAGTTCGAATTCACAACCTTTTAAGAAAGCTTTACAGGAGGTTTTGGGTGTCATTTGGACTATTAAACCGCAATGACGATGTTCGTTAGATTGATTCATTATACTGCGAAAAGTGTGGTTATCCAAATTTTGAAGATATACCGATATTATGGTAAAAAAAAGATATATTGATATTTATGACTTCTTAACATTTTTTGAACACTTACTTCTTAACATTTAAAGAATTTAATTATAACTTTCATGAATCATTCTCTTACTTTACTCTTTGTGGCCCTACTCTTTGTGGCCCTATTCATGAATCAAGTTATTAAGTGAGTGTACATTCACATGTACCGAATAAATTAAGATCCATTCTTTTTTTGGCCAGAATAAATTAAGATTCATTAACTTTAAAAAATTGTACGTAACCCATTTGTACTATGTGCAGAGATGCAATGTTAGTATTTAATGATATCTGGCTTATAAATGAATCCACATTACATGCTTATAAGCATGTAATGTTTAGGTGCTTATACCTCTTATAAGAGGTATAAGCATATTTTTTTTTTTTTTTTTTAATTTTTTTATATATTGTATTTATTTAAATTTAAATTATATGCATTTTTCTGATATATTTTTTTGCACTCAGTTTTTCTCAAATTAATTAATTTTCATAATACCGGGTGTTACGATAGATGCAGAACTGAAAATTAATTAATTTGAGAAACGGGGTGCAAAAAAATATCAGAAAAATGCATATAATTTAAATTTAAATAAATACAATATATAAAAAAATTAAAAAAAAATTAAAAAAATATGCTTATACCTCTTATAAGAGGTATAAGCACCTAAACATTACATGCTTATAAGCATGTAATGTGAACCCCTTATAAATAGAGGCCTTCCTCAATGAAAACTAATATTTTGTTGCCGGAAAAATGAAAAATCATATGGTTTCTAAACAATTTGAATGATGCAATTAACTTTTATTAATTGCAGTGAGACCGCTGAATATGATTTAATTTTCATTTATAAATTTAAGTCTTAAAGAATGTGAGTTTACTCATATTTTGTGCCAGTCACCCTTAAATCTTTAGGTCATGAAAGTTTTGGTATCAAAGCAGCTTAGGTTTAGTTACGTGAAGCAAGGATTCTTCAATGGCATCTCAATTATCATTCTGAACCCGGGCATAATCATAATTGAGGCATCATTGAAGACCTTATAGGTGGTCCAACTATGTCTTTCTTTGCTATGCAAGTATGTTTGTTCATATAAGTCTTATATATTGAACTAAACATGTCTTACGTTTACTTATATAGCGATGATGTATTGAAGATTTCAAGTGTTAAGCAAAAGGGCAAGTAAGTGATGACTTTTGGGAGAGCATCTATCCTTGAAAGAAATTTTGCAAAGTCTGTATATAAATTACTTTAGTAAATATTTTAAACAAGAGGTTATATTTTTCAAAGAAGCATAATAGAGAAAAAGTGAGATGATAAGGTGTATAAATTTCCTTAGTAACGTTATAAACCCACACTTAGTTTTACTTAATATAGCTAGTATATAGAGTAATGTTTTTCATTCTCAGCTGATGTTCTTACACATAGATTGCAACGTAGGCAATATAATGCAATAAGGCTATTCGTGTGTGCTATTAGTTAGAAAAAAAGGAAACAAGAAAAAAATTTATTTGAAACATTTGTGACTTAGAATGCTTTGATATAACACGTCTTAGCATCATAGAGAAAGTTTATGCACAAAATTCTTCTCATTTAGAGCTTAAATAGTTGGTGGTATGTGTTACGGACCTGTATAAGGCCCATATTCAATATATGGCCCAACAACGTAGATCATATCTTATCTATAATCCAAGAAGATCTTCATCTAGATCATCTACTATACCATCGGCCCGGATCACACGGGGCCCATATCAACCTAAGGTATCAGAACACCCCATTATCTATAATCGTATTTGATCGAGTGAGCAAATGTAAAAGTTTTCAAATTAAAGATAAAATCCTCGAATCAAGCATAATAATATGTCCGGTAGTATCAATCATCCAAAATTTTTAAACAAAATAGACTATTCCTTCTATCTACGTCCCGAACTCCTCGAGATCCTCGGCTATATTAACTGAGATCCAAACCCAATGGATCTCGTGTAATTTAACCTCATGCTTATGTAAACAAAAGATATGCTCGATATTCACAACATTTCACAAAGAGATGACAAGATGTATGTCATCCCACATCGCACACTCTCCGGCAAGGCCACGATGTACGGGTCCATAGCGCTAGGGATCGTATATTCATGGGCCCATAACATCAAGCCTAAGGCATATCTACCCTTAAACATGATATCTAGCCTATCTCGGGAAATTTAAAGATAATTCTAACATTCCTACTATATCTAGGAAAAACTATCGAAACTAAGGACTAGTAGGGATCGAAGAACTTACCCGAGCTCCGCTAGATTTTCTCCCGACTCCTCCTTCTCTCTAAAAATTTTCTATATTCTGAATTTTGGTGTGGGAAATGAGAAGAGAGTGAAGGTCTATTTATAGGGAGGAAAATGGGTCCTTAAGTGTAATTTTCACCTTTGGGTACTTTTATGTAATTTTCCATAAAATAAAATAAAATAATAAACCTTGCTTCACTTGCTGCCCTTGCTTGATGCATGGAATGCATGGGATATTAAAATAATGAATAGTAAATACGTATTTTTGAATAGTGAATACGTATTTTTGAATAGTAAATACTATTCATGACCCATAAAATGCGATTCCAATTTTGTCACTTTATAAAAAATAGGGCCTAGTAGTCTCCCAAAAATAGGCAAATATTCAAATATAGGGTTCCGAGATAAACAAATATCGGTATTACAGTACACTCTATAAATACTCGTAATACCAGGATAATTATTTATCGGAATATTATATTTCAATAGATAATACCTATTGAAAATAGGTGAACATGTGGTTTCAAATAATAAGTAATAATTATCTTATTTTCTAAGGTAATTACTATGGAAATTGGGAGAGATAAAGAGCTAAAATCCATAAAATGTATTTTTGAGGCATTAAATGGCCTAAAAATATTATGATAAATCCCAAGAGGCAATTAAATATTTGTTAAAAATTAGAAAGTATGTTGTCTCTAATTTTAGGAATTTTTGGGATAATTTCCTTGAAAAAATAATGAGGCAAAATTAAGTATTATTTTGGGATCATAAGTGACCCCATGATTTTTAATATTTTACATGGGATATAAAATACCAATGTAAGTAAAATAGTTGTGAGATAATGATTTATCCTAATTAAGAAAATTATCAAAAATTAGTAAGTGGCTAATCTGGTAATTAATGGGATAATTAAGGTATAAAGTAAATGAATTAAAAATAATTTAAATAATTATTTTTAATTGGAGAAATTCGAAATTATTAAATAAATAAAAAATAAAAAAATAAAAAATTAATAAAATATTTTATGCTTAGAAAAATAAATAAAAAATAAAAAAGAAAAAAAATAATAAATGTGAAGGTAATTAGAATAAAATAATAATATAATGCGGTGGAAGAGTCAATTTTTATATAGGCGTAATCCAGGGAAAAGTTAGAAATAAATTCTACGGGTAAACTTAAGTAAAAGTCTTTTCACTGGATCGATCAAATTAAGAACAAGTGAAATTTTACACGAAGAAAGAATTTACGAGCGTTGTTCGCAAGAATCAAAACCCCGATTTCAAATAAGACGAAAAATTGATCGGATAGGTGAGTCGATAGGCAAAGTGAGAACCTATAGAAACAATTGTGTCTTTTTAAACACGAGATTAAGTTAGGCAACAACTGGACGTTTTACGATTCAGTGAATTGTTGTCCAGAAGTTGGTTCTATCGGAAGCGATTTCCGTAACCGGACGCGTTTGTCCGAATATCTTCCGACGCACCGGAGAATTCCTGGATATGATCAAAAAGGGGATCAAAATATATAATATGAAAGAGGATGGAAAGATCTTCAAAGTTACACGCCCGGATTTTTGAGTTTCGCGAAATCGCGCGAAACAGGGACACGTCCCGGGTAGTTTTATCGGGTCGGAGCATACAAAGCAAGAGCCATCATGGATGACAACTCATCCATTGACTTTAGGGCTCTTAGATTTCGATCTTGACCATGGATGGCCAAGAGTGTTTTGTCCTCAAAATGCGATCCTACGGTCCATATTCGTCAAGACGAAGTTCGAATTATTTACCGTTCCGCCATCCGTCTCTTCTATAAATACCAAGCTCCTCTTCTTCATTTCTCACACCAAAAATATGCCTCTTGAGAGAAGTTAGAGAGAGAAGTCTCCGGAGAAAGTCCGAGCAAAGTCAGGATATCCGAGATAATCATATTGCCGAGCCACTGTTACATCTGCCGCCGTCACATTTTTCCCGCCGTCGGAAATTTACCGTTTTTCCGTAAAAGTTCCGTTGTACCGCCAAAAAGGTACGTTCGCGTACCGTAACACTAACTCTGATATTTACTGTATACTTATATGTGATAGACGACTATATGAGTGAATTGTATAGATAACTTTACATGAGATGTATCGTTAACGTAGATAACTTTACATGCGAAGTGTCGTTAGCATAGATAACTTTACATGAGATGTGGTATCTTGTTGTTATATTAATCTTCCATCTTTGCTATATACTTATGTTTTGATTAATTCTATGATGTCTTCCATATGTTGTGTATGTAAATATGAGGTTAACCGCACTGAGAGGTCCGATGTGCATTTGGACCTCAAAGCATTTAAAATAGCTTCGTGGTCGGAGGACCGAGCGCCGAAGATAGGGCAAGCAAAGACGCTTAGAGTCCCACCCGGAGAATTTCTTTTGTTGCCACAAAGCATGGTGTTGCCGGGAAGACACTTCGTTGTTATTTACTTCAAAAACTCTCGGTTATTGTACCGCTTTTGTAACCAGCCAGACTTACGGCATTTTGAATACAATTATCAGTTACTCAATCGCTCCAATGCTCTACTCTGATGAAAAAAAAAATTATACTGCTTTTGAAAATGGGATGTTACAAATACAGAGGTCAAACCCTAAGGTACACAGATTCTACTCTCTCTGGCTATTTACAATTCAGCCTACATAGAGAACACACCCCACCCCCTTTGGTTAAATGCCTATGTGTGTCTCGAACTACGTGGACTTTGATCCCTCTACAGGGTACGTAGGCCCTAGGCATTGTTCCTAGGTCAAATCTGATTCAATCAATATCAAACATGCTGGTCCATTAGGGCTGGCCAGATCCTATTCTTGAATAGAACATTGGCGCCGACCGTGGGGAACCGTAAATTTTGATTCCCGCGACCAAAGATGGTCAATACTAGAAGCAGCAGTCAGATGCCTTTGCATGGACAATTCCTGAAAATCCGCAGCAGCAAAATCAAGAACCGTAGCAGCCTGTGAAGGGATTCAGAGAAACAATGGTTGTTTGAGCAACGACTTTGGTTTTGAGCTGCTTTACATGGGTTTCCTTTTAACTCTCCATGTGTCCACATGACGAGAAGATAGTTGGAAGGATCACTAGGAAGAACTAAGAGAAGTCTTTGATGGCCTTAATAAAAAACTAGCAGACCTAGAGGATCTTGTTCGACAACTTTAGATCCTCCTATCATCGTGCCAGCAGCCATCGGCACAGCAGCCTCCGGGCCTATCGCGCAACAACAACCACTGGACAGATGATGAGATCTATGAATTGATACAGCTGCGGGTTCAATACCCGTTTGAGAATCCTAAACAAGCAAATCGAGATAACTGAGGTTGTTGGTAAGCCGAGGCTGATTCTATGCCAAAGGAGTTATTTTCACGACTCGATGATGCATGGAGGTCAATAATAGGATCACACTACTTTATGTTTGCCTTTGCTATATGTGCTTTGTGTTTGTCTTTTCTATATCATTCACATTAGAAAGAATTAGCGGATTACTAAAACCCTCCAAATATATAGCAATAGCGTCTGATCTCGTTGAACTAATATTTGGTCTATGAGAATTGTTTTGAGGCAAGGCAAACGAGCAAATCAAGATAGCCGAGGTTGTTGTTAAGTCGAGGCTGATTCAACGCCTATGGCTTCCCGACTTCATCGCCATAGTGGAGGTTGATGATACGTCGAGACGCCGAGATTCAGAGAATGTCGGGATATACTCTGAGTGCATGTCGAGATATACTCTCGGCTAGGATTTGTATTTCCTTCTCCGGATCTAATTGTTTTGAGGCGGGGCAAACGAGCAAATGGAGATAGCTAATACTCCTAAAAGCCGAGGCCGAGAAGATTTGGGAGAGATGTTTATCCTTTCTTCTATACAAGCTGAGGATTGATGAAGACCATTTCTTTGGAAATTCTTGCGACTTCAAAGATGCATCGTTATGCAACTCTACTGACTTATGAGTGGATACCAAGAACTCCGTCAAGCATTTATTGAGCAAAAGCGTTATGCTGTAGTAACTCCCTCAGCTACATCCAGATGAGTATCACCCTCTATCTCATAGATGCTCAATCTTTGCTTATTATCAATTATCTATTAACATGTATGAAGTCATGGTAAAGAAACCAGTCTTCAAAAATCATGTCCAATCTAAGCATATATGAATTCATGGTGAAGAAACTAGTTTTCAAAAATCATGTCCAAGCTATACATACATGTTAATTATCTATTAACATGTATGAATTCATGGTGAAGAAACCAGTCTTCGAAAATCATGTCCAAGCTAAGCATATATGAATTCATGGTGAAGAAACCAGTTTTCGAAAATCATGTCCAAGCTATACATGTAGGAATCCGAGGTACATAAACCCGTTTCCGAAAACCGTGTCGGAGCTAAACATGTAGGAATCCGAAAACCGTGTCGGAGCTAAACATGTAGGAATTCGAGGTACATAAACCCGTTTCCAAAATCATGTCCGAGTTAAACATGTAGGAATCTGAAGTACACAAACCCGTTTTCATGAATCATGTTACGACGGCTATGCACCCAAGACTATTTAAGATTCTAATCAAAATCATTTACGATGGCTACGGCCGCCAAGTCTATTTAAAGTCCTTTATGAGATTATCTGCTATGGCAAGGCCGCCAAGTCTATCTTAAATTCCTGTAAAGAAAAAAAAAAGGCGGACCCGTTTTAATTAAATCTAGTTGAAATCCGGGATCCGTGCAAAGTTTCGAAGGCGGACTCGATTACACTGAATCTGGTTAAAATCCGGGCTCCGTATGAATTTTTGAAGGTTGTGTATGGAGATCCCGATTTTAAATCGAATCTAGTTAAAATCCGGATCCGCGTAAAGTTTTGAAGTCGGGGGAATCTAGTTAACGTTTGGGATCCGCGTAAAGTTTTGAATTTGAATCTAGTTAACATTTGGGATCCACGTAAAGTTTTGAAGTGGGGCCCGGTTAACTGAATCTAGTTAATATTCGGGATCCGCGTAAAGTTTTGAAGTTGGACCCGGTTACACTAAAACTAGTTAACGTTCGGGATCCGCATAAAGTTTTGAAGTCGGGCCCGATTAACTGAATTTAATTAACGCTCGGGATCTGCGTAAAGTTTTGAAAGGCGGACCTAGTTACACTGAATCTAGTTAAAATCCAGGTTCCGTGGAAATAATGGTTAAAACGTGTCTCCTTGGGAACAGACGTGTTTCCTCGTGAGCACGGTAAAACCGAGATAAGGTTAAAACATATGAATATTATGCGCAATATCTTTTTGACCCAGTCATCAAATGGAACCTGGTTACCCCGCATCTCTGTCAAGCCAATTTCTCTCACCGGTTCATGGCTAGTATGAACGTTTTGCAGGAACCGAAATAGACGAGGATGGAACCCGCTTAAACTAGATAAACAGTTAAAATCCGAGTTCCACGTAAAATAAGATTCAAAAGAACAGTTAAATCCATGTTTCCATGATCATTTTGGAACCGGAATAATGGAGCAGTGAATCTAGGGTTATCAAGGGTTACGACACCCATAATGGAATCTTGGGTTACAACACCCATACCGGATAAACAAATTCCGGATTATACTTCAGGTACCTTTGTCTCCCAGGTCTTGTTCCATTATATATAATTGTTCATTGCATATTTCTTCAAGTCTACATATCACTTGTGTTTCCTTTGAGCCATTGTACCCTACCGAAATTGTAACAGTCCCAAAAAAAATAAAATTGATGGAATAATGGGATAATGGATGATTAGGAATAAATATTTATTTGTCATTTTATATACTTTCAATTTTATTCAGGTAATCTTTTTGATTTGTTGAGTGATCCTTAAGTTTAGGATCAATAAGTTAGGATATTTGTAAATTAAATTAATAATTTCATTTACTTATTTATTCTTGGTAGTTACTCCCATAATACTAGTTGTGGATTAATGAAGTAGATTTAGGAATATCTTAACAATATTTTGTTAGAGTATCTCAAATTATTTAGTATCATAAGATATCTCGATTAAAATATTTAAATATTTGAATGAAGATATTAGGATTATCTTTTAGTTTTATTTGCTGCCTTTAATTCTTTTCATTATTTTGATTGCTGTTGATAATAATAATAATGATAATAAACAAATACCTTTATTTTGTTTCAGCCCAATTTCAAATTACATTGCCCATATAAATTTATTGATTATCTATTGCAATTAGGGCATTTTCATCTTTTTCTTTTAAAACCCTCGCAGCATTCTCATCCTCCTTATCATCGATTGATCCATTCAACAACAGAGGAAAAAAAAGGGGAAATTACACACAGGTCCCAAGGAGCAGACATAATTACAGTTAGGTCCCTTCAAATGACAAAATTACAAAAAAGTCCCTAGGGACTTCTGTGTAATTATTTCATATTAGTAAAAGTCTTTATTGCCCATTCAACAAAAAAAACGCACCTAAACCATTTACAACAAGAAATTTTATATTTACAACAGCAAATTCCTATTTTAACAACAACATTTTAAAACGTGCATTTTTCAATTCTAAGGTCCAGAGGCTATTTACAACAACAAATTTTATATTAACAATAGAAAAATCCTATTTTAACAACAAGTTTTTATATTACAACAAAAAAATATATTTACAAAGAAATATTATTTTAGCAACAAGTTTTGAAAACCTGGATTCTGTCATTTCTGAGGTCCAGAGGCTATTTACAACAACAAATTCTATATTTACAACAGGAAATTCCTATTTTAGCAACAAGTTTTGAAAACCTGGATTCTGTCATTTCTGAGGTCCAGAGGCTATTTACAACAACAAATTCTATATTTACAACAGAAATCCTATTTTAGCAACAAGTTTTGAAAACCTGGATTGTCATTTCGAGGTCCGAGGCTATTTACAACAACAAATTCTATATTTACAACAGAAATTCCTATTTTAGCAACAAGTTTTGAAAAAATTTCGAGGTCCAGAGGCTATTTACAACAACAAATTCTATATTAACAACATCAAAATCCTATTTAAGCAACAAGTTTTGAAAACCTGGATTCTGTCATTTCTGAGGTCCAGAGGCTATTTACAACAACAAATTCTATATTTACAATTTACAACAGGAAATTCCTATTTTAGCAACAAGTTTTGAAAACTGGATTTTGTCATTTCGAGGTCCGAGGCTATTTACAACAACAAATTCTATATTTACAACAGAAATTCCTATTTTAGCAACAAGTTTTGAAAACCTGGATTTTGTCATTTCTGAGGTCCAGAGGCTATTTACACCAACAAATTCTATATTAATAGAAAAATCCTATTTTAGCAACAAGTTTTGAAAACTTTTGCAGATTCCCCAATCGAAGCTTAAGTGTGCCATTATCTTCCACCAAGGTGTATTACGGCAAAGAAACGCATAGCCACCGCGAGAGCGTGGCCATCAAGATCGTGAGCAAGGAGCAGGTAAGGAAGGAGGGCATGATGGATCAGATCAAGCGAGAGATTTCTGTTATGCGATTGGTTCGTCACCCAAACGTCGTTGAGCTCAAAGAAGTGATGGCCACGAAGACCAAAATTTTCTTCGTCATGGAGTACGTCCGCGGCGGCAAGCTCTTCGCCAAGGTCGTCGGAGGTAAACTCAAGGATGATGCCGCTCGCAAGTACTTCCAACAATTAATCGCCCCGTCGATTTGGTCACGGCGGGGAGTATCTCACCGGGATCTCAATGATGATGCCGGAGTATCTCGCCGTGAAAATCTTTTGCTGGATGAGAACGAGAATCTCAAAATCTCCGACTTTTGCCTCTCGGCCTTGCCGGAACATCACCGTCACGACGGTCTCTTCCACACCCAGTGTGGTACTCCGGCGTATATCGCCCCCGAGGTGTTGAGAAAGAAAGGGTATGATGGTGTAATACCCGGATAATTATTTATCTGGAATATTATATTTCGATAGATAATACCTATTGAAAATAGGTGAACATGTGGTTTCAAATAATAAGTAATAATTATCTTATTTTCTAAGGTAATTACTATGGAAATTAGGAGAGATAAAGAGCTAAAATGTATTTTTAGAGCATTAAATGGCCTAAAAATATTATGATAAATCAAGAGGTAGTAAAATATTTATAAAAAATTAGAAAGTATGTTGTCTCTAATTTTAGGAATTTTTGGGATAATTTCCTTGAAAAATAATGAGGCAAAATTAAGTATTATTTTGGGATCATAAGTGACCCCATGATTTTTAATATTTTACATGGGATATAAAATACCAATGTAAGTAAAATAGTTGTTAGATAATGATTTATCCTAATTAAGAAAATTATCAAAAAAATTAGTAAGTGGCTAATCTGGTAATTAATGGGATAATTAAGGTATAAAGTAAATGAATTAAAAATAATTTAAATAATTATTTTTAATTGGAGAAATTCGAAATTATTAAATAAAAAAAAAAATAAAATATTTTATGCTTAGAAAAATAAATAAAAAATAAAAGAAAAAAATATATAGATATTTTGAATAAAATAATAATATATATGGTAAAGAGCCAACATGACATTTGAGAATGGATAGAAATAAAATCCTACACCAAGGTATAGGGATGTAGTCTAAGTCATCTGGACTTTTTATGAACCGGTGAAATTCTATCTCGTTGAGCGGTCTCAAGTCGATTGACGGAACCAACAGGGTATTTAAGACACCGGATAGAGAGAAAATGCAGATAGAGGATTTAGAGTCAATCTTTGAAACAAGTAGTTTAGTGAATTAGGAATCTAGTGACTTAGGTTAGATCATATTACAAACCGGTGGATTTTTGCCTAGACGGCCGACGCTTAAATTCACCCGTAATCGAAGACGATATGTCCTAAAATCTTCACAGATAACGGAATACCCTTAATGGGATCATAAATTTCATTAAACTAGATATTCCTAATGAGAAAGAAAGAAATTTCGAAACTCTACGAAATCAAGCATTTCGCAATTCGTCAAGATTACGCGTTTCGGACACCTTTGATCGAAACTTTATCAGACGGCTCGATGTCACCATCAAGATGACATCATTTTGTTAACTATTGGGGAGGAGAGGTCGGCACAAGCAAATGGAGGGCCAAGAGTGTTTTGTCCTCAAAAATGCGATCCTACGGTCCATATTCGTCGACCCAAGTTCGAATTATTTACCGTTCGCCATCCGTCTCTTCTATAAATACCAAGCTCCTCTTCTTCATTTTTCACCCCAAAAATCTGCCCCTTAGAGAGAAGTTAGAGAGAAGGGAGAGCTCTTGAAGTTCTAAGCCAAAGCCGGGGTAAGTTTTCGGTCCTTAGTCTTTAGTTTCTAGGTAGTTCTTTCGGTAGATATAGTAGGAATGCTAGATTTATCTTTAATTTTTCAAGATAGTCTAGATATCATATTTAGGGGTAAATATGATATATATATTTCGAAAATATGATGAGGGAAAAGATCTGTCAAAATTCCGGAGAGGTAGAGCGAAAATGTAAATGAAGCTCGGCGAAATTCTCGCCGATTAGGGGGGTTCGGGGCAAAATGGTAATTTGTACCTAAAATGCCCGTTATCTTGCTAAAAGTTGTTAAATATTATCCTTATAGGATAGCTGTTATAATCGAACATTTTGCCGAGCATTTGTTGTGCCGTCACACCGTCGTTTTTCCATTGCGTCGGAATTTACCGTTTTCCGTAAAAGTACCGTTTTCCGTCAACGAAGGTACGTTCGCGTCGTAACACTAACTCGATATTTATTGTATTCGTATATGTGATATGTGTGTTGTATATTTGTTGGTGGTATGTTATTTGAATGCATGGTGATGTTAGAGGATAACTGAACATTTGCATGCGCTGGGAGCGATATATATGTATTCGCTGGGAGCGGTATGTCTGCATTCGCTGGGAGCGATACATGTAGGAATGGTTCATTTGTTATCTGATATATTGTATATGTAAATATGAGGTTAACCGTTACAGGATCCGTATGCATTGGACCTCGGCTCTTAACATAGCATCGAGTTCGGGAGGACCAAGGACCGAGGAGAAAGGCAAGCAGCCGCATAGAGATCCGTGAAGATCTCTTCGTCGACACGACATGGCCGTTGTCGGGGAGACACTTTTGTTGTTATTCACTTTAAAAACTCTCGGTCATTGTACCGTTTTTGTAAATCAGCCAGACTTACGGCATTTATAAATATATGTATCAGTTACTCAATCGCTCCGATGCTCTACTCTGATGAAAAAAAAATATACTGCTTTTGAAAATGGGATGTTACAGACACACACACACACACACACACACACATATGTGTGTGTTTATACATATATGTATATTTGTGTATCTATGTGTGTGTACATATATGTATATTTTTATGTGTGTTTGTCAATGTGTGTGTGTGTGTACAGATATATATAAATATGTGTGTGTGTGTGTGTTTATACATATATGTATATTTGTGTATCTATATGTGTGTACATATATGTATATATTTGTGTGTTTGTCAATATGTGTGTGTGTGTGTGTGTATACATACATACATACATACATACATACATACATATATATATATATATGTTGTGTGTGTTTATACATATATGTATATTTGTGTATCTATGTGTGTGTGTGTGTGCATATATATATATATATATATCTGTGTGTGTATATACAGATATATATAAATATGTGTGTGTCTACATATATGTGTGTGTAAATATATGTACACACATGTGTGTGTGTATAATATACATATATATACGCACATATATGTATATATAACAAAACTATTATTTCAATTAGAAAGCGTGTAGAAAGAAAAAATTTAGGTTGGAGAAATATGTGGTAAGAGTTGTTGATTTACTTTTACTTATGTCATTTTAATTTTATATGAGGGCATTTTAGGAAAATGAGTAAAATTAACTAATTTAACTCATCTCCTTAATCTCTCCAAAATCGGTTAAATATGTCTTATAATTAGGACCGGAGGGAGTACTTGATTTAGAAATTCTGAATTTTTGCTGCATTAAGTAATTTCTTCTTCCATATTAATTTTTGCTGCATGAATGTTATCTTGGTGTGAATCAATGACTATCATGCTTTTGGTTTTATCAAAACTTGCTCTTGTTGTTGTAAGTACTTTGGTTCTACTTTAAGGATAAAGAAACTAACAACTTTGCTTTGTAAAAATAAAAAATAAAAAAAGTAAGAAAAAAAAATATTGTTTAAAATATGCAAATTCTACTTTGACTAAAGAAAATAAATAGTCATTTGATCTATATTTTTGTTTAATGGAGTTGTTAAACTTTCTACATTGTTTTAGCGTTAATATTGAAATAATAACTAAAAAATTTAGAACGATTAAAACAAATTCTCTTGTTGCACGCATGAGCTTTATTTCAAACTAGAGATAATGAATAATTTGTTTTAGTTTTGCATTATAATGTGACTTTTACTATTGTGAGTGCATAAGTCCTGTTATAAGTATAAAGCTATGTCTAATTGAGCTTGTTTGAAAGTGAAACTAGTTGTGGTTGTATTAATTTACTTGACTACACTATTTTGAAATCCTTCACCCGTCATTATTTACATCTTTAACTTGGGACCAACTATTACACATATCAGTATAGTTTTAATTTTCTAAATGGATCAGGTAAAAAAAGAGTTTCTAAATGGATCAACTGTAGTGAGTTGACTTAATGGTGATCTATAGATGAAATTTTAATTGTTGGTTTTGACCTTGGAAGATGATTTTTTGGTGGTGATCTTCATGAGGGTTTATGGTGATATGACGTAGTTGTTTCATCCAGGAAAAAAAAAATCCTACTTAGCCATAAGTTTGCATCAGACACTAATTTCTGTTGTGAATTTTGTTTTGACTTAAGAATCTAGTAGCTTGGCCTTCATTTCGCTAGAGATGATGCTCCGGTACTTAATTGAGAATCTAGTAGCTTTGCCATTGTAGTTTGTAAGGATGAGGGTGAGGAGTGGTAGGTAATTGAAGCTTCTGAATGAGTAACGTAGAAGCAACATTAGCACAACTCCCACTATTCACAATGAGATTGCATACCTTTTCTTTGACATGCACCTTGTGTAGAAGATTTGTTCTCTTTGGCTTTTCTCTTTAGGTGCTTCTTTAGCATGGAGGACTCTTCGTAACATAAGCAGATGATCCCTTTGGTCTCCGCTCCTAAGATAATTTCTTCACTAGATTTCATCTTGTTCTCCAAACGGACCTTGTTCATATTCATGCTCAATTTCTTCAATTTCTTTAAGTGTCCTAGGGTAATTATTTATCCGAATATTATATTTTCGATAAATAATAAGATAATTTCTTCTTACTAAGGTAATTTCTATTGAAATTAGGGTGAATAAAGGATTTCATCTTGTTGTTCAAGATTTAATATTATTTTGGGGCATAATTGACCCCATGATTTTTAATATTTTCCCAAATGATTTATCATAATTAAGAAAATTATCAAAAATTAGTAAGTGGCTAATGGACCTTGTTCATATTCATGCTCAATTTCTTCAATTTCTTTAAGTGTCATGAGATCTTCAAAGGCCTATTAGGACAATCGGCTTGAAAATGGCCATATCCTTGGCATTTAAAACATTTCTTTCCATCCAACTTCTTTAATTTTTTAAATTCTTTCGGAGCTTCCTTGACCTTCTCCTAAAAGTTGTTAAATATTATCCTCTCCTCCTTAATATTTTTTGATGAGGAGGAGTCACCGTGGTTATGTCACATACGAGGTTATTATTGCCGTATCATACGTGGTTATGTTACATAGAAGAGTAATTCTTAAAGAAACTTGATGGCTTGCTAGTTGCCTTCTTCGATTTTGAGCGTTTCTCCACTTTGATGGCTAATTTGCACACATCTTCAAAAGTCCAAAAAGGTTGTAGCTCCACCTTCTCAGCAATATCGTTATTTAACCCACCAATAAAACGAGCAATTTTTTGTTCTTGAACTTGTTGAAGGCCACTAGTCATAAGGAGTTGCTCATACTCCCTAATATACTCTTCAACACTCAGATCTTCTTGTTTGAGAGAAGCAATTTTGAGATATAGGTCTTGTTTGTAACTGGCGAGAAGAAATCTTTAATCCATCAACCCATTTAGTTTAGCCAAAGAATTGAGCCTTCTCTTGCCTTCTCGGTTCCTCTTCATCTTCAAGTTCACAAACCAGATTGAAGCATACTTTTTGAGTTTGATGCTTGCAATTTTGAAGCTCTTCTCATCATCAAAGTCTTTAGCTTCAAAAATTCGCTCAATAGAACAAACCCAGTCCAAATAAATATCGGGATTCAAGCTGCCGTCAAATTCTGGGGGTTCAATCTTCACATCTCTAAAGTCATCTTGGAATTTTCTCCTTCATCTATCATGAGGTGTTGACTCATTTGAAGAAGCACTTGAGTCACTAGCAGAAGAATCCTGATTGGAGGGGCTGAGTGCTTCTAGAATGTCTCCTAAGTCCATGATGATTTCCTTGGACAATATTAGCAAGTGTTTGGCGTAGTTCTTCAATCTGATTTTCAAGATTTGCAAGTTGTTGGTCACGCCTCATATTCTGATTTTGCTCACGAGTTCTGAACCTTGGACCTTCGTCTTCCATGTAAACCGATTCTCTGATACCAAGTTGATACGTTATGGGTATAACAAAGAGGGAAAATAGACTCTGTAAAAAAATAAAAGGGATAGATAAGAGTCCACCACAATTGAGATTAAAGGCAAAGCCACCCTCCCAACTGATAAAGAACTCACTTGCCTCACCACTATCCTAAGGTTAGATAAAGATAACAAGATTCAAGCCAAGTTTGAGAACTTGAAACACTCAATTTTCATTTATCAAATCTGTATTCTACATTACAAAATATCCCATCTTTATAGGGTAACTAAAAGCATGAGAATACAAAAAGAAATATAACTCCTAGAGTTGTGTTGATTAGAAAATAGAAATAACAATAACTAATCCCAACTCCCAAGAGTTTATCTTAGAAAATAGAAATAATAATAATTAAACCCAACTCCCAAGAGTTTATCTTAGAAAATAGAAATAACAATAACTAAACCCAACTCTCAAGAGTTTATCTCCACTAAAAATCTCTTTATTGCACTTTAAATGCTAAAACTTTGATCTTCCTTCATAGTTGACCCACTAAGCATAATTTGACCCAAAATAACTTTTGAACCTAATTGAAATTGTGCCTTGAAATCATAGCACGAATTTTCAGCTTCTCTAATCAAATGTAATATTCTAACTTCTGTATCAGTGGGTGTGTAGAGATTCAAACCCGTTCTTCAGTACTAAGATTGTGTATGGATGCTCGAATCCCTCTTCTTCTTTCTCTGTTATGTGATTTGTGTTGTGTATGGGTTTTTCCCTTTGTTCTTGTTTGCTACTTTGGTTCATATGTGTGTTCAGGACCCCATTCCTTCTTCTTGTTTTTACAGTGATGTATGGAGAAAAGGATTGAAATGCGTTTGTTTCTCTATTGTGGTTGGAAAAGTACAATTTATGGGTAATTATGAATTGGAGTATTGTTTTATGAGTTAATTTTGAATGACCATAAGGTGTTTATGAAACCTTGTGAAATTATTTGGATGTGTAGTTGATAATTAATGAGTTATGGTGTTGTTTTATGTGTTAAATTTGAGGTGCACATAAAGTGTTCAATAAAAAGCAAAAAAAAAAAAAAAAAAAGAGAGAGAGAGAGAGAAAGAAAGAAAGAAGAATATGATGGAAACAGAGATTTGGGACTGAAGTTTAATACAACTGTTTGAATGTTGATGATTGTTTAAAAAGAGGAATGAGAGATTTTTCTTTTATGCTTTAGTGGGTCACTATTAAACTTGCCATTGGTTATGATGATATATTAAACTATTAGTTATGAAATTCAAAAGCTACTAGTAAAGTGAATTGTAGGTAGGATTTGGCAATTTAGCATGGGTGATCATAATAATAGGATGAGTGAATAACTTGTCATTATAATTTTTATAAATGATATTGTTACTACTTGCCATATTTTTATATTAATCACCATATATAAAAATATGATTTTTGTAAATGAAAGCTTATCGGATTTGTTTCATTTTCTTATTATTGATGGTCTTATTCATTGTTATTTATCCTTATCTAATTACTTCATAATATAATTCATGATTATGCACTGAAATAGTAAGGAAACTTTGGAGATATCTTTTATAAGCTTTCATGTTAAGATGGTCTTGAAATCTCAAGTGTTGTGCAAAAGTTCTTGATGTAGGAAAAGGATTTTGTTGACATATTGAATTTGAAGGAATGTTTTGAAATATTATTTGTAACCTTTCTTGCTAGGTCATTTTATTATGTCGTATTTGTTACAAGTTATCATGGTATTGAAAAAATAACTTTTCATTGCTTTGATAGATTGGCACTAAGCATGCTTGAAAACATTTTTGAGAGGACTCAATGCAGAACGCTGGTTACTAACTACAATAATGTTAGTCTTTGATGCATCATGGTTAACCTCGAGCTCGCTTGACATTTGTGAGCACCGTACTCACGCTTGATATTCATGGGATTTGTTCTCACACATGTTATTTGTGGGTTTCATACATGTGCTTGTTTTTGTGGCTTCCAGCCGCACTTGGTTACTTACCCTCATTGACTATGTGTCCACACTTGTTTTCATGGCCTCGAGGTATGTTTGGTTAGTTACCCTCGTAGACTGTGTCTATGCTTGTTACTCGTTCTGTTTAAGTCCTTATTTATAATGGGTTTTCCATTTTAGTTGGCACTTAGTTTCATCAATGTGTTATTTGTTTACATGGTATTTTCTAATTAATAAGCTCTTATAAAGTTTCATCGATGTTTATGATTTTATAATTGGAAGTTGAGTATAATTTTCATCTCATTATTATGGGCTTTTACTTACTTAATTTATCCCTTCAGTATTTTATTTACTTCTACTAATGGGGCACTATTCATCGAAAAATTATTTTGGTCTCAGATAGAACTGTTGACCTTGCACCTCCGATTGAATAGTGAAGACTCTCTTTGTTGATCAAAGCTTGTACAAATATTTTGAAAGAGCAACTAATTGCTATAAATATAAGTATACATTTATGTATTTACTTTTATAATTTAGATGCTCACGTAATCTACAGGCTGGATCCCTGTCTTCCCTTGTAATTTTGGAACACAGACACATACACATATGCTCTAGAGGAGCATAGCTTTGAATGTTGTTATGAAAATTTGTGTCATTTTAGACTTTTTGGAAGCCTAATTTATAGAGGAAACTTTGACCAAAACTTCTACAAGAGATTTAATATCCTAATAATATGAGTTATGTTATTATATATGAATTTAAAATGTTTTAAGCATGCATAGAATTATTGTACTAATTATGATGTTGTTAATGGTATTATGAGTATTATTTAATATTCATTTATAAGTTTAAGGCTTAAGGAATATGAGTTTACCTATATTCCATGCCAATCACCCTTAAATTTTTAGGGCGTGACATTATATGTTGGTTGACGATACTGTTAGTGTTAATGGAGATGTGTTTTGGTTTGGGTAAGGGGGGCAGTCATGACAATGGTAGTTATTGCGGGTAGTTTCATTTGACATGGCAAACGAAGTGTTTTCATTGATTCCATTGCTTGTTGAACATGATAGTTTAATGCAAAATCTCACCTTGCATGAGAACAACCTCACCATGCTATGCGTCAAATGGATCACACCAGATATACACTGCATTAAATTGTGGGTGATGGATGAAGGTTCAGGTACATTTGAGGAGAGATGGAGTTGGACTAACAACAACAACAGCGGCCATTGTTATATGTGAAGGCGAGGAGGAGGATGACCCAAGTAAACCTCTATACCTGTACAATCTAGATAGTAATGAATTAAAGACATTTGATATCTGTGACTGGGACAATCGCTCTGGCATAATGATTCATAGTTATGTTGAAATCCTTGTATCAATCAGCAATTTCCATGTTGAGAATCTTGATAAGTGTAACGGATGCTACAATCATCAATTAAAGTCAGAAAAGTGGTTTGGTATAAGATTGTGTTTGTAGTTAAACCTTTCAAACATAATTGTCTCCATGTACTGATATCTTACTACTGCATTTGTAACCGACATCGTTAAGCAATGAAATATTGCTTGCGTAATTCTTCTCAAGGCATTTCCTATGCTCATGTCTACATTTCTATGTGTTTACTTTGTTTATATATTGTTAAATTGAATATTTCAACGAATTGTTGGGACATTGTTATGAGTAATTAACTTGGAAAAAAAAATTGAAAACTAGCTTTTATAAACCTAATCCTCATTAATTCGTTGGGTTGCAAAGAAAGAAAGAAATATCTTGCTTGGTATGAAGAAGATTTCAATTTTCTTTTCATAAGCAGAAGATTTCATCATCTCAAGCTAGCAAACATAATAAAGGAATTTAAGGATGAGGCAACTTGATGTGAAAAAAGGAGTCTAATTAAACATCATCTTACGTAATCTTAAAAGTTGAGCTTGGAAGCCTCTTGAACTACTCTTCTCCAGCACTTTAAGGAGCGATAAATACATGTTTTTGAAATGGGATAGTCATTTAACCGATTGAACGCCATTGATTCAAGATATATTATGGATCAATCGAAGTTGAACTCGCACCAAATTAATAATGACTAAATTAATTAATTTTAAATTTTAAATATACAATCTAAGGATATGATTACTAATAAATTTCATAATGTAATATTAAGGATATCGTTACTAATAAATTTCATAATGTAATAGTTTATCCATCACTATAGTATTAAAACACGTTGATTTCTCCTCTCTCTTTTTCCTTTTAATCATAGAGATCTTCCCTATTTTAAAAACCTTCACATGCTTCCTTGGACATTAAACCTTCTTACTCCAATCTTCCCTAAAATTGTCATTATTTTATTTTCAACCAGAAAACTGAATCTCTTATGTCCTTTAACACAAGTGCGCCATTTAAACTCGCTAGTTTTCCACCGCTCATTTTCAATCTTAATGAAAATGTTTTCTAGACATATGGAATGGAGTTAGAGAAATTTCTCTTGTATGATTGATGCGTTGCTTTCATCACTAAAGCACTCAATTAAACTAGGCCCTAGTTAATTATGCAGTTTAGGGTCAACCTAGGTCATTCTCCCAAGGAGCAATATGTGGGTTTTTCTTTAGGTTGAATTTAGGTGATAAAAATGCAATGAAATAAAACTAAACTAACTAAATGCAAGATAATAATGATTCTAAAACCTAAATGAGAATGGAACTAATCTAGATGTAGATGCAAATTGGGGGGGTTTTGTTGTAAGAGAATAATTAAAATCCTAAGAAGAGAAATTTGAACAAAAGCAAATCAAATAACAAAGATTTAATTCAGTTATGATGATGAAGGGGCCAACTTAGGAATTGTATGGAGTTAACTTTCTTAGCCCAAACCAATTAATTAGACCAAAGGGAGATTAATGAATTTAATTACCTAATTGAACATGGGAAACCCTCTAGCTCAATAACACATATTTCACTAGAAAACTCATAATGAAATAAGTGGTGGCTAATTAAACTCATTAAAAACCAATCACAAAA
The DNA here is from genome assembly GCA_019022615.1 of Acacia melanoxylon. Taxonomy (NCBI): domain Eukaryota; kingdom Viridiplantae; phylum Streptophyta; class Magnoliopsida; order Fabales; family Fabaceae; genus Acacia; species Acacia melanoxylon. Next base: position 3,055,655 of record JAFJYJ010000010.1, read on the forward strand.
TAATCTTGGAAATCTTGTTTACAATTATCCAATTGAACAACTAGATAATTTATCAACCCACTTAAACAATTAAGATGATAAACCAAATTGACAATTAAATTAATAACGAAAACTCAATTAATAATTCAATTGACAATCCAAAGGTTGCAAACAAAAATCCAGCAATTGTCTCGAACATAAATGTAACATCCCATTTTCGAAAGCAGTATAATTTTTTTTTCATCAGAGTAGAGCATCGGAGCGATTGAGTAACTGATACATTTATTCAAATTGCCGTAAGTCCGGCTGATTTACGAAGCGGTACAATGACCGAGAGTTTTCATAGTAAATAACAAAAGTGTCTCCCCGGCAACACTCATGCCGTGGCAACAAAAGGAATCCTCCATTTGGGACTCTAAGCGTCTTTTGCCCTTATCTTCTAAGCGCTCGGTCCTCCCGACCTCGAAGCTATTTTAAATGCCGAGGTCCAAATGCACATCGGACCTCGTGTAACGGTTAACCTCATATTTACATACACAACATATGGAAGACATCATAGCATTAATCAAAACATAAGTATATAGCAGATGAAAGATTAATATAACAACAAGACACATCTCATGTAAAGTTATCTATGCTAACAAAGACACATCGCATGTAAAGTTATCTATGTTAACAAGACACATCTCATGTAAAGTTATCTATACAATTCACTCGTATAGTCATCTATCACATATAAGTATACAGTAAATATCGAGTTAGTGTTACAAAGACGCGAACGTACATTCGTTGACGGAAAACGGTACTTTTACGTAAAACGGTAAATTTCCGACAATGGAAAAACAAATGTGTGACGGCAATCGCGGCAACAAAAAATGCTCGACAACGGTACGATTATCTCATATATCCTATAAGGATAATATTTAACAACTTTTAGCAGCATAATGCATTTTAGGTACAAATTACCATTTTGCCCCCGAACCCCTAATCGGCGGAATTTCGCAAAGCTTCATTATTTTTCGCTCTATCTCTCTAGAATTTTGACAGATCTTTTCCCTCATCATATTTTCGAAATATATATCATATTTACCCCTAAATATGATATCTAGACTATCTTGAAAAATTAAAGATAAATCTAGCATTCCTACTATATCTACCGAAAGAACTACCGAACCTAAAGACCAGGGACCGAAGAACTTACCCGACTTTGCTCGACTTTCTCCGCAGCTTCTCTCTCTAACTTCTCTCTAAGAGGCAGATTTTTGGTGTGAGAAATGAAGAATAGGAGCTTGGTATTTATAGAAGAGACGGATGGCGAACGGTAAATAATTCGAACTTCGTCTTGACGAATATGGACCGTAGGATCGCATTTTGAGGACAAAACACTCTTGGCCATCCATGGTCAAGATCGAAATCTAAGAGCCCTAAAGTCAATGGATGAGTTGTCATCCATGATGGCTCTTGCTTTATGGCCTCCGCCCGATAAAGCTACCCGACGGTGTCCGTTTCGCGCGATTTCGCGGAAACTCAAAAATCCGGCGTGTAACTTTGAAGATCTTTCCATCCTCTTTCATATTATCTATTTGGATCCTCTTTTGATCATATCCAGGTATTCTCTCGGTGCGTCGGAAGATATTCGGACAAACGCGTCCGGTTACGGAAATCGCTCCGATAGAACCAACTTCCGGACAACAATTCACCGAATCGTAAAACGTCCGGTTGTTGCCTAACTTAATCTCGTGTTTAAAAAGACGCAATTGTTTCTATAGGTTCTCACTTTGCCTATCGACTCTACTCTATCCGATCAACTTTTCGTCTTATTTGAAATCGGGGTTTTGGTTGCGGAAACAACGCCCGGTAAATTCTTTCTTCGTGTAAAAATTCACTCGTTCTTAATTTGATCAGTCCGAAAAGACTTTTACTTCGGTTTTGTAGAATTTATTTCTAACTTTTCCCTGGGCTCGCCTATAAGTCGACTCACCGCATTATATTATTATTTTATTCTAATTACCTTCACATTTATTTTTTTTTTTCTTTTATTTTTTATTTATTTTTCTAAGCATAAAATATTTTATTACTTTTTATTTATTTATTTAATAATTTCGAATTTCTCCAATTAAAAATAATTATTTAAATTATTTTTAATTCATTTACTTTATACCTTAATTATCCCATTAATTACCAGATTAGCCACTTACTTATTTTTGATAATTTTCTTAATTAGGATAAATCATTATCTCATAACTATTTTACTTACATTGGTATTTTATATCCCATGTAAAATATTAAAAATCATGGGGTCACTTATGATCCCAAAATAATACTTAATTTTGCCTCATTATTTTTCAAGGGAAATTATCCCAAAAATTCCTCAAATTAGAGACAACATACTTTCTAATTTTTAACAAATATTTAATTGCCTCCTGGGATTTATCATAATATTTTTAGGCTATTTAATGCCTCAAAAATACATTTTATGGATTTTAGCTCTTTATCTCTCCTAATTTCCATAGTAATTACCTTAGAAAATAAGATAATTATTACTTATTATTTGAAACCACATGTTCACCTATTTCCAATAGGTATTTTTTACTGAATTTATGATATTTATCATAAGTCAAATTTTAGGGTATTACATTTCTCCCCCCGTTAAACAAAATTTCGCCCTCGAAATTTGCTCTATACTATCAAAACTCCGTATTATCTAAACTTCGGATTTAGACACTCTCCAGGAACTTTACTCTATATGTCGGGCCGCTCCGCTTGATGTTCGAGAATTCGCTCGGTTTGACCGTCAAGATCTTGTCATTTTGTACTTTGATATAGTATTTCCGTGGCACCTAAATACCCCTTGGCCACTACCGGATATCAAAATGTCTCCATGGCGCCCATACACCATGGTAACACAAGATACCTTAAATGTTTCCATGGCGCCCATACACCATGACAACACAAGATACCTCCTACTCAATGACACAATCGCAGTCCGGTTGTAGTAACTAAGAGATACGCATCAGAAACTAAAATTTTCACGGCAAATAAGATAACTATTTATCAACCCATAGGGGATTTCTTACTAAACATGTATCTTAACGATTTATTTTACCCTGGACTCATGTGTAGTATTAAAACACAGGACTTCTCGTCTATTAAAAACACAGGACTTCTCATCTATTAAAACAAAGGATTTCTCATCCATTTAAAAACACAGGACTTCTCGTCCATTTGAAAACAAAGGATTTCTCATCCATTTAAAAACACAGGACTTCTCGTCCATTAAAAACACAGGATTTCTCATCCATTTAAAAGCACAGACTTCTCGTCCATTTAAAACACATGATTTCTCATCCATTTTAAAAAAACACACAGGATTTCTCATCCATTTTTTTAAAAATTTCACGTTTTGCAATATCATATAGTTTAGACGAATGCTAACACTATAAACGATCGGACACTCGTACTATTTCCCCTTGTTCGGGATTTCGTTGATTCGGTCTACTCGGAAACGGTACGGAATTTCGATCGGAGTTCCTCTACATGAGTCAAATATTGCATGTACCTATCCTTGTTGGTCTCGGAGTTTTATCCGCGTGGCCCGGCTCCACATATAAATTCTGCGCTAGGATTAATAGTCGTCCAAAGACAAACCGACGATTATCGATTATCGAAATTATCGAGTTATCGAGATCGATATCGAGTTATCAGAATTATCGAGATCGATATCAAATATGAATATGGACGATGGATTTACCGATTTCGGGGTTAGAATGATGCACCGACGAGGGTGGTACACTGGTTAGAATGGTATACCGGTGCGACCGGGTACACGACTTAGGGCTATATCGCACTCATTTCCAAAACATGCTCTTTAAAAAGGCGTAGAGCCTAACTCCGTTACTCAACCAATTTGGCCGGGTAGGTGTCTATCATGGGAGCCTCACCGTGCTAGGGTGATCGATTGGCCGATCCACATAGACTCAGCCCGCCTTCGGCACCAAAAGGTTTTTGGAATAACTTAGTCGATCTATGCCGTGACAACCGCTTCCGATACCAAACCGTAACATCCCATTTTCAAAAGCAAGATAATTTTTTTCATCGAGTAGAGCATCGGAGCGATTGAGTAATCGATACATTTATTCAAATTGCCGTAAGTCCGGCCGATTTACGTAAGCGGTACAATGACCGAGAGTTTTCATAGTAAATAACAACAGAAGTGTCTCCCCGGGCAACACTCATCGTGGCAACAAAAGGAATCCTCCCATTGGGACTCTAAGCGTCGCTTGCCCTTATCTTCGGCGCTCGGTCCTCCCGACCGGGCTATTTTAAATGCCGAGGTCCAAATGCACATCGGACCTCGTAACGGTTAACCTCATATTTACATACACAACATATGGAAGACATCATAGCATTAATCAAAACATAAGTATATAGCAGATGAAAGATTAATATAACAACAAGACACATCTCATGTAAAGTTATCTATGCTAACAAGACACATCGCATGTAAAGTTATCTATGTTAACGTACACATCTCATGTAAAGTTATCTATACAATTCACTCGTATAGTCATCTATCACATATAAGTATACAGTAAATATCAGAGTTAGTGTTACAGTACGCGAACGTACATTCGTTGACGGAAAACGGTACTTTTACGTAAAACGGTAAATTTCCGACAGCGGGAAAAACAGCGGTGTGACGGCGGCACAACAAATGCGGCTCGACAAATGGGTACGATTATCTCATATATCCTATAAGGATAATATTTAACAACTTTTAGCAGCATAACAGGCATTTTAGGTACAAATTACCATTTTGCCCCTGAACCCCTAATCGGCGGAATTTCGCCAAAGCTTCGCTATTTTCGCTCTATCTCTCTAGAATTTTGGAGATCTTTTCCTCATCATATTTTCGAAATATATATCATATTTACCCCTAAATATGATATCTAGACTATCTTGAAAAATTAAAGATAAATCTAGCATTCCTACTATATCTACCGAAAGTTAACTACCGAACCTAAAGACTGTGGACCGAAGAACTTACCCGCACTTTGCTCGTACTTTCTCCAGAGCTTCTCTCTCTAACTTCTCTCTAAGAGGCAGATTTTTGGTGTGAGAAATGAAGAATAGGAGCTTGGTATTTATAGAAGAGACGGATGGCGTAACGGTAAATAATTCGAACTTCGCCTTGACGAATATGGACCGTAGGATCGCATTTTTGAGGACAAAACACTCTTGGCCATCCATGGTCAAGATCGAAATCTAAGAGCCCTAAAGTCAATGGATGAGTTGTCATCCATGATGGCTCTTGCTTTATGGCCTCCGGCCCGATAAAGCTACCCGACGGTGTCCGTTTCGCGCGATTTCGCTCAAAACTCAAAAATCCGGGCGTGTAACTTTGAAGATCTTTCCATCCTCTTTCATATTATCTATTTGGATCCTCTTTTTGATCATATCCAGGTATTCTCTCGGTGCGTCGGAAGATATTCGGACAAACGCGTCCGATTACGGAAATCGCTTCCGATAGAACCAACTTCTCGACAACAATTCATCAATCGTAAAACGTCCAGTTGTTGCCTAACTTAATCTCGTGTTTAAAAAGACGCAATTGTTTCTATAGGTTCTCACTTTGCCTATCTGACTCTACTCTATCTCGATCAACTTTTCGCCTTATTTGAAATCGTGGTTTTCGGTTGCATAAACAACGCCTGGTAAATTCTTTCTTCGTGTAAAAATTCACTCGTTCTTAATTTGATCGCCCGAAAAGACTTTTACTTCGGTTTACCGTAGAATTTATTTCTAACTTTTCCCTCGGTCCATTTATATGTTCGACTCACCGCATTATATTATTATTTTATTCTAATTACCTTCACATTTATTTTTTTTTTTTTATTTTTTATTTATTTTTCTAAGCATAAAATATTTTATTATTTTTTTTTTATTTATTTAATAATTTCGAATTTCTCCAATTAAAAATAATTATTTAAATTATTTTTAATTCATTTACTTTATACCTTAATTATCCCATTAATTACCAGATTAGCCACTTACTTATTTTTGATAATTTTCTTAATTAGGATAAATCATTATCTCATAACTATTTTACTTACATTGGTATTTTATATCCCATGTAAAATATTAAAAATCATGGGGTCACTTATGATCCCAAAATAATACTTAATTTTGCCTCATTATTTTTCAAGGGAAATTATCCTAAAAAATTCCTCAAATTAGAGACAACATACTTTCTAATTTTTAACAAATATTTAATTGCCTCCTGGGATTTATCATAATATTTTTAGGCTATTTAATGCCTCAAAAATACATTTTATGGATTTTAGCTCTTTATCTCTCCTAATTTCCATAGTAATTACCTTAGAAAATAAGATAATTATTACTTATTATTTGAAACCACATGTTCACCTATTTCCAATAGGTATTTTTTACTGAATTTATGATATTTATCATAAGTCAAATTTTAGGGTATTACATTTCTCCCCCCGTTAAACAAAATTTCGCCCTCGAAATTTGCTCTATACTATCAAAACTCCGTATTATCTAAACTTCGGATTTAGACACTCCGGAACTTTACTCTATATGTCGGCCGCTCCGCTTGATGTTCGAGAATTCGCTCAGGTTTGACCGTCAAGATCTTGTCATTTTGTACTTTGATATAGTATTTCCCGTGGCACCTAAATACCCCGGTCACTACCAGATATCAAAATGTCTCCATGGCGCCCATACACCATGGTAACACAAGATACCTTAAATGTTTCCATGGCGCCCATACACCATGACAACACAAGATACCTCCTACTCAATGACACAATCGCAGTCCGGTTGTAGTAACTAAGAGATACGCATCGTAAAACTAAAATTTTCACGGCAAATAAGATAACTATTTATCAACCCATAGGGGATTTCTTACTAAACATGTATCTTAACGATTTATTTTACCCTGGACTCATGTGTAGTATTAAAACACAGGACTTTCGTCTATTAAAAACACAGACTTCTCATCTATTAAAACAAAGGATTTCTCATCCATTTAAAAACACAGACTTCTCGTCCATTTGAAAACAAAGGATTTCTCATCCATTTAAAAACACAGACTTCTCGTCCATTAAAAACACAGATTTCTCATCCATTTAAAAGCACAGGACTTCTCGTCCATTTAAAACACATGATTTCTCATCCATTTTAAAAAAACACACAGGATTTCTCATCCATTTTTTTAAAAATTTCACGTTTTGCAATATCATATAGTTTAGACGAATGCTAACACTATAAACGATCGGACACTCGTACTATTTCCCCTTGTTCAGGATTTCGTTGATTCGGTCTACTCAGAAACGGGTACGGAATTTCGTATCGGGAGTTCCTCTACATGAGTCAAATATTGCATGTACCTATCCTTGTTGGTCTCGGAGTTTTATCCGGCGTGGTCGGCCCACATATAAATTTCCGCGCTAGGACAGAATAGTCGAAATTCCAAGACAAACCGACGATTATCGAATTATCGACTATCGAGTTATCGAGACCGATATCGAGTTATCGAATTATCGAGACTCGATATCAAATATGAATACGGACGATGGATTTATCGATTCGGGTTAGAATGATGCACCGACAGAGGGTGGTACACTGGTTCAGAATGGTATACCAGTGCAGACTGGTACACTGACTTAGGGCTATATCAGTACTCATTTCCAAAACATGCTCTTTAAAAAGGCGTAGAGCCTAACTCCGTTACTCAACCAATTTGGCCAGGTAGGTGTCTATCATGGGAGCCTCACCGTGCTAGGGTGATCGATTGGCCGATCCACATAGACTAGCCCCGCCTTCGGCACCAAAAGGTTTTTGGAATAACTTAGTCGATCTATGCCTGTGACAACCGCTTCCGATACCAAACCGTAACATCCCATTTTCGAAAGCAAGATATTTTTTTTTTCATCGAGTAGAGCATCGGAGCGATTGAGTAACCGATACATTTATTCAAATTGCCGTAAGTCCGGCCGATTTACAAAAGCGGTACAATGACCGAGAGTTTTCATAGTAAATAACAACAGAAGTGTCTCCCTGGCAACACTCATGCTGTGGCAACAAAAGGAATCCTCCGGCTGGGACTCTAAGCGTGCTGCTTGCCCTTATCTTCGGCGCTCGGCCCTCCCGACCGGGCTATTTTAAATGCCGAGGTCCAAATGCACATCGGACCTCGTGTAACGGTTAACCTCATATTTACATACACAACATATGGAAGACATCATAGCATTAATCAAAACATAAGTATATAGCAGATGAAAGATTAATATAACAACAAGACACATCTCATGTAAAGTTATCTATGCTAACAAGACACATCGCATGTAAAGTTATCTATGTTAACAAGACACATCTCATGTAAAGTTATCTATACAATTCACTCGTATAGTCATCTATCACATATAAGTATACAAGTAAATATCGAGTTAGTGTTACAAAGACGCGAACGTACATTCGTTGACGGAAAACGGTACTTTTACGTAAAACGGTAAATTTCCGACACGAAAAAAACAGCGGTGTGGCATAACAAATGCTCGACAGCGGTACGATTATCTCATATATCCTATAAGGATAATATTTAACAACTTTTAGCAGCATAACAGGCATTTTAGGTACAAATTACCATTTTGCCCCGAACCCCTAATCGGCGGAATTTCGCCAAAGCTTCATTTGTTTTCGCTCTATCTCTAGAATTTTGACAGATCTTTTCCCTCATCATATTTTCGAAATATATATCATATTTACCCCTAAATATGATATCTAGACTATCTTGAAAAATTAAAGATAAATCTAGCATTCCTACTATATCTACCGAAAGAACTACCGAACCTAAAGACCGTGGACCGAAGAACTTACCCGACTTTGCTCGACTTTCTCCGAGCTTCTCTCTCTAACTTCTCTCTAAGAGGCAGATTTTTGGTGTGAGAAATGAAGAATAGGAGCTTGGTATTTATAGAAGAGACGGATGGCGTAACGGTAAATAATTCGAACTTCGCCCTTGACGAATATGGACCGTAGGATCGCATTTTGAGGACAAAACACTCTTGGCCATCCATGGTCAAGATCGAAATCTAAGAGCCCTAAAGTCAATGGATGAGTTGTCATCCATGACTCTTGCTTTATGGCCTCCGCCCGATAAAGCTACTCCGATCGGGTCCGTTTTCGCGCGATTTCGTTAAACTCAAAAATCCGGCGTGTAACTTTGAAGATCTTTCCATCCTCTTTCATATTATCTATTTGGATCCTCTTTTTGATCATATCCAGGTATTCTCCGGTGCGTCGGAAGATATTCGGACAAACGCGTCCGGATTACATAAATCGCTCCGATAGAACCAACTTCTCGACAACAATTCATCAATCGTAAAACGTCCAATTGTTGCCTAACTTAATCTCGTGTTTAAAAAGACGCAATTGTTTCTATAGGTTCTCACTTTGCCTATCCGACTCTACTCTATCCGATCAACTTTTCGTCTTATTTGAAATCGGGGTTTTCGGTTGCGGAAACAACGCTCGGTAAATTCTTTCTTCGTGTAAAAATTCACTCGTTCTTAATTTGATCAGTCCAAAAAGACTTTTACTTCGGTTTACCTGTAGAATTTATTTCTAACTTTTCCCCGATGCGCCTCTATGTTTGACTCACCGCATTATATTATTATTTTATTCTAATTACCTTCACATTTATTTTTTTTTCTTTTATTTTTTATTTATTTTTCTAAGCATAAAATATTTTATTACTTTTTTTATTTATTTAATAATTTCGATTTTCTCCAATTAAAAATAATTATTTAAATTATTTTTAATTCATTTACTTTATACCTTAATTATCCCATTAATTACCAGATTAGCCACTTACTTATTTTTGATAATTTTCTTAATTAGGATAAATCATTATCTCATAACTATTTTACTTACATTGGTATTTTATATCCCATGTAAAATATTAAAAATCATGGGGTCACTTATGATCCCAAAATAATACTTAATTTTGCCTCATTATTTTTCAAGGAAATTATCCCAAAAATTCCTCAAATTAGAGACAACATACTTTCTAATTTTTAACAAATATTTAATTGCCTCCTGGGATTTATCATAATATTTTTAGGCTATTTAATGCCTCAAAATACATTTTATGGATTTTAGCTCTTTATCTCTCCTAATTTCCATAGTAATTACCTTAGAAAATAAGATAATTATTACTTATTATTTGAAACCACATGTTCACCTATTTCCAATAGGTATTATTTACTGAATTTATGATATTTATCATAAGTCAAATTTTAGGGTATTACAATAAAAATTCAAATAATCAATCCAATCCAAACGAAATATGTTTACAATCTCAAACTAGATTGTTCTCAATTAACACAACTTGAAACCCTTTAAAACTAAAGAACCTCAAGTTTGGATTAAGAAGATAAAAGAATAACACTCCCTTGTGGTCTTTAAGTGTAAGTTGCGCCAAACTTTCCTCCACGCCCTCCCAAGTTGTCTCCCAAGTAAGCTTAAGCTGCCATGGAAATCATTCCTCCACCAAGCTTCAAGCAATCAACCACGTCCATGAGAAAATCTTGAGAATAATTGATAAATTCAATTGCGCCTCGACTACTACGCATCCACTGGGGAGATATGAATTGAATAAATCAATTGATGAATAGAGAATAGAGAATTCAGTTGATGCGCAGGAGATGATTGTGGGTCCCGTGAGTGAAAGAATGAATAAATCAATCTTCAGCGTGCGCCTCTTAATCTCGCGGCTCTGTCTTCAGCGTGCGTCTCCCTCGTGCGTGAGTGTGGTCTAGGTCTCAGCGTGTACCGTCTGGCTCCTTCGGCTCTCCAAGAGGGCGTCTTTTTATAGGCAGCAGTTAGGTCAATTAATGAGAGGAAGAGAGGGCTTTTGGGTACCAACTTGAACCCATTAAAATTTAGGAAACTCAATACAATTCCACCATTATATTTCCTTTCAGCTTCCAAATTTAATTCTGATCGTAGGATCTTCTAATATGCTTTCCTTGTCCAGCAATAATTAAAAAAAATCGTGACCTATCATATATTTGGAAATATTATTCAATTACAAGATATCAATCAGAATATTAATAATTTAAGCCTAATAATCTCACAATTAATTGTGATTTATATTATTTCCTAAAATGGGCTAATAATCCAAATATTACCTAATAATTCCAAATTAGCCTAAAACAGTCTCCAAAATAAATGAATAAGGCGGGATAAAATATATGAAATTTGGGATTTATCAATGATCTTCAGTGGGAACATGATATTAGGTTTATGGTTGTTACAGGCATTCTACTGACGAGAGACCAAATGCATAGCTAAGGTTGCCATCAGTTCCAAAACCTGGATTCGCGTCTATGGAATACTTATTATAAAATACCGATGAATCAAGTGGAAGTGTATTCATTGCGCACAAAGTCGTGGAAGGAAGTAAAATTTCAAAACTTGAAAGGTTTATGAGTTGGATCTGAAAATGTTACTGCAAATGGAGCTGTGTTTTGGTTTGGTTTCAAAGGAGGAGGAGGAGAACGTCATGGTTATAATATGATAGTTTTATTTGACTTAGCAATTGAGGTGTTTAGATTGATTCCAATGCCTAATGGAGATTAAATCGGAATGCAAAAACTTAATGTCTATGGAAATAACCTTGCTATTCTTTGTAACAAATGGTGTGAAATATTTAAAGATTATTGTGGTGTCAATTTGTTGGTGATGGAGGAGGCTACATGCACAACTGGAGAGAGCTGGACTAAAAAAATACACTGGCTTTTCCTATAAAGGCTTGATGGAATTAGATCCAATGGCGATTTGGAGGAATGAAATTCTCTGCAAAATTAATTTTAGATTTAGAGAGGAGGATGATGGAAAAGAAGTTCTATATTTGATTAATATGACATTTGATGAACTTGATTCATTAGCTTTAAGTAAACATGGGAAATGCTTTAGAATTTTTAATTATGTGGAAAGTCATGTATCCATTGACAATATTCATATCCAAGAACCTTGATCCTAGATTTTAATAATTTTGAAAATGTTGTTTGTGCAAGCACTTATTGTTTTTATAGGGGTTAATTAAGGTGCAGATTGGCCAACAAAGTATTACGCTAGGAGCATCTGGCACAAAAATGTATTGAAGGTATCTTAAATACCAACCAATAATTTTTTTTAAAAAAAAAATAAATAAATTACCAATCAACTATTAAAAATGGAAACTATCATAGTAACGTTAAATTCAGACAAACTCTGTTTGTTCCCAAGAAAGGAATAAGCTCGGAATCACGCCAAATTGCAGCCGCCATAATATTCTAGCATGCCATGTCTACAATCTTTTTCGGGTTTCTCTTACATAAAAGATGGATTTCAATTCTCTGGATGTAAAGAGAGTGAGGCTCCTCTTCTAAGTAGTTTAATCATATTCTTGAATTATTGCAAGGGAGTGATATTTGAAACTCATGGTCCTAGCAACCCCATAGATGATTCAAAAGGAATGTGTAGTACAAAGAAGATTATGAATGGCTTAAACCCTGGGGATTTTCGATGCCCGATTTCGCTTGAGCTAGTGACGAACCCAGTAACTGTATCAACAAGTCATACCTGCAATTGAAGTTTGATCCAACAATGGCTGAAATCTGGAACCAAAACCTGTCCCAAAACAGGAGGCTCACGCCATACAATTTTTGTCCTGGTTTCTTTCTCAGAGGCTCATTTTTGGAACAATGGAGTAGAAGAACAAAGCAGCATACGAGATTTGTTTGCTTGGAAGATCCAACATTTTTAACCAGCCATGTTTGACCCAAGTAGGGCAGTGTCACCTTTGCTTCTACTTTTGTCAACAAGGCACAAACGGCATTTGATTGATTTTAACGTTATTGTGATAATTTCCATTTTTTATAGGGGATTGGTAAAAAAAAAAAAAAAAAAAAAAAATTGTTGGTTGGTATTTAAGGTATCTTCAATACATTTTTGCGCCAAATACTCCTAGTGTAATACTTCTTTGGCCAATCTGCACCTTAACCCTTTTTATAGTTGTTGATTGTTGATGTAATTAGTGATGGTGTTTTCTGAAATGAGGAATTATAATTTTTTTCTTGCCAGCGAGGACTTAGATATATAATCAATAACAAATGTTTCAAGCCTCATTTAATCTGTTCATGATATCAAGTTGTCCAGAGTGCATTAGGGGGGGGGAGGAGTTTTTGCTTTCTTGGAGTGAGGACAAAAGTAGCAAATGACAAAAGGAAATAAGTGATTAAACTGCAATATTACAATGCAGAGTAAGTATTTTGTATGAAAGAGTTAATTCTTTCAATTAAACAAAAGAATCAATTCTTTTTTATAAAAGAGTTAACTCTTTCAATATTTTTCAACTTATTACGACAGGTACAAATTACATGAATGGCGATATATATCCGAAAGAACTTATGGCCTCCACGCTAAGTCAAAATTATGTCTTTAAACTACCTTTTTTCCCCACTCTCCTAACTCTTTCAATATTGTTCAGGTAAAAAAAAATATTAAAATGTCGAACCATACTTCCAATGTTTCAATAAAATTAACACATAAAAAGCTGATGACTGCGCGCGCGCGCGAACAACGATGACAAAAAGCATCAAAATGTAATATTGTCATAATCTACGAGTATATTGTTGTTTAATGGGTTCTCATGTTATAGATTGAGCGATATTCCTTGGATTTTTTTTTTTCTCCATAATTCATGTACTCATTAGATCCCTCATAGAGAGTTCGAACTCACAATCTCCAACTTAAGAAAGCTATAAGAAATGTGTTTGGTGTCATTAAGACTACAAAACCACGAAAATTATATTCCTTAGATTGGTTCATTAGATTGGGGAAATAAGATTATGACGCACGCATACAAGGCGTGGTTATCCAACTTTTGAATATATATTGATAATTATAACATCTAAACATTCAAAGAATTTAATTATGATCACTTTCACGAACCATTCTATTATTTTTTTCTTTGTGGCCTTATTCATGAATCAAGTTATTAAGTGTGTGAACATTCACATGTACTGAATAAATTAAGATTCATTGAGTTAAAAAATGTACAATTATGTTGTCAGGAGAAATACAATGTTAGTATTTAATGATTTCAGGCTTATAAATAGAGGCCCTCCAGGTAAAGCAAAGCAAAGCACCTTCACCACCATGCCGCTATTTTGTGAGTGGTCTTGTCATCTTGTCTATATTTCTCTGATAGTTTCATAATAATTTTGTCCATATATCTTGTGTCCTTTTGATATTATAGGAGCCAATTTCTTTCTCTCTTTCTTTAATGAAAGAAGTTAATATTCATATTTGTCTTTCTTTGGTAGGGAAAAGAAGATCAAACCAACATAACCAAGAAACATCGTCTGAAAAGACCCATGAACCCCACCGTACATTTTTCCAATTTATCCAATTTAAGTTGCACCAGGCCATCAGAGCTCTTGTCGGAGAACAACCTTCCAATACCTCCGATATCTCTCCTTTACCAATGGTGAGCACCGTGAATGAGCCCAACAATCCCTTTCTTCCCGATGATGTCATAGTTAATATTCTCAAAAGACTTCCAGTGAAATCCCTAATCCAGTTTCAATGCGTATGTAAAGATTGGAAAAATCTCATTAAGACATCGTCTTTCATTCAAGACCACCTCCACCATTCTAGCCATCAAAACCCTTCACTTTTCCTCCGATGGCACAATTCCATTCGAATGCAGTTTGGTTTACTGGATGGCGATCGTGACAAGGAAGTCCTTGAAGTTGAAAATTCACCTTTGACCAATTTGTTTTTTGCTAGGATCGTTGGTTCGAGCAATGGCCTACTCTGTGTTGAAGCTTGTGACAATGATACATATCCTTTTCCCCTTTTATTGTGGAACCCAGTGATTAGAGAGGTTAGAAAGGTGCGTCGCAGAACTATTATTGATTTTGAGCTTGATGACTTGTTAGGCTTTGGGTTCAGTCAAGTTGATAATGATTACAAGATAGTGAGAATTAAGGTTCCTGAATATGAATTTGTGGCTAACCCAGTGGAAGTGTATTCAATAAATTCTGGGTCATGGAAGGTGATAGAATTTGAGAACTTAGAAGGTGTAGCTATTAGAAGTCATAGGAATGTCACTGTTAATGGAGTCATGTTCTGGATTGGAGGAAAGCAAGGTGTGGATGATGATTATAGTCTCATACTTTCTTTTGACCTATCAAAGGAGGTGTGGACAGTGATACCAATGCCTGATTTAAACTATTATGATAGAATAAGGCTGATCGAGTAGAAGAACAAACTCGTTGTGCTTGCTGGTTTTTTTGGGGAAGATAAATCTTATTTGATTCATTTGTGGGTGGTGGAGGAGGATGCATGTTAATCTAGCGAGAGATGGATATGGACTAAAGTATTTACTAGCAGCCCCTTTCCGCCCAAGTTAGATCCAGTGACTATTTGGAGGAACGAGATTGTCTTCTGTCCTTTTTATCAGTCTGATTATGGTGTTTCAACGCCAATTTTATATATGCTCAACCTCACTACTAATGAGTTTAAGAGGTTTCCCATAAGATCTTCTCAAAATGATAGAATCAACATCAAAATTTTTAGTTATGTTGAAAGCCTTGTATCATTTGACAACATCAACATTGAAGATGTTGCATCCTGAATTTTAATTGTTACAGTGCCGGTTTACTTGTTCAGAACATTTTTGTAGCTTATATCATTATTTATTTTCTGTCAATCTTTCTTGTAAGGTTAGGTGGCCATGTAGTGATGATTTATATAGTCTTCCTTTGGTTATATCTCTTTTCCGATATTTATTGTTAATTATTTGTTACTATTGATTTAATGTTTGAGCTATTAATCCATTGGTTAATTATTTAACATATCCTTACTTTAGTATTTGTTTCCTTATCATGTTAATTGTTAACAGATGTTTCCCACTGCAATTTATTTTTATCTAAAAGAGGCTATTATTAAATCGACAACCAGAGTACATTTTTGGATAACAAAATGAAACGACGATAACAAAGCAAATGGAAAAAGCCAGAAAGTAAGCAACAAGGTTGACCAATGCCCATCTGTGACTCAGAAGCAAGTTGAGCCTTTATAGCATCTGAAGTTAGTAAAGATTGTAAAGAGAGTGATGGTTCAGAAACCCACCCTATTATGCACACCCCCTTAAAAACTTTAGCTGCAAGATGATCAGTTGTTGCATGAGCCCGACAAGGAGCAAAAGATCTAGCTAGACAAGGTGTAACCAACTTCAGATGCAAGAAGATTGATGATGTCCTGAAGAATGCCTCGGCATTTCCAGTCATACAAATCTGGTTTTTTGGTGGCGACATTATTCTGAAGAAGCTTACAATCAGTTTCAAGGATCACCTTATCATGCCCCTTAATGACCCTTATTGTAATATCCTGAATTTTGGGCCTAGATGTAACATCCCAAATTTTGGAATTGAGAAATTAGAAATATTGAATGAGAATTCATTGTGAAGATTTGGCCTACAAATAATTATGTAATGAACAATTGGAATTTAAGGGCCTATATTCCTTGAAATTTCGAGAAAAGAATAAATTCAAGGAATGTTTGTAAGGGATTAGTTTTGGCCTAGAAATATTAGAATCAATAATTTATGGCCAAAAATAATTATTGGAAGTCAAGGCCTATTTTCATGAATTTTTGGGAAAAGAATTATTGAATTCTAATGACTCAATATTAGAAAGAAAAAGGAAATATATGAAATAGTGAAACCATGCTCATGGGACCCAAGAGTTAACCATTCATGCAACACAATTTGGGTAGCACGTGATGCATGCATATTTGGATAGCTTCTCTATTATTCATTGCTAATTGAACTTGCAAAGAGGCAGCACGTGTGTGTGTGTATATATATATATATATATATATATATTAAGCAGAACCATACTTCTTCATTATTCATTCTCCATTTGATTAATTCCTCTTCGGCCCAACAGCAAATCAGGGAAAGCTGAGAAAACACAGCAGCGCAATATGTATATTCCTCCACTCTATTTATCTCATTGACCCATATGCTACAGAATCAATTCAGCCCATACTCCTCATTAACTCAGCCCGTTATTCATTCAGCCTAACACCAAACACTGAGGATGAGAGTTGGCAACAGATCACAGCACGTGTACATGCACTTTCGGACAACAGAGGCATACATATTCCCTTAGAATTCAGAAATGCACAAACGCTCATGCTCCATTACTCCTCTGTGTCTCTTGAATACAGCAGCTCGTGCGCACCATCTCGGACAGCAAAAGAAATACACAGCCATACTCCACTATTCTTGTGCTTCGTTCATGACTGCTTCACTTTGCTTCGACAAGCAAGGCAGAATATTCCCCTTGAATTCAGTATGACAGAACCCATTCTGCACTGTCTCGAACTCAGGAACTTGTGCGTCACTATACTCACCACTTCAGCAACGCACTCCCTCATTTCTGTGTTTCATTTTCTGCCTCAATACAGAACTGAAAGAAAGAGAGAATGAGAGTGCGGGAGTTTGACACCAAGAGAGATGAGACCGAGATGGAGTTGAGAGTTGAGAACTGAAAGTACAGAGATGCTGAGTAAGAACAGAATCGAGCGAGAAAAACGCCAAGAATGTGTGAAGGAGAGAGTTAAACTGAGAGTGAGAGACTTTGCATGAGCATGAGCTGGGTATTTGAAAGATCAAGAGAGTTGAGGAAGTGCTCTGGTTCATCTCTGCACAGAAACGAAGAAACAGAGAACGTGAGAAGCACGACGGTTGGAAGGAAAGGAGTATGAACGTGCATGCAAACTTGTATATCAAACAAGGTGAGACTTGAATCTCTTTCCTTGCTCTTCCCACCCATTTGGGTTCTGTGAAGAAGCTTATGCAGCATGATCTAGGTTCTGCATAATGACACTCTGTTTTGGGAACTAAAACGGGAAAATGTTAACGTTGTATGTCCATTTCATCTCTGTGATTTGTGTGTTGAAACAGAGAATATATGAAGCTTCACGTTGAAAGAAAATGTGAGTGGGCTCTCATTAGTTATTGTTGAACGTGAGGGTTTGTTGCTTCTGGGAATACACAGCTGAACATGAAGATATAAGTTGCTGTCATGGTTCTGGAAATTGAACTTTCAGCTGAAGCAGTAGTCTTTGAGCAAGGTAAAACCGGGGTAAACAAACTATTTTGACCATGAAATTTTGTGGATATTTAGTACACATCATGATCTTTAATATGAGCCAAAGAACACCCAAATCCGATGTGTACAATGAGAATTATGAATTTCCAAAGATTGAAAGAAAAACTGAAAGGCTGTCAGTTTTTCAGAAATGAACAGTAGTTTTCGTGTTCCATTTTGAAATAGTAAATGATCTAGTTTTTCTGTGAAATTTTCCAGATATAAACTAGACACAACAAGGTTTGAGTTGATAGGTCACAAGCCTTATTCAGAGTTATATCCAGAGAGAAATGAATTTTTGAAAATGACCTATTAAACTGGAACCTCTTTCTGGACAGCGAAGAAAGAATGAAAAACTGGCAATGATACAGAAAGAAATAAGTCTAGTTATTATTTGTCCATGAAACTAGACTTAATTAGTGACTTATAGAAATTTGAACCACCCCAATCGGAGTCCTGAAGAATTAATTATGATTTTTTGAAGTTTGGCCAAAATGTTGACATCTTTTAGCTACCATGCGAATTTAAGAAAGAAATGGCCAAAGTAATAAGAATAAACTCCAATGGTGTAAGAAAGCCTATGAGGCTAAGATAGCCCATTAGGTATTTATTTTCGTGGCTCTAATTATATGAACATGTGTTTAGGCCATGAGAAGTCAATCAAGAAAGAAAGAAAGAAAAAGAATGGAAGATGCTTCAAGCAACTTCAGTGGTTGGAAGAAAAGGTACAAGCGAGGACACATGCTAAGGTAGTGGACTTACCCTACTTGCGTGTATTGATTTATCTGCTTGTGTGTTAATATGCATGATTGCTTTACTTGCTTGTTTAACATGTTTGAATGGTTGAAGCTCTGTTTCTAATTATGCTATGACCATGAGTATATTTTATGAAGCATTGAAGCATGCAGAAATGTCATTATGTTAACATGAGCCTATGTAAGGCAAGCATATCATACACTAGCATTTATCTTACATGCATTGTTCGGTAATGTTTGCTCTTCGAGATTCCCTAATCTCACCCCCACAACCAACCATTAGGCGAGTGAGCACGGCGGAGAAGTGTTGCACCGATGCAAGAATGGAGTGTCGCTTGAAGACGGCACACTTTGAAGAGAGTGCTTGAAGTTGCTGTAGAAAGGATGAGCAGAGCAGAGAGCAAAGACACTCTGATAGCTATGACAACGGCCCTGAAGAATGTTGACGCTTCTGTATAAATAATAAAAGGCCGGGTGTCTAATTTTGAGTATGTGTTTAAGAACGCTTCCGCATATGCCAAATAAAGAAGATCCAGATGGGTTGTTAGAATCACACTACCCGCCACCCGTAAAGGGCGAGACCGGTAGGGGTGTTACACTAGATATTTGGGAATAAGCCTATAAAAGGCAGGCGACTAAGCCCAGTTCGAGCATTGTCCCAAGAATGTCGAGGGATAGGAAGTCTTTCGGAGGACTGAGTAACTCAGCTATACAAGTTAGTGGACTTAGTATGTATAAGCCGGGGAATTAAAGTGTTAGTGAAAAACGGGCATAAAAGACCCATACGGTATAAATTTGATTGGAAAAGATGCCACCTAACTATGTCCTTAGGTATAGAACAATTAGTTGAGTGAAAATATGCCGGTATAAGTAAGAATACGACATTTTCAGGGCAGTCGGGTATGCCCTGCGTTTTTTAGTAAAACCCGAGCAGGATCTCGAGCAAACACTGATAAAGTAACTTTAATAAAGTAAGTCATGATGACCCATGATAACATGCTTTTGTGTTGGTCTAATAAGAGCATGACATGTGTCTTGTCATTATGACAAAACATAAAGCTACTTTTGTGTTGGCGCAATAGAAACATGACACATGTCATCTCATTATGACATACTTTTGTGTTGGTCCAGTAGAAACATGACACGTGTCCTCCATCATGACAAGTCAAAAGCTACTTTTGTTGGTCAAATAGAAATGTGACACGTGTCCCCTCATTATGACATAACTTTTGAGTCATCGCCACAAGATCATGACACATGTCCCGTAATCATGACAAGGCATAAAGCTACTTTAATGTGGTCCAATCGAAAGAGGACACGTGGCGCTACACGTGGCACAATCTAGACTATACACACGGCGCATTATGGACCAGACACGTGGCGCGTTCTGGACCACACCCGTGTTCTATATATACCCCTTCCCCTTCATTTGTGAATAGCCAAAAACATGGAAAAGAGGAAAGAAGGAGTGAAAAACGAAATAGAGAGAGAGATCGAGGGAGGGAGAAGAAAGGGGCCGATTTCACCTCCGATTTGGTGTTTTTAGCTCCCAGAGCCTTCTCCAATGTTGTTCCTCTTGGCGAAAGCAACGTTTCTATAGGTTCGGATTCTTGGTATGAGGTGTTTGGTGATGTCTACATGGTGGAGGTGCTGCCGGATGTCCAAACTGATCACGAAATCAAGTCTTGACCGAAACTGGAAGGGGCTTTAAGGAGGAGAAGTTTCAAAGGGAAGTTAAGGTCTAGAACAAGAAGTGTCGTCGCCGGGAGCTTTTAAAAGAATTTGGAGAAAGTAATTGACAGTATAAGTTTGTCAGGTAGTAACCTTAATCTCATATACTTTGTATGACTTTGTATGTATGCTTTACCATGATTGTGTATGCATTCGGTGTTGTTATTTGCCAAGCGCTTTGGTACCGGAACCGCTGTGTGCGACTAGGGCCTTGTTGTGCCTTGTAGTCTGTGCTATGTGCTATAGAGACTGCTTGTTCCGGATTAGGCTTTGTGCCTCGCTGTGTGCGACCTACTGAATGCTTTACAGTTTGTGCTTATGATGTTCTTACATGCTTTGATTATACTTTGTATATGAGATTAACGGTTACTCTAAAATCCTTCGGGATTCCAGCCTCTGTTGCTACCTGTATGTTGTATAGTTTATTGGATATAGCTCCCAGGCGAATATTAGCAGATGAAGATGTTGGACCAGTTCCAGAATATTCGAAGAATTGCTGTAGAGATTTTATGTAATTATATTTTAACCAAGGTTTGTAATTTATTATCAGTATACTATGCCCAAATTGTTTTACCACTACGCTGTGTATATTGCTCTGATATGTGATATTATATTGGAAAAGTGTAACAGTTGGATTTAATAAATAAGAAGTATCATACTACCCGCCACCTGTGAAGGCGAGGCCGGTAGGGGTGTAACAGTAATCATGAGCCAACAATAGAAACACTTCATCAAATTCAAAAGCCAATCAAACAAGACTATTTTGATAAGGTCAAACAAGATTTTTTTTTAATGGCAAATAAGATTATTTTGACTTGAAAAAATGTGAGATGATGATAATGAACTTTAATTTCACTCAAAAAATAATAAGAAGAAGAATGACCTTTGATGTCTCAAAATAAAATATTGCGATATTCTTATTTTTTAAAAAAGAAAAAATCTTGAATAAGATTTTAATTAAAAAAACTAAATGTGGTAATTAATTATGAAATGATAATCACTTAATTAAATGATCTTTCGTTGAAATCTATAAAATATTATATTGAATTAAAATTGACTAAATTGCTTTAAAATTGGAGATACCTTCACGGTACATATATATACACACACACGTACACACATACATGCCGATTTCCATAAGCACATTCTCTATACACTTTTAACATTCAACCACTGAATTTGTATTTTCAATTTGGATTTGTGTACGCAGGCATTAGCAAATGGGAGGTACAAGGCAGTGGTGGACAGCCAATGTGGTCGGAGGTCTTTGGCATTCTTTATGAACCCTAAAGATGATAAGTTGGTTCAACCTCCTTCAGAAATTTTGAGCTCGGATGGGGCAAGGAACTATCCTGATTTCACATGGTCTGAATTGGCCAATTTTACTCGGGGGCACTACAGAGCTGATGAATTTACCTTCCTGAACTTTCTAACGTTCCGATCTGCGAAGCCTCAAGCTTTTTCTACTTGAGCCCTTGCTTCTCTAGCTATTATTTGTCTCTGAGCTTCTACAGCTTTTACTTCTTATCTGCAATAACGAATAAAATGTTGTGTTAGTACTATGATGTTATACGTTCCATGCATGGACTTCTATGTTTTCTTTTTTGCTATGGCTTGTTTAAACGTAAAGAGAAAGAGTTAGAGAATTGAGAATGATTTGTAGGTGTAAAGAGAATAATGGACTTCTATGTTTTCTTTTTTGCTATGGCTTGTTTAAACGTAAAGAGAAAGAGTTAGAGAATTGAGAATGATTTGTAGGTGTAAAGAGAATAAATTCCAGTCAATGTAAAATTGAGAAACTTTTTCAGTTTAAGATATATTTAATAACTTAATTATCATTCTTTATTGGGTTTAATGTTTCTGCATTTGCTACAGAAACTTTTTGTCTGCAGCACTCATATAAAAGTGAGTGGGTCTCACTTATATTTTCTCTCTTATCTCTTTACAATGGGATCCACTCATTTTTATATAAGTGCTAGAGAAAAAAAAGTTTCTATAGCAAATGTAGAAACATTAAACCCTTCTTTATTATATAATAGTTAGTTTAAGGGAAAAGTATTTCTCCAGTCACTCACTAGAGATAAGTTTATCTCTAGTGACCCCTAAAACTACGTCGTTTTCAATTAATGAAGGGTATGTTTGTAATTTTAGGTTAATTAATAAAGGGTGTTTCGGTAAAATTTATATGATAAAAAAGTAAGTAAAATTACAAAAACATCATTCATTAATCTAAAACTTAGTTTTGGGAGTCACTGGAAATAATTTATCTCCAGTAACTGGAAAAATCTTTTACCCTTAGTTTAAATGGACTTATAGTATAAGCACGAGGTGGTAGTTAAGCTGTATGAAATTTCAGCTTGGCACATGACTATCATCAAACGTATAGCCGAACTTGCTTCATATCAATATTTGTTTTATCTCTCCTTTCTCGATTGTATTGTTCTTTGGTTCCCAATCAAAACTAAATAAGCTGATAGTGTAATTTTCACCGTTAAAAATATGGATCCCAAGCAGAATGCTAATGTGATCAAATCCTATAATCACACCACAAATTTAAATACATAATCTTTGTCATTACAAGGATATTATGATTTAAATTTTTAGCTAATCACCAATCACTATTTTACCTCCTTCTACCCCTACCATTATTGTAATAAAAGTTTATTATAACTTTATAATATATCTATAAAAATTAATATAATATTATTCATTTGTTTATTTTTATTTTATAAACCGTATAGGGTGTGATCGCACAGATATATAGATATAATAATGCAAATTCCAATCGTGTAATTTGTTAAATATTGTAACTATAAAAATTAATATAATATTATTCAAAATTTCAAATTAATAATAGTAACTATAAGTTTGGAGATATTTTAATCAATATTTTCTGTCATTATTATCTATAACGAAATCCGATTTTAATTACAATTTTTTAATGTAGAATATAATTTTGTAATGTTAAAGCTCTTTAATCTAATTGCTCTTTCATTACACCACAGATTCGTTCTTAGTTACCAAACGGGCCTGGTCCACATTCAGTTTCAATCTTTTTGTTGTAACCAAGTCTCCTGGGATGCAGCCCACAATAGGGAGTGTTCTTCGATTATGGGTGCAAAATAATTTAGGGCGTTTTAGGTGCATCCTTCACGGATGTTACTTTATGTAATTTTAAATATTATTTTCGTCAAAAAAAGGGTATTTTAGCCCAAAACATACCATTTAACTATAAGATAACTGTTAATCCCTTTTATTCTAAATATATTTTGTTTTGGAGTTTTTTAGAAGCCCGCCAAAAGGTGCATGACACATAAGAAAAGTAATATAGCATATTGCATGCTATATGTAAAACAATATGTGGTATTTTAATTTTTTATATTATAAAATAAATTACCATAAAGTATTAAACTTTTACTATTATAATTTCCACAGTTACTATGAGAAATATATAATCCATGATACTTACACAGGTAAAACAATATGCTTACACTATGTCACTTTGATACTAGATTGGTATCAAAGCTTCCTTACGTTATACCACTTTGATACCAGGTTGGTATTAGAGCTTGCAATCATTATGCCAAAAACAAGTTTGTAATCATTGAGCATTCTTACACTATGCCACTTTGATAGCATGTTGGTATCAAAATACGCTCACATTACCCATATATGAGATTGTTTTTTTCCCTCACATTTCTATTAATTTACAATATTGAGAGTTATACTAGATGTAGATATAACAGCTCTTTTAGCAATTTTTTTACCATGTCTTTTGGCAATTGATTCGAGGTACATTTCCTCTTTGGTATCATAAGACACGTCTTCATTAACTCATGAAAGTAACCTCCATTGCCATACACACATTGCAATTAATATATTCAATTATGATAGGGGAATATGGGACTGTGGGTGTCTCTCTACCGCTCTCTTTCTTCTATCCCGATTTTGGGAAAGAGACTCACTAATTTATAAACGAGTTCTTTTGGGGGGAAAGAGGGAAAGAAAATGAATAAAAACACGGAAATGAAAGGGGAAAAAGAATCGGGGGATAAAAATGAAAGAAAATTTATCTACGGTGATACACAAGGAGGATGATAAGGAGGTGTTTTAGAGTATGCTTACAATATGTCACTTTGATACTAGATTGGTATCAGAGTACGCTTACATTATACCACTATGATAACCTGTTGGTATCAAAGCATGCTTTCACAACATTATAACCAAGTTTTAATATGAGAAACTTTGAGTTGTAGGCTAAGCATGCTCACACTACGACACTCTGATACCAAGTTAGTATCACAATCAGCTTTTTCTACATTAGAAATTAATTTTAATTATGAAACGTTAGTGTTATGTGCTAAGTATGCTAACTCTTTGTTTCTTGTGTCTTCTGACTGCTGTTTTCTTTTGGTCTCTCCCATATCTAAAGAAAAAAAAAAATTAAAAATAATCCTAAATTTGCTCCTTAAGCATTTTTTGCTGACACTTCTCCGTTGTTATCATTTTTAACTTTTTCTGGTTTTGTGATATCTATTTCAAGAAGAAAAAAATCTGAAAAAAGTTGTTTAAAAAAACGGTCTTGTAGTTTCTTATTTAGTTGCGGTTGTTCCTGCTCATATCTAAAAGAAAACGAAAAAAAAGACTACTTATTCCCTATGATTTTATTTTCAGTGAGTTCAACTGTTTTCTCATATTTTCTTGTTCAGTTGATGTTGTATTTCCTATTTGATTTCACAAGTTCATCAAACCTTCAGATTTTATAGTTGTCTTCCATTTTATGAAGAGTGTGTTGAAACACAAAAGAAAGACGATTATTGCTGTGAGATCTAAGGTTTATATAACTTGAAATTGCAAAGTTTCACATCCGCTGCTGTAAGTTTGACAAAATAGATTTATATATGCCAAAACCAGCAGGTGTTTAATTGATTTGTATTTTCAAACTTCAATTTACATTTCAACGTTTGCAGCATATTCATGTGTGTCTGAATAATATAGAGCAACCAACAACAAGAAGAAACCTATTCCAACTATACTGAAGGCAAGTCTTAACTAATTTCACATTATGTGGAAATTATGTGTAAAGGTTTGATTCTAAGTTACTCAAACTTTAATTCTGTACAATTTAATACCTATAGTTTTAATTCGTTTAAGACTCGGTTCCTTACTTTCATTTGCTACAACTTGATTATTCTTATCGTAACAGCTATTTATGTCATTAGTACTTCAATTTAAGAAAATAAGTTTAATTTTTATAATTTTATTTTTAAAAATTTAGAGATTAGTATTTTAAATGATTAAACTAAAAAAAACAAAGTTGCATCAAATTAAAATTAATGAATTGAATTATACCTTAGTCAAAATTATAAAAACAATAAATATTGACACCAAATAATTATTTTTAAAAAAATCCTCTTACCATTTTAGTTCAATTACTGGCATCATTAAAAATATTTCTATAAGAAATTTAAATAATAAATTTTGTTAATTGCTAGAAATCCAAATAATCCTTGCAAAGCAAGCGTGCTCTTCCACTCCCATGCATCAGGACTCTTATTTTGCCGCTATTGATGACATTTTGTAATGTGCGGTAGTTGTTTTTTAATTTTGTTTCCCTTGTGTGTATATATAATCCCAGTACATATTATGAAAATGCAAAAAAGCATATATTCATTCTCAACAAAAGTAGGCAAAAATGACAGAATCTATTCAAATTTTAGAAGGGGGAGAAATGCAATTAGCATCCCCAGAGAATATGGAAAATCCCACGAGGATTTCAGAAACAGATTTGAATGATTATATTGAGCAAAGTTTGGGAAACTTTGGGATAATGCAATTCTTACAATCTCTACTTGTGGTCCTATCAATGGTATTTGATGTGCAACAAGCATCTGTTGCTGCTTTTATGGATGCCCACCCCACGTGGCATTGCAAAGCTACATGTAACAGAAGAAACTCCGACACTTCCAAACTCTCGAGATCTGCTTGGGATTGGAATAGGTCATCTTCTATGACAATTATATCCCAGTGGGGCCTTGAATGTGCCAGCACATTCCTCACAAGCTTACCCCAATCTTTCACACTATGATACTCTGAATAACCGTTGGTATCAGAGCATGCCTTCACACGCTGTCACACTACGACACTCTGATACCAAGTTGGTATCACAATGAGCTTATAGTACATTAGAAACAAGTTTTAATTATGAAACGTTAGTGTTATGTGCTAAGCATGCTAACACTATATCACCCTAATACTAGGTTGGTATCAGAGCTTACTTACGCTATACCACTCTGATACTAGGTTGGTATCAGAGCTTACAATCATTATGCCAAAAACATGTTTTAATTATAAAATGTTTGATTTATGGGTTGAGCATTCTTACACTACACAAAACACGCTTACATTACATCACTATGATACTTTCTACTCTTTCGTGAAATTTCTACTATGTCTAGAACTTGTTTTAGCATCAAACCACACCTACCATGAGAAGAATTTTGCTGATCAAATTTAAATTTAAGTGACGACATGTTTAGCATGGCAACAATATTGAGAAAAACAATAATGAGGATAGAGCAATAATCTCATCACATCTATAGATAACACTTTACCATATTCTAATATCACTGAATGTTTACCATATAAATTTATTCTATATAAATAGGTCCATACACCAAATAAACACAAAAGTTAAACAAATATTCGTTATGTTAGGAGAAAAAAAATTAACTGGTATAAAATACAAAAATTAACAGACAGAATCAGGCTGGGGTCAAATGTGAAGTTAATGTTGAAGGAGCATTTTCAAAAAGGAGCTTTTTCAAAAAGCGAGTGGATGGTATGGTTTATGTATCGGCTTGCCCACGCTGATTAACTCACCGCCAAACTTTGGGCTTTCTGCCTGGGTTCACCTCAAACAAGATGAACTTTTTTTTTTTTTTTTTGGCCAACAATAAGGTGAACTATTTAAACTCTAATAAAAAGATACACATTTAGAAGGTAAAAAATTTTGTATAAAAACCTCCCCAAACACACAAAACCTTCACTTCTTCACCCCGCCGTCCACTCCTTTTCCCAATAGTGCGAATTTGGAATCCCTAAGCATGCAGACGGCGAGTGGAGGCGACAATCCCCTATTGCCCCCAGAGATCATCATCAATATTATCAAAAGAGTTCCTGTCAAATCCATCGTTCGATTTCGATGTGTGTGTAGAGATTGGAAAAATCTCTTCAAAACCCCACATTTCATCACTGAACATGCCCGCCACTCTGCTCACGAAAAGCCTTTGCTTCTCCTCCATGAAACTGATCACTGTTACAAAGGTACGCTTCCGTTCTTACGTTTGGTTAATCAAAAGATGGAAACCTTAGATGTTTTGAGCATACCCTTGATCGATTGCTTTAAACATGATTGGAAAGTCATTGATTCTTGCAATGGCTTGCTTTGTGTCCAAGTCTATCTTGATCTGGGCACGTCTCCTTGGTCGCTTTGTCTGTGGAACCCAGTGATTAGGGAGGTCAGAGAAATACGTGAAACAAGATGGAATATCGGGGTTGATTATGCGGGCACGTACAAATTTGGATTAGGGTTCAGTAGCGTCATTAATGATTTCAAGATAGTGAAATTTTATAAACAAGAGTTCAGTAAAAGGAAGAATAAGAAGAAAGTCACCCTACCCAGGAATGGAGTGAAAGTATATTCTTTAAGCACAGGTTCATGGAAGGAACTAAAATTTGGAGCTTTACAGAATACAACAATTATATCAAAAAAAGCTTCCAGTGTTGATGGAACTATCTTTTGGTTAGGATTACAGGATTCTTGTCATGTATTGGTTTCATTCGACGTAGCGACTGAAGTGTTTACTATATCACAAATACCATTAACGTCTGAGCATCAGGTTTCCCAGACTGCAACTACTCTTGGTGTGTACCAGAACAAGTTTGCTATATACCAGCATTACCGTGATCGTTCTTTCAATTCTATCGATATATGGGCGATGGAGGAGGTTGCTAGTGAATCTGGCAAGAGTTTTAGCTGTGTTAAAATATATAACGTTGGCATAACTGCATACTTTTTTAGACCCTTGTGTATCTGGAGGAATGAAATTGTTTGTCGCGGCGACAAAGACGAGTATGAAAGTAAACGCAAGTACTGTCTTGAGCTGTTCAATGTCTCTACTAAGAAATGGAAGAAGTTCCCCAACTCCGACTCACCTGGCTATAACTTCTGTGCTGGTTTCAATTATGAAGAGAGCCTTATGTCTGTTTGGAACTCCTAGGTTGAATTGCCTTGCTCTGAAATATGATCATTTCCACATTTCATATTTCTTTTGTCTCTGCTCCTCAAAATATTTGAACTTTTTGGTTTTATCTATAATTCTTGAAGCCCCTTTGATTTGTGATATGTAATGAAGAAATTCAGTACTAGTTTTTTACAACTTTATTTTAGCCTACTATATATCATCATATGTTCAATTTTCATGGATAATATATAGTTTAGTTGTTACTTGTTGCTATATAACTTTGTTGGATTTTTTTATGGATGACTTTGTGGATTTTGTTGGCCACTTAATATTCTTACAGGGAAAGAAAGGTTAACGCGACAAATTTCAACATCTTACTTTCTCAATTTTTTAATCCAGTTGAGCATTATGATCAATTCCAAGTTTCATGATGAAAATAGGGATATAAATTTAATTAGTCAGATTAAACTCTGTGTTAATGAGGCCAAGTGTTTCTTTAGGAAGAGGGCCATGGAAGAAACAAGAATGTGCTCTTGTATAGGGTAATTGAGAAACTTGGTAAAAGGTGTTTCTTACTTGTTAACTTTATGTGATAAAATGGTTAGTTTTCATTATTACATATAATTGCTGCCATATAAACTATTTGCGTTTTGTTGACCATTTGTGGGGTTTTATGTTTATTGAATTGCAATATGCAAAACAAAGGCTATAAAAAGCTTTCTTCTAATAAGAAATTAGTTACTTCTTATATGATGCAGATGCCAATGGCTTAGTAAATGTATAGAGGCCCAAAACAAATAAGGAAAAGTTGAAGATAATTTTTAAAAGCTGATTTCAAGACTTCTTGGGCCATAATTTAATTAGGAAACACTATCTCATAAGGCCTAATAAGCAAGATTGGAAAAAAAAAAAAAGTGCCAACTCATTGGCTTAATGAATAAGCTTGGGGAAAAGAAAATAGAAGAGAATTCATCAATGGTGAATCATACCCCACGTGTCCCCTTGGCCCAAAATTCTTGTTTTGCACGACACTACTCCCTTTTCCCTCCTTGTAGGACAAGCCTCTGCCCTGCTACTCTTATATATCACCGACATGGAGAAGGAGTCTATTTCGTCAATTGGAATAAATTAGGGAAGAGAAGAAGATTTGTTTGAGACAAAAACCGAGGGGCGATGAAATAATTTTAACCCAAGCTTAGTCAGGAGTTGTGTGAGTGATTTAATGCCATTGCATATATATATATATATATATATATATGATTGCAAAAATATAATAATTGAAGCTTTATGGTTTGGAATAGGTTATTCGAACATGTAAAGCCCCTATCTGTATGTGTGTGTGTGTGTGTGTTCGTGAGTTTGTTGTGGGCTACGTGATGAATGAGGCAGGGGAGTATAATTGATGGGGATATATAAAGCTACAAAGTTGTTTTACCATAGAGGTATCAATGTGTGTATATATATGGATTAGTTTGATGGTGTTACTGTTTATTCCAAGCTGGGCATTCTTGAAAGAAAATTTCAGAATTGAGAAAAGTTTTTTGGATGGTTTAAAGAAGCCGAAATGGTTGATGAAATTTGAAATGGTTGTATTTCTCTTCATTATTATAGACAAACACAAACACACAAGTTTTTTGAAATGTTTGTGTTCCGTTTGGAGGTCATTAGATGCAAATTATTGAATCAAGAGTGATAGAAACCCAATCTTTAATAACTGAAATATTGGATGGGTATTTTAAAGTATTGGCTCATGTACAAGTCTCCGAAAATGATGCTGGAACAATGTTATAAAAGCTGGAAAACAATTTCCAGATTTGAAGTGAGATTTAGAAGAGCCCTTATGATAGTTAATTTCTTGAGTTATGACGTGAATGATAGCAGTTCTTAGGATTTGATTTGTGCCCAAAAACCCCCCAAGAAGATAGCAACAAGGAACAAGAGAAGGGGAGCATGATAAAGGTAGCTTTAATCATTAATTTCGTATATTTGCACTGGTTGCATGTTCATTTAATTTGTACCATTATTGTTGAAGTTAAGCACGAGAACATGTAAATTCCTTACTTTCATTATTTCCATGGCCATGTGTTATAATAGTTTCAGTTATTAAATTTTACATATATTCAGTTATTCTAAGGTATTGTTTTCTGCGGCTTGTTTAGCATGCTCAGTTATTTACCATGATATATTGAAATATGATTATTACTACTAAGATTCCCCAATGTCACCCCTCTCTATGTATTAACCATAAGAACAAGTACATCTAATGGAAAGGAGAAGGTGGTGGAGGCTTAGCTAAGGGGGATGGAAGAAAGTATGCTTTGTTAACCTAATTCTGCAGTAGTGTGGCTTATTATAATTATCATGGCATGTAAATTTTATGTTCGTTTTTTGTTGTACATATCTCTATAAAAAGTTTGAGATGAGTAGGTATAAACAGGGTAAAACTTTAGATTATTGTGGATAATTAGTAGCACATGCTTTCTGAAACGTCCTTTTGGCATCTGACTTCAGTTAGGGTAAAAGCTCGAGTTATTTCTTGATATTTGGCAGATCAATATTACACATCCTAAGCTTTAAAACAAGTACAAATTTGTAAGGAAATTTTGGACCCAATGGGACCCTGATGAAATTCTTATAAACATTAGGAGTTTTAAGGAAATTTTGGACCCAATGGGACCCTGATGAGCCCAGATCTTAATTTTATCATGAAACGCATTTCAAGAGCTTAAGTTTAAGCCTTGAACTGCTATTTTTAGAGTTATATTGAATTGGTTATACATTTTTAAAGTTCTCAGAAAATCTCAATCCAACATAAGTGTTAGAATTATAAGTGTTCGTGAGAAAGATTTTCATTGTTGGTATTTTCTGGGATCTTGAAAGAGTAATAGTGGTTCAGTCTCAACTAGATAGCTCTCATAAATCACCATAGAGTAAGGTAAGACATTTCTCACTGGGACTTTTTAGTGATTAATTACTTATATGACACTAAAAATTTCCTACAAGCCTTTTCGTATTGCTTTTTAGTAATATTTTCTCGCATTTATTTTCTTCGTCACCGTATATAATTATTATCTACACCCTTTGACACTAATTGATTTTTTGCGCATTAAATAATAAATTTTCGAAGTTGTAAACAAAAGTTTTTTGCGCATTAAATGATAAATTTGGGACGAATTGGATTTTCCTTTCCATCAAACGATATGTTTTCATAAACAATTTTAACTTTTTGAAACACGTGATGAAAGGAAGTAAAATATTCCAAACCTAGAAAACTTTTCAAGGTAATGGAACAAATTTTTAATTTTTCTTCCTCACCCTTACGTGTATTGTAAACATAATTTATTCTTTTATCGTTCATCTATATTTTTTTTTTTAAAAAAATATTTCTCCTCGTTCTTTCATTTGTTCCCCAACCACATTCCAAGCACTCCCATACAAGTTGGTGTCAATCAAGTGCAAATGGCTTCTTCCCTCAAGCAAGAAAAAGGAATTGAAAGACTAATTAGCCATTTTTGAATAGACAACATGATAAATTAGATGAAAGAAAATAGTTCATAATGAAAAACCTTCTCGAGGATATGAAACGTGTTCTGTAGTAGAACACAGATGTCCAGCTCTAGCAAGCTGGGAATGGTTTATGTTGGATCAAGGAGTCTTCTACTGATTGAGTATCAGTGGAAGGTACTAATGTTCTGTAGTAGAACACAGATGTCCAGCTCTAGCAAGCTGGGAATGATTTATGTTGGATCAAGGAGTCTTCTACTGATTGAGTATCAGTGGAAGGTACTAGCTCGATAATATCTATGGAGGAGATATCGTCGAGAAAGCTCAGATCACAATGCAACATAGGTCAGGCGTTTCGCCCAGAGGGTGGTGTGTGCGGTGACCGAATAGTAAGTAATGGAAATAGAGAGAGTCCGAGTGCACACGGTGGTAATCTCCTATTTATAGGGATTACCTAGGGTTTCACTCCCATGCAAATGCCTCCATCCTTCAGCCATTATGCACTTCCCACGTTCTCCAGGTCCCTGCTCCACTACGTGTACGGTCCTGCACATACTAGGCACGATGGAGTAATGAGGGACCATTTACCTGGTTCCCTATTTACCTGGGTAGATTAGGGGGTTTTACTGTGGGCTTCCTACTGGGCCGGGAACCTGCCTGGCCCAATATATTGGTCCATAGCAAAACGTAAATATTTTTCCTTGTGTAACCATTTAAACGTGATTTGATCTCTCTCTTTTCGCCTAAATAAAAGGAAATTCCTTTCCATTGTTCTATCTATCATTCCTTCCCCACCATTTGAAGCAAGGGAATGAAAATGAAAAATGAGAGAGCCATTTTACCACAAAATATCATCCTAGAAATTCTCAAAAGGCTTCATGTCAAATCCCTAATTCGATTTCAATCCATTTGCAAATATTGGAATAATCTCACAAAATCGACTATCTTGATGATGATGTTAGATATGGTCATGACTCATGATACTATATCTTTTTGTTCTCATTTTCTATGGAACACATCAACTAGAAAGGTCAAGCATGTTCCTGATTCAACAAATTTTGGTTCAAGCGGTCTAATATTTGGATGTGGGTTCGATCCTGTCCTTAATGATTACTTCATCAAATCCACCATATAAGTCACTTCTAGAAGAATGCATTGGTCCATAATATTCACTTGGAGAGTAATTGATGCTAACTTGTCAATTTTACCCATGTAATATAATGCTTAAATGTGATTTTGTATTTTTTTTTTGTATTTTCCTCTCTCCTTCGAAAGATAATTTAACATGGGTAAAGTTGAAAAAATAATTTCAATTTAAAAATGTATTTAATGAGTTAACTACCATTTTTATGGCTTTGATGAGTTACTTGACGTGAAGTATATTGTGAGTTGGAGGGAGTACAAAATAGTGAGAATTTATACAAGAGGCTTTACTCATTCAAACGTGGATTACCCATGGAATTAGTGACGGAAAAAATTCTGTCGAAAATTACCCACGAAATTTCGTGGGTAATTTACGTGGGTAAAAAATTACCGACGGAATTCTGTCTATAAATGAAATTACAGACGGAATTCCGTGGGTAATAAAAATTACCGACAAAAAATTTATGTCACAAAAAAAGTCGTAGGAAAAATCAATTTTATTTTGCCACGGCTTTTTTTTTTACGGAATTTTTTCCGTCGGTAATTCCATGGGTAATCCGCGTTTTTTTTTTTTTTTTTTTGTAGTGACGGTAGAAGCTTGGTGGATAGTCGGCTGGCGATGGTGGAAGGTGGGGAAGGTTAGGTCCAAACGTATAACGGTTCTCTCGCGACGCTGCTCGATCTGGTTCTGATATGTCACTCAAAAACTCTGAAAGTGACCTAATTCACATCATTAAAATGCTGCAGATTCACTTGTGGACCAATCTGTCATTTTTTAAATTGTGGGACTAAACTGTCATTTTTATAATTTAAGCCCCCAAACCACCAGATTCAATCCAATTTTTCATGCACTTACAATTAAAACCAATTAAACCAATATCAAATATCATCAAAAATCAATGATTAGAGTAATTACAATGTTTTGACAATTTTTCCTTTTTTAGTTCTTATTTAATGTATTTACTTTTAATCCAAAATAATCATGATAAAGGTATTTTAAGATCAATAATTATGACAAAATCCCCAAATTAAATATGAAAATATATAATAAAATAGGGATTTTTCAATGAACATCAAATTCATTTGAGAAAAACTTGTGGTCCTTATGTATAAGTGTATTCATTAAAAAGAGGGTCATGGAAGAAAGTGGATTTTTATGGTTTTAAATAAAGTAAGGTCTCTTGAACATCCTCAGGCGACCATTTCTAATGGAACTATGTTTTGGTTAGGGGTGGTGAATGATGGACATGATCTTGATATGGTAGTACTAGTTTCATTTGACATAGCAAAATTGAAGTATTCTCATTGATACCAATACCTTGTTCAACAATTCTATCTCATATTCAGATGTAAAGCTTTACTATGTATGAGAACAAACTTGCTTTGTTTTCAGGTCCGTATAATATTGGAAACGCTTATTCCTTTTACCTTGATTTATGGGTGATGAGGAAGGGAAAGAGTTGATGTTGGACTAATTTAGTATTGGCCCAACATCAAATCAAATTGATCAAATGACACTTGAAGCATTCATAAGCAGTTTGTTGATCGGCAGAGTAGGATGTAAACATGTGATAGAAGTTTTATCTCAGTTGGCGTAAACGTGCTTATGCAGCTCCAAATAAGTATATATATAGTGATTATCCAATTCCAGGGTGGTTCAATGAAAATTGAAGATCGAGTTTGTTATGAAGAGAACATTTTTGCCTTCTCTGTCTGCAACATCCATAGTTTCTTGTTCTTTCTGTCTCTTTTTTATCAGAGTTTCAAAAAAAAATTCCGCTTCTTTTTTTTTCTCTCCTTTCTCGCATCTTTTTAATATTTTTGTTTTCTTTCAATATTGTCAAAGATGAGGAAGACTGAAGACTCTCAGTGCAAATAAAGGCGCGATGAAAATGGAGAGGACAAACATTTTCCATACATAATTTTTTTTAAAGGTGTAATAGTGAAAATGACAGGCTGTTCTATGATGTTAAAAAACGTTAAAATATTTTATTTGGACAAACTTTTCATATACTACAAATAGCGTTTTATTGCCCTTTTCCTTTTCAACCTTTCATGCATATCAAGTATGAATTTTTAGCTCAAATTTTTAAATCTTCTCTTCCACATCCTCACTTTAATTTTTTTCCATCTCATCCTTCCATGACTTAATCGAATGTCTTTCTCAATCTTGGTGCTTCTTTTATTACCTTTTCTCCTTCTAAGCTTTCATTTTGTAATATCCTGAATTTCAGGATTAGAGACTTGAAGAATAAGTCTAAAGTAGACAGACGACTAAGCCCAGTTTGAGTAGAGTCCCAAAAATGATGAGGGGTAAGAAGCCTCTCAGGGGCTAATGACTCGGTTATACAGGTTAGTGGACCTAGTATATATGCATAAGCCGTGAAATTGAAAGTGCCAATGGAAAAGGGACACAGGAGACCCATACGGTGTAGATCCAGTTAGAGAAAATGCCGTTTAGCTATGTCCTAAGATGGGACAATTAGCTAAGTAAAAATGTGCTAAAATAAATGTGCACATGACATTTCCTGAACCAGTAAGGGATTCCTGCGTTTTTATTAGGAAATGGAAGAGGAAGAGACACTGCATAATCCCCTGATAGGAAAGAAAAGTCAAATGTAATAATTGTTAGTTCTCTATGTGTTTTGATGATAACTGACAATTCTAAACACAAGTTGAAGTTTGTCTTTGGTAAGTTGAAAAACTTACTGTCAAAGGCAAACTCGAGTTTCAATTTGGAAACTCGAGTTTCAATTTGGAAACTCGAGTTTTGACTTGACAGAGAGTAGCTTAATTTTTCATGAACTAATCAAAACTCCAGTTTCCTTTTGCAAACTCGAGTTTTGGTCTTACAGAGAGCACTCCAAGTTTTTCACATTGAGACAAACTCCAGTTTTCATAGAAAACTCTAGTTTTCACCATACAGAGACTTTTCAATATTTTCTGAAGTAAGCAAAACTCTAGTTTCCATTTGGAAACTCGAGTTTTGGTCATACAGAGAGTCTCCAACATTCTGAGGTATGGAAACTCCAGTTTTGATATGGAAACTCCAGTTTTCAGTTTACCATGAGTTTTCTAAGTTTTACAAAGATTTGAGAAAACTCGAGTTTGCATATGGAAACTCGAGTTTGCACTTGGCAGAAAGTTTTCAAGTTTTACTCAGCTTTTGAAAACTCCAGTTTTCATAGAAAACTCCAATTTTCATAGAAAACTCCAGTTTTGACTTGGCACAGATTCTCTAAGTTTTCATACTTAAATGAAAACTCGAGTTTGGTTTTGGAAACTCGAGCTTTGGCCAAGCAGAGAGCATCGCTACTTTTCTACGTTTTTGAAAACTCCAGTTTAGAATGAAAACTCTAGTTTTGATGTTTTGGACTAAAAATCATATTTCATACTAAGAGTCCAAAACTCGAGTTTGGAAATGAAAACTCGAGTTTTGAGTTCCATTCAAAAGTATGTTCCAAAGCTCAAATCGCGACGTTCCTTTCTGTATAAAGGAAACTCGAGTTATGAATTGGAAACTTGAGTTTTGCTATTAATGTACAGTGACAAACTCCAGTTTTGGAGAACAAACTCGAGTTTATGTCGCAGAGTTTGAAATTCAAATCTGAGGAATTTGTGAAACCTTCTTGTTTGATCTTAATACTTCCTATCATTATTCATTAATATTCCTAGCTATGTTTAACCAC
Organism: Acacia melanoxylon; assembly: GCA_019022615.1. Classification (NCBI taxonomy): domain Eukaryota; kingdom Viridiplantae; phylum Streptophyta; class Magnoliopsida; order Fabales; family Fabaceae; genus Acacia; species Acacia melanoxylon. The sequence continues at coordinate 3,092,939 of JAFJYJ010000010.1, forward strand.
TTTGTTAGTGAGTTTCAAATGATTTAAAGGATATCAATTGAAGGTTAAAAGCAAAAGTGATGTCAGCACATTAAATGCAAAGTTTAGAATACTTGCATCCTTTTGGACAATCATTCTACACACGTTGCAAAGGGATTAATGTTTCCTTTCCACATCCAGTAGCTGCTCTTCCAACGGATTAAAAGTCAAGAAGTCAAGCACAAACATCTGTGCAACTGGATTAACCAAAGAGTAGTGAGAGAAGAAGACCAAAGCTTAAGTTAATCCTTGCTTAATGAAGGCAACGGTCATATTGAAGATTACAACGGTCATTTAATGCTCTCTTTGTATAAATAGAGATGCATTCAATTCTTCTCAACAACTAAGACTGCTGAAAACGAATTACATTCAAGTTTACCAACTACTCTTTCAGTTTTCACTTGTAAAGTATCTTTTGATACATTGATCTTCAGTGTTTATCTTTATCTACTCTTAGAGAGAGTTCATTGATTGTAAATAATTTATTGTGAGTATCTCAAGTCTGGGGACTTGGAGATTGGGATATTGATTGCAACTTGTAAGGGGGAGTAAGTTCTAGTGAGAGAATTACTCTTGAGTTACAGAGTGTGTAATCATTTGAGATAGTGAAAATCTCAGAGAGTCTGGGGACTGGACGTAGGTCAAGAGGTTGGACCGAACCAGTATAATTCTGTGTCTTGCTCTTCTTCCCTACACTCTGTTTAGCTCTGTTTTTCGTGTTCAAAATAGAGCACTTAGAAAAGAATCTTAAAATCCCCAATTCACCCCCTCTTGGTGATTAAGCTCCACTTTCAATAATAACCAGAGGACACGTGTCACCACGAGGTTAAAACTAACTTTTTTAAAAAGTAAGTAATGATTACAGGGGTAGAAAAATCAATTCATTACCCCCATAAGGATCCATATTCGTCCACATGATGAGAGAGAAGAGAAAACCAGATGATTTTAGTCATAGTCAGGCCCAACTTCAAAATGTGGGTCCCACAAGTGATTAATCAGTAGGAAAGGGACCGATAAGGACTAGTTAGGGGTTTCCTTTGGACTGAATAAGACTAATGTGGGGCCACTTTGGGAAATTAAGAAGGCGCCACACATGAGTGTCTATGCAAGGGAGAATATCTGAAAAAAGTTGAAGAAAAGCACAAAGGGAAACACCCGTTGACCAGCGGGACCCACATGGACCGGTAGAAGGAGATTGGACAGGATAAAGTAGAAAAGTCAGGGAAAAGTAGGAGGGCAGATTTTGTGGGCCCAAAGTGGCGCCACCTAGCCCCCCATAATTATTAAAAACGTGCTTGAAGAAAAAGAAAGAAAAAAATCAGTACAAAAGTCAAAGTGTGGGACCCACTTGCTGAAAAAAGAGAATTAATAAAATAAATTGGGAAAAATAAAATAAAATCATGGAATCTGATTTGTGGGATCCAGAAGGTGCCACCTAGCCCTAGGAAGAGTCTAGAAAACTTGGGGAAAAAAGAAAAGAATAATAAAGAAGTTCCGGGCCAAAATTGGTAATTTTTATAAATTCCATGCCAAAGTAGGTAATTTTCCCCAAATGAAAAGTAAATATCTAGATATTTTTTAGGGAGAATGCGCCATATATCAGGGCTGGAAACTATTAGAATATAAGAGAATTGTTGATTAGTTGGTTAAGGCCCATTCTATATAAAGGGCTTAATTATAATGAGATTATAGTGTAGAGTGTGGAGCTCTCACTATGAGTGTTGGGTGTGGAACCCCTAGAGGAAGTTGTATACCGATCCTTAGCTATAAAAAGGCCTCACAAAAGTTTATCAGACTTTTGCAATTCTATTCCAAATACAAACTCACAAGTAAACTTTTTATTCAAATTTCAAAATCTCTCCAAATAACTGAGTACAACTGGATCCTTAAATAGAGAAATTTTCCTAATAAGACTTAAAAAATTAAAATCTAGAAAATATATTGAATATAAGATGGATGACATCTAAAAATAATCAAATCAAGGATAATAATAAGATATTAAAAGTATCCTTGAGATCCCTAATTGACAATTCAGATATCGAGAATAATATCCTAAAAAGGAATCTATGATTCTTAGGATAATTTGAAATATCTAAAAGATATATCAGATCTTCCTAATAATCTAGAAAATACAAAATGACTCTTTTAAATAATAAAAATAAATATAAAAATAAAACAAAATGACCACGGCCGACCTTTCACAATCCTATGAAAATCCTCTGCGTTCTCAAACCGTAACAAAAAGATGAGTTTATTTTGATCGAGTTCATGAACCTCAATTTCTTTTTCAAGTTGCCAACCTTTTTTGATCATCGAGACTACCATTGGCTTATTCAGATTTTTTCCTGTCAATAATCGGCCCACCAAAGCACCATCCAACTTCTTTTCCGGCTTTTTATTCAGATTCAGGAACACTTCTTTTGATTTTTTTCTTCCTACGCCAAAACACACACAGACTCAACTCACTCGCTCTCAAAGAAAATAAGTAGATGGATACATTAAAGGAAAAGAAAGAAGAAGAAGAAGAAGAAGAAGAAGAAGAAGAAGAAGAAGAAGACGAGGAGGAGGAGGAGGAGGAGGAGGAGGAGGAGGAGGAGGAGGAGGAGGAGGAGGAGGAGGAGGAGGAGGAGGAGGAGGAGGAGGAGGATCCAAGATCAGGCACCATGATGCAATATGGGTAATCGTTGATCGACTCACTAAGTCTGCACATTTTCTTCCTATCAGTGTCAATTATTCTCCTGAGAAACTGGCAAGAATTTATATACGAGAAATCATCAGACTCCATGGTACACCGAAGAGTATTATCTCTGACCGAGATCCTCGATTCACTTCGCGATTCTGGCAAGCTCTACATCAAGCAATGGGAACAAAGTTGAAATTTAGTACAGCGTACCATCCCCAGACAGATGGGTAGTCAGAGAGGACAATTCAAACATTGGAAGATATGTTGCGTGCATGTGTACTGGACTTTAAAGGAAATTGGGATCAATATTTACCTCTCGCTGAATTTGCCTATAATAATAGCTATCATGCTAGCATCCAGATGGCTCCTTATGAGGCTCTATATGGACGAAAATGTTGATCCCCTCTCTGTTGGACAGAGTTATCTGAGCATGAATTGTTTGGCCCAGAAATGGTAGATGAAACTTCTGAGCAAATCAGTTTAATCAAGAAGAGGCTCCTTGCAGCTCAGAGCAGGCAAAAAAGTTATGCAGATAAACGAAGGAGACCTCTAGAATTTAATGTGGGTGATCATGTATTCCTAAAAATATCTCTTGTCACGGGAGTGGGTAGAGCCATTAAACGAAAGAAATTAAGTCCTCGGTATATTGGTCCTTTTGAAATATTGGCGAAACGAGGACCGGTGGCTTATCAGCTAGCTTTGCCACCGAATCTAAGTAAATTGCATGATGTCTTTCATGTCTCTCAACTGAAGAAATATCAACCGGACTCAAAACATGTTATTGAGTATGAAAATATTGATGTTCAAGAGAATCATACTTTTACAGTCGAGCCAGACCGAATTGTTGATCATCTTGAAAAGCAGCTCAGGCGTAAAAGTATTCCTTTTGTGAAAGTGGTCTGGAGAGGATTATCTCCCGAGAAGCTACGTGGGGAGACAGCGTTGAGGATATGCGAAACATTATCCGAGTTCATGTCCGGGAGTATGAGGTACGTATAAGCAATTTCGAGACGAAATTTATTTTTACGGGGGAAGAAATGTAACATCCCCATTTTTCATGTGCATTAATGTGAATTTATTTGCACATATGAATTTTTATGAAGTTATGTGTAATAAATTTGGCCAGAAAGGAATGAGAAGAAGTTGCATGAGTATTTTTAGGAAATAAGAGAAAAAATTGAAGCAAGGTTAAAATTATAATTTCCATGAAATTGTGCCATATGTCTTATAATTATTTAGAATTTATGGGCACATGAGCATGGATTATAAGTTAACAAAGTGGGCTAAAATCATCCCAAGAGAGGCTTAAATTTTTGGCCCAAACTAGGAAAAAAAGAAAAGAAAATGACCAACCACATGTTAACTAAATAGTTGGAATTTAGCATAATGGCAAACTAGTAAATAATGGGCTAGTTGGAGGTCTTTTTCTTCCCTTCATTTATCCATCCGTATGGGACCCTTTTAATTGACATTAAACCCATTTCATCTTCCCACCCATTTCGGCCAGCAAGCGGGAATAGAGAAAAAAGAAAGAGTTGAATATTTCTAAGAGGAAGGGAGAAGGAAAAACTCAAGGATTCAATAGGTAAGCCTTAGGTAATCTCTTCCATCTCTTCTAAGCTTCCTTTTGCAACTCTTCTTGACCCAAAAATCTGTCTTCTTATGGTGTTCATGAAGGGGGGGCTGAAAATTTTGGTAAACAAGGAAGAAGAAATTATAAGAACATCAAAATCAAGCTAAGGTTAGTGATTCTTGAACCTCCTTATAGTGGATTTGAGTTGGTAAATTGATTTGTGGTGGTATTCTCTTGTATTCTTGAAATGTTGGAAACCCTAAATGTATGGGGAGTTTCTGCCCAAATTCTTAAATGAGATTAGAGTATGATAAAGGGTTCAAACAACAAGTTAGAAATGATTATAGACTAGATTAAGGTGTTAGAATGGAAATTTGACATTTTGTTGGTTAAAAAAGGATTTTCGTCCAGCTGTGTATATTAGTGTTTGGGAATGGATTTTTGGTGTTTTTGATAGCTTAAAAGTGTTTAAAATGAGATTTTGTATGAGGTTAAACTTGGAAGCATAAATGGAAGTTTGAAGATCACTAGGGTCTTTCAAGTTTACGGAAATTTTCTGCGAGTCATTCATGTTATTCATGCTCTTTGACATAGTAAATGAATTTATAAAATTATGAAATTTTACAGGGAGAGAGTAGACCTCTAAATAATTAATTTGGTATAATTTGTATTTTTCTGAATTTTGTGCTAAGAGAAATAAATGTTTCAAGATTGCCCCTTAAAACTGGGAATGAATTTCGGAAAGAGGGGTATTTTGGGCTATGGATGAATTTTCGACTTGGTCTGACCCAAATGAGTATTTTTCGTTCACAACAGACATATTAAGGGTCATTTGAGCTTTGGAATCAACCCAAAAGGAGTTTTCTAGATTTAATTATGAATTTTTGAAGTTGAGCTTCTATTATAAGAAAAGGAATTTAGTGAATATGGATACATTAATTAGGCTTATTTTAATTTACCAAAGGAAATATTTATTGAGGTGGAATTAATTATATTTACATTTTATTGTTTTAGGGATAATTGTGATATTTTGCACCGAGAAGGTTGTTTATATCGTAGTCGATTTCGCCGGTAATAACCTTAATCCTCATATACTGTGTGATTTGTGTATGTATGTTTTACCTTGAAATTGCATACATTTAGTTATCATTCATTTCCAAGCGCTATGGAACCGGAACATGTTGTGTGCATTATGGGCTTTTTGGCGTGTGCTATGGTCTGTCTTTGTGTGCTATTAGGACCACCTTTGCGATCGTATCTTGTGTGCTATTAGGACCGCTAGTTCCGGATTTGGTCTGGTGCCTTGATCGAATGTTATGTGGTATTTGTTTATTTATGGTTTTCTTATATGCATTATTTATACATTTTATATGAGATTAACGGTTACTTCCGGGATTCAAATTTTAAATCTCAGCCGCTTTTAAGCCATCTGCGTTCAATGAGACCGGAGCAAGGAGACAGAGGAAAGGCTCCGGAGCTGGAGTAGTGTGGAGGTGGACATTTGGTGTTGCTATTTTTGGGTATTTATTTTGATTTCCGGATCACTATAGTATTTTATTTTGGCCTGTCAGGCACCATTATCCGAATAACTGTATATTTTGATCCCTTCGGGGAAAAATTCATCTTTCCGTATTATTATCAGTATATATTTTGACCAAATGATCGTACCATATTTTATCATGATTTTTCATAATTTAATTGGGATTTTTAATGCATTTTCTGGGACATTATTGCATGATTAAGCACTAATTTGAGTTAAGGACATTTGTATTGAATGAAGTGAAATTAGGGGTAAAATGGTCATAATTTGATAATTATTCATACAATTGATTCCTTGGACTTTTGATACTACATTGTGTTTAATCTTGCATTGTAGGTGTTTAAGAAGAAAATGGGATCTTTGAGGACCAGAATTAATGTCAGAGAAGGTCCTAAACCGCTGTCAGAAAAGGGCCCAAAAGCAGAGCTATTGACAGAGAGGGCCCAAACATGCTGTCATAAAAGGGCCCAAAATCAGAGATATTGACAGCGAGGGCCCAAACATCACTGTCAGAAAGGGCCCAAAATCGAAGATTGTGTCAGATAGGGCCCAAACACGAAAACTGCAACGTTTTGATTTAGGTCGAAACAGCAGCTGAGGGGGATATTAAATGCTGATTCAGCGCCGCACACAGAATTGATTTCTCTTCACCACGCATACGCGGACATCGTCTTCATCTTGCTTCATCGTCACCTTCGTTCCTCTTCTTCCTCCACCTTCCTCATCGTCGCCGGCGTCTCCACCCTCGCCACCATCACCGCCGGCGACCTCAACCTCCCCCCTCCACCATCTTCATCACAGCACAGAACAGAACCTGGACCATCATCGTTCTTCTACCTTCCATTCTCACCAGCGACTTCCATCTTCCTCAGAGGGAAAGAGACGGACAGCCACCACCACCGTCGAAGACGTCCCCTCTTCACCGTCTTAACCAGCCACCACCCGCGCTATTTCAATCAATCAATTTCCATGGGGTTTCAGTTCAGCAGTTCTGAGTTGGTGTTCTAATGGCTATATATAGCTAATCCATTTTCTTCTTGGTAGTGGAGATTTTTACTTGAGCTCAATGGACTACAAAGGGGAGTTAATTTGTTCATTCTATTAGTCTAGATTTATATATTTAGGTTGCCTAATTATAGGGATTATTGTGTATAAATTTGGAACCGAGATTAATGTTTATTGTCTTTGTTAGTTTGATAATTGTGATTGTGATTGGATTTTGTAGTGTGAAAAATATATGTTTTTAATTTCTTGTGGTTGCAATTAGATTATATTAATTAGCGTGTTATTGTCTAGTTAATGTGGTTGATTTGTGCCCTTTGAGGGACTGTTATGTACTCAATTTCAAGAAGGCTCATGTTGCATTAATCCATTTTTAATTGCACATCAAGTGGTTTTTAACAATTTCTCAAGAGGTAGTGGTTAGCTATGTTTGTAGGAGCTACTATTAATTGAGAATATTGGACTCAAGTGTTATCTTGAGGTTGATTTTAAGACTTGATGAATTTTAACTCCCATAATCTTTTATGAGCCAGGATAGTCATTTCTTCATTACCAAGAACAATCATAATTCATATTTTCACACTCCATTCCATTTTATTAAAAATACAAAAAACAATAGTTTAGCATTTAATTAAATTGCATTTCTCTTTACTTTATTAATTTAAAAATCCAAAATCAATGTTCCCATTGTTTTAATTGTATTTGCATGTCATTTAGATTACTTAGGATTCAATAAAAGGCTCCTCGAGAGAGAGAACGATCCTAGGGTTGACTATACGCAATCCTTGGTTTATTTTGATTGTGGACCCCAAGGCTAAAGAAAGAGACAAAAATCCACTCAATCACCAAACCAAGGTGTGCTCTGCTGCTTATACTCTAATGTGGGAAGATAATTAACCTGGGAAAAATAAGCTAAAATTAAACAAAGGTAAAGGACCACACTAGCCACCCGAGAGGGCTTAGGCCGGTAGGTGTGTAACAATTAACATTAAATGAATTTTTTACCCTCATAAATTTTTTCTAAGACAAAAATAAATCATATAAACTTTCTTGTTTAGGTTATATTATATTATTTTTAATTAAAATTCCTGTTGATTTTAAGAAAATTATAATTTTTGAAAAATTGAAGAATGTGTATTTTTTTTCAGAGATATATGTGCTATGACAAATGAATATTGAGCACGCTGATATTTAATTTAGAGAAACTTATAATTTTGTATTAATTTTAAATATAGAATGTGGGAGAGAATATAGGAGGAAATGCAAAAGATTTTATTAGGGGCATTTTAGTATTTTTTTGACTTTTTATTTTTTTTATTTGGTCATTCTAAATAATTACAATTTTTATCGCTCATTCTCAACAAATATCTTTTCTCTTAGGTCCTTCATTCTAATTTTCCCTAAAATTTTTTGTATATAACTCTTCCCACGTACACAAACCCTTCACTCCGCCGTCCACTCCATTCATGGCGAGTGAAGGCGAAAAACCCTTTCTTCCCTCGAAGATCATCCCAACATTTTCAAAAGGTTTCCTGTCAACTCAAATCCCTCCTTCGATTTCGTTCTGTTTGTACAGATTGGAAAAATCTCTTTAAAACCCCTCATTTTGTCGCCGAACATGCCCGCTACTTTGCTCACGAAAACCCTTCGCTTCTCCTCCATGAAACTGATTTATTTCACAAAGGTAAGCCTCTGTCCTTACGTTTGGTTAATCAAAATATGGAAACCGTTGAGATTCTGAGAATACCCTCGATTGATTCCTTCAGACATGATTGGAGTATCATCGGTTTCTACCATGGCCTGCTTTGTGTCAAAGTTAATCTTGATCCAGAAAGGTCTCCACATTCGCTTTGTTTGTGCAACCCTCTAACTAGAGAGGTCAAAGAAATACCCCAAACAATAATGAATGATAATTGGGTGATGTATTTGCGTTAAGGACAAAACTGAAGCATGGATCTAAGTTTGCTTTCTTTTATACTTTTCTGTTGATACACAGTCTTCAAATTGCTCGATTTCCTGTTGATTTGCACTTGGTTTCTTTGATTTCTTCTGGATTTGCTGTCAGTTTGCTTGCCTTGTTCTATTACGTGGTTTTTCTCGGATCTTTTTCTTCTTTTTAAAAAACCTGATTTGGGATTATTTTGTTGCTTCAATTTTGTTATTCTGCTTTGGTTCCCATTAAATTTACAAAATAATGGGGTTGTGGTTGTAATATCTGCTGGTTTGTTTCTGTTAAATATCAAATATTGTTGCTAGTTTTGCTGTTTAAACTTTGAATATAAGCTCTTTCAAAAAGTGTAGAGCACGAATGCTGACCTTACATGCCTACCTTGCAGGCTAAAAAGTTGTGGCTGTGTACAGTTTGTTCTTCCTAACCCATTTTGTTTTTCCAAACACTTTGATACCGTCTTCAATGGAGAGGATAGTAAAATCGCCGCTAATGGAAAGCGACAAACCCGCTAATGGAAAGCGACAAACCCTTTCTTCCTGATGATGTAATACTTAACATTCTCAAAAGGCTTCCAGTAAAATCTCTAATCCGATCTCAATGTGTATGCAAGCATTGGAAAAATCTTATCAAGAAGCCGTCTTTTATAGCAGAACATCTCCACCACTCCAGTCACCAAAGCCCTTCGCTTCTCCTCAGATGGCCTAGTTTTTCATCTTCTGATTACCGCTGGGATTTGCTGGATTGTGACATGCGAGAACTTATAGTTCAGAGTTCATCTTTGATCGATTCCTTATCCCACCTTCGACTTTGTGGGTCTAGCAATGGCTTGCTTTGTCTAAAAAGTGAGGCTTTGAAGTCAATTTTATTGTGGAACCCGGCAACTAGAGAAATCAGATTGGTGCCCATAACTATCGATGAATATAAAGGAGGATGGTATATAGGATTTGGGTTCAGTCCTATTGTTAATGATTATAAGATCGTGGTGATTTATGTGCTTTATGGCTCTAATTGGATAGTGTTTCGAGTTAAAGTGTTTTCGTTACGCACAAGATTGTGGAAAGAAGTAAAATTTGGAAACTTGAAGGGTTTATGTGTTGGTGATGATACTGTTAGTGTTAATGGACGTGTGTTTTGGTTTGGGTACAAGGCAGGCAGTCACGAAGATGGTAGTTATTGCCGAGTAGTTTCATTTGACATAGCAAACGAAGTGTTTTCATTGATGCCAATGCCTGCTGAGCATGATAGTTTAACGCAAAATCTTACCGTGCATGAGAACAATCTCGCCATGCTATGTGTCAAATGGATCACAGCAGATATATACTGCATTAAATTGTGGGTGATGGATGAAGGTTCAGATACATTCAGGGAGAGATGGAGTTGGACTAACACATTCTACAGCGGCCATTGTTATATGTTATTTCCTCTCACTATTTGGGGCAACAAAATCATCTGCTAACCTGAATTTTATGATGAATCTGATTTTCAATATGAATCTCAACCTGAATTTGAATCTGAAGGCGAGAAGGATGATGACCCAAGTAAACCTCTATACTTGTACAATCTAGATAGTAATGAATTTAAGACATTTGATATTCGTGACTGTGGCAATTGCTCTAGCATAATGATTCATAGTTATGTTGAAAGCCTTGTATCAATCAGCAATTTCTTCCATGTTGAGAATCCTTGATAAGTGTAACGGATGCTACAATCATTTATTTAAATCAGAAAGTGATTAGTATAAGATTGTGTTTGTAGTTAAACCTTTCAAACATTATTGTCTCCTTTTACTGATATCTTACTATTGCAATTGTCACCGTCTTCGTTAAGAAATGAAATATTGCTCGTAAAATTCTTTTTAAGGCATTTCCAATGCTCATGTCAATATTACTGATGTGTTTACTTTGTTTTTATTTAGTTAAATTGAATATTTCCACGAATTGTTGGGACATTGTTATGAGTAATTAACTTGGAAAAAAATTGAAGCTGGCTGTTATAGTGCTAATGCTCATTAATTTGTTGAGTTGCAAAGAAAGAAAGAAATATCTTGTTTCATAGGAAGAAGATTTCATCATTTCAAGATATATATATATATATATATATATATATATATATATATATATATATATATATATATATATATATATATATATAAAGGAATTTAAGGATGAGTCAACATGATATAGAAAAAGGAGTCTAATTAAACTTATGAAATTTAGCAAAAATCATATTACATAATCTTAAAAGTTAAGCTTAGAAGCCTCTTGATAAACTCTTATCCAACATTTTAAGGAGTGATAAATATATGTTTTTGAAATGGTATATTCATTTAATGAATTGAGCCATTGATTAAAGTTATATTATGGAGCAATCGAAGTTGAGTTCACACCAAATTAATAATGATTAAATTAATTAATTTTTAATTTTAAATATGCAAAATTAAGGAATCTTTACTAATATATTTCATAATGTAAAACTATCTCCGGTCCTTTTATGTAAGAGCCAATTGACTTTTATTGGGAAGATTAAGGAAGTCAAATAAGTTGGATTAAAGTATTTATATTGATCATTTTAGGTAAATTAATTAGCATGACTTATAAATTTATATAAAATCTAATAATACACAACATATACTATGATTAAGTAATTTATAAAGCTTCCCCGTTCACTCCAAACTAACTCATCTAGCTCTTAAGACCGGAGGCAGCAGTTTATCCATCAGTATAGTATTGAAACTGATAGCGATCTAAATATTAGGCATTAATTTATTTGTCGAGTCTGTTTTGATTTTCTTTTAGGTAATTTATTTGTCGAGTCTATTTTGATTATCTTTTATTAGTATCTTTTAGGAATTAATTTATTAGTCGAGTCTGTTTTGATTATCTTATTATTATCTTTAGGAAATAAGTGGAATATCACAACTAGATAGATTTAGTTGTTTGGATTTAGATTATTGATTATCTATTTGAATTTCGTATTAAAGTCACTCTCTATAAACCTACTCCTATTTATTAGCTCTTAGCCTATCAATAAGATCGTCGAATATTTTCAGGGAGTAATTCAGTAGTGGAAGTGGAGACTCTCCTGGGCTGCTTCTATAGAATTTGTGAGATCCTTACTTATTCTATAGAACAAAGACTAACCCTAAAGTCATAGTAAGATCCTTACTGTCACTATAGATCAGAGTAATATTGTTCCCTTTTATTCCCAATTAAGATTCTCATACCAAATTTAGTTATCTTAATCTATAATTCTCATTCCCAAATTAAGTACCTATCAGAAATACATTGATTTCTCCTCCTTTTTGTCTTTTTGTCATAGAGATCTTCCCTATTTTAAAAACCTTCACATGCCTCCCTGGATATCAAACATTCGGCGTAAATTAACTTTGCATTATTAGATCTCATGAGAAAAGTATGGAGTGTAACAATGCCGGCTGAAAGACGTTGCTTGGTGTGGATGGTTTGACATCCCTCTATAATTTCAGACATTTTCTTTTGTGATACGTTCCCCCCAAAGAAGAGATCTGCAAATTAAGCGGGCGGAAATGGAAGGCGACGAAGTCTTTCTTCCAAATGATATAATGGTTAACATTCTCAAAAGGCTTCCAGCAAAATCCATAATACGATTTCAATGTGTATGAAAACATTGGAAAAATCTAATCAAGGCTTTGTCTTTTATATCCGACCATCTCCGCCATTCCAGTCATCATACTTTGATTTTCACTTGGTTTTGACAGATTTCCATCTGCAAGGACGCACAGTTCAGAATGAACCTCTGATTGATTCCTTTTCCTCGGTTCACATAGTTTTGGTTCCAGCAACGGCTTGCTTTTTCTTGAGGTCGCAGGTGATAGCAGATCTTCACATTCAGTTTTACTGTGGAATCCATCAACTATAGGGAGGCAAGATAGGTGCCGAAAAGTTCTAATGATTTTAAAGGTAAGGGGTATCTAGGATTTGGTTTCAGTCCAATTGTTAATGACTACAAGATCTTCATGATTTATATGTGATAAAGAAGAAAGGGGTTTTCCAAGTGAATCAAGAAGTGTGTTCATTGGGCACAAAGTCGTGGAAGGAAGTGGAATTTGGAAACTTGGAGGGTTTATGTATTATGAAAATGTTACTGCAAATGGAGCTACGTTTCGGTTTGGTTTTATTGGAGAAGAAGAAGAACGTCATGGTTATAATCTGATAGTTTGATTTGACATAGAAATCGAGGTATTCAGATAATGGTGAAATGCAAAAGCTTAATGCCTATGGAAATAAACTTGCTATGGTTTGTAACAAATGGTGTGAAATATTTCAAGATTATTGTTGTGTTAATTTGTTGGTAATGGAGGAGGTTATACAAGCACAACTGAAGACAGCTGAAGCTGGACATAAAAATACACTGGCTTTTCCTACAAAGGCTCGATGGAATTAGATCCAATGGCACTTTGGAGGAATGAAATTATATGCAAAATTAGTTTTAGATTTAGAGAGGAGGATGATGAAAAAGAAGTTATATGTTTGATCAAGAAGACATTTAATGAAATTGATTTATTAGCTTTAAGTAAACATCGGAAATGCTTTAGAATTTTTAATTATGTAGAAACCCTTGTATCCATTGACGATATTCATACGTAAGAACCTTGATCCTATATTTTAATAATATTGCAAGTGTTCCTTGTGCGAGCACCTTTTGTTTTTTATAGTTGTTGGTTGTTGATTGTTGGTGTTATCTCGAATGGTGAATTACATATATATTCATACCAAATGTTTCATGCCTCATTTTAATCTGTCCATGATATCAAGTTGTTCAGAGGGAATCGAAAAAGGAGATTTTGTTTTCCTGGCATTGGGGAAAACGTAGCAAATGACAAAATTAAAGGAAATAAGTTATTAAACGGCAATATTACAATCCAGATCGAGCAAGTATTTTGCATATAAAATTTTGAAATGTTAAAACAGTTAATGGAATTTTAGTTGCAATCTTTTTTAAAATAAGTTTGCTGTAGAAATTTTCATTTAAACAAAAGAATCAGTTATTTTTTATGAAAATAGTTGGCTCATTCAATATTTTTCAACTTATTACGGCAGGTACAAATTAAATGAATGGAGATATACCCAAATAACTTATCGTCCACGCTAAGCCAAAATTCATATTTTTAAATTGCTTTTTTTCCCACTCTTCCCAGTCTCAACCTTCTTCAGAAGCTTCAAACATATTAAAATGTTGACCTATACTTTTGCTTTCAATGTCTCAATAAAATAAATGCATAAAAAACTGATGACTGGTAGCACTTGTGCGCACAAAACACACAGACAGACAACGATGACAATGTTAGTTCTCTATGTTTTTGATGTTTTGATGATAACAAATATAATGTAAATAAGTTAATAGATTCAAGGTTAAATCATGTCTTATATATTTAACTTCAATCCATAATGGTTTGAAAGATATTGCCCTTGGATGCCTTGAGTTTAAGTCGCAGGCCTGGAGTCATGAGATTTCTTTTATTTAAAAGGAAAATGTTTTGATATCATCTGCCTCAAGTTAAAACGCTTCCAACTTGGAGCTAATAAGTTGAAATTTATATAACTTAAGTTAAAGTCGTGATTGCCTCAAGTTAACTACTTGAAATGTTTTAATCAGACGCGTTTTTAACTCCAGTCAATAAGTTATCTGCCTTGTGTCATATGTATAATCATAAATTTTGAAGCCATTGTTTTTAACTTGACTATCAAGTTAATGACTCAAGTCATTAACTTGTTATATCAAGTTAAACTTTCAATTGTCTATTCTTTTGGAAAGCATTGACTTTGACTCTTGAATATCAAGTTAATGACTCAAGTCATTAACTTCTTATATCAAGTTAAACTTTCAATTGTCTATTCTTTTGGAAAGGATCGACTTTGACTCTTGAATATCAAGTTAATGACTCAAGTCATTCACTTCTTATATCAAGTTAAGCTTTTTAAACTTGCGTTTTTCAAAGGCCATCGGGATTAACTCTTCATATCAAGTTAATGACTCAAGGCAATTAATTTTTGACTTCAAGTTAAAGTTTTCAACTTGTGCATTTCAAGTTTGACTTCAAGTTAAAGTTTTCAACTTGTGCATTTCGAAGAGAAAGTCATTGACTCTTGCATATCAAGTGAGTACCTCAAGTCATTAACTCAAGTCAATTATTTTTCAACTCAAGTCATGTTTCAAACTCTTTCATCTTGCGAATTTATCTTCCTAAATGCAATTGCCTCGAGTCAAACATTTTACAACCTTAAGTCACTAACTCGAGTTAACTTAATTTTAACTTGAAGTTAACACTTTTAGTTTTCAAAATCACCGTCTCAGGAAAATTGAAATCAACTCGATTATGATTTTAATTCTTCAGACCATTACTCATTAATATTCTTAAATGCTTTTAATCAGTTTGCTAATGAGTTTCAGATGATTATATCATGGATTAACAACAAATTGTCATAAAGCAATTTGTAATACCCGGATAATTATTTATCTAGAATATTATATTTTGATAAATAATACCTATTGAAAATAGGTGAATATGTGGTTTTGTAATACCCGAAAATCATATTTATGATAAGTATCATATTTCGATAAATAATACCTATTGGAAATAGGTGAATATGGGGTCTCAAATAATAAGTTTTAATTATCTTATTTTCTAAGGTAATTACTGTGAAAATTAGAAAATAAAAAGAGCTAAAATCCATGAAAAATATATTTTAATAAGGCGAGAAAATGGCCTAGAAACATTATGATAAATACCATATGATAACAACGATCTTTGATAAAAACTTGGGAAATATGTTATCTTTAATTTTAGGAATTTTTGGGATTATTTCCCTAGAAAATAAATGAGTATAAATAAAATATTATTAAAAAGCACTTTATGCCCCTTTATTTTTAATATTTAATATAGGATATAAAATACCAATGTCAGTTCAATAGTCATGAGATAATAATTTATCCTAAATCATAAAATTATCAACAATTAGTAAATGACTAATTAAGTAATTATTGGCTAATTAATTAGATTATGGTATAAATAAATTAATTAGTAAATAATTAAATTAAAAGAGAAATTTCGAAATTAATTAAAAAAAAAATTAAAATCAGTAGAAATACCTTATGGCTAAGTAGGGATGGATAGAAATAAAATCCAACCTCAAAATATAGAAACAAAGTCGAAACATCCGGACTTGTTATGAACAAGTGAAATTTTATCCCGGAGCGACTGTCTCCGGTCGCCGTTCGAAACCAACGGGGTATTTAAGACACGGGGTAGGAGAGAGAAAATGCAGATAGGGAAAAAGAGGCAATACGAGAAACAAGTAGTTGCCGCGAATTAGGAATCTAGTGTCTTGAGTCGAACGTATTTCAAAAAACGGTGGATTTTTGTCTAGATTTGGTGCTTTCGAATTTAATTCCGTAACTGAGGGCGTCTGTCTAAAATGTTCAGCGAGATAACGGAATACCCTTAATGGAATCATAAATTTCATTAATCCACATATTTTTAAGGAGGAAGTATAGACCTTCGAACTCGCCGTCGGATTTTGAGATTCGTCAAGATTACGCGATTCGGACACCGATCGTGGGAACTTTATCGGTAAGTCGCAAAGATGACATCATCCTCTTCTAGAAGGATGACATAAGCGGGACATGTGGAAGGTCAAGATGGTGCCACATGGCGAAGTGCGATCCGACGGTTGAAATCCGATTCAAGACATTTGATGAAATTCCCACCTTGTCCCTCCTTTCTTCTATAAATAGCAAGCCCTCCCCTTTTCATTTCTTCACCCAAAAAATGCAGCCTAGAGAGGTTTTAGAGAGAGAAGCTCGAGAAAGTCCGAGCAAAGTCGGGGTAAGTTCTTCGGTCCCCGGTCTTTAGTTTCGGTAGTTTCTTTGGAGTGAGATATAGTAGGAACGCTAGATTTATCTTTAATTTTTCAAGATAGTCTAGATATCATATTTAGGGGTAAATATGATATATATTTCGAAAATATGATGAGGGAAAAGATCTGGCACAATTTTGGAAGATTAGAGTCAAAGTAACGAAGTTCTGGCGAAATTCCGCCGATTAGGGGTTCAGGGGTAAAATGGTAATTTGTACCTAAAATGCCTGTTATACTGCTAGAAGTTGATAAATGTTATCCTTATAGGATATCTAAGATAATCGGACCGCTGTTTCACCCGCTGTCAAAAAGTACCGTTTTCCGTCAACGAAGGTACGTTCGCGTACTGCAACACTAGCTCTAATGTTTATTATATGATTGTATATGATTGTTGTGTAGTAGTGTACGAGGTTATGCTATATACACGGTATGTTACATACGAGGTTATGTCACATACGAGGTTATTATTGTTGTATCATACGAGGTTATGTTACATACGTGGTTATTATCTTGTATACGTGGTTATGTGTTTTTAATCATACATCATTGTGGACCGTTGTATTGATTGTTTGTCGTGTATATGTAGTCGTATTTAAGCATGAGGTTAATCATATTCGAGATCCAAATTGCAATTGGATCTCAACTCTTATCATAGCGTCAGTTCGAAGAACCGAGGACCGAGGGAGAATGGCGACCGCCGTACAGAGTCCCGATCAAGACTTTCTTCGTTGTTATTCATTTTGAAAACTCTTGGTCAATGTACCGCTTTCAGAATCAGGACTTACGGCAATTTGAATAAATGTATCGCTTACTCAATTGCTCGATGCTCTACTACGATGAAAAAATATCTTTGCTTTTGGAAATGGGATGTTACGTGTTTCAAATAATAAGTAATAATTATCTTATTTTCTAAGGTAATTACTATGGAAATTAGGAGAGATAAAGAGCTAAAATGTATTCTTAGGGCATTAAATGGCCTAAAAATATTATGATAAATCTCATATGGCAACAAATATTGACAAAAACTTAGGAAGTATGTTGTCTCTAATTTTAGGAATTTTTGGGATTATTTCCTTGAAAAATAGAGAAGCATAAATATAATATTATTAAAAGCACTTTTTGGCCCCATGATTTTTAATATTTTACATGGGACATAAAATACCAATGTCAAGTAAAATAGTTGTGAGATAATAATTAATCCTAATTATAAAAATTATCAACAATTAGTAAGTGGCTAATTAAGTAATTAGTGGCTAATTGTTTAGATTAAGATATAAGTAAATTAATTAGTAAATAATTAATTTAAGGGAGAAATTCAAATTAATAATTAAATAAATAATAAATAAATAATAAAATATTTTATGCTTAGAAAAATAAATAAAAAATAAAAGAAAAAAATAAATATCTAGATATTTTGAATAAAATAATAATGTAATCAGAAAGAGCCAACATGAGATATGAGAACAAATAGAAATAAAATTCTACCTCAAGATATAGAAATTTAGTCTTTTACCACACTTTGGACCTTTTATGAACCAGTGAAATTCTATCTCGGATTGAGCGGTCTCAGAAGTCGTTTCTGAAACCAACAGCGTAATTATGAGTACCGGATAATTAAGATAAGGCAGATAGTGCTAAAAGTGACTTATAGAAAACGCACCGTGATTTTCAAACCAGGGATATGGTTACTTAGATCAGATCATATTGCGAACCAGTGATTTTTTGCCAAGAAGCTGGTTCTATCGGAAGTGATTTCTATAAGTTGGTGTATGTCCGAAAATCTTGACAGATAACGGAATACCCTTAATGGGATCAAAAATATAATGAAACCCAAAGTAGTTTTAAAGAGAAAGAATGGAACTTCAAAACAACGTTCCGGATTTTGAGATTCGGCAAGATTACGCGATTCGGACACCGATCGGGAAACGCTATCGGTAAGTCGGCATGCATGACATCATCTTCTTCTAGAAGGATGATGTCAGCACAAGAGGTGTATGGACAAGATGAAGCCACGTGGCGAAGTGCGATCCGACGGCTCAGAATCGATCTGATAAAGTTCGACTTATTTACCGAATTGCCATTCCCTTCTTCTATAAATAAGGCACTTCTCCTCTCATTTCTACACCAAAATTTCGTGCCTTAGAGAGAGGTTAGAGAGAAGGAAGAGCCCGGAGAAAGTATAGCCGAGTTCTGGGTAAGTTCTTCGGTCCCTAGTATTTAGTTTCGGTAGTTCTTTCAGTAGATATAGTAGAAGTGCTAGATTTATCTTTAAATTTTCAAGATAGTCTAGATATCATATTTAGGGGTAAATATGATACATATTTCGAAAATATGATGAGGGAAAAGATCTGTCAAAATTCTGGAGAGATAGAGAAAAAAAATGAAGCTCGCGAAATTCCGCCAATTAGGGGTTCGGGAGGCAAAATGGTAATTTGTACCTAAAATGCCCGTTATCTCGCTAAAAGTTGTTAAATATTATCCTTATAGGATATCTGTTATAATCGAACTGTTGTCGAGCCGCTGTTGTGCCGCCGTCACACCGCTATTTTTCCCGCTGTCAGAAATTTACTGTTTTCCATAAAAGTACCGTTTTCCGTCAATGAAGGTACGTTCGCGTACTGTAACACTAGCTCTAATGTTTATTATATGATTGTATGTGATTGTTGTGTAGTAGGGTACGAGGTTATGCTATATACACGGTATGTTACATACGAGGTTATGTCACATACGAGGTTATTATTGTTGTATCATACGAGGTTATGTTACATACGTGGTTATTATCTTGTATACGTGGTTATGTGTTTTTAATCATACATCTCGTGTGGACTGTTGTATTGATTGCCATCGTGTATATGTAGTCGTATTTAAGCATGAGGTTAACCGTTACTCCGAGATCCAAATTGCAATTGGATCTCAACTCTTATCATAACGTCGAGTTCGAAGAACCGAGGACCGAGGAGAAAGGCGAGCAGGCCGTACAGAGTCCCGACTGAAGACTCTCTTCTGTTGTTATTCATTTTGAAAACTCTCGGTCAATCTACCGCTCCTGTAAACAGCCAGACTTATGGCAATTTGAATAAATGTATCAGTTACTCAATTGCTCCGATGCTCTACTCTTACGAAAAAAAATATACTGCTTTTGAAAATGGGATGTTACACAATTTATGTGTCAGAGAAGCATTTAATGCAATTCCCAAATCGAGTGATTTTCACGACAACCAACCTTCTGATCACTCTAAAGTCTTTACTGCTATTTCATCTGCGCAATTAATGCTATTTCACAACGGGCAAAACAAAAGGAATGAAAGAATGTCGTGATGGCAGAAATCCACCTGGATCATTAACGGCGAAAACATTAACCAAGCCTCATCTGTCTAACGGCTATATTTTGAAGAGTCACAACGGTTAAACTTCAAGTTTCACCAACGGTCATTAATTGCAACAACTATAAATACTCGTAGCATTGAATTCGCCAACTACCGAAACTCTGCACATTCCATTCTTATTATTGCGATCAATTGTTTCATTAACTTCACTTAATATCTTCGGATATTGTTTGTACTTTAATGTTCATATATTATCTACTCGTGTGGAGTTGTTAAACACTTATTTCATTTTTTTTAAATCTTAAGGTTGTGGAACTTTAAGTGTAGGTGTACGATTACAACTTGTAAGGGGGAGTGAGTTCGAGTGTGAAAGGATCATCCTAAGTTACAGAGTGTGTAATTGTATTCGTATTTAAAGAGTTAGTGGAAATCCCAATGTGTACTTGGGGACTGGACGTAGGTCAAAAGTGTTAGACTGAACTAATATAAATTGCTTTGTGTCTATCTTCCTTCTCTATCTCTATTTTACTTGCGCTTGTGTGTATCTCGCGAAAAGTTTTTGAGATCACCTATTCACCCCCCTCTAGATGATATTCCATCTTCAGACAGAAAGCATCAAAATGTAATATTGTAATATTTACAAGTGTATTGTTGCTTAATGGGTGCTCATGTTATAGATTGATTGATATTATTTTAATTTTTTTTTCATAATTCATGCACTCATTATATGTGTTATGGAGAGTTTGAATTCACAACCTTTTAAGAAAGCTTTACAGGAGGTTTTGGATGTCATTTGTGTTGGCGTCGCGAGCGATCCGGAAGAATAAAGAAGCGGATGGTCTGAGTTGTGTCCGAGAACACTGTCCTATAGAGTTATTCAGCAACCACCGGTAAAGAAGAAGTGGTACTCCCTAGAATTAAACAGATCCTTCTTGATTAAGTCAAGGCAACAGAACTGGCGGAAGATAAAGTAACTGAACAAGAGATTACCGATGTTTTCTTATTCTCTCTTTTGAATGGTGTCACAATTGGGGTGTTTATAAATAATGAATCAATGCCTTGAAGTGGTGACTCTTGAATATTACACCTCTTCAGAAAGTCACAACTATCTGTTTAATTCATGAACCATGTTGCTTCATGAACCAACACAAATCCCTTAATTTATAAGAACATGACTTTTCAAAACGCATCTCTTCATTTAAACATATTCCATAATATTGGAAAGACTCTTTCTTTGACACACCCATATACAATATTTACAACAATTTGGACTATTAAACCATGACGATGTTCGTTAGATTGATTCATTATACTACTTAAAAGTGTGGTTATCCAAATTTTGAAGATATACTGATATTATGGTAAACAAAGATATTTTGATATTTATGACATCTTAACATTTAAAGAATTTAATTATAACTTTCATGAATCATTCTCTTACTTTACTCTTTGTGGCCCTATTCATGAATCAAGTTGTTAAGTGTGTGTACATTCACATGTACCGAACAAATTAAGATCCATTCTTTTTTTGGCCAGAATAAATTAAGATTAATTAACTTTAAAAATTGTACATAACCCATTTGTACTATGTGCAGATATACAATGTTAGTATTTAATGATATCTGGCTTATAAATAGAGGCCTTCCTCAATGAAAACTAATATTTTGTTGCCGGAAAAATGAAAAATCATATGGTTTCTAAACAATTTGAATGATGCAATTAACTTTTATTAATTGCAGTGAGACAGCTGAACATGATTTAATTTTCATTTATAAATTTAAGGCTTAAAGAATGTGAGTTTACTCATATTTCGTACTGGTCACCCTTAAATTTTTAGGTCATGAAAGTTTTGGTATCAAAGCAGCTTAGGTTCCCTATAGTTACGTGAAGTAAGGATTCTTCAATGGCATCTCAATTATCATTCTGAAACCGGGTATAATCATAATTGAGCCTTCATTGAAGTCTTATATATTGAACTAAACATGTCTTACGTTTACTTATATAGCGATGATGTATTGAAGATTTCAAGTGTTATGCAAAAGGGCAAGTAAGTGATGACTTTTGGGAGAGCATCTATCCTTGAAATAAAATTTGCAAAGTCTGTACATAAATTACTTTGGTAAATATTTTCAACATGAGGTTATATTTTTCAAAGAAGCATAATAGAGAAAAAGTGAGATGATAAGGTGTATAAATTTCCTTAGTAACGTTATAAACCCACACTTAGTTTTACTTAATATAGCTAGTATATAGAGTAATGTTTTTCATTCTCAGTTGATGTTCTTACACTAGATTGCACCATAGGCAATATAATGCAATAAGGCTATTCGTGTGTGCTTTTAATTACAAAAAAGGAAACAAGAAAAAAAATTATTTGAAACATTTGTGACTTAGAATGCTTTGATATAACACGTCTTAGCATCATAGAGAAAGTTTATGCACAAAATTCTTCTCATTTAGAGCTTAAATAGTTGGTGGTATGAATTGACAGTTATATGGTGGTGAAAGATTTGTGCGAGAATTCTATGATCAGATCCTGTCAAAAAAAAAAAAAAGTTTTAAATTAGTACTGAAAGTTTAGGCTTGAATTATGTTTAGAGTGCTGCATGTTGTTATTAAAATTCTGTCCAAACATATGAAAGCTCGTGGTTCACAATTGTGGTTTACTTGCTAGACTCTGCAACTAAATTAATTTTGCTATGCAGACATTTTTCTAGATTTTCTTGCCAGTTTTAAGTTCAATTATAGATTACTTGGATCTTGATAATTTGGAAAGTGAATATGATGTTGATGACATGGTTGCTTCCTATATATCTTCTAATGACAGAGTTCTATAGAGTTAATCAATTTGCAGAATTTAGGAAAGTTTATGCTTGGAAAATGTTTTAGCATGTTTGGCTTGCAAAACATTTGCCTGAGCACTTTAATTTTGGTGGACAAGTTACTGGCTATTGTTGTATGGGCTGCTATTTCATATTTGCCTCATAATCATGAATTTCCTTAATAATTGCCCGTACCCAGAGAAATTTGCTTTGACTCGTACATGCCTGAAAAGTGAAAACACAACTTGTTGCATTTGAATATGTTTGAGAATTCTAAAATTTTGAAGGACTAAACTTATGAATTTTGACTCAAGGTGATAAAATTCTAAGTTTCATTTTTTGTTTGTATTTCCACTTATTGAATTTTGGCTAATGACACATTAAGAATTAGGATCAATCAACACTGTTTTTGTCATTTCAAACCCAATCACTTGATCACTTAGCTTGCTCACTTTCTGGTGATCTCTTGCTGCAAGTTTAATTTACCCACTGGGTTGCTGAGCAAAACTAGCTAGTTTCATTATGCATGGTAGAATTAGTTGAAATCTGATCATAAACTGATTTTTTCTATTGAAACTAGAGATTGTGAAGATTGTTGCATGCACTGCATTGGAACCATACCTTATGCTGTATAGGCCTTTTGGTCCACCGAAATTTTAATTTCTTGTCATTTTCAATAGTGAAATACGTTTGCTGTTTGCTTTGTGTATATTTGATCTATTATTTAAAACTTTTGCCAAAGATCTTGAGCTTAGATATGATTACTTGATTTAGAAATTCTGAATTTCTGCTGCATTAAGTAATTCTTCTTCCATATTAATTTTTGCTGCATGAATGTTATCTTGGTGTGAATCAATGACTATCATGCTTTTGGTTTTATCAAAAGTTGCTCTTGTTGTTGGAAGTACTTTGGTTCTACTTTAAGGATAAAGAAACTAACAACTTTTCTTTGTAATTTTTTTAAAAAAAATATTGTTTAAAATATGCAAATTCTACTTTGACTAAAGAAAATAGTCATTTGATCTTTATTTTTGTTTCATGGAGTTGTTAAACTTTCTGCATTGTTTTAGCGTTAACATTGAAATATTAACTAAAAAATTTAGAACGATTAAAACAAATTCTCTTGTTGCACGCATGAGCTTTATTTCAAACTAGAGATAATGAATAATTTGTTTTAGTTTTGCATTATAATGTGAATTTTACTATTGTGAGTGCATAAGTCTTGTTATAAGTATAAAGCAATGTCTAATTGAGCTTGTTTGAATGTGAAACTAGTTGTGGTTGTATTAATTTACTTGACTTCACTATTTTGAAATCCTTCACCCGTCATTATTTACATCTTTAGCTTGGGACCAACTATTACACATATCAGTATAGTTCTAATTTTCTAAATGGATCAGGTAAAAAAGAGTTTCTAAATGGATCAACTGTAGTGAGTTGACTTAATCGTGATCTATAGATGAAATTTCGATTTTTTGAAAAAATAAATAAATCATAAAATAAATAAATAAAAAGAAAAATGCTTAGTTAAGATTATATGACAAAGGCTTTTGAGAATATACATAAGATTAGCACTATTCTATCATTGTAATACCCTAAAAATCGTATTTGTGATAATTATCACAATTTGGTAAATAATACCTATTAGAAATAGGTGAATATGTGGTCTCAAATAATAAGTCTTAATTATCTTGTTTTCTACGGTAATTGCTGTGAAAATCAGAAAAGAAAAAGAGTTAAAATCCATAAAAAAATGTATTTTAAAATCCACAAATCGACAAAAACTTAGGAAGTATGTTCTCTCTAATTTTAGGAGTTTTTGGGATTATTTCCTTGGAAAATAATAGTATTAAAAGCACTTTTTCGCCCCATGATTTTTAGTATTTTACATGTGATATAAAATACCAATGTAAGTAAAATAGTTGTGAGATAATAATTTATCCTAATTAAGAAAATTATCAAAAATTAGTAAGTGGCTAATCAGGTAATTAATAAGATAATATAAGAGGATTAAAATATAAGATAAATGAATTAGAAAAATATTTAATTAAGGGCTGAAAAATTAAAAAATAAATAAAAATAAAAATAAATAAATATATAAAATGATTAGAAAAATAAATAAATAATAAAAATAAAAAAAATCTAGATATTTGTAATATAATAATAATATATATGAGATGGTAAAGAGCCAACAGGAGACATTTGAGAATGGATAGAAATTAAATCCTAACCAAAATATAGGATTTAGTCTAAAACATCTGGACTTATATAAACGAGTGAAATTTTATCCCGGAGTGAGCTATCTCCGAAGTCATTTCCGAAACCGATAGAGTCATTAAGAGACAGGATGAATAAGAAATAGGGCAGATAATAGAAATGAGAACCAATGGAAAACAAGACTGCCGTGGAAAACCATGAACTAGGTTTCTTAGGTCAGAACATATTACGAATCAGCGAATTTTTGTCCAGAAGCTGGTGCTTCCGGAAGTTATTTCCGTAACCGATGGCGTTTGTCCGAAAATGTTCAACAGGCAAGGAAATACCCTTAATGGGATCAAAAATTTAGTTAACCCAAGTAGTTCTAAAGAGGAAGAGTAAACCTTCAGTGCCTTGTTCCCGGATTTTTGAAATTCTCCCAGATTACGCGATTCGGACACCGAACTAGGAACTTTATCGGTGCAGGCTCATAAAAAGCTTGAGATGACATCATGGATGACATCATCTCTTCTAGAATAATGACATTTCGGCCAACATCCAAGGGCCGAGGAAGTGCCACGTGTCGAAGTGCGATAAGACGGCCGAAATCCGATCGATAAAGTGATGAATAGTGTCATTTTTTCTTCTATAAATAGCCCTCTCACCCTTCTCATTTCCACCCCAAAACCGTGCCTTAGAGAGAAGGTTAGAGAGAAGGAGGAGCCGGGGAAAATCTAGTCGGAGCCTTGGGTAAGTTTTTCGGTCCCCGGTCTTTAGTTTCCGTAGTTCTTTCAAAGTAGATATAGTAGAAATGCTAGATTTATCTTTAAATTTCTCGAGATAGTTTAGATATCATGTTTAGGGGTAGATATGGTTTTTATTTCGAAAATATATTGGGGAAAAGAGATATGTCAAAATTCTGGAGAGATAGGGTCAAAGTAGCGAAGCTCTGGCGAAATTTCGCCGATTAGGCCAACTAAGGGCAAAATGGTAATTTGTACCTAAAATGCCTGTTATGCTGCTAGAAATTGATAATTATTATCCTTATAGGATATCGGTGATAATCGCTTCACTGTCGTACCGCTGTTGTACCGCTGTTGGGCCTCTGTAAAAAAATTACTGTTTTTCGTAAAACGTATCGAAAGTACCGTCAGCGAAGGTACGTTCACGACGTACTGTAACACTGACTCTGATGCTTGTTGTTATGCTTATATATGGTTGTTGTATTTTGTATTGAGACTCTATCTCAAATGTTTTTAAATACAATCATGAATTTCACGGGTTATGGTATTGATAACACCGTTTAGAGTTTTCCTAGCGCCGATGGACACGATAGGCCATCGTGGCATCGGATTTGTGCGGCAGCGGGGATAACAAACATACTGCAGGGGCTGTGTATTTTTATTGCCTTACATACATATATGTATTTCCTACATCTGTTATGGGCTTTTGTAGTGATTTTTGAAAATGTCATGAATACATGTGATACATATATTGTTTACATAAGCATGAGGTTAACCGTTACCCGAGGTTCGATGGGCATTGGACCTCGCCCGAATGAATAGACATGGAAAGGGTCATGAACCGGAGGAGGCACTAGGGGATGGAGCCATAGATAGACGCGATGAGACGGAGCCGTGAGAAGGCATCGGTCAAAGTAAATGCGGGAAGAAAGTCACGAACCTACCTTATGGCATAAATCTAATAAAGTTACTTCATATCATTTGGTGCTTAAACTAGAAAGGGTCGTCTATGTGGTTCGTCAATTAGCCACCCTAGCACGGTGAGACTCCCACTAGACCTACCCGGCTGGCCAAATGGGATGATTTAAGCGAGTTAGGTTCTATGCCCCAAGTCTACTCAAGGCTTCGGTTGAAGAGGGTATAGTTACATGTAAGATTTGTAATTATAAAGTTTTGTATTATTGTATCACATGAATAATTCCTTCGGGAGATTTTTAATATATCAGTATCGTCGGGCATCATCATATGCAGTATTTTATATGATTACTCGAGTATTATACTTGTTGTTCAAATTTTTAGTACATGCTCTCCGTTTCCGCAAAACGCTAAGCTGTAGCACCTCAAACTCTGATGAATTTTTATAAAACCACGTGTCACCGGCACGATTTATGCTACGAAAATTGGGGTGTTACATTTTGGTATCAGAGCTAGCTTTACAGCTAGTCTCGAGAGCATTGTATAGACAACAAGGACAAGAGTACTGATATAATACTGATTTTGTGATACAATAAAACAAATACCCTAAGGTAAAGGTTAGAGTTTTGAAAAACTCTAAGACTTCTGATATGGAAAATCAGAGTCTGAACGGAATTCTCGAAACTAAAGCG
Organism: Acacia melanoxylon; assembly: GCA_019022615.1. NCBI lineage: Eukaryota > Viridiplantae > Streptophyta > Magnoliopsida > Fabales > Fabaceae > Acacia > Acacia melanoxylon. Next base: position 3,120,295 of record JAFJYJ010000010.1, read on the forward strand.
ATAGTTCAATTTAGAAGACAAAACTACCTAGGTCTTCCTATAGACAGTAAGCTATTGTTTAGGTTTGTCTGTATAACACAGTAACTTCTCGGTTAAGAGTCTTCCGGTAAGGGTAATAACTTACTACTTAAATTTCCTTATAGGAACAAAAACCTACTAAGTTACTAAATTAAAGAGTCCCTGCCTAGTAGAGGCTAGATATCATGCGTACAAACGGAGAGTGGCTCCGAGAATGAAAGTTCGTGACTAAAATTCTTAAACAGTGGTAATCTGTTACATAGTAGAAAAGGGAAGGTCCCCGGTATTTTACTAGAAAGGCAGTTATGCCACACTAGTACCCATGTTTAAGAGTTGTCAGTGTATAGTAGTATGTGTATCGACATTAGAACCCAGAACAAATAAAATAACCTATGAGGGTTGCAGCGCAAAATAATAATTGTGTCGTTAGTAGTACATCAGATCTAACTGACGCTGTAAAGTTTAAGCATACTTAGAATAAAAGTAACCTCAGGAGAGTAATCCTGGTAAGGTAGAGTGATGATTTTAGATCCTTAGAACAAAGGTTTGAATACCGTAGGGTATGAAACAAAGTAATCCTTTAATATACCATGGGAACAGATAAAGTGATAACGACACCTAAATCTAAGTAAAACAGAGAAAATGCTTAAGTCAAAGTATGGTGAACATCATGAACAGTGGGAATCATCTTATGTAGATTATTCTCGGAAAAGGCACATAGCCTAAATATTGTAAATTGGTCGACGTAGATACAACTTTTAAGTCCAATATACCCCGCTCCTAAATATAACTTTGAGTCTGGTTTTCTTAAACAAACATGTTGCATTTATTGATGATTTGAAAGTCTAAGTATCATCTCGTACCAGGATACTTGTACAAAAAAATATTCCTTCCGATATATCAACCTAAATCGGATACCATTTTTAGTACAGAAACTAATCAATCATACACACTCATGACATTCCGGAGGTATATTATCCTGAGATGATATACAATTTTGAACTTATACCTCAAATTGATTTGATGTACCTCACTCCAGAACATATAGTCAGTATATCTTCCTACTCCTAAACATTATATCATCTTAAAACCCTGAGGAAGGGTGAGTGAGAATGTCTTGAGTTTAAAAACCTGAAGGATAAATCCTTAAACAGAATCATACAATGGTTAGAAATGAATCACAGTAAAACACGAGTTATGGTTCCAAGGTGAGACCAACAAACCTTAGTGATAATAGTGTCTAAACAGATTATCTAAAAAGTAAGTAACCGACAGAGAAAATTGAGTTAAGAAAGTCACCTGGAGTTGAAACTAATATTAGAAGTCCATGAAACGAAATAATTCGGAGATAACGGAATTACATCACAAACCCCTAAAAACTAAAAACCTAATAAAACTCGAGTTCTCATAAATACAGAAACAACGAACTGATGATAGTACTACTTATGGAATGTTTGATCAGGAAGGCTACTTACGGGGAGGTTTGATCAGAGAAGGCTGCCTGTGGAGGATTCTGACCGGTATAGTTGCCCAATCGGTGGGGTTGTGTGCAATGCTGAGTGAAGTATTGTAGGACGAAGCCACCGTGACGTCAAACTGTAAAGTAAAAGCCACAATCACAACAAACCATAAAGTAGAGCTACCAGTGTATCAGGCTCAAGGTAAGTACAGCATAACGAGTTCCATATTTAATAAGTTTCTTAGATAAAAAGTTTACGTAATCCAACTATAAACACTCCAGTGCTATGTAGCATATATTGTGTGATAGAATCCAAGTAAAACATTCGAAGAATTGTGAACAAAGCTCATTGAGATGCTTTTAGAAGATCTCAATGGAATACAAACAAAAGGTGAAGTAGAGTTCGCCATTGAAACAAAGTACGAAATTGAACCAAAAATTGAAGGTTCCGTATCAGATGGATCCAGATAACTGAGTTGCTAAGAGGTAATAGCACACATCAAAACAAATACACGAATTCAGAAATTTCAAAATCCTACCATAAACAGAATGATATATAACTTACAATAATGGTCGGCAACATTAAATCCAAATGATTTAACTCTAATCTAGTAGATTAGGTAGAGTATGAGGCCGGACAAGCACGATAGTTATGAATCTGATAGATTCAACGGTTGCAGTTGAAGCTGCACAAAATTGACTAGGTTCTAGTAAAAACAAATTAGTAAGTTATATTTCTCAAAAATGCGTAGTGAACAGTAAGACCTTTGGGACCGGTATGTCCTCAGGTCAGTAAATAATATAGTTGGAAGCCCTAAAAGTCTTAAAAGACAAAGTTGTTTATAGGCTAGCAGTAAGCCTCAGTTGTTAGACAAATACCGGAAAGTGTCCCGAGGAGTCTATAAAACTAAAAGAAATGAATAATGTCCCAAATTGTCTAAACATTAAGGAAGAATAAAAGCATTCTACAGATAGCTTGAGTAGCTGAGGACAGAGGTCCGAATGAATTAGCAATGATCTTCTAAGATTAGTTGCCTGGTTCCCTAGTAAAAAATGAAAGTTAAATTTTATAACTTGTCAATACACCTGCTATAATTTGTCAAACTTATGAATTTACACCTTGAGGTGATAAAAATATTTTCAAAATAGAGGGTTAAACCACAGTGGTAATGATGTTATTGTGAAACAATATTATGATAAAAAACCTAGAGGTTAAGTGGAATTAACAATTATTTTATGTTAAAATCAGTATAAATACTGGAAGGACGGAAATCAGTTGTGAGACAACTTGATGAGTCAGACCAGATATATTGTCCTATGCTAAAAGTTTTGTTAAAAAGTTTTTGAAGGAATCTGTTCTACAAAAAATGAAAATTCACACTAGTAAGAATATGAATACTCATAGCAACAAGTAGTTAAAGTAATAGTATAAATTGTTAAAGTTTTGTGAGTAAGTTGTTTTCCTCAAAAGGTAATTACAGGTAGTAAATAGTGTTTGAAATCATATTGTCAGTAAATACTTTTTCACAAAATTGTATTAGTAACAATAAAATGTTAAAGAATGAGAAACCTATTTCTATGGGTGATATGAAGGTACTACTACTAGATAAAATGATAAAATATAGCAAGTAAGAAATTTCTAGAAATTTTCACAAAGTTGTTTTGACAAAGTTAAATTTTTAAGAGTGATAGCACTAATACTTTTGAAATAGTGCGAATTATGTAAATCGAAATCACGAAATATTTTACAAAGTAAGAAGATTTTAAAATTTGACAAGAAGTTTTTGAATAAGTGATGACATGTTTGTCAATACTATTGTGTTAAATATAGAAGTAGTGTAATTGAAATTTTGATAAAGAGATAGGAACTATAGAAAGGTCTAGAACACTGAACTAGTTCAGTCAGATATAGGTTGTCAGCAATAGTACTTAAGTAAGTATGGGTAATCTGAGAACTTGTATGAAAAGACTCAGATGAAATAGACGAGCAGAGGCTCGAGGCGATAACAACTAGTAAGCACAGGGCGGTGTCCCTGAACCATGAGATCAAATATGCTTGGCAATATGTGTGGTACTGATAGGTATAATGTATTCTATACATTGTCTAGAGTCTTAAAGTCGGGAAAAATATTCCTTGTGCCAGGTAAAACTTAAGATGATTTACTAAGTAAAAGACTAGAATCTCCGGTGCGGCAATATATATTAAATCGAGGCGGAAGGCCAAATATGCGGTATGCCGAGGGCTAAATGAGTCAGGCAGTGAAGCCTGTATAACGGAGCACGGAGAAAAAGGATCGATGAATCCTGTGATTTGATACTATATTTGAGTACGGTATAAAGGCAGTTCTGGGCTAGAAAAAGCCAGAGATAGTAACATAGATATTTAGTTTCTGGATCTAGCGGGATAGTACCGTAGATTCATATTGAATTTTTTCGTAACTTGCTTTATTATTGACAAAACTCATGAATAAAGATTAAATCATTGTGTGAAACAAAGACTGTGAAACGAGCTTACATAGACTAAGAAAGAAGTTGGTCACAGCACCAAGAGTTGGTTACCCCGGATCCAAGTAGATGAGTCTGTCATGGTACCATTAGGTATGGATCGGGATATGTCTTGCGGCAGTAGGACAGCGTGATGACTTACATCTCTCGTCTGTTAAAAGCCTCTTAGGTTGAATTAATCTAAAACATGACCTGGAGTTAGTAATTACCTCTACGGTAGAGTGACAGGTACTCGAAATACCTTTTGAGTTGAAAGAAACTCGGTAGTAGATGACATCATTAGATGGAGTTGAGATAAAATTTTGACTTAGAGAGTAAGTATGGATCAAATACTTACCAGTTAGCTTACCCCCAAACTTTAATGAATTTCACAAGTATTTTCAATATTTCTCGGTTGAAGAAATATCATTTAGACCGTAATCGGAGATAGAATACAAAGTAACGAAATACGTAATTCCAAAATCTTTATAGCCATACAAAACGAATTCTCATCTTTAAGAGAAGTAACTCGAGATAGTAATATCCCGGTTGAAAAGCTAGTTTAGAAAGGGATTGTCTCTGAATGAGACAAATTGGAAAAAAAAAAACCACTAGTAGGTAAATTCTGAAACTGTGAACTAGAAGTCTAGTTGAGGTAGAGCAAATTTCGAGGACGAAATTTTATTTAACAGGGGGAGAAATGTAATACCCTAAAAATCGTATTTGTGATAATTATCACAATTTGGTAAATAATACCTATTAGAAATAGGTGAATATGTGGTCTCAAATAATAAGTCTTAATTATCTTGTTTTCTAAGGTAATTCTTTGTGAAAATCGAGAAAAGAAAAAGAGTTAAAATCCATTAAAAAATGTATTTTATAAGGCAAAAAATGGCCTGAAATTATTATGATAAATATCATATGGCAACAAATAATCACAAAAACTTAGGAAGTATGTTCTCTCTAATTTTAGGAGTTTTGGGATTATTTCCTTGGAAAATAATAGAGCATAAATATAATATTATTAAAAGCACTTTTTGGCCCCATGATTTTTAGTATTTTACATGGGATATAAAATACCAATGTAACAAAAATAGTTGTAAGATAATAATTTATCATAATTAAGAAAATTATCAAAAATTAGTAAGTGGCTAATCATGTAATTAATGGGATAATATAAGAGGATTAAAATATAAGATAAATGAATTAGAAAAATATTTAATTAAGGGCCGAAATTCGTAATCAAAAAAGAAATAAAAAAATATATAAAATGCTTAGAAAAATAAATAAAAAATAAAAATAAAATATCTAGATATTTGTAATATAATAATATTATATATGGTAAAGAGCCAACAGGACATTTGAGAATGGATAGAAATTAAATCCTACACCAAAATATAGGGATTTAGTCTAAAACATCTGGACCTTATATAAACCAGTGAAATTCTACCTCGGAGTGGACTATCTCCAAAGTCATTTTAAAACCAACTGAGTCATTAAGATACGGGATAAATAAAGAAAAGGGCGAGATAGTGCAAATGAGAACCAATAGAAAAACAAATTGTTGTGACGAACCAGGGGATTAGGTTTTTGGGTCCGGACATATTATGAACCGTTGAATTTTTGTCCGAAAGTTTGGTGCTATTGAAAGTTATTTCCGTAACGACGTTTATCCGAAAATCTTGACGGAGACTACGGAATACCCTTAACGAGATCAAAAATTTAGTTAACCCAAGTGGTTTTAAAGAGAAAGAATAAAACTTTAGTGCCTTGCTCTCAGATTTTTGAGTTTCTTCCGGATTACGCGTTTATGACACCGAACTAGGAACTTTATCGGTACCGGCTCATAAAGCAAGCAGATGACATCATGGATGATGCAATCTCTTCTAGAAGAATGATATGGGCATGAGGTTGGCACACACATCCAAGGGCCAAGGAAGTGCCACGTGTCGAAGTGCGATCCGACGTCCGAAATCCAGTTTGATAAAGTGATGAATAGTGTCATTTTTTCTTCTATAAATAGGAATCTCTCCCCTTCTCATTTCCCACCCCAAAACCGTTCCTTAGAGAGAGGTTAGAGAGAAGGAGGAGCCCGGAGAAAATATAGCGGAGCCCTGGGTAAGTTTTTCGATCCCTGGTCTTTAGTTGCGGTAGTTCTTTCAGTAGATATAGTAGAAATGCTAGATTTATCTTTAAATTTCCCAGATAGTTTAGATATCATGTTTAGGGGTAGATATGGTTTTTATTTCGAAAATATATTGGGAAAAGAGATATGTCAAAATTCTGGAGAGATAGGGTCAAAGTAGCAAAGCTCTGGCGAAATTCCGCCGATTAGGGGGTCAGGGGCAAAATGGTAATTTGTACCTAAAATGCCTGTTATGCTGCTAGATGTTGATAAATCTTATCCTTATAGGATATCTGTGAAAATCGTATCGATGTCATACCGTTGTTGTACCGCCGTAAAAAATACAGTTTTTCGTAAAACGTACCGAAAGTACCGTCAATGAAGGTACGTTCACGACTTATTGTAACACTAACTCTGATGATTGTGATATGCTTATATATGGTTGTTGTATTCCTGTACTGAGACTCTGTCTCAACTGTTTTTGATACAATCATGATTTCACGGGTTATGGTATTGTTGACACCGTTAAGAGTTTTCCTAAGCCCTATGGACACGAATGTACATCGTGGCACTGGGAGGTCGTGCAGACTGGGGTAACAAACATACTGCAGGGGCTGTGTATTGTTATTGCCTTACATACATATATGTATTTCCTACATCTGTTATGGGCTTTTGTAGTGATTTTTGTGAAAATGTTATAAATACCGTGATACATATCTTTGTTTACATAAGCATGAGGTTAACGTTACCCGAGGTCCGATGGGCATTGGACCTCGATGCAGAATGAATAGACAGGAAAGTGTCATGAACCAGAGGAGGCACTAGGGGATGGAGCCGTAGATAGACGCCAGTAGACGGAGCCGTGAGAAGGCACTGGTCAAAGTAAATGCGGGAAGAAAGTCAACAGAACCTACCTTATGGCATAAATCTAATAAGGTTACTTCATATCATTTGGTGCTTAAACTAGAAAGGGTCGTTGATGAAGACCTTTTATCATTAGCCTTGGGGTCCACAATCAACAATTAACCAAGGATTGCGTATAGGCAAACCTAGGATCGTTCTCTCTTTTTTAGGAGCTTTTTATTGAATCCTAAGTAATCTAGATGTCATGCAAATGAAATAAAAACAAGGGGGGATTGGGTTTTGATGGAATTAGAATAGAAATTGAAGACAGAATGAAAATGAGAGATTAATCAAATGAAAAACGATCAACTCAGAATTGGGATTCCAAGACCTTCCATCACTGGACAAAGAAATAGAATAACGGAACCTGTGATTGATTCTAAACAAACCGAAATCTCTGCATTTGTCCAGAAGCTCCCTCGACTAGACAATCGCCTAGCATATGATCGAACATGTGGCGAGTTCGCTGTGCAATCGTACAACGTTCTCTGTAACCTGGTCCGACCTAAGTCCTTGGGATTTCAATCTGGATATTAAATCTAACATCCAATCTGTTTCTAAACTCGAATCCGATTAAAGTAAACGAAACAAGTCGAGTTATCGATTGAAGCATAAGTCCTCCGGATGACACCATGGAATCCTCAACTCATGGGTCGATCACAAAAACTTAGCCAAGCATGGCTATGTAAGATGAAAATGTAGAAATAAAGATGTTCATCATGACCACGAAGAACATGAACAAGTTCATCATGAACATGAAGAACACAAAGAACAATTAAAGAAAATGAAAGTTTCTATTCCAATATAAAAGTAAATATCAAAAACATAATGAACGAATAAAGGAAAAGATGAAGAACATAAAATCAAAATAAAATAATTAAAAGGAAAGATTAAAACTAAGCCATACCAAGTAGGAGGCAAGAAATTAAAGACAAGAATTAAAGACAATACATGAAACTAATAAAGCAAAACTAAGCCATCCCAAGTAGGAGGCAAGAAATAAAAGAAGGAACTTAGAATGGGAGAGATCTTGGTCTCTTCAAGGTGTGTGTTGCTCTTGAAAACATCCATGTATTTATAGGAAAATTGGAAGAACTATTGAGCCATACTTTTTGACTTTTGCACCTCCAAAAACGCGTCAACTTTCCAGCGTGTGTTACACCATTAAATCGGTGGAGTTGGACCAAGCTGTATTCATAAGAAATGTAGATCTGGATGGCAGCTGTCTAGTCGTTCAAACCGCACCGAATTTGGAGTTCTGTAGCTCAAGATATGGATCAAACACCGAACGTTGTTCCGGAGCCCAGTTCAGCGCCCCTGTTCCGTATTCCAGGCTCAATTTGGTCCTTTAAACATTTGATTTAGCTTTTGGGCTCTTCATATGGTTTGTAGATCTTCATTTTATCTTTCTGAAAATATAAATTGCAGAGCCATTGGATCTCTAAATCTCAAGTTATACCCAAAATACCGAACAGTGTTCACTACCCAATTGTAGTAAGAATATGACTCAAGTTCAATTTTGAATCCAAACTCAAGATGTGATCAAGATTAATGCAAATAAAGTCTAAAAACTCATTATGAAGATGAAATCATATATTTAACTAATTGATCCATTAAAGCATGATAATGAAAGAGTTTTTAGCTTCTTTTTTGCATTTAAAATAATATGAATTCAAAGATTATCAAACTCCCCCACACTTATCCTTTTGCACTCCTGAGCAAAATTAAAAGATAAAAAAAAAAAAAAAAGATTCTCTTTTCTAACAATTGCTGAAATTTCAAAACTTAGCAAAGATCACAAAAGCTTCAAAAGATCAACCAATCAAGGAAATCTCTTCATCTCAAATTACTAATCATGGCAATGTCATTCAATGATGCTAATCACACAAGATAGTCTCTCAAGGGATGCCCTTAATCAATCTCTCAAGTGTATATGGTTAATAAGTGTATCGCTCAAATTCTACTCAATGAAATTTGTTCTACCATAAGCTTGCTCAAGTTCTACTTCTCCACCACTTGTAACACATGCTTGCAAAAATCAAGAGGACTTATTTTTAAGGTTGTAATGGGGCTAGGATAAGGGTAGGTAATAGTATGGAAATGAAAGGTTAAACACCCAAGAACTTTAAAAGAGTAACAATATAAAACCACTCAAATAACATTTTTTTTTTTTTTTCTTTTTTTTTTTTTGTTAAACAATAAATGCCTCTCTTTTTTTTTTTTTCTTCTTTTTTTTTTTCTTTTACAATAAATGCCAAACGATGAATGACATATAATCAAATACTTCCACACTTAAAATGTTGCACTCGGGCAACCCCCACACTTAACCACAAAACCAATGCGCAATTAATTTCCAAGGTGCGGAATAAAATGGTGTGACATTTAGGCTAGTAATGTGGCTTTGAAAGGAATGAGTCAAAAAGGCACAAAGGGCTAACAAAGGAGATATAATGCAAGGAAAGGCTATTTGGTCGAGTGAGGAAATAAAAGAAAGAAAACAAGCCTCCATCATATTTATGCATGCAAATGAAAAATGTAGTTTTGAAAAGAATGAGAGCAAATTCTAGAGAACATAAATCATGACGAGATGCACACAAGAAAGAAAGAATGGTAAAAGATGAGTTCCATTCATGTAGGCCCAAGATCTCACAAAGGAAAATACCAAATCATGCAATTAGCATCACAGAATTAACAACCAAGATATTATAATCCAAGAGTCCAAAATTTCAATCTAAATAGAATGATCCATCAAAACCAAAATGTCCAAGTTCATAATATGGAGCAATCATAGAAGGAGAAAATGTTTTTTTTTTTCAAAATGATTTTTTTTTTTTTTTTTTTTGCATTTTCTCATTTAAAAATAAAACAATAATCAAAAGGATTCAAAATATATTTTTCCTCCTTTTTATTCTACTTAATAAACTACATTATTTTTACTTTTGCTATCGGAATATGTCCCTCCCACACTTATCTTCCTCGTACAACAATTAAGCCCAAGTAATCATATGAATTAGGAAGAAAATAAGTAAGGAAAGAGACAACCTTTGTTAGAGTATCTTGAGTCGCTTGAAGAAGAAGTTCTTATCTCCGATGTGAATCATGAATTTTTCCCTTGGAACATCTTCTCCCACATTGAATTTCCTTGGTGGAGGTGGCTTAGGATCTATTGGAAGAGGTCCAAGAATGTACGGTGGTTGTTGGTTCCATCGACAACCTTTCCAAGAATGTGCTGCAAATAAGACAAGCAAATAGCAAAAGTATCCCATCCAAATATAGAGACATAGAGAGATTTCAAATGAATTAAGGGCATGTTAAGTTCCAAACTCTCCAAGTAACTATCACATCCAAGGAAATCAATGATACTCCCATGGTAGGAGTCAAGCAACCGGTTACATTGTGAAAATTCTCCGGTGTTTGCAAAATGGAAGGTGTGGAATCCAACTTAGTGTTGGAGTACATCATATCATCATTGCAATCACAAGAGATGGAAGGCAAAAGAGTGGAAGAAAGAAGAGAATTTTTCAAATCATTACCACTGCGGTGTTTAAAGATTCAAAACAATTATTTTTCTTTTCCAAGTCGGGTGGTAAATCACAAGAAAGCACTTGTTGGAAAGATTCACCAACCTGTAGAATTTTATCAATCAAAATTTCAGAATCTTTGTCTCCAACAAGACTACAAGAAAATAATTCAATGGGGATTTTATGCATTTGGCATTCTAAGCTATGATCTTTCTCACTCACATCAACAACAGAATCCATAATCAAAGCGAGAATCACCTGATCGATTCAAAATCACCGTATAATGCATCATTAATCTCGGTGCAAATAGGACAAAATTCATTATTAGAACAGGCACAATTAACAAAGTCACTCATAGATGCAAAATCGGGATAATCAAGATACAATTCAACAAGAACATCATCAACAACATTGGTATCCATGCTTGATTCAATCTTTTCAAACTTGACATGCTTACTATCATCAATAGTACAAGAGGGTGCATTCTGATTAATGGTAGATTCAACCACTTCACTAAATGCTTTCTTTTGAAGCTCAACAAGTAAATGACATTTTTCATGATAACAATCTATACACATTTGATATTCCTCACAAGAGCATGAAAATATGTCATTCCATTTATCACATTCATCCATAGTACTATGAAGAGAAGCATTTTCATCGTTAAAGCATCACATGAAGAAATAGGAACACACTCATCAACAAGTACAGTCAAATCACTACTACTAAATCCAATTGGTTGAGCAATTGCATTTTCAAAAATTGAGGGGATTCAATAATAATTTCCTCATCCACCTCTTTATCACTCAAATCATGAATTGCTTCGTTAGCCAAAGTAGTAGGAGAGTCTACTTCTATAAGGATAAGATCATTACCAAATGAGAGAGAAGACTCTTCAATGTACTTTTGTACTTGCTTCACTTCTTGTGCATGTGTGACCATGAGAGAAGGATTTCCTTGAAAATTCATTTTCAACATTTGTGTTTGCTGCTCAATTTCTTTTCCTAATCTCTCATACCTTTCCGCTTGGTGTTCCATTCTTCTAAAAATAGAGTCCATTTGTTGATGAAAGTCGTCCTTATGTGACCACTCCTCATTTACAGCCCAAGCCGTTTGATTTTGGAAATCTCCAATGACTTCATGATTGAAGGGTTCTTGGTTGGGCACACATGGTTGATAATGATGTTCATAAGGTGGATCAACTGGGTATAAGGATTCATGAGATGGATGGCATGGTATGGAAGTGGGATGAAATGAAGGATGGTATGGTAAGTGAGAGTGTTGATGATATTGTTGGAATGGAGGATGTTGGTAAGGCTCATGATATTGGTGGTGGAATAAGCCATCACATTCTTGATTGCCTACAAAAGAGTGAGAATTGAAAGGTAGTTCATGATTATCATAAAACCAAGCCATGAAAGTTTAATGCAATTATTTCCCAGTGAATTACAAGATAACAATCTAACTATAAAAAAAAAAATATAATAAAAATGCAAGTGTAAAAGAAAAGAAGGAGGTTTTTTTTTTTTTTTTTTTTTTTTTAAAAGATGCAAGTATGCTATGAATTAACTTGGAGACATGGTGAAATCAAACAAGTAAACTCAAGATCATATTGAATTTGATACAAACACACCACACGAAGCTACCAAGTCAAGACAATGCAATAATGCAATGAATGCTATACAAGCTACTTAAATGCAAAAACCACGAACTATATGCAATGAAAAAAAAATGAAAAATTAACAAGCATCACACGAGAAACCCCTTGTCAAAAGTCAATTTGACAATTAGATTACCTAGGGAGCCAATTACTTAGCTCCGCAAGAAGCGCCATTTGATGAAGACCTTTTATCATTAGCCTTGGGGTCCACAATCAACAATTAACCAAGGATTGCGTATAGGCAAACCTAGGATCGTTTCTCTTTTTTAGGAGCTTTTATTGAATCCTAAGTAATCTAGATGTCATGCAAATGAAATAAAAACAAGGGGGATTGGGTTTTGATGGAATTAGAATAGAAATTGAAGACGAGAATGAAAATGAGAGATTAATCAAATGAAAACGATCAACTCGAATTGGGATTCCAAGACCTTCCATCACCTTTGGACAAAGAAATAGAATAATGAGAACCGTGATTGATTCTAAACAAACCGAAATCTCGCATTTGTCCGAAGCTCCTCGACTAGACAATCGCCTAGCATATGATCGAACATGTGGCGAGTTCGCTGTGCAATCGTACAACGTTCAGAACTGGTCCGACCTAAGTCCTTGGGATTTCAATCTGGATATTAAATCTAACATCCAATCTGTTTCTAAACTCGAATCCGATTAAAGTAAACGAAACAAGTCGCTTATCGATTGAAGCATAAGTCCTCCGGATGACACCATGGAATCCTCAACTCATGGGTCGATCACAAAAACTTAGCCAAGCATGGCTATGTAAGATGAAAATGTAGAAATAAAGATGTTCATCATGACCACGAAGAACATGAACAAGTTCATCATGAACATGAAGAACACAAAGAACAATTAAAGAAAATGAAAGTTTCTATTCCAATATAAAAGTAAATATCAAAAACATAATGAACGAATAAAGGAAAAAGATGAAGAACATAAAATCAAAATAAAATAATTAAAAGGAAAGATTAAAACTAAGCCATACCAAGTAGGAGGCAAGAAATTAAAGACAAGAATTAAAGACAATACATGAAACTAATAAAGCAAAACTAAGCCATCCCAAGTAGGAGGCAAGAAATAAAAGAAGGAACTTAGAATGGGAGAGATCTTGGTCTCTTCAAGGTGTGTGTTGCTCTTGAAAACATCCATGTATTTATAGGAAAATTGGAAGAACTATTGAGCCATACTTTTTGACTATTGCACCTCCAAAAACGCGTCAACTTTCCAGCGTGTGTTACACCATTAAATCGGTGGAGTTGGACCAAGCTGTATTCATAAGAAATGTAGATCTGGATGGCAGCTGTCTAGTCGTTCAAACCGCACCGAATTTGGAGTTCTGTAGCTCAAGATATGGATCAAACACCGAACGTTGTTCCGGAGCCCAGTTCAGCGCCCCTGTTCCGTATTCCAGGCTCAATTTGGTCCTTTAAACATTTGATTTAGCTTTTGGGCTCTTCATATGGTTTGTAGATCTTCATTTTATCTTTCTGAAAATATAAATTGCAGAGCCATTGGATCTCTAAATCTCAAGTTATACCCAAAATACCGAACAGTGTTCACTACCCAATTGTAGTAAGAATATGACTCAAGTTCAATTTTGAATCCAAACTCAAGATGTGATCAAGATTAATGCAAATAAAGTCTAAAAACTCATTATGAAGATGAAATCATATATTTAACTAATTGATCCATTAAAGCATGATAATGAAAGAGTTTTTAGCTTCTTTTTTGCATTTAAAATAATATGAATTCAAAGATTATCAGTCGTCTATGTGGTTCAGTCAATTAGCCACCCTAGCACGGTGAGACTCCCACTAGACCTACCCAGCCTGGCCAAATGGGATGATTTAACTGAGTTAGGTTCGATGCCCCAAGTCTACTCAAGGCTCGGATGAAGAGGGTATAGTTACATAGAAGATTTGTAATTATGAAGTTTTGTATTCTTGTATCACATGAACATTCCTTCGGGAAATTTTTAATATATCGGTATACATCGGGCATCATCATATGTCCGAGTATTTTATATCGATTACTCAGTGTTATACCTGTTGTTCAAATTTTTAGTACATGCTCTCCGTTTCCGCAAAACACTAAGTTGTAGCACCTCAAAACTCTGATGAATTTTTATAAAACCACGTGTCACCGGCACGATTTATGCTACAAAATTTGAGGTGTTACAATCATTATATTATTTAGAAATTTAGTGGGCGAATTTAGTGGTGATGGTATTGCTTATTATCTATACATTTAGATTCAGATGAACGAATTTCTTAAGGGGTGGAATGTAATAATACAGGAATTTAGGAGTTCTGACAAAAGTGACAATGAAAAAAAATATTTGAATTTAAATTAATTTGAAGATTAAGGTATTTTTTTTTTTTTAAATAACAATAAGTCATTTCCAATTTTTTTAAGAAAATAGCAAATGCAACAAAGTGGAAGGGGTGATTTTATTTTTTTTACTCCATGAAAATAATCAAACAGCCCATATATTTATACAGCTCCAATTGCTTCATGTGGGATTGATTTGAGGTGTTTGTTTTTTTAAAGTCAGTAAAAGAAAATCAAATCACCCAAGATATCTACATCACCCCCTGTCTGTCCATTTCATGTCGGTGAGGATTGAGGAAAGGTAGAGGAAAATTCTAGCGACTTCTCTGGGGATTCAATACTCTTCCCAAGCTTAGCACCGTCGTGCTCTCCTTGCCGATCGTGGGTGTGAGCGCTTCATTCGTTGCTTGCTTCTTGCCTCCTACCTTTCCTGTTCTTCCAAGCTTCTTCTTTCTCCTTATAGCTGACGCTGCTGCTGTTCTGTTTTTGTTCCTTCTCCTTGCTGGCACATGTGCAAGTTATTCTTCTCCTTTCCCTCTCTGCTGCGTCTAAGTGGGTGTGCAGATTCGGTTGCCATTATTCTACTCAGTATTGCAGATATGAATTTTTCTTGCTTTTCTGATTCAATCGCGGCGGCGTTGTGGTGGTGTGAGCAGAACTTCGAATCTGTATTTTATTTTTAAGCTCGGTGGTTTAGAACAGGCGGGAAATTTGGAGTATGATCTAATTAAGGATGGAGGCTAAATGTTACATTTTGATGAGGGAATTGTAGAATGAAAATTATTATGGAAATGGCCAAGTGGTCGTAAGTTATATACTTGGGAGTACATCCGAACAGTTGAATCTTTTTCCTTTGCTTTGTACGATGCTTCCCTGTGTGTGTGGGTAATACGATGATGGGTATAACAAAGAGGGAAAATAGACTCTGTAAAAAAATAAAAGGGATAGATAAGAGTCCACCACAATTGAGATTAAAGGCAAAGCCACCCTCTCAACTAATAAAAAAACTCACTTGTCTTACCACTAACCTAAGGTTAGATAAACATAACAAAATTCAAGCTAAGTTTGAGAACTTGCAACACTCAATTTTCATTTATCAAATCTGTATTCTGCATTACAAAATATCCCCTCTTTATAGGGTAACTAAAAGCATGAGAATACAAAGAGAAATATAACTCCAAGAGTTGTGTTGCTTAGAAAATAGAAATAACAATAACTAAACCCAACTCTCAAGAGTTTATCTCCACTAAAAATCTCTTTATTGTACTTTAAATGCTAAAACTTTGATCTTCCTTCATAGTTGACCCACTAAGCATAATTTGACCGAAAATAACTTCTAAACCTAATTGAAACTATGCCTTGAAATTATAGCACGAATTTTCAGCTTCTCTAATCAAATGTAACATTCTAACTTCTGTATCAGTGGGTGTGTAGAGATTCAAACCTGTTCTTCAGTACTAAGATTGTGTATGTATGCTTGAATCCCTCTTCTTCTTTCTCTGTCATGTGATTTGTGTTGTATATGTGTTTTTCCCTTTGTTCTTGTTTGCTACTGTGGTTCATATGTGTGTTCAGGACCCCATTCCTTCTTCTTCTTGTTTTTACAGTGATGTATGGAGAAAAGGATTGAAATGCGTTTGTTTCTCTATTGTGGGTGGAAAAGTACAATTTATGGGTAATTATGAATTGGAGTATTGTTTTATGAGTTAATTTTGAATGCCCATAAGGTGTTTATGAAACCTTGTAAAATTATTTGGATGTGTGGTTGATAATTAATGAGTTATGGTGTTGTTTTATGTGTTAAAGTTGAGGTGCACATAAAGTGTTCAATAAAATGCACACAAAAAAAGAGAATATGATGGAAACATGCAAGAGATTTGGGACTGAAGTTTAATGCAACTGTGTGAATGTTGATGATTGTTTAAAAAAAGGAATGAGAGATTCTTCTTTTATGCTTTAGTGGGTCACTGTTGAACTTGCCATTGGTTATGATGATATATTAAAATATTAGTTATGAAATTCAAAGTTTTATCGTGCCTGAGGAAGTTTGAAAAAGGCATACATGTGTCTATATATGTGTGTATCATTCTTTATATCTATTGAATTGACATGAGCTTAGAATGGTGGATGCGCCCATTGGGTCATTGAAAATTATTACTAAACAATTTAATGAAGTTGGATTGATGCTTGAACATTGGTGATCATAATAATAGGATGGGCATTGCTAAAAGAGTAGTAGCACCGATTTTATTAAATGGGTTCTTTGAATTTTTATAAAGGTTGTAAAAAGGGAATTATAATAGTTTTGTACTGGGCATCCGGACATATAAGGAGTGACCCCACACGAAAGCTACTAGTAAAGTGAATTGTAGGTAGGATTTGGCAATTTAGCAGGTGAGTGAATAACTTGTCATTATAATTTTTATAAAAGATATTGTTACTACTTGCCATATTTTTATATTAATCACCATATATAAAAATATGATTTTTGTGAATGAAAGTTTATCAGATTTGTTTTATTTTCTTATTATTGATGGTCTTATTCATTGTTATTTATCCTTCTCTAATTACTTCATAATATAATTCATGATTATGCACTGAAATAGTAAGGAAACTTTGGAGATATCTTTTATAAGTTTTCATGTTAAGATAGTCTTGAAATCCAAAGTGTTGTGCACTGAGTTCTTGATGTAGGAAAAGGATTTTGTTGACATATTGAATTTGAAGGAATGTTTTGAAATATTATTTGTGAACTTTCATGCTGGGTCATTTTATCATGTCGTATTTGTTACAAGTTATCATGGTATTGAAAGAAGAACTTTTCATTGCATTGATAGATTGGCACTAAGCATGCTTGAAAACATTTTTGAGAGAACGGAATGCAAAACGCTGGTTACTAATGACAATACTGTTAGTCTTAGGTGCATCATGATTAACCTCGAGCTTTCTTGACATTTGTGAGCACCGTACTCACGCTTGATATTCATGGGATTTGTTCTCACGCATGTTATTTGTGGGTTTCATACATGTGCTTGTTTTTGTGGCTTCCAGCTGCGTTTGGTTATACTTACCCTCATTGACTGTGTGTCCACACTTGTTTTCATGGCCTCAAGCTACATTTGGTTAGTTACCCTCATGGACTGTGTATACATGCTTGTTACTCGTTCTGTTTAAGTCCTTATTTATAGTGGGTTTTCCATTTTAGTTGGCACTTAGTTTCATCAATATGTTATTTGTTTACATGGTATTTTCTAATTAATAACCTCTTATAAAGTTTCATCGATGTGTATGATTTTATAATTGGAAGTTGAATATAATTGTCATCTCATTATTATGGGCTTTTACTTACTTAATTTATCCCTCCAGTATTTTATTTACTTCTACTAATGGGGCGTTATTCATCGGAAAATTATTTTGGTCTCAGATAGAACTGTTGACCTTGCACCTCCAACTGAATAGTGAAGACCCTCTTTGTTGATCAAAGCTTGTACAAATATTTTGAAAGAGCGGCTAATTGCTATAAATATAATTATACATTTATGTATTTACTTTTATAATTTAGATGCTCACGTAATCTATAAGCTAGATCCCTGTCTTCCCTTGTAATTTTGGAACACAGACACATACACATATGCTCTAAAGGAGCATAGCTTTGAATGTTGTTGTGAAAATTTGGGTCATTTTAGACTTTTTGGAAGCCTAATTTATAGAGGAAACTTTGACCAAAATTTCTACAAGAGATTTAATATTCTAATAATATGAGTTATGTTATTATATATGAATTTAAAATGTTTTAAGTATGCATAGAATTATTGTACTAGTTATGATGTTGTTAATGGTATTATGAGTATTATTTAATATTCATTTATAAGTTTAAGGCTTAAGGAATGTGAGTTTACCTATATTCCATGCCAATCACCCTTAAATTTTTAGGGCGTGACATTATATGTTGGTGACGATACTGTTAGTGTTAATGGAGATGTGTTTTGGTTTGGGTAAGGGAGGCAGTCATGACAATGGTAGTTATTGCGGGTAGTTTCATTTGACATGGCAAACGAAGTGTTTTCATTGATTCCATTGCTTGTTGAACATGATAGTTTAATGCAAAATCTCACCTTGCATCCATGAGAACAACCTCACCGTGCTATGCGTCAAATGGATCACACCAGATATACACTGCATCAAATTGTGGGTGATGGATGAAGGTTCAGGTACATTTGAGGAGAGATGGAGTTGGACTAACAACAACAACAACAGCGGCCATTGTTATATGTTATTTCCTCTCACTATTTGAGGCAATGAAATCATCTGCGAACCAGAATTTTACTATGATCAATCTTATTTTCAATATGAATCTCAACCTGAATTTGAATCTGAAGGCGAGGAGGATGATGACCCAAGTAAATCTCTATACCTGTACAATCTAGATAGTAATGAATTTAAGACATTTGATATCTGTGACTGGGACAATCGCTCTGGCATAATGATTCATAGTTATGTTGAAAGCCTTGTATCAATCAGCAATTTCCATGTTGAGAATCTTGATAAGTGTAACGGATGCTACAATCATCAATTAAAGTCAGAAAAGTGGTTTGGTATAAGATTGTGTTTGTAGTTAAACCTTTCAAACATAATTGTCTCTATGTACTGATATCTTACTACTGCATTTGTAACCGACATCGTTAAGCAATGAAATATTGCTTGCGTAATTCTTCTCAATGCATTTCCAATGCTCATGTCTACATTTCTATGTGTTTACTTTGTTTATATATTGTTAAATTGAATATTTCAACGACTTGTTGGGACATTGTTATGAGTAATTAACTTGGAAAAAAATTGAAGCTAGCTTTTATAAACCTAATCCTCATTAATTAGTTGGGTTGCAAAGAAAGAAAGAAATATCTTGCTTGGTATGAAGAAGATTTCAATTTATTATGGATCAATCGAAGTTGAACTCGCACCAAATTAATAATGACTAAATTAATTAATTTTAAATTTTAAATATACAAAATTAAGGATATGATTACTAATAAATTTCATAATGTAATATTAAGGATATCGTTACTAATAAATTTCATAATGTAATAGTTTATCCATCACTATTGTATTAAAACACGTTGATTTCTCCTCTCTTTTTTTCCTTTTTATCATAGAGATCTTCCCTATTTTAAAAACCTTCACATGCTTCCCTGGATATTAAACCTTCTTACTCCAATCTTCCCTAAAATTGTCTTTATTTTATTTTCAACCAGAAAACTGGATCTCTTATGTCCTTTAACACAAGTGCACCATCTAAACTCACCAGTTTTCCACCGCTCATTTTCAATCTTAATGAAAATGTTTTCTAGACATATGGAATGGAGTTAGAGAAATTTCTCTTGTATGATCTTCAGTGGGAACATGATATTAGGTTTATGGTTGTTACAGGCATTCTACTGACGAGAGACCAAATGCATAGCTAAGGTTGCCATCAGTTCCAAAACCTGGATTTGCGTCTATGGAATACTTATTATAAAATACCGATGAATCAAGTGGAAGTGTATTCATTGCGCACAAAGTCGTGGAAGGAAGTAGAATTTCGAAACTTGAAAGGTTTATGTGTTGGATCTGAAAATGTTACTGCAAATGGAGCTGTGTTTTGGTTTGGTTTCAAAGGAGGAGGAGAAGAACGTCATGGTTATAATATGATAGTTTTATTTGACATAGCAATTGAGGTGTTTAGATTGATTCCAATGCCTAATGGAGATTATAGCGGAATGCAAAAACTTAATGTCTATGGAAATAACCTTGCTATTCTTTGTAACAAATGGTGTGAAATATTTAAAGATTATTGTGGTCTCAATTTGTTGGTGATGGAGGAGGCTACATGCACAACTGGAGAGATCTGGAGCTGGACTAAAAAAATACACTCGCTTTTCCTATAAAGGCTTGATGGAATTAGATCCAATGGCGATTTGGAGGAATGAAATTCTCTGCAAAATTAATTTTAGATTTAGAGAGGAGGAGGATGGAAAAGAAGTTCTATATTTGATTAATATGACATTTGATGAACTTGATTCATTAGCTTTAAGTAAACATGGGAAATGCTTTAGAATTTTTAATTACGTGGAAAGCCATGTATCCATTGACAATATTCATATCCAAGAACCTTGATCCTAGATTTTAATAATTTTGAAAATGTTGTTTGTGCAAGAACTTATTATTTTTATAGGGGTTAAGGTGCAGATTGGGCAACAAAGTATTACGCTAAGAGCATCGATACAAAAATGTATTGAAGGTACCTTAAATACCAACCAACAATTAAATTGAAAACAATTTACCAATCAACTATTAAAAATGGAAACTATCATAGTAACGTTAAAATCAAACAAACTCTGTTTGTCCCCGAGAAAGGAATAAGCTCGGAATCACGCCAAATTGCAGCCGGCATAATATTCTAGCATGCCATGTCTGCAATCTTCGGGCTTCTCTTACATAAAAGATGGATTTCAATTCTCTGAATGTAAAGAGAGTGAGGCTCCTCTTCTTAGTGGTTTAATCAGATTCTTGAGTTATTGCAGGGGAGTGATATTTGAAACTCATGGTCCTAGCAACCCTACAGATGATTCAGAAGGAATGTGTAGTACAAAGAATATTATTAATGGCTTAAACACAGAGGATTTTTGATGCCCAATTTCACTTGAGCTAAAGACAAACCCAAGAATCGTATCAACATATCATACCTACAATCAAAGTTCGGTCCAACAATGGTTGAAATCTGGAACCAAAACCTGTCCCAAAACAGGAGGCTAACGCCATACAATTTTTGTCCTGGTTTCTTTCTCGAAGGCTCATTTTTGGAACAATGGAGTAGAAGAACAAAGCAGCGTACGAGATTTGTTTGCTTGGAAGATCCAACATTTTTAACCGGCCATGTTTGATCCAAGTGGGGGCAAGTGTCACCTCCGCTTCTACTTTTGTCAATGAGGCACAAACGGCATTTGACCGATTTTAACGTTATTGTGATAATTTCCATTTTTTATAGTAGACTAGTAAAAAAAAAATCATTTTAATTTTTGGTTGGTATTTAAGGTCCCTTCAATACATTTTTGTGCCAAATGCTCCTAATGTAATACTTCGTTGGCCAATCTGCACTTTATAACCCTTTTTATAGTTGTTGATTGTTGATGTACTTAGTGATGGTGTTTTCTAAAATGAGGATTTTTTTTTCTTGAAAGCGAGGACTTAGATATATAATCAATAACAAATGTTTCAAGCCTCATTTAATCTGTTCATGATATCAAGTTGTCCAGAGTGCATACGGAAAAAAAAAAAGGACTTTTTTCTTTCTTGGAGTGAGGACAAAAGTAGCAAATGACAAAAGGAAATAAGTGATTAAACTGCAATATTACAATGCAGAGTAAGTATTTTGTTTGAAAGAGTTAATTCTTTCAATTAAACAAAAGAACCAATTCTTTTTTATAAAAGAGTTGACTCTTTCAATTTATTACGACAGGTACAAATTACATGAATGGCGATATATATCCGAAAGAACTTATGGCCTCCACGCTAAGTCAAAATTATATCTTTAAACTACCTTTTTTCCCCACTCTCCTAACTCTTTCAATATTGTACAAGTAAAAAATATATATTAAAATGTCGAACCATACTTCCAATGTTTCAATAAAATTAACACATAAAAAGCTGATGACTGCGCGCGCGCGAACAACGATGACAAAAAGCATCAAAATGTAATATTGTCATAATCTACGAGTATATTGTTGTTTAATGGGTTCTCATGTTATAGATTGAGCGATATTCCTTGGATTTTTTCTCTCTCCATAATTTATGTACTCATTAGATCCCTTGTAGAGAGTTCGAATTCACAATCTCACACTTAAGAAAGTTATAAGAAATGTGTTGGTGTCATTAAGACTACAAAACCACGAAAATTATATTCCTTAAATTTTTTTGGCCAGTAAATTATATTCCTTAGATTGGTTCATTAGATTGGGAAATAAGATTATGACGCATACAAGGCGTGGTTATCCAACTTTTGAATATATATTGATAATTGTAATACCCGGATAATTATTTATCTGGAATATTATATTTCGATAGATAATACCTATTGAAAATAGGTGAACATGCGGTTTCAAATAATAAGTAATAATTATCTTATTTTCTAAGGTAATTACTATGGAAATTAGGAGAGATAAAGAGCTAAAATGTATTTTTAGAGCATTAAATGGCCTAAAAATATTATGATAAATCCCAAGAGGTAGTAAAATATTTATAAAAAATTAGAAAGTATGTTGTCTCTAATTTTAGGAATTTTTGGGATAATTTCCCTTGAAAAATAATGAGGCAAAATTAAGTATTATTTTGGGATCATAAGTGACCCCATGATTTTTAATATTTTACATGGGATATAAAATACCAATGTAAGTAAAATAATTGTGAGATAATGATTTATCCTAATTAAGAAAATTATCAAAAATTAGTAAGTGGCTAATCTGGTAATTAATGGGATAATTAAGGTATAAAGTAAATGAATTAAAAATAATTTAAATAATTATTTTTAATTGGAGAAATTCGAAATTATTAAATAAATAAAAAAAAAATAAAAAAAAAATATTAATAAAATATTTTATGCTTAGAAAAATAAATATAAAATAAAAGAAAAAAATGTGAAGGCATTTTGAATAAAATAATAATATAATCGGTATAGAGCCAACGGGAGAAGTGGGAACAACTAGAACTTAAATCCTACATCCGATATAGGATTGAAGTCATAAACAACAACACTTTTTATAAACCGGTGAAAATCCATCTCGGATTGAGCGGTCTCGAAAGTCGTTTACGAAACCAACGGCGTAATTAGAGTACTTAGGGTAATTAGGAAATGGCGAGATAGTGCTAAAAGTGACTTAGAGAAAACAAGCGAGTTTTGGAAACCGGGAATAAGGTCACTTAGATCGGATCATATTACGAACCGGTGAATTTCGCTACAAACTAGTGTTTCGGAATTTGATTAGTAGCAGAAGGCGTCGGAGCCCAAAATCTTCAGCAGATAACGGAATATCCTTAATGGGATCATAAATTTCATTAAAGCATATATTCCTACTGAGGAAGAAAAGTACTTCGAAACTACACCGAAAGCATTTCGCGATTCGGCAAAATTACGCGATTCGAGCACCGTCGGGGAACGGAGCGGTAAGTCGGCATTATGACATCATCAAAGATGATGTCATAAATGGGCAAGTAGGGCAGCCCAACTAGGTGTAAGGCCAAGATTGTTTTGTCCTCAAAAATGCGATCCAACGGTGCAAGATTCATTCGGAAACAAATCCCTTAATTCCAACCTTGTCCCTCCATTTTCCTATAAATAGGAACCTCTCCTCTTCTCATTTCCCACACCACAACTTCGAAACCTAGAGAGAAGTTAGAGAGAAGGAATAGCTCTTGGATGTTCTTGCCAAGCCGGAGTAAGTTTTTCGGTCCCTGGTCTTTAGTTTCGGTAGATATAGTAGGAATGCTAGATTTATCTTTAATTTTTCAAGATAGTCTAGATATCATATTTAGGGGTAAATATGATATATATTTCGAAAATATGATGAGGGAAAAGATCTGTCAAAATTCTGGAAAGATAGAGCGAAAACAGCGAAGCTCTGGCGAAATTCCGCAGATTAGGGTTTCAGGGGCAAAATGGTAATTTGTACCTAAAATGCCTGTTATAGTGCTAAAAGTTGTTAAATATTATCCTTATAGGATATACGTTATAATCGAATCTTTGTCGAGCCATTTTTGTTGTGTACGCCGTCCATTTGTTTCACCATTATCAAAATTACCGTTTTCCGTAAAGCGTACCGTGAGTCGACAACGAAGGTACGTTCGCGTCTTGTAACACTAACTCGATATTTTGTATACTTATATGTGATAGACGACTATACGAGTGAATTGTATAGATAACTTTACATGAGATGTGTACCGTTAACGTAGATAACTTTACATGCGATGTGTCGTTAGCATAGATAACTTTACATGAGATGTGTCTTGTTGTTATATTAATCTTCCATCTGCTATATACTTATGTGTTGATTAATGCTGTATTTGATCTTCCATATCTTGTGTATATAAATATGAGGTTAACCGATACCTGAGGTCCGATGTGCATTTGGACCTCAGCATTTAAAATAGTTTCAGGGTCAGGAGGACCGAGCGCCGAAGATAAGGGCAAGCAGCATGCTTAGAGTCCTAGCCGGAGGATTTCTTTTGTTGCCACAAAGCATGAGTGTTGCCAGGGAGACACTTTACATTGTTATTTACTATAAAAACTCTCGGTCATTGTACCGCCTGTGTAATCAGCCAGACTTACGGCATTTGAAATATATGTATCGTAACTCTTACGCTCCGATGCTCTACTCTGATAAAAAAAAACAAAATTATACTGCTTTTGAAAATGGGATGTTACAATAATTGTAACATCTAAACATTCAAAGAATTTAATTATGACTTTCATGAACCATTCTATTATTTTTCTCTTTGTGGCCTTATTATGAATCAAGTTATTAAGTGTGTGAACATTCACATGTACTGAATAAATTAAGATTCATTGAGTTAAAAAATGTACAATTATGTTGTCTGGACAAATACAATGTTAGTATTTAATGATTTCAGGCTTATAAATAGAGGCCCTCCAGGTAAATGAGATCGCAGGTTTCACAAAGTGAAAAGCAAAGCACCTTCACCACCATGCCGCTATTTTGTGAGTGGTCTTGTCATATTGTCTATATTTCTCTGATAGTTTCATAATAATTTTGTCCATATATCTTGTGTCTTTTTGATATTATAGGAGCCAATTTCTTTCTCTCTTTCTTTAATGAAAGAAGTTAATATTCATATTTGTCTTTCTTTGGTAGGGAAAAGAAGATCAAACCAACATAACCAAGAAACATCGTCTGAAAAGACCCATGAACCCCACCGTACATTTATCCAATTTATCCAATTTAAGTTGCACCAGGCCATCAGAGCTCTTGTCGGAGAACAACCTTCCAATACCTCCGATATCTCTCCTTTACCAATGGTGAGCACCGTGAATGAGCCCAACAATCCCTTTCTTCCCGATGATGTCATAGTTAATATTCTCAAAAGACTTCCAGTGAAATCCCTAATCCGGTTTCAATGCGTATGTAAAGATTGGAAAAATCTCATTAAGACATCGTCTTTCATTCAAGACCACCTCCACCATTCTAGCCATCAAAACCCTTCACTTTTCCTCAGATGGCACAACTCCATTAGAATGCAGTTTGGTTTACTGGATGGCGATCGTGACAAGGAAGTCCTTGAAGTTGAAAATGCACCTTTGACCAATTTGTTTTTTGCTAGGATCGTTGGTTCGAGCAATGGTCTACTCTGTGTTGAAGCTTGTGAGAATGATACATATCCTTTTCCCCTTTTATTGTGGAACCCAGTGATTAGAGAGGTTAGAAAGGTGCGTCGCAGAACTATTATTGATTTTGAGCTTGACGACTTGTTAGGATTTGGGTTCAGTCAAGTTGATAATGATTACAAGATAGTGAGAATTAAGGTGCCTGAATATCAATTTGTGGCTAACCCAATGGAAGTGTATTCACTAAATTCTGGGTCATGGAAGGTGATAGAATTTGAGAACTTAGAAGGTGTAGCTATTAGAAGTCATAGGAATGTCACTGTTAATAGAGTCATGTTCTGGATTGGAGGAAAGCAAGGTGTGGATGAGGATTATAGTCTCATACTTTCTTTTGACCTATCAAAGGAGGTGTGGACAGTGATACCAATGCCTGATTTAAACTATTATGATAGAATAAGGCTGATCGAGTATGAGAACAAACTCGTTGTGCTTGCTGGTTTTTTCGGGGAAGATAAATCTTATTTGATTCATTTGTGGGTGGTTGAGGAGGATACATGTTCATCTGGAGAGAGATGGATATGGACTAAAATATTTACTAGCAGCCCCTTTCCGCCTAAGTTAGATCCAGTGACTATTTGGAGGAACGAGATTGTCTTCTGTCCTTTTTATCAGTCTGATTATGGTGTTTCAACGCCAATTTTATATATGCTCAATCTCACTACTAATGAGTTTAAGAGGTTTCCCATAAGATCTTCTCAAAATGATAGAATCAACATGAAGATTTTTAGTTATGTTGAAAGCCTTGTATCATTTGACAACATCAACATTGAAGATGTTGCATCCTGAATTTTAATTGTTACAGTTCCGGTTTACTTGTTCAGAACATTTTTGTAGCTTATATCATTATTTATTTTCTGTCAATCTTTCTTGTAAGGTTAGGTGGCCATGTAGTGATGATTTACACAGTCTTCCTTTGGTAATATCTCTTTTCCGATATTTTTTGTTAATTATTTCTTACTATTGATTTAATGTTTGAGCTATTAATCCATTGGTTAATTATTTAATATATCCTTACTTTAGTATTTGTTTCCTTATCATGTTAATTGTTAACAGATGTTTCCCACTGCAATTTGTTTTTTATCTAAAAGAGGCTATTATTAAATCGGCAACCAGAGTACTTTTTTGCATAACAAAATGAAAGGACGATAACAAAGCAAATGGAAAAAGGCAAAAAGTAAGCAACAAGGTTGACCAATGCCCATCCGTGACTCAGAAGCAAGTTGAGCCTCCATAGCATCTGAAGTTAGTAAAGATTGTAAAGAGAGTGATGGTTCAGAAATCCACCCTATTAGGCACACCCCCTTAAAAACTTCAGCTGCAAGATGATCAGCTGTTGCATGAGCCCGACAAGGGGCAAAAGATCTAGCTAGACAAGGTGTAACCAACTTTAGATGCAAGAAGATTGATGATGTCCTGAAGAATGCCTCGGCATTTCCAGTCATACAAATCTGGTTTTTTGGTGGCGACACTATTCTGAAGAAGCTTACAATGAGTTTCAAGGATACCTGATCATGCCCCTTAATGGCCCTTATCATGAGCCAACAATAGAAAACACCTCATCAAATTCAAAAGCCAATCAAACAAGACTATTTTGATAAGGTCAAACAAGATTTTTTTTAAATTGGCAAATAAGATTATTTTGACTTAAAAAATGTGAAATGATGAGAATGAACTTTGATTTCACTCAAAAAATAATAATAAGAAGAATGACCTTTGATGTCTCAAAATAAAATATTGCGATGTTCTTATTTTTTTAAAAAAAAGAATCTTGAATAAGATTTTAATAAAAAAAACTAAATGTGGTAATTAATTATGAAATGATAATCGCTTAATTAAATGATCTTTCGTTGAAATCTATAAAATATTATATTGAATTAAAATTGAGTAAATTGAGTAAATTGCTTTAAAATTGGAGATACCTTCTTGGTACATATATATATATACACACACACACACGTACACACATACATGCCGATTTCCATAAGCACATTCTCTATACACTTTTAACATTCAACTACTGAATTTGTATTTTCAATGTGGATTTGTGTACGCAGGTATTAACGAATGGGAGGTACAAGAGCAGTCACCACAGGGCAGTGGTGAACAGCCAATGTGATAGGAGGTCTTTGGCATTCTTTATGAACCCTAAAGATGATAAGTTGGTTCAACCTCCTTCAGAAATTTTGAGCTCGGATGGGGCAAGGAACTATCCTGATTTCACTTGGTCTGAATTGGCCGATTTTACTCAGTGGCACTACAGAGCTGATGAATTTACCTTCCCAAATTTTCTCAAGTTCCGATCTGCCAAGCCTCAAGCTGTTTCTACTTGAGCCCTTGCTTCTCTAGCTATTATTGTCTCTGAGCTTCTACAGCTTTTACTTATTGTCTGCAATAATGAATAAAATGTTGTGTTTGTACTATGAGGTTATACGTTCCATGCATGGACTTCTATGTTTTCTCTTTTGCTATGGCTTGTGTAGTCTAAGATTGAATTATCCAATGTAGCCATAACTTCAATGAGAAAATTTATATAGGTTGTAAGAATTGTTGGAAAGTTTTTGAACGCCTCTTCAAAATAGCTAATAGACATAATCGTTCCAAAATAGCTTCAGATTGGATATAAATTAGATAAACTTCGACAAAATTTGTATGTGTTACATTGATTCACAATATTGTGTATAAGTTTTCGCTATAATGCTATAAACTTTATGAAAATTATGCAAATGACAAATTTTGATAATTTGATCAGAATAACATAAATTTAAGGTGTTCAAATTTGTACTTAGGGTTGTAACCTACAAGGATAGATATTGAAAAATGGTGTAAGATGATGAGGCTCATCATAATTGGTTTGAGCTTCAAATCATAAGGTGGAATTGAAAGCGTATCAATATATGAAGAGCAGCATAAGCCCTATGATTTAAAACAAAATCACAGGTCTACTATTTTATTTTTTAACTTTATTTTATTATATCAATAAGTTGTTGGTTGAGGTAATAAACAGTTTCACCTTCATAAAAAGGAGAACATAATTTCATATCCCGAGAAATGCACTAGATGGTAGAGATTTAAAAATTCTTTACGGTATGAACCTTGAAAGGGTAAACCCTTAATTAAGTCTACTATTTTATTTTAATTAAATAAAGTTTTTTATCCAGAACAAAATAGTAGGACATTAAACATATAACAATAACTATCAATTATTAGTGATACATCAAACATTTTAAAAATATAAGTTGCATTAAACAAAATCTAAGTTGTTGATTGAGGTAATAAGCGAGCTTTACCTTCATAAGGAGGATAACACAATTTTATATCCAGAGAAGTGCACTTGTTGGTAGATGTAAAACTCTTTGCAATCTAAACCTCCAAAGGGTAAACCCTTAAATAAGTCTACTATTTTATTTTAATTAAATAAGGTTTCTTACCCCAAAACAAATAGTAGGACATTAAACATATAACAATAACTATCAATTATTAGTAATACATCAAACATTTTAAAAATAAATTTTTAAACTGACATTTGAAATTTGAAATTTCTCCGCATTAAACAAAATTATTTTTTGCCCGATTTTCTCTTTCTCTTTTTTTTTCCCCGTTTTGTTTTAACTATGCATTTTTCTTTTGTTTTGCTTGAGGTCAAGTGGTCTTTTTCCCTTTTGTTATACTTATATTTATATAGCAAACATATGTTTCCCCTCCTTCTTTGCAACTTAGAGTCCCAAAATTTTGGTTTTTAACTTTAAATTAAATAATTTTTTTAATTATTATTTATTTAAAAATTATTTTTAAAATTTAACAAGTTTAATAATTCAAAAAAGGATGAATATGTTCGCCTCAAAATTTTGCGATAAATATTTGAATAATAAGTGACGGTAAAATTTATATATATATATATATATATATATATATATATATAAAGTTAAACTAAAGCTTAAATTCTTTTTTAGACTTAAGTATTAGAAGAAGTATTTTTATTTTTTTGGTTGGAACCCAATATATAATAAATAATCATTTATATTTTTAAACAGAGTAATACTATGGTTTTGGTTCCGGGGCATTAAAATGGAAAGAGAGGTAAACGATCGACAATCTTTGGGTAAGTGCTGGCGCTTGCGGTTGTGTTTGCTGGATTGCGACTTGCAAGTCCGTGAAGTTCAGACATCACCGTTGATTAATTCCTTGGATGGTGTTAGTATCGACGGTTCTTGCAATAGCCTGCTTTGGGTTGAAATCAATCGGTGTTTGCTTTTATTGTGGAATCCTGTGACTACAACAGTCAGGCGTGTTCCTAGAACCAAACCTGATTGTTCTCTGACTCTGATGATTGCGTAAATGGATTTGGATTTGGATTCGGATTCTACCCAATTGTTAATGATTACCATATAGTAAGCAGGGGGTCATGGAAGGGAATGAATATTGGGAATTTAAAGGGTGCGAAACTTTATTCTGAAAGTGTGACGGTTGATGGAGCTATGTTTTGGCTTGGATCACAGCTAGCGCCAAAGGAGATGGGTGAAGATGATGTTAGGGTGATAGTTTCATTTGACATAGCAAAGGAAGTGTGCCGCCAGATTTATACTATGATGAAGATGAACAACTCACTATTTATGAGAACAAACTTGCTATACTTTTTGATACCAGAAGCTAGAGATAAAGCAGAAAAGTGAAACTGAGAGAATTGGAAGTGGATCTTGTATTCGATATTCAGTGATGAGTTACATATATAGAAGAGATAAAGGAATACAGATGGCACACAAATGAACTGATGGTGCACACGTGTATCGGTCTAACTGACTAGCCACTTGCTAACCACGTGACTTTCTAACAGATTAACAACAAACAACAAACCACAGCTAACCTGATATACTCTAATATTCCCTATGCAACTTGTTTTGAATTCAAACGACTAAAACTGAATACATTCAAACGATCACGAAAAGGTAGAAATAAACTCTTTCCCAGCGGCTTTGTCAATACATCAGCAACTTGATCATGGGAAGGAACATAGCCAATTTGAATCTGACCTGCTGCAACCTTTTCTGGGAGAAAATGAATATCAATCTCCACATGTTTAATTTTAGAGTGAAGAACAGGATTTGATGCTAATGCTATGGCACCAGAATTGTCACACCAGACAAGAGGAGTTTCAACAATTGGGACATGCATTTCCTGCAGAAGGTTCATAACCCATACTACATCAGAAGACGCATCAGCAAGACTCCTATATTCTGCTTCAGTTGCTGAGCTAGAAACCACTTGTTGACACTTAGATACCCAGATAACAGGATTAGAGCCTAGATAGGTGCAGTTACCACTCACTGAACGACGATCTTCTTTGTTTGTGGCCCAATCTGAATCTGAAAAAGCTTGTACATTGAATCTAGGCAAAGGGCGAATGAGCAAGCCATAGTCAATTGTACCTACAAGGTAGCGAAGTAGTCGTTTAACTCCAATCCAGTGTGGCTCGCGTGGATCCTGCAGAAACCTACTCAACCGATTGACAGCAAAAGAGATTTCAAGTCTAGTGTAACACAGATACTGCAATTTTCCTCAGACACTTCTGTATAACTTGGAATTGTGAAACCGAGAGCCTTAAGTGGAAGAGAGCTGAAGGTTAGTAGCCATGGGTGTAGCATATGACTTGGCATTAAGAAAATTCACATCATTGAGCAATCCAAGAATATATTTGCGTTGTGATAACAGGAGACCCCTTGCTGTATGATAAAACTCAATTCCTAGAAAGTAAGACAGAGTACCCAAGTCTTTGAGAGAAAACAGATCACTCATAGCAATGATAAGACGCTGAACTTCATCATCATTGGAACCAGTAATGACTATATCATCTACATAAAGGATTAAATAAACAATATGGTCCTAATTTTTCCTTATAAACAGACATGGATCTGATTTAGAAGCAATAAAACCTAAAGTAGACAAGGCAGAATGCAACTTTTGAAACCAAGCTCGCGGAGCTTGTTTTAGGCCATAGATAGCCTTACGCAGCTTACATACTAAAGGTCTACCATCTGCAGAAAAACCATGAGTAAAACCTGGTGGAGATGCCATATAAACCTCTTCCGAGAGATCTCCATTTAAAAATGCATTGTTGAAGTCCAACTGCCTTAATTTCCAGTGAGATGAAAGAGCAACAGTAAGTAATATGTATGGTGGCAGCTTTGACTACCGGGCTGAAAGTATCCACATAATCAATTCCAGGAGCTTGAGAGAAACCCTTGGCTACAAGTTTGGATTTTCTTTTGGCAAGAGAGCCATCAGCATTGGTCTTGGTTTTCCAAATCCACTTGCATCCAATGGGATGACGATGAGAAGGCAAAGGTACCACATCCCATGTGTGAAATTTAAGGAGAGCATTATATTCATCCAAAGTAGCTTGTTTCTACTTAGGATCAGCTAAAGCCTCAGCAATAGTAGTGGGGGGTATGACATCAGCAGCGACTGAAAAAACCTTTGGCTTTGGCAGAACCTTGGTCTTTGGCTTGTGAACACCAATTTGACTGACTAAAAAGACCTTTGGCTTGTGAATCCCAACTTTACTGCGAGTAACCATTGGATGATGATTTTGAGTGAAGGAATCAATAGGTGAATTCGGAGCTGAACCAGGAAGTGAGGAATTGATAGGGGAGATATTGGATGCAGAAGTAGGAGAATTTGGTGTAGGGGCTAACTGTAGTGTGGGTGATGGAGAGGAATTTGTAACTGGGGATGGATGGGAAAATTGACTAGGAGAGTAATGAGGAAGAAGTGAAGAACTGGTGCAACAGGTGGATGAAGGTACTGCTGCATTTCTGACAGAAAATTGACCTCCAGTGGTATGAAAACAAGACTCATCAAAGTTAACATGTCTTGAGATATACAGACGCCCTGTGAGCATGTCAATGTATTTATAACCTTGGTGTTGGGAGCTGTATCCCAAAAATACACATGCAACAGACCTGAATGCCAACTTGTGAGAGTTATAGGGTCTGATATGAGGATAACAGATGCATCCAAACACACGTAGGATAGAGTAATTAGGACGAATGCCATGTAGTTTCTCATAAGGTGTCATATTAGGTGATAAAGCTTTTGTAGGTAACCTGTTGAGTAGAAAAACAGCAGTGGCAAATGTATCCTTCCAATAAAACATAGTTAATGAAGCATGAGCTAATAAGGTTAGGCCTGTTTCAACAATAGAACGATGACGCCTCTCAACTAATCCATTTTGTTCTTACGTATGGGGACAAGAAAATCTATGTTCTATACCACACTCAGCAAGATAAGACTAAAAAGCTAGGAACTCACCACCATTATCAGATTGAACTTGTTGGATTTTGGTGTGATATTTATTTTCAACAAGTTGTTTAAATTCCTTGAATTTAGATAAAGCATCTGATTTCTTAGGCAAGAAATAAATCCATGTAAAGCGACTATAAGCATCAACAAACGCAATATAGTAAGCTGAGCCATAAGATTGAACTGGTGCTGGACCCCAAACATCCATTGTAACATCCCATTTTCTAAAGCAGTATATGTTTTTTTCATCAGAGTAGAGTATCGGAGCGATTGAGTAACTGATACTTATATTCAAAATGCCGTAAGTCTGGCTAATTACAGAAGCGGTACAATGACCGAGAATTTTTAAGGAACATAACAACAGAAGTGTCCCCCCGGCAACACCCATGCCGTGGCAACAAAAGATAGTCTTCAGCCGAGTCCATATGCGTCTTCGCTTGCCTTTCTCCTCGGTCCTCGGTTCTCGAACCTGACGCTATGTTAAGAGCTGAGGTCCAATGCACCGGACCCCAGGTAACGGTTAACCTCATATTTACATATACAGTATATTAGCACAACAAATGAGTCACCCCTAAATGTACTGCTCCCAGCGAATGCAGATATACCGCTCCCAGCGCATACAGATGTACCGCTCCCAGCGCATGCATATGTTCAGATTGTTGGTTTTGATTAGTTTTGATGATGTCTTATATAGATGTCATTCTTAAGAGCAAAAAGGTTGCACACTACATTTACATTATACTTTGACTAATTCTTATATTTAATGTAGATGTGAAGTTTAATGATGGAGAATAATCAAGAGAAGAGAAGAAAGAAAGAAGAACTTATTTTGAATATAATGAGAATATCATTATTCAAGTTCCTAGATTGATTCTACAAGTCCCCACGATGATATGGAAGTTGGAACGGCCCAAATCGGAGTTGAAATAAGCAAAATCAAGTTTTGGGATGAATTACCTCGAGCCAAAGGGTCTAGCCTCGAGTTAGAGGTGTTTCTAAAGTGGTTTGGACACATGGGACAAGTTGCCTCGAGTCAGGATCATCACCACCTCGAGTTAAAGTGTTTGCTACCGTGTTTTTGGCTTCTGAGTTGATTTACCTCGAGGCAGGACATCAGTCACCTCGAGTTAGCAACCTCGAGGCAAGAATTCAGCTTACCTCGAGTCAAATAGCCTTCAAGACACTCGTTTCACGTGCAGCTACGCGACCTCGGTAATTCGATGATATCTCCCAAACCAGGAATCGGATTGACGTGAAATCAGTGGCATATGAAACTAGACTCATAATGCGTCATTTGGATATATAATTCAAGTCAAAAGGAGTTTAGATGAGAGAGATATGAATTCTACAAGTTGGCACAACAATCACCGTCACAGTACAGACCAAGCTTCAATGGTTTGAGTGTAACTCACAAACTACAAATCGGATTGAGCTGAAATCGGTGGCATATGAAAGTAGACTCACAGAGCTTTCCATAAAGAGTTTAAACAGCCAAAAACGAAGTTCATACCAAGGATATATGGCCCTCGAAAGTGGACACATGAGATTCGGAATCAATTCAGCATGGCTTCGGATTTACGGATATGGCTCACAACCAATTGAAGTTGTTGCCTCGAGCCGAGTAGGAATGCAACCTCGAGTTGGTTAACTCGGGCCAAGAATTTATGCACCTCGAGTCTAAGCGAGAGAGTTAGATACTTGGAGAAAGGAATTTACCTCGAGCCAGAAGATATACCTCGAGTCTGATGGCAAACAGAAAGTTAGACATTTTGAGAAGGGTTTTTGCCTCTAGGCAGAAGGTTCACCTCGAGTTAAATGGCCAACCAGAGAGTTAGAACAATGGAGAGCACTTTTTACCTCCAGGAAGAGAGTTCACCTCGAGGCAATTGCCAACCAGAGAGTTTGAACAATGGAGAGCACTTTTACCTCCAGCGAAAGTTCACCTCGAGGCAAATACACACTGGAATACTCGCAAGCTTTGACGATGATTTAACTCGAGATAAGGAAGAATGACGCCTCGAGTTCACCGCCTCGAGTCAGCCTAAGTGACACCTCGAGTGATTTGCTCATCTGGATTCTCATGTTTGAATATTACCAATCGATTACCTCGAGTCAAGTTCCTTTATGCCTCGAGTCGATATTCCAGAACTTTATCTCTGCATTTTCGAAGAACTCGTAAACGGCAACGTCCAAATTCGAAATCAATATTATCAAGCGATTTCTACTTGCTATACTTCTAAATGCTATTAATCATGTTTGTTAGCAAGTTTCGAGATGATCAATCGTTGTTTGAATCTTGATGAAGCGTGAAGCACCGAAACTTACAAGGAACAGAGCCGACAAGATGAAGGATGCCCATAACGTTAAAAGCATCGAATATTATTTTAAGCCATCCTCGACCAGGACCACACGAATGACAATACGCAAAGTGACTCCACCAAGAGACAATCAATCATGGCTAGGAGCGCATATGCTTAAACATCTTCAACGGACATATTCAAACATTCAAACGGGCGATTCAAATCCTCCAACGGTCCTCAATCTTCAACCGGTATAAATACCCGAAGGTTTGAATTCTTCAATGGCGGACAGAATAGACATACACGAGACAAAGCATTCAAAGTGATCAATCTATATTCGTATATATCTTCGGATATTATTGAGCTTCGGTGTGTATCAATATCTACTCTTGGAGAGAGTTCATTTTCGTGTATATCATTCATTGTAAGAATCTCAAGTCGTGGGACTTGGAGATTGGGATAATCGAAAGTACAACTTGTAAGGGGGAGTGTATCCTAGGGAGAGGATAACTTTCGAGTACGAGTGTGTATCGATTGTATACAATTACTGACTTGTAAGGGGAGTGAGTCCTAGGGAGAAAGGATCATCCTAAGTTACGAGTGTGTAATTGTTCTTGAGTGATAGTAGAAAATCCCGGAGAGTCGGGTGCGGACGTAGGTCAAGGAGTTGGACCGAACCAGTATAAATCCTCTGTGTCAAGTTCTTCTTCTCTATCTCTACTTTACCTTGGTTAATATCTGTTGTGTGGGTGAATCAAAAAGAATTTTTGAAATCCCCTATTCACCCCCCCTCTAGGTGATATTCCACCTTCACAGATATCCTCTAACACCACCATGCATTCAAATAACATACCACCAATACGCATACAACACACATATCACATATACGCATACCATAAATATCAGAGTTAGTGTGACAGTACGCGAACGTACCTTCGTTGACGGAAAACGGTACTTTTGACATAAAACAGCGGTACGACAGCGGCACAACAGTGGTATGACAGCGGTTTGTGATTACAGATATCCTATAAGGATAATATCACATTTATAAAGATTTGGCATCATAACGGGCATTTTAGGTACAAATTACCATTTTGCCCCCGACCCTAATCGGTGGAATTTCGCGGAGCTTCGCTATTTTAACTCTATCTCTCCGTAATTTTGACATATCTCTTCCCCCAATAATATTTTTGAAAAAAATACCATATTTACCCCTAAATATGATATCTAGACTATCTTAGAAAATTAAAGATAAATCTAGCATTTCTACTATAACTACTGAAAGAACTACCGAAACTAAAGACTAGGGACCGAAGAACTTACCCAGGGCTCCGCTAGACTTTCTCCGGGCTTCTCCTTCTCTCTAGCCTCTCTCTAAACTCAGTTTTGGGGTGGAGAAGAAGTGAAGAGGGGTGGTGCTATTTATAGGAGAAAAAATGACACTATTCATGCCTTTTTCAGATCAGTTTTTGACCGTCGGATCGCACTTTGACACATGGCTCAATCTTGGCCTTCCATGTGTGTGCCGACCTCATGCCCATGTCATCCTTCTAGAAGAAGATGATGTCACAAGCTTGCTTTATGTGACTGTACCGATAAAGTTCCATGTTCGGTGTTCTTATCGCGTAATCTCGGATAATCTTAAAAATACAGTAGCACCTCTCCGAAGGTCTAGTCTTCCTCTTTCAAAATACCTAGGTTAACTAAAATTTTGATCCCATTACGAGTATTTCGTCGCCTGCTGAACATTTTCGGACAAACGCCATCGGTTACGGAAATAACTTCCGGTAGAACCAGCTTCTGGACAAAAATTCGCTGGTTTGTAATATGTTCTGACCTAAGAAACTTAATCCCTGGTTTGTCACAACTATTTCGTTTTCTATAGGTTCTCATTTGTACTATCTGCCCTATTTCTTATTTATCATGTCTCTTAAGTACGCTGTTGGTTTCAGAAATGACTTCGGAGACAGCTCACTCTGGGATAAAATTTCACTGGTTTACAAAATGTCCAGATGTTATAGACTCCATCCCCAGGTTTTGAGGTAGGATTTTATTTCTATTGGTTCTCATTTAGCCAACTGATCTTTCTACCGAATATATTATTATTAAATTCTAAATATCTAGATATTATTTTTGAAATAACCACAACCCCTTTCACACTACAATTTTGGTTTTTCCCCCTTATTATTTATTTATTTATTTATTTTCTAATTACTTAATGTATGCCTTAATTACCTTAATTAAGCAATTATCCCATGCTTAAACAATTTAGCCACTAATTACTTAATTAGTCACTTACTAATTGTTGATAATTTTCTTATTTAGGATAAATTATTATCTCACAACTATTTTCTTGACTTTGGTATTTTATGTCCCATGTAAAATATTAAAAATCATGGGGCCATTTATGCTCCCCAAAATTATATTTAATTTCGCCTCATTATTTTCCAAGGGAAATATTCCCAAAAATTCCTAAAATTAGAGACAACATACTTTCTAATTTTTAATAAATATTTTATTGCCTCATTGGATTTATCATAATATTTCCAGGCCATTTTATGCCCCATAAATGCCTTTTAGGGATTTTAGCTCTTTATTGCTTCTAGTTTCAACAGAAATTACCTTAGAAAATAAGATAATTATAACTTATTATTTGACACCACATATTCACCTATATCCAATAGGTATTATTTACTAATTTATTATACTTATCATAAATACGATTTTTAGGGTATTACATCCATTACAATCAGCTGTAAGGGTTTTTGATACACAAGTGGAAGAGGAAGAAAAAGGTAACTTGTGACTTTTTCCAAGTTAACAAGCTGAACAGAGAGTCTTATTATTCAAAGAAGTAAATGCTATGGAATTACAATTGAGAACAGTCTTCACAGTGTCAAGTGAGAAATGTCCTAACCGTTGATGCCATAATTGCAGAGAATCAGATGAAACCGCAAGAGCATATGATTTCTTAAGAGTGACAGAACCAGTGTATGAAGTGGCAGATCCAAGATTGTGACTATTGGACCTTGCAGTCGCCACATTAGCTAGCAGTGGATACATTCCATTGCGTTCAATTCCAGACATCAAGGGTTGGCCAGTCCTCAGATCCTTTATGACACATTTACGAGGAGAAAATTCAATAGAGACATTATTCTCATGAGTAAATCTAGCAACAGACAGCAAATTCTTCTTCATATCTGGAACATGTAAGACATTGCTTAATGTAAAGTGAGTCTCATTATTGGACAGAAGAGTGTTACCAATAGAAGATATTGAAGATAACTCACCAGTTCCAACTTGAACCGTACCTGTACCAGGGCGAACAGATGTTTGATCAAAGCAAGACTCATCATGAGTGATGTGTGCCGTAGCACCAAAATCAGGGTACCACGCAGAGTCAGTGACAGTAGTAGGTGTGACTAGGAACGCTTGAGTTGTAGGATTCTCAGCTTTGTCATTGGAAGTGAAAGAGGAAGCCACTGGTGCCACATGATTCACAGTATTTGCTTTGGCAGATCCAGAAGGATGTAGAGTAGAGGAAGCATCAGACGCAGTTGGTTCAATTGGAAGAGAATAATACTCAAAAGGAGAATAAAATTCAGGAACACCATAACCAGCATCAGCATAGTGAGCCTGAGCAGATTGGGCCTCCGAAGGTTGACCATAGGTAGACTGACCATATGAGTTTGGATAGTCATAACGGTAGTAGCATCTGTCAGCGAGATGACCATTCTTGTGACATATTTGACACATGAGACGCCAGTTGTTATTAAAACGGCTACGACCACGAGTAGTGTTGATACGACCTCCTCCTCGAGAAGAATTAGAAGAATAACGTCCTCAGTTACCATAGCCAGTGATCGGTCCTTGAGCATTACAGATAATATTGAAAGAATCTTCGTCACTTTGCTCATTTGTATACATATCAGCAGATACTCCAGGAAATTTGGCAGCAGAAGCAGAGGTGGGCAGATTTGTAGACGCATTAGTGACGAGATTGACTGGATGCGTAGTGGTGTTTGTGAGAAACAGCTTATGACGCGATTCAGAGTCTAATAACATATTGGAGACTATCTCAAGACCAAAACGAGGTCGAGACGCATTGATGACGGCAATAACAGGTTCGTATTCAGCAGTAAGCCCGTTCAGAATGTGAGACACATGTGTAGCCTCGTCCACTTTTTCACCAAGCATAGCAAGATGATCACAAATTGACTTGAGATTTGCTAGATAATCTCTCATTTGCAGATCTCCTTTTCGTTGATTTGCTAGTTGACTACGGTATGACAGAATTTTAGAATCTGATTTGTTTGAGAACAGTTGATTCAACTTTGCCCAAATTTGAGCAGCTGTGGTGAGGCCAACCAAATCCAGTAAGATGTTCGATGCTACAGACGACAATAGCCACGAAGCCAGAGCTGAATCTAACAATTCAAACTCGTCAAAGTCAGGATTAGGAACTTCATGGCCATCATTTCCTTTGACCTTCGTAGGTAGAGGTACAGCAGTACCATCAAGGAAGGAATAAACTCGATGTTGCTTAACCATAAAATAAACCTGCTGCTTCCATAGTAAGAAGTTTGTATCGTCAAGCTTGATGGTGATCTTCTTGTTAGAGAAGCCACGGCTTGCAGACACCGCCGAAGTTGCTATATCGGCAGAGAGAATAGATCCAGACATATTCGACTTCTTGCTTAGTAATCAATCCAAACAGAGGAGATCACCAGGCTGTCGATGACTGCTCCGGTCACCGGGATTGAACTTTGACGGTGGTCGTCAGAGCTCTGATACCATACCAGAAGCTAGAGATAAAGCAGAAAAGTGAAATTGAGAGAATTGGAAGTGGATCTTGTATTCGATATTCAGTGATGTGTTACATATATAGAAGAGATAAGAATACAGATGGCATACAATTGAACTGATGGTGCACACGTGTATCGGTCTAACTGACTAGTCACGTGACTTTCTAACAGAATAACAACAAACCACAGCTAACCTGATATACTCTAATATTTGACACTTGGAAGTCTAATTTTTGGGTGTTAGATAAGGGTACATGTGCATCTGGGGAGACATGGAGCTGGACTAAAAGATATACTAGCAGCTCTGTAACATCCCATTTTCAAAAGCAGTATATTTTTTTTTCATCAGAGTAGAGCATCGGAGCGATTGAGTAACTGATACATATATTTCAAATGCCGTAAGTCTGGCTGATTACAATAACAGGACATTGTTTTCGGACGTCTAACGTCAGTGTAACTACAAAAAACATAAGAAGTCTTCAGCCGGGTCTTTATGCGGCCTGCTTGCCTTTCTCCTCGGTCCTCGGTCCTCCTGAACCTGATGCTATGTTAAGAGCTGAGGTCCAATGCATACGGACCCCAGGTAACGGTTAACCTCATGTTTACATACATCATATAAGTACTACAGATATACAGGGAATTTTGACGACACTTACTACGTTCAAAGTAGGGTATACATAATCATATATATATATGGCAATAACAATACAGTCGGATGTAAGGTTAAGGCACAACGGACATTGTACATAATCAGATATGGACGGCAATAACAATACAGTCAGATGTAAGGTTAAGGCACAACGGACAATGTACATAATCGGATATGGACGGCAATAACAATACAGTCAGATGTAAGGTTAAGGCACAACAGAGAAATACAGCATGACAGAGGAAATACATATATGCATACGATAACCATCAGAGTTAGTGTTACAGTACGCGAACGTACCTTGTCGGCGGTACAACGGTACTTTTACGGAAAAACGGAAAATTTGATAGCGGCGTAAACAACGGGATGTCGGCGGTACGATAGCGGCACGATTAACTCAGATATCCTAAAATGATGATATTTATCAACATTTAGCATCATAACGGGCATTTTAGGTACAAATTACCATTTTGCCCCCGACTCCTGTCGGCGGAATTTCGCCAGAGCTTTGCTGTTTTGACTCTAATCTTCCAAAATTTCGCCAAAACTCTTTTCCCAACATGATTTTTGAAATATATATCATATTTAACCCAAAAACATGATATCTAAAATATATTGGAAGATTAAAGATCAAAACAACATTCCTACTACAACTACCGAAAGAAAACACCGAAGCTTAAGACTAGGGACCGAAGAACTTACTCCGGCTTGGCAAGAACTTCGAGAGCTCTTCCTTCTCTCTAACTTCTCTCTAGGCTGCTTTTGGGATGGAGAAATGAAGAGGAGAAGGCTTTATTTATAGAAGAAAGGAGGGACAAGGTGGGAATTTCATGAAATGTCTTGAGATCGGATTTCCACCGTCGGATCGCACTTCGCCACGTGGCTTCATCTTGGCCTTACACCTATTTGGCTGACATCATCCTTCTAGAAGAAGATGATGTCATGCATGACATCACACGTCTTTGACTTACGATAGCGTTTCCCGTCGGTGTCCGAATCGCGTAATTTTGCCGAATCTCAAAAATCCGGAACTAGGTTTTGTAGTTCCATTCTTTCTCTTTAAAACTACTGGGTTTAACTATATTTTTGATCCCATTAAGGGTATTCCATTATCTGCCGAAGATTTTCGGACAAACGTATCGATTACGGAAATAACTTAGATAGAACCGCTTCTTGCGTGAGAAAATCACCGGTTCGTAATATGATCTGATCTAAGTAACCATATCCTTGGTTTGAAAAACACGGTGTGTTTTCTATAAGTCACTTTTAGCACTATCGCCTTATCTTAATTATTCGGTACTCCTAATTGTTTGTTGGTTTCGAAACGACTTCGAGACCGCTCAATCCGAGATAGAATTTTGGTTCATAAAAGGTCCGAGTGGTAAAAGACTAAATTTCTATATCTTGAGGTAGAATTTCATTTCTATCGTTCTCATATCTCCTGTTGGCTCTTTACCGATTATATTATTATTTTATTCAAAATATCTAGATATTTATTTATTTTTCTTTTATTTTTTATTTATTTTTCTAAGCATAAAATATTTTTTTATTATTTATTTAATTAATAATTTCGAATTTCTCCCCTTAAATTAATTATTTACTAATTAATTTACTTATATCATAATCTAAACAATTAGCTACTAATTACTTAATTAGCCACTTACTAATTGTTGATAATTTTCATAATTAGGATTAATTATTATCTCACAACTATTTTACTGACATTGGTATTTTATATCCCATGTAAAATATTAAAAATCATGGGGCCAAAAAGTACTTTTAATAATATTATATTTATGTTTCTCTATTTTTCAAGGAAATAATCCCAAAAATTCCTAAAATTAGAGACAACATACTTCCCAAGTTTTTGTCAGTATTTGTTGCCATATGATATTTATCATAATATTTTCAGGGTATTACAAGCTCCATGTCATGCATATTATATATTCAATGATTATATGGAGGAACGAAATTGCCTTCGAACCTGTTCCCGGAGAGGATAGAGAAAAAGGAAAAAATGTTTTATATATGACGAATCTCACTACTAATGAAGTAAAGAGGTTTGTTATTCCCAATTGTAGCCCTATTCTTGTATGTACAATTATGTGGAAAGCCTTGTATCAGTTTGCAACAATTACATTGAAAAATCTTGATTTTAATGTCAAATTATTACATTGCAGATTTATAGTGTTGAAGTACTTTTGGTGCACCTAATAATAATAGAAAAATGTGGACGTTCGAATAAACAAATGTTTTTATTAAATAAAACATGAAATGGGGACGTTAGATTGGCAGTTTGTATTTTGCTCCGCCACATCAAACACGATTCATTAAAGAAAAACATCACATTATTTCTGCGTTAATATTTGAAAGGATATTTATCAGTTAACTAAATAAAGGTTCACTCTGGTTCTGCATTATATAATATTGACACAAAAGCATTCTCACTTGTTCCATCTGTTAACTAAATCCACATTGATCCTTGTTATGCGATTTCAAATATAGCATATCTCTCTTTCCTTCTTGGTGGGGAATATCTCAGACTGTTTACGTGCCTGGAGCTGCAGAACAGATGGCACCAATGCATTAAAATATAACATGCCTACATCCCCTTATAAAAAAAATACTCATGACTCTTAGAAGAATTCTTTGGTCCATAATATAAGTAAGAGAGATAACTAATGCTTATTTATCAAATTTTTTTCTGTTATTAATACTTAAACTTGTTTTTTTTTTTATTGTTTCTCTCTTTTTCCAAACCTCATTGAAGAGTTGGAAAAAATCGCTGTCAAAATGATAAATTTTTCTTGTGGAATATAATCATGCTTTTCCCAAAAAAGGGAATGGTCCAATTTGCCCACAAAGAGAAAATCAGCACATAGAATGCAGCTACAGCCTTTTTTTTTTTTTTTAGTAATATCCTAATTTTTGCCTTATTAAATCCCTTTTACAATGTGAATATTTAGTGGAATGGAATAGTGAAAATTAAGCCCAATACTTGGTCTTCCAAAATTTAAATTTTGGGATATAATGTAATGTAAAAATATTTGGCATGGGATTAATATTCCATTGACTAATTGGGGTCATAATTTTGGCAAAAAGGGAAGAAAAGAAGAATGTGTCATATTGGACCTTGATAAATAAATGTCAACACTTGCATAGTAAATGTCAAAATGGTACAAGATACAAAGTCAAGAAGTGTAATTCTCAAGCTTCTTGATTAAGCCATGGATTTATGCCAAGTGTGTCAAGATGGAGAGCCATGA
This sequence comes from Acacia melanoxylon, assembly GCA_019022615.1. Lineage (NCBI taxonomy): Eukaryota > Viridiplantae > Streptophyta > Magnoliopsida > Fabales > Fabaceae > Acacia > Acacia melanoxylon. The sequence continues at coordinate 3,164,558 of JAFJYJ010000010.1, forward strand.
AGCTAAGATATTTTGATACATAAAAGAGAGTCTTCATGAGGCTCCAAATGAATCCCTAATTCGTCCAACAAGGAGGGAAAAGAAGTCATAAGGATTTGACAAATTTATGACATAATGAAACCAAGGAACAATTCATAAAATCCTAACTTGTACCCTATATAATACCACTTGTCATGTTAGGAGGCTATTGTAACTTGATGACAAGGGACACATGTGTATATAATTAAGATGGAAAAGATTACTCAAGGCTTCATGAACAAGCCCCAATTTCGTGCCATATAAGGACTAACGAAGAAGCAAAAGAATTTCATGCAATATCAATAGGTTATTAGACAAAAGAAAAGTCAAAGAAGTGTAAAAGCTAAGCCATTATTTTAAGAGTCATATTTCTCCAACAATGCAAGAGAATGAGGGAGCATGAATTCAACAATGGTAGTATAAAAGGATAGGAAAATTAAATAAAGCTTGATACCTTGTCTCATGTTTCAAGGTTAAAGTCAACAAAATTAATCCTATCTTGCCACATGTCTTGATAGGGAAAATTAGATGACTTGAAAAAGGACAACAAAGCAAGGATAATTTAGACTAAGAGAATGACTCAAATGCTTTCCCAATAAGCCATGAATTTCGGCTGAAATGAGGACAAGGAGAGGGAAGGAACATAAACTATATTGTTAGGCTAAAAGGGTCTAATTGAGTCAAATACAATCCTCCTTCAAGCCTTGTATATTTCGGCCAATAAGAAGAGGACATGAATCCTAAGAAACTTCCATATATTCAAAACAAATTAAGGAGCAAGAACAAAGGCATCTTTCAGCCAAGGTAAGAAGAGGAAGGAGAATTAAGAAAAAACCCACAATTAGTCATATAATGTAAAGGTATTTTGGTCAATTGTCAAAAGAACCCTTAAGTTATTTTTCCTCTAATTATAAATCACTTCTTATCCCTCTCTTCATACAATATTTCGACCAAGTGCTCAAGGAAATATTGAGAGGAGAGTTGGTCAAGACATAGGAAGAAGGAAGGAAATACTAAGTCAACTAAGGTAAGTGATCATGATTCAAGTCCCAATTTTCCTTCTTCATCCATTATGTAATTTTTAAAAATTGAGAAGGTTATTATGCATGGTGTTCTAAGGGAGGTTGAAAGCTTAGAGGACTCAAGGAAGAAGGAAAATTGTAAGAAGTGCAAGTACAAGTTAGTAAGTAACATCCCTAGTCTTCTTACAGTTATTTGTGATATTGGTTAATCTTCGATTAATCTCCTCATATTTTTTGTAAATTTGAAGATTATAAACTCTAAGAGGTCGAGCTTCTGTCCAAGATTAATAAAAATTGATCAAAAGGTGAAAGTCAGAAGACCAAATAGAACATAAAATCATAAGAATTGGTGAAGAAGAAACCATTTGTATCTTGTTTTCGGTAAGACCAAGACATAAGGAAGAAGTGGGATTTTGTCCATTTTGATATTTTCAAAGTGTTTAAAATGGAAAATTGTGTAGGATAGAGGTTGGACAATAATTTTGGACAATAATGTGAAAATCTTAAAACTGTCTAGTGAAGAATTCGGCAAGCAGCCGTCGGTTTGTAACGTGTTTTTGGATAAATGAGGTCCAATGGCTATGAAATTTTTTAGAATTGAAGTAGACATAATATTCTTTCTTTATTTTGATAGGTAATTCGTAATTTTTGAAATTATATATAAAGAGATATGAATTTTTGAAGTTGACACATGACTCGGAACTTTGATCGGATAGCGAGACATTTAAATTATTCTGGAATAGTGCGAATTTTTTAAGGTGATGGTGATATATTTATTTGAAAATAGACATATCAAAGGTCACATAACATTTGGAGTCACCTTAATTAGACATTTGTACAATTAGTTATGAATTTTCAAAGTTGTTGAAAATTCTGGATAGTTTAGAGAAAACTCCGAAAATGGAAGCTATAAAGGTCAAGATTAATTAATTTATGTCCTTACAATTAATAAAAGACTGTCAGCCATAAGTTGGGCCAAAATAATGATTAAATTTAGTATTATTGAATTATGGAGAAATTATATAAATGATGAATATTATTTATAATTATAGGAAGTGTCGTTGTCTAGAGCTTTAAGGAGTTGGAAATTGGTTGTCAATTTAAAAATTCAATAGGTAGTAGCTCTAATCTACATACACTATATATCTGAGTATACTTGTTTGTACCATGATTGTGATCCATGTTTAGGACACATATATATTGCATTCAGTTGTTTTTGGGTTTAAGGCCCAATTGTTGTTTTCTCATCGCTGTGGAGGCAGAACTTGCTGTGTGCTTTAAAGTCGATGCTATGTGCATTTTGTGACTGCGTGTTCTGAGATTTGATGTGTGCATTATGTGACTATACGTAATATGTATTGAATGTCGTATTGTTTATTTTCATGATTGTGGTTGACAATCATATATTGTTTATACGTTGCGCATGAGATTAATCTGTTACTATGGGATTCTTTAGGATTCTAGCCCTTGATACTACCTATGAATTGTATAGTGTTTTGGACGAGGCTCCCAGGACAAAGCAGTAGATGTCAACAAATGGAGGTGCCATACCGCTTCCAGATTGTTCGAAGGATATTTGTAGAAAATTTATATAATTATGTTTAGAATTTATAACCAATATTTGTAATATATTATCAGTATGCTACGCCCAAACCGTATTGCTCGCGGCTGCGTTATAATGCTCTGATGTGTGACGTATTATTGGAAGGGTGTGACCGAGGGGATTTGTCCACACCTTGCAAGCTGTAAGTTTATTCCATTTTTTATGTTAGCCTTTTTCTTTTTCTTTTTTTGAGTTACAAGGGCAAGGGCCTAAGTTACAAGCTGGATTAAACTCGTGACCTCCCATTTTGTCACCTTCATTTCCCTCAAAACAACATCTCTATAAAGTGCACATAATATAAAATTATGAGGTGCCCAAATTTAGTGCCCGACAATGCCTCGAATAGGATTGCCTTCAATAGGAGGATATCTATGCTTGGAGGAAAAAAATTAAGAGGTGAGGATATGGGCCAACATAAATCATGTGGGTTGGTCCATATGGTTTGAGAGAAAAATGAGCAGAGTTGGGTTCAACCCATTTTCATATCCAAAAGGTCTGGGTTGGTGGATTAAATGGTCCAACCCACCTAACTCCCCCAATCTTTTTAAAAAATATATATATAATATTTTACACCTAAATGATACGTGTAAATATTTTACACACCTTAAAATTTACATAACAACATAATTATCTATATTAATTTAAAAAATATAATTACCTATCATTTTAGTTCATCATGCACCGCAAAACCCCAAAATAAATATACAAGTGACAAGGAGTGAGTGAGGGGTTAGAGGTCCCAGGCCACCATAGACGCTGAGTACGAATAGTTGAACATAAGAGGAAGGAAGAGATTTTAGGATATCAATGGTATGAGTTCAACAAAAAAATTCATTTTTATTTGGGTCAATTTTTTTCCAAAATTCCTATAGTCTGACTCCTATAATGAGTTATTCATCAATTCACATAATCCAACTCATAGAGATTTTTTTTTTTTTTGGGGGGGGGGGCTTCTATCAATGATCACTTGGTTTATATGTTGAGTCTCTTGGCATGTGAACTGGAATGAACTTTCATGTTTTAATTTCAAAATTATTTATAAAGAGATAAGAAAGAAAATAGTGGTGAAACCTAATCATTTTTATGTGAGTATGACAGAAAAAGTATTTTTGTAGTAAACACGAAACATTAAACCTTTTTTAAATATTATATCTATAAAAAGCAATATAATATTATTCCAAAATTCAAATATAATACTCCCTCCGGTCCTAATTATAGGACAACATTGGAGAGTTCATTTTGGTTCTAATTATAAGACAACATTCTAATTTTTATCAATTGTTTCCTAAAACACCCTTATTGATACTTTTTTAATAATAATTAAACAGAATAATAATAATTTAATAATGCACCTATATATTCTATAAAGTAAGTAATATTTGTAACTCATTAATACCACATACACCTTAATTCTAGTATTTTTTTTTTAATAACCTTTAAAAGGCAGTTTAATAATACAGAAAAATAGGCAGTTTATTAGGCTTTTTTCCCAATTTGCCCCTTATTAAATAACTATTTACCAAAATGCCCTGTGTGTGGAAACTATTTCCCCGTGTGCCCTTGTTTAGTCAACTAAACCCCTCATTTAGTCGACTAAATCGCGGGGCCAAATTTTTTTAAATGACCCCGTGATTTAGTCGACTAAACCAGAGGGTTTAGTCGACTAAATCGTGACATAGGGGTTTTTTAAAAACCCCTTTCGCTGCATTTGCTAACCCTAATCGACTAGGCCCCCTCCCCAAACCTCTTTCCCTCTCATTTTTTCACCAAATCCTTGCCGAATCCGTTCGTAGGTAGCGAAGGAAACTTCATTCTAGTGTCATTTGCGTCAATTTAGGTATGTTCTCATCTCCATTGTGTAATCTTTGTAGTTTAACTTGGTTAAGCTTTTGTTTTTGTTTGTAACATGAAACCCTTCCTTTTGCAGCTCCCAAATTCTGGTGCGAAGGATGAGTTTAAGTCCAAACACGCATGTTACTGTAATCTACCATAGTGGGAGGCATTTTGTAGGTCCCGATGGTGTTCAATTTGATGGAAAAAGGAAAATGATGAAAATCAAACGGGGCACTACGTACCACGAGCTCAAAGAAAGAATTTATCAAAAATTGGGACTACATGGAAGCCAATGCATTCATCGGTTAATTGCCAAAGTGGAGACTATAGTGGGTAAGAATAGCGTATACTACATTAGTAACGATGTTTCTTATGATGAATACGTAGAGTGTGTCATAGATGCATTTGCTAATCGGAAATCGCAAAATTTTATTGAGATATATGTTGAGCTTGAATCTGGTGAGTCATCATCTGTACCCATGCATACAAGATCTGAATAGTATTTTGGTCAAGAGGAAAGACCGGTCGGTTTATCTGCACCTTCACAAGTCTTAAGTCAGATAACATTGACGGAGGATGAGGAGGATGAGAATATGTACAGCGAAGAGGAGGGTGAATCTGAGAGCTTTATTTCACGAGGTGACACCTCAGATACTGATGTGTAGGGTGATTTTGACGCTCGCACGAACCCTGCAAACCTGAGGACCGAAACATTGTCACTGCTGCGAGTAGACCCAGTTAGGAGTGGTAAGTTAGTAAACTTGTATTTGTATTTGTGATGTTTATTTTATGGTTTAGTCGACTAAACCATTCCAGAGTCGTCACTCACATCCTCTGGACAGGTTTAGTCGACTAAACCATTATGGTTTAGTCGACTAAATCAGTCCAGATGCACCCCTAACATCAGCAAAATAACATCAACCCAAAAGCAACATTGATGGCTTTAACCAAAATGGATAAATTCATAATACATCAACAAAAAGCAGCAACATTCAATAAAACAATGACAATGTCATTACAACTGGACAAAGTCTAACCACACAAACAAAAAAGCAACATCTAGCTAAAAGCAACATCAAGTAAAATGAAAATTCAAGTCTAAAAACAACAATGGCAATACAAATAATTCTAAACTTCCTCCTCAGAATTGTCAGCATCCTCCTCAGAAGATGGAGCTCCCTGGTCATCGTCAGCTGGCTACCTCATGTTCTCGTCCAATGCTGGCCCGACCAAGCCTATCCTCTAACCCCTTCATCCGACCCTGCATCCACCTCCACCTTTCATTCTCCTTATTGACGTGGCTCTTCCACCTCTTTTTCAGTTTCACTTCCATCTTGGACATCTGCATCATGCTCGCATTGATGGCTTTCATGACATCAAGATTGGAGAATCCACCCTCTAGCTCAACTATGTCCTCCATATGAACATCAATGTCATCATCATCATCATGGACCTCAGGCGGAACAATGGGTGGAGCCGAGCCAGCATAAGGTACCTCCTCCTCGACATTAGTGTATTGCCAGACACCATTTGGGCCCTTGGAGATCTTGCACTGCTCCAATAGACGCTGTCCAAAGATAGCATTCCATGTTTTCTGACTCACCATTTGCTCAGTGTCCATAAGAACACCAAAATACTCCAATATCACCTGAACCAGATAGGCGTATGGGAGTGCAGCGTTATCCTTCTATTTGGCCTTGGACATCATCCAGCAAATGTAGTGCCTCCAATTGACATTAATGTCATGACGAACAGCCCACATAACAAGAATGTCACCCTCCAACACCCTCGAATGATTGTAAGCCCGAGGGAACAATATGTGGGTCATGACATAGAAGAGGATACGGGCATTAACAGTCAACTGGCCCACAGAAAGTATTGCTCTATGAGCTCTTGGCCTCCTGTACAGCCTCCTCCTGATGAAATCCCTTGGGTGGTTTAGTGTCATCCCCATCATACGGAATTGTCACCCCTGCATCAAAATCATATCCCAGTAACGTGGTCCAACAATGAGCCTTCACCAATATGTTAACCCCGCAGACGCGAGACTGTAGATCACCATTTATGTAGCTCATGTTATGGTAGAAAGCTCTCACCATAACCTCTGAATAGCGACAACTCATCTCCGCCAAGCCTCTCATATGGGAAAGCTCCAAGGTCGACACTATCTCAAATCCCTCATTCGCAAAGAATTGTTGGTTCTTGGAGTTTTGATGATAACAAGACTTCATTATTTAAACCTTTTGTTAAAAGGGATTTGTGTTTTTGAATCAGTAAATGTTAAGTTAATTACTCAAGCAAGGTGTTCTTGGTTATTCAAGTAATTGTCTGTATAAATTGACACCTTTCGAAAGTCTCGTTGAAAAACTATCCGGTATTACTTTCGGACGTTACTCAAGTAATGAGCACTCCTTTTGCAAGTAATTATTTTATTCAACATTACTCTCGGAGTTACTCGAGTAATACCTTTTCATTTGCAAGTAATATGGACCTAATCGTGTTTTACTCAAAATTACTTTCGAAATTACTTGAGTAATGAAGTTTTTCTCCCAAGTAATTTTATTACTTTCAAGTGTTACTTGAGTAAGACTTAATAGCTCAGCAAGTAATCTCAAGCCAATCGCTTTCTCCTGAAATTATTCGACATTACTTGCGTGGTTACTCAAGTAAGCTATTTCCTTTCGCAAGTAATCTCATTACTCTTTGACCTTACTTGAGTAAGGCACATACGTCCGCAAGTAATCAAGTAATAGACGCTTCTTTTCAAAGTCTCTCAATATTACTTTCGAAATTACTTGAGTAATGTTTTTCAAACTTCGCAAGTAATGTGGTTCTTCTCTGCAAAGTCTTATTATCTTTGATATTACTTTCAAATTACTTGAGTAAGCTTCGCAAGTAATTTCCTGAAAGTGATTCTAACGCCTCTGTTTCTTGAACAACTTGATTTTACTCAAAGTAATATTTCTCCAAAGTATTTTATATCTTGAAAATATAAGATATTATTCAAGTAATCTTTTAAGCTACCTGAAGTAAGTTCTTGCAAATTCCAGAAACCATCGGTATGTGCTTAAACTCTGCTCTAATCATTATGGTTAATCTTTTAACTACTCTTAATCACTCTCAAACTTATTTATATCATATCTAAACATCTTTTTGAGTGGATTTCAGTTGATTAACCTTTGTTTAATGTGAGATTAGCCAAAAGCATTTCAAAATGTCAAAAGTATTTATTGCGCTGAAAAAGCAGAACACGCAAATGAAATTAAAGCGTGTAGTAGATGAAGACATTCTGCACAAGTAGGCGAAGGCATTCAATGAAGCAACGGTCGAAGTCTCTCAATGGCTATAACATTTAATTCCGCCAACTACCCAACTACCGAAGCTTTGTGCAATTAATTCGACTCAAACAGTCATCAAGCTTCAACTTGTATAAATAGGCGAAGGGTTGAATTCATCATATAGAACAACATAGACACAGACAGAGTATTCAAAGCGTTCAAATTCTATTCTGTTTATATCTTCGGATATCATTGAGCTTTAGTGTTTATTATTCATCTACTCTGTGAGAGAGATTTATCATTTGTTTTTATATCTGTTCAAATCTCAAGATAGAGGTATCTTGAGTGTGGGTGTACGATTACAACTTGTAAGGGGAGTGAGTCCTAGGGAGAAAGGATCATCCCGAGTTACGAGTGTGTAATTGTATTTGTGAGTTAGTGAAAATCCCGAGTGTCCGGGGATTTCGGACGTAGGTCAAGGAGTTGGACCGAACCAAGTATAAGTCCTCCGTGTCATTTCTCTTTACTTCTTTTACTGCTTTCATCGTTTATCCGACGAAAGAATTTTTGAGATCACCTATTCACCCCCCCTCTAGGTGATATTCCACCTTCAAGAATGTCATATCTAATGACTTGGGCTTGATGACGGGTCTGGTGGAAAAGTTCTTCATGAATCGTTCATGCTCTTCTACATTATTTTCAAACAAATAATCGAAAGGGAGATCCACAACGGGTTCAGGCTGCTGTGGCTGTTGTGCCCTAGAGGAAGATGCCCCGCGGCTCGCACGTTGCTTAATCCGCCTCCCGCGCTCATTGCCGGTGTTAGAAGGAGCTTCTCTACGACGCATGATGACAACAACCTATAAAGTGACATTATAAACCATCAACAAACAAGAAGCATTCATCATTTTTCACTTTCCCATATATATTCATCCTTTTCACAAACAAACACAATCAACATGGTCAAATCAACATTTACATTCATTTTGAACCAATATAAATCTTTCCATAACTAACAATACTCAAATCAACAACAAACAAATCAACATGATATACTCAAATCAACAACAAACATTCATTTTCATCAATAACTACGAATGAAATACTCAAATCAACAACAAACATTCATTTTCATCCATAACTACGAATGAAATACTCAAATCAATCAAATATACACAAAACACAATCAACAACAACAAAAATTGATGAAAACCAAAGTGAAATTCGTCCAAAAATTAAAAAAAATAATCTCAACCGATGTAATTTTTTCCACTTTCACATGTACATTCGTCATTTTCATCCATAAATACGAATGAAATACTCAAATCAATCAAAGATACACAACAAAATCACCCAATGAAAGCAAAAACGCAAAAATGCAAATGGGGGTTAGCATAAACGCAAGAACAACGGTGGAAATTCGAAATGGAGATGAGAACATACCTAAATCGACGCAAATGACACTAGAATGGAGTTTCATTCGCTACCCACCAACGGATTCGGCAAGGAATTGGAGAAAAAATGAGAGGGGAGAGGTTTGGAGAGTGGGTTAGTCGATTAGGGTTCGTAATTGGCAGCAAAAAGGGGTTTTTAAAAACCCTTTGTTGCGATTTAGTCGACTAAACCCTCTGGTTTAGTCGACTAAATCACGAGGTCATTTAAAAAAAAATTGGCCCCGCGATTTAGTCGACTAAACAGGGGCACATGGGGAAATAGTTTCCAGACAGGGGCATTTTGGTAAATAGTTATTTAATAAGGGGCAAATTGGGAAAAAGGCCCAGTTTATTAGGATCATGTACGCACGTAGAAATAGGAAAACGTTATTAAGGCAACAGGAGTAATTAAATTTCTTGTTAAAATTATATAATATACTGGTGCATGGCTAAAAAAAATAACCTTGCAATTTTATTATCTACATGCACGCGTGTGGCTCTTTGTTTGAGCAAACTTTTGGTTGCTGTGATTTTAAATTCTAGTAAGGGTGTTTTAAGGAAAATCAATAAAATTAACTAATTTAACTTCTCTCCTTAATCTTTTCAAATTTTGGTAATTATGTCTTATAATTAGGACCGGAGGGAGTAGTAACTATAAATTTGGAGATATATTAATCATCATTATTATCTAATATCTATGATCAACTCTCCCAACATTCGTCCTTTTCTTTGCCCCTGGACGTATACGCTTTTCTTTTTTTGTGGAGTGATGCACATGATTTGCCTACATTAAGCTAATTTGTCCTTAGCAGGCAAACCATGCCCATGTTGGGCACATGATATGCATATCAACGTATGTATCAATCTTATCAGTATCAACTTAATAGCAACAGTGCCGACTTCATCTTTGCTTTTTGTGTGAGTGTGTTACTATTCATAACAACAGTGTCGGCTTCAACTACCAAGTCGTATAATGTATCACTTTGGTCCTATTTATAAGTCTCTTTTGACCAAATTACACATACCAAAGAGAGGTAGGTAGCTCAATAGTTATGGGAGTAAATTTTCAACTTTACCCTTATTTATGAATGGGTGTCTTTTAACTTCTTATTTTCTCTCTATTTCATTGGTACAATAATATGGGCAAAATTGTCACAATCTCATTTATTTAGTCAAAAGGGACTTATAAATATGACCAAATTTTTTGATCGAAAGGAACTTATAAATAGGATCAGAGTGGTAGACCAGATGATGTGTTTGATTTTTTAAAAATGAGATGGAATCAACTCTGACGCTTCCCTAGACAAGCACGCTTCCCAACCCAGTTCTTAACACATGCTGAGTGTGTTGGAGGAAGTGAAGAAAGAAAAAATAGTGGGGTTAAGTAGCAATTTTGCCCTAGAAGTATAGCCCTAGGAGCAATTTTGCCCTGAAAGTTTTTTTTGGTTATATTTTTCCCCAGAAGTCTAAAAACGTAGCAATTTTACCCTCCACTAACGGTAGATACTGACGGCATTAGCGAACACTCAAGTGTGAGGTTTCACACTCGAGTGTGTACAGAAAAAAAAAAAATTCACGCACGCTGGAGTGAGTGTGCACCAAAAAAAATAAAATAAAATAAAAAATGTTCATACACACTCGAGTGTGAGGGGTCACACTCGAGTGTGTGCTAACCCCGTTAGGTAATGGCAACATTACTATGTTTTGATATTTCCAGGGTAAAATCGAACCCAAAAAAAAATTCAAGGTAAAATTGCTCCGTATACTTCCGGAACAAAATTCCTACTTAACTCAAAATAGTAAGAAGTGTAGGAGTGGTTGAAAAAGTAAGTAGGAGTGGTTGAAAACACAAGCCGGACGGGACAAATCATATCACTTTAACCCTTCACATTTCCCAACTTAGTTAAAATTTGAAATTCAACTTACACCCCGCCTTTACTTTTCTTTCCCCCATTTCAAGTTTATGTTGTTCTTTGAGAGTAGCTAATATAGAAGGGCATCCATTCTTCAGAAACCATCAATCACCTAAAAAACACTTTAGTCTTTCCTCTATTCTTCCAAATCTCAGAGGTCAAGCTTGCTTCAATTTCTTTTTCCTTTTTTTTGCTTTTAATCCTTTTATATTCATCTTACTTCGGAGACTTAGGCATTTGGCTTTTGCTATTTGAAGCTTACAACGTCGGTAATGTTTCGCCAAATCCAAAGAGAAACAACCCACCAGAAACGTCATCGGAATGAAAACTGGGTTGTAAGAACTCGCCTAGGTACCCACCCGGTTTTAGTCTTGAATTTCTTCTCCTGTTTTTGCATAGCCGAGTCATATAGGTTTTTAATGGAGTTTTTTTGGGTTTAAACCTTGTTATGTAATGATGATATTTTTTAAAAAAAGAAATGTGTTTTGGCAATGGCTGTTGGTCAATTTCTGAGCTCCACGCTGGATTTCGCTACAAGTTTATGCTTCACTTTTGTTATTTGGTCAGATGCTTATATATATTCACGCCTTTATTTATTTGATCATGAATTTCCATCCTGCAGGCGAGCTCATCTCTAATTAAGTCAAGGACAGAACGCAATGTGCTCCAAATGGATATTATTTTATTTCATTATATGACAAGGTAAAACTAATATAACTTACTGTAGGAATGTAGGAAAGCATACTCTGTTGTTGAAGTTGTGAGTTAAAAATGTGTATTTTTCCTATGTCCGAGGAATTTGAGACTAAAAAATCATGCGTCTGCATAACTTTCCTTAGGGTGGGGAATTCGGGACTCGTAGGGTCCTGCGTTTATTTTTCCTAGCACTTTGGAATTCGGGACTTGTCCGGTCCTGCATTGTTGGACTTGTAGGGTTCATTCGTAGCTAACAGAACATGTATGTTATAATGTTAATTGTTGTTGTGCGTTGATGATGAATGTTTAAATTGCTTTGTCTAAATTGTGGTGCTTAATTATCATATATTGTATATACTATACATAGAGATTAACATGTTACTTTGAGATTCAATGTGAATCTCATACTTACATAAAAGCACAGGTAGTGGATCAAGTCAGAAGGGGAAAGCGGTGCTATGGGGCGGGAAGAAGAAGAAGGTGAAACTTGTAAGGAGTTCCTTTCACTTTGTAAATATTTTTGATATTTTGAATGAGATGTATGAGGAGTTTAAATTTTGAAGTATATTTTGAGATTATTGTAAAGTAATTAATAGCCCGGTGGAGATTTAGTTTTACATATTACCAAGTTTATGTTTTGCGCATATTATCAGTTACTCATTCGTTCAAACCAGATCCACACGCTCTATTGCATTATACTATGATATAGGACAGTAATAATAAGGGCGTGTTACATTCTTTCCACAAGAAATATGCGGGCATATATAGATACAAGTAAGTAATACAAAATTAGTTTATAGTTTGAAAATTTTGAGAATTGATCTGTAGATTTATTTACATGTAATTTATATGATATTAAACTAATTTTGACATAAAGTGAAATATGGATTTAAAAGAGGATTTTAGATTTTTCTAGTGACTTTAAGTCAACAAACATAAAAATTTCTGGCCCAAAAAAAACTTGTTCACTTATAACAGTATTTAAATTTTCTTTACTACGGCTAATATTTACATTTTAACCCAATCTTGTCATTTTTACCTATATTAAATATATGTCACTTGTTATGGCTCTGCAATAAATTTCTACTCATTGTTTCTCATGTACTCTCTTTATGAATTATGGTATATTTGTGAAGAAAAATATACAACTCACCACATTTATTATTTTTAACTAGTATATTTAATCACAAAATTTTGTTTTTTGTTCCTTATAAAAAGTACTGAAGGGAGTATACTACTTATGCATTGATGAAACAGGCCACATTCATTCACGGTCCTCATTAACATGCTAAAAAGGTTATTAGACTTAGAATTATGTATTTTGACGATTATCTTGGGTTTCAATATTGACTTATATATGGTACCAATGAAGAAGGTACGTCGTCACTTGGCTTCCAGGAGCTTAAATGATTTCCAATCTAAAAAGTATATCAGTTTATTTTAGCCAATTGATTTTTTTTTTTTTGCCAACGTTTTAGCCAATTAATTTATATATTAGAAGCTTACAAACTACATGGACATTAACTAAAGATTACATCACACACAACTATGATTAAAGATCATGCATTTATGTTTATAAATATCTCCTTATACAAAAAATTTGTTGTCCTCCTACTACTTCCATGACCATCAAATAGAACATAAATCTTCAACATGGAAGTCTCCAAGTTAATAGCCACTCCATGGTTTTTTTTGTTTTTTTTGACATGGTTGACTCTTAACATACTGCATATATGATGTTTAAGGATAGGGACTTTTGCTTGAGCTCATCATATTGTAGCTGATGAATACCAAAATGACATGACAGCAATCAAGTGTGGTTTTTATTATGAAAGTTGCCTCGTTCATCAACTTCAGGTCTAAGGCTTGACAATTATAATTGACCTACAAAAACATATAAGATGGCTATGGCCTTTATATATATATATATATATATATATATATATATGCAACACAAAAGATGATGATGTAGGTTGATATGTTTAAATCATATATAACAACCTTTTATATATGCTATAAAACATTAATAGGCAAAATAATATTTTAAAAGAGAGAAGTAATAGTCCAAAAGAGTGATAGTAGCATCCATTATTTCATGTTTAAGTATACTATAACCATGTTATAAAAGAGTGTCTACTCAAACAGAAAGGATGTGAAACTGTAATACCCGGATAATTATTTATCTGGAATATTATATTTCGGTAAATAATACCTATTGAAAATAGGTGAATATGTGGTTTCAAATAATAAGTAATAATTATCTTATTTTCTAAGGTAATTACTATGGAAATTAGGAGAGATAAAGAGCTAAAATGTATTTTTATGGCATTAAATGACCTAAAAATATTATGATAAATCCCAAGAGGTAGTAAAATATTTATAAAAAATTAGAAAGTATGTTGTCTCTAATTTTAGGAATTTTTGGGATAATTTCCCTTGAAAAATAATGAGGCAAAATTAGGTATTATTTTGGGATCATAAGTGACCCCATGATTTTTAATATTTTACATGGGATATAAAATACCAATGTAAGTAAAATTGTTGTGAGATAATGATTTATCCTAATTAAGAAAATTATCAAAAATTAGTAAGTGGCTAATCTGGTAATTAATGAGATAATTAAGGTATAAAGTAAATGAATTAAAAATAATTTAAATAATTATTTTTAATTGGAGAAATTCGAAATTATTAAATAAATAAATAATAAAAATAATAAAATATTAATAAAATATTTTATGCTTAGAAAAAAAAATATCATGATATTTTTGTAAAATTGTATTATTATATAATATAGTGAATAGTAATGGAATAAATAGGAAACGGATCCTATCTAGAGAACCAAGAATAGGAATTCCAAAGTCAAGTTAAAATATTGATCAGTGAGTTTTTACCTTCAAGTGACCTCTTAGGAAGTTAATTCCGAGGTCGGTAGCGCATTTGCCTAATAAGACGAAATAGGGAAAAATGCGAGATATTCACATTTTGGATTTGAAGAAAATAATTATAACTCAACATCTAGAGATGAGTTTATAATTATCTGGACATATTTGGAATCGGTGAATTATTATCCGAGATTGATGATTCAAAGCGATTTCCGACATTGGACGTGTTCGGACACGTTTTCGAGAAAACTTCAACTGATTTGTAGGAACCCCGTAAGGGACCGAAATCTAAGTTAAATTAGATATTATTGATGAGGAAGAGAAGATCTTCAAAGTTATGAATCCAGAATTTTGAGATTTGCGAAGAGACGCGAAACGGAGACCGAACGGGGAAAATCGTCGAACCGGCCATAAAGCAAGTTGACTCACCATTTTTGGACCAATTGTTTGCTGCCAAATCAGCCTTGAATGTCGACCAACATGCTGCATGGCTAGGAATTAAACACCATTATGCTTTATTTTACTTGGTTATAAGGTAAGAGAAAATTACAAGATTTGGAATATGGAAATTACCAAAGTGGCACAATTATTGCCTATATAAAGGTATGAGCACCTTCTTCATTTTACACACCAAAAATATGCCCCTTAGAGAGAAGTTAGAGAGAGAAGCTCTGGAGAAAGTCGAGCAAAGTGCGGGTAAGTTCTTCGGTCCTTAGTCTTTAGTTTTTAGTAGTTCTTTCGAGTAGATATAGTAGAAGTGCTAGATTTATCTTTAAATTTTCAAGATATTCTAGATATCATATTTAGGGGTAAATATGATACATATTTCGAAAATATGATAAGGAAAAGATCTGTCAAAATTCGGAGAGATAGAGCGAAAACAAATGGGCTCTAGCGAAATTACGCAAATAGGGGTACTAGGGGCAAAATAGTAATTTTCGCCCAAATGGCACGTTATGATGCCAAATGTTGATAAACGTTGTCCTTATAGGATATCTAAGCTAATCGAGCCGCTGTTGTGCCGCCGTCATACCGCTGTTTTTCATTTGTCGAATTTCACGTTTTTTTCCGTAAAAGTTACATTTTTACCGCCAAAAGGTACGTTCGCGTCTTTGTAACACTAACTTTGATGGTTATTGTATGATTATATATGTTTTTTGTGTTCGTTTGTTGTTGTAGCATACGTGGTTATGTTATATACACGGTTATGTCACATACGTGGTTATGTCACATACGAGGTTATTATTGTTGTATCATACGTGGTTATGTTACATACGTGGTTATTATCTTACATACGTAGTTATGTATTTTTAATCATACATACGTTATGGACTGTTGTATTGATTGCTCTGTCGTGTATATGTAGTCGTATTTAAGCATGAGGTTAACAGTTACACGAAATCCAAATTGCAATTGGATCTCGGCTCTTATCATAGCGTCGAGGTTCGGAAAGAACCGAGGACCGAGGAGAATGGCGAGCAAAGCGTACGAGTCCCGATGAAGACTTTCTTCGTCGTTATTCATTTTGAAAACTCTCGGTCAATGTACCGCTTCAGTAAATCAGCCGGACTTACGGCAATTTGAATAAATGTATCGTTACTCAATCGCTCCGATGCTCTACTCTGATAAAAATATATATATATATATATATACTACTTTTGAAAACGGGATGTTTCAGAAACACATTATCAGCATTTACTATCACAAAAACAAAAGTGAAAACACAGATTAATGACACCAACATCGACTAATTTCATTTTTAGGGCATGCACATGAAAGGAATGAAAAAGAGACATGTATGTGCACGCACAACTTGCATAACTGATATGTTTAAATCAAAGGGTTAAGTACCAATTTTGTCCCTGAAGTACGCGCCCAGGAGCAATTTTACCCCTAAAGTTTTCGAAGGAGCAATGTTGCCCCTGAAGTATCAAAACGGAGGAATGTTGCCCCTCCGTTAAAAACCCTAACGGTCAACTAACGGTCGACTAACGTTGACCGTTAGAGTTTCTAACGGAGGTGCAACATTGCTCCTTTTTGATACTTCAAGGGCAACATTGCTCCTTCGAAAACTTAAGGGGCAAAATTGCTCCTGGGCGCGTACTTCAGGGGTAAAATTGGTACTTAACCCTAAATCAAATGACAGCACAACTACCTTTTCTCTTCCTACTTTTTATGCATGAAAGTGATGTTTCATACTGCCTTTTCTGCATCATACGGAACCTATTTGCAAAAAAGGTATGAACAGTACGAATCCTTTCAAAATCCTTGCAGATTCAGGTCTTTAACACTTTGATCATAAATAAATCCCTCACAATTTCGTGAAAGGCAATGAAGTAGTATCTATTCAATGAATACCCAGGGAGATTCTGAACATAAACAGATAAAGCAAAAAGTTTTCAGCATGCATTTAAATAAAAGACATTAACCAAAGGATAAAGGGATGACACACAGTAATCCAGCTACTCTCTCATGTAATATAAACTTTATTTGTAGCTAATTTACAGTTTTTTACATAAACTATTTACGAAAAGGAGCAAGATTATGACAAATGAGAGGGTAAAGGCTTTGGGAAAGGAAAAAGAATAAGAGAGCATCAGAGGAATGATGATGTAGGATGAACGGGGCAACTTACCAAATGCATCACGGAACAAAGCTCCCTAGCAAATCACCAACCTTAAAGTCCCTTATATTGGACTAAAAAGTATATTGATGCAAAGAACGACAAACATATAAAGGGAAATTCCATAGAGTATAAAATCCGACCTATTCAAACACATGGGATTGTAATGTACCAAATTTATATTGGACTAAAAAGTATATTGATGAGCAAATTAAAGCAAGGCTCTGAGTTGGTATAGATTCATTGTCGAAATTTTCATCACGACCTCATTGTAATGTACCAAATTTCTATTCTTTCAACCTCTAAAATCACCTATGCGAGGTCACAAAGCTCATCAGAATACCATTTGAATCTTAATTATTTTACACATGGGATTCATCAAAAGTTGGGGTGATTTCATGGATACTAAAGAAAAAGTAAACTTACAAAAATGCAATAGAACAATTTGCTGGAAGTTTGCAATCTTAAAATGCCACTTCCTTTGGTTCAAATAAAGTCAAATAAAAATTAAGTTCTACCTTCATATGTCCTACACTGCATCTGCCTTGGAATCCTCATCAAGTATCGAGAAGTATAACATCCACTTGCACACACAAAAAATAGCACAGCAGCTTCCACTCGAAGAAGGAATAAAATAATGACGAACACATTCTGACCATATGCAACTTTTCAAAATGAAGAATCAAGAAGACAGAAATTTCTCAAGAACAGGTATAATCTTGTATGAACCTACAAAGTAATAAGAAGAAAGTCATCAAACTAAAACAACCGGAAATAATTGTGGAATCAAAAATATAGGCGTAGTTCATACGATGTTCTTGTCTGCTAGGAATCTCACTAAAATATTTGGACCTATTTGCATGCTAATTTACAGTTTTTTACATAGACTACAAAGATGGTTGGACGTCCACAAAGCATCCAAGAACTTTTCAAATGCTTGAACCCATTCGGTATGATTACATGATACACGTAACCAGTACTTCATGGACAATGCCTTGATCTGATTACATGAAAACAAATGAATGTAGGCAAAACTTTTGGACCAAAATCAAAGACAGCGTTGCACTACATCCCTCACTGCATCCACAGTTGGTCAAACATGCGGAAAAAAAAAATACAAAAACGAGAGACGAAAATAAATAAGAAAGGAAAGAAAGAGAACAAAATGGAAGAAGCAATTTGCATCTAGAACCAAATGAAAGAGAACTAAATTAAATTGACTTAAAGAGAACATGACTAACCTAATTTTATTTATAAACAAATCTTAGAATATCAATACGTGTCACCTTAATAATTTTTAAATCTTCATAGAAGATAGTAAGTAACGACATCAAATTCATATCATCAAAGCATATTTTAGGCACTAACAACATCAAAAATCAGAAAAAAAAAAAATTATAGACTAATAAGTAGGTAGCTCTTTCGATAATTTATGGTTCTCTTTAAAATAGAAGTTTAACTATTCAATGAGACTTTCAGGCACATGCTACTACTAACCAATTCAGGGGGAAGGAAAGAGCTTAATATGAAAAATACAAAAGGAAGGCAGCCAAACATCACATTGCCAAGAATAGTTAAATTAGACTAAAAATCAAAAGAGATATTGATGTTCTAAAGGAAGACCATAGGAATGTTTCGTTGAGTCAACCTATCACATAAACAGGTTTGTGACATAAAAAAAGCTTAGGAAAATTTTAGTGATGTTCTTTGTGATGAATCCACTGATGTTCGAAGGAAGACCAGAGGAATGTTTCGTTGAGTACATATTTCAATGAAATGAGCCCCTTTTAGAGCAGATTCATTGAATAAAATAATTCCAATAGGCTGTCCAAATATTCTAGCAAAGCCCGTTAGACTACAAGACTTTTTCAGAAGAAAAGTAAACATGTTTTGTGCAATTTTTCAAGTATGTCAAATAATTTACAAATAAAAAAATTGGATGCGTTAGACTCTGTCTTGGAAGTCCAAAAAAATTTATTTTACGCCAAATTCGAAGGGTAGCTGAAGAATAATTTCAGACATAGCTTACAAATAGGAGATGGCTACTTAAAAATCGAGTTCGGACAGGACAGAAAAAGAAGCAAAAAATCACCAAAGAAAAGCCACTAAACAATATAGCAAAACTAAAGATGCTTCGGAAAGATGAAAATCCAAATAGGCTGGACAGTGCTAGGATAACTCTGGAACATAGCAAATATGTGAGCAGAAATAGATGAAAACTTTAAAAAGCAAACCTTGATTGGTCTTCTTGAGGCCACGGTTAATTTTGATGCCAGTGATGGGCCTACCTCTCTTACGAACAACCATTTTAAGGAAGCAGTAGATAGAGATCCGATTAAAAATATCCTCGGCCAAAATAGAAACAGATAGTAGATAGACATATCGCTAGAATACTGAAAGATCCAGAAGATAGTAGAAGTAGTGAGGGTTAAAGATTACCTTTAAGGCACCCTCGACTTTGCCTCCCCACCATGGCCATCATCCACGTTGCTTTTCCGATGGGTTCTTACCATATGAATGTTGGTGTTTGACAGTCTCATCCCTTATTTCTGTGTATCCTTACCATTACCAATGACTGCTCTGGATTTCTCATCAAACAATTCGAAAAAGAAATCGTTAGCAAAAAAAGAAACAAATCCCAATAAAAATTAAATTGGCAGAAGAGCAAGCAAAAAAGGCGTTTAGGTTTTAAAATGCAAAAATCATTACTAGAAAAGTAGAAGAAGATGAAAATGCTCCGAATGGGAGAGATCAAAGAAGAAGGAAAGAATGGCGGAAGAGTACAAAACTTCTTAGCATCGAGAAGCTACAAAAGAGAAGGACTAGAAAACTTCACCAATGGCGACGGCAGAGATCGCCGAGCTTGAGTTTGGTGAGGAGATGCCTTACCCTTTGAAGCAGTTGACTGAGAGAGTTTGAGAAGAAGAAATTTGATGAGGATTGAAAGAAAGGACTAATGGAGGCTATGAGAGAAACTGAGGAAAAAGAGGAAGAGAGGAAGGGATTCAAATTTTAAATCCCGAAGAAGATGAAAAGGGCATTGGGGTTGGAGAGGGAAGAAGGGACTCAAATTTTGAATCCCGACTCTGATATGAGACTGTCTTTGACCAAAAAAAATATGAGACCATCCCGTGAGAGAAGGAAAGTCCTCGGGGGAACAAAAAACACAGAGTAAGAGAGAGGAGAGAGAGAGACGAAGGGCCTGTTGTTTCATTCATTGTACAATGAAAATGGAGATCAGCTCACACGGAGCCCAATAACAAATAAATCGGCTTATGAACAGTAATTTGTGAGGGGAGCTTATATAAGCCGTTTATAAAGATGTCTTGAAGAGATGGGTTATTATATATATACATGATTCTTACAATCTCTACTTGTGACCCTATCAATGGTATTTGATGCATAACAAGCATTTGTTACTGCTTTTACGAATGCCCACCCCACATGGCATTGCAAAGTTACATGTAGCAGAAGAAATTACGACATTTGCAAACTCTCGAGACTTGCTTGGGATTGGAATGGGACATCTACAAATTATATCTCAGTGGGGCCTTGAATGGATCAGCTCATTCCTCACAAGCTTACCCAAATTTGTCTTCTTCATGGGGTGCTTGCTTGCTGGGTTCTTACTACCCTAGCCGATTCATATCTTGGTAGAAAGAAAATGCTTGATCTCCCTTGTTTGACAATGTCAATTACTTCATCACTTATTATCTTCTCCCCCAACCTTTGGATGTACTGTGCCTTCAAGTTCACGGTGGGAGTGATTGGGTATCTTATACGCACATTAGGATTTCTATCATTACATGTAGTTGCATATATTTATAGAGATTCCTCGTGGAATTCGATTTACCTTTGGATATTCTTCCTGCAATTTGCTATTCCCTCATTGCTTATATTTTTGTTACAGAATCTCCAATGTGGCTTCTTATGCATGGCAAACTTAGAGGCAATGGCGGAACTTTGACTCCAAGCCAGCTCACTGAATTTGCCAACTTGAGGGCTTTAACTGGTACTTATCATTCACACATATATTTATGACAAGTTGGGCGTTCAAACGACTAGTAGCAGTTACAATGCTCGCTTTTGACATAGGAATGATGTAATTTGGATTACTCTTGAGTGTGGGAAACTTGGGAGTTAACATGTACTTGAGTTGTCTTCTACACTTTCATGTCGGCTTCCATAACAACATACGTTTTGGATAAGTGCAGAAGAAAGCCCTCACTCCTTGTCTTTAGCATAGTAAGTGGGACTTCTTGTTTAACTTGTGTGGTGATTGGAGATAAGCTACACATAGTGAAACTAGTACTTGCTCTAGTTTTGTTTTTCATTGTAGGTACATCTTTCAATATCTTTATCTTATATGTTGTAGAGTTGTTTCCCACTAGTGTGAGAAATATTGCAACGTCGATGGTCAACCAAGGCATGATGTTTGGTGTCATGTTAAGCCAACTTTTGATTTCAATAACGAGGAAAAATGACTTCTTCTCTTACGACATATTTGGGCTCATCATCTTATGCACCGCTTCTTCTTCGCTACGCTTGTCAAAGACAAAAAGGATTGTTCTGTGTGACACTATGAATGAACAGGAGATGCTGGGAAGAATGACGGTGCATCTACAAGAGACCAAACTGAGTTGGAATACATAGAATCCATTTCACGATTCATAGCCTCAAGCCATTCCTGAGCATCAACATCTCCTAGTGCCATGTCATAACTCGTGGATCATCATCTTCATCAATGATGACATCCTAATGTGACTCACCCAACAAGAGAAATCTTGTAGGTTTACGAATCAATCTCCCACTATGACTTTGTCGCACTTGATGTTGTGCATCTACAGGGGGTCCATATTGTGTGGGTTAACAATTTCTTGATGAGGACCCTCATTAAGTGGATTAACCAATTCATGATTTTCTTCTTCCGAACTTCATCATCATGTTGAATTTCGGTTACATCTCCAGTTCTTGTGTATGTTCGGGTATATTTTCCCTCTTTGAACAACCACGGGAATAAATCTTGGAACCGCTGAGGAGGTGGCGGTGAAACTTGATCTGAGACTAGCTCATCAAGAATAACCTTACTCCTTGGCTTATAATTTGCCATATAGTCCTCCTCTAAGAAAGTCGAGTGTGTGCTCACTATGACCTTCTTTTCTTTTGGACTATAAAACAACCAACCTCTAGTTCCTTTAGGATAGCCTATAAACATGCATACTTTAGTACGCGAGTCCATCTTATCCGGTTTTATTTGCAAGACATGTGCGGAGCACCCCAAATCCAAATATGTTTCATGGTGAGCTTACACCCTTTCCACAATTCTATTGGTGTCTTTGAAACCGACTTGGACGGTGCTAAGTTCAATAGATACTTAGCAGTTTCCAAGGCATATCCCCAGAATGAATCGAAAGAGATGAATAAGCGAGCATAGATCTTGTCATTTCTAAAAGGGTTCTATTTCTCCTTTCAAGCAACTCCATTCTCTGGGGTGTCCTTGGAGAGGATAATTGTGAAACTATCCCCTCTTTGATCGGTAAGACTGAACTCTCTAGATAGGTATTCACCCCCTCGATTAGATCGAAGAGTCTTAATTTGAACACCAAGATGTTTTTCTGCCTCAGCCTTGAACTCTTGGAATTTTCCAAAAGCTTCAGACTTGTGACGCATCAAGTACACATGTCCAAATCTAGAGTAATCATCAGTAAATGTGATGAAATGCGATACCCTCCTACGGCTTGGACATTTATTGGTCCACATACATCGTATGTACCAATTCAGTGAAGTGTGGCACGTTTTCCCTTGGTCTTGAAGGATCTCTTGGTCATTTTACCTTCTAAACAAGATTCACATCTTGGTATCGGTTCAAAGTTCGGGGATTTTAAAATCCCACTTTTGACCAAACCTTGTATCTGTTAGAGCTAATATGACCTAGTCTCGAATGCCAAAGATAAGTTTCATTGGAAACTTTTCTTTTCTTTGATGAATTATTATGCTCAACATCTCTTAATTCAACATGATTAACTTCACATGGGAACGGGATTAAGGAAATAAAGACCATTAATCATTACACGAGAACAAATAAAAGAAGATTTACTTCTTATTGAAAGCGAGGAATTAAGCGAACAGTCAAACCATGTTTTTCCAAACAACTAACGAAATTAAATTCCTCTTAAAATCGGAATAAATAAACGCAGTCTTCTAAAACCAAAGTTCTGCAATTATCAAAAGATAAAATAACTTGTCCCATCGCTAGTGCGGAACCACAAGCTCCCAGTTCCAAGCTTCAAAACTCTTTGTCCTTCACTTACGTGCAAGCTATGTTTGAACCCCGCGCAAAGAGTAACAAACATGGTTAGTGGCTCCTGAATCAACGATCCATTTTTTATCGTGATTCTCCACTAAACAAGCCTCAATCACATGTAAATTACCCATACCTGGTTGATTCATACGTGGGCAATTTTTCTTCCAATGCCCCTTTTGTCCGCACTTGAAGCACTTGCCTTTTGGCTGCTTCATTGCAACTGTTTTGGCAACTGGAATACCTGATTTCTTCTTTTTCTTGTTCTTTCCCTTGGGTTTCCCCTTAGGTTTCACAGAACTTTCACTAGCAAATAATGCACGCCCGCTTGACTAGAGATCATTCAAAGACTCTCAAGCTCGTGCATCGGTTGAGTGAGATCAAGATTCATCTTATTCATATTATAATTCATCTTGAAATGATTGAAGTATTCAAAGGCAGTGATTGTAAGAGAATGTCAACTTTTACTTCTTGTTCAAATTTGACACCATGATCTTCAGCCTTCTTGAAGTTTGCTATCATTGTCAGACAATGATCCCGCACACTTCCTCCAGACATTACTGTCTTGGTGACTGAATTCAGCGTATTTTGCCTAGCCGAGCCGCTAGACGTAGCAAACATGCCATCAAGAGTCCGGAGCATTGTTGCTCCACTCTCAATCATGCTCACTTGCTCCCGAAGGTGATCGCGAGATCCGGCTAAAATATAGCAATAACCGCCACATTCGCCTTCTCCCATTTTTCCTTCTCTTGCTGAAATTTTATCCGGATTGCCACAAACCCATCTTGACCATTTGCATTTGGCATAGGGCGAGTTAGAACAAAGTTGGGCTTTTCATATTGAAGAACAATATCCAAATTTGTTTTCCATTGTTTGTAGTTTGTACCATCCATAGGTTTTTGGCTCAAGATTGTAGCTAAAGGATTGAAAGACATTTTTACGAAAATAAGGAAAAATCACACTAATTACAAACTATAATTAACAACAAACAGATATTGCGCTAGTAGATTCTAATAACTACTATTCGTTTATTGTTTAACAATCCATTAGTTATCTCTACAAGGCTTACAATGGGCAAGATACTTGTAAAACTAATATTGTTATTTTGGGCCTTCAGTTCCATTGCTAGAGCCTCGATGGGAGGATTAACAATTTTACCAAAGTTGAATGTATTTAACCATTGTTTACTTTCAAAATTATCTTTAGTGTCTAAGTGTTGACGACGATGGGCCGTACAAAATTTTACTAAAATTTTGAAAATATTAGGGTTTAATCTAGCGAAATCCAATTATCCTTATCCGATGGGGCTTCAGCGATAACCATTTCACTAATAAACCCACAATTGAGGCCCGTAGGTTTTAAAATTAATTGCTTAATTTAAAACCTTCACCCATTCAATATTTTTTAAATTTAGAATTTTTCAATTTCCAAGAATTGTTCAATTTAGAGCATTTTTAAATCACTCTTGAATATACAATTCTCTTAGGAAATTTCCGGATTATTTGTCTAGATTTTTAATTCCACAATTAATTAATCCAATTATTATTCTAGATTTTAATATAAAATCATAATAATTTATAATTAGTTTAGTGGATAACCTAAATAATCTCGCATAATAACTATCATACTAGTCGATTCAAGACATAATAGCTACTATGATGGTATGACATGTGATTTATGCAACAATATGGCATCTTTATATTCTATATGGCATGTTATTTCTAATATCATGTTAATCGCACATATAATTCATCCATTCAATAAAAGCATTAAATAATTAAACAAATAACTTTAATCCATGGCTTTCCTATTTAAAAATAAAATAAAATAAATAAAAATTACAACTTTGGAATTTCTCTTTTGTCCAACCCTCGATGTATGTCTCAAGCCCCTTTAGGGTATTCATGGGCCCAAAAGCCCAAAGACCCACTCTTTGGCGAGAAACCCTAGGATGCAAAAGAGGAACCCTAGCGATCGATCTTGTCACGCCGTACCGAAGTCATCTCGGACGAAACTCTAGGGGAAGGACCGCCATGGGGAGACGATCACACCGCCGCCAGAACCACCCTAAAAGGGTGGCCCACACGCCCTCACGCGCCGCATCTTTGCCAGTGCGTGAAGGCCACTCTCAGTTCTTGTGGCGGCACGTGGGGGCGCGTGCCAGCTCCCCTGGCGTCGGTCAACCTCCCATTTTGTTCGTCTTTCCGTCCTCTTTACAACCATATATGGATCGTCCAAATCTAAGGTCCGGAAGTCCACGAAAAGTGTCGTACAGCGTCGATTGTTCATCTTCTTGAAGTTTCTTGATTTCGAACTTTTACAGAAATTTGGAAAAATACATAGAAATTGCGAAAAAAAAAAACATAAGAACAAGCAAGGAGGAAACCTAATCATATGGGATTAGCCTCCTTGTTACAAATCAAGAAATACACGAGAAAATCTAACCATGGATTAAAGCGATTAACCAATTAAAATATTAAAACTAATATCAAATCTGAATTATAAACGAATAATACTCATGAAATCAATAACAAATATAGAAAGAGATGCCATATTTTTCAAAAATTAATATTTTGAAAAATCTGAAATTGATCGCATAAAAATAAATCAAAACTGGTTCTTTTCCTCATCGCGATTCGGGCTCTGATACCACTTGTAGGAATCTCACCAGAAACGCGGAAGCGAATCGTACCGAGACGATGTAGGAAAAGATCAAACCTTGATCATTTTGATTACCTGGAAAGATGCAGCGATCTAAAAGGAAAGAATCAATGATCTGAAAGTCTCTCCACGAACAATCCAAGTCTCTCCTCGAACAGTCCAAGCTCGCTCTATGATCGATCTTCCAGACTATCTCTCGAGGGGGATCGGATGGTTGTGTGGGCAACCGTTCAGATGAGGAATGTCTGCCTCTAGGGTTTGTTTCTGATGAGAGCCTCCTTGTGACTTGTCTCTCTCAATGGGTGAAAGTAGGTTTATATACTACTACACCAAGACCTAACCCTAAACCTAATGAGCCATAGGGTTCTTGGGCTGTAGTCTCACTTAAGCCCAATTGGGTTTAAGTGACCAAAGAGCATATTAACCCAACATTATATTCTATCGTATGAGGTTGTTTTCTGAAAACAGTTTATGTGCAAGATCAATGTATTTATTGCTTTTCGGTTTTGCATTCCATTGTGTTTTGCCCTCTTTCTCTCTTCCTCTCTCTTTTCTCGGTCGCTCCCCCTCTCACTCTCACTCTCAGAGGCGTTTAAATAGAAGGGAGGGGTGATTGAGTGAGAAATCACGGGATGTGTTGTGCAGAATTACGAATATGATTATTTAACCAAACAAAGAGAAGTTATAAAAGGAAAAATACAATTCATAGAACGGTGCTTAGCGCATAAAAACATACCTATATGCATGATTTACATACAAACCAAACATGTAGGTGTGTGTGAGGTTCGTTTGAAACTTGTGCATGCACCTTTTATAATTCTTCATTTAACAGAGAGAGAGATCAAATCACACAATTAAATATTATTTGTGTTAATTAATTAATAATTATGGAGAAGAGGATTTTGGTGGGGTTTGTTTTACCCAAAAAAAAACATGGATGATGGGTATGGACAGTGGACCAGGCTTTCCTTTGATGCTTTAAATATCCCTGCCCTCCTTTTTTTCATACTCTGCCGTTTTGGTGCCAAAATGGCACTGTTTTTTATTTTATTTCAATAGCATTCATCATCTCAAGTATTTTTTTTTTAACACCAATTAGTACTTAATTTTTTTTTTAAGATTCTAAAATATTTAGAATCTTAAAAAAAAAAATCAAGATCATGAAGTATTTTTCAGTATGAGCCAATTATCTTTTTAGTATCGTCAAGTATCTTAAAGTATGTTTTTAGTATCGGTCGGTATCTTGAAATATTTTTTTAGCACTAGTCAGTATCTTGAAGCAAAAAAAATACTTTAAGATACTGACCGATACTAAAAACATACTTCAGGATACTGACTGGTACTAAAAAAGTAAAAAGATACGTCGGGATCTCGCTCATGCTTAAGAAAAAATACTCCATAATCTTGAAAAAATATTTTAGAGTATTGACGGGTACTAAAAAGATATTTCAGGATACTTACTGGTACTGAAAAAATATACTTCATGATCTTGAATGGTACTAAAAAAAATACTTCAGAATACTGAATGATGTTTAAAAAATACTTCGGGTACTAACGGGTGTTAAAAAAATACTTGAAGATGATGAATGCTATTGAAAAATAAAAATAAAAAATTGAACAGTGCCATTTTAGCACCAAAACTAAAGATATGAAAAAAAAGCGGTAAGAGATATTAAAGGGAAAATCTATCTGGGGGCCCTTTTTAGGAAAAAAAATCCCAAAAAGGGCCTCAAGATTATGAAAATCCCAAAAAAGGGCCCTTAGGTCCTTTCTGGGATAAATTCATGAAATTTTTACAACTAAAATAGTCACATTAACAACAATATCAGCCCCCCGTTAACAACTAAAACAGTCATATTAACAACAATATTTTTACAACTAAAACAGTCACATTAACAACTAAAGTCTTAATGAAAAATCCCAGAAAGGGCCCAAGGGCCCTTTTTGGGATTTTCATAATCTTGGGGCCTTTTTTGGGATTTTTTTCTCAAAAAGGGCCCCAAGATGGATTTTCCCATATTTAAAGCATGGAAAGCCTGGTCCATGGACAAGATCGGCTCTCCCTTATTGCCAACTTAAAAATGTATTGGGAGAAGCAACGAATAACAACTTGACTTTTTTAGCGGGGAAAAAAACAACTTGACTCAGTAATTTAATCACTTATTAAAATGTTGTCTTAATCCTCCTTTATATACTATTCCAAATCTTCATCGCCATTAAATAATAAAAATGTGTAAACCGAGAGCTCAACCAAACCATTGAAAAACATCAATAAGGAGAAATGAGAGTGTTCTCTTTTATAGTTTGCCGTATGGTGCTTAAACTTTTAAAATATAAAATTAATTTTAAATTCTTACAATAATCAATTATCAAATCTAAATTGATTATAATTAATTATTAATCATCATCTACATATAGATATCTAGTGTCAAAACTCAACTTTTTCAAACTTTTTACCCCAAAAATTTCACTAGTAAGTATTATAATACCCTCGGTAGAAATAAAAAAAAAACATGTGGAACAGCTTTAATGAAGTAAAATTCTTGAATACTTATTAGTTTAATTACCTAAATAATCTTATAAGATAAATAACTTCCATAAAAAAAAAAAAAAAAAAAAAAAAAAAAAACTGAATTACTCTCCATTTCTTCTCTTTTAGTTCCCATCATGATGGGCCTTAATTTAATATCACCTTCGGAGTATTCTACTTCATTACAATGTTATATATTTTCTTTGACTAAAATCCAAGGAAAGTTGTTAATGGAAATAATAAATAATTCAAGAATGATAAGTGCTATTGCCCATACTTTTCTTTAAAGGGTTAAGTATCAATTTTGTCCTAGAAGTACACCCAGGAGCAATTTTGCTCCTGAAAGTTTTTTTGGATTCAATTTTATCCCAAAAGTCTAAAAATGTAACAATTTTGCCCTCCACTAACGATAGACACTAACGGTGTTAGCCTACACTCGAGTGTGTACAAAACTTTTTTTGGCGCACACTCAAATGATCTGTGCACAAAAGTGCACATTCGAGTGTGCACTTGGTTAAAAAAAAAAAGGTTCGTACACACTCGAGTGTGAGGGGTCACACTCGAGTGTGCTAACCCTGTTAGGCATTACTGTTAGGGGAGGGCAACATTGCTACGTTTTGATACTTCCAGGGCAAAATTGAACCCAAAAAAACTTCCAGGGCAAAATTGCTCCACGGAGTGTACTTTCAGGGCAAAATTGCTACTTAACCCTTCTTTAAAATAAGATAAAGATCTTCGAGCAAAAAAAAAAAAGATAAAGATAAAGAACATAATGTTTGGCATGTGTTGTAGTCATGGAAATATTATTGTTACTTTCTTCAAAAAAAACCCCTAAACGGCTTGGCAAAGTCTTTTTCAAGCCAATAGTGATCAAGAAGCAGGGTTGTGCAACGGTACAAGGTTACAAATAACACAACTTGGGAAGAACATCATTAAGACAAAGGCGTTGGATGACATAAGTGTTGGTGAAGAGATTTTGATACATAAAATGGATATGAACCTATCTGAATCTAAATTGTCTTTCAAGATGACAAGAAGACAATTTCCTATCATAATTTCATTCGCAATGACAATAAACAAAAGCCAAAGTCAATCAATGTCTAACGTAGGTCTCTACTTACCCAGTCCAGTTTTTTTCACATTGGCAACTATATGTTGCATTATTGAGGGTAAAGAATTTCAATGGGTTGAAAATACTACTATTAGATGAGTTCAATATATAAATGTAATAGTACAACAATAAATGTAGTTTATAGAGAAGTATTTCAAAACCTTGTATTACACTAATATCATGAAGTCAGTCTTGCTTATCACCATAAGATTATGTAACATGCATCATGTAAATGATGTAACAAACTGGTGAAATAATAACATTGTAGCATTTGTTATTGATTTTATCTCATTTAAAATTTTAACATATCCGTGCATCGCACGGGTCAAAAGTCTTGTTTTCAATTATGCTGAAAGCCTTGTTCCTGTTAGCAACTTCTACATTGAATGGTCTTGGCCATAAATCTATGTTGTTATATTAGCATATTTACTTGGTTTAAGCACTTATGGTGGAATTGAGCTTATGAGAGTCTAGTTCATGGGAGAGGATTCTCTCTTCATCTTTTTTCTCATTTTTTCTCATCGGCCTATCTGGGCCATTGATTGGGAAGATAAGAGAAATGTTAAAGTAATGTTGTGATTGATTGGACGGATATGATTTAGAGATGATAAGGGATAATGAGAAAATGATTATGACAGAAACCCAACCCCTAGTTCATTTTGTAACTAGAACACTTGATATCCTTTAGAGGTTTTATATATAATGATGAATGCAGATGTGCAATATCATCCTATGTTTGTAGTTTTATTTGACTTATCTAATATGGTTATTCAGTTTTCATTCAAAGATGGAAGAAAAGCAAGTGGAGAAAATTTGACCTTCTTGCATCTTCATCCATACATTGATTTGTGACTTTGTGAAATTATGTCCTCATATTCCCAATATTTGTGCTATGCTGGAATATTAATGGGTTGAATATCTCCCATAATCCTTTTTTCATTATCCCCATCATTTCTAAATTATATCCGTCCAATCAATCACAACATTATTTTAACATTTCTCTCATATTCTTAATCAACGCCCTAGATAGGCTGATGAGGAAAAATAAGAAAAAAGATGAAGAGAAAATCCTCTCCCATGAACTAGACTCTCATAAGCTCAATTCCACCATAAGTGCTTAAACAAAGTAAATATGCTAATATAACTACCTACTCTGCTCGCCAAATATAACAGATTTATGACCAAGACCATTCAATGTAGAAGTTAATTCCACCATAATATAACAGATTTATGACCAAGACCATTCAATATTAATATGTCATCTTTCATCATAGTAACCATAACTACCTACTCTGCTCGCCAAATTGCTTTTGCAACAAATATAGACTGGATGGCTTAGATGGAAACTTGATTCTTGGTTTAATCAGTTATGCATTCTTCAAATATTCTGTTTTTCGTTTGGATGAAAATCTTTTTATTTTCCATTCCTATCTCATGTTATTTCATAAATGTCTCGATACAGAGACTAATATTCCAAGACATGTAAGTTTCCAATTATAATATTTCAGTTTTCAGATTTGCTTTATGAAGTGTTGGAGTATTCAGAATTGGGTCATGCTCAATTTGATATTTTTGGGCTTTTAATATTTCTAATTGTACTTGTGTTAAGATGATCACTCTTAAAGTAATGTTGTTTAATCATGCAATAATATCTTAAAAAAACATTAGAAATCCCAATTTAATTATAAAAAAACTATAAAAATATGTTCAATCAAATACGGAGAAGGAAAAAAGAAAAATTATGGGGTTTCTACCTTTCTGGGTACCTTTGGTCAAATTTTACGGTATGACTGTGTACTCCACATGACCGTCTAATTCTAAATGGAGGTTGCTATCACAAAATGCATATTATGGCTTTAAAGTATTGATGCTGGGTTCGGGGGGAACCTCATGTACAACAATATTTCATAGTTTGAAATCATGTGTTTAATTAAATAGGCAGAAGTAGGATTTGGAGGGAAAATCATTTCCTTTTAGGTGCAAATTCTGTAAGTTACAGGACATATATACAGTGGCGGACCCGGATTTTAGGTTTGTGTGTGCATAATTAGTGGATTCGGGGGCAGCGCCCCCGAATTTTTTTTTTAAACAGAACAATTTAAACAGTTCAAGATTTAGTTCTATGTTTTCTATGTGAATGGATTCATCAGTTTCTTGATGTCACTGCATAACTTGCATTTAATTATTAATAACCTTTGCTTTCTCCAGTAAAGTTAAAAAGAGATACATATATAAAATTCTAATGTCATGAACTGATCATCACGTCCCTGTATCATGATTTTTACGTCACTCTTTTTTCACCAAATCCTAAGACCAGACAAAAAAAAAAGTTCAGCCACATGATCCTCCCCCACTATTATATCACATCCACCATTAGATACTTTACCATTTCAGACTTGTACTAACTACTAAACAATAAATTAGATTAGTTTCACTTGATCCTAAAAGACTTTGTCTCAATCAAGATCCTTCTCCATTACCATGAAGCAGACTTGCTCTCTTCTGGCTTTTCTTATTCTCAACAATGTTGCTATTAAGCAACACAGAAGCTCGTTCTTTGCCATTAAGAAAGACTTCATCTTCTTCTCAGGCACATAATAATTTTAACTCATTTTATATTCACCCCCTAATTGTATTATATTAATGACATAAATGATTTCTTTGTATTTTTGTGAACACTTGTGTTATCAGCCACTCTAATTTGATCGTAGCCGCAATCAGCCATGTCTAACCATCATTCCTAATACCCACTTCTCCCTATTTTTCCTTAACTTTTTCTCTAAAGAGGAATCAAAATTTTTGTCATCTGCAATAAGAAAAACAGAACTCTTGCCTATAATGACAATATTAAACAAAATGCAAATTAATCAAACAAGGAATAATCCTTTGCCCCCACAAAATCAAACTCAACAATAATCACATGACAATACAACAATCAAATTGAAAAAGTTCAGACACTATAGAACCCTAACCTTCAAATACTAGCAAACTAATCAAAGAATCTAATTAGGACAGAGCGACAAATATAGACGGACCCTATTAGTGAAAGCTAAGAGAGCTGAAAGACAATCAAAAATTACCTGTTTGGAGAGCAGCGGCGGCGAGATTTGGAGAGCAGCAGCAGCGAACAGAGGAGCTAAAATTAAACGACAGAGGAGTTGGAGAGATTTGGAGAGCAACGGCGTGGCTGCACCCGCACGGGGATCGATTTGTCGATTTGGAGGTAGCTGCACAGGGCTGCACGATTTGTTTGGAGGTGGCTGCATGATTTGTTTGGAGGGATTTGGAGAGCAGAGAAAAAAAAGGATAAATGGATGGAAGAGAAGACGTTCAAACCCGGGACCTCGGTGTAGATGTGTAATGTAATAACCAACTACTCCAATCAGACAACTTGTCCTAAGATTCCTTCACAATATATATATATATATATATATATATATATATATATATTTTCAATTTTTTGTGTACCGCACTTGCCCACACAGCACTAGTGTGGGTCCGCCACCGATGATATATAGTTTCTTCACTTTGTTTGTGTAAATCGTATCTTCTTGTTCCCGCCTTAGCGTCGGGTACCTCATCTCGGTGATTTTAATCTCTTTCCTCCTCAACTTTTCCTTATATATATATATATATATATATATATATATATATATATATATATATATATATATCCTCTCACTCTCTTCTCTCTTCATTCGTCCTTTTCTTTGCCCCTGGACGCTTCCCTCGGGACCCGATTTTGGTGCTCGACGTATGGACGAGCTGAGAGAGAGATCTCGTCCGTACGGACGAGCTCAGACCGATCCAGTGCGGACGGTCCAGATCTGATTTTTTTACTTTTCTATTTTTTATCAAAAATAATTTTAATGGATAGAGGATCTAAAATAAATATAATCTCTCAACTAACATTTTTTGAAAAAATGATTTTTTCATATAGAAAAAAATAAAAACAAAAAAAAAAGATTTGGACCGTTCGATCTAGATGCGGATGGCTAGGAGCTCGTCCGTACGGACGAGCTCCCCCGCTCATCAAAGGACGTGCGGGGAAACCAAATCCCTTCCCTCGTATACTCATCCCATCCTTTCCTCTTTTCTATTTTTGGATTAAGATCTCAACGGTTCGAGATTTAATATATGATAAAAATATTCTTATAAGGGAAAAGTAGATATCGGATCGTTGAGATCTTAATCCAACGGTAGAAAAGAAAAAAGGATGAACAAAATATGGGAATGAGTATGGAAGAGAAGCCAAATTTGACGTATACGCTTTTCTTTTCTTGTGGAGTGATGCACATGATTTTCCTATATTAAGCTAATTTTCCCTTAGCGGGAAAAGCATGCCGTGTTGAGCACATGATATAAATTAATCATATTGGTAGTATCCCAAAGAGGAAGAAGGAAATTATAAGACGGTTGGAGGGCATTGAGAGGCGAGAAAAATTCTCGAGTATTCTAATGGACTTGCTAGATTGGAGAAACAATTGTGGGAAGATTACAATAAATTGGCTCTTCGGGGAAGAACTGTTGTGGTTTCAAAAATCAAGGTGCAATTGGCTCAAATGGGGAGATAGAAACACAAATTGTTTTCATGCTTCAATAGTTGTTAGAAGAACGAAGCGAGAAAATCATAGCTCTCAAGGATGAAGAAGGGAATTGGGTTCAAGATTCAAATCAATTGGGCCAAATGGCAACTCGGTTTTCCAGGAGTTATATCGGTGATCCAAATGTTACTACAGATCCAAATTGGCCGAATAAGTTCCCTAGTTTGTCACAACTTGAGTGATCTTCTTCATAGAGAAGTAAGCGATATAGAAATTAAAAATGCTGCTTTTTCTATGGGGGCATTCAAAGCGCCGGGACACGACGGCTTGCCACTCATTTTTTCCGGACTCAATGGGACATAGTGGGCAAATCAATGTGTAAATTGGTTAAAGACGCTTTTCAAAATCCTTTGTCAATTCGGGAATTCAATTAGGCAAATATAGTGCTCATTCCTAAGACGTACTTGCCAACTTCGTTAAAGGATATGAGACCAATATCTTTATGTAATGTAAGCTTCAAGGTTATCACCAAATTGATAGCCAACAGACTCCAAGCTGTTATGAATTACCTGATTGGTCCTGAGCAATGCGGCTTCATTGCGTCCAGATCAAGTTGTGATAATATTATCATAGCACAAGAAGCTATTCATAGAATGAGAACAAGCAAAGGCAAGAAAGGTTGGGTCATTTGTAAAGGTAGATATGGAAAAAGCATTTGATCGATTGGATTGGAATTTCATTGAAAATACTCTTCGGTGCATTGGAATCAAAGATAAGCTTAGGCAACTTATCATGTCTTGTGTCAAATCAGTTTCCATGAGAGTACTTTGGAATGGACATGAGGGCCCAGAGTTTGTGCCGACCAGAGGAGTTCAACAAGGTGATCCACTTAGTCCCTACCTCTTTGTATATGTATGGAAAGATTGGCTCACTTGATAAATGAAGAATGTCATCATAAAAAATGGAAACCATTAAAATTCACCAACAATGGGACTCTTATTTCCCATCTATTCTTTGCAGATGATTTATTATTGTTTGCTGAAGCTTCACTAGACCAAGTGGAAAATATTACAAGGGTTATGAGCCGTTTGTGCTATATCGGGGCATAAGATTAATCTAGCTAAATCCAAGGCCTTCTTTTCCAAGAATGTGCACTTTAATCATGCAATTCAACCGAGCGGATCTTGGATATTGGCATTCTTGGAAATCTTGGAAAGTATCTTGGTGTACCCCCTCATTCATTCAAGGGTCACCAAAGATAGCTTTCGTCATATCACCCAGAAGGTCCGCTCGCGTTTATCATCTTGGAAAGGTAAACACCTAGGGATGGCAGGTCGTACAGTGTTGATAAAAGCTGTAATTTCAGCATTACCCTCATACCAAATGCAATCCATTCTCCTCCCGAAAAGTGTCTTGCACGAGATTGAAAAGGTAAGCCGGAATTTCTTATGGTGTCAAGATGAAAATTCAAGGAAGTGCATCTCATTGCTTGGAAAAACATCATAAAGAACAAGAAGGTTGGAGGACTGGGTATAAAAAAGTTGGAGCTTCAAAACAAAGCATTTATTATGAAATTATGTTGGGGTATGATCACAAAACCGGATATGCTATGGGTCAAATGTTTGAGAGGCCAATATGCATGTGGGGAGAATTTATTTCCTCAAGTTTCCAAGAAGCAATCTCAATCTCAAACTTGGAAAGTCATAGTTAATGTTTGGGATACTTTTCTTCAAGGCGTGGGCAAGAAAATTAATAATGGCAAGAACACCTACTTCTGGTGGGACATTTGGACTCCTCTCAATGACCCACTCATTGACTATGCCCAACAAAACTTAGATAAGGTTAATTCATGGGATAAAGTTGCAGACTTCACTTTACCAGATGGCAAGTGTAATGTGTCTAAATGGAGAGAATTCTTTCCTGAATGGGTTGTTAATATATTAGTTAAGATTACACCTCCTGAGGGTGGTATTACCGAGGATGGTGTCATTTGGAGAAATGCTTCTGACGGGAAATTCTCAGTCAAAGCTGCCTATAATTTCCTTTCCCAACAGGAAGAGTCATGTGGTGCACAGGTCTGGAAAACAATCTGGCGTTGGCAGGTGCCTGAAAAAATAAAATTTTTCTTTTGGAAAGTTTCTCATGAGAGGCTAACTACTAATTCACTAAGAGCCAGACGAGGGTTATCAGAAACACCATATTGTCCTTTGGGTTGTCTTTGTGAGGAGAGTGTTATTCATATGTTGAGGGATTGTAAGCGAGCAAAAGAAGTGTGGAAACAATTTATTCATCCTAACCATTATATTGCTTTCTTTAATTGTGGTTTGCAGGGTTGGCTAAATTGGAATTTCACACATAATCCAGGGAAGAACAGATTCAATCGGTGGCCATGGAACAAATATTTCAGTATTGTTTGTTGGCTCATATGGAAGGCACGCTGTAAGTAGGTCTTTAACGATTCTGAAGTGACGGTCAAAGCAATTACTCACCAGACATTGTTCCACTTGATGGAGGATGTATCAACAGGAAGATTTCAACATCAGATCTTCC
The DNA here is from genome assembly GCA_019022615.1 of Acacia melanoxylon. Taxonomy (NCBI): domain Eukaryota; kingdom Viridiplantae; phylum Streptophyta; class Magnoliopsida; order Fabales; family Fabaceae; genus Acacia; species Acacia melanoxylon. The sequence goes on from JAFJYJ010000010.1 coordinate 3,201,556, forward strand.
CAACTGATTGACAGAATGAACGTCATTGGAGCTTACTAGCGCCAGGAGTGGTTCGGATAGATGTAGACACTTCAGTCATTGATGGTAATCAGGCGGCATGCGGTGGCCTCATTAGAGATGATAAAGGACAGTGGATTATGGGTTTTAAAAAGGCACTTGGCCTATACCTGGTCACGATGGCCTAAATTTTGACAATCAAAACAGGTCTTGAAGTCTGTCAGTCCCTAAACTTGAGGAATATTCAACTATTCTTTGATTCACTTGAAGTTATCAATATTTTGCTTAGGGATAGTGGTGATAGTCATCCATATAGGATCTTGATTGAAGAAACTAGAAAGCTTTTATATGCTGATTGGTGCATGTGGAGTACGCCATGCTCATAGGGAAATTTTAACATGTGTGGATAAGCTTGCTAGGGAGGCTCACTCAGTTGATCCTCAAGTACTTTTCCTCCCAGAAGTGCAAGAGTGTTGTCAATCAGAGTTTTGGTCAGACATGTATGTTGCTATGGAGGGGTTCTCCTCACGTAGGTAGTCCTATTTAATAGGATTATTTCAAGCTATGCTTGCCACATGTATGCAAAAAAATTAATTAATTAATTAATCTTATTACCATAAAAAAATGTAAATATTAATCTCATTTCTCTTTTTTTCTGAAAGAAAATTACGCATTATGTAATAAAAGTTACAGAAATTAAACTCTCAACTTGATTCCAACTTCATTGTAAAGCTCTGGGCATTCTCTTTCCACAAGAAATGGGCGCGCATATATAGATACAAGTAAGTAATACAAAATGAGTTTATAATTTGAAAATTTTGAGAATTTATGTAAATTTATTTACATGTAATTTATATGATATTAAACTAATTTTAACATAAAGTGAAATATGGATTTAAAAGAGGATTTTAGATTTTCTATAGTAACTTTAAATCAACAAACATAAAAATTTCTGGCCCAAAAAAAAAAACTATTTCACTTAAAACAGTATTTAAATTTTCTTTACTAGGGCTAATATTTAAATTTTAACCCAATCTTGTCATTTTTACCTATATTAAATATAGGGTCAAGGTGCAGATTTGCCAACCAACTATTACCCAAGGAGCGTCTGGCACAAATAACTATTGAGGGGACCAAAATTGCCAATCAACAATTAAAAAGTGAAAAAAAAAAAACACACACACACAATTTGGAGCAGATTCGCCAACAAACTATTACCCCATCACTATCTTGGTGTCTCTGTCTTCTATTGGTCATCCCGATGTCGGTGACGTCGGCATCTCCAAAGCTTCTATTGTTGCTAGGTGTTTCACTCACCCTCTTGAACTCATCCAGTAGTCCACAGCGTTCGACTGGCACGCACATTGCACCCTAGTTCCATCCCTCCGATGCCACAAGCAGCAACCGCTGCTGCCACAATGCCTGGTCCCATGGGTCTCATCTCTGTTGGTGTTTTCCTTTTCCAACAAGAAGGCTTAATCACTCTTTTCTCAGGCGTTTCCGCCACCGTCCTACACCTGTGCCTCATATTTTAACTTAATTGTGATAGTTGTTTTTTTAATAGTTATTTGGTGTTTTTATTTCACTTTTAATAGTTATTTGGTGTTTTTTTTCACTTTTTAATTGTTGATTGGCAATTTTGGTCCCCTCAATAGTTATTTGTGTCAGACGCTCCTCGGGTAATAGTTGGTTGGCAAATTTTCACCTTCACCCTTAAATATATGTCACTTTACCAACGGAGTTGGTACAAGTGGTAAGTGGCTTGTGTCGCTTAAGCAATGTCTCAAGTTTGAGTCTTGTGAATGCAGAAAAGCCCCGTTGGGAGACTCACCCACCATAGCTAGGTGCGCGACCCGGGTCGGATTCGGATTAGTCAGGACGAAGCTCTGGATACCGGATGTACAACCAAACATATATATATATGTATGTATGTATGTCACTTTTTATGACTCTGCAATAAATTTCTACTCATTGTTTCTCATGTACTCTTTTTATGAATTAGGGTATATTTGTAAATAAAAATATACAACTCACACAGTTATTATTTTTAACTAGTACTACTTTCGGGTTTAATTATAAGACCGAGTTAACTTTTTTTTTAGAGATTAAGGAAGTTAAATAAACTAAATTGTCAGAGATATAAATTAAATCATAGACCATCCATATATGTCATACTATATTATCTGATGATAGCCAAGTCACAAATTTCGATTAAAATAAAAATATTATTTATTTTGATAAAACTAGTTAGTGTAGTAGGTGGAATCAAACTCACCCACCATTAACTCATGAAAACGACCTCCATTGCCATATTCACACCCACACTGTAATTAATATATTCGATTATGATAGGGGAATATGTATAGTGGGTGTCGCTCTACAGCTCATTTTCCTCTGTCCAGATTTTGGGATAAGATACTCACTAATTTATAAATTACTTTTTACCATCATTTATCGTGTGTAATAAATAATTATATATTCTGTCATGTATTCATGTTTTTCTCAACGGGCCCCCAAAAAAATACATGGAAAACATATAAAGTTTTATGGCCGTAGATGCTACGGCAAGTCGGCAACTGAGAGAGGATAGTTCTAAGTGGCATGCCACATGTGGATAAATGCGCATGAGATGGATTGAGTATAAACATCCCATCATGTCGCAACATGACTCAAATAATTCAATGCAAATGGGAAGAAAACATCATTGAATAATATGAATCTTGAATATTAATTGAGAATATAATTTACCTAGCGGTAAGGACAGAAATCTGGTTACAAAAATTGGAAGATTTACCATATAGGCATATTTCTAAAGAAGTTCAAGAATAACAGAGGGCCTTTTTCATTCAACTTCAGTGTGGTCACTGATCTTCACTATAAAGTAAGGTTAGTAGAGGATCTTGTGTTCACCATCTTCTTTGCTTCTTTGTTTAACATTTGAACATGCGTTGTTTCTGCTCTTTGTCGTCTCTTCTCTACGCTTGTTTTTTCATATCATTTGCTTGTGCTAAATTCTTTCTAGGTTATGTTCTTTTTCTTTTTTACAACTAAGATGAGGTTCTGATTTTTTGAGGGTGTTTGTTTGGCCATATTATTTCTCCTTCTTGTCGAAGGTGCGTTTGGGTTCTATCTGCTTCTCCTCTCTTTCAATTTGTTTATATTCGTTTGAGGCTATACAGTGTTTCAACATATGATTATTGATAACCATTTTGCTGTAGAGTACAATATTTCTCTTATACAGCTTGGTTACTTTACGTACTGACCTGAGCCTCCTAGCTAGGTTGTACTTCATTTTGTAAACCTTAATTTGTTGCATTGAATTTACCTCAGTGATGCTACGGTTTTTTGTTTTGTTTTTTGGAAAACATATATTTTGTTGATATTAGGTCCAAGTTTCAAATTCTATGCTGGATGCCCATATATATAATCTACTTTTGGTTTATGAATATCCATATGCTGACGTGATAGATTTTTTTTTATTTCATATTATGAAAATGCAGGAAGAGCATATATTCATTCTCAATTGTAGTAGGCAAAAATGACACAGCCTACTCAAATTTTAGAAGGGGAGAAATTGAATTAACATCTTCAGAAAAAAAAAAAAAGAAAAAAAAGGAAAATCCCACGGGTACTTCAGAAACAGACTTCAATGATTATATTGAGCAGAGTTTGGGAAACTTTGGGATAATGCAATTATTACAATCTCTACTTGTGGCCCTATTGATGGTATTTGATGCACAACAAGCATTTGTTGCTTCTTTTACGGAGGCGCGCCCCACATGGCATTGCAAAGCTACATGTAGAAGAAGAAACTCCGATATTTGCAAACTCCCGAGATCTGCTTGGGATTGGAATGGGCCATCTACTATGACAATTATATCCCAGTGGGGCCTTGAATGTGCCGAGCCCATTCCTCACAAGCTTACCCCAATCTGTCTTCTTTATGGGGTGCTTGCTTGCTGGGTTTCTTATTACCCCTTGGCCGATTCATATCTTGGTAGAAAGAAAATGCTCTCTCTCTCTCTTGTTTGACCATGTCAATCGCTTCATCACTTATTATCTTCTCCCCCAACTTTTAGATGTACTGTGCCTTCAAGTTTATGATTGGGTTTTGTCGCTCATCACTTGTCACTTGTTCTACAGTTTTGTTGGTAGAGAGGGTGCGTAAAGAGTGGCGGTTTACGGTGGGAGTCATTGGGTATGTTATGTACACATTAGGATTTCTATCCTTACCTGCCGTTGCGTATGTTTACAGAGATTCCTCATGGAAGCCTATTTACCTTTGGATATCCATTCCTGCAATTTGCTATTCCCTCATTGCTTATATTTTTGTTACGGAATCTCCAAGGTGGCTTCTTATGCATGGCAAACTTAGAGGCAGTGGTGGAACTTTGACTCCAAGCCAGCTCACTGAATTTGCCAACATGAGAGCTTCAACTTTCAACTGGTACTCATCATTTAGACATATATTTATGACAAGTTGGGCACTCAAACGACTAGTAGCAGTTACAATGCTTGCTTTTGGCATAGGAATGGTGTATTTTGGATTACCCTTGAGTGTGAGAAACTTGGGAGTTAACATATACTTAAGTTTTGTCTTCTACGCTTTATTGGAAATACCAGCTTCCATAGCCACATACGTTTTGGATAAATGCAGAAGAAATCCCTCACTCCTTGCCTTTAGCATAGTAAGTGGGACTTCTTGTTTAACTTGTGCAGTGATTGGAGATAAGCTACACACAGTGAAACTAGTACTTGCTCTGGTTTCATTTTTCTGTGTAGTTACATCTTTCGATATCTTTATCTTATATGTTGTAGAGTTGTTTCCTACTAGTGTGAGAAATACTGCAACGTCGATGGCCAGGCAAGCCATGATGTTTGGTGCCATGTTCAGCCCACTTTTGGTTTCAGTAGGAAGGAAAAATGACTTCTTCTCTTATGGCATATTTGGGCTCATCATCCTATGCACCGCTTCTTCTTTGCTATGCTTGCCAGAGACAAAAGGGATTGTTCTGTGTGACACTATGGATGAACAGGAGAGGATGGGAAGAACGATTGTGTGAAGGCTGAAAATGATTAAGGGATGCTGATCAACAAGTTTTATGTAGGTTTGTTTCGAGCTATTGCTTTCTACTCATCCTAGTATAATTAGAGAAGAAGTGAAGTGCTAGAACATTGAGACGGTTGTTATCTTCATTATCACTAATATTTGATTAAATTGGAAGTTTAATGCAATAACTTATGAAGGAAAAAACTACTCATATTCTAACATCATATAGAGAGAATTATAATCTGCAATCTGCCTGTCATGGATCTCACATATCACTAATATTTGATTAAAACTTTGTAAAAGTCTATTGTTTTAACGATATATATCATTATACTCACATGGATGTCCGTTGCATTTTTGCATTGAAGTGCTAAATTTTGCATTAAGGAGCAATTTGGTCAACGAACTTTTACCTCATGAGCCCAAAGACAAATAACTTTTAAGTGGACTAAAAATATCAAAAATAAAAATAAAAAAATGTGCGGTTAGCACAACGCCGTTAGAAAAAGAAAACGTTCATTATCTAAGGTGCAGATTGGCCAACGAATTTTTATTCCAGGAGCACCCAGTACAAAAAAGTTTTACTCTGGAGCACTCAGCACAAAAAATTTCATGTGCAATCCAACCAAAATCTGACTATTGCAAATCCTTGTCTGAACCCCCAACCATGATGTGCATTGGGGTTAGAAATAGTGAATGCAACAAAAAAATCACAAATTATTAAATTGTCCTTAATCAAGCCTCATAGGCTATCTTTTTTTTTTTTATTTTTATTTTTTTCAACAAGTCACATATTCATATAATCAATAAATGATTTAATTAAAAAATATAACATTAAGTTCTTTGGATTTATATTATTAAGTATCAACGTTGATATCCATTAAGCTCTTTTTATAAAAATAAAAAATAAAACTCATTTCATTTCTTTTAGGATATAATAGATTTTTTAGATTTTATTAATATTAAATGAATTTTTTAACTCACATAAATTTATTCTAAAATAAAAATAAATCATATAATTTTTTTTGTTTAACATATATAATAAATTATAAAAAAACTTTGAGTTTTATTTAAATCATATAATTATATTTTTAATTAAAACTTTTGTTTATTTTAGCAAATTATAATTTTGACAAAATTGAAGAATGAGTAATTTTTATCTATAGATATCTATACAAGTAGTTTTGAATAATGACAATTGAAATTTTTTTTATTTAATTTAGTGAAATTTAGAATTTTATGTTGGGCGCTCCTAAGTAAAACTTTTTTGTGCTGAGTGCTCATGGAGTAAAAGTTCGTTGGCCAATTTGCACTTTAGATAACAAACGTTATCTTTTTCTAGCAACGTTGTGTTGGATTGCACATTTTTAAAAGTTTTTATGTATCTTGTTTGCACATTTTTAAAAGTTTTTTTGGTATTTTTGGTCCACTTAAAAGCTATTTGTGCTAGGCGCTCCCGAGGTAAAGATCTTTGGCCAATTTGCTCCTTAACCCTATATCATTATACTCACATGGAGGTCCGTTGCATTTTTGCATTGAAGTACTGAATTTTGCATTAAGGGAAGGTACATATAAAATATAAATTTCAAAGCTTGTTATATATATTTTAGGCTAAAGTATACTTTTAGTCTTTTAAATTTACATGAGGTATACTTTTGGTCCCTTAACTTTATAAAGTATACTTTTAGTCCTATAATTTTAACACCGTTAATTTTACTAACGGAAAATATAAACTCAAGTGATAACAGTGTAAACTTAAGTGATGACCGTATAATTAAATGCTATTAAGCTTAGATTTAAAATATGGGTAAATTGAAAAATATATAAAATTTATGTTATTAAATTCTATTAGTCATCCTTTGAGTTCATTGCGTCAGCATTTTCTGTTAGTGTAATACTAGGATAATTATTTATCCGGAATATTATATTTCGATAGATAATACCTATTGAAAATAGGTGAACATGTGGTTTCAAATAATAAGTAATAATTATCTTATTTTCTAAGGTAATTACTATGGAAATTAGGAGAGATAAAGAGCTAAAATGTATTTTTATAGCATTAAATGGCCTAAAACTATTATGATAAATCCCAAGAGGTAGTAAAATATTTATAAAAAATTAGAAAGTATGTTGTCTCTAATTTTAGGAATTTTTGGGATAATTTCCTTGAAAAATAATGAGGCAAAATTAAGTATTATTTTGGGATCATAAGTGACCCCATGATTTTTAATATTTTACATGGGATATAAAATACCAATGTAAGTAAAATAGTTGTGAGATAATGATTTATCCTAATTAAGAAAATTATCAAAAATTAGTAAGTGGCTAATCTGGTAATTAATGGGATAATTAAGGTATAAAGTAAATGAATTAAAAATAATTAAAATAATTATTTTTAATTGGAGAAATTCGAAATTATTAAATAAATAAAAAATAAGAGAAAAAATAAATAAATGTGAAGGCATTTTGAATAAAATAATAATATAATCGGTATAGAGCCAACCAGGAGAAGTGGGAACAACTAGAACTTAAATCCTACCTCCCGATATAGGATTGAAGTCATAAACAACAAAGACTTTTTATAAACCAGTGAAAATCCATCTCGGATTGAGCGGTCTCAGAAGTCATTTCTGAAACCAACAGCGTAATTAGGAGTACCGGGTAATTAGGAAATGGTAGATAGTGCTAAAAGTGACTTAGAGAAAACAAGCAAAGTTTTGGAAACCAGGAATAAGGTCACTTAGATCAGATCATATTACGAACCAGTGAATTTCTGCCTACAAACTAGTGTTTTAGAATTTGATTCCGTAACAGAAGCGTCGAGCCTAAAATCTTGACGAGATAACGGAATACCCTTAATGGGATCATAAATTTCATTAAAGTATATATTCCTGCGAGGAAGAAAAGTACTTCGAAACTACACCGAAAAGATTTCGCGATTCTAAGCAAAATTACGCGATTCGAGCACCGATCGAGGAACGGAAGCGGTAAGTCAGCATTATGACATCATCAAAGATGATGTCATAAATGGGCAAGTAGGGCAGCCCAACTAGGTGTAAGGCCAAGATTGTTTTGTCCTCAAAAATGCGATCCAACGGTGCAAGATTCATTATGGAAACAAATCCCTTAATTCCAACCTTGTCCTCCATTTTCCTATAAATAGGAACCTCTCCTCTTCTCATTTCCCACACCACAACTTGAAACCTAGAGAGAAGTTAGAGAGAAGGAAGAGCTCTTGGAAGTTCTTGCCAAGCCGGAGTAAGTTTTTCGGTCTCTAGTCTTTAGTTTCGGTAGTTCTTTCGTAGCTATAATAGAAATGTTGTTTTTAGCTTTAGTCTTCCAATATATTATAGATATCATATTTTTGGGTAGATATGATATATATTTCGAAATATGTGATGGGAAAATAAGTATGGCAAAATTTTGGAAGATTAGAGTCAAAACGGTGAAGCTCGCGAAATTCCGCCGATTAGGGGTTCGGGGGCAAAATGGTAATTTGTACCTAAAATGCCCGTTATAGTGCTAGAAGTTGATAAATGTTATCCTTATAGGATATCTAAGATAATCGGACCGTTGTTGTACCGCCGTCGTACCGTTTGTTTCACCCATTGTCAAAAAGTATCGTTTCCGTAAAACGTCGTATCGACAACGAAGGTACGTTAGCGTCTTGTAACACTAACTCGATATTTACTATATACTTATATGTGATAGACGACTATACGAGTGAATTGTATAGATAACTTTACATGAGATGTACTTGTTAACGTAGATAACTTTACATGCGATATGTCTTGTTAGCATAGATAACTTTACATGAGATGTGTCTTGTTGTTATATTAATCTTCCATCGCTATATACTTATGTGTTGATTAATGCTGTGTTTGATCTTCCATATGCTGTGTATATAAATATGAGGTTAACCGATACCTGAGGTCCGATGTGCATTTGGACCTCAGCATTTAAAATAGCTTGAGGGTCAGGAGGACCGAACGCCGAAGATAAGGGCAAGCAGCATGCTTAGAGTCCCAGCCGGAGGATTTCTTTTGTTGCCACAGCATGAGTGTTGCCAGGGAGACACTTCTGTTGTTATTTACTATAAAAACTCTTGGTCATTGTACCGCCTATGTAATCAGCCAGACTTACGGCATTTGAAATATATGTATCGTAACTCTTACGCTCCGATGCTCTACTCTGATGAAAACAAAAATTATACTGCTTTTGAAAATGGGATGTTACAGTTAGCAATATTAACGGTGTTAGAATTTTAGGACCAAAAGTATACTTTATAAAGTGAAGGGACAAAAAATACGCCTTATATAAAACTTAAAGGACTAAAAGTATACTTTAGCCTATATTTTATCAAACAATTCAATTAAATAATTCATTTTTAAAACTTTTTATGTATTATTGGTATCATGGTCAAGTTGAAAAGAAAATGAATGTAAATTGGGACCTCTATCTATCAACTAAGTTTATATATCACTACTACAAAAACTAATATTACTTCCCTAAAGGATGTCATTGTTTTAATTTGGAAAGTAAAAAGTGTAGGCGGTGGCATTATCGTAATAATTTATCGAACTTTGAGACTTGGAAGTCCTAAAAATAATTTGAGGACACCTAAAATTAATTTAGACGTCCCAAAATATATTTGGGACGCCTTAAATATCATTTTTGGCGTCCTAAAAAATGTTTTGGGACGTCAAAAATCATAATGTTGATTTTTTGGTGCATTTTGGGTAATTTTTTGGCACCAAGGCAATTTTTGGACGTCCCAAAATATATTTGGGACGTCTTAAATATCATTTTTGGTGTCCTAAAACACATTTTTGGACACCAAAAATCATGATTTTGAATTTTTGGCGGTTTTTGAACAATTTTTTTGGCGTTAGGGGAAATTTTGGGCATCCTAAATTATAATTTGGGACGCAAAATAATTAAAACCCGTACTATGTGACCCAGCCTATGCATAGAACCCATTTAGAACAAATTAATCTAACATACGTCTAGGCTTATAGGTAGAATCTATGATCTATCCCATGTGTGAATTTCTCTCTTTAATAATAGTGTTGTTGTAATAAAAAGAGATGTAACAATTCTGCTACAATAATCATGTAGCAGAAACCAGATAATATAGGACATAGTTTGTAGTGAAATTTGCACTATAAATCATGTCTTATATTTAGGACCGGAGGAGTATTATTTATTTTGATATAACTATTTTTGTGTGTGTGTGTATAATTAGAGTGTATCTTTTCTCATCCTTTTTTCATCGGCAACAGCTAGTGTAGTAGGCGGTTTCAAACTGACCCTCCATTTATTAAAGATCTAAAAGTAGAAAAATTGTTAATTCAAACAATTAAAAGATTAGAGAAGAAACTGATAAAGATGAAGAGAAAAGCACCATTGTAGCAACTTTTACAAACAATTGTACACAGTTAAAGTACATGGGAAAATATTTATCAAAATAGAGCAGTCAATAGCGTCTTGTCAAGCGACGCCATTAGTGGCGTAGACACCCATGATGCCACCACCCTCCAGATCATCAAATTTAAATGGAGATTGGCAGTGGCGTCAACATACTTGACGCCATTAGTGGCGTCAAGAATCTTGACGCCATTAGTGGCGTCAAGATTCTTGACACCGGCGCCCATTAGCTCTCTCCTCCTCACCATTCATTCCTTCCTCTCCCTCACCATTCACTCCTTCACTCTCCCTCATCCGCGACTTCTTCCCTCTCCCTCTCATCATTCACTCCTTCCCTCTCCCTCATCTGGAAACTCCCTCCGTCCTCCATTTTCTTCATTCTTTTTCACTCTCACCCACACATTCACTCCTTCCCTCTCCCTCATCATCCGGAAACTCCCCATGTCCTTCGTCTTCTTCATTCTTTTTCACTCTCACCCACAGCAGCCACTCGTCACACACACATACACCTCCTCATCCTTCCAATCTTCATCTCATTCCCTCCTTTCCTGAAGCTGAGAAAACGTTGAGAGAGGCTGAGAAACTTTAAGACCTAGAGAAGAGAGAATCACCAGAAGGAAGAAGAAGAAGAAGGAAGAAGGAGGAGGCTCAAATTCTCTCTCTCACTCCTGACTTCACGTTTGCACAGATAACATTTAATTTTTTTGTTATGTTTATTGTTTAATAATTTGATTTAAATTTTAATTATATACATTTATTTATTATAGATGTTTAATAAATGTATAAAGGTAGGATAGATGCTTAATTACTTACAAATTATTAATATACGGGGTATGATTCATTCAGTAATTTAATTAATTGTGACGATGGTGATATGCATGATGATAATGGATCCTCTTTTATGTTGTTTTGTTTTGCATTATGGTCCCCTCATAATTAATTGATTCCAAAGAAAAAGTCAGTGGTGGTGGGAAAAGATTTTACTTTCAGGACAAGATTGTGAGATATAGAACTTTTTTTTTTTTTTGCCATTATAAAAAGTAAATTTTAATGCATGCATGCAAGGGCGGATCTACATATATAACTAGGGGCAAGTGTCCACCCTTAAATTGAGGAATTGGGGATTTTCTTTTTCTTTTTTTCCTGGTATAACCAGGATCATCTTTTTTTTTTCCCTGGTATAACCACGATCATATTATTTAATTTATATAGTTTTCAATTACACCCCTCCCAGCAATTTGTTGAGCCATATAAATATACTCATATACTATACTTTCTTGTCCTCAATAAATAAATAAATACTCATAAGAGTCGGCCAACTTTTATCAAAGATATTAAAAAAATAAAATAAATTACTTAATTATAGTATATAGTGTATATTATTATATTATATATCAGTGAATAAATGAATTTAGAGAAAAACAAAAAATATAAATAATTTAATATCACTTATTTAAAATCTTTAATTTTTCTAACAAAAGCCAAATGACTTTTATATTGAGGATGGAAGGAAGTAATTTTTTTGTATTATATTTTCTTTTTCTGTCTGTTTCTCTTTTTGTCTTAGATATGTCAACCAATTCATTGGTTATTATAGAATTTATTAATCCTAAACTTTATTATTTCTTTTTTGTAAGGATGAATAAATAAACATGGAGATTGGCTAATTATCCTGGCTAGCTCCCATTTTAATTCATTTATATGCAGACGTTTTTTTTTTCTAGAAAAAGGGTAAACTACAAGAAACTTATATGTCTAAGAGTTTGAAAAGATATATGCAAAACAAAGTTATCAAAGCACACACCAATATTGTTAAATTCAGACCGATTATGTCAATCCGGAAACCGGCTTGGCCATGAAATCAATTGGGCAAGTACCCAATTTGGGGTTGGGGTGACCCAGAGTGAACTGAATAACTTGGGGCAACCCGAGCAAGTTGTTGGGTTGACCCGGTTTAAAAGAGAGAGAGAGAGAGATATATATATATATATATATATATATATATATATATATATATATATATATATATTTTGCATAAATTGTATAGGGTAGTATTGGTCGAAATTAATACTAATATTTTGGTGTTAATGACTATGAGTTTAGTTATTAAAGGAACCACTAGTGCAAAAAAGGGCTTTAAGACTGCCTCATTTAGACCGGACATTGGACGCACCGGTCTTAAAGGTATGACCGGTGGCAGTTTTGTAAATATAAAGAACTTCTTATGTATGATTGGTGGCAGTTTTGTAAATATAAAGAACTTCTTATACTTGATCATTTTTTCATAGGTCTTAAATATATTATTCAGATCCGTTAAAAAACAAGCCGGTCTTAAAAATGTTATTAAAAAATATTCAAATATCAATTACTTTATGGAGAAATCTCACACAACCGAACTAATATTTTATGCGGTCCAAAATAATAAGGAAAAATTTAAATATAAAGGTAATAAAGTTTTAAGACCGAACATATATAAATGCCGGTCTTAAAAGTTATTCTTTTAAGACCGGACATAAACTGCGGCCGGTATAAAATATAGAAAAAGAGTGCGGATAAAAAATTAATTACTTTTAAGACCGGACTTTAATATGTCCGGTCTTGAATATTAATTATTAAGACCGTCTATGTTTTTATCCGGTCTTAAAAATGAACCGCCAAATAAACATTTCTTGCCGAGGTTCACGTTGCGAAACCCTTCCCGTTGCATTACCTCTCTTCCTGTCTCAAAAATGAACGGTGAAAACGATTCTATTCATTCGGGAACGCCGATTCACTTGTGGATAGTGTGAGTCGAACGGACCCTCTTCATCTCACAATGAGCCTCGTAACCGCCCACGCCGTGGTAGAAGAGCGCACGAATGATGGATGTAACCTAAGTCGGACTTCTAGCTCAAGGCTAGAGATTCAGGTTGATGAAAAGTTGGAACCCTTCGGTCCCAAGAAATCCAAATATACTAGTTTTGTCGGCTATCTAGCACGCAGCAAGGTTAGCATCTTGACAGATGAGTGGAAAAATGTGGACGTTGGCGCGATAAAGGATCCTATTTGGGACACTATCAAACTTTACATACATTGTCCCGATCGCGCAAAAAGTTGAAAGACAAGACATTGTCTTATTATACTGATCGGTGGAGGAAGTTTAAGACCTTTCTAGCTAACAAGTATATTTTTGCCGAGGTTCAGCCTATAGAAAATCCTTGGGACAAGTACACATTTATTGATGAACAAACTTGGCAACAATTTGTTCGGTGCGGACACTCACGAAGCTGCGGTGAGTTTATATTTAGTTTTGTTTGCCCTTTTGTGTGCTTATTAACTGTGCGGATATGTGAATGTTATTCATCTAATCTGTTAGTTAAATGGTTTGGTGTGTGAATAGAAGTATACATTTCTTGCCTTTGTCTATGCAAGTCTGATATGTAAACCCTGAAAAGGTAAAATACTAAGAAGGTAATTAGGGAAATAATAATGGCATAAGAGTCAAGCCATTATTATAGTCTTAGTTATGTTATAGTAGGTAGTGGTTAGACATTGCAGTTAGTTAGTTAGTATGTTAACTGTGTAATGGTTTCGGTGCAAGTTGTTATTGGGGCTTAAGAGTCAAGCCTCTAACTATATATAAGAGGCTAGTCTAATATGTGTAGGAGCCGGTTATGATAAATGAATGAATTGGCGAGTTGGCGGCATTTCGCAACTCCCTTTCCTCTGTTTCTCCCAATTTCTTCTACCATTCTACATCTTTCCTAAATAAAATGTTGAAACTTGATGAAGTGAATTTGACTAATGTTTGACCTTCATATGAAGTAGAAGTTCTCTAATTTACGTTAGACATCAAGGCCATTTGGAATTCATAATTAATAGTTTTTTTTTCAATTCGATTCACGGAAAAGAAGGGAACAAGCACGAGAAGATAGGGAGAAAGAATGATTGCCGCATAGGGCTTCTCGGGCGGATATGAAATGGCCGAAAAAGAATTGATGGCGGCCAAGCGGAAGAGATTGGAAGATGAAGTGAATCCAATCCTTGCGATAGTTGATCGATCATCTCCTATACGTCGCGAGGAGTTGTGGTTGTATATTCGGCAAAAGCCAGCGGCACCTACACGAGTGAACAAACTCGTGTAGTTCTTTGAAAGAATTGTAAGTATCGTTATTGTTATTTTTTAGTTACTAAACATGTTTCATTACAAAGCTTCTCGTTATACGTATCTTACGGGAAGATCTTAAAAAGAAAAGCGAGAGGGATCTTTTGTGTCGGACGGGAGGAATGATGTTACGGCCGTTGCGACCGAAAACCGGATCACGCGGGCGTGTAAGGGGGGTTGGAGGACGGGTAGGCCTGAAGGAATACTTTGGTAAATCCAAACGCCATAAACAAAGTATGGTTACCGGGAGGAGATGGAACAATTTTTGGTTAAATTAAGTGATGAAGCGCGGCTAAAGAAGCAATGTTTCAATCCCAGATGGAACAGATGCTAGCCAAATTAAGTGAGGAAGCAGCGGCTAAAGAAGCAATGTGGCAATCCCAGATGAGCCAGATGAAGGAGGAAATGAATCAGATGAGGCTGCTTTTGAGCTCTCGTCCAGAGCTGTGTTCGTCACACATTCACTGCGATTATGCGCGAGCACTAGGGAGCTGCATTGTTGGACGATCGAGCAACCTCCTCCTCAAGTTTCATCCCTCGTCAAGCTGCATCCCTCCTCTTTAAGTTCCATCCCCTCGTCAAGCTGTATCCCCTCCTCCTCAAGTTCCATCCCCTACTGCTCATTTGACTGCCAAGGAAAAAATATCTGATTTGGCAAACAAAAATTATTTTAAAGATAAATCGTGGCATGTCCAAGAAGTAGTAGGCGTCCCTCATCCGGAAGATGTTTACCTTGACAAAATAGATGTAATGTTGATAATTGAATATTTCATACACTTCTTTTTATCTATTGATTAATAATTTAGGACTCTTTAGTTAATAAATAATGGTTTTTATACTTATTTGGGCTTTGGGCCTTTTATTATGTTTTAGCCATTTTTAATAATAAAATTCCAGTTTTATATTGCTTCACTATTCCTACCATAACTCTTGAACCAGACATCGTATTTGCCTCATTTTTGTTTCATATTTCAGATGATTCAAAGAGCTACAATTCTTATGAAGACATGAAGGGAAAATTCGGACAAGAGGGCGGTCGATTTTGGAGAGAAGTCGGAATTTTAATTGGGCTTGAATTTGTAATTAAAACCCGTTTATTTTATTATTTTTGTTTTGGGCTGAATTGGATTGGAGCCCATTTTCGTTTTCCATTTTAGGTTAAGTGTGGCGCGCAGCCACAAACAATAGAATCATTCACGTTTTTAGACTTTGGTGGATCAAAATAGGAGTTTTCAAATTCTACGAAGTGTTCTTCATGTTCTTCGTGTTCTTGGCGTTTTCATCTTTTCTTCGCGTTTTGCTTAGCCATGCTCGGCTAAGTTTACGTGGTTAACCTATGGATTGAGGGTTCCAAAAATCCGGAGGACATGCGCTTCATTAGGTAATCTGGAATCGTCTGTTTATTTTAATCGGATCCGATTATAATTGCGGATTAGGTATTAGATTTAATACCTAGATTGATATCCCAAGGACATAGGTCGGACCGGGTTACGAGAGAGCGTTGTGCGATCGTACGACGAGCTCGCCACGTGTTCGATCAAATGCTAGACGATCGTCTAGTCGAGGGAATATCGGATGAACGCGAGAGATCTCGGTTCATCGAGAATCAATCACGAGTTTGATTATTATCTGTTTGTCCGATGAAGGTTATGGAATCCCAGTGGGTTAGCTGTTTTTAATCGTTTTAATCCGTTTTGCATTTGCATATTTCGTTCGTTTAGTTTACTTTCGTTTTCAATCTGTTTAAATCAAAAACCCCCAATTTGTTATTATTACATTTATTTATTCTTTGATTTAAACCCACGCAAATTCCTTGAGAGAAACGACCCAGGTTACATTATGCGAAAATATTTTCCTAATCTGGTATTTTGGGAGATCACGGCAAATCTCTGTCAAATGTCCATGCTGATTCCTGGATAGGAGCTTAGTAATCCAATCATTCAACTGTTTATGAAGTAAGTATCTGATTCTATGAGTACATAATTTAAATGCATCGTTTAGACACACATACATATATACTAATTCCCTAATCAATGTCATTATTGTAGGTTCATGCATCAAGAATTGGTTGAACGGGCGGAGAATAAATGATTTTGGATTCTTGTGCCCTTGATCTATGCAAGCACAACATCCTTGGAGTTGAGACAAGAATACATGTCAACCGGGGTGTGTGAAGTGATAAGAAAGGTGTACGTGTTTCCATACTACCACAGTACATATCACAATTCTTGTATGCAATTCACTTAATATAATTCGCTACATATATCGAGTACTTTCTCTTTGTGAATTTTCAGCCGCCTTTGTGATTGGTCCTCATGTGCATGGAGAATCATAAAGTTATCTTCTTATGCTCCACTCACAGTGAGCCAGAGCCTATATTGAGGCAGAGTGTCAACAAGTAAGCATGCCATTTTGATTCTCTTGTCTGAAATCTCTACTGTGAATTTTCAGTGAAAATTTGATAAATTTGTGATTTTGATCATAGTGCCATGAGGACCTTCCAAGTTGAGGTAAACAAAAAGCGTGGGCCTCAGACCACTTTTCCTAAATGGTTAAGACCAGAGGTTAGTACATATTTGGACAATGGCGCACTGCCTTGTGAACTTGGTCAGTAAGCTATATATGCTAGCTCTTATATATATTTCTTGTTCATTTTAGACCCATCGACAACCAACGGGGTCCAACTTATGTGGCTTGTACGTCATGAAACACATGTATGATGTTATCACGGGAGGAACGACAAAATTGTTCGCAAAGGTAAATGTATTTGATGTTACATATTATGGCTGAATTCGAGTTTACGGCTTAATGTTACATATGAAATATGCACGCAAGTTAATTCGGTTTACGTCTTTGATGTTACGAGAGGTTTGCCGGACCTGCTCCCTTTCACGATCTTTGAAGTGGAGCACATACGCAATGTGCTTTGTGAATATCTATATGAACTAATTAAGTCCTAAATTCATTTGTAAAATATACGCACAATGTGTAATTCAATAATAAATTTGTATATTTTTTCGAAGAAATTCATTCATTCATTCTAGATATTTAGTGCTTGAAATTTGAGGTACATGATGTTGTAAATGAGAAAAAAGAGACTATCTGAAAGTCCGGTGCTAAAAGTCTTCGTTTATTTTTAAAAAAACTATGGCTAGACTTTTAGAACCGAACGTAATTATTTGTTCGGTCTTAAAAGTCTTCTAAAAATATGCTAGACTTTTAGGACCGCATCTTTATGTTACGACCGGTCCTAAAAGTCTACGTTTAATTAACTAAAAAATATGTCTAGACTTTAAGACTGTAAATTTGTTAAATAACCGCTCCTAAAAGTCCATCTTCTTCGTTTATTTTTAAAAATATGGCGAGACCTTTAGGACCGCATATTTATTAAACCTCTGGTGCTAAAAGTCTTCGTTTATATCTAAAAAAACTATGGCTAGACTTTTAGGACCGCATATGTCTTAAACATCCGGTCCTAAAAGTCTTCTAAAAATTCGCTAGACTTTTAGGACCGAATTTTTATATTTTGTCCGGTCCTAAAAGTCTACGTTTAATTAACAAAAAAATATAAGACTTTTAAGACCGTAGTTTTGTTATATGTCCGCTCCTAAAAGTTCAATTATAAAAATATTTTAAAAAAATATGGCTTAACTTTTAGGACCGTGTATTTGTTTCCTCTTAATAGATTTTGACTCGGTTTTCAGACAAATTTTTAGGGTTCAAGACAAGCGAGGTTCTGGCGTTGTGCTCAAGCTAGGTCCCTCGTTGTCGTTGATGTTACCTCTCTTGATGTTGAGCAGCATTATCGGTTTCCCTTTTCATTGTCTCTTTTCTTTTTGTCGGAAAAATAAGGAAGCTGCGAAAGGAAGCGAAAATATTCAACTCAAGTTGAGGTAACACCGACGACAACGATGGTTCAACCTTGACAAGAATAGTCACTTTGTTTTTTTTATTCGAATAAGGTAAACGATCTTTTTTTTTTGTATGTTCTTAAATGTATTGTGGGAATTTTTAATGTTGATTTATACGAGGACAATGTTTTGTTTGTTTCCTTTTTTGTCGGAAAAATAAAAAAGATATTGAAAAGGACATGACGATCGAATATGGAAACAAAAAGATCTTTATATTATATTTTTTTACTGCTGCCCCGTAAGGAGCAGCAGCAGCAGCAGTACAGGAAAAAAAGAAAAACATCTACTCCCCCCATCGTTGTCGGAGGGGAGGGAGTCGTCGGAGAGGTTGTCATATAAAGGATGGTACTCAATGTCCTGGGCATCGAGTACCGCCTGCAGCTTTGCGTTGACAGCGTGATAGACCTGAGACAGCTGACCGCAACGTCGGTCTATATGATCGAGGCGGGCCAAGATGTGCTGAATTATCTGGTAGATTGTCGGAGCTGGAGGCAACGGAGGAGGAGGACCTCGTGGTGGTAGAGCAGCCATTACTGTGGATGTCTCAGAAGTGATGGAGAAGAATGTGAAGGAAGTAAAGTAACATCGGGTTTAAATAGAGAACCATACCCGAACAATGTGAAACGCCGGAAACAATAACGAGGAGACGCATAGTTCCTCAGAATACAAGGAGACGCCTAGTTGGGAAGTTTATCTGGAAGTCGAAGAGATTCTAAATCATTTATTTGAATAGAGTGTAGGGATACGACTCGGGAACCTTTAATACCGGATATTGTAAAAGATCCGTTCTTAAAACTAATTACAAAAAATTATTACTTTTTAAAAAATTGAATTGAAAAAAAAAAGATTTCTAGGACTGGATATAAGATAAAAGGTCGGTCTTAAAAGTAATTGAATTGATTGAAAAAATAAATAATAGACTTTTAAGACCGGATATATTTTAAAAGGTCGGTCTTAAAATCAATTGAATTGAAAAAAAATAGAATTTTAGACCGCATATTTATTAACTCCTCATACCTCTCTGTCCTTATTAAACTCCTCATACCTCGTAACTCAACATACCTCTCTGTCCCAACTGCTCAAACCATGGTTAGATACAAGAGAACCGCTCGTAGGGGTGCTCTTACTCCTGATGCTCGTGCCTTCCGTAGATCGTTATACGGTGCGCCTCCTCCATCGAGAGTGCATTCTATTGTGACAGAGGAGTCTCGAGTCGTTGGACCCATTGTTATTTCGGATTATGAAGAGATTGCTGCACCCCCCTCCACCCTTCAGATCATGAAGAGGTTCCTCGCTCCCCTCTCCAGGCCAGTTGGCCCAAAGCACGCCCTACCGTGACCCTCTCCTCTTTCCTCTAATGATGCATTGCGGCTGATGTGAATAAGACAGGAACTTGCTGATATCCGGTGGGAATTTAATACTTTTCACGCCGATATCGCCAATGATGTTTAATCAGATTCTTGTTTTTGATAATTTTCTGCTTGTTTTTCTTTTGTATTTTTTCTTGTGTATGTGCATATTCTCCAGTAATGTATAAAGCATTAAGAACTAAGCTTGTGTCTTTTTTTTGTTCATATTCTCAAGTTTTCCTTTAATTTTTTTTTTATTGAATTGCTGCTGCGCTTGCCAAAGCCAATCCTATTTTTTTAAAAAAATGAGGACTTTTAGGACCGGATGTTTAATAAAACTCCGGTCTTAAAATTAAATGAATAATAAAACATTAGGACCGCTAAGCTTGTGTCTTTTTTTTGTCATATTCTCAAGTTTTCCTTTATTTTTTTCATTGAGTTCTTTCATTGCGCTCGTCAAAGCCAATCCTCTTTTTTTTTTAAAAATGAGGACTTTTAGGACCGAATGTTTAATAAAACTCCGGTCTTAAAATTAAATGAATAATAAAAAATTAGGACCGGCGTTTTGTAAACGTCCGGTCTTTAAAATGTAATTATATATTTAGGACCGTCTACTTTATAATTAAGCTGGTCTTAATAAAATCCAAAATACTAAAACATGTCTTTGTCGCGGAATATTAAAGTTCCCTCTACGAACTTCTCTTGTCGCGGCTAGAAAGTGATTACTCGGGTTGTCTCCGGTATTTTTGTGTTGCTTCGTTGCGCTTCGCGTTGCTCTCTCGACAATCACTTTCTGGTTCCTTAGCTAAACGTCTATAGACCAAGTTGTAAGAGGTGTTTCGGTTATATAACTTTATGGTTTTTGCGGGTTGAACAAAATCAATGAATGTTCTTGTGGATTTCTCGTTGTTAATGAATATTGTATTTTGAAGATTATATTTGTGCTTTAGACCTACCCAACTGACCAACAAATGTTTTTAGGTTACTCTTTCTGTCTGCAACATCAACGTTCGTGGCGGGAGAAGAAATACTCCGCAAACACATTTGAATTTATATGCTACAGGTGAGTCCACAAGACCTTCACGCGATGCATTTAATTTCCTCGTCATGCTTTAATTTTTCTTTTTGGATTCACTGTGATACATTTATGACCAAAAGTGTTTCTTCGTTATGCATTTAATGGGCAAGTTTCTCCTAACAAAAAAAAATTGACATAACCGACATTGAGTATAAATATGAATTTGGTGTTGCCTTATTTTATATCCGTGTCATAAATAGGAATTCTAATATGGATCACGGTTGGATAACTGCGTTACGGACGAGTGTTGAATATCAGAATGGGGTGAGGAACTTTATAGAATTTGCTAAACAAAATGTCTGTGATGATAGTGGGAAGTTTTATTGCCCTTGTGTAAAATGTTTGAATGAGAGTCGACTAAGTCTTGAAGTTATCCACACACATTTAATTTGTGAAGGATTTTATAAGACTTATACAGTATGGGTATAGCATGGTGAAAAAATACCAAGTGGGTCTCAACATGAGGAAGTGGCCTTTGATGATAATGACACGGATAGGGATGATCACATAGAGGACATTATTCGTGATGTAGGAGAAGAGGCTTTTCATCAATCACATGCATATGGTAATATGTGCAATGATGCAGAGACCCCGCTATACCCTGGTTGTAAAAAATACCAATGGTTGAACGCTGTATTGAAATTGATAAGCTTGAAGGCACGTCATGGATGGGCGACAAGAGTTTTACGAAATGCTTGAGGCTTTTAAGGACATGCTTAGGATGATAATGTGTTGTCGCATCGATACTATGATGCTAAGAAAATACTTTGTCCTTTGGGGATGGAGTACAAAAAGATCCATGCATGCACGAATAATTGCGTATTGTATAAAAAAGAGTTTGAAGAGAAGCGAAGCGTCCGATATGTGAAACCCCAAGGTACAAGTCAAATAGGGGCCTGCAAAAGTGTTGTGGTATCTTCCAATCATACCAAGGTTCATGCGGTTGTTTGCGAATGAAAATGATGCAAAGAATTTGAGGTGGCACACGAGATGAGAGGATTTCGATGGAAAGCTTCGACATCCGGCCGATTCTTCTCAATGGAAGAAAATCGATTATTTATTTCCGAACTTTGGCAAGAACCTAGGAACCTTAGGCTTGCCCTTAGCACGGATGGCATGAATCCATATGGAAGCCTTAGCAGCATACATAGTTCATGGCCTGTGCTCCTGATTATTTACAACTTATCTTCAATGTTATACATGAAACGAAAGTACATCATGTCATTGTCTATGATGATTTCGGGAACAAAACAACCCGAAATGACATTGATGTTTACCTTGACCCTTGATCGAAGACTTGAAGGAGTTGTGGGAAGAAGGTGTCGATGTTTTTGACTCTTTCAAGAAGGATGTGTTTAAACTGTGAGCCATGATATTTTGTACTATAAACGACTTCCCAGCATATGGGAACTTGTCAGGGTATAGTGTAAAACGCCATAAAGCATGTCCAGTTTGTGAAGAAGGCACACGCTACCATCAACTTCAACATGGAAGAAATACGGTTTATCTTGGACATAGGAGATTTCTTAGACGGGGCCACCCATATCATCGATTAAAGAAAGCCTTTTTGGTGGCCGGGAGTATGAAGATGCTCGGTGGCATTGATTGGGGAGCAAGTTTATGAAAAGGTGAAAAATATCGATATATCATCTTCGGTAAGACTGCAAAGAGTAGAAAAGAAACAAATATATGGAAAAAGAGATTTGTATTCTTTGATCTTCCATATTGGCGCAATCTTGATGTGAGACACTGTATTGATGTCATGCACGTGGAGAAAAACGTATGTGATAGTATTGTTGGCACGCTTCTCAACATACAAGGTAGTTCCAAGGATGGTGTGAAGGCAAGATTGGATTTGCAAGTAATGGGAATACGCGAAGACTTACATCCAAGGCCATACGGGAAGAGAACTTATTGTCCGCTAGCTTCTCATACCTTGTCTAAGGATGAGAAGCGAAGTTTTGTGAGTGTTTACATGGCACAAAAGTTCCCTCGGGGTATTCTTCAAATTTTAAGAGGCTTGTATCGATGAAGGACTTGAAATTAGTAGGCCAAAAGTCTCATGATTGTCATGTCTTGATGTAACAGCTACTCCCAGTAGCTATTCGAGGCATCCGAATATGATCTTTGGTCGTTTTGACTAGACTTTGTGTCTTCTTCAATGCGGTTTGTAGTAAAGTTTTCGAGATAGAAAAGTTGGATGAATTGGAGAATGAAGGATATCTTATCTTGTGCCACCTTGAGAAGCTTTTTCTTCCTACCTTTTTTGACATCATGGTTCATCTAATTGTTCATCTAGTGAGGGAGATAAAGTTGTGCGGACCTATCCATTTACGGTGGATGTACCCAATTGAAAGATCTATGAAATTCCTAAAAGGTACGTGAAAACGCATACCGGCCAAAAGCATCAATTGTTGGAAATATGTTTTGAAGAAGCCATGGAATTTTGTCAAAATTATTTGGCCAAAGTAAGACATATTGGGCTTCCAAAACGTCGCATCTTTGAAGGGGGTAGACGAGGGCTTCGGTAAAGAGTGTGGATCCGATGAATTGTCACAAGTCCACTTATACATCTTGAATAATGTTGATGAAGTTCAAGCCGCATAGCTACACATAAAGAAGATGTAAGGAAAGAAAATCATCGAATGGTCGAACAAAGGTTGATTAGGGAGCATAACAGAACTTTTGCAAACCGGTTCAAACAAAAGGTCGAGGAGAGGAATGTGTTTACGATACAATCAAATGGTTAGCCCGTGGTCCTGAGGTTGATGTCATAAGTTGGAATTCGTATGTGATCAATGGTTATACATTTTACACGAAGCCCCTAGATGATAGGAGCACCGTCCAGAACAGTAGTGTTATGTTAGAGGTTGAATCTATGCACTTCTCCAGTTCGAAAGACAAGAGGCCTTTATTGGCAGTCATGCCATATTATGGGGTTATTGAAGATATTTGGGAGGTAGACTATGTTAAAATTAGATTTCCCATTTTCAAATGCAAGTGGGTTAATGTCAATAATGGTATTCAGATCGATCGGCTAGGATTTACATTAGTCGATGTCTATGGTAGAAGTTTTGGTGATGAACCTTTTATTATGGCAGACCAGGCAAAACAAGTGTTCTATATCACCGATCAAGAAAATAAAATGTGGTCTGTAGCTCTCCAAGCAAAAAGGGTCATTGATATTGATGAGGAAAGTCATTCAAATTATGGTCTTCACGAGAGTACTCCTTTTCAAGGGGTCTAGGAAATGAACGAAGAAGATGAAGTGGATAATGAACCCGACATAATACATGGTATCAAGAAGGGATATGGGAGGATATCGCTTTATAAAAGAGTCAATATAATTCATAAGGTAATATTCATATGCAAACTTCTTTGAAAACTTTAAGGTTTTAACTATATTATATTCCTTCTATGTTCTTAAACAATGTCACCTTGACTATGAAGTATGTTCTTGTTTTATTATTGTGGCAGGATCGGATCAAAAGGGGCATGTTATGAAAGAGGATGTTACGTTTGTAATACCCTAAAATTCCTATTTGTCATAAATACTATATTTTGATAAATAATACATATTAAATACAAAGGTGAATATTTGTCTCAAGAAATTATAATCTATTGATTATATTTTCATCCAAATTCCACTTTGGAATTAATTAACGAATGGTTAATTATGAGACATTATTTTGGAGCTATTTAATATGATATAAATAGCACATAAAAAGGTAATTAATTTATAACCAAAAGGAGGAATGTAATATCCCAAATCTTTGGATTTGGAAATAAGAAATATTTTATGGGAATTTATTATGAAAATTTGGCCTAAATAGTTTTAAAACTATTTTTACGGATTTTGAGGCCTATTTTCCCAATAATTCAAGGAAAAATAGTTAGAGAATAATTTTTGGTCTAGAAATTTTAGAACCAATATTTTATGGCCTAGAGAGTTAATTATGGAAGAAAAATTCTTATATGGAATTAAGGATTTTATTTTCCAATACTTATTTAATATTTGCAAATAAATATTAAATGGTAGTTTTTGGTGGATGGAATAGATAAGTGGAATGGTATTTTTTGGTGGATGGAATAGGTAATTAGAATGGTAGTTTTTGGTAGATGGAAGAAGAGTGTTTGGTGTAAGAGTGTTTGGTTTGAGGGTTTGGTTTGAGTGTTTGGTTAAGGAAGAAATGTAGTTGGAATAGCCTTGAATTTCTTCTATAAATAGAAGACTCTTCTCTTCATATTCTTCACACCAAAATCAGCTCAAAGCATCTGATTTTAAGATTAGAGAGTGAGTAGAGTGAAGTTCTTGGAGCAAGGAAGAAGTAGTAGCAAGGTTCTTCAAGGGTAAGTTCTCTAGTTCTTGAGTTCTAGTTTTATATTCATAGATAGAAGTTGCTTTGATCTTAAATATGCTAGAGTAATTTTATTTTCATGTTTTTATGGTTAGAAATTGTTTTATTTCGAAAAAATGATGGAAAAGGGTATATAGCAGAATTTTTGGAAGCTAATCATAAAGTAGCGAAACTCTGGCGAAATTTTGTCGGTTAGCGATTCCTGAAGTCAGTGATACAAACGCCAGTAGTTTATATTAAATATGATGTTATTAAATTCTGATAAAATTCATGTTCAAAGTAGACATATAGGGCTTTTCAAATATACCTAGAATGTATTATTTCGAGTTCTGTGCTAGGAGATATAAATGTCCAAAGTTGGGCTACGTTTTCTGAAAATGTTCTGGGCAAAGGATGAACACGTGAAAACTGGGAATGACTCACGAAATCTGGGTAACAACCAGTATTTTTCCTCACAATTAGACATCCTAAGGATTCCGGGAATTTTACGGATCCTCGTTTGAGTTTTCTAGAATTACTTATGAATTTTCAAAGTTAGAAGTAAATCTGGCCATAATGCTGAAAGTAGCGTTTTTATTAAATAAAATGTAATGGCAAAATGGTAATAACAAATCCACCAAGGGTAGAAAGGTAAATTAACCTTTTGGATATTATTCTAAGCAATATGGTAATATGTTAGGATATCCGAGGATTCCGGAGTCAGATTTGAAGGACGGGCATATTACTATTCATAGTGTCGTATTTATGAATAGTACCGTATACATGAATAGTAAATTACTATTCACACGGAAGGAAGGTACGTTCGCGTACAGTAACTTTAACTCTGATATGTCTTGTATGCATATATATGATAGATGATTTCATAGAGTCATGGACAAGACTTGGTCTTGGGTCATGCACCGTGGTTAAGACTCTGTCTTGAATAAGCGTTTATATACATTCGACTTGATACGGGTTATAGTCTTGATAATGCCGTGAGATTGTTTTCCTAGCGCGAGGACATGAGTGTACATCGTGGCACAGGTGGTGCAGACTATACAACTATACATGGATTTGTATAGATAACTTTACATGTGTTGTGTGCTATGTACTGTTGTTGTGTTGACATTACAACTGCTGTGTGCTTATGTATTGTTGTAACCTTACATCTGTTGTGTGCTATGTATTGGTTAATGCTGAAATGTAATGAATATCCGTCATACATATATTTGTTATACTTTTCATATGAGGTTAAGCGTTACCTAAGATTCAATTTGTTTTGAATCTTAGACTTGACTAGAGGTTCGGGAAAGGAACCAGGATTTATGAAGACGTTGTGAATGGAGCCATGAGAAGGAGCATTAATGGACGGAGCCGTGAGAGAGCACCGGTCAAAGGAAATGCAGGAAGAAAGTCAACAGAACCTACCTTATGGCATGAATCTAATAAAGTTACTTCACATCATTTGGTGCTTAAACTAGAAGGGTCGTCTATGTGGTTCGATCAATCGGTCACCCTAGCACGGTGAGACTTCCACTAGACCTACCGGCGCCAAATGAGATGATTTAACGAGTTAAGTTCTATGCCCCAAGTCTACTCAAGGCTTGGTTGAAGAGGGTATAGTTACATGTAAGAATTGTAATTATAAAGTTTTGTATTCTTGTATCACATGAACAATCCTTCGGGAAATTTATAATATATCGGTATACGTCGAGCATCAAGATATGTCCGAGTATTTTTATATCGATTACTCAATTGTTCAAATTTTTAGTACATGCTCTCCGTTTCCGCATTACGCTAAGTCAGTAGCACCTCAAAACTCTGATGAATTTTTATAAAACCACGTGTCACCGACACGATTTATGTTACGGAATTTGGGGTGTTACAACGTTGTTGGGTGAAAATCAGATGAAGGCATGGTGAATATTTCATTGGGCATGTATGTTGTATTTGTAACTTATTGTGTATTTTCATTGTAAGTTATCTTATTGTATAAATTAATTTAAGTGTTGTAGTCATAGTATATTCATTAATTAAGAAGCCACATAACTCATGATGAATAATATTTGTATTCTTTTTCCCAATTCAATTTATTCATAATTGTTCATAGCTTGTACTTAAAGTATCGACTTTTATGTGCTGGATTTGTGAATATATATATATATATATATATATATATATGATTAAGAAGAACAGAACAGGGAAAAAAATCACGAAAATTTAGACCGGTAATAAATTTGCCGGTCTTAAATGTTCAACTGTTAAGACCAGATGTATTAATATGTCCGGTCTTAAAGGTCATGTGTACATATTGGATATTAAGCCGGTCTTAAAAGTTTGTCTTTTAAGACCGGTGTATTATACGTCGGGTCTAAAAATTCAATTTTTAAGACCAGGACAAATTTACCATCCATCTTGAAAGTCGGTCTTTTAAGACCGCGTATAATTAGTCGTCGGTCTTAGAAGCTGCTATTTTTCAGCTTAGGGTTTATTTTTGTTCGGTCTTATAATTTTGATCTTTTAAAAGCGCCGAGTTTTTGCCTGGTCTTAAAAGTTGAGTTTTAGGACCAAACAAAAAATATTTCAGCTTTATTTAGCATTACGACTTTTAAGACCTAATGTTTTAAATGTCTAGTCTAAAAGAGTTTCTTTAAGACCGGTTGAGTCCGGTCTTAAATGTGGACTTTAATAATTTGGAACAAGACCGGTCGTGGGTTCGGTCTTACGATGCCTCTTTTGTCCGGTCTTAAAACCCTTTTTTGCACTAGTGAACGTAGGTGGGAATATTTTGTTACCAATTATGTTTTTTGATATTTTATTAGGAAGCATATTTAGTGATTACTTACTCTAATGTTATTGGATGATATAGTTTGATACTATGATATCAATATATCAAAAAAATTGTAATGAATGTTGGATAAGCATATAATTATTTTGTAAGTGATTATTCAAGGTTTTGAATTGATCTTTATTATTTCAATGGAATGATAAGAATTTAAAATGTTTTGAGTGGCAATTTAATCATGCAAAATTAAGAAATTTATAACAAATAGATTTACATTCTTGGATGTCCAACTGTCCATATATAAAAAAGCTTCCATTAATTAGCCTTGCAAATGATTATATATATATATATATATATATAAGCTCCCATTCATTAACCTTACAAATAAGAACATACTTGTTACTCTAACCTCCCACTTTTTTCATTACCATCATTGCGGGTAAATGAGAAAATTTAATATTTTTACATTTTAATTGTTATCTAAATTATTAATCGTGGAAATGCAAAAATATAGAATCCTTTTACCCGAAATTTAAAACATCGAATTAAACACTTGTTAAAGAAAATCTCCAATCTTGGTGTTGATCATTGCATGGCAAAAATGACAAATGTTAATTTTGTATTAATAAATTGTCAGAGATATAAATTAAATCATAGACTATCCATATATGTCATACTATAATTATCTAAAGATAGCCCAGTCACAAATTTCGATTAAAAAAAATATATATTTTGATAAAACTTTCATATGTGTGTGTGAATTAGAGACTATCTTTTCTCATCCTTGGCATCGGCGGCAACAACTAGTGTAGTAGGTGAAATCAAACTGACCCACCATTTATTAAAAGTTCTATAAAGAAAAAAAAAATGTGATTCATAGTAAAAGATTAGAGAAGATCAGATTGATAATGCACCAGAGGAACATATTGTATTGGTAATACTGGGACACCTTGATATATATATATATATATATATATATATATATATATATATATATATATATATATATATATATATATATATATATAATTACTTCAACTAATGACACTTGTGTCTATAATAGAGTTTACAGCTACAACCCAACTTCAAAGGTTGCTATATAAGCCTGATTATTCTTTTTGTCATGCATAGTAATATTTCTAAACATGTACCACTTTGGTTTTATTTATAAGTCTATTTTGATCAAATCTTATATACCAAGAAGAGTTAGTTAACTCAATGATTATGTGGTAAATTTTCAATTTTATCCTCATTTATGATTGGATATTTTTCAACTGTTTCTTCTCTCTCTATCTTCGTATGTACAATTAATATTGGTAAAATTGTCACAATCTCATTTATTACATGAAACTGGACTTATAAATAGGATCAATTTTTTTTGTCAAAATGAACTTATAAATAGGATCATAGTAGTAAACAAATACACCTATTTCTTACTTGTTATCATAATGATGAAGAAATTCAAGAAATGTGACAGCAATATATATCAGGGAAAAGGTAAAAATTATAGAGTCTTTATGGTTTGTTTTTGTCGAAGAAGTCATGTGACTATGTAACTGTGAGGTGGCTATCACTATAATGCGTATATATTATTTGCTTTAGGGTGCTGAATTATGGGTTAAGGGAAAGGTACGTACAAAATACTCCTTCAGTCTTAATTATAAGATCTAGTTGACTTTTTTGGAGAGATTAAGGAAGCTAATTAAATTAGCTTAGAGTATTTTTATTTTTATTTGTTTCTTCAAACTAAATAGTTTGACTAATAAACTAATATATAATATAAGAAAACACAACATATGAAATGATTAAGTAACTTATTTAACTTCCTTAATCTCTCCAAAAAAAAAAGTCAACTAGGTCTTATAATTAGGACCGGAGGTAGTAAATTTTAGGGATAGGATATTGTCACTACCAAGTCACTACCAATTTTTTCACCGTTAGATCAGAATCTCATCTACCTTTATTAGTTCTCTCTCCTATTGAGATTCTGATCTAACGGTGAAAAAGTGGTAGTGACTTGGTAGTGACATAAAATTGGTAGTGACAATATCCTATCCCTAAATTTTAAAGCCTGAGATTAATTTCTAAACAATTTAATTAATTTCATTTTCAAAAATCAAAAGTTAGTGGTGGAGGAAAAACCTTTTCCTTTTCAAGTCCAGATTCTACTTGTTATAGTACAAAATTGTGGCTTTACTTGTTTGTGTAATGTAATAATAAGCAGTGGGAGCGGTGACTTATTTTCCATCTGACTTTTCCAGAAGCCTGGTAGGAAAAACAGTTAGGTTGTAAATGTGATTTGTATTTGGATTGACTTTTGTAGAAGTAACTTTTTTCTAAACTGATGAATGTTTGAATTATTATTTCAAAAGTCAGTTGAGATGGAAAATGACTGAAAAAAGCATGAATCATATTGAATATTACATATACATATTAGTTAGATATATTGAGATAAATGAATACTACATATACATATACTACATTTAATTTTAATTTTAATTTGAAAAAAAAAAAGTTGAATGATTATAAAAAAAAATTAATAAACAATAAAGTTCTTACTTAAATATATTTAATGGATAAAATTGTTTATAAAATAAAAAGCCACTTTTTAAGGAAAATTAGGGAAAAAAAATGGTGGAGTGGTTAACCTAGGGGTAGCTTTTAATAAAACCCACTTTTTAAGGAAAAGTGGGATGAAAAAAACTTACCCAAACAAACCACTTTTTATCCATTGGGCTTCTTGTAAAATGGGCTCCCAACACTTGCAAACGGGTTCTTTATACAGGCACAAAATATAGTTTCAAAAAAATATTAATATAGGTATGATTCATTCAGTAATTTAGTTAAGAGTTATGTAGAAAATTTGCCAAGTTTTTTTTAGCTTAATGCAGCCACGGAAGTTTAAAAACGTAGCAATCTTATCCTTTGCCGCTATTAAAAAGTTAACGGTCAATGTCACTTTTTTAACGGTCAACGTTTGGTTTTTAACAGAAAAGAGCAAGATTGCTACGTTTTCAAATTTCCGGGGCTACATTAAGTCCAAAAAAAAAAAAAAAAATTAGGGTAAAATTACTCGAATGTGTACTTCCGTGTTTTTTTAGTGAATACATTTATTTCATCATAAAGACACAAAAACATGTGAAAGTTGCTTTTAAAAAGGAATCAATCAGTAATTGAAAAAAAAACTTCTCCAATTAATAATTTGAATAAAAAACCTCAAAAGTGGTAGAGGCTAAAAGAGCAGTCACACCCCCATACAAAGTAAATGTCTGAGAATGATGAGAGCAGAGCCACTGTCAGAGCTCTATTAACGGATTTAAATTAAATAAAAGGTGGCAAGGTGACTAAACAAGAACCAACATATACACCAGACGTACAGTTATATCTAAATTAAATAAAGACATTATATCTAAATTAAATAAAGACATCTGACATGAATGGCAATTTAATCATGCAAAAAAGAAAAACCCTTGGACCATTATATATATAAGCTCCCATTCATTAACCTTACAAATAATTAAGAACATACTTCTTACTCTAACCTCCCACTTTTTTCATTACTGCACCACTGTGGGTAAAACATGATAGCTAGCAATATGCCCCTTTTAGTTTACTACATGATATGCAATACGCCCAATCATCCCAAACAAGATCTCGCCCTTAACACTTTTCTCCACATATATGTGTGTGTAAAAGAGATGTTATAAAGTGACACAATTTACAAATAACAAGATAATTAATATGGTCATAATTTTTAGTTGCGGTGATATACAAGAAATCATTAAAAATGAATAATTGTACTTATAAGTAGGAACAATAAAGCGCCTATATAAATACAATGGCGGACCTTCATGGAGACAATGCCCAAAAAAAAATATGTCACATATTTATCCCAAGGTCCGCTATGATATATATATATATATATATATATATACACACACGTATTTCTAAAGAAGTTCAAGAATCACTGAAGTCCTTTTCCATTCAACTTCAGTGTGGTCACTGATCTTCATTGTAAAGGGAGGTTAATAGAGGATCTTGTGTTCAACATCTTCTTTGCATCTTTGTTTAACATTTGAACATGCTCTGTTTTTTCTCTTTGTCGTCTCTTCTCTATGCTTGTGTCTCTTTTCTATGCTTGTTTTTTCAATTCATTTGTTTGTGCTAAATTCTTTCCGGGTTATGTTCTTTTTGCTATTTTTCTTTTTTACAACTAAGATAAAGTTCTTATTTTTTTTACAACTAAACATAGGATGATGGAAGGAAATTGATGTTGCTAACTTGAAATGGTTGATGTTCATACAAAAACAGTGGCAACTAATGGATCAATATTCTGGTTTGTTGCAAAAGTAAAGGATGATAGAAGGTGTTTCAAAGCATGCTTACAATATGCCACTTTGATACTAGATTGGTATTATAGTATGCTTACATTATGCCACTATGATAACTTGTTGGTATCAGAGCATGCTTTCACAACATTAGAACCAAGTTTTAATATGAGGACCTTTGAGTTATAGGCTAATCATGCTCACACTATGACACTCTGATACCCCGTTGGTATCACAATGAGCTTACACTACATTAGAAACAAGTTTTAATCATAAAACATTAGTGTTATGGGCTAAGCATGCTAACACTATGCCATTGTAATACTAGGTTGGTATCAGAGCTTGCTTACGCTATACCACCCTGATACCAAGTTGGTATCAGAGCTTGCAATCATTATGGCAAAAACAAGCTTCAATTATAAAATCTTTGATTTATGGGCTGTTTAAAAATGCAATAAACTTTTACTCCTTGTTTCTCGTGTACTCTCTTTTCAATATTGACTTATACATGGTATTAATGAAGAAGGTAAGTATCACTGTTTTGATTTACGTCGTTACTTGGCCGCTAGGAGCTTAAATGATTTCCAATTTAAAAAGTATATCCGTTTATTTTAGCCAACTAATGTTTATCTGCCAACTAATTTAGATATTAAAAGTTTACAAACTCCGAGATATTTTTTTTCTTAAGTGTGTGTGTATATATATATATATTTTGGTGAAATAATTGCTTCAGATAGATATAAGATTGGTTGTCGTGGGCGGGTGGGAAATTAAAACTAGAAATTTTTAATTGTGATAAATGACTATAAATTTTTCTCTTTGTTGGCTTATTAAACTGAACGATAGCAATTTTTTTACCATGTCTTTTGGCAATTGGTTCGAGGTACATTTCCTACTGGTATCATAAGACACTCCTTCTTTAACTTATGAAAGCAACCTCCATTGCCATACACACATTGCAATTAATATATTCAATTATGATAGGGAAGAGTGTCTCTCTACACCTCATCTCTTTCCTCTGTCCAAACATTGGGATAAGAGACTCACTAATTTTTAAATTACTTTTTACCATCATTTATCATGTGTAAAAAGTAATTATATATTCTGTCATGTATTCCTGTTTACATGGAGAACATAAAAAGTTTTATGGCCGTAGATGCTAGGGCAACTAAGGGAGGATAGTTCCAAGTGGCATGTGGATCAATCCGCATGAGAAGGATTGAGTATAAACATGCTCAAACGAGTTCTTTTTGGGGGTAAAAGAAAGAAAGAAAGCCAATAGAAACACGGAAATGAAAAGGGAAAATGGAAATGAAAGAACATAATTTTTATCTGCGGTGATACACAAGAAATTATTCAAGTAGGAACAATAAAGGGCCTATATAATATACATATTTCTAAAGAAGTTCACCCTTTCCTATTCAACTTCAGCGTGGTCACTGATCTTCACTATAGAGGTTAGTAGAGGATCTTGTGTTCACCATTTCTTTGCTTCTTTATTTAATATTTGAACATGCCAGAAGCAGGGCAACAATATTGAAATAATGAGGATCTCTCATAGTAATCTCACATCCATAGATAATACTTTACCATATTCTAATATCACTGAATGTTTACAATATAAATTTATTCTATATAAATAGGTCCATGCACCAAGTAAACAGAAAAGCTTAAACATTTAAACAAATGCTCCTTATGTTAGGCAAAAAAAAAAAAAAAAAAAAAAAAAATAACTTGTATAAAATATAAAACTTAACCGGTGGGATTAGGCTAGGGTCAAATGTGAAGTGAATGTTGATGGGGCATTTTCAAAAAGCAAAGGCTTAGCTCGCGATGGCTTAGTTGGCGATTCTCAAGCACAGTGCACATTGCACGCTATATCTAATAAATAGTGTATGCAATTTTTTAAAGATTTAATACTTCAAAATTATGTAGGTTTTTTTTTTTCCATTAAGAGTGTTAAATATTTGAAAAATCACAAAAACTTGAAAACAAAACTATTTTTTTTTAATCTATAAAACATTAAAAAAGAGATTTTTATTTTTTTTTTTTCAGATGGAGCGGGGCAGCGTCCAAGCAACTACAAACAAGCATATAATAAAAGTAATATTGCACATTGCACGCTATATCTAATAACTATGGAGTATTTTAAAAAAAATTATATTATGAAATAAATTACCAAGTGTTAAAGTGTTAAACTTTTAGTATTATAATATTCCTAGACGCCCATCAGCACATGTATCCTCCTCCTTCACCCACAAATGAATCAAAGAAGATATAGTAACAGCAAAATAAGACCTAATTTTCGATATTTTGTAATTATTGTCGATGGGAATGAACCCAAATCCTAAGCGTTAAACAACATTGAAATCCTTAATAGTTCTGGGTCTCTTTCTGAACTGTCTAGTCTAGATTCCACAGTAAAAGGTAAGGGTGAGGCACAGCATGATCCTCATTAAACACTTTCAATACAGACCAAGCCATTTGCAGGAACACATACCGATCCTAAGATCAAAGGGAGTTGTCGAAATATTCTGGTGACTGAATGAGCGAACTTTCCTTGAGGACAAGCACAGCTTGTGGAAGACTGGTGTGGCGGATGTGGTCTCGAAAAAAAGCCGGAGAGTTGATGAGATTATTCCAATCTTTGCATACGCATTGACATCGGAATAGGAATCGCCATGGAAGTCTTTTGAGAATGTTAAATATGATATCGTGGGGAATAGAGGGTAAGTTGTGGTTTTCCATTACTTTCATGGTGTTCGCCATATTGGAGGAGAAGTCTGAGATGGTTTTTCTCAGAAGAGCGATTTCAAGTTCTGAGGGTAGAACTTTGGCTCGAGAGATAGATCCAAGATGGAGAAGGTGAATCCTGACGAATTCAAGTTCTCCATATATATATATATATATATATATATATATATATATATATATATATATATATATAAGAGTCATGCATGGCAATTTATCGCAGAATTCTCGGCTGACAATCAAACTTCTGTTGCCAAGAAGGAACCGTAGGTAAAAATAAAGATAATTATTTAATATATGATTTACACCGTTGGGTTAATTTCAGCCACAAGAACTTCTCCTATCTACCCTTGAATACCTTTTATTTTCATTTACTAAATTATATTTAATAATAATTATTCTAATTGATATTTCATGCTGGTATATAGTTGAGGATTTAAGAAAACTAAATAGAAAAATATGATATCACATTATCCTAATAAATAGGAGATTTATAATTGGGAAAATTCACATCAGGGCCCTTTTAATAGAAAAAATCTCAAAAAAGGCCTCAAGTTTCTGAAAATCTCAGAAAAGGCACGTGAGTTGTTAACGGGGCTGATATAGTTGTTAACGGGTAGGTCATTAACAACTAAATCAGAATCATTAACAACAATTTGCTAACAACTAAATCAGTCACGTGTATCTCGTTAACAACTATATTAGTCCGTTAACAACTCATCTAGATTCTGACAGCCTTTTCTGGGATTGTCAGAATTTTGGGACATTTTTTAGGATTTTTTCTATAAAAAGGGCCCTGAAGTGAATTTTCCCTTTATAATTTAAAATATGACTATAAGTAAATTAAAAAAAAAAACTGACTCAAACGAAATCAAAGGAGCCACACATGACTCAATATTCTCCCGCCCTTGCGACCCAGTGAAACCCTAACCTTCTTCTCCTGTCGTATTTACACTCCGGAATTATTAGCACCCCAATTAATCTGCCAAATTTTTTTCTTGGGTTAATAACGCACACACTTGCATATCTCAGATAATATATTCTAAGTTTGTAGTGTTTGTTTTTTCGGATATTTTTTTTTATATAAATTAAAATAATGCATTTATAATAATAACGTAAAAAAAAAAATTATATTTGTGTTTTGTTTTAATAATAAAAGTCATCATTTCTGTCATTTTAAATTATGACATTCATGAAGATCTCTATTGGAGCACATATCCTACTCTCATCATCATCATCAAGAGGTTAAAATCTTAAGTCTAACCCATTCTCAGTTAAAAAAAATAAAGTCTGACCCATTCAATTTGAATTTGGATTCCCCAAATTTAATTTAATATTTTAATATTTTACTATTATGTTTTAATATCTTATTATTTAATAGGTGTAAAATCTAATAAAATATTTGTTCAACTATTGATTTTTTTATTAAAAAAATTATCATTCAAATGACAAATTCAAATCATCGAAAGTGTCTTTTTAATACGCTATTAAATCTGAACCACCCAAAATAATTTTGGGTGTTGTAACGGTTAGTTAATGTGGGTCCCAATCTCTATGTTAAAAAATGATTTATGATTTAATTGTTTTAAAATTTGATAATATCTCAAGGTATATTTTGATTAAAATACATCTATTGTTATGAAAATGAAAAACCAAACAAGAGATTGAAGGTGAGAAAGATGGAGAAGACAAGAGAAAATAGGAGGAGGAATATGGGGATGATTCTCATTAAATTGGGCCATGTGATTTTGGGCCTATATATTTTGGAAGCTTCAGTTTTTATGTTATTGTGAGAAGGGCTTAAAATTATTTGGGCTTGCTGACCAAAAACTAATAATTTATGTTTCATTTTAATTGCAGCGTTTAGGGCCTCAATTTTTGGGATTGCATACATCTTTTCTCTTTTTTCCCTCCTTTTCTGAATCTTGGTTATTTTCCTAGAATGGGTTTTTTCTGACTTCGGCTTCAAACTTAATTAATTATATTGTTTTGTTCTTACTTGAATCTTAATTTTTTTAATTATATTGTTTTGTCATCTTACTTTATAAAGTATCTTTTGGTTAAAAATTCTAACACCGATTAATATTCTTAACGGAAAACGCCGACGTGGCGAACTCAAGTGATGATTAATAGCATTTAATTACACAAATTTTATATATTTTTCAATTTACCATATTTTTAATTTAAGTTTAATAGTATTTAATTACACAATCATTATTTAAAATTACATTATTATCACTTGAGTTTGAATTTTCCATTAGCAAAATTAACGGTGTTAGAATTATAGGACTAAAAGTTTACTTTATAAAGTTGACCATCTTCGCAACTTTTTTTTTTAAAAAAAAAAACTATTTTGGGCCTCAAATTTCATTAATCGAATGGGTAACCTTTTTTACCCTCTTGGAATAGTCATGCTTTGGGCTTTTTTTTTTTTTTTTTGAATAATACTGGACTCAAATTGTGAGACATGACAACATCTTTAGTAAAGACTCTTACTTTTCATCAACGTCCGCCTCTTGAAAAAGAGGAGGAGATTGATCAAATAGACAAAAAATCTCATCTAAGCTATGAGAGTATCTGGCTAAATGATCAACAATAGTTATGATTTCTCATATCTCTATATAAACTTGCTAATCTCTATAAAAAAAAAAAAAAAAAAAAAAAAAACATTCTAATATCATCCACAATGTCCTTAAAAGGATGATGTCGATCACATCCTCTCAACATATAATTCATGGCTTATATATAATCAATAACTAAATTAATCCTTTTATACTCTTTGGACCAACACAATTGTAGGCCCTGAATGCAACCAATTTTTTCTGCAAAAACTGGTGGAACATTAACTAGTTTGCAGCTGAAGCCTACAAGCCATATATCATTATGCTCCCATAGGTAACCTCCATATCCACTCTTTCCATCCTCTAAGACTGAGAAATCAACTACTACCTTGATGAAGTCCTCTTCCTGAAGATTTTGATTTGAGTGAGAACTATTACTTCCCTTCTCCATATCACTTGGGTTGAGGATATTCTGTCCAAACAAGTTCTAAAAAAAACTATGATGTGCATTCAATCCCACATTTGTCACCTCACAGTCAAACAACTTTTTACAGCGTAATACCCATACGTCCTAGCAAAGATACCCAAACAAGGTTGGCCACAAAACCTTCTTTGTATAATCTTTGCCAATTTCATTAGTCAAGTTCCATTTGATCCAATCCGCCCCTGTAAAGAAAAGAATGTATTCCATTTTTCTTGTTTAACCATTATTTTCCAGCAATCCCTGACAATAGCACAGTCCCGCAACATATGCATCAAGTCTTCATCCATCTCGCATCTAAAAGGACAAGCAACAGACGTCTCCAATCCTCTTTGCATCCTTAGCTTCGATCTATGAGTTCTTCCATGAGCAGCTAACCACATGAGGCTTTAATCTTCTTCGGAACAAAGGGCTTATTTTCAGTACCTAAATGTTTTATTTTTTTGGAAATCATTGTTGAGATTTATTCAAGTATATTCATATTTGGGATCAAGCTTTGGGTTTGTGTTATTTTTGGGCCGTTTTGTTTTTCAGAAACTATCTTAAGCTTTAAGCTTTTGTTTTGGAAATTATTCTTGGTTTTCATTTGAAACCTATTGTTACGGGCCAATTTTATTTTGTCTTAATTTAGTTGTTTGGGTTTAATTTTCTATTTCATCCAATAAATGGTGTAGTTGATCAAAATATTTAAATGCTGATATATTTTTATGTGTCATTTTAATTATTTTAATATGGAAAAATTAATTTTGCCTATTTTTACATTGAGAAAACCCCATATAAAGATTGTTGAATTACATAAATTCTAATTTGAATTACTAAACTTAATAAATTATTAATTAGGTTATGTGATATAATTAGAGATTTATAAATTGGGTCAAATTATCTTTATATCCCTTAGTTATTTTTTTAAAAATGGAAGTAGAACAATATTGTTTATGTGCAACTAAGAACCCTAACGACAAAAAAATTATTGGATGCTTCAACATAGTTAGAAAATCGACAAAGAAGGCTATGATAATTTGGTTCTAATGTTAAATCATCATTCTTAACCCCTTTTAGTTAAATATGTACTAAGATCGAAGGGCATAAAATGGTCCGCATTGAATTCAAACTCCTGAAAATAGAGTAGCAATAACTATACGATTTGAAGAGAAGACGCTGCCAACTACGCAATTTGTTTCTAGGGAGTTATCTTTACTTCCAGAGTTCTTTGGAAAGTTTCCCCTCTGAACAGAGGGTATTTTGTTTCTCCTGGATTCTTTAAAGGAATAAGAAAAAGGATAGTATTCATCGGAAGCCCCTTCGACTATAGGTTTAGCCGATAAGAAGTAGTGGTACTGTCCTTTCTCTATATATGAAATACTCTTTTCCCCCTGGATGCTAAGAGTTGCTTGATTAGAGCTTTCTTCTATGCATCCGACTTCTGGCTTTTCCTTTTCTTTTTTCTTTAGATGATGAGTTAGGGGTATTATTGAAAAATAATCAATATTTAAATATTCTAAATTGGGTTATTGACCCAATTTAAGATTTGTTGAATTTACCAACATAAGATAGGATTTTCCTATTTCAACCATCTTTATACAGGATTCTCCCTTTTACATTATGGTTATTTTGCAAAATCGATATCATTTAATTTCCTTAATATGTATGGAATTAATTTTCGACACTTTTTGACTATTTGAATTTTACAAAGTTATAAATTTGAGTTGAAACATGCTGAAATTGATTTCTTAAACATTTTTTTGATACATAAAATAGTGGGAGAGTTATTAATTGACTAATTTAATCAACAAAATGTGACTAAACAATCATTATAGATAAATTCTATATACATACATACATACATACATACATACATGGAATGATTTTTTTATGAAAACAGTCGTTAAAAGTTACCAAGACTGTTTTTTTTCTTTAAAAAATCATCAAAAGTTTTTTACGACTGTCGTTAAAAGTTTTACTGTTCACCTTTTTCCTCAAACGCATTTACTATTTATTATTGGATTTTTCAGTCTTTTGAGCTCGTTTTCTTGTTCCCCTTTTCTTTATCTCTCATTCCTTCACCTTCCAACAATGGATCGAGTCCAGCTCCAACAACCACCACATCCCAAACGATTAAAATTTCAGAAAATCAAACCTGATTTTTCTTAAGGGATTCATGGCGTCGCGAGGAATACGATGAAGACCGAGCGTCGCGATAAAGACGATGAAGAA
Organism: Acacia melanoxylon; assembly: GCA_019022615.1. NCBI lineage: Eukaryota > Viridiplantae > Streptophyta > Magnoliopsida > Fabales > Fabaceae > Acacia > Acacia melanoxylon. Next base: position 3,241,969 of record JAFJYJ010000010.1, read on the forward strand.
CACGTTAGGGAGGTCGAATGAGAAATGGATTTCGAATGAGAATGAAGTGGCTTTACTCCCTCCAGTGTCTTCATAAAGTTATTTAAGGGCAGTGTGGACTTTTCACCTGAATTTGTATATCTTTCATAGATCATCACCAACTACCGATCTTTTTTACAAATTCAGTGGACTTACTTTATAAATTCAACGGGTGTTTATACGAGATTTCCCAAACAAAAAACCAACGCAAAACTAAACATTTTCTCATTCACACAATGCACAATGTAGTTACGCGAGGGCTTCCGGTTGAATTCTCCGTTCGGTTCAAATCCCTAATCCGCCGCGAGGGAGAGTGGTAATAGATGCTCTCTTTCTCGTCGAGCGCCGTGTCGCAGATGGAAATAGATGGCGGCAACCCAGTTTTTCACAGAGATGTCATTACAAGCATCCTCATACGGCTTCCAGTAAGATCCCTAATCCGATTTCAATGCGTGTGCAAAGAATGGAAAAATCTCTTCAGAACCCCATCTTTCATCGCAGAACACCTCCAACACTCCGCCTACCGAAAGCCTTTTCTGTTTTTCGAAGATTTTGGCATTCCTGATCCTTATCACACATTTTTGCTCGATCCTGAGATGCGAGTACTTGAAGTTCCGAACGATCCTTTTATCGATTCTATGCGGAATGTTTGGACCATCAATTCCTGCAATGGCTTGATCTGTCTTGCACTGTCTAATGTTCCGAGATCTCTTTCCCTGTTAGTGTGGAATCCAGCGACTAGGGAGATGAGACTGGTGTCGGAAGCTGTTGATTATTGTGTAGATGGGAGTTTCCATGTAGGATTTGGATTCAGTCCGACGATTAATGATTACAAGATAGTGAAAATTCGTGATTTTGAGAATGAGAATGAGTATCTGATTAATCAAGTGGAAGTGTATTCATTAAATATGGGTGCATGGAAGGAAGTAGAATTGGGAAAGTTAGGTGGTGTAGCTATTTTTTCTAACGGTTTCAATTTTAATGGAGCTATCTTTTGGTTTGGATCAATGCAATGTGCAGACGAGGATGAAGATGATATTGACATCATAGTCTCATTTGACATACCAACAGAAGTGTTTACATTGATACCAATGCCTCCTTTACCCTCTCTGGTTATTGATAGACCATATCTTACTGTATATGAGAATAAACTTGCTTTCCTATCTCATACTTTGAGTGATGACTTTAAGTCGTCTTTGATTCATTTGTGGGTGATGGAGGAAGTTACATGTGCAAAGAGGTGGTGTTGGACCAAGAAATATACTAGTGGCCCTTATCAAGGTTGCTTGTTAGTTCCAGTGACTATTTGGAGGAATGAGATCGTTTGCAATGTTAATGCACTGCCTGGATCCATTGAACAATTTGAAGATGAAGATGAACCGAATGATGGACGAAAAATGGTTATGCTCAATTACACAACTAATGAATTTAAGACGATTGACATCCGCAAATTTGTCCTTGGTTATGGTATTTTCAATTATGCAGAAAGTCTTGTACCTTTGGACAACATACACGTTGAATAGCTTAGTATATTTCATATTCACTTTGTTTAAGCACTGTTGGAAGACATGAACCTATAAGAGTTTTGTTCATTTTGTAGCTGTAAGGCTTCTTGTCCTTTTGTGATTTTATCAAGAATGACGACTGCAGATACGCAATAACTGATATTTTTAGGTTTTTTGACTTGTCTATGAGGTCAGGTTATTCAGTTTTTTTAATTTATTTGAGTTGCTGGTGTGTTTACTAATTTGGGCTTTTTATTCAGCTAACAAATATACCTATCATTCTGTATAATATGTGAAGAAAGAAAAGTAAGTGAAGCAAGTTCAAGTTTCTTGTTCTTTCATTAATTTCTACTGGCTAAATGAATTAAATAAACTGGTTTTTGACTTTGTTTCAGTAGCTGTCCTTCATACTGTGCTATGTTTATATTGTTTATCGAAACTCTTTGCTATGCATGTGAATTCTCATTTCGATTAGTTTCACAAGTCTCAGATTAAATTATTCATTTATTTATTTTCTTAAGTAAAACTCAAAAGTGATTTGTGGTCGTATTGTTTCATGGTCATGTTTTGCGGATGTTGGAGTTTGGATTAAAGGTAACTTTGTTTATGTGATGAAGTAATTGCATTATGGTTGTTACTTGATTGTAGGCCAAATTGGGTGTCTTGACCCCTTCGGCCCTAGTAGATATTGGTAGGCTAAACATGTGTGGGTGATCAGTATTTGTAATTTGAACTATTCGTAACTTGTAGGGATAGTCTTTACTAGTTCAATCCTTTTGATTGTGGGTTAAGACTCAACTTTTGGTTTTGGAACCTTAAAAGTGAGCATTTAGGTATTGAGTGTTCAAATGAGTTGTATGGTGGAATTCTGGTATGATTTTGCTGTCTATGGTTAGATCTCATCACAAGCTTTGTACATTGTGGCCTGAGATATGAGTTCAGGAAGTATGCCTCTTTTATCAATTTGGTACAGTTCTGGAGCAAAGGATTTATCTGCAGCAGATTCCCCTGTGTGGTGAAGGGATTGGCAGAGAGCTCCTTCGCCTTGGTGAGTGGAGTATCTCGAAATGTTTGTAGACTCAAGTTTGTTTTTAAAAAGGTTCAAGTTCTTTTTTTCCTTTGGATTTTGCAATTCTCGGATCTTTTCTTTAAAACTCTCTTTAATCCTAGTGAATCGTTTCTGACCATTAAGGGTGTTTATTACATTAGGCTCAGATTTAGCCAAATATGCAGAAGAATTATCAATTGACCTATCACAGCCTGGTATTGCTCCTAACAGCATTCAAATGTGAATAGTTCAATCTGCAATTTTGTCCAAGTTAAGTTTACTTGATCTTCTATGGATAGTCTCCTCCATATTTGCATTGTTCATTTGTGTATCTTCTGAAGTTCAATCATAATAACCTTTGCCTGATTGTGTGCTCCAGCCAAATCTATATCTGCTTTTCTCAAAGCATATGAAAGTTTTGTTACAACATTTGACTCAATCTCTAGGGTTATGCTTCACAAATGTGATCCAATAACATTACACCAATTGCAACACTCCTTATGCTCTGGTTTTCACAAATGTGATCCAATAACATTTTACTTAATCACAACCAGTGACTACAATTTCATCATTAAACTTTGAACAAGTATATGGACTTGTTTTGATAGGGAGCTGATTTTTAATACTTCGATCCATCATATTCTAGCATATTATAGATAGTTGATTGATATGAGAGTTTAGATTTCTAAGCTTACAAACTTTAAACAGGTTGTCATAAAATATTGTGGGTCTATTTTTTTCCCAAGAAAAATAAAACTGTTCATCACATCATCTTTGTTGATATAACTCATAAAAGAAGTAAGACAATAAACTTCTTAACTTTTAAAGTTTTGTAATTTCGAAACACTTTAAAAAAAAAAAAAAACCATGATTCTTGGCCGAAACTAAACCGACTTGATTTTTTCAACACTCATCTTCTATGTCTTAGTACATAATTTTCACGTTTTCGATACTTTTGTTTTATTCCAAATTAATGTTTCTTCTTTAATAGATGTCAATATGAAAATAATCATAACGTGGTGGCTAGAGATCTTGTCTATATAATTGACAAATAGAGTTGACAAAATTTATGTTATTACTAAAGGCGAAGGGAAAATTTAATGACAAAGTCATATGTAAAGAGTGTTTTGGCACCATAAAATTTATAGAGGTGTAAAAGTGTACATAAAGTTCTGTTAAATGGGAGTCACATTATGTGCTTATAATTAGGTGCTAATACCTCTATGTATTAGCATATTTTTTAATTTTTTTAAATATTGTATTTATTTAGATTTAAATTATATGTTCTTTCGAGATTTTTTTTGCAGGATCTCAAATTAATTAATTTCCAGTTCTGCATTTTATGCACTGCTTGTAGGTATTATGAAAATTAATTAATTTGAGATCTTGATCTGCAAAAAACATTCGTAAATCCGCATATAATTTAAATCTAAATAAATAAAATATATATAAAAATTATTATTATTTTTTTTAAAAAAAATATGCTAATACCTCTAATTAGAGATATTAGCACCTAATAAACACCTAATTAGAAGCACCTAATATGGACTCGTTAAATGGGGATTGGCTTCTGTCCACTGCAACTTATATCTGCTGCTGTTATTTGCACTCTAATGACGTCGTTTTGTCTTTTATGTGCAGAGTTGCTTTTAGAATTTGTCTTCGCGTCCCCACAGTCCTGACCAATCTCCATTCTCTTATAGTTAATAGTAATAATTGTATATTTTGAATTTGTGTTTTTATATTTCAATTTAATGATAGAGTAAAACATGCCATCTGCTACTAACATTTTCAATTTTTTATGCTTCTTTAATAAATTTACATACTTATTTACTTAAACAAATAAAATTAGATATAATATTTTTCAGAAAAGTCTCTAGGAAACGAATATGTATTTTTTAACTGAAATTGAAAAAAAAAATTACTCTTAATAAGTAAATCAATTTGGCTTCATGTGTAAGCATTTTCTTTTATGTAAATTGATAATATGTTAAAGGAGGAAAATTTTTAGTTCATTTTAAAATTTTAAAACTAACAATAATTTAATAAAATAGATTATTATATTTTAATTTAGTGTAAAATGAGAAAAAAATAAAGGGTTAAGTTCCAACCAGCATCTTAAATTATTTTTTCAGATGCATCCAGTGCAATAAAGTATTTTGTGGTATACCCAATACCCTCAATTATTTTTTTGGTGGACCAAACACCATGAAGTATTCTTTTAATTACGTAGAATACCATAAACTTTTTTTTTTTTTTTTTTTTCAGTATATCCAATATCCTAAAGTACTTTTTCAAACGTGTCTATAACCCTGAATTATCTGAAGTAAGTGCAAAATTAAACAAAAAAGTATTTTAGGTGAGGGACACTTCTTAAAAAAATACTTCATGGTGATGAGTGCATTACAAATTACTTTATGATGACACTGGATGCACCTACAAAAAATACTTTAAGATGTTGGTTGGACCTTAACCCTTTATTTTATTTTCCCCTCATTTTACACTATATTAAAATTTAATCATCTATTTTATTAAATTATTGTTAGTTTTAAAAATTTAAAATGAACTAAAAATTTTCCTCCTATAATATATTGTCGATTTACTTAAAAGAAAATGCTTACATGATTTCCTGAAGCCAAATTGATTGACTTATTAAAAGTAATAATATTTTTTTTTCAATTTCAGTTAAAAAATACATATTGGTTTTCTAGAGACTTTTCTGAAAAATATTATATCTACTTTTATTTGTTTAAGTAAATAAGTATGTAAACTTATTAAAAAAGCATAAAAAATTGAAAATGTTAGAAGCACATGACATGTTTTACTCTATCATCAAATTGAAATATAAAAACATAAATTCAAAATGAGAAATACACTTCTCATGTTGTAGGAGAAGAAGTGTATCACCATGTTATAGATATAAAAAAAGATGGCCCCATCATTTTATGTGTGTATAAGAATCTTCTTCTTTTTATGCAACGTAAGAAATATAAACCCCGTTCAAAATATACAATTACTACTATTAACCATGAGAGATGGATATTGGTCTGGATTGTGGGGACACGAAAACCATGAGAGATGGATATTGGTCTGGATTGTGGGGACACGAAGGCAAATTCTAAAAGCAACTCTGCACGTAGAAGACAAAACGTTGTCGTTGGAGTGCAAAGGACAGCAAGTCAGCAACGGATATAATTTACAGCGGACAGAAGCCAATCCTGTTAAATGGGCTTAACATTTGTTAATTTACTATAATGTGGGACCTACAAATCATCCTAGTCCACATTATATGCACATAATTATGTGCCTATATCTTTAATAAGAGGTATGAATATATTTTTATATATATTGTATTTATTTAAATTTTAATTAAATGCTGCTTTTTAAGATTTTTTTTTGCACCCAATATTTTAAATTAATTAGTTTTCAGTTCTACATTTGTCCGTAACACCAATATTATAAAAACTAATTAATTTGAGATACTATATGAAAAAAAAAACATTTTAAAACAACATATAATTCAAATCTAAATAAATACAATATAAAAAAATAAAAAAATGCTCATACATAAGAAGCACATAATTACGTTAATTAAAGTGGCGGTGGAGCTGGAAGTGTTATTAACATATAAACCTTGTTCGCTCAAAGAAATCGATGTATGTGACAAAGAAGGACGAGAAAACGAATGCAATGATCGAAGAGTATGTGAAAGTGAAGGAAAAAACGAATGCGAATAATGAGCTGTAATGGAGAAGCTGATGGCGGTTGGGGAAATCTTTGATGACAGAAGAAAGCCATGGGAAATTAGAGAATCGAAAGAGTCTGATCTGGAGTTTGGCTGTGGCGACAGAATAGAGAAAACATTTTGAAAAATTAAAAACAAAAAATAATCTTTATATATAAATAAAGCATTAACCATGCAATTTTGATAGATATTAATTCTAATGTATCATTCTACACTCTTTATTTTATACTCTTTAATCTTTAATATAAGACATATTTATTTAAGGGTTAAATATCAATTTTGCTATGAAAGTATTAGTTAGGGAGCATTCAGCATCCGAAAGGTTTTTTTGTATCATTTTTTCCCAGGAAATTTACTAACATAGCAATCTTGCCAATTGGATTGTTTCTTCTTTGTAAAATTTAAGAGGAAATTTGCTCCAAAAAAAACTATGGGTCAAATTTGCTCCTAAATCAAACTTCCGGGGGCATATTTACTTTTTTTTTTTTTTATAAACTTAGGACAAAAACGATACAAAAAAAAAAACTTAGGGTCTTAATGCTCCATGACTAATACTTCCGTAGTAAAAATGGTATTTAACTCTTTATTTAATTTGGAAATATTAAAGAAGTTAAATAAATTACTTAGTTATAATATATTACTTTAAAATACATTTTTGTAATATAAGATCATATTTATTTTAGAAAAAAATGATAAATGTAAAAAGAAAATAGACAAATGTTTTACATTTAAAACTTAAACTCACCCTCAAGTTTTGTTTTACTCAAATTAGGTTTTACATGTAGAACATCGTAACATTCACTCCAAATCAGATACAAACTAAAGTGGCAAGGCGGGTTTATCGTCAAAGAAAAAACATGATACTTAATTTTTTTAAAAAACTAAATATTAGTTGGTGTTATATATTTTTATTAATAGCCTTTTTGGCATTTTTGATTTTGTTAATAGTTTTTTCTAAATCTTAACAATTTGTGAAGACCCATGATAATAGGCCGAATACTTCCTAATGAGGTGGCCAAAGATCTTGTCTATATAATTGTCAAATAGAGTTGACCAAATTTATGTTATTACTAATACATAATTTGATTTGAATAATTTTTTAGAACCATAGTCCATAAACAACCACAGAGACCATATTAGTGGCCAAAGCCTTCCATTAAACATATGGTTTGTGATTTTAGCGAAACCATTTTTTCCCAATGGGTAGAACCATTGTTACCTTTTACTAAGCAATAATTGGTCAATATCTCAAATTAATAACAATACTTTTCACAGGTTGAGTTTTTCTCATTATCCCTTATAATTTCTAAATCATATCCGTTCAATCAAGCATAATACTACTTTAATCTTTCTGTCATCTTCTCAATCAACAACTTAGATAACCTGATAAGGAAAAAGGAGAAAAAAAAAAGATGAGGAGAGGATCATTTTCCTACTTTCCATTGGGTTGTTTGGTAAAAAAGGATTTTTAGGGAGCAAAATTTTTTGAGTTAGATTTAAAAAAATAATTTAGAGAAGTGAGATTTAAATTTTTTGATGAAGAGTATATGTAAGATAAAAAAAATTAAGAAAAAAAAAATTAAAAAATGTTAACCCTACATCACCATTTTTTTTTTAAAAAAAATCCAACTCAAAAAAGTTTTTCCTCCCCTCCCCCAACCCCTTCTCCAAATCTCTCAAACCAAACAAGTAGTGTAGATCAGTTATAGGCCGGGGAGCCTCCAGCGTGCCACAATCACATGGCTTGTGATTGCATATAGTGAAAATAAAGGAAAATTGCTAAAAATTCCATATAGCAAAATTTATTGCCCAAAGGTACATTAAATTTGTTTTATGATACATCTTCAATAGGTGCAACTTTTTTATAACTATGTGCAAGACGAAAGATATTTGCATATAGCTAAACATATGTTGGATACATTTGAAGAAGAGTACTAACAGCTACTCATCAAGAACATGAGTTCATTGATATCTTTGGGTAATAAATCTTACAACGAGTGATTTTCCCGGAAATAAAGTCTGTCAGTATATAAAATTTATCAGTACATTCTCATTAGTTATTTCAGATTTCCTTTTCAAACATCACAAATGCCTGGAATCTGTTCCACAAATGCTAAATCTATAAATGTCAAAAGTAATGGTCTAGATTCTAGCACTTCTGTGTCTGAACAGCTACATGCTATAACCTTCCTTTGAATTGTATTGTTCAGCAAAATAAGCATATGATGCATCTCCTCATTTCCTTTTAGTGTGGAATCCAGCTATTAGATAGGTCAGACTAGTGCCCGAAACTAATTTCCATGAGGATTATTGTTACTATCTTATAGGATTTGAGTTCAATTCAATTAGTAATGATTACAAGATAGTGATAACTTATTTTTCTGGGGTTTATGCTGATCTTTCTGCATTAAAAGTGTATTCTTTGATTTTTTTGGGGCCGCATACCTTGCTCGATGTCCGGCCCTGCCTATAAAAATACCCAGCCTGGTTGTACCCAATTTTTTTCGAAGTGATTTTTTTTGGGCTTAGCAGGGCGATTTTTCTCCGGGTTCGGGTGGGTGCACCTGGCTCTTGGGCTTCATGACCACCCCTAGCTACAACTGTTCTATACAAGTTTAGTTTCACCTTTTAATAGCTTTGTTGCGTTTGTAGCAGAACCCTCAGCAAACACAATACCAGTATGGTCAAGCAAATCTAAGATATGTTTACATTGAGATGGTTAATGATAGCCCCTGCTTGACCTTACTGGGACCTGATACGCTGCTTAGCTATATGCAGATGGTAGCATCTAGAGATAGGATTTAGTTTCTTTTCTTCCCTTGTTATTAAAAAAAAGTACATCGAAAAAGTAAAATTGTGCGATTATCTGACTTCTTAACTTTAGATACTAAGAAGTAATTAATTTCACTAAGATCCATTAGCACAATTTCTTTATAAAGCAATTGCTTTGGTTCAGAGATATACTCTTGTGACAATCCATATAGTAGACTGAAATATAGGTCTGATTAGTAGTTGTGATTTGAATAAAGAGAGAAAGTTCAGTTCAGACTCCAGATATATTTTCTATAAAGACAAGTTGTACAAATAAAACCATTCTCTAGTGACTTGTTTCAGCACCAAGTTTTTCCTAACTTGCAAAACAAAATACTTTTTGGGATACTCAAAGTCTAGAGGTTGTTGGTAACCTCTTTTATAGTGCCATTTAGAAAAGTATTGTCAATGCCAATTTCAGATATTGACCAAACCGTTGGGGGAAAAACCATGTGTTTTGCTAGAAGGCTTTGGATACTAAATATGGTCTTGTACTTTTTTTTTTTTTGATCGAAATTTTTTTTGGAGGGGTTCGACGTGGTCACCAGGCAGAAGCCGACGGCTCTATGAAGCACTTGCGGGACTTACGAGATCGCCTACCAAAGGAGTCGCGACGCGAGAGGATCAAACCCACGACCAAGGGCCTAATCCTGGATCCCTTACCATCTATGCCAACTCACATGGGCTGTGGTCTTGTACTTGTTTATGGGTTTAAAAATTATTTAAATCAAATTATGTACTTAGTAATAACATAAATTCTGTCAACTTTATTTGGCTTCCAATTGTAAAGTTGTGAGCACTTACACAGAATTTAAAACCTTTTGTGGCCACTTTTGATTAATGAGTTATGAAGTTATAATAAACAGAGTAATATTACAAAGTTAGAAAAAAAAAATAGCAATATTGCCGACTACAATTTGAAAACCTTGACTGCTCTAGCTTACTAGTATTATATTTGAAGAAAATTTAATAAAGTACTACATCATGTCCTTAATATATATAAAACCTGGGGTAGTCATGAGGAAATATAGTATTTTAGAAGAAAAAAACATATATTTATTATAAATAATTAATATAACTAACTTCTTTAATTTACTCAGATTAGTCAAGTAACTCTTATATTAAAGATTGATGGTAGTATTAACGAATAATAATTTAATACGTAAAAAATAAATAGAATAATAAAAGACACAAAGGAAAACGTAATGCAAAATAATAAATAAGAAAAATAATACAATTAATAATTATACTAATGACTGAAAAGTTGATTAAAATATTATATTGAAATGCTGGCCAAAAAATATATTATATTGAAATTAGTTTGACAAATGTGGCCTTATGTATTTTAGGGTTTGTTTGATTTGATCTTATTGGTGCAATACGATGCAATAGTAATGCAATACAATATTAATTCTTTTGGGCTAGTGTTTGGTTTGACTGTTAAGCAAGGAGCAATGAGTTATTTTCTTAATAATTATTTAAAATTAATATGTACACAAAGTCTATTTTACCATTAATATAATATTTATAGAAAAAATAGTTAAGAGTTATTGTGCTTCTTCATCATAACTATCATACTTTCTCGTTGAGGATCGTCCTATGGCGATGGTTGTAGGGTGGCAATAGTAATGGTGGTACGACGATGACAAATGATGACAACGACAATGGTGGAGGAAGAGATAGTGGCGGCAGCAGCGGGGTGGCGGTGATAGTTGTCGTGTGGTTTGACGATTGAAATGAGACAAATGAAGGTAAATTAGACTTTTTTAACCATGCAATGAGGTGATAATGAGTAATCATAGGAGAATGTATGAATGAAGATTAACAATTTTTTAATAATCTTCATTACCATGATAAATCCTATTACCATGCTAAAAAGCAATCAAATACACTTACCTAAATAATACAATCATAATTACATTACGGACACGCAATATATTGAACCAAACGAGCCCGAAGTTTATCAAAACCATCCATTAGCTTTTAAAACACCCATTCATTAAGTAAGAACCCGTCTTTTATTTGATGGATGAAACGCGTGGTGCTCTCTCTTGTGCGAAGCTCACTCCTCCGTCTACGGAGGAGGACGATTTACTAGCTAGAAGTTCAAAAAAGATTAAAAATTGAACTGGTGGCCCTGATGGAAGCTCGTCTAGTCAGTGGCCGAAACTTGGTGCGACGAAAGCTGGTTTTGTACCAGGAGCGATGTCCTTTGTGGACAAGCTGAAGGGTGTTCAGGGAGATGAGAATGTTGATGCGAAGAATCTGATAGGAGCCGAGGAAGATATCTCTGATGATTCAATGTCGGATAAAGAGGATGGTAGTGAGCCGTGCTGCAAGATTATTGAAGACCCTAAGAGGAACTTTCCTAAGTTCGTCTTCTCTGGGAAGTTGAAAAAAAGGATGTACAAGGCCTGGAACAATTCGGTTATCATAAAGCTTCTGGGCAAGAATATTGGGTATAAAGCTCTTGAAGCTAGAATTCAGTCATTGTGGGCCAAACGTGGTGTGACCAAACTGATTAATATTGGTCATGGCTTTTTTGTTGTGAAGCTGTCAAACAGAGATGATTTTAAAAATGCTCTAACTAGAGGGCCATGGATGATTTATGATCATTACTTGGTGGTTAGACCTTGGGAACCGTTGTTTGATTCTGCTATTGCTAAAATAGATAAAGTCGCTGTATGGATTCGTCTACCGAGTATATATCTGGAATATTATAACAAAGAAGCCCTTTCCTATATTGGTGATCGTATAGGCGATATAGTGAAGGTCGACATTAATACATCCTTGCAGCTTAGAGGGCACTATGCTCGCCTCTGTGTTCTTGTTGATTTAACAAAACAATTGATGTCTGGTTTTTCCATAAATGACAAAGACTATTTCATTGAGTACGAAGGGTTGCATATGCTCTGTTCTTGTTGTGGAACTTACGGTCATCGACTGAAATTGTGTCCTATTAAAAAAGCACAAGCAGAGGCTACCAAAGATAAGCAACCTCCTGAGGAGGGCCGAGCCACGTCCATAGTTGCTCCGGTGATTTCGGTGGATCCAAACCTACTTTGGAAAGTCGTTCAGAAGCCCAGACGACCGAAGAAGGCTAAAGAAAAAACAGGGGACGTTCTCAGGCAAGATCCGACGGGTTCACATTTTGCGTTGCTTGCTGACGTGGAAGGGGTCGAGCAACATGCAAAAGATTTGCCGAGGAGTGAAGACGTTGTGGGGGGACCACCTGAGGTATGCCATGCGAGTGTGAAACGCACTAAACCTGCACGAAAAGAAACGCGCAAGAACGTAGTAGCAGATAATCTGGTATTAGTGGATAAAAAGAGTGAGGGAGCAGGAATTAGCTCAGGGTCACAGCAAATGGGAGTTAGACGCGTGGACAAAAGGACTAGAGAGAGTATAACGGCTGAGTCGAATGGAGAGGAGGGCATTTTGAGAATTACGATGGGGGAGGAATTGATGGATGAGGAAGGGTCAGTAACTGTCGGGATTACATGGGAGGATTTGGTTGCTCACATGGTCCCCATTTCTCCATTGCAATTCCCACCTGAACCTGGTGAAGTATCTGGGTTACAAGAAGACCCTGGGCTTATGTGTGAAGAGGCCCAATTGCCTAGTCCGTCGCCTGGAATTTTGTTGAGTTCAGGACCTACAGAGGATGAGATGGTCCAAGAGGCTAATGAAGATGGGATGGTCCCTGAGACCCAGATGTAATTCTGGAACCTTTGTGTACATATCCTTATAAATATGTTTTAATGGTTTACATATTTTATTGGAACACTCGAGGGCTGTGGAAAAGGCCTTCTCGAAATCTTAAATTACTTTGTCTTGGGCCTAAGCCCATGGCTTTAATTTTAGCCGAGACTAGGGTTGAGGACGGATCCAGGATGTCGGTTTTGAGGAAGCTGGGTTATGACTCAATCAGGGTGGTCCCGAGTGTGGGTTGCTCCGGAGGGATTGCATTGGCCTGGGATTTGACTTTGCTTTTGATTTCAATACTAGAGGAGAATCGACAATTTATCCATATGCAATGTTCCCGCACTGCAGTTGAGATTTTCTTCTTACTGCAATTTATGCGGTTCCCCACTCAAATCTTCGCACAGCTCTCTGGGCAAATCTTTTCCGATTATCGTCGGGCATCTCCTTCCCTTGGACGGTAATTGGTGATTTCAACGATGTATTGTCGATTAATGAAAGGATTGGGGGCAGGCACGGAAATCCCAACAGGATGCGATGCTTCCAAGAAAATCTTACAAATTGCGGGTTGAATGACTTGGGTGCTATTGGACCTCGTATGACCTGGAAAGGGCCTTGTATTGCTGGTTGTTCACCGTTGTATGAGCGCCTCGATAGAGCCCTTGCAAACCTTAATTTCATCAATCAATTGTCGGAATCCTTTTTGAAGGTACTTCCCAGGATTGATTACTCTGATCATAATCCTATTCTCTTATCTGTGAGCAATGTTCCGAATGTTAATAATGTTGCTAAACCATTTCGTTTTGAGGCTATGTGGCTTCAGCATGAAAATTTTAAAGATTTCTTATCTGCTAACTGGTGTGCCCAAGATGATCTTGAGGCTTTCAGTCTGAACTTAAGGTTTGGAACAAGGAAGTTTTCGGCTATGTTGAAAGAAAGAAAGCTGAGTTATTGGATCGTTTGAATGGTATTCAGAGATCCTCCTCATTCCCATATTCAAAGTTTCTGTGCCAGCTGGAGTATAAGCTGCAAAAGGAACTTAATGTAGTGTTGCAAGTTGAGGAGCTTAAATGGTTCCAGAAGTCTAGAAGTATGTGGATTACTAAGGGCGACCGTAACACGCGCTTTTACCATACGGAGACTAATATCAGAAGACGAAGAAACAGAGTTCTAGCTCTAAGGAATGATTCAGGCGACTGGATTGACGAATCTGATGCGATTAAAAGCTTGGTGATATCGTATTTTAAGAACCTTTTCCAAGAGGATGGTGGTGCTAGGTCTACTTTAGGGACTGTGGCGTCCTTCCCTAAGGTCAATGACGAGTTGAAAGACGGAATATCACCAAGAAGGGGGGGTGAATTGGAGATACAAAATTTTCTCACGTAAATACTCTGTAAGCCGAATGCAAAACAGAGATAAACAGAGTAAGGGTAAGGGAGATTGAACACAATGAATTTATACTGGTTCGGTCCAAATCCTTGACCTACGTCCAGTCCCGGACTCTCAGGGATTTCACTAATTTCAAATGATTACACACTCGTAACTCTCGAAGCAATTCTCTCTCTAGAACTTGCTCCCCCTTACAAGTTGTAATCAAATGTCCCGATCTCAAAGTCCCAATACTTTGAGATACTTACAAGAAAGGATAATCAATGAAAACTCTCTAAAAGAGCAGAATAATAATCACTGAAGCTTAATATATCCGAAGATATTATCTCTGTGTGTAGAAACTGTAAATTCTCTTAATGGCTAATTGAATGCGCAGAGTTTCGGTGGTTGGAGACTTGAATGCTTCTCCTATTTATAGTTTGGTAGCATTGATGACTGTTGAGAAGAACTTAATGAGCCGTTGTGAGTAATCAATGTTAGCTATGATTAGTTTTGATGATGTCTTATATAGATGTCATTATCCAGAGCAAAAAGCTTGCATACTACATTTATCTTCTACTTTGACTAATTCTGATGTTTAATGTAGATGTGAAGTTTAATGATGGAGAATGATCAAGAAAAGAGGAGAAAGAAAGGAAGAACTTGTTTAATGAAATGAGAAAATCATTATACAAGTTTCTAGATTGATTCTAGAAGTCTCCACGATGGTATAGAAGTTGGAACGGGTCAATTCGGAGTTAAAATGAGTGAAAACGGTCACAAGTTCATTCGAAGCAATTCTCGAGAATGCAATCCATTCCCGAAGCCATTCTCGAGAATGGTATTGATTCTGTGAAAATTGTCAGCGATTCTCGAGTATGAAATATGCATTCTCGAGAATGATTCTCGAGAATGGTACTCGATTCTCGAGAATCATCGGATTTCAGTTCCTCGTTCTGCTCGTTTCTGGCGACCTTCAATAAATCAATGATATCTCCCAAAACAGGAATTGGATTGACATGAAACCAGCGGCATATTAAACTAGACATCCAACACGTACTTTTGACAAAATATCAAGTCCAAAGGAGCCCATATGAGAGAGATATGATTTTCTCAAGTTGGAACACAAATCACCGTCACAGCCCAGACCAACCTTCGGTAATTTGAGTGTATCTCACAAACGGCAAATCCAAATGAGTTGAAATCAGTGCCATTGGAACCTAGACTCAAATAACTTTCCACAAACATCAACAACACATAAAACGAAGATAAACTGAAGGAGATAGGATGTTTTGAAGTTGAGAGTCTGTTCGGATGCTGCGAAACGCTGATTTGGATAAGAACAACCTCCTTTCATCGATGTTAATGGACAAAATACAACTAGTTTGGAGATGATTCTTATTGAAATGGAAAGAGGTTTATGAGCATGAGTGCTTGTACACATTTGATATCTCTTCGATCTGATTCCCGATGTGCAGATATCGATTCTTGAGAATTGTCTCAAGGATTCTCCGAGAATGGTTGCTAAACCGTGTTCAAGAGATCGCTTGAATTTCCATCGCAGCAAAGTAATTCTCGAGAATGATTATTAGACTCTCAAGAATGGTTCTCGAGAATGCACCAGCAGCTCTCGAGAATGATCGAGACAGAACCACACTGACATAGTCTTTGATGTGATTCTCGAGAATGCATAAGCAATTCTCGAGAATGGTTCTCAAGAATCAGGAAGAATTCTCGAGAATGATCGAAAGGGCGTTGAAGTGCAGCTTAATATTATGAGTGATTCTCGAGAATGATCACAGCAATTCTCGAGAATGAACGGAATTCTACGCAAAGGATTACTCAACTATTCGGGAAGTATTGACAAGTATTCGAAAGTATTCGGAAGTATTCGGGAAGCATATGAGCTATCTCTACGCAACATTATATGAATCTTTTGATTACTCAATTAATTCTTCTTCTAAATCACTTAATCTTATTTATGCTATTACTAATCATATTCTTGAGTGAGTTGCAGATCATTAATTGGAGTTAAACATTGTAAAACCAATTCATGGATCGGAGCATTTTGGCCTTCACGAACGGAGTCGACAAAAAGATTCTCATCATGATGTGCCCATACGGCTAAAGCGTCTGGATCAATATCTAAGCATCGGCATATCCGAAGCACCCGGATACTCAAGTATAGAAGAATGGCTACTCGAGTATTATCGAATGCATATCTGATATTCGCTACTGTGCTCTCTGGTTTACAAGTGATTCTCGAGAATGAGGAATTAATTCTCGAGAATGGTTCTCGAGAATGGGCAAACAATTCTCGAGTATGCTCGACTACATCAACGATACTTGCTTCGTGTTTCTTTGTTGCTCGAGTGATTCTCGAGAATTGAGAATCAATTCTCGAGAATAGTTCTCGAGAATCATTGGGTGATTCTCGAGAATGAACGAGAATTGTTCAAATCTTCAGTTGCTACTTTGTGCAAATCTCGAGTATGGCTCACGAGAATGGTCTGACAGCAGCTACTGATTCTTGACAGCAAACATGATTCTTCGTGTTTTTATATAGATGATCTAGTTAATTGATTTTATCTTTCAATACATCATTCAATATGAACTTGTGATATCATTAATCATCTTCTAAGTGTTTTTCAGATTCATAATCAAGGTTTCACATTTCGATAAAGAACACGAAGAATGGCTACTGCGCTCTTGTCATGGAATATGTCTTGTTATTCATTATCATTGATCTATATCTCTTCTAACTATATTTAACCAGTTTTTCGATGAGATTTTAGAAGATCAAGGTTTGCTTCTCAATGTTCAAATTGTGACAAGTGGCGCACCGAAAGTGTCGGAAAACGAGCCGACATGATTTAGATGGCCCATAACCGAAAAGCATCTTTTAAGCTTCTCTTCACCCAAGGTGACAAGCGCAAAGATGACCCAACTAAGGAGACACCCGATTGTGGTTGTGCGAAGGAGCGAGTTCTTCAAAACACTCAACGGAAATATTCCAACGGACAAATTCAAATACTCAAACAGGAAAGTTCAAATTCTACCAACGGTCTTCCAGCTTCAACCAATATAAATACCCGAAGGTTTGAATTCATCGCACATACAGACGAATACACATACAAGGCTATAAAAGAGATCAAATTCTATTCTGTACATATATATCTTCGTGAGCTTCAGTGTTTATCATTCATCTACTCTGTAAGAGAGTTTTATCAATCGTTTTACGATTCATTCAAATTTCAAGGTAGAGGTATCTTGAGTGTGGGTGTATCAATTACAACTTGTAAGGGGAGTGAGTCCGAGAGTGAAAAGATCATCCTTCGTTTACGAGTGTGTAATTGTGTCCACGGTTAGTTGGTTACAACTTGTAAAGAGGAGTAAGTCCTAGTGAGAGGATTACTCGAGATTCTGAGTACGTAATCAAGTTTGGAGATAGTGAAATCCCGAGTGTTTCTGGGGACTGGACGTAGGTCAAGAGTTGGACCGAACCAGTATAATCTCTTGTGTTCATTGCTCTCCTCTCTATCTTTGTTTTAAGTGTTCTTGAGGAATTAGCGAAAGAATTTCAAGATCACCTATTCACCCCCCTCTAGGTGATATTCCACCTTCATTTGGTATCAAAGCATAGGTTTCTCAGTTGGGCTTAACATCCCGAGATAGATCATGGAAGGAATATTACTTGAGAGTGCCTTAATCAACCGACCACCTGGCTTCAATGACGAACACTTCTCATGCTGGAAAGCTTTGGAAATGGCATACGTGTATGCTATATGTGGAGATAACTGCTCAGACGAAGAAAATAAGAAAGAAGAACCTGCGAACATGTGCTTAATAGCTGAAGAAGAAAAGCAATGTGAAAACGATGATGAGGTATTTAATTCTGAACCTACCTATGATGAACGCTTTTCGAGTATAATGAATTACATTCCGAATATAGTAAAGTTGTGAAAGAACTCATTATCTCAAAGAAGAAAATCAAATTGCTTGAAAAACAAGCTAAAGATATTTCTCCATCTTGCGAAAATGTGATTTGCAAAACATGCCCTGTTCTTGAAACAAAAAATATTTATCTTACAAAAACACTTGAGAAGTTCACCAACGGTAGTGAAATGCTCAATGTAATCTTGAAAGCTCAAAGATTTACAAATGATCGATCGGGCATTGGTTACAATCCTATTCTTGATAAAAAGAAAGGGAAAAAGAAGATGGGAGGAAAACCTTATTTAAACTATTTTCAAAGACCTGTTCATACCTCAAATCCATTTGCTCATTGTAACTACTATAATCGTAAGGGTCATAGCACATCATCTTGTTTCCATAAGAAAGGAAGAAGGAATAAACCCGTTGGTAATTATTAATGGTTACCAAAGGGAACTTATGTTTTTCCTAAGGCTCGAGCTAACCCAGAAGGACCCAAGTATAAATGGGTACCAAAATATCCACCTAGTGCCTTGTGTGTGCAGATTGATTCCAAAAAGAATAGACACAAAGGCACGAGAAGAAGAAGAAGAGTGCAAGAGTTTCTCATGAACTTAAGAGAAGATTCACATCAGATACGAGAACTCGTGGAGAAGCCATTGCTACAACCTTACCCTCAAATCAAAAGAAGCAATGGATACAATCAAAAGGAGTATGTTCCACCTCAAGAACAAACTACCGTGAGAGTACCGTTCAACTATCTTGAGCGAGAACAAGAAAATGAGATTCTCTCAAATGTCAAACGAAGACTATTGAAGTCTACATCCTCGACGAGAGAGCTTTGCCGACATCCACAAGAAAACAAATAAAGAATCGGTGGGTAAGAAAAGCCAATCCTCCAACCGCTTAAAGTAAAGGTGGACAATGGTAAAACCTCCTTTGTTATTATCGTAATATTAATTGAGGTTTTATCTTATGGAACCGTAGGAATGAGTACTGCAAACTATTAAGCTTCTTAAAAATCTATTGATTTAAAATGGATTAGAATATTCAATAGTTTGATTCAATGATTTGATAATTTCCTCTGTGAACTGCATATCTTGGAATCGTACTCAAGTAGTAAGCTAACCTACTTCCGTACTGTCGGGCTTTAATGTCTCTGCTTAAGTGTCTCAGGATATAATACTTGAGTGTTAGAAATAAATACTCGAGTATTGATTGATCGATCATGTATCATTTATATGTTCTGATATGATACTCGAGTACTGGTCAGTTGTTTCAACTTTTGCAGATCAAGCACGATATGATACTCAAGTATGGGATTTTGAATACTCGAGTATGTGGCTTCATTGCGACAATATTCTTCACATATCGAGCAATACTCGAGTATGAGGTAAGTGATACTCGAGTATGAGAATGATACTTGGGTATAGGTAAGATGATTTTGCGAGTATGCAAAAGAAGCACTTGTTGATATTGATGGTGAACATCGGAAGATGAGTCATCTACATAAATTCATCTTAATCAAGCAAACTTCAACAAGGACAAGAAGGAATTACGGCGGTGATATCTAACTCTTACCCCATACTGTGATTACATATTCATTTTTGGGTAATGAATACTTGTCCATCATTGCATTCCATTAGCAATCAATCTTTTATGTTTTTCAAAATGTTTTTGGATTGCTAAATGGATCGTAAATGAATTTGTGCATAACTTTTACGAGTTTATGTTTTTGAAATGCACAATTCTAAAATCTGTTTCAATTCACTCTTGTTTTGTGAAAATGCATACATATGATTTGAAAACATATCCATACTTTAATTGCATTCAAATGATGTTTCAAAATTGGAAGTTAATATTGTACATTGAATGTCGAATATGCTTCAAATTTGTCAAGCTGATTTTCTCGTCATTCACATATTGATCATCGGTATTTAATGCGATACTTGAATTCCTTATTCTTTATTCTCTAACTAGTTAGACCTCATATCTAACAAGTTGATCATCTATGAGTTTCAAGTTTATCTCTCATAACAGAATTCAATTTGTGAGTGTTATGCTTACTGCATAAATTCTTGTTGATTAAGTTATTCCAAGCTTTATGTTCATTAGTGCATTGAATGTTAATGCATTAACCATTATATGAAATAACTTAGTAGGATGATATTCTGGAACACTAGTCATTTGGACTAATGAATATGCGCTTCGTCATCTATGAATCCTAGTAATCATTTTATTACTCATATACATCAACATTGTTTCCATTCATATTTTGAGTGACTACAAATTTGTATGTTCATATTCTGCCTTGACCATTCATACATTTCGAAATCTAATTCTAAGAGGCAAGATCATCTCTTAATTATAGCAAAGTCATTGTGCTCGTTTATTCCTGTTAACCATGACTTTTGCTTCGAACAACTTCTTCAACATGTTAACTTTTCTCCAAATCGAAACATGTTCTCATTCGATACATTCGATATGTTCTTTAACATGTTAACTTCCACCATTGTTTTTGAGAGAGCATTGATTTTAAACATACTTCAAAAATAAGTTTTCATATCTTCAAAATCTCAATTTCATAATGCATTATCATGATTCAAAAGAATATTTGAGATTTGGAACTACTTGCATGTTTCTCTATTAGTTTTGAAAATTCAGTCTCATCCATGATTTATGTAAGTTTCATATCAATGACATACTTTTCCACATAAAGTGTATTTACAAATTGTCATTGAGAAATAACATTCTTGGTATCATTTAGTTGTTACCCTATTTGACTCATTGGATTAAACTTATTTGATTGGGTAAAACTATGTTTTTTTATCTTTGATTGTTATACTCTTTGCTCAAATGTCATTTGATTTAATTCTATAAGAGCATAAGAGTTGTCTTGTCTAATCATGCGTGGACTCAAGATTCATTGGGTACCAAAGAGCATATACATTTGATTTGTGCAAGATCTTCTTGATGTTGTTTTGCAAGTTCTAGTCGGTGAATGAAAACCGATCTGAGAATCGATAATTCTCAAGAATGATTTTATTCTCGAGAATTGAAAGATAGGCTTCCTTGTGTTTTCCAAACGTTCTCGAGAATTAGAAAACATTCTCGAGTAATATCGGATTTCTTGAGGTTTATATCCAATGTCATTTCGCATTCTCGAGAATTGCCAATCGCATTCCCGAGAATTGCCAACTCGCATTCCCGAGAATTGAAGCGAATGGTGTGCAGTAACCGGAATTCCTCTTTATCGAGACCATTCTCGAGAATGAAGTTTCATTCTCGAGAACGATTCTCGAGAATCAATTAGTGATTCTTGAGAATTATCGAGCGAATGTCTCATCGTCCCGCAGTATCATGTCGTTTTACTTACTCGCTTTCTGTCGTTTTGTCCCTTCATTATCAAAACCCCTAAAATCGACGCTTCTCGCTCCTCACCATTCTCTCTAACTCCCGAGAATCCTCATCATTCTCTCTCACAAAAGGAAGTTAGCGGTGGAACTCTTCATCGTTCCGAGTATATGCGAAGCGTTTTCGAGGCTAACTTGATTTTATTCATTTGATTCTATCTCTTGAAATTTAGCTTGAGCACATTCATTTTCAAAATGATTCTTATGCTTTAAACATATTCTTCATACCAATTTCAATGAACTTGAAAATTCAGATACCATGTTGTGAGCAAAGATTTTTCCAAACCTCATAACATTTGGTGTCATATTATTATTTGGTATCATTAAAGGATTTTTTTTAATCATGCATTCATTAAGGGGGAGCTTCACATTCACACGTGTTTGATATCTTAAAGGCTCATCTCCTTTGTTTGAAGAAAACCTCTTAAGTTTACTCATCTGCATTCACTATGTTTTATTAGTTTTGATGATGAGTTAATCTTATGTTAGAAAATATATGATATTTTTCTTTCACTATCCTGATTTGAAAATATCATATGGAAAGAGATATTTTGATATTCGGTTTGTACTAACATATTTCTCTTGCAAGAAATTTTTACAATTGTGATAGGAGAATTCAATCGTGCAAGAACTTTCCTTAATGCACTACAAGGAGAAACATTTAACTTGAGGAAAGCTATTGTGATGTTCAATCACGTTGAAGCTAAGCTATAAAGGAAGAGAGTTTATCAGTGCTTCATCTCAGGCTACAGGGATTCAACCGAAATGCATACAGCAAGCAGATGGACTTCAGAGATCATTCATCACTTTGCCAAATATAAATGAGCATTTCTCAACTTTATCTCTTTATACTCTATGAATATTTTGCACATCCTTAGTTCCAAGTTGTTTTAATCATGAAAGCACTTCTTGAAAACCTCTCCAAATTGTTTCAACTTATTTCCATAAAAACATTCCAATTTTCATCATATCAGAATGAAAACACTTTCAATTGGGGAGAGAAAATCAGTTCCTTGACTCATTTATATCTGGTTTAATATTTATCTCTCTAAGTATATCTTCTTTTACTTCAACTTTTTGCTAATGACAAATAAGGGGAGAGAAATGGCAAGAAAAATATGCATGCTGCATTTAATATATCTTCACATTCATACATATTTTTTATAGTATTTCCCATCATAAAAAAGGGGGAGAATGTTAGCTATGATTAGTTTTGATGATGTCTTATATAGATGTCATTATCCAGAGCAAAAAGCTTGCATACTACATTTATCTTCTACTTTGACTAATTCTGATGTTTAATGTAGATGTGAAGTTTAATGATGGAGAATGATCAAGAAAAGAGGAGAAAGAAAGGAAGAACTTGTTTAATGAAATGAGAAAATCATTATACAAGTTTCTAGATTGATTCTAGAAGTCTCCACGATGGTATAGAAGTTGGAACGAGTCAATTCGGAGTTAAAATGAGTGAAAACTGGTCACAAGTTCATTCCTGAAGCAATTCTCGAGAATGCAATCCATTCCTGAAGCCATTCTCGAGAATGGTATTGATTCTGTGAAAATTGTCAGCGATTCTCGAGTATGAAATATGCATTCTCGAGAATGATTCTTGAGAATGGTACTCGATTCTCGAGAATCATCGGATTTGGAGTTCTCTGTTCTGCTCTGTTTCTGGCGACCTTCGGTAAATCAATGATATCTCCCAAAACAGGAATCGGATTGACATGAAACCAGCGGCATATTAAACTAGACATCCAACACGTACTGTTGACAAAATATCAAGTCCAAAGGAGCCCATATGAGAGAGATATGATTTTCTCAAGTTGGAACACAAATCACCGTCACAGCCCAGACCAACCTTCGGTAATTTGAGTGTATCTCACAAACGGCAAATCCAAATGAGTTGAAATCAGTGCCATTGGAACCTAGACTCAAATAACTTTCCACAAACATCAACAACACATAAAACGAAGATAAAATGAAGGAGATAGGATGTTTTGAAGTTGAGATTCTGTTCTGGATGCTGCAGAAACGCTGGATAAGAACAACCTCCTTTCATCGATGTTAATGGACAAAATACAACTAGTTTGGAGATGATTCTTATTGAAATGGAAAGAGGTTTATGAGCATGAGTGCTTGGACACATTTGATATCTCTTCGATCTGATTCCCGATGTGCGAGATATCGATTCTTGAGAATTGTCTCAAGGATTCTCGAATGGTTGCTAAACCGTGTTCAAGAGATCGTTGAATTTCCATCGCAGCAAAGTAATTCTCGAGAATGATTATTAGACTCTCAAGAATGGTTCTCGAGAATGCACCAGCAGCTCTCGAGAATGATCGAGACGAACCACACCGACATAGTCTTTGATGTGATTCTCGAGAATGCATAAGCAACTCTCGAGAATGGTTCTCAAGAATCAGGAAGAATTCTCGAGAATGATCGAAAGGGCGTTGAAGTGCAGCTTGATATTATGAGTGATTCTCGAGAATGATCACAGCAATTCTCGAGAATGAACGGAATTCTGCAAAGGATTACTCAACTATTCGGGAAGTATTCAAGCAAGTATTCGAAAGTATTCGGAAGTATTCGGGAAGCATATGAGCTATCTCTCGCAACATTATATGAATCTTTTGATTACTCAATTAATTCTTCTTCTAAATCACTTAATCTTATTTATGCTATTACTAATCATATTCTTGAGTGAGTTGCAGATCATTAATTGGAGTTAAACATTGTAAAACCAATTCATGGATCAGGAGCATTTTGGCCTTCACAGAACAGGTCTGACAAAAAGATTCTCATCATGATGTGCCCATACAGCTAAAGCGTCTGGATCAATATCTAAGCATCCGGCATATCCGAAGCACCCGGATACTCAAGTATAGAAGAATGGCTACTCGAGTATTATCGAATGCATATCTGATATTCGCTACTGTGCTCTCTGGTTTACAAGTGATTCTCGAGAATGAGGAATTAATTCTCGAGAATGGTTCTCGAGAATGGGCAAACAATTCTCGAGTATGCTCGACTACATCAACTGATACTTGCTTCTGTGTTTGCTGTTGCTCGAGTGATTCTCGAGAATTGAGAATCAATTCTCGAGAATAGTTCTCGAGAATCATTGGGTGATTCTCGAGAATGAACGAGAATTGTTCAAATCTTCAGGTTGCTACTTTGTGCAAATCTCGAGTATGGCTCACGAGAATGGTCTCGACAAGCGGCTCGATTCTTGACAAAGCAAACATGATTCTTCGTGTTTTTATATAGATGATCTAGTTAATTGATTTTATCTTTCAATACATCATTCAATATGAACTGTGATATCATTAATCATCTTCTAAGTGTTTTTCGATTCATAATCAAGGTTTCACATTCGATAAAGAACACGAAGAATGGCTACGGCTCTTGTCATGGAATATGTCTTGTTATTCATTATCATTGATCTATATCTCTTCTAACTATATTTAACCAGTTTTTTGATGAGATTTTAGAAGATCAAGGTTTGCTTCTCAATGTTCAAATTGTGACAGCCTGGCGCACCGAAAGTGTCGGGAAAACGAGCCGACATGATTTAGATGGCCCATAACCGAAAAGCATCTTTTAAGCTTCTCTTCACCCAAGGTGACAACCGCAAAGATGACCCAACTAAGGAGACACCCGATTGTGGTTGTGCGAAGGAGCGAGTTCTTCAAAACACTCAACGGAAATATTCCAACGGACAAATTCAAATACTCAAACGGAAAGTTCAAATTCTACCAACGGTCTTCCGGCTTCAACCAATATAAATACCCGAAGGTTTGAATTCATCGCACATACGACGAATACACGAGACAAGGCTATAAAAGAGATCAAATTCTATTACGTACATATATATCTTCGTGAGCTTCGGTGTTTATCATTCATCTACTCGCAAGAGAGTTTTATCAATCGTTTTACGATTCATTCAAATTTCAAGGTAGAGGTATCTTGAGTGTGGGTGTATCAATTACAACTTGTAAGGGGGAGAGTCGAGTGAAAAGATCATCCTTCGTTTACGAGTGTGTAATTGTGTCCACGGTTAGTTGGTTACAACTTGTAAAGAGGAGTAAGTCCTAGTGAGAGGATTACTCGAGAGTTACGTAGTCGTAATCAAGTTTGGAGATAGTGAAATCCGAGTGTTTCGGGATTTGGACGTAGTCGAAGTTGGACCGAACCAAGTATAATCTCTTGTGTTCATTGCTTTCCTCTCTATCTTTGTTTTAAGTGTTCTTGAGGAATTAGCGAAAGAATTTCAAGATCACCTATTCACCCCCCTCTAGGTGATATTCCACCTTCAATCAATATATCAGTTGTAATTACTTGACTCAGTTTTCCTCGTAAGCTTCGACATTCGACCGTTAGTGTCCGTTGACATTCTTCATTCGAACCTTTCTATGGCTTGCTTTTCATAATCGTTTGCCTACTAATGAATGGAGAGGTAAATGGGCAAGCTCTTCGGCTATTTGTACTTTCTGTAATTTGTAGCCTGAATCAGTATTGCATATTCTTCGGGATTGCAATTATGCAGAACTTCTATGGAATGATTTGGTTCCTCCAGATTTTTATTCATCCTTTTTTGTTGCAAACCTGAGAGATTGGTTTCAGTTGAATCTAAAAGGTAGTTGTGGTGTCCATATGATTCCTAACTGGAACAAGATTTTTGGGGTGACTGTTTGGCTACTATGGAAGTGGAGGAATTCTTCGATTTTTGAACCTGATTTCAATAAACCCCCCTTTCCAGCTGCATTTATTCTAAATGTATGGCGCATGTATGTAGTTTCTGATAGTTGTGATGTGACAGGTACTTCGGATGATCTGGACCCAATTCCTGGGAAGTTCCTCCCATAGGTTGGATTAAGGTTAATATTCATGGTGCTGTGTCTTCTTCTAAAGGTTGTGCAGGCTGTGGGGGTGTGTTCAGAGACTCCAATGGCTTGTGGATTTCAGGATTCTCAGCCCATCTTGGTAGGTGTTGTCCTTATGAGGCCGAAGAATGGGCCCTTTTGAAAGCACTTGAACATGCTAGTACGATGAGTTACAAAGCGTTAATCAGAGTCTGATTCAATGTTACTGATAGACGCATTCAACAACCATGCTGTTGGAAGTGCACAAAGCATGGTGATGCTGAAGATTAGAGAGTTACTACGCCTCAACTGGGTTAAACATCTCCCCTTCATTATTTTCTTGTAACCTTTTTTTGAGAACTATGTTTCTCCATGATTGTATGGGATTAGTTCCCAAAAAAAAAGCCTCTCCCATTCATTATTGATTGAAAAAATATCTTTTCTGTGAAAAAGAAACAAAAGTGGGATGCCACAACAGTGCAACAGGCTGTATTAAAATTCAATATCAGTCGGCTTGGTCAGACCAATTAACTCATGAATTCAATCCTAATTAAAAAATAAGTAAAAATGAAGCAAAAATTTTTTCCCCTTTCTTTTTTGAATAAAGCCCCGGCTGGATTGTCAAGGTTTTTCCTCCGAGAAACCCATTCTTCACAGTCGAGCGCCATGAAGCAAACGGTAATGGAGCGCGACATTCCATTTCTTCCTCAAGAAATCATCACAAGCATTCTCATACGGCTTCCGGTAAAATACCTAATCCGATTTCAATGTGTGTGCAAACATTGGAAAAATCAATTCAAAACCCCTTCTTTCTGGGTTGAACACCTCCACCACTCTACCCATCAAAACCCTTCTCTTCTTTTCGAAGATAAGGACGAACATGGTCGTTTGCGCTTATGCTTGCTTGATCGTGAGATGCAAGTCCTTAAAGTTCAGAACGAACGTTTTATCGGTTCTGTGCGGCGTAGTCACATTGTCGATTCCTGCAACGGCTTGCTCTGTATTATTGGTAAAAATTATTCCATTTATTTGTGGAATCCAGCGATTAGAGATTTCAGACGGGTTCCTAAATCTATTAATTGGTTTGAGAGTGATGATTACTATTTAGGATTTGGGTACTCTGCAATTGTTAATGATTACAAGATAGTGAAAATTTATGTTTCCGGGAGTGATGGTGATCTGGTTTATCTGGTGGAGGTGTATTCATTAAGAACAGGGTCATGGAAGGAAGTTGATTGTGATAGTTTAGATGGTGTAGCTATTAGTTCTAACGGTTTCAATACTAATGGAAATGGAGCTATCTTTTGGTCTGGCTTACAGCTAGATGTGGAAAAGGATGGTGAAGGTGATATTGATTTAATAGTTTTATTTGACATAGCAACGGAATCATTTGGTTTGATTCTAGCGCCTACTTCAGCTTCTACATATTCAGAATATGGCAATGGTCTTGCCATATATGAGAACAAACTTGCTGTGCTTTCTCACACCCTGAGTGAAAACCTTGAATCCTCTTTGGTTGATTTGTGGGTCCTGGACGAGGATTGGGAGGAATGGACTAAGATATATACTAGTAGGTCCTATCCAGGCTTACGGTTACTTCCAGTGACTATTTGGATGGATGAAATCATCTGTGATGTTACTGATTTGCCTGAAGTCATTGCTAAAACTAAAGCCGAAGTGGAGAATGATGTACACAAAAATGTTATGTCCAGTCTCACTACTAATGAATTTAGGATGTTTGCTATTCGCAAAGCTGGCAAAGCTTGCCTTGGTTATGATATTTTCAATTATGCTGAAAGCCTTGTTCCTGTTAGCAACTTCCACATTGAATGGTCTTGATCATAAGTCTATGTTATTATATTAGCATATTTACTTTGTTTAAGCACTTATGGTGGAATTGAACCCATGAGAGTCTAGTTCATTTTGTAACTAGAACACTTGATATCCTTTAGATGTTTTATACATAATGATGAATGCAGATGTGCAATATCAACAGATGTTTGTAGTTTTATCTGACTTATCTAATATGGTTATTCAGTTTCTTTCAAAGATGGAAGTAAAGTGAAGCAAGTGGAGCAAATTTGACGTTCTAGCATCTTCATCCATACACTCATTTGCGACTTTGTGGAATTATGTCCTCATATTCCCAATATTTGTGCTATGCTGGAATATTGATATGTCATCTTTCATCATAGTATACCATAACTACCTACCCTGCTCGCCAAATTGCTTTTCTATGCTTTTGCAACAAGTATTGACTGGTTGGATTCGATTGAAACTTGATTCTTGGTTTAATCAGTTATGCATTCTTCAAATATTCTGTTTTTTGTTTGGATGAGTATCCTTTTATTTTCTGTTCCTAATATTCCAGGACATGTAAGCTTCCAATTATAATATTTCAGTTTTCAGGTTACTTTATGAAGTGTTGGAGTACTCAGAATTAGGTTATGCTCAATTTGATACGTTTGAGCTTTTAATATTTTTGACTGTACTTGTGTTAAGATGATCACTCTTAAATTTTGTAATCTCTCTGTCTTCTAAAGGAACAAGGAAGTGGAACTTGATGTGCACCAATTCATTAAGGACATGTCTGAAAAAAAAGGGGGAATCAGCAACAAAGTTGCAGAGCAAGATGGACTCTTATAAGCAATCTGATTTTTTTAGTGTTAAGCCTTCACACATCATTCATATGGACACATTTTGGTATTAGCTTCCCTATATAGACTATAGTCTTAACATAGGCATTCAACAATATGATGGGAATTATTGCCTTTTTTCTGCAGGGATGTAGAATGACTTGAATTTTGAGGTGGAACATTAAATCCTGATATGTAGAGAGGCGCATTCTGGGGAAAAATACAAGTTTCAAAACTTTTATTCTAAGTAATTAGCTTTTTTTTCTTTTAGAGCTGCCTGCCTTATTGATGTTTTATGTTTTGATAGGTTGCAAAAAGAAGGGGCAATTGGGTTGCTAGCTTTCTCCTCCACTGTCTTGTTTTTTCTTCAGGAAAATGTGTCTAGCAACAGAAATACAAGTTTAATCTTATTAGATGTGTCAGTAAAAGTCTTTCTAGTTGAGAATTATCATGCCCTTCTGAGTTTGAATGAAATTTTGTTTGGTGAAAAGTTGATTGGCCAACCTTTTTTTCAATAAATCCCCTTGATTTTTAGGCAAAACATTTCCCTATTAAAGAATGGAAATGTTTGGATGAAGAATATACGTTGTGGTTAACTAAATTATTTAATTACATTGGTGCTATAATTGATACCAAAAGAAAATTCTGAATTCCCCTCTTGTATAATGAACTTTGACAATTGAGGTCATCACTGCTCCCCCCCCAAAAAAAAAAAAAAAAAAAAAAAAAAACCAATAATGAAATTACTTTGTACTACTATAAAAAACAATAATAATAGTGTGACATTGGAAAAACCTTTTACTTTAATTCTTACTACTTTTTGTTCTTAATATAGGAGTTAGTTGATTTTTGTTAGAAAGATTAAAAAAGTTAAATAAATTATTTAATCATAATATATATTATCAAATATATATATATATATATATATATATATATATATATATATATATCAACTTATAATTTAAACAAATTAATTTTTCTATAAATTAGTTCAAAAACACGATAAAATATAAATAACTTAATATAACTTATTTGGGTTTTTTAATCCTAAAAAACAAATTAACGGCGTCTTAGATTAACAATCAAATTTATTAAACAGGGGTCCTATATATATATATATATAAAATCTATTAAACAGGGAAGATCTTTACGATAGGAAGTACTCTTCCTATCTATCATCATGGGTCTTCACGAATAGTTAAACCCATCAACAACTGCTAGCGACGGAACTCTTCTTTCTCTCTTACTAGCTCCGGTCCTAATTATAGGATCACTTTATAATTACGACCGGAGGTAGTATATTGTATTGGTATTGGTCTCTTCCCTCCGCCTCATAGGATCCGGCTCCCCTCCTCTTCTCTTTCCATCCTCTTCCTCATCTGAACCGTCAGATGAAAATATGAACGGTTCAATTTTTTTAAAAAATTTAACAAAAACCATGCACAATTTTTTGGGTACCAATTTATTAGGCAAAAGAGGGCAGCGGACGGTCCAATGCAGTGGACCGTAGCTGCTCCCCTCCTCATGCGCCTCTCTCTGGGATTTAATGGGGGTCTGAATGACTTGCAACCATAGTTTTTTGCCAATCTGTCAATTGTAATTCTAGCAATCAACTGCTCAACCATCTTTTTAAATCAAATTCATATTCCTCATCAAAATTAAAAGAAAACATACTCCCAAACCAGGCTCTCTTCACCCAGGGACAGAAGCAAAATAAATGCTCACTAGATTCAATTTTATTCCTACACAAAAGGCACACATCAGTAATGCACAATTTCCTCTTATGCAAATTCTCAAAAGTGGGGAGTGCATTGGACAAGAGCCTCCACATGAACATTCTCAATTTCCTCTTATCCAAATTTCTCTCGTTAAAATTTGATTATTGCATGAGGAAGATCCTGGGTTATTTTCATGTCCTTCCCTTATCATTACTTTCGCAAATCTATAACCTTCTTTCACAGTGTATACTCCTTTCCATACCCACTTGTCATTTCTATTACTTATGGCTACTGTGGTATTTAAAATTTCTCTTTTTTCAAATTCTTCCAACCAGCCCTCAATTAATGTAAGGTCTCATCCAATTGGTCGGCGCAATGCATCCACAGACACAGTTAGTGCAGAGAAAAGCTCATTTGGACAAGGTGAGAGAATCTTCTTACCGGGAATTTCGGCTAACCAAGGATCCGACCAGATTTTTGTGTCTCTTCCATTACCAAGGCTTGCTAGAACGTTGCTCTCCAACACCTTTCTGCCTTCAATAATACTTGCCCAGATCCAGGATGCTCTGCTTCCTTTCTTTGCTTCAAGGAATCCAGTCTTTGGGAAGTATCTTGCCTTCAGGATTTTGGCCACAGTTGGTTTGGTTCCTTTAAAATTCGCCAGCCAATTTTTGCAAGTATTGATAGATTAAAAGCTTCAAAATCTTTGAAACCAAGCCCCCCTCTAGTTTATACAATTTAAGTTTTTCCTTAGCCACCCAATGTACTTTCCTCTTAGATTCAGTTATTTTCCTCCAAAATTTAGACACGATTTGATCTATTCTCTTAAGAACACTCTTTGGGAATAAAAAGCATGTCATAGGGTAAACTGGGATTGAATTGGCAACTGAATTTATGAGTACCTCCCGTCCAGCTTCTGATAGAGAGTTCTGCTGCCACCCTTGTACTCTTTTCTTCGGCCAATCCAGCACAAAATTAAGCACTTGAACTTTTGACTGTCGCCATGTGATGGGTACCAGGAGTGTCAACAGCATGTATTTGAAAGATCTGGCCAACTTCTTCTTTCAGTAACTGAGGGGTATTTCTTGAGAAAAATAAACAGGTTTTATGAAGGATATATAAGCTTGTGACAATAGCTTTAGCTATTTTGGTGATATGGAATTATGGACAACTCCATATCAAAAGCCTACACATTAATTAATAGATGCTTAAAAATAATAAATAATCAGCCTATCTTACTTATTATTTCATCGTCTCCTGTCTGTGCCCACTCCTATTTCTTAAGAACTTTTGTTACGATGGAACAAGAGCAGCTCAATTCCTGGAGGGTCTTAAGTCGATATAAAAATTATTTTTGGTGGTGAGCCTTGGAGTAAGTAAAGGTTGCTACCATGTGATCAAGAGGTTATGAGTTCAAATCTTAGAAACAGTCTTTCTGTTGTTAGGGGTAAGGCTGGATACATCTGACCTTCCCCAAACCCCACTTGGTGGGAGCCTTGTGCACTGAGCTGCTCTTTATGTTTCTTTAGATAAATGCTATAGGTAGTTGCTGATAATTTATCATTTAAAGCATAAATAATGAAAGATATGTTTCTTTGGATAAACTATGACATTGTGCATGAAAAGAGAAGCAGATGGGACCTTGATAATTTTGTGAATGGATGGTTGGTCACAATTTCCTTTCTAACTTAACAATTTTAATAGTATTTACTTTTTCTCATCTTAGTGCACAAATAGATATTGCAATTGAATATGCACAATATTGTGACACACAGTGACTCACCACTGTTTAGCTGGAATCTGCTGAACGGTTTCATGAAAGTAGCAAAATTATGGACTGACCAACTTGAAAGTAATAAGAATCCTTTTCTTAAGATAATAAAATATGTTTGCATTGACCAATGCAATCTGACATTAATAAAGTTGACATACTGCAGGCTCAATTTAACAAAGCCATCCTGGTGGTGTGCTATCCAGTCTAAACCACAGCCGAATTTGTTTTTTTCTGCCAAAGCAATATATAATGTCATTGGAATCTGTTTTTCTCTAAAACAAGCTGTGAAAAAAAAGACAGTTGAAGGAGAGACACAGAGAACTTCTGAAAAGGGCTCTTCAAACATGGGAGTGTAACCAGTCAAAGTTATAAAGCAAGTGAAAAATTAAGCTTTGTCAATGTCGATTGCCATGTTAAAGTTATTTTTTTGTACGCCACGTTAAGTTATTTTGATACAAGTTTATCTTGACTTAATTATTATATTAAATATATTTTGATTGACCATTTGGATTAACCCCCTATACCATGCAAAAATGCTGGATGCATAGCTCTTACCCATGTCTACTTAGCTTTCGTCTTATTCAGAGCAACAAACATGGATGATTAGCTACAAACGTCTAGATCCTTATTTTGCTTTCGTTTATAGTATGGTCGTCTCTTCCCTTCGGTATGCAAGAATTTTGGCAGGACCTCAATCTGTGCATAACCCTTTTTGAAAATGGGTCTCTACATTTTGACAAGTGATTAGAAAAGGTAAGGTTTATTTCTGTATATATCGTCATGCTACATAAGGTGGGCCCAGATTGGTTTCAGAGTACTGAGTGGGGGTAGTCATAAACATCTTCTATTCAAATCAGACTGAAAAGATATAAAAGAAAATAATAAATAAAAAGACAACAAATGATCCTGATATATACCTTTTGTTTGCATGGGGTATCTTTTTCCATTGCTCTTTATTTCTGGTTGTCCAATGCCATCTGTCGCATCTGGATTGTTTGTTGCCTGTATTTTTGATTCAACTGATGTACATTTGCAAAACAAAATGCATATATCAGCAGCGACTTGGTAGAAAATGTTTGACCTATGTTAAAGGATATTTATCTGGTTATAGATATGAAATTTTTCCTTCTTTTCTTATAAAACTCTTGCAGATGCTGGCTATAGTAGTGATTTCTTTTTCCCTTCCCGTTGAATATAACAGAGCATTAAGTTACAAAGTGTGAATTAAATCATGCATCTTTTTATTGGAGTAGTTATTGGGCATATTACATATTATACGAGGTCTTAAATTATGTCTTACTTTATAAATTAAACTAGTTATAAAAACAGGTAGGAAATGTATTTTGTTAAAAGGTATTTGAAGAAAATTTATATATGATTAAAAGATATCTCAAAGAGAAGTTTCCTACTATCAATTATCATTTGTAATTGTGGAAAATATGTAGGAAGATACACAATATGAATTTCAATTAGCGCTGGAAATAATAGGTCTTATAGAAGGTATGGATATGAAGTTCTGTATTTTATAATTTCCATTTGTTGTTTTAGAAGGTATGAATGATGTTATATTTAAGGAGTCATTTGCTCATTATTTAGGATGAGGATGGAAGAAAATCACAGAAAATTTACTAGATAAAAAAGGCATGTGAAAAAAGTTCCTACTACATTATTCCATTGGAGAATGTTATGATGGTTATATTGTCCACTAGATGTAAGACAAATTCTTCAACATGTAAGCCAAGAAGTCTTTGCTGTATATATTATTATATTTGCGATTTGATGGCAACAAGTCTGACTTTTCTATTTTTCTATAAGGATATTATCCTCAAACTTCGGTATTTAAAATGATTCCCGAACATGAATGTTTCTCAAACACTTATATGGACTTCTGTGGTCTGTGAAAATTTGTTCTTAAAGAAAATGTGCTTTTGCAGGTTGCAGCAAATTCAATGGCTGTAGGACATTAATGTTTCATAAGAATTTTATTCTTTTAAGTATATGTGCTTGCTTGCTTGCTGGAGATTTTGAAAATTGAAAGAGGGGCAAATGATATTTGGGGGAATGAAATTTTTACATGGAGTCATGGGGGTAAGTTTTTTAGGGTCGTTCTGTTTTTATTGTTTTATCTGAAAAACTTGCTACTTTTTTATCTACACAATAAAAGAACAAGTGAAGTCAATTGAGATTGGTGATTAGCTATGAAAAACTCTAGAGCTAATTGTGAAAAACTCTAGAGCTAATTATTAGGACGACGAGACGTGGAGGCTGAGGAAGCACCAAGCACGAATCACAGGAGACGATGAAGCTTCTGTTAATTAGCCACCTTTCTCCAACCAATGATTCAAAGTTTTTTAGAGTGATGATCTGATGAACTTCCTCAAGTGTCTGCCTGCCATGATTTCATGATAAAGTTGAGGATTTTCTGTTAGTGGCTGCTTCGTGGTTATTATTTGAATAGGAAATTTATATTGTTGAAAACTGGGGATTGATAATTGGATTTAACTTAACTGCAGCATTCTTGGTTTTATTCTTTTGTACTTGCAAACAAATTATACAGCTTTGTTTGAGTTCCTCTCTTGTAAATTGTGTGATGCTGAAGCATGTCAATTGCTCCAACCAATTGGAAACAGAACTGAGAAGGCATCAGCACTGTTGTAGAGCAGGGCCTTAACTATGTCCTTTTCCTAAGTTATAGCTTGGGGTCTACATACTACAGTTACTTTATTGTTTATGTGTTAAGTAACAAATTTACCTCGGAAGTTTTTCTTGTCTCAATGTTGTCCCGTAAGTTTTAAAACGTAGCAATGTTGTTCATTTCCGTTAAAAAGTTAATGGTCAACGTAAGTTTTTTAATGAAATAGGGTAATACCGCTTACGTTTTCAAACTTCCTTAGGAACAACATTAAGACAAAAAAACTTCTAGAACAACATTGCTCTTGGGTCTATACTTCTGGAGCGGATTTGCTACTTAAACATTTATTCATGCAATTGTGATTTTTCCTAAGGTATAGCTAGGGCCCAATGTTCAAAGATCAAATATCAACAAGTGGATGATCTTTTCTTTCTCTTTTGTTGCATTCAGTTTTGGTGGAAAGCAGTGTTACAGAGACAATGTTTAGGAACTTAAGCATTCAGAAATAATTAGAATTGGTCAGTAAGAATAAGGAAGTAATGAAATATGTATGGCTATTTGTTTCTTTCATATTTAAGTACTTTTTTCTGAATTGGAGTTAAACTAGTGTGATGTTAGTTTTTCATTATTCATTACAAGTTGTCAAAAACTCTACAGGTAGTTAATAGCTTTAATTAGCTTCCTTTCCCACTCCACTATTCAACATTTCTCATTGAAGAACTTTTTATTCACCTGCAGATGTCATTGATTCCCCCCCTTTTTCCTGATATGATAATGATTTAATCTTTTATTAATATTTAATTTATTTTAACAAAATTTTGTGTCCATATCTTCCTACATTCCTAGTAACGATCTTTATCTATTCTGTTCTAATCCAAAGGTCAATTTAGAAAAAAATTCATATCAAATTTAATGGTATGTATCGGATAATCTGAAAAGTAACCCAAATTCAAATAGCCTAAAAAATCTATAAATAGTTAGAAATATACCTCTTTCCAGGTTTTTTATTATTTTTTTAAAAATCACAAAAAATCTTATAATATATTTCTTTTTTAAAAATGTGATTTTTCATGAATTTTTTTTTAAGCAAACAGAATACATCAATCCAAAAATAAAAATGAAAAATACCAAAATTTAACATTTTAGTATATCCATAAAAGAATGTTATAAAAATGAAAAATAGTAAAATTTGAAAGTTTTAAATAATAAATTCTTAGATAAACTGTTAATATCACGGGAATATCAATTCCTAAATAAAAGCCATTGAAAATCAATTGATAACTAACCGTGAAAATAGTTAAAATGGGGTTAGAGAAAATGTGGGGAGTTTGATCAGATTTAATTTCATAATCAAAGATTTATATTTTATTTTTATCCTTCAAAACAATTATAATTATTAAGATTCTTATTAATAAATATTTATTTAATTTGGCTCTAACTAAATCTAAATATACTCTTATTAATTTGACCTTCTTCATTAAAAAAAAGAGAGAGTCATAAGTAAAACCTAAATAATCCCTTCTTTCATACTATCACCTTTCCGGGCCCTTGCTAGCTGAGTCTCGCCTCCAAGCTGTGGCTGCCACCCTTTATCCGACCTAGTCCTTCGTTGCTCTGACCGTCTCTCGCTGTCGATCTCCTCACCGGCGATTTCATTCATTCCCCTATTTCTTAACAAAACGGTATCGTATCTTATCACAATGATCTTATCTTATCAGTTATACCAAATATTGATTTAATTTGATACCTAATTAGACGCATTCACCTTCTCCATCTATCTATTTCAGTCTTTCAGACCAAGTCCTACCATCAGGAGTTGAGAACCCTCGTCGGAGAGAACCTTCCGACACCGGACACCGAGCACCGAGGATGTCACCCCTACCACTACCGGTTGGTTGCGAACAATCCTACGCCATGAAAGTAAGGGAAGACCACAACATACCTTATATTCCCTACGATATCTTAGCTAACATCCTCAGAACGCTTCCTGTGAAATCCCTGATCCGATTTCAATGTGTAAGCAAAGATTGGGAAAATCTCATCAAGTCTCCGTCTTTTATTCGTGACTGCCTCCACCACACCAATCGTCCAACCCCTTTGCTTCTCCTCTCATACCGCTTTCAATTATTGGATCCTCGAAGCAAGCAAGTCCTCGAAATTCAAAATCCACCTTTGATCGACTCCTGCCGTGATCTTAATATCGTGGGTTACTGCAATGGTTTGGTCTGTCTTCAAGTGTTTGATGAGGATTATGTTTTGTCTCTTTCTAGCAGCTCAAACAACAGTGGTATGTCTCTCCCTTACCTTTTATTGTGGAATCCAGCGACTAGACAGTTCAGAAAGGTGCCCAGAACCATTGAGGATTTTAATGTTCGTCACCGCTTTGCATTTGGGTTCAATCCCATTGACAATGATTACAAGATAGTGAAACTAAGCTCTAATTTTGCCGTTAATCCTGTGGAAGTTTAC
The DNA here is from genome assembly GCA_019022615.1 of Acacia melanoxylon. NCBI lineage: Eukaryota > Viridiplantae > Streptophyta > Magnoliopsida > Fabales > Fabaceae > Acacia > Acacia melanoxylon. The sequence continues at coordinate 3,279,606 of JAFJYJ010000010.1, forward strand.
TCATTAAACTCCGGGTCATGGGAAGAAGTAGAATTTGAAAACTTAGATGGCACAATTTGGATTATTAGCTGGAACAAAGTCGCTGTTAATGGTGCTGTGTATTGGTTGGGTGTAAAACACAGGTGGAGTGATGATTATGTTCCTAGTCTGGTTGTTTCAATCGACCTAACAAACCAAGTGTGCACCTCAACACCATTGCCTGATTTAGGATCTAAAAAAAGTATTAGATGGCCTGAGCTTATTTCGTATGAGAACAAACTTGCTGTGCTTGATATTACTAAATCTTCTTTGATTAATCTGTGGGTGATGGAGGAGGAAACAAGTGCGTCTAGGGGAAGATGGATATGGACTAAAAAATATACTTGCAGCTTTTGTCATGAGATTTTCTCCCGTCCTAAAAGGATCTATGAGGATGCTGATGGAACAAGAAGATTCGATGAGTATATGGAGTTTGTTATTAATTATTGTGACCGCTACAATGCCTGTATTTATAATTACGTGGAAAGTCATGTTTCAGTTGCCAACATAAACCATAGAGAACTTTAAACTTAAATTTTACTTTGTTTAAACATTTTTTATGGAAATAAATTCATAATAATTTGTCATTTTGTATCTGTAGTTGTTTAATTCTTTTGGTGAAACCATGCACTATGATATCACTTATCAGGTCGTTTTTCTTCTTAGTTGCTTGTGCATGATTTATTTTGGATTTGCTACTTCAGGTAATATACCAATGGTTTCCTTACATGGGATTAGAGTTAATAAAAGTAATTAATGGAGCAATTTTCAATTTCTTGTATTTAATTGGGATGTACCTTCTATGATCCTCAATAAATTGGGAGAAACTCTCTCCAATTCTTAATATAACACATATTTATCTAATTTGATTAGATTAAGTTAGTTAATATGACATTCCCCCTAAAACATCATAATCATCTTGCTAATTCTCTCCACCTTGATTGTTGTTCAAGAAGTAAATTAGAAAAAGATTGACAAGTATGAGAAATATGTCTTATATTTAAGATCATAATCAACTCTCCAATTAGATCCTATAATAAATAAAGGAGGGGGTAACTTATATACATCTAGCCCCAATAAATTAATTGGGAGATAACTTCTATGATCCCCAGTAAATTGTAAACAAAGTCAGAACTGAAATGTCATATGATGAAAAATTATTCGCAACAAATCATAAGCTTTTCGTGAAGTACTCCAGGATAAAAGAGGGGTGAAAATATGTTAGGCTATGCCTGACTTCAACTAAAGACTGTTTGAGTTAGTGTTCTAGAAGCATGTTAACACACATTAAGATAAAACTCCTCTCACATACTTACTTCGTACACCATAAATGACGTTATAAAAGCAGTTTCTATCGCTAACTCAAACAAGCACTAATGAAGCCTAACTCTACAACAAAGGTGACATCCTCTGATTCCCTTACAAAAAGCTTCTTCATCTCCCCTCCTCCCTCTTGCCTTCTTCTGTTTGCTTGTTCTGCTATGTTTAACAAATTGTAAATTAGGTCAATGACCCAATTTAGAATATTTAAATATGGGGTTATTTTTCAACATTAACCCTAACCATGATAAAAAGAAAGAAAGAAAAGAAAGCAAGAAGTCAGATGTGAACAAGAGATAGAGCGTCGGTAGAGGAGACAGCTAGACGTTACACAACGCCACGGGTGAAGAGCGAATAACAAGACCACACCACCGTGAACTTTTGATCTTTTCTTTGGTTGCCTACGACTTTCGTTGTTGCTCCTCCGGTGACCTTCCCTATGTTACACACCGCTGATTGGCGACTGTGGAGAGTGAGGAGCAGCGGTGGATTGAGAAAAGAAAAAAAAGGGAGAGAGAGCCGCGAGTTCAAGACTTGACAGCGTGCCACCTCTGGTTTCTTTCCCTCTGTTAGTCCGTCGTTCTTCTCCGTTCAACACCACCACTTTCTTCCTCTTTCCAGCGAAGAGACACAGATTCGAGATCTCTGAAGCATGGCGCCGCAATTTTGAAACCCAGCGGATCTTCTCTTTTCTCCTTTGTTGGCGACCTTGAAGAGCTCAGAATTCTTCCAAAGCATGGTTTTGTCCTTCCTCTAAACTTCCGGCGAGCTTGCTTTTCCAGATTACAATGAGTTCCTTTCATGGCAAAATTTACTCTCTCTTTTTTCTTTAATAACTATGGGTATAGAGGTAATTTGGCCTAAATTTTAAATCCCTAATTATGTCACATAGCCTAATTAATAATTTGTTAAGTTTAGAATTTGGTAATTCAACCGTCTTTATATGAGATTTTTCCTATTCTTTTTTTTTTATTTCCAAATCTGGTTTTGTTTCCAAAATATAGTTTTCAAGGTTTTTGTGTGTGTGTCTGTGTGTGTGTGTTGGGGAGGGAAGAGGAATAATCACCAGGCCTATAAAAATTATCTAATTTGATTTTTTTTTTATATATATAGTTTTTCATTTATATATGTTTGGATCAAGGTGCAGATTTGCCAACAAACTATTACCTGAGGAGCGTCTGGCACAAAAAACAATTGAAGGGACCAAATTGGCCAACGAACTATTACAAAGTGAAAAAAAAAACACAATGTTGAGCAAATTCGCCAACGAACTATTACTCCGTCACTGTCTTGGTGTCTCCGTCTTCCATTGACTGTCATAGTGTCGGCGACGTCGGCGTCTCCAAAGCTTCCATTGTTGCTGGGTGTTCCACTCACCCTCTTGAACTCATCCAGCAGTCCACAGCTTTCAACCGGCATGCGCCTTGCACCCTGGTTGCGTCCCTCCGATGCCACAAGCAGCAACCGCCGCTGCCACAAAGACTGTTCGCATGGGTCCCACTCTGTTGGTGTTTGCCTTATCCAACAAGAAGGCTTAACCGCTCTTTTCTCCAGCGTCTCCGCCACCGTCTTACGCCAGTTTCTCATATTTTAACGTAATAGTGATGGTTGTTTTTTTAATAGTTATTTGGTATTATTGTTTTTCACTTTTTAATAGTTCGTTGGCCAATTTAGTCCCTTCAACTGTTTTTTGTGCCAGACGCTCATCGGGTAATAGTTCGTTGGCAAATCTGCACCTTAACCTTATAACCCTATATGTTTTTTCTAGGTTTGAAAATAGACCAAATTAGGCTTTGATTGAATAGGCTTGAGTGCTTAAAGCTAGAGCAGAAGATCGAGGAATGTTTGAGAGGGAGGATAACAAAGGGGAAGGGAGATTTTTTTTTTTTGATTACATGAAGGGTTTCTCTTTTGGAGGCTTAGGCGCAAAAGGTTTGACCAAATCTCACATGAGTATTAAAATGGAAATTAAGTCATTGAATATGTGAAATTGATTAACTTTTTTTCAAATTTGACTTTATTTAATAATGGGTGTTGAAAAAAAAGTCTTTGGTACCTTTTCTCTTGCCTATCAATAGGAGCAAAATTAGAAAACAATCATTCACTACTCTAGGCTGGATAAATAAATTGAAAACTTTAATTGCTTTCCATATCCTGGAATATAGATTTATAACATTTTTAATTATCAAACCATAAAGAAAAAGATGATAGATTCTAGTTGGAATCCGTGTAAACAACAAAGTAAATTATGACTTTCATGAGTCCGGAGTCTGTTTAGTGAGTTTGCAAGATGGGGAGTGGCGTAAAAATGTAAAGATAATTAGAATAAGAATACAAGTTAAAAATTAATAAACATTTAAATCAATCAAAGATAAAATAAAATACACTAATAACTAGCTAGTACCTATTAGTTTAAAAACCCAACATTAAAATAAGAGGGAAGTACAAGGAGATGAGATAAAAAATTTTAGGGGCCTAATTAAAAGTCAGGTGGAACTATAAGCACAAAACCGATAAAAAATGGAAAAAAAAACATTTGTGTAAACCTCAAGTGAAACTATAAAGACTTAGGCCCGGTTTGGATCAAAGAAAAGGTGGGAAAAGAAATGAATGGAAATGAAAAGAATGGAATGGAATGGAAAATATTTTGCCTCGATGCGTTTGGTTGCCACTGGAAAAGAAAATGGGTTGATAGGAAAATTTTTGTTTGGTTGGAAGAAAATAAGATAGGAAAATGAGGCAAAATACCATTTTACCCTTACAGATAAAATATTTTTTTTATACCACATAAAATCAACCACGCAGTGCACGGTACACACTCGAGAATACCTTACAATACCTTGCCAATTCTCTAGAATTGGCAAGGTATTCTTGCCAATTCTCCAAAATTGGCAAGGTATTCTCGAGAATACCTTGCCAATTCTTGAGAATTGGTAAGGTATTCTCTCACTCTTAGCATGGTTGCACTGAGTGAATCAAAATCGTGGAGGGAGCAACAGAACGAAGGTCGTTTGACTGAATTTCACCGATCTCAAATCACATTAAAGCATTATAGTATGGACCCATAGCTTAGGTGCTTCTTAAGCACAACCCAATTCTACATTCGGGAAATTCAAGCTTCGTCAATATGAATAAGAAAAACAAAAACTTAACATGTAGGTTAAAAAGGTTAAAAACTTTTGGGGGACTATTGTTTCGGTGAAAGTGTTTGATTCACCAAGAAGGGGCTAATCTGATTCACCAAAATACTTTGCTTGTTTAGCGAAAGTGAAGAGATTGTGAAAGAATAATGGGCTAATCTAAATCGACGGGTTGCTCTGGTTGTGTCGTTCGTGTCGGAGATATGGAATGGGCCGCCGTGGGGTTGGGGGTAGGGTGGGCTTGGAAGAGGCAAGAATCGCATGTGGGGGTTCATGAAGTCCTTGCTCAAGGATATCGTTTCCAGCAACAAGAAAATGCCAAAGTCCCAGACCTCAACACAACAAAAATGGAGCGCTTTGGGGCATTTGGGTCTTTTGGCGGTTTTCCTAAGGCGTTGGAAAATGGTTCCCACCATTTTTGGTGGGAACCCATTTTCATTCATCGGGATGAAAATTGGCAAAGGCAGGAAAACATTTTCCGATGGAATTTTGATCCAAACGCCGCCGCCGTTGGAAAATCTCCATTTTCCTATTCCATGCTCCATTTTCCGTGATCCAAACGGGGCCTTAGGAAGCGAGCTCCTCTTATTTTCCTTTTTTTCCCCTTTTCTTGTCGTATTTCATCATTGGGATTATTCAAATTTAATTTTATATTATTATATAAATTTTTTTTTTTGAAATTTTGTTTGATCAAGAGGTTATGGGTTCAAACATTGGAAATAGCCTCTCTACTTGTCGGAGTAAGACTTAATACATCGACCTACCCAAATTTTACTTGGTAGCCTTAGTACACTGGGCCTTCCTTTATTTTTCTTTGGATAAAGGCTACAGGTAGTTGCTAATAATTTATCTGTTGAAGCAGAAATAATGAAAGATATGTTCCCGTTGAAGACCATATGTTTGGTTCAATTTTCTGCAAAGAGAAGCTATGAAATTGTGCATGAAAAGAGAAGCGAGATGGGACCTTGATAATTTTGTGAATGGATGGTTGGTCACAATTTCCTTACTAACTTAACAATTTTAATAGTATTTATTTTTTCTTATCTTAGTGCACAAATAGATATTGCAATTGAATTTGCACAATGTTGTGACACGAGTGACTCACCATTGTTTTTTGGAATCTATTTGAACGATTTCATGAAAGTAGCAAAATTATGGACTGACCAACTTGAAAGTAATAAGAATCCTTATCCTAAGATAATAAAATATGTTTGCACCGACCAATGCAATATGACATTAATAGAGTTGACAAGTGCATTTTGTACGCCATCCTGGTGATGTGCTATCCAGTCTAAACCACAGCTGAATTTGTTTTTTCCACCAAAGCAATATCATTAAATGTCATTGGAATCTTTTTTTTCTCTAAAACAAGCTGTGAAGACACAGAGAGTTGAAGGAGAGACACATAGAACTTCTGAAAGGGGCTCTTCAAACATGGGAGTGTAACCAGTCAAAGTTATAAAGCAAGTGAAAAATTAAGCTTTGTCAATGTCGTTTGCCATGTTAAAGTTATTTTTTTGTACGCCACGTTAAGTTATTTTGATACAAGTTTATCTTGACTTAATTATTATATTAAAGATATTTTGATTGACCCTTTGGATTAACCCCTATACCATGCAAAAATCTTTGGATGCATAGCTCTTACCCATGTCTAGTTAGCTTTCGTCTTATTCGAGCAACAAACATGGATGATTAGCTAAAAACGTCTAGATCCTTATTTCGGTATGGTCGTCTCTTCCCTTCGGTATGCAAGAACTTTGGCAATACCTCAATCTGTGCATAACCCTTTTTGAAAATGGGTCTATACTTTTTGACAAGTGATTAAAAAAGGTAAGGTTTATTTCTGTATATATCGTCATGCTACATAAGGTGGGCCTAGATTGGTTTCAGAGTACTAAGGGGGTAGTCATAAACATCTTCTATTCAAATCAGACTGAAAAGATATAAAAGAAAATAAAAAATAAAAAGACAACAAATGATCCTGATATATACCTTTTGTTTACATGGGGTATCTCTTTTTCCATTGCTCTTTATTTATGGTTGTCCAATGCCATCTGTCGCATCTGGATTGTTTGTTGCCTGTATTTTTTATTCAACTTATGTACATTTGCAAAACAAAATGCATATATCAGCAGCAAATTGGTAGAAAATGTTTGACCTATGTTAAAGGGTATTTATCTGGTTATAGATATGAAATTCTCACTATTAGAAAATTAGGAAATAGTGACGGATTTTGCTACGGAAAATTTTTCGTAGCAAAATTGTTGGAATTTGCTACGGATTTCAAAATCCGTAGCAAAAAAAAAAAAAGCGACGGAATACATAATCCGTCGCAAAAATACCAATTTTTGCGACGGATTACCTCATCCGTCGCTATTTTTGCGGCCTAGGTCCGCCGGAAGGCGACGGACCATATGGTCTATCGCAGTTTGCCACCGAACGACATTTCGTCACAAAATGGCGGACCCTGGGTCCGCCAAGTTGCGACGGACAGGGGGTCCGTCGCAAGATGGCGGACCCTGGGTCCGCCAAGTTGCGGCAGACACGGGGTGTCGTAAGATGACGGACCCAAGTTGCGACGGACATTAGGTCGCGCCAACGGGGCGGACAAAAATGTCCGCAATAAGGCATTCCGTGGTTTTGCGACGGATGGGAATCCGTCGCAAAAGCGCTTTTTGCAACGGATCTTGGGATCCGTTGCAAAAATGAGACTTTGCTCCCCGAATACATAGACCACGACCCCGCCCCCGGCTCCTCCTCCGGCCCCCCAGCTCGCCCCCAGAGCCCCCGCTCCTCCTCAGGCTCAGCTCCGCCCACGACCCCCGGCTCTCCACCCCAAGCTCCGACCCCCAACCTCGCCCCCGGCTTGCCCCCGCGGCTCCCTAACCTCGCCCCAAGCTCTCCTCCGCCCCCTCCCTAGCTCCTCCCTCCGCCATCGCTCGTCACCTCCCCCCCTCGTCCTCTTCTCCGTCCAGGTCCTTGCTAGGTTAGCTTTGATGTATTTTTTTTTATAACTATATGGAAATATTTTAGTTAGTTAGGCCCAAGATATTCCTTCTTTTCTTTCTCCTTTGTTGCATTCATTTTTTGTGGAAAGCAATGTTACACAAACAGCGACGGAGGAAATGTAGCTTTTGTCAAGTGTTTAGGAACTTGAGCATTCACAAATAATTAGAATTGATCAATAAGAATAAGAAAGTAATGAAATATTTATGACTATTTGTTTCTTTCATATTAAAGTACTTTTTTCTAAGTTGGAGTTAAACTTTTTATTCACTTGCAAATATCATTGATTTTTCCCCTTTTTCTCTTGTATGATAATGATTTAATCTTTTATTGATATTTAATTTATTTCAACAAAATTTTGTGTCCATATCATCCTACATTCCTAATAACCATCTTTATCTATTCTCTTCTAATCCAAAGGTCAATTTAGAAAAAAATTCACATCAAATTTAATGGTGTGTATCGGATTATCTTAAAAGTTACATGTTCCGGTGTGGAACCAGATGTCCAGCCCAGATGGTTGGTGATTTGATCTTGGATTGAGTTGCTTGTGCCGGAATATCTAAGAGTAGAGATATCCCGGTGAGCGATGAATCACTGGACACAAGGCCTTTCGTCGAAGTGGGAGGGGGTATGTGTTCAATGGGGGTTGTGTTGTGTAGTACAGAAAGTAAATAGCTAGAGTTAGAACGTGTGCACCTTGGTGCTTTTCCCCTTGTATTTATAGGGTGTTTCACGGTATCTTAACTGCACAATCTATCATATCCCTAGATTATGGATATGATAGATTGCCCCATGATTATAGGGGAACCCGGGATACTCGGCATCCCTCTATTGGGCCGTCCCAGGCCGGGCCGAGGTTCGGGCGTGCCTCTGTTTGGGCCTTCCCTAATTGGGCCGTGGGTCAGTCGTAATGTGATTGCCCCGGCTCGGTAGTTCAAGGTTTTGAGCTGCCGGGGTGTATTCTACTCTCGGGGCCAGGACGTGTCCTTGCCCCCGGACACCGGGTATTACGTCGGGTAACCTATCCGGTGCGTGGATCCGAGGTGGCTGCCGGTCTTCCCGGACCGAGATCGTTTCTCGAAGGTCGGCATCTCGTTGGTGACTTTAGGGGCCCGAGGCGGTGCCGGGTGGTTTGCTTGGTTTCGAGGTCGAAAGCCCTTCCGACTTCGCCATCATGGCGCCGAAACCTTCCGACTTCGCCATCATGACGCCCCGCCACCTGGCGTCTTTGGAGTGGAGAGGATTTACAACCGTCATTCCCTGCCGCCTTCGGTTTCCGTGCACATTTAATGCGAGTGCTTCCCGGGGCACGTCACCCCGTTTTGCAGGTGAATTTCCGGTTTTACCCTTAATTCCCCGGCGCCTCTTCGCGCCTCCTACCATTTCGAAGGTGTTTAACCTTGTTTTTCTTCATTTTCGTCTACCACCTTCGACCATTCTCTGATTGTTTTCTCTCATTCTCCATCTTCTCCGAAGAATTGGGATTTCTGCTTCCGGCGGCTCTCAAGCTTTCTCCTTCCGGCGATTGTCCTCCACTCGACCTTCTCTTATTCTGGTAAGTCATTTCTTCTGCTGTTTTCATCTTTACTGGATTTCTTGCTTCTTCGCTTAGTTCAATTTTAGTACGAACCCAGTATGCTTGTGGTTTGTCGAGGTTTCTGGGTAGGCTCTAGATTGTTAGGTTAGGTTTGCTTACTCTGCAGAACCACATGCCTTCATTCCCAGAGGGGTCATCGCTTTTTCCCTTATTGCCATTTCCTGTTTCTTTAGGTTTGCATCCTTTGGTGACAATGAATAGGACTAATCAACCTTCGACTTCGGGTCATGACTTAACCTCTGAAGAGGAGGAAGCCCTTCGTGCTTGTTTCCTCGAATGAGCCATTGGCTCGGGTACTCCTCTGTCCGAGGAGCAAAGGCTGGCCTCCTTCCTGGGTGGCAGCTCGGGTAGCCCGAGTAGGAGGGCCGTTAGAGGGTTTCTTCCCCCAGTTAGACCTTTTCCGAAGGTCGGAGAGCGGTTGAGGTACTGTCCGCACAGCCCATCAACCCTTATTACCCTCCTGTTCGCCCTAGGTTGGCTCCTAGAATCAAGTTCATACTATGTCGCCTGACCTGGCTCAGTATTCGCTTCCCGTTTACCGAGTTCCAGATGTCATGTTTAAACCATCTCCACTTGGCCCCTTCTCAACTTCACCCCAACGGGTGGGCTTATATAGTTGCTTTTGAGCAGCTATGCCGGTGCTTCTCAGAACCTATTCCGTGTACCGCCACTCTATTCTTTTTCTTTTTCTGCCCCTTTACTCCCCGTTCTGGTAAAGAGGAAGAGAAGTTAAAGGGACTTACCTCTCTCTGGGGTGATCCTGACAGAAAACTGTTGACAGCCTTCTCCGATTCCTTCAAACACTTTAAGAATAGCTTCTTTAAAGTGGTAGCAAAACCCGGCCAACAGCCTTGGTTCTTGAAAGGGGCCGAGGCTCATAATGTGGAGTGGAGATTCCCCCTCTACTAGACATTCTGTCATCATAAGTTAGCCTCCGCCTCGTACCAAGTGGAGTCCGACGACCTTCCTGCTGATGAGGTCATATTCGTTGACTGCCTGGTGTCCTATGTTAATACGTATGGTGCCGGGAGTGCGGCTTTCTTCATCACCGGTCCCGGATCAAAGCCGGGATACGTAATCTGTATGCGGCTCGTGATTCTGTTGTAACTGCGTTTATTCTTTGACTGTATTGTCTTACTAATTTCTGTACTTTCATTTCTGCAGCTCAAACGATGACGGAGCTTCCGATATATCTGTCGGTCGTGACTCCTGCTCCCGAGGCGCCTCCCAAGAAGAACTCTCAGAAACGTCAGGGGCAGCCCTCCGAAGTTGCTCAAGACAAGGCCGCCAAGAAGGCCAAAGCCACGTCCCCTACCCGGACGCCTTTGTCACCTAGAGGTAAGGTTGTCCAAGCACCAGCCGCCTCTCTTTCTAAGGGTAAAGAAGTGTCTGAGGGGCCGTCGTCTCCTCCTCCAGTCTCTCCTCCTACCCTAAAAATCGACCGAGGTCTCGCTTGGGAGAAGGGGCCAAAAACTGAAGAGCTTCAGCTTGCCTTTTTGCCGCCTCGGAAATTTATGAATGCCCTACCGCTGGCTGATATTGACGAGGCCGTGGTTCATGATATCCAGGCACGCCTCTGCCATGGTGTTGGTTTGGCCCAGGCGTATCTGCACTTGAAGGCCAAATATGTGAATAAGTTTGCCGAGGCTCGCCAGCTGCGGAAGGAAAAGAACGAGGCGGTGAAGTCCAAGGAGAGGGCTGAAGGGGACCTCGAGGTCGCGAAGGCGAGCGCCGGGAAGGCGACCGAGGAGCTTCTTCTTTCCAAAGAAGCTTTTGACAAGACTTCCTCGGACTTCGCCGCTCTTCAGAAGGCTTACTCCACAGGCATGGATGCCCTTAAGTCCGTTCAGCTCCAGCGGGCGGATCTATGCTCTGAGTTAGAGCGTTCTAATGCTGCTCTTGGGGAGGAGAAGCAAGCCCGGCTTGACTGTGAGGACATCTTGAAGGAGGCCGCCGCCGACTGCTTTAAAATGGCTATAGCCCAAATCCGCTATCTCAACCCCGAGTTGGAGCTGAAGACGGATGGGTACGATTACTGGGCATATGTGAAGGACGGCGTCTTCCATCCGGCCCCCCTCTCTCCTGCGGATGACTCTGACTCCCTTTTTGAGGAGGATCAAGACGGGTAAGGGGAAGATCAGGGTACCGAAGGAGCCGATGGTGGAGGAGAAGGGAGCTCTAAGTCTGTTCCGGATGCCGAGGTGGCTATTCCGGATGCCGAGGTGGCTATCCCTGGTGCCGAGGTGGTGGCTTCAGGAGATAAAGCTCCCTCCGTTTAATTAATGTAGCTTTATACTTTTTGCACCGGTGGTTTGTACCGGGTTGACTTTGTAGTCTTGTAAAATTGCTACTTTAATTAATTGTATATAAACTTGATTTCAACCAATCAGTTTGTTTTGTCAACTTTATTTAGTTAACATTCTGTTTCTTATGGCCGGGCCAGGGCCTTTATATGCGCAGTATCTGCTAAGTGTTACTTCCGATAGGTTGACTTCGGGAATAGGGGTAGGGGAGTAAACCCGAGCTACCGAGATCCGGAAATGGCTGTCCGGGGATGTTTTTCCAGAATAGGGGCAAAATGTCAGATGCGTAACCGTGGTTTATAAATGCGTGACTGTACATGTCGGCCTGATCGGGACCTGCGTGACAATTCACTTCCCTATTTAGGAGCATTTTTCGATGCATCTAATTTATAATAGAGATAGTGTTTTTACCATCTCGCGACCGGGGCGTGGCAGCCCGGGTGTATATTCCCTTCTGTTGGGATTTTTGTTTGACCGCGGCTTCTTATGCCTCGGTGATATCTTATTTAATCAAACGTATTTGACAACGGGCCTTTTGCTTGATATGAGCCCTGTATCTGAGCCACTACGAGCTGGGAGTCGGTCAGGATTCTGACTTTCTGTGCCCCGTGCTCCTTTGCTTGTTCGAGGCCGGCCAGTACCGCCTCGTACTCTGCCTGGTTGTTGGATGTCGGAAACTTGAGGTGGAGAGAGTGTTCGATGGCAATTCCGTCTGGATTTTCAATTATTATTCCAGCTCCACTCCCCTTTGCATTTGAGGATCCGTCGACGTACACCGTCCATTCTTTGAGGCCGACCTCCCTTTCAGCGTGGGTTGGGGTAAGTTCCCTTACGAAGTCGGCCAAGGCTTGCGACTTTACAGCATGTCGGGCTTTGTAGGAAATGTCGAATTCAGATAACTCTATAGCCCAGCTTGTCATTCGCGGCCAAGTCGGCTTGTGTAGACTTGCCGGATTGGTGGACCGGTACGTACCACGACTTTGTGCCCCGGAAATATGGGCGTAGGCGTCTTGCGCCATCAACAAAGCGAATGCTACCTTCTCCAACTTTTGATATCTGAGTTCCGAGGTCTGCAATGCCTTGCTTATAAAGTAGATCGGTACCTGTTCGGCTTGGGTTTCACGAACCAGAGCGGCGCTTATGGCCTCTTCGGCTACGGATAAGTACAGGAAAACCGTCTCTCTTGAGTCGGGCTTGGATAGGACCGGCGGGGTTGCCAGGCATTGCTTGATCTTTGCGAATGCGGACTCACATTCCGGGTTCCATCCGCCTCGTGTCTCCATCTTCAGTAGTTTGAAGAAGGGTAACACGTTTTCAGCCGACTTAGGTAGGAACCTTGTCATTGCCGCCAATCTCTCGGTTAGCTGCTGTACTTCCTTTTTGTTGGTCGGTGCTTTCATCTCCAACACCGCTTTTCACTTGTCAGGGTTTGCTTCAATTCCTCGGTGTGTCAGCATAAACCCGAGGAACTTCCCTGCCGGGACTCCAAACGCACATTTTGCCGGATTTAGCTTTATTCGGTGCTTCCGCAACTTTTCGAACGTCTGTTCGAGGTCTCGGATGTGGTCTCTTGGCTTCATCGACTTGACGATCATATCGTCAATGTACACTTCTATATTTCGACCGAGCTGGTCTTCAAAGACTTTGTTCATCATCCGTTGGTAGGTGGCCCCGGCGTTTTTCAATCCGAACGGCATGACATTATAGCAATAATTAGCCTTGTCGGTTATGAAGGCCGTCCGTTCTTGATCTTCCGGATGCATCGCTATTTGATTGTATCCGAAGTAAGCATCCATGAAGGATAGTAGTTGAAATCCGGATGAGTTGTCGACCAACCGATCGATGCTCGGCATCGGGTAAGAGTCTTTAGGGCAGGCTCTGTTTAAATTGGTGTAATCTATACATACTCTCCAATTCCCGTTAGGCTTAATGACCATGACCGTATTAGATAGCCATGTGGTGTATTGTATTTCCGGATGAATTCGGCCTCTAATAATTCCTTCACATGCTTTTCTAAGGCGTTACGTCGGTCCCCTGTTTCGTCTCTTACGTGATACCGGGGTCGATCCCGGTTTAATTGCCAACTTGTGACAGCAGAAGGTGGGGTCTATTCCGGGTACTTCTGAGGCCCTCCATGCGAATAAGTCTCGGTTCGCTCTTAGGAACTCACTTAATGTCTCTTTGAGCTCTGGGGTCATTGCGCCTCCTATCTTTGTGACCTGGGTCGGATCTTCCCCCAGGATTAGATCTTCCAACTCCCCTTTAGGCTCGGGTCTTGGATGTTCAGGTTCCTCGTCCCTTATGTCCAATTCCACCACACTGACGGGCCGGCCCTGTAATTTTCCTTTTTCCCCGCCCGAGGTTCTTGCAACACCTTGACCCTGGGATGATGATGCCTTCTCGGTCTTGTTCTCACGCATAGTTTCATAGTAACATTGCCGAGATTCTTTTTGGTCCCCGGTTATGGTGATTACCTGGTTTTTGGAGCTAACCATCTTTAACATTTGATGCTTGGTGGAAACGATCATATCCCAGCTGTGGATGGTTGGTCCGCCCAATATCATATTGTACGGAGAGGGAAGTCGGCCACGATGAATCTTACCCTCTCGGCTTTGAAGGCTTCTTTAGTTTCCAACGTAAGCTTTAGGTCGATGTACCCCTTTGGCCTGGATTGCTCCCCGTTAAAGCCCACAAGTGTTGTCTTGCACGGACGCAAGTCTTCTTTATCCAAGTTCATCCTTTTAAAGGCGTCCCACATGATAATATCCGCTGAACTCCCCGAGTCAACGAAAATCCTTTTCACAAGGCAGTTTGCCAGGATCCCGGTAATTACCAACCCATCTTGGTGTCCCGGCACAACGTCTTTTAGGTCTTTGGAGGTGAACTGTAATGATGGAGGCGTCGGTCGGCCATGGTCATCTTTGAACTTGGGGGGGTTGTTACTGATAGTACCTCCCTCAAGTATTTCTTTCTTTGACTTGTGGTGTCTCCTCCTCCGCCCAAGCCTCTACTGATTACATTGCATCTGTGGTTCATGTCTATTTCCTGGAACTGCTCGTCATCGGAAGATGACTTTCGTCCTATTCCATCGACCTTCCGGTCGTGTGGGGTCGGACTCGGACTTCGACCTCCTTATTTCCTTTTGTTGTTCTTCCGACCCTGTGTTTTTATCAGGTATTGGCGCAACTTACCCTCTCGGATGAATTTTTCAATTGCGTCCACGAGTTCGTAGCATTGATCGTAGTGTGTCCGGTCCTTCATGGAAGTCACAGAACTTTGAATGATCCGTGGTGGGCCGAAACCGTGTGGGCCGAGGTCTGTCAACTTTTTTCATCTTTGTGAAGGCCACTTCTTTCCATAAACGGCCTCGTGAAACATTGAGTGAAGTGTATCTCTCATACCTCGGCTTCTTTTCTAACTTGTCGGTTCTTGGCTTGTTATCCCGATTCTGACTATGGGAGTCTTCCTTACAACCACTCGGCTGATTCTTATTCTGGGGTGGTGTACTTCTTCGTTTGTCATCGCCATTAGTATTGGCGATCTCCATCTGCTCTACTTCCAAATACTGCTTCGCTCGAGTGTTAAACTCGGTGAGAGTGTATACTCGGTTCTTGAAGATGGAATTTGCTAGCCGGGAAGAAGGATCCAAGCCGTCGACGAGGCAATGCACGTGAACGCTTTCCGGGAGGGATCTTACCTGGAGGGCCACCTCCTTAAATATGTCCAAGTATTTTTGTAACGTCTCCCCCCGTTGTTGCTTTATCTTACTTAGGGTATACCGAGATTTGGGTTGTTTCCGGCTAGTTGCGAAATTCAATTCGAATTTTCGCCGAGGTCTTGAAAATCATGGATGGAGCTCCTCGGCGTGTGTGGAGCCGATTTGAGCTGGTCCGATCAATGTGGCCGCGAAAAGCCGACTAATGACCGAGCCTTTGATTTGCCTTACGAACATGAGTAGTTCGAAGGCGTCGAGATGGGCCCTCGGGTCGACACGCCATCATATTTTGGTAAAGAGGCCAGCTCAAATTTGCTAGGGTATGGAGCATTCTCGATTTCTTCCGAGAAAGGGCTGCTATTGTGGCCCGCTATATATTTCACGTGATATTCCGGGGCGAGCCCTTTGGTCGGAGCGACCTCTCTCTGTCTCGGTCCTCGTCATCCGAGGTCTTTCCTAGAAAACGTTTCTTCCGAGCCGACATGTGGTCTCGGGTCTCATCATGCTCAGAGTCTGTTTCTGGAGAGGTTGTTTTCTTTGCATACCGGTTATGCTTTGAATTTTTGGCTGGCCGAGGGCTTCCGTGTTTCTGGGATATCCTTTCTTTCTTTCTCTTCATACCCAGGTCCTGCTCGTGTTCCGACGCTTTAGCATGCCGGAAGTGGTCTTTCATGATCTGTTGCATTACTCTCAAATCTTCTTGACGCTGGAGGTCATGTCGCTTCTCCATATTCTCCATCCTCCTCAGCATTGACTCCTGTGTGTTATGGAGGAGGAGGAAGTCTGGGTTTGGTGTGTCGTTGCATTTATCTCCCTGCGGAGGGGACGAGGCTGTGTCTGACACACTGTTCCTATCCTTGCTATGATTGTTATTGGGAATATCCTCGGTAGGGGAGGTCCTTGAGTCATTGCCGCCGACTTGCTTGACTCGGCTGCGCACGCGATGGACTTTCCCGGTGAGGGTTCCGACTGCAGCTTCTAGTAGTAGCCATTGCTGTTCACGGGGATCGAAGTTTACGGTCCCCACGGTCGGCGCCAATGTTCCGGTGTGGAACTAGATGTCCAGCCCGGATGGCTGGTGATTTGATCTTGGATTGAGTTGCTTGTGCCGGAATATCTAAGAGTAGAGATATCCCGGTGAGCGATGAATCATTGGACACAAGGCCTTTCGCCCAAGGGGGAGGGGGTATGTGTTCAGTGGGGTTTGTGTTGTGTAGTACATAAAGTAAATAGCTAGAGTTAGAACGTGTGCACCTTGGTGCTTTTCCCCTTGTATTTATAGGGTGTTTCACGGTATCTTAATTGCACAATCTATCATATCCCTAGATTATGGATATGATAGATTGCCCCATGATTATAGGGGAACCCGGGATACTCGACATCCCTCTATTGGGCCGTTCCCTGGCTGGGCCGAGGTTCGGGCGTGCCTCTGTTGGGCCGTCCCCTAATTGGGCCGTGGGTCAGGTCCGTAACATTACCGAACTTAAAATAACAAATCTCTAAATAGTTAGAAATATACCTCTTTCCAGGTTTTTATTATTTTAAAAAACTTTAAAAATCACAAAAAATATTATAATATATTTATTTTTAAAGATGTAATTTTTCATGAAAGAAACTTAAACAAACAGAATACATCAATCCCTAAATAAAAATGAAAAATACTAAAAATTTAAAATTTTTGTATATCCATAAAAAATGTTATAAAATGAAAAACAGTAAAATTGGAAAGTTTTAAATAATAAATTCTTAAATTCTGTTAATATCACGGGAATATCAATTCCTAAATAAAAGCCAATCGAACGAACATCAATTGATAACTAACCGTCAAAATAGTTAAAATGGGGTTAGAGAAAATGTGAAGAGTTTGATAAGATTTAATTTCATAATCAAAGATTTATATTTTAATTTTTATCCTTCAAAACAATTATAATTTTTAAGATTCTTATTAATAAATATTTATTTAACTTGGCCTGATTAAATCTAAATATACTCTTATTAGTTTGACCTTTTCTTCATTAAAAAAGAAGTCATAAGTAAAACCTAAATAATCCCTTCTTCCATTCTATCACCTTTCCGCCCCTTGCTCGCTGAGTCTCGCCTCCAAGCTCTTGCTGCCCCCCTTTATCCGACCTAGTCCTCCGTTGCTCTGACCGTCTCTCGCTGTCGACCTCCTCACCGGCGATTTCATTCATTCCCCTATTTCTTAACAAAACGGTATCTTATCTTATCACAATGATCTTATCTAATCAGTTATACCAAATATTGATTTTATTTGATACCTAATTAGACGCATTCACCTTCTCCATCTACCTATTTCAGTCTTTCAGACCAAGTCCGACCATCAGAAGTTGAAAATCCTAGTCGGAGAGAACCTTCCGACACCGACGATGTCAACCCTACCACCACCGATTCGTTGCGAACAATCCTACGCCATGAAAATAAGGGAAGACCACAACATACCTTATATTCCCTACGATATCTTAGCTAACATTCTCAGAAGGTTTCCTGTGAAATCCCTAATCCGATTTCAGTGTGTAAGCAAAGATTGGGAAAATCTCATCAAGTCTCCGTCTTTTATTCGTGACTGCCTCCACCACACGAGTCGTCCAACCCTTTTGCTCCTCCTCTCACAGTTCGCCCTCACGCCACGTTACCGCTTTCAGTTACTGGATCCTCGAAGCAAGCAAGTCCTTGAAATTCAAAATCCACCTTTCATCGACTCCTGCCTTGATCTTAATATCGTGGGTTCCTGCAATGGCTTGGTCTGTCTTCAAGTGTTTAATGAAAATTATGCTTTGTCTCTTCCTTGCAGCTCAAACAACAATGGTTTGTCTACCCTTTACCTTTTATTGTGGAATCCAGCGACTAGACAGTTTAGAAAGGTGCCCAGAACCATGGAGAATTTTAACTTTCATCACCGCTTCGGATTTGGGTTCAATCCTACTGACAATGATTACAAGATAGTGAAACTAAAGTCTCGTTCTGCCGTTAATCCAGTGGAAGTTTACTCATTAAACTCCGGGTCATGGGAAGAAGTAGAATTTGAAAACTCAGATGGCAAAATTTGGATTAGTAGCTGTCAAAATGTCGCTGTTAATGGTGTTTTGTATTGGTTGGGTGGAAAACAGAGACGGGGTGATGATTATGATTATTATAGTATGGTTGTTTCAATCGACCTAACAAACCAAGTGTGTACCTCAATACCATTGCCTGATTTAGGATCTCAAAAAAGTAGAAGAACTGAGCTTATTTTGTATTTGCTATTACTATATCTTTGATTCATTTGTGGGTGATGGAGGAGGATACAAGTGCGTCTAGGGGAAGATGGATATGGACTAAAAAATATACTTGCATCTTTTGTTCAGCAAGGTTATCTCCATCTGAGTTATATGCAGTAACTATTTGGAAGAATGAGATTGTCTACCGTCCTAAATGTATCTATGATGATGCTGATGGAACAACAAGATTTTGTCGCCTCGATCTCACTACCAATGAGTTAAAGGAGTTTGTTATTAAAAATGGCCGCTACGATGCCCGTATATATAATTATGTGGAAAGTCATGTTTCAGTTGCCAACATAAACCATAGAGAACATTAAACCTAAATTTTACTTTGTTTAAACATTTTTTGTGGAAATAAATTCATAATAATTTCTCATTTTGTATCTGTAGTTGTTGAATTCTTTTGGTGAAACCATGCACTATGATATTTATCAGGTCGTTTAGTTTTCTTCTTGGTTGCTAGTGTATGATTTATTTTGGATTTGCTACTTCAGGTAATATACCAATGGTTTTATCACATGGGATTAGAGTTAATAAAAGTAATTAATGGAGCAATTTTCACTTTCTTGTATTTAATTGGGATGTAACTTCTATGATCCCCAATAAATTGGGAGATACTCTCTCTAATTCTTAATATAATCCATACTTATCTAGTTTAATTAGATTAAGTTAGTTAATATGCTTTTTAATATGATTTTTTTTTTTTTTAAAAAAAAAACCACAATTATCTTGCTTAATTCCCTCCACCTTGGTTGTTGTTGAAAGAGCATTAATAGGAGTAAATTAGGAAAAGATTGACAAATATAATCCATATAAATTGTTGTTTATGAGTGTGTATACATTGTCGTGAACTTTCTATACGGCATTGTTGAATAAAAAGAAGGAAATTATAGGGTATATAATAAGTATATTCAAGAAAGAGTCACGATGCATGATCATATGCTCGATCAACCGAAGCTGTTGTAGCAAAACTCAAAAACCCTTTAATATTAAGGACCTGCTGCTAGTAGAGCCAGCATCATCTTTTTTGTGATGATGAATGACAAAAGGGATGGAGTCTGTGGAAAGCATAGAGCAGAAACAATTTGTCATACATGGACTAAAATAGGTTAAACATTACTAGGCCTGCTTTCCCCATAAAACCTTTGGACATGGATGGAGTAGAAATACATTTACTAAATCAGAATAAAGTAGTGTTTAATAGCAGCTCAACAACCATTTAATTTGTGAGTTGGCAACAAATTGGGTAACATAAACACTATGCTGTAACTTCCCGTTAAACAGAGACAAACAGCCATTCATTTGAAGAAAATTCTTCAAATATTTGCTACACTCTTCACCAATTTCTTATTCCATCTCCAAATCTTCAATTCTAATAATCTAAAAGAGTAAGGATTTGTCATCTTTAAATTTTGTATTTTGTAAATTGCTAGTTGAAGAAATTTCCCTCTTGATTCATCAATCACAAAGTATAGAAATATCTATTAATTTTGGAACCCCTAAGAACACTCCAGTTCTAACTGAAGAACTGACTGTTCGGAAAGTTTTAACAAATCATTGATGGTAAAATAAAGTTCATTCATGGAGATACTTCTCGTAATTTTATGACCTCTAAAGACCAATTTGAAGAAATTTCCCTCTCATCAATCACAAAGTATAGAAATATCTATTAATTTTAATCCTTATGAAATGAAGATATATTAATCAAAGGCAGTTTAGAAACCGAGTATGATCAGTTTAGAAACCGAGTATGATCCAGTACTATGACTGCGCAGTGCGCACCAAGATCCGCGAAGAAGATAATATCGGTGATCTATCAAATATCTACATCTACAATGATTTTTATATTTATTTATTTCATTCCATTTCCTCTAAATCCGAGCTCAACAAAAATTTTAAATTGGCAAACATGCCACAAAACTAACCTTCGGGACTCATGACATTGACGATGCAGGACTCATCCTTCCCATCTCCATTATTCTTCACGCCTCCATCAACAACTACTTACATAGGGTTTACCGGGATCGATTTCACTCATTCCTGCAACAACGGGTACAACGTGATTTAGGGGCCGACACTTGCATCTTTGATTTATACCAAAAACAACATTTTCCTTTTCATTTTTAATTAATTCATTTTAAGGGTGAAATAGATATTTCTCATTTCTTTCCCAACTGCTATCTCTCAATTTTCATCATACCAAACACAACATCTTCCCTCACTCCTCAAAATTTTAAATTCATTTCCTTTCCTTTACTTTCAATTCCTTTCCCTCATCAAACTTTCCTTGTACCAAACGAGCGTGATCATCAAACTCGGACCGTAAACTAGCAAATCGACCATGAAACTGTGGCGAAAAAGCATAGAAATCAGGGTTAGCAGAGACATTTTTGTTTTTAAAACTTTGAGTGAAGACGTTTACAGACAGAGAAAGAGAGATATGGAGAGAGAAATGGGAATATGAGGTCGAATACTTTGAGCATCGTCAGCTTCAGCGTCGAAGACTCCGAGCTTGAAGACGAGTTGCAGAGACATAGAGAGAACATAGGAGGTGAAGCTTTCTTTGTCCTCTTGCGCATGTGGTTGCTTGAGCTTGTATGATCACCATTGGTGAGGTTAGAGTTGGACTTCAAGGAAGGAGCCACAACTGAACGGCTGAAATGCAAGAGAGAAATGAAGAGAAAACACTCAAACAAAGAGTGAACCTTGAAATCTTGTGGAAGAAGTGAAAACAATATTCAATGGACAATATAGTGGTCAGAAAATTTAATTCCCCAAGGACGATAATAATGACATGCATGAAGAAGTGAAAAGACCCTTCACGGAGTACTTTGTTTTATTCAATAGACATAGAGTAGTCATACATCTTTTTAACTAGAGGATAATAGCTATTAAAGGAAATTATTATTATTATTTATAATTTCATATTAATAAGCCTTAAATCCTCACTTTCTCACTAGTTTAGCTCTGGTTTGACTCCGGTCCGACCCATTAACCCTTAACCCAGTACCCTAACCGATTCAGTCACCGGTCTGATTTTAATAACCTTGAAAACGAGTTGATAGTGGGATTGTAAATAGTCTTGAAATGTTATATATGAATTTGAAGACAAATGTTTTAGGCCTTGTCATACTTTTTGAAGGCCTCAGACTTGGGCCTGAAAGAGTAGGCCTTAAATATTTGATCCAGGCCCAAACCCAAACGTAGCTTACCCAATTTCCACCCCTAGTCATACTTTCTTATATCTTGATTATCTTCTTCCCTACTTCATCTTCAAAGTTCAGACGCATACCGGATACCAGTCGGTTGTAATGGATGGAAAGATCTCTTCAAGACTAAATCATTCATCTAAGATCATTTTATCCATTCCAGGGGTAATAATCCAAATGAATAGTGCTTTGTAATTATATAAGCTCTATTCTAGTTGGGATCACCAGTACCAGTTCCAGTGTTGGCATGGTCTCTCTTGAAAATGATAGGCTTGCTGCGTTTTGGTAACATCCTATAAGGCGTCTTTCCATGGCATGGTCTGTCTCGAAATCAATAGGCATGCTGCACTTTTGTAACATCTTATAAGGTGTCGTCTTTCATCCACCTGAACCTAGCTCTGATACCAAATGTAACATCTCAATGCCTCGCTCTTCATATTGTTTGCTTTGGGATCCTATGTACCCCTAGCTCTGCTACCAAATATAACATCCCAGCACCTCGCTCTTGATATTGTTTGCTTTGGGATCCCATGTACCCTGACGGTTTTAAAACGCGTCAAGAGGGAAAGGTACCCATACCCTAATAGGGCGTCTTTTGTTCCCCTTTCCAGCCAATGTGGGATTTTTGCTAGTAATCCGAACTTGCCTTTGATACCAAATGTAACATCTCAGTGAGTCGCTAGCTTTAAAACGCATCAAGAGGGAAATGTATCTAGACCCTTATAAGGTGTCTTTCGTTCTCCTTTCTAGCCGATGTGGGTTCTTACAATCCACCCCTAGGGCCTAGCATCCTTACTGGTACAGCGACTCAAACTTAGCTCTGATACCAAATGTAACATCCTAATGCCTCGCTCTCGATATTGTATGCTTTCGGATCCCATTACCCCTCACAGTTTTAAAAAGATTAAGGTATTTAGACCTTTACAAGGCATCTTGTAGGATCTCACAATCTACCTTCTAGGGGCCCTGCGTTCTTATTGAGACAACAACCCGAGCTTGATTCTGATACCAAATGTAATATCCTAACATCTCGCTCTCGATATTTTCCACTTTGGAGACCCGTTACCCCTCATGATTTTAAAACGTGTCGGAAAAAGGTATCCAGACCTTAATAAGGCATCTTTTATTCCCCTTTTTAGCCGTTGTGGGATCTCACAGTCTGAACCTTCTCATTTGCTCTGGAATTGCACTACTAGAGAGGACCGTTGTTTTCTAGAACGATGTATGATTTTAAACGTTGCATTGCTTTAGGATTTGGAGTTTGTCCCTTGCTTAATGATTACAAGTTTGTGACAACTGGTTATAAAATAAAGGTTAGTCATGCTGAAGTTTATTCACATAGTATAGGATTATGGAAAAAAAATAGATTTTGAAATGCAGACATGCCTTTATCCTCAATAGTTCTCTTTAAACGAAGCTATATTTTTTTTTTTTTTTTTGGGTGAAGAAGTTTTCGTTTCCTTTGACTTAGCATTGGAAGTGTTCAAAGAGATGTCATTACTTGCTTTAGACTGTGAAGAAAAAAATTGCTGGGTATGACAATAAAGTGACTATGATTGGTGTTACGGAGTATGGGACTAGATGTTCTTTTGTTGAATTGTGGGTGATGAAGGAGGGAACATGTGCTACAGGGGAGTTGGGGTTGGACTAAGAAACATAAAAGTAGGATTTATACCTCTTTTTTTATTCCATTAACCATGTGGGGTAATGAAATCGTTTGCTTGAGAGATGTTACTGAAAATGAAGAAGAGGAGGATAAAAAAAGGTGGATAGTTATGATCAATGTCTCTACTAATAAGTCTAAGTTCTTAGACATCGAATTTTCTTCCATTAAGCATGCTTTCAGATATGTGGAAAGAATGATACTAATTAGCAACCTTCATACTAAAGAGCCCTAATCACAATCCAAGAAAAAGAAGAAGAAGCAGAACCTGTGTAAAAGCCCAAGCACGGTCCGCTTTGGCACATAAGGCCTCGCGAGGTCCATTTTGGCACACAAGGCCTCACAGTCGAGGCTTGGCTCTGATACCAATTGTAATAGAACGACTCGAGCCCTAGATCTAATACCAACTGTAACAGCTCAAGCGCTCACATGTGGATATTGTCCGCTTTGGCACACAAGACTTCACGGTCGAGGCCTGGCTTTGTTACAGTTAGCAGCCCTTGTGTAATAGCCCAAGCGCGATCTGCTTTGGCACACAAGGCCTCATAGTCGAGACCTGGCTATGTTACAGTTACCGGCCCTTGTGTAATAGGCCAAGCGCGGTACGCTTTGGCACACAAGGCCTCACGGTCGAGGCTTGACTCTGATACCAACTGTAATATAATGAGTCTTTGGCACGCAAGGGTTTCATGGTCGAGGCTTGACTCTGATACCAACTGTAATATAATGACTCGAACCCTGGCTTTGCTTGACTCTGGTATGACAATGATTTAGTATCTTATTGATATTTAATTTACTTCAACCAAATTTTGTATCCATATCATCCTACATTCCTACTAACCATCTTTATCTATTCTATTCTAATCCAAAGGTCAATTTAGGAAAAAAAAATCACATCAAATTTAATGGTACTATTGGATTATCTTAAAATTTACCCAAATTAAAATAGCCTAAAAAATCTATAAATACTTAGAAATATACCTCTTTCTAGGTTTTTATTATTTTTAAAAAAATTTAAAAATCACAAAAAATCTTATAATATATTTATTTTTAAAAAATGTGATTTTTTATGGAAAAAAATATATTAAACAAACAGAATACATCAATCCCTAAATAAAAATGATAAATACTAAAATTTAAAATTTTAGTATATCCATAAAAGAATGTTATGAAATGAAAAAAGAGAGTAAAATTTGAAAGTTTTAAATAATAAATTCTTAAATAAACTGTTAATACCACGGGAATATCAATTCCTAAATAAAAGATTTATATTTTGATTTTTTATCCTCCAAAACGATTAAATCTAAATATACTCTTATTAATTTGACCTTCTTCAATAAAAAAAAAAAAGGAGTCATAAGTAAAACCTAAATAATCCCTTCTTTCATTCTATCACCTTTCCGGTCCCTTGCTCGCTGAGTCTCGCCTCCAAGCTGTGGCTGCCACCCTTTATCCGACCTAGTCCTCCGTTGCTCTGACCGTCTCTCGCTGTCGACCTCCTCACCGGCGATTTCATTCTTTCCCCTATTTCTTACAAAATGGTATCTTATCTTATCACGATGATCTTATCTAATCAGTTATACCAAATATTGATTTAATTTGATACCTAATTAGACGCATTCACCTTCTCCATCTATCTATTTCAGTCCAAGTCCCACCATTAGAAGTTGAGAACCCTCGTCGGAGAGAACCTTCCGACACCGATGATGTCACCCCTACCACCACCGATTGGTTGCGAACATTCCTACGCCATGAAAATAAGGGAAGACCTCAACAAACCTTATATTCCCTACGATATCTTAGCTAACATTCTCAGAAGGCTTCCTGTGGGATCCCTAATCCGATTTCAATGTGTAAGCAAAGATTGGGAAAATTTCATCAAGTCTCCGTCTTTTACTCGTGACTGCCTCCACCACACCAATCGTCCAACCCCTTTGCTTCTCCTCTCACACCCCGCCCTCACGCCACGTTACCGCTTTCAGTTATTGGATCCTCGAAGCAAGCAAGTCCTTGAAATTCAAAATCCACCTTTGATCGACTCCTGCCTTGATCTTAATATCGTGGGTTACTGCAATGGCTTGGTCTGTCTTCAAGTGTTAAATGAGGATTATGTTTTGTCTCTTCCTTGCAGCTCAAACAACAGTGGTATGTCTCTCCCTTACCTTTTATTGTGGAATCCAGCGACTAGACAGTTCAGAAAGGTGCCCAGAACCATTGAGGATTTTAATGTTCGTCACTGCTTAGCATTTGGGTTCAATCCCATTGACAATGATTACAAGATAGTGAAACTAAGCTCTAATTTTGCCGTTAATCCAGTGGAAGTTTACTCATTAAACTCCGGGTCATGGGAAGAAGTAGAATTTGAAAACTTAGATGGCACAATTTGGATTAGTAGCTGGAACAAAGTCGCAGTTAATGGTGCTGTGTATTGGTTGGGTGTACAACACAGGTGGAGTGATGATTATGTTTATAATCTGGTTGTTTCAATCGAGCTAACAAACCAAGTGTGCACCTCAACACCATTGCCTGATTTAGGATCTAAAAAAAGTATTAGATGGCCTGAGCTTATTTCGTATGAGAACAAACTTGCTGTGCTTGATATTACTAAATCTTCTTTGATTAATCTGTGGGTGATGGAGGAGGATACAAGTGCGTCTAGGGGAAGATGGATATGGACTAAAAAATATACTTGCAGCTTTTGTTATGAGATTTTCTCCCGTCCTAAAAGGATCTATGAGGATGCTGATGGAACAACAAGATTCGATGAGTTTATGGAGTTTGTTATTAATTATTGTGACCGCTACAATGCCTGTATTTATAATTATGTGGAAAGTCATGTTTCAGTTGCCAACATAAACCATAGAGAACTTTAAACCTAAATTTTACTTTGTTTAAACATTTTTTATGGAAATAAATTCATAATAATTTGTCATTTTGTATCTGTAGTTGTTGAATTCTTTTGGTGAAACCATGCACTATGATATCACTTATCAGGTCGTTTAGTTTTCTTCTTAGTTGCTAGTGCATGATTTATTTTGGATTTGCTACTTCAGGTAATATACCAATGGTTTCATCACATGGGATTAGAGTTTTTTTAAAAAGTAATTAATGGAGCAATTTTCATTTTCTTGTATTTAATTGGGATGTACCTTCTATGATCCCCAATAAATTGGCAGATACTCTCTCCAATTCTTAATATAACACATATTTATCTAATTTGATTAGATTAAGTTAGTTAATATGACATTTTTTCCTTTCTTTCTAAAGCACCATAATTATCTTGCCAATTCCCTCCATCTTAATTGTTGTTGAGGAAGTAAATTAGGAAAAGATTGACAAGTATGAGAAATATGTCTTATATTTTAAGATCAAGATCAAGACGGTTTGAGTTAGTGTTCTAGAAGCATGTTAACACACGTTAAGATAAAACTCCTCTCACATATTTATTTCGTACACCATAAATCACGTTGATAAGTATATATTTTATGATTAAATAGGTGTATATTTTATGAGAATTAGTTGGATTTATTGATATTATATACCTATTTAATTATCTTTAATATACTTTACTATCATTATAGGATAAAAAGATATTTGATATAAAATCTACTTATTTCCTATTATATTTTGCAGGAAATATTAGTTGATTTGGAAAGAAGTATAAAAAGCAATTAAGAGGATATGCAATCAGCCAAACTCGATGGTCCCACGCAAGAAAAATAGAAACAAAATCAATTGCGTGACCTGATGGAGTTGATTACAAGATATAAGATATCTTTTTAATAAGAAAAGGAGAATCAGTGACCCATGGCCTAAGTTATATTTAGGTTATATATATGAAGAAAGGGAGAAGCAAAGAGGACGGAAGAGGGACGAAGGAGCAAAATAGGGAACGAGGAAGCAGAGGAGTAGGGGCTGAGCGTTTTGGTTCTCCTCATCATCTCCACGGAAGGACGGAAGGACTGTGGAGGCGACAGAGAGACTTGTCTTTCTTCTTCTTCTCTTTATTTTGAAATATGAATTTCTTGTTTTTGTAATGGATTTTCTTATAGCCATGTGTGGCTAATTGGTTTTGCAACCTAGAGGACCTATGAACTTGTTTGGGTTCTAGAGATTATTCTCACTATTAGTTTTGCTTAATTTTATTTCAGTTTATTTAATCCTGTGTTTATTGTTATTGCTTATTGATTGATCACCATTGAGCATGTTTTGGGGATTTAGGGTTGAACTTGGAAGAGGGAATCCTAAATTGACCATGGGAATAAATAATGTGAAATTAGGTTTAAATTTAATGTGAAATTAGGTTTTAATCTAATTTGCGTCTAGGATAGGAATATACCTAGAAGCTCCGCATAATTACATTAGAGTGAGCCCATCTAAAACACATCTTATTTAGTTGTGTGAGGCATTACATAATTAATTAAGATAGGTATATAAATGGATCGGAAGGCATTTATGGACATTGATACTCTAGATTAGTTGAGTAAGTTAAGTCAAAATTAATTTAGTGGGGATAAAATCTAGGAAACAAATAAGGGATTAGTGACTCTAGGTTGCTCGTTCACTAGTGTGGTAGTTTCTTCGTTTTAATTTTAATTTCTTTTCTCTTCATTAAATTTAATTTGGTTGCTCAAAACGAAATTATGAAATTAATGCTTAACTGAAGTTGTGGGTACTAAGTCTTCGTGGGAACGATATCTTACTTACTCTTTATTACTTGATACGGCCCGTGCACTTGCGGAGTTTTTAGGCTATAAAGTTTTGCCCTATCACACGTTATAAAAGCAATTTCTATCGCTAACCCAAACAAGCACTAACGAAGCCTAACTCTACAACAAAGGTGACATCCTCTGACTCCCTCACAAAAAGCTTCTTCATGTCCCCTCCTCACTCTTGCCTTCTTCTATTTGCTTGTTCTGCTATGGTTTGGCTTCGTTCCTTTCCCTCGCCAAACTGTTATGACTCCCCGGTGTACTAGATTTATTCTTTTGGGAGAATCATATAAAGACAATTGAAATAAGAATATCTTATATAAGGCTGGTAAGTATAACAAATTGTAAATTAGGTCCATGAACCCAATCTAGAATATTTAAATATGGGGTTAGTTTTCAATGATAACCCTAACCATGATAAAAAGAAAAGAAAGCAAGAAGTCAGATGTGAACAAGAGATAGAGCGTTGGTAGAGGAGATAGCTGGACGTTACACAACGCCACGGGTGAAGAGCGAATAACAAGAGCACATCACCATGAACTTCCGATCTTCTCTTTGGTTGCCTCCGACTTTCGTTGTTGCTCCTCCGGTGACCTTCCCTATGTTACACACCGCTGATTGGCGACTGTGGAGAGTGAGGAGCAGCGGTGGATTGAGAAAAAAAAAAAAAGGGAGAGCGAGCCGCGAGTTCAAGACTTGACAGCGCGCCACCTGTGGTTTCTTTCCCTCTTTTAGTCCGTCGTTCTTCACCGTTCAACACCACCACTTTCTTCCTCTTTCCTGCGTAGAGACACATATTCGAGATCTCTGAAGCATGGCACCACGATTTTGAAACCCACCGGATCTTCTCTTTTCTACTTTGTTGGCCACCTTGAAGAGCTCAGAATTCTTCCAAAGCATGGTTTTGTCCTTCCTCTAAACTCTCTAGTGAGCTTGCTTTTCCAGATTACAATGAGTTCCTTTCATGGCCAAATTTACTCTTTTTTTTTAATAACTATGGGTATAGAGGTAATTTGGCCTAAATTCTAAATCCCTAATTATGTCACATAACCTAATTAATAATTTGTTAAGTTTAGAATTTGGTAATTCAACCGTCTCTATATGAGATTTTTCCTATTCTTTTTTGCCCAAATCTGGTTTTGTTTCCAAAATATAGTTTTCAGAGTTTTGTGTGTGTGTGTGAGTGTGTTGGGGAGGGAAGAGGAATAATCACCAGGCCTATAAAAATTATCTAATTTGATTTTTTTTTTCATATGTAGTTTTTCATGTATATATGTTTTTTCTATGTTTGAAAATAGACCAAACTAGGCTTTGATTGAATAGTCTTGAGTGCTTAAAGCTAGAGCAGAAGATCGAGGAATGTTTGAGAGGGAGGATAACGAAGGAGAAGGGGAAGGGGAATTTTTTAAAGGAGCTTTTTTTTTTTTGATAACATGAAGGGTTTCCCTTTTGGAGGCTTAGACGCAGAAGGTTTGACCAAATCTCACATGAGTATTAAAATGGAAATTAAGTCATTGAATATGTGAAATTGATTAACTTTTTTCTTTAATAATGGGTGTTGAAAAAAAAAAGTCTTTGGTACCTTTTCTCTTGCCTATCAATAGGAGCAAAATTGAAAACAATCATTCACTACTCTAGGCTGGATAAATAAATTGAAAACTTTAATTGCTTTCCATATCCCTGCAATATAGCTTTATAACATTTTTAATTATCAAACCATAAAGAAAAAGATTATAGATTTTAGTTGGAATCCGTGTAAACAACAAAGTAAATTATGACTTTCATGAGTCGGAGTCGTTTAGTGAGTTTGCAAGATGGAGTGGCGTAAAAATGAAAAGATAATTAGAATAAGAATATACAAGTTAAAAATTAATAAACATTTAAATCAATCAAAGATAAAATAAAATACACTAATAACTAGCTAGTACCTATTAGTTTAAAAACCCAACATTAAAATCAGAGGGAAGTACAAGGAGATGATAAAAAAAATTTTAGGGGCCTAATTAAAAGTCAGGTGAAACTATAAGCACAAAAAACCGATAAAAAATGAAAAAAAAAAACATTTGTGTAAACCTCAAGTGAAACTAGAAAGACTTAGGAAGCAGCTCCTCTTATTTTCCTTTTTTCCCCTTTTCTTGTCAGTATCTCATCATCGGGATTATTCAAATTTAATATTTAATATTATTATATAATTTTTCCTTTTTTTAATTTTGTTTGATCAAGAGGTTATGGGTTCAAACCTTGGAAATGGCCTCTCTACTTGTTGGAGTAAAGACTTAATACATCTGACCCACCCAAATTTTACTCGGTAGCCTTGTACACTGGGCTGTTCGACCTGGCTATCACCCAAGAGGGGGGTGAATTAGGTGTCTGATAAAACTTTAGGAACTTTAAGAAATCTTTTCGCAACTTACTGAAAGCAGTTCGTATGAAAGTAATACTTTATAAAGCGATAGGCATTCAAACATATATGCTGGAAATATATGAGTTTAGGGAAGAGAATATGCAAACTATGATTTATCATGGTTCGGCCAATCCTAGACCTACATTCAGTCCTCAAGCTTCACTTGAGATTTTCAATCCACTATCCTCTTGTTTAATTTAGGCACAAGAGAAGCTTATACAACTTGATTACACGCTTGATAGGACAAAACTTTAAGCCTAAAACTCCGCAAATATATGGGCCGTACCAAGTAATAAAGTGATAAGAAAGACATCGTTCCCACGAGGAATTTGTATCATAAACTTTAGTTAAGCATTAATTGGACATTTTTGTTTAAATTGAGCAAGCCAAATTGAATTTAATTAAAGGAAAAGAAATTTAAATCAAAATAAGCAAACTACCACAAATATTAAATGAGCAACCCAGAGTCACTAATCCCTTATTAGCTTCATAAACCTTGATTTTACTAATTTAATTAGCCTTAATATCAATTTTATTAATCTCGAGTTTAAATAGCTATAAGTGTCTATCGGTCCACTTACAACCCTCTCTTAAGTATAACTTGTTATGTCTAACATAGTTACTCAAGAGGCAACACAAATCGAACACACTCTTCAACAATTATATGGGGCTATTAGGTATATGTCTATCCTAATCGCAAATTAAATCGTAATCTAATCCCATATTACTTAATCTGAGAGCTTAATTAAAATTCCCTTCGTCAAGGTAAATCCTAATTCTCAAATTCATATTTAATGATGGCCAATCACCAAATAGATAAAGCTAACACAAAATTAAGTAACCAAAATTAATATTAATTATAGCTAATTAATAAAAACAAAGTCTAATCCACACCTATAAGTTCAAAGTTCCTCTAGGTTGCAAAATTTAGTGGTCTTTCGTGGTTATTATTTGAATAGGAAATTTATATTGTTGAAAACCGGGGATTGATAATTGGATTTAACTTAACCGCTATGAAAGATTCTTGGTTTTATTCTTTTGTACTTGCAAACAAATTATACAGCTTTGTTTGAGTTCCTCTCTTGTAAATTGTGTGATGTTGAAGCATGTCAATTGCTCCAACCAATTGGAAACAGAATCGAGAAGGCAT
Organism: Acacia melanoxylon; assembly: GCA_019022615.1. NCBI lineage: Eukaryota > Viridiplantae > Streptophyta > Magnoliopsida > Fabales > Fabaceae > Acacia > Acacia melanoxylon. Next base: position 3,311,127 of record JAFJYJ010000010.1, read on the forward strand.
CAAGATGTTGTAGAGCGGGGCCTTAACTATGTCCTTTTCCTAAGTTATAGTTTGGGGTCTACATACTACAGTTACTTTATTGTTTATGTGTTAAGTAACAAATTTACCTTGGAAGTTTTTCTTGTCTCAATGTTGTCCCGTAAGTTTTAAAACGTAGCAATGTTGTTCATTTCCGTTAAAAAGTTAATGGTCAACGTAAGTTTTTTAATGAAATAGGATAATATTGCTATGTTTTCAAACTTCCGGGGCAACATTAAGACAAAAAAAACTTCTAGAACAACATTGCTCTTGGGTCTATACTTCTGGAGCGGATTTGCTACTTAAACATTTATTCATGCAATTGTGATTTTTCCTAAGGTATAGCTAGGGCCCAATGTTCAAAGATCAAATATCAACAAGTGGATGATCTTTTCTTTCTCTTTTGTTGCATTCAGTTTTGGTGGAAAGCGGTGTTACGAGAGACAATGTTTAGGAACTTAAGCATTCAGAAATAATTAGAATTGGTCGGTAAGAATAAGGAAGTAATGAAATATGTATGGCTATTTGTTTCTTTCATATTTAAGTACTTTTTTCTGAATTGGAGTTAAACTAGTGTGATGTTAGTTTTTCATTATTCATTACAAGTTGTCAAAAACTCTACAGGTACTTAATAGCTTTAATTAGCTTCCTTTCCCACTCCACTATTCAACATTTCTCATTGAAGAACTTTTTATTCACTGAGATGTCATTGATTCCCCCCTTTTTTCCCGATATGATAATGATTTAATCTTTTATTAATATTTAATTTATTTTAACAAAATTTTGTGTCCATATCTTCCTACATTCCTAGTAACGATCTTTATCTATTCTCATTTTCTAATCCAAAGGTCAATTTAGAAAAAATTCATATCAAATTTAATGGTATGTATCGGATAATCTGAAAAGTAACCCAAATTCAAATAGCCTAAAAAATCTATAAATAGTTAGAAATATACCTCTTTCCAGGTTTTTTATTATTTTAAAAAACTTTAAAAATCACAAAAAATCTTATAATATATTTCTTTTTTAAAAATGTGATTTTTCATGAATTTTTTTTTTTTTTTTTTAAGCAAACAGAATACATCAATCCAAAAATAAAAATGAAAAATACCAAAATTTAACATTTTAGTATATCCATAAAAGAATGTTATAAAAATGAAAAATAGTAAAATTTGAAAGTTTTAAATAATAAATTCTTAGATAAACTGTTAATATCACGGGAATATCAATTCCTAAATAAAAGCCATTGAAAATCAATTGATAACTAACCGTGAAAATAGTTAAAATGGGGTTAGAGAAAATGTGGGGAGTTTGATCAGATTTAATTTCATAATCAAAGATTTATATTTTATTTTTATCCTTCAAAACAATTATAATTATTAAGATTCTTATTAATAAATATTTATTTAACTTAATTTCTTTCTCTTATTACCCAACCAAATCCCTAATTTCCCAAATTTCCTATGGAGAACCCTGACTCTGCCATCAATTTGGCCTTCCCACTGTCCTCCATGGGAATCCCGAATCCCTTCTATCTGTGAAATGACTAAAAGCCACCGAATCCCGAATCCCTCCTTCTTGTGAAATTGGCTAAAAGCCACTGAATCCCGAATCCCTCCTACTTGTGAAATTGGCTAAAAGCCACCGAATCCCGAATCCCTCCTTCTTGTGAAATGGCAAAAAGCCACCGAATCCCGAATCCCTCCTTCTTGTGAAATGGCTAAAAGCCACCGAATCCCGAATCCCTCCTTCTTGTGAAATGGCTAAAAGCCACCGAATCCCGAATCCCTTTTTTATCCCAATCTGAATAAAAGTTGCATTCCCTTTCAAGTTATTTACTCTGATGTTTAGGGCCCTGCTAAGGTCTCATCATGAATGTACTCAAATCGAATATGTATCTTTCATTGATGAATGTACTCGAATATATATCATTTATTGATGAATGAACTCGAATGCTTTGGATCTCATTACTCAAGACCATTGCAAATTAATGTACTCGAATCGAATATGTATCTTCATTGATGAATGTACTCGAATATGTATCTTTTGTCGATGAATGTACTCGAACCTTTGCAAAAGAAGAACTTTGGTTGTCTATCTCTATGCCTCCTGTTCCAGCATCTTCTCAAGAAAAGTGTTTGAAGAAGTGATTGTCAAGTTGGTCATGACCAACATTCATGCACCAACTTGAGGGGGAGTGTTGAAGATATGAATTGAATTTGAATTATTGTTATTAGATTAGAATAAGTTATCTAGAAAAGGGAATATTTGAAAGGTTGTTACCTACTATTGTGCTCAGGTTGTTAACCTTTGCTTGTATAAATTTACCTCATTCAAGAGGAAAATTATGAATGAACGAATGAATGAAAAAGAGGAAATACTCCTCTAGATCGAATTTCCACATGGTATCAGAGCAGGTTTAAATTCCTAAAGCAAATTAGCAGTTCCGTTGTGGTTCGGTTCTCCGGCGCTGGTGACTTGCTGCCTTCCAGAAATAGTTGGAAAGGCCGCAAGACACACGCGCGCAGACAAAGCCGGAGACACACATTTTCTCGAGTAGAATCAGAGCCTACAAGAAATTAATCAGTTTAATTTCTTCTCAACCTGGCTCGAGACACACAGCGTCGGAGACAAAGCCGGGAGACACACATTTTCTTGGGTAGAATCAGAGCCTACAAGAAATTAATCAGTTTAATTTCTTCTCAACCTGGTCCTCTCGAGCGTCTCTGCAAACTCGCCTCTGCAGGCCCTCAACACGTCATTGGTCCTCTTGAGCGTCTCTGCAAACTCAGCCTCTACAGACCCTCAACTAGTCCGTCTACAGTCGAGCGTCTCTGCAAACCTTCCTGTTCAAACAGCCTTTGTAGACCCTCGACTCCATCTTTCAGTCAGCATCGGCGTCCTCTGAAATCAGCATCGGTGCCCTTTGGCTATCTCAACGTTCATCCGCAGACGTCCAGAGCTCGTACAAACGTCGTCTCGTACGACACCATCAGAGTTCGTCCACGTCCTGTCTTAGCGTCCTGTCACGACATCATTATATTTCACGATATTGTGCTCTTAGTCTCTTGTGAATTCAGATTCACCATCGCCTCACGATTCTCTGGCCCTCCTCGCTCGGGTTCACTTGTATCGGGTATTATTGGCTTGGCTCTAACAAAATCTAAATATACTCTTATTAATTTGACCTTCTTCATTAAAAAAAGAGAGTCATAAGTAAAACCTAAATAATCCCTTCTTTCATACTATCACCTTTCCGGCCCTTGCTAGCCGAGTCTCGCCTCCAAGCCGTGGCCGCCACCCTTTATCCGACCTAGTCCTTCGTTGCTCGACCGTCTCGCCGTCGATCTCCTCACCGGCGATTTCATTCATTCCCCTATTTCTTAACAAAACGGTATCGTATCTTATCACAATGATCTTATCTTATCGTTATACCAAATATTGATTTAATTTGATACCTAATTAGACGCATTCACCTTCTCCATCTATCTATTTCAGTCTTTCAGACCAAGTCCTACCATCAGGAGTTGAGAACCCTCGTCGGAGAGAACCTTCCGACACCGAGCACCGAGGATGTCACCCCTACCACTACCGGTTGGTTGCGAACAATCCTACGCCATGAAAGTAAGGGAAGACCACAACATACCTTATATTCCCTACGATATCTTAGCTAACATCCTCGTAACGCTTCTGTGAAATCCCCGATCCGATTTCAATGTGTAAGCAAAGATTGGGAAAATCTCATCAAGTCTCCGTCTTTTATTCGTGATCGCCTCCACCACACCAATCGTCCAACCCCTTTGCTTCTCCCCTCATACCGCTTTCAGTTATTGGATCCTCGAAGCAAGCAAGTCCTCGAAATTCAAAATCCACCTTTGATCGACTCCTGCCGTGATCTTAATATCGTGGGTTACTGCAATGGCTTGGTCTATCTTCAAGTGTTTGATGAGGATTATGTTTTGTCTCTTTCTAGCAGCTCAAACAACGGTGGTATGTCTCTCCCTTACCTTTTATTGTGGAATCCGGCGACTAGACGGTTCGAGAAAGGTGCCCCCAGAACCATTGAGGATTTTAATGTTCGTCACCGCTTTGCATTTGGGTTCAATCCCATTGACAATGATTACAAGATAGTGAAACTAAGCTCTAATTTTGCCGTTAATCTGTGGAAGTTTACTCATTAAACTCCGGGTCATGGGAAGAAGTAGAATTTGAAAACTTAGATGGCACAATTTGGATTATTAGCTGGAACAAAGTCGTCGTTAATGGTCTTTGTGTATTGGTTGGGTGTAAAACACAGGTGGAGTGATGATTATGTTCCTAGTCTGGTTGTTTCAATCGACCTAACAAACCAAGTGTGCACCTCAACACCATTGCACGATTTAGGATCTAAAAAAAGTATTAGATGGCCGAGCTTATTTCGTATGAGAACAAACTTCTTTGTGCTTGATATTACTAAATCTTCTTTGATTAATCGTGGGTGATGGAGGAGGATACAAGTGCGTCTAGGGGAAGATGGATATGGACTAAAAAATATACTTGCAGCTTTTGTCATGATATTTTCTCCGTCCTAAAAGGATCTATGAGGATCTTGATGGAACAAGAAGATTCGATGAGTATATGGAGTTTGTTATTAATTATTGTGACCGCTACAATGCCTGTATTTATAATTACGTGGAAAGTCATGTTTCAGTTGCCAACATAAACCATAGAGAACTTTAAACTTAAATTTTACTTTGTTTAAACATTTTTTATGGAAATAAATTCATAATAATTTGTCATTTTGTATCGTAGTTGTTTAATTCTTTTGGTGAAACCATGCACTATGATATCACTTATCGGGTCGTTTTTCTTCTTAGTTGCTTGTGCATGATTTATTTTGGATTTGCTACTTCGGGTAATATACCAATGGTTTCCTTACATGGGATTAGAGTTAATAAAAGTAATTAATGGAGCAATTTTCAATTTCTTGTATTTAATTGGGATGTACCTTCTATGATCCTCAATAAATTGGGAGAAACTCTCTCCAATTCTTAATATAACACATATTTATCTAATTTGATTAGATTAAGTTAGTTAATATGACATTCCCCCCCCTAAAACATCATAATCATCTTGCTAATTCTCTCCACCTTGATTGTTGTTGAAGAAGTAAATTAGAAAAAGATTGACAAGTATGAGAAATATGTCTTATATTTAAGATCATAATCAACTCTCCAATTAGATGCTATAATAAAGAAAGGAGGGGGTAACTTATATACATCTAGCCCCAATAAATTAATTGGGAGATAACTTCTATGATCCCCATAAATTGTAAACAAAGTCGAACTGAAATGTCATATGATGAAAAATTATTCGCAACAAATCATAAGCTTTTCGTGAAGTACTCCAGGATAAAAGAGGGGTGAAAATATGTTAGGCTATGCCTGACTTCAACTAAAGACTGTTTGAGTTAGTGTTCTAGAAGCATGTTAACACACGTTAAGATAAAACTCCTCTCACATACTTACTTCGTACACCATAAATGACGTTATAAAAGCAGTTTCTATCGCTAACTCAAACAAGCACTAATGAAGCCTAACTCTACAACAAAGGTGACATCCCTCGATTCCCTTACAAAAAGCTTCTTTATCTCCCCCTCCTCCCTCTTGCCTTCTTCGTTTGCTTGTTTCGCTATGTTTAACAAATTGTAAATTAGGTCAATGACCCAATTTAGAATATTTAAATATGGGGTTATTTTCAATAATAATCCTAACCATGATAAAAAGAAAAGAAAGAAAGAAAAGAAAGCAAGAAGTCGGATGTGAACAAGAGATAGAGCGTCGGTAGAGGAGACAGCTAGACGTTACACAACGCCACGGGTGAAGAGCGAATAACAAGACCATACCACTGTGAACTTTTGATCTTCTCTTTGGTTGCCTACGACTTTCGTTGTTGCTCCTCCGGTGACCTTCCCTATGTTACACACCGATTGGCGCGTGGAGAGTGAGGAGCGGTGGTGGATTGAGAAAAAAAAAAAAAGGGAGAGCGAGCCGCGAGTTCAAGACTTTGCGTGCCACCTCTCGGTTTCTTTCCCTCTCGTTAGTCCGTCGTTCTTCTCCGTTCAACACCACCACTTTCTTCCTCTTTCCAAAGCGAAGAGACACGCATTCGAGATCTACGAAGCATGGCGCCGCAATTTTGAAACCCAAGCGGATCTTCTCTTTTCTCCTTTGTTGGAGACCTTGAAGAGCTCGAGAATTCTTCCAAAGCATTGTTTTGTCCCGCCTCTAAACTTCCGGCGAGCTTGCTTTTCCAGATTACAATGAGTTCCTTTCATGGCAAAATTTACTCTCTTTTTTCTTTAATAACTATGGGTATAGAGGTAATTTGGCCTAAATTTTAAATCCCTAATTATGTCACATAGCCTAATTAATAATTTGTTAAGTTTAGAATTTGGTAATTCAACCGTCTTTATATGAGATTTTTCCTATTCTTTTTTTTTTCTTTCCAAATCTGGTTTTGTTTCCAAAATATAGTTTTCAAGGTCTTTGTGTGTGTGTGTGTGTGTGTGTTGGGGAGGGAAGAGGAATAATCACCAGGCCTATAAAAATTATCTAATTTGATTTATTTTTTATTTTTTTATATATAGTTTTTCATTTATATATGTTTGGATCAAGGTGCAGATTTGCCAAAAAACTATTACACGAGGAGCGTCGGCACAAAAAACAATTGAAGGGACCAAATTGGCCAACGAACTATTACAAAGTGAAAAAAAAAACACAATGTTGAGCAAATTTGCCAACGAACTATTACTCCGTCATTGTCTTGGTGTCTCCGTCTTCCATTGACTGTCATAGTGTCGGCGACGTCGGCATCTCCAAAGCTTCCATTGTTGCTGGGTGTTCCACTCACCCTCTTGAACTCATCCAACAGTCCACAGCTTTCAACCGGCATGCGCCTTGCACCCAGGTTGCGTCCCTCCGATGCCACAAGCAGCAACCGCCGCTGCCACAGCACCTGTTCGCATGGGTCCCACTCTGTTGGTGTTTGCCTTATCCAACAAGAAGGCTTAACCGCTCTTTTCTCCAGCGTCTCCGCCACCATCTTACGCCAGTTCCTCATATTTTAACGTAATAGTGATGATTGTTTTTTTAATAGTTATTTGGTATTATTGTTTTTCACTTTTTAATAGTTCGTTGGCCAATTTAGTCCCTTCAATTTGTTTTTTGTGCCAGGACGCTCATCGGGTAATAGTTCGTTGGCAAATCTGCACCTTAACCCTATAACCCTATATGTTTTTTCTAGGTTTGAAAATAGACCAAATTAGGCTTTGATTGAATAGGCTTGAGTGCTTAAAGCTAGAGCAGAAGATCGAGGAATGTTTGAGAGGGAGGATAACGAAGGGGAAGGGAGATTTTTTTTTTTGATTACATGAAGGGTTTCTCTTTTGGAGGCTTAGGCGCAAAAGGTTTGACCAAATCTCACATGAGTATTAAAATGGAAATTAAGTCATTGAATATGTGAAATTGATTAACTTTTTTTTCAAATTTGACTTTATTTAATAGTGGGTGTTGAAAAAAAAGTCTTTGGTACCTTTTCTCTTGCCTATCAATAGGAGCAAAATTAGAAAACAATCATTCACTACTCTAGGCTGGATAAATAAATTGAAAACTTTAATTGCTTTCCATATCCTGGAATATAGATTTATAACATTTTTAATTATCAAACCATAAAGAAAAAGATGATAGATTCTAGTTGGAATCCGTGTAAACAACAAAGTAAATTATGACTTTCATGAGTCCGAGTCATTTAGTGAGTTTACAAGATGGGGAGTGGCGTAAAAATGTAAAGATAATTAGAATAAGAATACAAGTTAAAAATTAATAAACATTTAAATCAATCAAAGATAAAAATAAAATACACTAATAACTAGCTAGTACCTATTAGTTTAAAAACCCAACATTAAAATAAGAGGGAAGTACAAGGAGATGAGAAAAAAATTTAGGGGCCTAATTAAAAGTCAGGTGGAACTATAAGCACCTGAAACCGATAAAAAATGGAAAAAAAAACATTTGTGTAAACCTCAAGTGAAACTATAAAGACTTAGGCCCGGTTTGGATCAAAGAAAAGGTGGGAAAAGAAATGAATGGAAATGAAAAGAATGGAATGGAATGGAAAATATTTTGCCTCGATGCGTTTGGTTGCCACTGGAAAAGAAAATGGGTTGATAGGAAAATTTTTGTTTGGTTGGAAGAAAATAAGATAGGAAAATGAGGCAAAATACCATTTTACCCTTACAGATAAAATATTTTTTTTTATACCACATAAAATCAACCACGCGATTACGGGACAAACTCGACAATACCTTACAATACCTTGCCAGTTCTCTAGAATTGGCAAGGTATTCTTGCCAATTCTCTAAAATTGGCAAGGTATTCTCGAGAATACCTTGCCAATTCTTGAGAATTGGTAAGGTATTCTCTCACTCTTAGAATGGTTTCACTGAGTGAATCAAAATCGTGGAGGGAGCAACAGAACGAAGGTCGTTTGACTGAATTTCACCGATCTCAAATCACATTAAAGCATTATAGTATGGACCCATAGCTTAGGTGCTTCTTAAGCACAACCCAATTCTACATTCAGGAAATTCAAGCTTCGTCAATATGAATAAGAAAAACAAAAACTTAACATGTAGGTTAAAAAGGTTAAAAACTTTTGGGGGACTATTGTTTCGGTGAAAGTGTTTGATTCACCAAGAAGGGGCTAATCTGATTCACCAAAATACTTTGCTTGTTTCAGCGAAAGTGAAGAGATTGTGAAAGAATAATGGGCTAATCTAAATCGACGGGTTGCTCTGGTTGTGTCGTTCGTGTCGGAGATATGGAATGGGCCGCCGTGGGGTTGGGGGTAGGGTGGGCTTGGAAGAGGCAAGAATCACATGTGGGGGTTCATAAAGTCCTTGCTCAAGGATATCGTTTCCAGCAACAAGAAAATGCCAAAGTCCCAGACCTCCAACACAACAAAAATGGAGCGCTTCGGGGCATTTGGGTCTTTGCGCGGTTTTCTAAGGCGTTGGAAAATGGTTCCCACCATTTTTGGTGGGAACCCATTTTCATTCATCGGGATGAAAATTGGCAGAGGCAGGAAAACGTTTTCCGATGGAATTTTGATCCAAACGCCCGCCGCCGTTGGAAAATCTCCATTTTCCTATTCCATGCTCCATTTTCCGTGATCCAAATGGGGCCTTAGGAAGCAGCTCCTCTTATTTTCCTTTTTTTCCCCTTTTCTTGTCAGTATTTCATCATTGGGATTATTCAAATTTAATTTTATATTATTATATAATTTTTTTTTGAAATTTTGTTTGATCAAGAGGTTATGGGTTCAAACATTGGAAATAGCCTCTTTACTTGCCGGAGTAAGACTTAATACATCTGACCTACCCAAATTTTAATTGGTAGCCTTAGTACTTTGGGCCGTCCTTTATTTTCTTTGGATAAAGGCTACGGGTAGTTGCTAATAATTTATCGTTGAAGCGAGAAATAATGAAAGATATGTTCCGTTGAAGACCATATGTTTGGTTCAATTTTACGCAAAGAGAAGCTATGAAATTGTGCATGAAAAGAGAAGCGAGATGGGACCTTGATAATTTTGTGAATGGATGGTTGGTCACAATTTCCTTACTAACTTAACAATTTTAATAGTATTTATTTTTTCTTATCTTAGTGCAAAAATAGATATTGCAATTGAATCGCACAATGTTGTGACACAGAGTGACTCACCTTTTGTTTTCTTTGGAATCTTTGAACGATTTCATGAAAGTAGCAAAATTATGGACTTACCAACTTGAAAGTAATAAGAATCATTATCCTAAGATAATAAAATATGTTTGCACTGACCAATGCAATATGACATTAATAGAGTTGACAAGTTGCAGGCTGCCATCCTGGTGATGTGCTATCCAGTCTAAACCACAACTAAATTTGTTTTTTCCACCAAAGCAATATCATTAAATGTCATTGGAATCTTTTTTTCTCTAAAACAAGCTGTGAAGACACAGAGAGTTGAAGGAGAGACACATAGAACTTCTGAAAGGGGCTCTTCAAACATGGGAGTTTAACCAGTCAAAGTTATAAAGCAAGTGAAAAATTAAGTTTTGTCAATGTCGTTTGCCATGTTAAAGTTATTTTTTTGTACGCCACGTTAAGTTATTTTGATACAAGTTTATCTTGACTTAATTATTATATTAAAGATATTTTGATTGACCCTTTGGATTAACCCCCTATACCATGTAAAAATGCTGGATGCATAGCTCTTACCCATGTCTACTTAGCTTTCGTCTTATTCAGAGCAACAAACATGGATGATTAGCTAAAAACGTCTAGATCCTTATTTCGGTATGGTCGTCTCTTCCCTTCGGTATGCAAGAACTTTGGCAAGACCTCAATCTGTGCATAACCCTTTTTGAAAATGGGTCTATACTTTTTGACAAGTGATTAAAAAAGGTAAGGTTTATTTCTGTATATATCATCATGCTACATAAGGTGGGCCTAGATTGGTTTGAGTACTAAGGGGTAGTCATAAACATCTTCTATTCAAATCGATCGAAAAGATATAAAAGAAAATAAAAAATAAAAAGACAACAAATGATCCGATATATACCTTTTGTTTACATGGGGTATCTCTTTTTCCATTGCTCTTTATTTATGGTTGTCCAATGCCATCTGTCGCATCTGGATTGTTTGTTGCCTGTATTTTTTATTCAACTTATGTACATTTGCAAAACAAAATGCATATATCGCAGCGACTTGGTAGAAAATGTTTGACCTATGTTAAAGGGTATTTATCGGTTATAGATATGAAATTCTCACTATTAGAAAATTAGGAAATAGTGACGGATTTTGCTACGGAAAATTTTTCGTAGCAAAATTGTTGGAATTTGCTACGGATTTCAAAATCCGTAGCAAAAACAAATAGCGACGGAATACATAATCCGTCGCAAAAATACCAATTTTGCGACGGATTACCTCATCCGTCGCTATTTTTGCGGCCTAGGTCCGCCGGAAAGCGACGGACCATATGGTCCGTCGCAGTTTGCGAGGGAACGACATTTCGTCACAAAATGGGGGACCCGGGTCCGCCAAGTTGCGACGGACGGGGGGTCCGTCGCAAGATGGCGGACCACGGGTCCGCCAAGTTGCGGCGTACACGGGGTCTGTCATAAGATGGCGGACCCAAGTTGCGACGGACATTAGGTCTCGCACGAATGTGGCGGACAAAAATGTCCGCAATAAGGCATTCCGTGGTTTTGCGACGGATGGGAATCCGTCGCAAAACCGCTTTTTGCAATGGATCTTGGGACCGTCGCAAAAAGAATGAGACTTTGCTCCCGAATACATAGACCCGACCCCGCCCCCGACTCCTCCTCGGCCTGACTTCGCCCCCGACCCCCGGCTCCTCCTCCAGGCTCCCGGCTCCGCCCACGACCCCAGCTCTCCACCCTAAGCTCCGACCCCAACCTCGCCCCCGGCTTGCCCCCTCGCTCCCCCCAACCTCGCCCCCTCCTCCTCCGCCCCCTCCCTAGCTCCTCCCCCTCCGCCGTCACTCGTCACCTCCCCCCGCCCCGACTCGTCCTCTTCTCCGTCCGGTCACGCCGGAGTTAGCCCGATGTATTTTTTTTATAACTATATGGAAATATATATGTTAGATTTGCTTTATTACATAATTGAAATATGCATGTTAGTAGAAGATAAATCTTCTTTTTTGTTGGTGTTTTTTCTTTGCTATTAATTACATAATGATCTTGATAGTTAATGTGTTTATTAATTTGAATTATAATTATAGTTTGTAGGAGGTTCCATTATTTTATTATTATTATTGGGTTTTAGTGATTTTTATTTATGATATTGATTTTTTTAATCTTGCATTGTTTTTTGGGACGAAATATGTATGTTAGTAGAAGATAAATATTCTTTTTTGTTTTAGTTTCTCCTTGGCTATTAACTACATAATAATCTTGATACTGAATGTGTTTATTAATTTGAATTATGCCCATAGTTTGTAGGAGATTCCAGAATTTTTTAATTATTGGGTTTTCTTGATTTTTATTTATGATATTGATTTTTTTAATCTTGCATTGTTTTTTGGGACGAAGATAAATTAAAAAAGTAATTTTTTTCTCTGTAAACACAGTTAATAAACGTATAGAATTATTTTTTCGTGAAGTATTTTATCTAGCACTTTTTAGGAATTTAGAAATTTCAATTCGATCTTGGTGTGATAAAATTATGATTTTGTATTAGTTTGTAATGATACATAAATCTTTAAATAGGATGGTGTTGAAATTAGAAAAGTGAAGTGTTGAGAAATGAAATTTAGGGATAAGGCAATTAATTAATTAATGTAAAGTAGGAGGAGGAATGTGTGACATTAAAGAATAATCAAATTTGTATGAGTTATAAAAATTAGTGGAATTTACTATTTGATTTAGGCTATTATAAAAATGATCTGTTAATAATTTGTTTAAAAAAATATTCCATTTAAATTTTTTATTTGAATCTATCTTTAACAAGTTATACAATAAATTTGATTAAGTGTTAAATAATCTCTTTGATCTAGCCCATATATGTTAGAAACTCCAAAATACTTAGTATTCTATTCTTTGTTTGCCCCCTCCACATGCATGTCCCCATGTTCTGGTGTGCTATCCTCATTCTCTGGTTGCTTGCTGGAATTTGTTCTTTGTTCAATGCATGTGTTTGTGGTATGTTGAGATGTTAATTAGGTTAGTAACTGAACTAGCTAGGAAGTATGGAAGGCAACCATGATAGAAGTTGGATGTACAATCGTCTAACTGATAGAAGACAACTAACTCAAGCATTCTTGGCAGGTTTGGAAGAGTTCATCTAATTTGCTTTGGCGAATTCAAATAATTCAAGTAGGGAGATCAGGTGTCCGTGTGTCAAATGTAGGTGTTTAAGATTTACAGATGCGGGCACGGTCAAAATTCATTTGTGTCAAAAGGGATTCATGAAAGATTATGAATGTTGGGAATGTCATGGCGAAGTCCGACGACACCGAGTGGTTATTACGGGACGATAGTCATCGACAAAACCTTAATCAATATGAGCAGTTGGTTATGGATGCCGCGGGACCGTCGATCGGCCAATATTTTGATCCCGTTACTCATGCTGAACCGTCATACATGGGAGAGGCTACCGGTACACATACTCAACCATCATACATGGGTGAGGATCCTCATCCGAAAGCCGCTAGGTTCTATAAAATGCTTCAAGAAGCACAGCGTCCGTTACGGGAAGGTTGCGAACACTTTGAAAATAGTGAATATTCATCGCTATCGGCTACCCTAACAACACTTTGAAGACTGATCACCATATGAGTGAGAGGAATTACAACGAAATGATGCAGATCATGAGTAAGGTTGTTCCCAAAGACAATAATTTGCCGAAGGACTTTTACCAAGCAAAAAAAACGGTGAAAGAGCTTGGGCTTGGATGTGAAAAAATCCATTCTTTGCCCCGGAGAGGATGTATGTTGTATTACAAGGATGATGCCGAGTGACCAATTGTAAATTCTGTGGACATGACAGATATAAAGTTGTGGGGAAAGGAAGGAAAATGACCCGTCATGCATTAAGCAAGATGTGGTACTTTCCTCTGGTGCCCAGACTTATGAGATTGTATGCATAAGAAGAAATAGCTGCTCACATGAGATGGCACCGGGAGCATCGTAGGGATGAAAACTTTGTGACGCATCCATCTGATGCCGAAGCTTGGTGTAAATTTGACGAGGCGAATCCTTTCTTTGCTATGGATCCCCGTAATGTTCGTCTTGGTCTATGTTCGGATGGGTTCGCTCCTTTCAACAATACGGGCATGAATTATTCCTATTGGCTAGTCATTGTGACTCCGTACAACCTCCCACCTTCTATGTGCATGAGAAGAGAGTTTCTCTTCCTTAACGCGTTAATCCCTGGGCCATTGAACCCAAAAAAGAAGATAGATGTGTACCTCAGGCCTTTGATAGACGAGTTGAAGATGTTGTGGAGTGAAGGGGTTCTTACGTATGATATATCATTAAGTCGAATTTCACCATGCGCGGCTGCCTTAATGTGGACGATAAATGATTTCCTTGCATATGGGATGTTGAGTGGGCGGCAAACGTCGGGAAAGCTCGCATGCCCGGTATGTCTTGAACCAGAACATGGGTTTTAGCTTGGAACACAGTCGCAAGGTCAGTTGGTTTCACAGGCATCGGCGATTCCTACCCCCGATCATCCGTTTAGGAGAAATAGAAAAGACTTCACGTGGAATGTTGTCGAACGAGCAGATCAACCTCGTCGTTTAAGTGGCCAAGAAATATGGGACAGGGTCAAATACATTCAAAGTGTCGAAGAGGGGACTGCTTCCAGAGAACCTGAGGGATATGGCGTTGATCATCATTGGAACAAAGGCAACATCTTCTGGGAACTACCATATTGGAAAGATCAATTGTCAAGACACAACCTCGATGTCATGCATATTGAGAGGAATGTGTTTTGCAATATTCTGTACACCGTGATGGACACCAAGGGCAAGACGAAAGACGAAGCCAACGCAAGACCTGGACATTGAAGCGATTTGCGAAGGCCCGCTTTGCATTTGGTGGACGGTGGCACCGGACGGATTTCCAAACCTAGAGCGCCGTACACATTCAACAAGGAGCGAGAATTTAGAATTGTTGCAATGGGTTAAAGATCCGAAACTCCGGACGGTTATGCGTCAAACCTGGAAAAGATGTGTCGACATGCACGAGGGGAAGTTGAGCAAGATGAAGAGTCATGATTGTCATGTTTTTTTTCCGAGATTGTTGCCGTGGGCCTTCAAAGCACTACCGAAGCATATATGGTCTATTCTAACGGACTTTTCCATGTTCTTTAGAGAAATTTTTGCTTCAGAGTTTAATGTTGAAAAGTTATGGCACCTGGAGGCGAGCATGCCCATAACACTATGCAAGTTAGAGATGGTGTTTCCTCCTAGCTTGTTTGACTCAATGGAACATTTGCCCGTTCACTTGGCCTACGAAGTAAAGGTAGGAGGCCCGCAACAATATAGATGGATGTATCCGTTTGAGATGTAATATATATATTTCTTTCACGCTGTTATTAATTGATCGACATGGTACTTTAGTTTATAAATACCCTCTGATATTCCATTGTAGGTTTTTACGCACACTTAAGCACAAGATCAAAAATGCAAGGTACGTTGAAGGATCTATCATTTGAAGCATATCTAGTCGAAGAGGCCGCAAAATTTGCGTCATACTATTATCCCCCTGAAATGATGTCAAGATGGAGAGGGGTACCTCGCAACGATGATGCCGGTAATACGAGGGATCAAAAATCAATATTTAATTTTCCAGGGTGAGTCGTTGGAAAACGTTGGAGGTCAACTCTTGACGGAAGAGATAAGCGAGTTGCAGAGTGGTACATTCTAAACAACTGTGAAGAGGCCGCCCCGTACTTAAAGTAAGTTTTTTTTCCTTTTTACTATTACGGTAAGTATTAAAGTATCAAGTTCAGTTTTTTGTTATAGTTACTTCTCTAATTGGGTCCGATCGGAAAATCCTTCAATGTCGGTGTCCCAAGTTGATCAATTCACGAACTCTGAGTTTCCAAAATGGTTTTGATCCTATTTCATGGAAAATCCATCAGATCCCAATGAAGTTTCGTGGAGTTTATCTTATGGAACTGCAATTAGAGTTACTCGATGCAACAAATATATAATCAATGGGTATCGGTTTTCAACTGTTGACGCGAACGCAGGTACACTATGTTGCAATTACGGTGTATGTTGTCGAGGTGACCAAGTTGACGGGGTGGAGACTGACTACTACGGGAAGTTACTTGAGATAATTCAGCTGAGTTACCCGTGTGACAAGGTGGTGACCCTTTTTAAATGTGAGTGGTTTGATAACAGTCCGCGTGGGACAAAAATGAACAAACATGGAAATAGTGAGATCCACTGGACAAGGAGATATACGGTTGGTTATGACCCATTCATCCTTGCTCAACAGGCGGAACAAGTTTACTATACATCATACCCCACATCTCGCCAAGGGTGGAGGGAGTTATTAAAACCAAAGCACGAAATATTATACCAAAGTCGAAAGAGCCGGAATCAAATGACGGTATGGCTGAACCGTTCCAAGCTGATGTGGAACATGTACTGCCCATAAACATCTTTGACGACGAAGTACCAAGAAATCTCTTTGATTCTCGTGCGGAGTTAGAGTTGATTTTTATACAAATTGACGATGAGAAATCAGATGATGAGGATGAGGCACAAGTGAGCTTCTTTGACAGTGAATCTGAGTTTGACGACTATGAGAGTTCAGAGGAAGACGTGCAAGTAGATGTCGATGAACAAGAATCATCCGGTTGATTTGTGTTAGTTCTTTGTTTATGACGATCTGTTATACTACATACTGTGTTACTTTGCTACTGTCATATTAACTAAATATCTTTGTTTTATATATTTTTTGACATGTTCATAAGTGTTCAGAGATGGAGCATCCAGGAGGACGTTCAGGTAGTGGATGTGGTAGTGGTCGAGCCCGACCCCGTGCTATTAGAGGGGGTAGGGCGATGCCATCTGCTCCCTATGCAGGCAGAGGGCTCAGCGCTTCCCCAGAGGTGCCAACATTTGATATGTCATCTTCACCGTCGGGTTATTTGTCATCTTCACCGTCACTTTATATGTCGTCGTCACCGTCTACCCCCTTGATCCACAGCAAGGGGGACAACAGGTTTACTTTACCATTTCTGATTGATTTACATATGTTTAGTTTCTTGAAACCATCTATGTACAAACATCTTCAATATTTCACATTCCTTCCTTAGCACATTCGTCGCCTCAGAGCCACGTTGGGGGAGAAGGTAGTTCCTCCGATACACCAATCTGGGGCTCAACAGATCCTTCTACAGGGAAGCTTTGGATCTGTCCTGACGGCAACGAGTAAGTCATGCCAAGTTATCACTAATGTTACAATTTTCTTCTCTAATTGATTTCTATGCTAATATTTGCATGATGTCCTCCCGTCTTCTTGATTTGTGCCTCATAATCCGGTGTGGAATTTCATCTCGACCCAATTATTCCGTAATTATAATCATCCTTGGGCCAAGTGGACAGATATTCCTAAGGAAAATCGAGATGTTTGGTTCAATGAGTTCTTGGTAAGTTATTTGTTTTATAGTTATTAATTAAGTACTTTTACAATTTGGAGCACTAATTGTTCATTATTGATTTTCAGGATAAGCATGACGTTGCACGGACATCGTGAAGATCTGAAAAAAGCTTATAACCACAAGGCTGCCCGGTGGTTGTCTCAAAAGCTTTATTCATTGAGAAGGGCAAGAGGCAAGCAAGATTGGATTCCACATGAGACTGCAGCGGAATTATTTGGCAATTGGGAAAACAATTAGAAGTTTCAGAATATAAGTGCGAAAAATAAGGAAAATAGGGTCAAAATGGAAGGACCGTCATATGCTGGCGGCTCCATTTCAATTAGTGAGAATCGACGAAAAGTTGTAAGTACACGTTATTTTCTATTTAGGTATTCAATATTTTGTACTTTGAAGTAATTAATTAAGGTCATCATTTGCGTTTGCAGACAGAGTCTGAGGAAGTTCCTGCAGGATCGATTGAGTGGGCTACCTTTGAGTGGACCCATTCCTGGCAGTATGAAGGGAGTGAGAGGCAATGGATTAACCCAAGGGCGCAGCAAATAGAAGTTAGACATTTATTGCCTTTATTACTTGTTTTATGCACCACCATATTTATTTCATTTTACATGTCTTATTTGTTATGTATTTTTGTGCTTGTAGGAAAACTATCAGAAGCTGTCGCAGGAGAGAGACTCGCAGCGTGGGACTGACCCCACATCCTCTCAGTCTGATAACAAGAGTATGTTCTTTGAGGCTACAGGCGGATTTAACAAGAAAGGGAGAGTCTTTGGATACGGTGCCTCGCCCGACCATGAAGCAAACAAAGCGCTCCTCATCCAAGATGAAGGTGTTTCTTCAGGTAAACGTAATACATTTGATATTGATAATTTTCATTCTCTTTGTCCATTCAAATGAAGTACAAATAATGAAAGTACTTCATAATTTTGTACATGAGCTGAAGAAGATGAAGGCGTTGGTGGAGGAGCAAGCAACACAGATGACCCAGGAACAGGAGACGATGAGGCAGCGGCTGACTCAGGAAGCGGAGATGATGAGACAACAGATGATTCAGGAACAAGAGATGATGAAGCAGGAGCTGAATCAGGAACGGGAGATGATACGGCAGCAGATGACTCAGCAAGCGGAGATGATGATGCAGCTCCAAATCATGTCCCTAATGCAAGACAAGGGTTCGGGGTCGGCTCCCGGTGATGATGACCATGCTGGTGATGATGATGATCACAATGCTGCTGTTTAGACTACTTTTTAGTATTTGCTCTTTGCAACATTATTATATATATTTTATTTTCTCTATGTAAACTCTTTATAATTGTTATTATATGGTACACTACTTTTTGTACTCAATTTTCTAAAAAAAATTCAAATTTTTTTTTTTTTTTTTAAAAAAAATTGATTAAATTTTCTACGGAATTAATTTTCGTAGCAAATTTGAGAATTTGCTACGGAAAATGATTACGTAGCAAATTTTCGAATTTGCTATGGATATTATTCGGTAGCAAATTGCGACGGAAATTTTTTCCGTCGCAAATTTGCGACGGATTTTTCCATATCCGTCGCAATTGCGACGCTGGTTTTTGCTACGGATAAAATCCGTAGCAAATTCCGTCGCAAATCCATTTTGCTACGGAAAAAGGCTCTTTTGCCACGGAATTTTTCCGTAGCAAAAATTGATTTTTTTTTGGTAGTGTCTTCCTTCTTTTCTTATAAAACTCTTGCAGATGTTGGCTATAGTAGGGGTTTCTTTTTCCCTTCCCATTGAATATAACAGAGCATTAAGTTACAAAGTGTGAATTAAATCATTCATCTTTTTATTGGAGTAGTTATTGGGCATATTACATATTATACGAGGTCTTAAATTATGTCATACTAATTAAACTAGTTATAGAAACATGTAGGAAATGTATTTTGTTAAAGGGTATTTGAAGAAAATTTATATATGATTAAAAGATATCTCAAAGAGAAGTTTCCTACTATCAATTATCATTTGTAATTGTGGAAAATATGTAGGAAGATACACATTGTGAATTTCAATTAGCTCTGGAAATACTAAGTCTTATAGAAGGTATGGATGTGAAGTTCTGTATTTCATAATTTCCGTTTGTTGTTTTAGAAGGTATGATTGTATGAATGATGTTATATTTAAGGAGTCATTTGCTCATTATTTAGGATGAGGATGGAAGAAAATGACAGATAAAAAAGGCATGTGAAAAAAAAAGTCCTACTACATTATTCCATTGGAGAATGTTATGATGGTTATATTGTCCACTAGATGTAAGACAAATTCTTCAACATGTAAACCAAGAAGTCTTTGCTGTATATATTATTATATTTGCGATTTGATGGCAACAAGTCTGACTTTTCTATTTTTCTATGAAGGTATTGTCCTCAAACTTCGGTATTTAAAATGATTCCCGAACATGAATGTTTCTCAAACACTTATATGGACTTTTGTGGTCTGTGAAAATTTGTTCTTAAAGAAAATGTGCTTTTGCAGGTTGCAGCAAATTCAATGGCTGTATGACATTAATGTTTCATAAGAATTTTATTCTTTTAAGTATATGTGCTTGCTTGCTTGCTGGAGATTTTGAAAATTGAAAGAGGGGCAAATGATATTTGGGGGAATGAAATTTTCTCATGGAGTCATGGGGGTAAGTTTTCTAGGGTCGTTCTGGTTTTATTGTTTTGTCTGACAAACTTGCTACTTTTTTAACTATACAATAAAAGGACAAGTGAAGTAAATTGAGATTGGTGATTAGCTATGGAAAACTCTAGAGCTAATTACGGTCTTTTATTATATCAGTGTCTCATTATGTGCATTGGAGCAAAGAACACCTGTGTTTCAGTGGGATGGGACAATTTAATAGATATTCATCTCTTATTGCGGCATGACAAGGTAATGCATATGATTCTTTCTTAATATCTCATGTAAGAAACTATTGTCATTCTGGATCAGATTTTTATTTGGAAAGGGGGAGTGTAAGGACGACGAGACGTGAAAGCTGATGGAGGAAGCACCAAGCACGAATCACAGGAGACGATGAAGCTTCTGTTAATTGGCCACCTTTCTCCAACCAATGATTCAAATATATCTCTCGGAGAGTGATGATCTGATGAACTTCCTCAAGCGTACCTACCCATGATTTCATGATAAAGTTGAGGATTTTCTGTTAATGGATGCTGCTTGGTTATCAATTTTTATAGGCAATTTATATTGTTGCAAATTGGGGATTGACAATTGGATTTAACTTAACTGCAGTATTCTTGGTTTTATTCTTTTGTACTTGCAAACAAATTTTACAGCTTTGTTTGGGGAGAGGATCCTCTCACAGTCCCCCCTCTCCCCATCTCGCCGGCTGATCTCGGCCCGTCCAATCATTTGACGGCCGAGATGCGATCCCAAAAAAAAAAAAAAATTAATTTTTATTTTTTTTTTAAAAAAATCTGGACCGTTGGATCAAGATTTAGACGGTCCAAATGGGACTGTGAAGGATGGGGAGAGGGGGGATGAGGAGAGGATCCGGACCCGTTTGTTTGAGTTCCTCTCTCGGAAATTGTGTGATGCTGAAGCATTTCAATGCTCCAACCAATTGGAAACAGAACTGAGAAGGCATCAACACTGTTGTAGAGCAGGGCATAAACTATGTCCTTCTCCTAAGTTATAGCTTGGGTCTACATACTGCTGTTACTTTATTATCTATTTATTCATGCAATTGTGATTTTTCTAAGGTATAGTTAGGGCCCAATGTTCAAAGATCAAACATCAGATGATCTTTTCTTGGAAAAATCTCTCTAGCGTCTAAATAACTAAGATATTGTTAAAAAAGACCTAAAGAAAAGTCATTCTAAGATATTGTCAAAAAAAGCCTAAAGAAAAGTCAATTTTGATGTTATTTTAGAAACGTTAACAACAATATCAGTACAACATTAACAAATAAATCAGTATATCTTAAAAACTAAATTGGATGTACACGTTAACAACTATATCAGTACAACAACGTAATTTCGTTTTCTGAAATAATACTAGAAAAGACCCTGATATGTGACTTTTTTTAGGCTTTTTTTTGACAATATTTTAGTTAGTTAGGCCCAAGATATTCCTTCTTTTCTTTCTCCTTTGTTGCATTCATTTTTTGTGGAAAGCAATGTTACACAAACAATGACGGAGGAAATGTAGCTTTTGTCAAGTGTTTAGGAACTTGAGCATTCACAAATAATTAGAATTGATCAATAAGAATAAGAAAGTAATGAAATATTTATGACTATTTGTTTCTTTCATATTAAAGTACTTTTTTCTAAGTTGGAGTTAAACTTTTTATTCACTTGCAAATATCATTGATGTTTTTCCCCTTTTTCTCTTGTATGATAATGATTTAATCTTTTATTGATATTTAATTTATTTCAACAAAATTTTGTGTCCATATCATCCTACATTCCTAATAACCATCTTTATCTATTCTCTTCTAATCCAAAGGTCAATTTAGAAAAAAATTCACATCAAATTTAATGGTATGTATCGGATTATCTTAAAAGTTACATGTTCTGGTGTGGAACCAGATGTCCAGCCCAGATGGCTAGTGATTTGATCTTGGATTGAGTTGCTTGTGCCGGAATATCTAAGAGTAGAGATATCCCGGTGAGCGATGAATCACTGGACACAAGGCCTTTCGCCGAAGGGGGATGGGGTATGTGTTCAATGGGGGTTGTGTTGTGTAGTACAGAAAGTAAATAGCTTGAGTTAGAACGTGTGCACCTTGGTGCTTTTCCCCTTGTATTTATAGGGTGTTTCACGGTATCTTAACTGCACAATCTATCATATCCCTAGATTATGGATATGATAGATTGCCCCATGATTATAGGGGAACCCAGGATACTCGGCATCCCTCTACTGGGCCGTCCCCTGGCTGGGCCGTCCCCTAATTGGGCCGTGGGTCAGGTCCGTAACAGTTGCCCCCCAGCTCGGTAGTTCAAGGTTTTGAGCTGCCGGGGGGTATTCTACTCTCGGGGCCAGGACGTGTCCTTGCCCCCGGACTTGGGTGTTCTGTCGGGTAACCTATCCGGTGCGTGGATCCGAGGTGGGCCCCGGTCTTCCCGGACCCGAGATCATTTCTCGAAGGTCGGCATCTCTGTTGGTGACTTTAGGGGCCCGAGGCGGTGCCGGGTGGTTTGCTTGGTTTCGAGGTCGAAAGCCCTTCCGACTTCGCCATCATGGCGCCGAAACCTTCCGACTTCGCCATCATGACGCCCCTGCCACCTGGCGTCTTTGGAGTGGAGAGGATTCGCAACCGTCATTCCCTACCGCCTTCGGTTCCGTGCACATTTAATGCGCGTGCTTCCCGGGGCACGTCACCCCTTTTTGCGGTGAATTTCCGGTTTTACCCTTAATTCCGGCGCCTCTTCGCGCCTCCTACCATTTCGAAGGTTTTTAACCTTGTTTTTCTTCATTTTCGTCTACCACCTTCGACCATTCTCTCGATTTTTTTCTCTCATTCTCCATCTTCTCCGAAGAACTCGGGATTTATGCTTCCGGCGACTCTCAAGCTTTCTCCTTCCGGCGATTGTCCTCCACTCGACCTTCTTTTATTCTGGTAAGTCATTTCTTCTGCTGTTTTCATCTTTACTGGATTTCTTGCTTCTTCCCTTAGTTCAGTTTTAGTACGAACCCAGTATGCTTGTGGTTTCTCGAGGTTTCTGGGTAGGCTCTAGATTGTTAGGTTAGGTTTGCTTACTCTGTAGAACCACATGCCTTCATTCCCAGAGGGGTCATCGCTTTTTCCCTTATTGCCATTTCCTGTTTCTTTAGGTTTGCATCCTTTGGTGACAATGAATAGGACTAATCAACCTTCGACTTCGGGTCATGACTTAACCTCTGAAGAGGAGGAAGCCCTTCGTGCTCGTTTCCCTCGAATGAGCCATTGGCTACTGGGTACTCCTCTGTCCGAGGAGCAAAGGCCGGCCTCCTTCGGGTGGCGGCTCGGGTAGCCGGGTAGGAGGGCCGTTAGAGGGTCTCGTCCCCGGTTAGACCTTTTCCGAAGGTCGGAGAGCGGCCGAGGTACTGTCCGCAGCCCATCAACCCTTATTACCCTCCTATTCGCCCCTAGGTTGGCTCCTAGAATCAAGTTCATACTATGTCGCCTGACCTGGCTCAGTATTCGCTTCCCGTTTACCGAGTTCCAGATGTCTTGTTTAAACCATCTCCACTTGGCCCCTTCTCAACTTCACCCCAACGGGTGGGCTTATATAGTTGCTTTTGAGCAGCTATGCCGGTGCTTCTCGGAACCTATTCCGTGTACCGCCACTCTATTCTTTTTCTTTTTCTACCCCTTCACTCCCGTTCGGGTAAAGAGGAAGAGAAGTTAAAGGGACTTACCTCTCTCGGGGTGATCCCGACAGTAAAACCGTTGGGATGACCTTCTCTCGATTCCTTCAAACACTTTAAGAATAGCTTCTTTAAAGTGGTAGCAAAACCCGCCAATGTGACCTTGGTTCTTGAAAGGGGCCGAGGCTCATAATGTGGAGTGGAGATTCCCCTCTACTAGACATTCGTCATCATAAGTTAGCCTCCGCCTCGTACCAAGTGGAGTCCGACGACCTTCCCGCTTTGATGAGGTCATATTCGTTGACCGCCCGGTGTCCTATGTTAATACGTATGGTGCCGGGAGTGCGGCTTTCTTCATCACGGTCCCGGATCAAAGCCGGGATACGTAATCAGATGCGGCTCGTGATTCCGTTGTAACTCGCGTTTATTCTTTGACCGTATTGTCTTACTAATTTCGTACTTTCATTTCGCAGCTCAAACGATGACGAGCTTCCGATATATCCGTCGGTCGTGACTCCCGCTCCCGAGGCGCCTCCCAAGAAGAACTCTCGAAACGTCGGGGTAGCCCTCCGAAGTTGCTCAAGACAAGGCCGCCAAGAAGGCCAAAGCCACGTCCCTACCCGGACGCCTTTGTCACCTAGAGGTAAGGTTGTCCAAGCACAGCCCGCTCTCTTTCTAAGGGTAAAGAAGTGTCCGAGGGGTCGTCGTCTCCTCCTCCGCCCCTCTCCTCCCCGCCCGAAAATCGACCGAGGTCTCGCTTGGGAGAAGGGGCCAAAAACTGAAGAGCTTCAGCTTGCCTTTTTGCCGCCTCGGAAATTTATGAATGCCCTACCGCTGGCTGATATTGACGAGGCCGTGGTTCATGATATCCATGCACGCCTCGCGGGTGTTGGTTTGGCCTGTGCGTATCCGCACTTGAAGGCCAAATATGTGAATAAGTTTGCCGAGGCTCGCCAGCTACGGAAGGAAAAGAACGAGGCAGTGAAGTCCAAGGAGAGGGCTGAAGGGGACCTCGAGGTCGCGAAGGCGAGCGCCGGGAAGGCGACCGAGGAGCTTCTTCTTTCCAAAGAAGCTTTTGACAAGACTTCCTCGGACTTCGCCACTCTTCAGAAGGCTTACTCCACAGGCATGGATGCCCTTAAGTCCGTTCAGCTCCAGCGGGCGGCTCTATGCTCTGAGTTAGAGCGTTCTAATGCTGCTCTTGGGGAGGAGAAGCAAGCCCGGCTTGACTGTGAGGACATCGTGAAGGAGGCCGCCGCCAACTGCTTTAAAATGGCCCTAGCCCAAATCCGCTATCTCAACCCCGAGTTGGAGCTGAAGACGGATGGGTACGATTACCGGGCATATGTGAAGGACGGCGTCTTCCATCCGGCCCCTCTCTCTCCTGCGGATGACTCTGACTCCCTTTTTGAGGAGGATCAAGACGGGTAAGGGGAAGATCAGGGTGCCGAAGGAGCCGATGGTGGAGGAGAAGGGAGCTCTAAGTCTGTTCCGGATGCCGAGGTGGCTATTCCGGATGCCGAGGTGGTGGCTTTAGGAGATAACGCTCCCTCCGTTTAATTATTGTAGCTTTATACTTTTTGCACCGGTGGTTTGTACCGGGTTGACTTTGTAGTCTTGTAAAATTGCTACTTTAATTAATTGTATATAAACTTGATTTCAACCAATCAGTTTGTTTTGTCAACTTTATTTAGTTAACATTCTGTTTCTTATGGCCGGGCTAGGGCCTTTATATGCGCAGTATCTGCTAAGTGTTACTTCCGATAGGTTGACTTCGGGAATAGGGGTAGGGGAGTAAACCCGAGCTACCGAGATCCGGATATGGCTGTCCGGGGATTTTTTCCAGAATAGGGGCAAAATGTCAGATGCGTAACCGTGGTGTATAAACGCGTGACTGTACATGTCGGCCTGATCGGGACTCCGCGTGACAATTCACTTCCCTATTTAGGAGCATTTTTCGATGCATCTATTTTATAATAGAGATAGTGTTTTTACCATCTCGCGACCGGGGCGTGGCAGCCCGGGTGTATTCCCTTCTGTTGGGATTTTCGTTTGACCGCGGCTTCTTATGCCTCGGTGATATCTTATTTAATCAAATGTATTTGACAACGGGCCTTTTGCTTGATATGAGCCCTGTATCTGAGCCGCTACGAGCTGGGAATCGGTCGGATTCGACTTTCGTGCCCCGTGCTCCTTTGCTTGTTCGAGGCCGGCCGCACCGCCTCGTACCGCCGGTTGTTGGATGTCGGAAACTTGAGGTGGAGAGAGTGTTCGACGGCAATTCCGTATGGATTTTCAATTATTATTCCAGCTCCACTCCCCTTTGCATTTGAGGATCCGTCGACGTACACCGTCCATTCTTTGAGGCCGACCTCCCTTTCAGCGTGGGTTGGGGTAAGTTCCCTTACGAAGTCGGCCAAGGCTTGCGACTTTATAGCATGCCGGGCTTTGTAGGAAATGTCGAATTCAAATAACTCTATAGCCCAGCTTGTCATTCGCCTGGCCAAGTCTGGCTTGTGTAGAACTTGCCGGATTGGCTGACTGGTACGTACCACGACTTTGTGCCCCTGGAAATATGGGCGTAGGCGTCTTGCTGCCATCAACAAAGCGAATGCTACCTTCTCCAACTTTTGATATCTGAGTTCCGAGGTCTACAATGCCTTGCTTACAAAGTAGATCGGTACCTGTCCGGCTTGGGTTTCACGAACCAGAGCGGCGCTTATGGCCTCTTCGCCTACGGATAAGTACAGGAAAACCGTCTCTCTTGAGTCGGGCTTGGATAGGACCGGCGGGGTTGCCAGGCATTGCTTGATCTTTGCGAATGCGGACTCACATTCCGGGTTCCATCCACCTCGTTTCTCCATCTTCAGTAGTTTGAAGAAGGGTAACATGTTTTCAGCCGACTTAGGTAGGAACCTTGTCATTGCCGCCAATCTCTCGGTTAGCTGCTGTACTTCCTTTTTATTGGTCGGTGCTTTCATCTCCAACACCGCTTTTCACTTGTCAGGGTTTGCTTCAATTCCTCGGTGTGTCAAAGATAAACCCGAGGAACTTCCGTAGGGACTCCAAACACACATTTTGCAGGATTTAGCTTTATTCGGTGCTTCCGTAACTTTTCGAACGTCTGTTCGAGGTCTCGGATGTGGTCTCCTGGCTTCATCGACTTGACGATCATATCGTCAATGTACACTTCTATATTTCGACCGAGCTGGTCTTCAAAGACTTTGTTCATCATCCGTTGGTAGGTGGCCCGGCGTTTTTCAATCCGAACGGCATGACATTATAGCAATAATTAGCCTTGTCGGTTATGAAGGCCGTCCGTTCTTGATCTTCCGGATGCATCGCTATTTGATTGTATCCGAAGTAAGCATCCATGAAGGATAGTAGTTGAAATCCGGATGAGTTGTCGACCAACCGATCGATGCTCGGCATCGGGTAAGAGTCTTTAGGGCAGGCTCTGTTTAAATTGGTGTAATCTATACATACTCTCCAATTCCCGTTAGGTTTAATGACCATGACCGTATTAGATAGCCATGTGGTGTATTGTATTTCCCGGATGAATCCGGCCTCTAATAATTCCTTCACATGCTTTTCTAAGGCGTTATGCCTGTCGGTCCCCTGTTTCGTCTCTTCTGTGATACCGGGGTTGATCCCGGTTTAATTGCCAACTTGTGACAGCAGAAGGTGGGGTCTATTCCGGGTACTTCTGAGGCCCTCCATGCGAATAAGTCTCGGTTCGCTCTTAGGAACTCACTTAATGTCTCTTTGAGCTCTGGGGTCATTGCGCCTCCTATCTTTGTGACCTGGGTCGGATCTTCCCCCAGGATTAGATCTTCCAACTCCCCTTTTGGCTCGGGTCTTGGATGTTCAGGTTCCTCGTCCCTTATGTCCAATTCCACCACACTGACGGGCAGGCCCTGTAATTTTCCTTTTTCCCCGCCCGAGGTTCTTGCAACACCTTGACCCTGTGATGATGATGCCTTCTCGGTCTTGTTCTCACGCATAGTTTCATAGTAACATTGCCGAGATTCTTTTTGGTCCCCGGTTATGGTGATTACCTGGTTTTTGGAGCTAACCATCTTTAACATTTGATGCTTGGTGGAAACGATCATATCCCAGCTGTGGATGGTTGGTCTGCCCAATATCATATTGTACGGAGAGGGGAAGTCGGCCACGATGAATCTTACCCTCTCGGCTTTGAAGGCTTCTTTAGTTTCCAACGTAAGCTTTAGGTCGATGTACCCCTTTGGCTCGGATTGCCCCGTTAAAGCCCACAAGTGTTGTCTTGCACGGACGCAAGTCTTCTTTATCCAAGTTCATCCTTTTAAAGGCGTCCCACATGATAATATCCGCTGAACTCCCCGAGTCAACGAAAATCCTTTTCACAAGGCAGTTTTCCAGGATCCCGGTAATTACCAACCCATCTTGGTGTCCGGCAAGACAACGTCTTTTAGGTCTTCGGAGGTGAATCGTAATGATGGAGGCGTCGGTCGGCCATGGTCATCTTTGAACTTGGGGGTTCTTACCGATAGTACCTCCCTCAAGTATTTCTTTCTTTGACTTGCGTGTCTCCTCCTCCGCCCAAGCCTCTACCGATTACATTGCATACGTGGTTCATGTCTATTTCCGGAACGCTCGTCGTGTGGGGTCGTACTCGGACTTCGACCTCCTTGTTTCCTTTTGTTGTTCTTCCGACCGTGTTTTTATCGGTATTGGCGCAACTTACCCTCTCTGATGAATTTTTCAATTGCGTCCCTGAGTTCGTAGCATTGATCTGTAGTGTGTCCCGGTCCATCATGGAAGTCACAGAACTTTGAATGATCCGTGGTGGGCCGAAACCGTGTGGGCCGAAGTCTGTCAACTTTTTTCATCTCTGTGAAGGCCACTTCTTTCCATAACTGGCCTCGCGAAACATTGAGTGGAGTGTATCTCTCATACCTCAGCTTCTTTTCTGACTTGTCGGTTCTTGGCCTGTTATCCCGATTCTGACTATGGGAGTCTTCCCTACGACCACTCTGTTAGTTCTGTATAGGTTTTTGATGATAACTGACAATTGTAAACACAATTTAAAGATTGTTAAAAACTTGCTGTCAAGGCCATACTCAAGTATAAGAATCTACACTCGAGTATGGACTTACCAGAGAATTGCACAATTTTGATTAAACTGAACTATACTCAAGTATCCATGGGTATACTCAAGTATAGTCCTCACAGAGAGCACTCTAAGTTATACATCAAGCTAAACTCGAGTATGAGTTTACATACTCGAGTATGGATCATACAGAGTCTACTCAAATACTTGCTTGAGTTTTTCTATACTCAAGTATACATTTCTAAACTCAAGTATGGGTCATACAGAAAGATTCAAAAGTTTTTGAACATAAGCATACTCAAGTATGTAGTCACACACTTGAGTATAAGACAAACAGAAAGAATCTTTCTTTTCAAATACTTTCTAAACTCAAGTATGCAAATATACACTCAAGTATAGGATGATCAAAAAGTTTTCAAATCTCTCACATGCCTATCCATACTCAAGTGTACATGTGTATACTCAAGTATACACCATACGTAAAGATACAAAAGTTTTTGAACATAAGCATACTCAAGTATGTAGTCACACACTCGAGTATGAGACAAACGAAATTATTTTTCTTTCCCCAAAGCTTTGTAAACTCAAGTATGACTTTACATACTCAAGTATGGATGTGAAACAGATTTCAAAGAGTTTTTCAAAATTATTGTATACTCGAGTATGGCTGTACATACTCAAGTATAGGACATACGAAAGTTCTTCCTTTTTGAAAGACTCGCATACTCAAGTATAGATCTACATACTCAAGTATAGAGACTTTGGACTTAAACTTATTTTCATGTTAAGATGCTCACACTCGAGTATGTAATGACAAACTCGAGTATGACTTTCACTTCAAAGATATAATCCAAAGATTAAGTCACGATGTTCCTCTCGTAAGAATCATACTCCAAGTATCACTCTTCATACTCAAGTATAGACATTAGTGCACAAAGTGACACACTCGAGTATAGAATAACATACTCAAGTATGAGTCGTTGAATTTGAAATTCAAATCGCGGATTTGTGAAACATTCATGTTTGATCTTAATACTTCCCATTATTAATTCTCTCGTATTCCCGGCTATGGTTAACCAGTTTGCTCATGAGATTTCAGGAGATCAAAGTTTGTTTTGATAAATATTAAAACAACTACTCTGACAACTTGCAATATTTTATTATATCTCCCATACAAAGCAAAATGATGACAACCTAGAAAGTTGCACAACCATTCTCCAAGACAAAGCTAGCATCCATCATTCGAAAGCACTGGAGAACATTATACATTGTCCTCCACTAAGCATAACAAAGCATGGGAAATATTCTCTTGGAGCCAACATTCAAATATTCAATTTCGAAGTTCTCTCAATGACTATATTCGGCAACTAAGGACTCAACAGCTAGATTTTCGAATTGATCCAAGTACGAACGGATATATGGAGTGGTAACGGTCATCTAATGCTCTCTTAGTATATATAGAGTAGCATTCAGTTTCTCTAAACAACCAAGACAACAGAAAACAAAAATCATTCAAAGTGTCCAACTACTCTTGAGTTTTTCTGTGTAAAGTATTTGTTGATACATTCAATCTTCAAAGTGTTTATCATTATCCACTCTTAGAGAGAGTTTTTCATCTTGAATATCATTTATTGTAAAGAATCACAAGTCGGGGGACTTGGTGATTGGGTTCATTGATTACAACTTGTAAGGGGAGTAAGTTCTAGTGAGAGAATTACTCTTGAGTGCGAGTGTGTAATCAATTGTGATAGTGAAAAACCCAGAGAGTCTGGGGACTGGACGTAGGTCAAGAGATTGGACCGAACCAGTATAATTCCTTGTGTCTTGCTATTCTTCTCTACTCCATAGTCTACTCTGTTTTAGTCTTCGAAAAACAGAGCTTTTCTGGAAGAATTTCTTAAAATCCCCAATTCACCCCCCTCTTGGTGATTAAGCTCCACTTTCATTTGGTATCAGAGCAAGGTCTTCTCTGTAGAGATTAACATCTCGAGAAGGATCACTATGGAAGGTATTCTACCCGATGGAGCTTCGATCAACCGACCACCAGGATTCACCGGAGAGCACTACTCATTACGGAAAAGCAAGTTCAAAGTTTTTGTAATGGCCTCTGAGTTTGGTCTTTGGAGAGTATTTGAAAGAGGAGATTATGTTCCATCAACTACTGAAGATGGAGTAAGAACTCCAAAGCTCGAAGAAGAATATGATGAGAATGACAAGAAAGCGGTAGTTCTTAACAAAGCAAGGCTATTCTTATGCTTCAAAGTGCCTTAAGTCAAAGTGAATACTTCCGAGTATGCACTTTAACTTCGCAAAGGCTATGTGGGACGCCTTGGAACTAGCTCATGAAGGAACCACCGGAGTCAAAGAAAATAGAGTCAACACTCTCATGACTGAGTACGATCTTCTTCGTATGAAGTCAGGGGAATCAATTGGTGAGTTCCGACTCAGATTCACTCATCTCATCAATCAACTTGCTGCATTGGGAAAAGTCTATGATCAACCTGTTCAAGTCAGAAAAATCTTGAACATTCTCAGCAAGGAATGGGAAGCCAAGGTCACTGCCATCGAAGAAGCCCATGGGGCATCCATGGCATCATCGTAGTGACTCTCTTTGGTAGCCGGGTGAATATGAAGGAAAAATGAAGTTCAGAAAGGGACTTGATGAAATCAACAGCAAGAGCAAAGGAATAGCTTTCAAGGCAATCAAAGAAGCTAAAGAGATCGATGATGATGATGATGATGATGAAGGAGACGAAGAAAAAGAGCTTGGCATGATCGTTCGAAGATTCAAACGATTCTATCGAAAGGATCAGGGCTACAAGAAATTTCACAAAGGTAGCTCCAGCACTGAAGCAAAGAAGCCGATCATCTGCTACGAATGTGAAAAGCCCGGCCATATCAAGTCTGAGTGCCCCCAGCTGAACAACAAAGACAAAGAAAAGAAGAAGTTTAACCGATTTAAAAAGAAAGCTTATGTTTCAGCCATTTGGGGTGATAGCTCATCGATGAAGATGAAGGCGATGAGGAGGACAAAGCAAATATCCGCCTAGTTCTTTGAAAAAGAAGAGCAACATGACAACAATGATGAGGTATACGATTCAAAACCAACCTATGATGAATTATTTGCTGAATATGTTGTTGTTCAAACGGAATTTGAAAAACTTGCTGAAAAATATCTTGCTTTGAAAAAGAAAAACATGACTCTTGAAATGCAGTTTGAAAAGTCTTCCTTTATCAAAAATGCTGTTTGTGAAGATTGCTCTGATCTACAGAAAAAGAACTTACATCTTACAAAGGCACTTGAGAAATTCACTAGAGGTAGTGAAATGCTCAATGTTATTTTAAAAGAACAAAGATTTACAAATGATAGATCAGGAATCGGTTACAAACCGAGTTTTGATAAAAGAAAAGGTAAAAAGAAATTTGGAGAAAAATCTTACATGAACTATTTTAGAAAAACATTTCACTCTTCAAATCCTTTTGCACATTGCAACTATTGTAATCGAAAGGGTCATACCACTTCTTCCCGCTTCCATAAGAAGGAAAAAAGAGTAAGCCCATGGGAAACTATCAATGGGTGCCTAAGGGATCCTACAAGGTTCCTAAGACACATACTAACACCAAAGGACCCAAGAAAAAATGGGTACCTAAGACTTGATCTCGCTTTGTCTTGCGGGTTTGTCTAAGAGCATCAAATCCCAACAAGTGGTACATTGATAGTGGATGCTCAAGACATATGACGGGAGACCAATCCAAGTTTGCTTCAATCAAGCCCAAAGATGGTGGCAAGGTGACCTTTGGTGGCAACCAACTGGAAAGATTCTTTGGAATTGGTGAAATTGGCAACAATGAAGGACCACAAATCAAAGATGTCTACCTTGTTGAAGGACTTTGCCACAATCTCCTCAAAGTGTAAGCCAAAGCAGCGATAAAGGTAACATAGTTATCTTCGATTCGAGGAATGCTTGATAGTAAGCAAGGATGTTCTCTCTTTAGAAAATATTAAATCAAAAGCCTTGTTCGCAGCTCCTAGAGATGGAAATTGCTATACACTAAATCTCTCTAGAAATGGCTCGGTTCTGAAAAATGTTTTGTAAGTAATCTAAATGATAGTTGGTTATGGCACAAGCGATTAGCTCATGTCAATATGATCCAACTTGACAAATTACTCAAAAAGGATTTGGTTATTGGTATTCCTAAACTTTGATTTAAAAACGACATGGTTTATGATGCCTGTCAAAAGGAAAACAAACCAAATCCTCCTTCAAATCTAAAAATGAAATTTCAACCAATAGACCTCTTCAACTACTTCATATGGATCTAGTTGGACCAGCTAGAGTAAAAAGCCTTGGTGGCAATCTTTATACTTTGGTCATAGTTGATGATTTCTCTAGATTTGCTTGGACTATATTTCTATCTTCAAAAGATGAAACATTTGATCAGTTTGTTGTTTTTGCCAAGAAGGTCCAAAACGAGAAAGGTCTCTCTATTTCAGGAATTCGAACTGATCATGGAGGAGAATTTGAGAACCATGCATTTGCAGAATTCTGCGATAACATGGGAATTGATCACAACTTCTCAGCCCCGAGAACTCCTCAACAAAATGGAGTTGTAGAGAGAAAGAACCGAGTTCTTACAGAGATGGCAAGAGCTACGCTGAACGAAAACAACACTTCTCAAGTGTTCGGGCCGATGCAATGAGCACCGCTTGCTACATCTCAAATCGGGCATATCTCCGAGGAAGAAGTTGGGCAAAACCTCCTATGAATTGTACAAGGGAAGAAAGCCAAATCGGCTCATCCGCATGTGTTTGGATGCAAGTGTTTCATCCACAACAATGGTAAGGATAACTTGGGAAAGTTTGATCCCAAGGCAGATGAAGGTATATTTTTGGGTTATTCAAATAGAAGTAAAGCTTATAGAGTTTTCAATACTCGTACTCGAATTGTTGAAGAGTCTATGCATGTTGTTTTTCGTGAATCCAAATTTGATAAATCCTTGGATGATGATGAAGAAAATGTTTTCAAAAATCAGCTCTTTTCAAAAACTACTCCTGCATCTATTGAAAATCCTAAAGATGTTTTTGAGGCTGATCCCCAAAATGATATTGAAAATCCTGATCAGTCTCAGCCTAGAGCTTGGAAGTTCATAAGGAATCATCCTTTGGACCAAGTGATAGGAGATGTACATCAAGGAGTAAGAACTAGGAATAGCACTTTGAATGAAGTTACTTTCTCTCGCTTTTATATCTCATATAGAACCCTCAAAAATAGATGAAGCCCTTTCGAGACAATGATTGGGTGATAGCTATGCAAGAGGAGTTACATCAATTTGATAGAAATCAAGTTTGGGATTTGGTACCTAGGCCTAAGGACCATCCGGTCATTGGCACTAAATGGGTATTCAAGAACAAACGAGATGAATCAGCAATCATTGTCCGTAACAAGGCAAGATTGGTTGCTAAAGGCTATAATCAAGAAGAAGGAATTGATTATGAAGAAACTTATGCTCAAATGGCAAGATTGGAAGCCATAAGAGTTCTTCTAGCCTTTGCTTGTGTCAAAGGGTTCAAGCTTTATCAAATGGATGTAAAAAGTGCTTTTCTAAATGGTTTTATTCAAGAGGAAGTATATGTAGAACAACCTCCTGGTTTTGAAAATAATCATCATCCAGATCATGTATATCGTCTCAAAAAGGCCCTATATGGCCTTAAACAAGCTCCTAGAGCTTGGTATGAGCGATTAAGCAAATTCCTTCTTGATCAAGAATTTATTAGAGGAAAAGCAGATACAACTCTCTTCATTAAGAGTAATAAGCTTGGTGAAATTTTAATTGTGCAAATTTATGTTGATGATATTATATTTGGTGCTTCTAATGATGCTTTGTGTGAAGATTTTGCTAAGAATATGCGGGAGAGTTTGAGATGTCCATGATGGGAGAACTCAATTATTTCCTTGGTCTGCAAATCAAGCAAAGAAAAGATGGAATCTTCATATCACAGACCAAGTACCTCAATGATCTGCTGAAGAGGTTTGGGATGGATCAATGCAATGGAGCTGACACTCCAATGAGTTCTACTGCCTCACTGGATGCTGATGAAGAGGGCAAGGATTTCAACATAACGAAATATAGAGGAATGATAGGATCATTGCTCTATCTCACAGCAAGTCGCCCGGACATTCAATTTAGTGTGGGCATGTGTGCAAGGTTTCAATCAGCTCCCAAGGAGTCTCATGCGAGAATGTGAAGAGGATATTCGGATACCTTGCCGACACAAAGACTCTTGGACTATGGTTTCCCAAAGGTCAACCCGAACATTTGGTGGCATATTCGATTCGGACCATGCGGCTATAAGACGAGATAGGAAGAGCACAAGTGGCCAATGTGAATTTTTGGTGGCTCACTTGTTTCTTGGTTTAGCAAGAAGCAAACAAGTGTAGCCGTGTCATCCATCGAAGCTGAATATGTAGCGCCTCTAGTTGTTGTGCTCAAGTCTTATGGCTCGTGCAACAACTATTTGATTTGGGAATCAATCGAAGGAGATCCCAATATTGTGTGACAACACAAGCACAATAAGCTTGGCCAAGAATCCAGTTCAACATACTCGGACCAAGCATATTGATGTGAGGCATCATTTCATAAGGGATCATGTTCAGAAGAAAGATGTCAAAGTCATGTTCATCCCAACTCATCTTCAACTTGCTGACATCTTCACCAAACCATTGGCAAAGGAGCAATTTAATTTCATACGAAGAGAATTGGGAATGGTAAATCCCAATGAGTTGTGAGTATTTCTTTAAGTCTCAATGTTAGTTATGATTTTGATGATCGTTAAAAACTAATTTAAGCATCGGAGTGTCTAGTTATGTCTTATGCGGGATGCTTAAAATACCGATGTTTTTGTCAAAAGAAGCATACTCAAGTGTAGGATACTATACTCGAGTATGTCGGGGTCGAAAGAAATCTTGTTCTCCATGAAAGATCTATACTCAAGTGTATAAGTTATATACTCGAGTATACGCAAGACGAGAGAGCAAC
The DNA here is from genome assembly GCA_019022615.1 of Acacia melanoxylon. Taxonomy (NCBI): domain Eukaryota; kingdom Viridiplantae; phylum Streptophyta; class Magnoliopsida; order Fabales; family Fabaceae; genus Acacia; species Acacia melanoxylon. The sequence goes on from JAFJYJ010000010.1 coordinate 3,346,812, forward strand.
CATGCCTTGAAGAAAATACATACTCAAGTATGTAAGTACATACTCGAGTATGAGTGGCGGAATTTCAAAGGTTTACCTTACACCTTTGAAGTCCGGGTTGGTAAAATTTTGGTAAAATTTCCTATACTCAAGTGTATTAGTATATACTCGAGTATGGCTAGGTATGAATATACATATACCCCCGTTCATGTTCTTTCAAACTCGACCTCATACCGCTTTGTTTGCCCTAAAACGATCTCTCTTCTCACCTTCGACTCTCTCATCCGTCGCTCAAATTTCTTGCATAAACCCTAAAATGTCTTCCAAATCAAAACCCCAAGAAATCTCCACGATCGGGAAAACTCCAAGTCGTTGCCTCCTCCTCCTCCTCCACGACCTACAAGAGTAAAAACCGTTCCCAATCGCTTTCACTATGGCGTTGATCGTTCGATTAGAGGAGTGAGCGAAAATATCCCTGAAGCTTCTATGAGTTCAAAGGAAACCTCAAAATCGCAGAAGGCTGCGAAACCCAAATCCAAAGGGGTCACCTTCAAGGAACCAGCCTCAAAGCCAGTTGAGGACCCTGAGCCTAAGGCCAAACGGAAGCAGAAAATGTCTGAAACTCCTAAGCCCGCTAAAGCTAAGAGGTCAAAGCTTCCCTCCACTCCTGAGCAAGGACAGAGCTCAACCAAATCTCAACCTTCAGTCTCTCAGAAAGCTCAGTCATCCCATGAACCTCGGCAACCTCAAGTGCCATCCGTCATGGCCAATGCGATTGAGGATATCCACCTACATACGGATGCTCCGGAAGGTTTCTTGTCTCACCTTCTTATCTTTCATCCGAAAGAATGTTAAATTCAAAGAAAATTTTGTTCCCAAAGAATTCTCCGTCCAGTTGTCATTCTCAATCCGAGTAAATTGAAGGAAGAGTGCAATCTCGACCTATCACCTTGGTTCAAACCCTATGAATCCTTTGTTTCTATCTCTGCTCCATATTTTCCCAATTTAGTCAAAATATTTTACTTCAATATGGAATCGACAACATACTCAATTCCGATGATGAGTTAGTTGAGGAACAAATTTCAACCACTGTCAAGGGTGTTAAATTCACTCTCTGTGCAGCCATCCTGAACACTATACTGAAAGTTTCTAATCCTCCTTCTGAATCTCCACCCACCTATAGCAATCAAGAGATCTTTTCTACACTTAGACCCAATGAGCCATTTCCGAAAATCAGCATCGCACACTTTCCTTCAAACCCGGATCAATGTCTCCTATCAATCGAACAATGCGGTACATTTTCTCAAGGAATTTTCTCCGAAGGAGGAAGTTTCACTCATTTCGCACAAAAGGACTACTCTACCTTTACTGCTTTTGTGAAGAAGGTACCTATCAATCTAGGAGAATGGATCTTCCAGGAAATGTCTAAATTTAGATTCACATCTAGGAAGTCTTCCCACATTCCTTTTCCATCCTTGATTTCTGTCATTCTGTTTTATCATAAAATCTGGTATGTAGGCTCTCCGGAGTCAATGAAGTTGCCCCCACTTTTGGAAAAGCTCAACCGAACTTAATGAGAATAAGCTTTGAAGAAGAAGGCTCGGTCAATCAAGAGCTCCTTCGAGATCTCGGCCTCAAACTTCACAGGGCTCCAAGATCGGGAATTCCAGAGCAGTCTCAAGCATATGAAGAAACTCAATCTGCTCCTTCTGATATGGAAACAAGAATTCAAGGGATGGTAAATGCTGCAATCGCCAAGCTATCCATTAGAATTGACTTTGAGATGGGAAAGCTAGTAGCAGAACTTAAACGAGGAAATGATCTGATGGTAGATGCACGGGATGTATTAAAGGAAGATGTGGACGTCTCCCGATTCGAACAAGAAACTACAAGAGCAACTTGAGCGAACTCACCTTGAATTATCGATCGATCATGGATCACGACGCAAAATTATCTACCCCGTTGGTTTCCCAAGTGAGTCTCGATGACAAAGTTGAGAAAATACTCAAGCACCTTCACTTGAGTGGTCGAATCCATCGACTTTCCTTTTGGTTCCTCCACTTCCATGCCTAAGACTGATCCAGAACCCTCATCTTCATCACCATCATTCATCTTCACTAGTCCCCTCCATACTACCTCTAATCCCACAACTGAAATCCTGAACCTATCCTCTCCCAACACTCCTGCCACCATGGTTCTACCTACCCCTATACTTGATACCTTACCTCAGTCTCCTCCACCTACCCCTATTATTGACCTTCTCCAAGAACCCTTAATCTCAGCTCCACCTTTTGACGATGACAAAGGGGGAGAGAAAGGCAAAGAATAGTTTAAGGCAAAGAGTGTTTTTGAGGTTGCATTTGAAATGTAGTCTTAGTCACCTTGCTTTACTCTCAGTTTATGTATTTCATGTTTGTATTATTTCGAAGTTAAACCGAGAAAGTGTGCTTAATAACCGCTTCCTACCGTTCATCTCTCGATATATTAGTTGCAAATTTACCTTTCAAGAAGTGCATCTTTACATGCTTCGTACTCGTAAAATTCTGTCCAAATTTGCACATTCTCATTTCAAAATGCAAACTTCTCTTAAACTCATGAAATATTGGTTTACAAGTGTTGTCATCATCAAAAAGGGGAGAATGTTAGTTAGTATAGGTTTTTGATGATAATCGACAATTGTAAACACAATTTAAAGATTGTTAAAAACTTCTTTGTCAAGGCCATACTCAAGTATAAGAATCTACACTCGAGTATGGACTTACCAGAGAATTGCACAATTTTGATTAAACTGAACTATACTCAAGTATCCATGGGTATACTCAAGTATAGTCCTGAGAGAGCACTCTAAGTTATACATCAAGCTAAACTCGAGTATGAGTTTACATACTCGAGTATGGATCATACTGAGAGTCTACTCAAATACTTGCTTGAGTTTTTCTATACTCAAGTATACATTTCTAAACTCAAGTATGGGTCATACAGAAAGATTCAAAAGTTTTTGAACATAAGCATACTCAAGTATGTAGTCACACACTTGAGTATAAGACAAACAGAAAGAATCTTTCTTTTCAAATACTTTCTAAACTCAAGTATGCAAATATACACTCAAGTATAGGATGATCAAAAAGTTTTCAAATCTCTCACATGCCTATCCATACTCAAGTGTACATGTGTATACTCAAGTATACACCATACGTAAAGATACAAAAGTTTTTGAACATAAGCATACTCAAGTATGTAGTCACACACTCGAGTATGAGACAAACAGAAATTATTTTTCTTTCCCCAAAGCTTTGTAAACTCAAGTATGACTTTACATACTCAAGTATGGATGTGAAACAGATTTCAAAGAGTTTTTCAAAATTATTGTATACTCGAGTATGGCTGTACATACTCAAGTATAGGACATACAGAAAGTTCTTCCTTTTTGAAAGACTCGCATACTCAAGTATAGATCTACATACTCAAGTATAGAGACTTTGGACTTAAACTTATTTTCATGTTAAGATGCTCACACTCGAGTATGTAATGACAAACTCGAGTATGACTTTCACTTCAAAGATATAATCCAAAGATTAAGTCACGATGTTCCTCTCTGTAAGAATCATACTCCAGTATCACTCTTCATACTCAAGTATAGACATTAGTGCATAGTGACACACTCGAGTATAGAATAACATACTCAAGTATGAGTCGTTGAATTTGAAATTCAAATCGCGGATTTGTGAAACATTCATGTTTGATCTTAATACTTCCCATTATTAATTCTCTGTATTCCCGGCTATGGTTAACCGGTTTGCTCATGAGATTTCGGGAGATCAAAGTTTGTTTTGATAAATATTAAAACAACTACTCCGACAACTTGCAATATTTTATTATATCTCCCATACAAAGCAAAATGATGACAACCTAGAAAGTTGCACAACCATTCTCCAAGACAAAGCTAGCATCCATCATTCGAAACAGCCGGAATTTGGAGAACATTATACATTGTCCTCCACTAAGCATAACAAGACATGGGAAATATTCTCTTGGAGCCAACATTCAAATATTCAATTCGAAGTTCTCTCAATGACTATATTCAAGCAACTAAGGACTCAATGACTAGATTTTCGAATTGATCCAAGTCTCGAACGGATATATGGAGTCAAGTAACGGTCATCTAATGCTCTCTTAGTATATATAGAGTAGCATTCAGTTTCTCTAAACAACCAAGACAACGAGAAAACAAAAATCATTCAAAGTGTCCAACTACTCTTGAGTTTTTTCGTGTAAAGTATTTGTTGATACATTCAATCTTCGTGTTTATCATTATCCACTCTTAGAGAGAGTTTTTCATCTTGAATATCATTTATTGTAAAGAATCACAAGTCAGGGGACTTGGTGATTGGGTTCATTGATTACAACTTGTAAGGGGGAGTAAGTTCTAGTGAGAGAATTACTCTTGAGTGCAGAGTGTGTAATCAATTGTGATAGTGAAAAACCCGAGAGTCCGGGACCGGACGTAGGTCAAGAGATTGGACCGAACCAAGTATAATTCCTTGTGTCTTGCTATTCTTCTCTACTCCATAGTCTACTCGTTTTAGTCTTCGAAAAAGAGCTTTTTCCGGGAAGAATTTCTTAAAATCCCCAATTCACCCCCCTCTTGGTGATTAAGCTCCACTTTCACACTCGGCTGATTCTTATTCTGGGGTGGTGTACTTCTTCGTTTGTCATCGCCATTAGTATTGGCGATCTCCATCTGCTCTACTTCCAAATACTGCTTCGCTCGAGTGTTAAACTCGGTGAGAGTGTATACCCGGTTCTTGAAGATGGAATTTGCTAGCCGGGAAGAAGGATCCAAGCCGTCGACGAGGCAATGCATGTGAACGCTTTCCGGGAGGGATCTTACCTTGAGGGCCACCTCCTTAAATATGTCCAAGTATTTTTGTAACGTCTCCCCCCGTTGTTGCTTTATCTTACTCAAGGTATACTGAGATTTGGGTTGTTTCCGGCTAGTTGCGAAATTCAATTCGAATTTTCGCCCGAGGTCTTGAAAATCATGGATGGACCTCCTCGGCAGTGTGTGGAGCCAGATTTGAGCTGGTCCGATCAATGTGGCCGCGAAAAGCCGACTAATGACCGAGCCTTTGATTTGCCTTACGAACATGAGTAGTTCGAAGGCGTCGAGATGGGCCCTCGGGTCAGACACGCCATCATATTTTGGTAAAGAGGCCAGCTCAAATTTGCTAGGGTATGGAGCATTCTCGATTTCTTCCGAGAAAGGGCTGCTATTGTGGCCCGCTATATATTTCATGTGATATTCCTGGGGCGAGCCCTTTGGTCAGAGCGACCTCTCTCTGTCTCGGTCCTCATCATCCGAGGTCTTTCCTAGAAAACGTTTCTTCCGAGCCGACATGTGGTCTCGGGTCTCATCATGCTCAGAGTCCGTTTCTGGAGAGGTCGTTTTCTCTGCATACCGGTTATGCTTTGAATTTTTGGCTGGCCGAGGGCTTCCGTGTTTCTGGGATATCCTTTCTTTCTTTCTCTTCATACTCGGAGTCCGCTCGTGTTCCGACGCTTTAGCATGCCGGAAGTGGTCTTTCATGATCTCGTTGCATTACTCTCAAATCTTCTTGACGCCGGAGGTCATGTCGCTTCTCCATATTCTCCATCCTCCTCAGCATCGACTCTGTGTGTTCTGGAGGAGGAGGAAGTCTGGGTTTGGTGTGTCGTTGCATTTATCTCCCTGCGGAGGAGACGAGGCTGTGTCTGACACACTGTTCCCATCCTTGCTATGATTGTTATTGGGAATATCCTCAGGCCGGGGAGGTCCTTGAGTCTGTTGCTGCCGACTTGACTCAGCCTGCGCACGCGATGGACTTTCCCGGTGAGGGTTCCGACTGCAGCTTCTAGTACTAGCCATTGCTGGTCACGGGGATCGAAGTTTAAAGTCCCCACGTCGGCGCCAATGTTCCGGTGTGGAACTAGATGTCCAGCCCGGATGGCTGGTGATTTGATCTTGGATTGAGTTGCTTGTGCCGGAATATCTAAGAGTAGAGATATCCCGGTGAGCGATGAATCATTGGACACAAGGCCTTTCGCCCAAGGGGGAGGGGGTATGTGTTCAGTGGGGGTTGTGTTGTGTAGTACAGAAAGTAAATAGCTAGAGTTAGAACGTGTGCACCTTGGTGCTTTTCCCCTTGTATTTATAGGGTGTTTCACGGTATCTTAACTGCACAATCTATCATATCCCTAAATTATGGATATGATAGATTGCCCCATGATTATAGGGGAACCCGGGATACTCGACATCCCTCTACTGGGCCGTTCCCTGGCTGGGCCGAGGTTCGGGCGTGCCTCTGCTGGGCCGTCCCCTAATTGGGCCGTGGGTCAGGTTCGTAACATTACCCAACTTAAAATAACAAATCTCTAAATAGTTAGAAATATACCTCTTTCCAGGTTTTTATTATTTTAAAAAACTTTAAAAATCACAAAAAATATTATAATATATTTATTTTTAAAAATGTGATTTTTCATGAAAGAAACTTAAACAAACAGAATACATCAATCCCTAAATAAAAATGAAAAATACTAAAAATTTAAAATTTTTGTATATCCATAAAAAATGTTATAAAATGAAAAACAGTAAAATTGGAAAGTTTTAAATAATAAATTCTTAAATTCTGTTAATATCACGGGAATATCAATTCCTAAATAAAAGCCAATCTAACGAACATCAATTGATAACTAACCGTCAAAATAGTTAAAATGGGGTTAGAGAAAATGTGAAGAGTTTGATAAGATTTAATTTCATAATCAAAGATTTATATTTTAATTTTTATCCTTCAAAACAATTATAATTTTTAAGATTCTTATTAATAAATATTTATTTAACTTGGCCTGATTAAATCTAAATATACTCTTATTAGTTTGACCTTTTCTTCATTAAAAAAAAAAAGTCATAAGTAAAACCTAAATAATCCCTTCCATTCTATCACCTTTCCGGCCCCTTGCTCGCTGAGTCTCGCCTCCAAGCTCTTGCTGCCCCCCTTTATCCGACCTAGTCCTCCGTTGCTCTGACCGTCTCTCGCTGTCGACCTCCTCACCGGCGATTTCATTCATTCCCCTATTTCTTAACAAAACGGTATCTTATCTTATCACAATGATCTTATCTAATCAGTTATACCAAATATTGATTTTATTTGATACCAAATTAGACGCATTCACCTTCTCCATCTACCTATTTCAGTCTTTCAGACCAAGTCCGACCATCAGAAGTTGAAAATCCTAGTCGGAGAGAACCTTCCGACACCGACGATGTCAACCCTACCACCACCGATTCGTTGCGAACAATCCTACGCCATGAAAATAAGGGAAGACCACAACATACCTTATATTCCCTACGATATCTTAGCTAACATTCTCAGAAGGTTTCCTATGAAATCCCTAATCCGATTTCAGTGTGTAAGCAAAGATTGGGAAAATCTCATCAAGTCTCCGTCTTTTATTCTTGACTGCCTCCACCACACGAGTCGTCCAACCCTTTTGCTCCTCCTCTCACAGTTCGCCCTCACGCCACGTTACCGCTTTCAGTTACTGGATCCTCGAAGCAAGCAAGTCCTTGAAATTCAAAATCCACCTTTCATCGACTCCTGCCTTGATCTTAATATCGTGGGTTCCTGCAATGGCTTGGTCTGTCTTCAAGTGTTTAATGAAAATTATGCTTTGTCTCTTCCTTGCAGCTCAAACAACAATGGTTTGTCTACCCTTTACCTTTTATTGTGGAATCCAGCGACTAGACAGTTTAGAAAGGTGCCCAGAACCATGGAGAATTTTAACTTTCATCACCGCTTCGGATTTGGGTTCAATCCTACTGACAATGATTACAAGATAGTGAAACTAAAGTCTCGTTCTGCCGTTAATCCAGTGGAAGTTTACTCATTAAACTCCGGGTCATGGGAAGAAGTAGAATTTGAAAACTCAGATGGCAAAATTTGGATTAGTAGCTGTCAAAATGTCGCTGTTAATGGTGTTTTGTATTGGTTGGGTGGAAAACAGAGACGGGGTGATGATTATGATTATTATAGTATGGTTGTTTCAATCGACCTAACAAACCAAGTGTGTACCTCAATACCATTGCCTGATTTAGGATCTCAAAAAAGTAGAAGAACTGAGCTTATTTTGTATTTGCTATTACTATATCTTTGATTCATTTGTGGGTGATGGAGGAGGATACAAGTGCGTCTAGGGGAAGATGGATATGGACTAAAAAATATACTTGCATCTTTTGTTCAGCAAGGTTATCTCCATCTGAGTTATATGCAGTAACTATTTGGAAGAATGAGATTGTCTACCGTCCTAAATGTATCTATGATGATGCTGATGGAACAACAAGATTTTGTCGCCTCGATCTCACTACCAATGAGTTAAAGGAGTTTGTTATTAAAAATGGCCGCTACGATGCCCGTATATATAATTATGTGGAAAGTCATGTTTCAGTTGCCAACATAAACCATAGAGAACATTAAACCTAAATTTTACTTTGTTTAAACATTTTTTGTGGAAATAAATTCATAATAATTTCTCATTTTGTATCTGTAGTTGTTGAATTCTTTTGGTGAAACCATGCACTATGATATTTATCAGGTCGTTTAGTTTTCTTCTTGGTTGCTAGTGTATGATTTATTTTGGATTTGCTACTTCAGGTAATATACCAATGGTTTTATCACATGGGATTAGAGTTAATAAAAGTAATTAATGGAGCAATTTTCACTTTCTTGTATTTAATTGGGATGTAACTTCTATGATCCCCAATAAATTGGGAGATACTCTCTCTAATTCTTAATATAATCCATACTTATCTAGTTTAATTAGATTAAGTTAGTTAATATGCTTTTTAATATGATTTTTTTTTTTAAAAACCACAATTATCTTGCTTAATTCCCTCCACCTTGGTTGTTATTGAAAGAGCATTAATAGGAGTAAATTAGGAAAATATTGACAAATATAATCGATATAAATTGTTGTTTATGAGTGTGTATACATTGTCGTGAACTTTCTATACGGCATTGTTGAATAAAAAGAAGGAAATTATAGGGTATATAATAAGTATATTCAAGAAAGAGTCACGATGCATGATCATATGCTCGATCAACCGAAGCTGTTGTAGCAAAACTCAAAAACCCTTTAATATTAAGGACCTGCTGCTAGTAGAGCCAGCATCATCTTTTTTTGTGATGATGAATGACAAAAGGGATGGAGTCTGTGGAAAGCATAGAGCAGAAACAATTTGTCATACATGGACTAAAATAGGTTAAACATTACTAGGCCTGCTTTCCCCATAAAACCTTTGGACATGGATGGAGTAGAAATACATTTACTAAATCAGAATAAAGTAGTGTTTAATAGCAGCTCAACAACCATTTAATTTGTGAGTTGGCAACAAATTGGGTAACATAAACACTATGCTGTAACTGTAAGCCATTCATTTGAAGAAAATTCTTCAAATATTTGTAAAAAGAGTAAGGATTTGCTTAAATTTTGTATTTTGTAAATTGCAAGAAATTTCCCTCTCATCAATCACAAAGTATAGAAATATCTATTAATTTGGCCCCTAAGAACACTCCAGTTCTAACTGAAGAACTGACTGTTCACAAATCATTGATGGTAAAATAAAGTTCATTCATGGAGATACTTCTCGTAATTTTATGACCTCTAAAGACCAATTTGAAGAAATTTCCCTCTCATCAATCACAAAGTATAGAAATATCTATTAATTTTAATCCTTATGAAATGAAGATATATTAATCAAAGGCAGTTTAGAAACCGAGTATGATCCAGTACTATGACTGCGCAGTGCGCACCAAGATCCGCGAAGAAGATAATATCGGTGATCTATCAAATATCTACATCTACAATGATTTTTATATTTATTTATTTCATTCCATTTCCTCTAAATCCGAGCTCAACAAAAATTTTAAATTGGCAAACATGCCACAAAACTAACCTTCGGGACTCATGACATTGACGATGCAGGACTCATCCTTCCCATCTCCATTATTCTTCACGCCTCCATCAACAACTACTTACATAGGGTTTACCGGGATCGATTTCACTCATTCCTGCAACAACGGGTACAACGTGATTTAGGGGCCGACACTTGCATCTTTGATTTATACCAAAAACAACATTTTCCTTTTCATTTTTAATTAATTCATTTTAAGGGTGAAATAGATATTTCTCATTTCTTTCCCAACTGCTATCTCTCAATTTTCATCATACCAAACACAACATCTTCCCTCACTCCTCAAAATTTTAAATTCATTTCCTTTCCTTTACTTTCAATTCCTTTCCCTCATCAAACTTTCCTTGTACCAAACGAGCGTGATCATCAAACTCGGACCGTAAACTAGCAAATCGACCATGAAACCGTGGCGAAAAAGCATAGAAATCGGGGTTAGCGAGAGACATTTTTGTTTTTAAAACTTTGAGTGAAGACGTTTACAGACAGAGAAAGAGAGATATGGAGAGAGAAATGGGAATATGAGGTCGAATACTTTGTGCGCGATCTGCTTTGGCACACAAGGCCTCATAGTCGAGACCTGGCTATGTTACAGTTACCGGCCCTTGTGTAATAGGCCAAGCGCGGTACGCTTTGGCACACAAGGCCTCATGGTCGAGGCTTGACTCTGATACCAACTGTAATATAATGACTCTTTGGCACACAAGGGTTTCACGGTCGAGGCTTGACTCTGATACCAACTGTAATATAATGACTCGAACCCCGAGGCCCGACTCTAATACCAATGGTAATATAATGACTCGAACCCTGGCTTTGCTTGACTCTGGTATGATAATGATTTAGTATCTTATTGATATTTAATTTACTTCAACAAAATTTTGTATCCATATCATCCTACATTCCTACTAACCATCTTTATCTATTCTGTTCTAATCCAAAGGTCAATTTAGGAAAAAAAATCACATCAAATTTAATGGTACTATTGGATTATCTTAAAAGTTACCCAAATTAAAATAGCCTAAAAAATCTATAAATAGTTAGAAATATACCTCTTTCTAGGTTTTTATTATTTTTAAAAATTAAAAATCACAAAAAATCTTATAATATATTTATTTTTTTTAAAATGTGATTTTTTATGGAAAAAAATATATTAAACAAACAGAATACATCAATCCCTAAATAAAAATGATAAATACTAAAATTTAAAATTTTAGTATATCCATAAAAGAATGTTATGAAATTAAAAAAAAGAGTAAAATTTGAAAGTTTTAAATAATAAATTCTTAAATAAACTGTTAATACCACGGGAATATCAATTCCTAAATAAAAGCCAATCTAATTTAAGCAATCAAGGAACATCAATTGATAACTAACCGTCAAAATAGTTAAAATGGGATTAGAGAAAATGTGGGGAGTTTGATCAGATTTATTTCATAATCAAAGATTTATATTTTGATTTTTTATCCTCCAAAACGATTAAATCCAAATATACTCTTATTAATTTGACCTTCTTCAAAAAAAAAAAAAAAAAAAAAAAAGGAGTCATAAGTAAAACCTAAATAATCCCTTCTTTCATTCTATCACCTTTCCGGCCCCTTGCTCGCTGAGTCTCGCCTCCAAGCTCTGGCTGCCACCCTTTATCCGACCTAGTCCTCCGTTGCTCTGACCGTCTCTCGCTGTCGACCTCCTCACCGGCGATTTCATTCTTTCCCCTATTTCTTACAAAACGGTATCTTATCTTATCACAATGATCTTATCTCTTATCTAATCAGTTATACCAAATATTGATTTTATTTGATACCTAATTAGACGCATTCACCTTCTCCATCTATCTATTTCAGTCCAAGTCCCACCATTAGAAGTTGAGAACCCTCGTCGGAGAGAACCTTCGGACACCGATGATGTCACCCCTACCACCACCGATTGGTTGCGAACATTCCTACGCCATGAAAATAAGGGAAGACCTCAACAAACCTTATATTCCCTACGATATCTTAGCTAACATTCTCAGAAGGCTTCCTGTGAGATCCCTAATCCGATTTCAATGTGTAAGCAAAGATTGGGAAAATTTCATCAAGTCTCCGTCTTTTACTCGTGACTGCCTCCACCACACCAATCGTCCAACCCCTTTGCTTCTCCTCTCACACCCCGCCCTCACGCCACGTTACCGCTTTCAGTTATTGGATCCTCGAAGCAAGCAAGTCCTTGAAATTCAAAATCCACCTTTGATCGACTCCTGCCTTGATCTTAATATCGTGGGTTACTGCAATGGCTTGGTCTGTCTTCAAGTGTTAAATGAGGATTATGTTTTGTCTCTTCCTTGCAGCTCAAACAACAGTGGTATGTCTCTCCCTTACCTTTTATTGTGGAATCCAGCGACTAGACAGTTCAGAAAGGTGCCCAGAACCATTGAGGATTTTAATGTTCGTCACTGCTTAGCATTTGGGTTCAATCCCATTGACAATGATTACAAGATAGTGAAACTAAGGTCTAATTTTGCCGTTAATCCAGTGGAAGTTTACTCATTAAACACCGGGTCATGGGAAGAAGTAGAATTTGAAAACTTAGATGGCACAATTTGGATTAGTAGCTGGAACAAAGTCGCAGTTAATGGTGCTGTGTATTGGTTGGGTGTACAACACAGGTGGAGTGATGATTATGTTTATAATCTGGTTGTTTCAGTCGACCTAACAAACCAAGTGTGCACCTCAACACCATTGCCTGATTTAGGATCTAAAAAAAGTATTAGATGGCCTGAGCTTATTTCGTATGAGAACAAACTTGCTGTGCTTGATATTACTAAATCTTCTTTGATTAATCTGTGGGTGATGGAGGAGGATACAAGTGCGTCTAGGGGAAGATGGATATGGACTAAAAAATATACTTGCAGCTTTTGTTATGAGATTTTCTCCCGTCCTAAAAGGATCTATGAGGATGCTGATGGAACAACAAGATTCGATGAGTTTATGGAGTTTGTTATTAATTATTGTGACCGCTACAATGCCTGTATTTATAATTATGTGGAAAGTCATGTTTCAGTTGCCAACATAAACCATAGAGAACTTTAAACCTAAATTTTACTTTGTTTAAACATTTTTTATGGAAATAAATTCATAATAATTTGTCATTTTGTATCTGTAGTTGTTGAATTCTTTTGGTGAAACCATGCACTATGATATCACTTATCAGGTCGTTTAGTTTTCTTCTTAGTTGCTAGTGCATGATTTATTTTGGATTTGCTACTTCAGGTAATATACCAATGGTTTCATCACATGGGATTAGAGTTAAAAAAAGTAATTAATGGAGCAATTTTCATTTTCTTGTATTTAATTGGGATGTACCTTCTATGATCCCCAATAAATTGGGAGATACTCTCTCCAATTCTTAATATAACACATATTTATCTAATTTGATTAGATTAAGTTAGTTAATATGACTTTTTTTTTCCTTTCTAAAGCACCATAATTATCTTGCCAATTCCCTCCATCTAAATTGTTGTTGAGGAAGTAAATTAGGAAAAGATTGACAAGTATGAGAAATATGTCTTATATTTTAATATCAACATCAACTCTCCAACTAGATCCTATAATAAAGAAAGGAGGGGGTAACTTATATACATCTAGCCCCAATAAATTAATTGGGAGATAACTTCGATGATCCCCGGTAAATTGTAAACAAAGTCAGAACTGAAATGTCATATGATGAAAAATTATTCGCAACAAATCATATGGTTTTTAAGAAGTACTCAAGGATAAAAGAGGGGTGAAAATATGTTAGGCTATACCTGACTTCAACTAAAGACTGTTTGAGTTAGTGTTCTAGAAGCATGTTAACACACGTTAAGATAAAACTCCTCTCACATATTTATTTCGTACACCATAAATCACGTTGATAAGTATATATTTTATGATTAAATATGTGTATATTTTATGAGAATTAGTTGGATTTATTGATATTATATACCTATTTAATTATCTTTAATATACTTTACTATCATTATAGGATAAAAAGATATTTGATATAAAATCTACTTATTTCCTATTATACTTTGCAGAAATAATAGCCGATTTGGAAAGAAGTATAAAAAGCAATTAAGAGGATATGCAATCGCCAAACTCGATGGTCCCACGCAAGAAAAATAGAAACAAAATCAATTGCGTGACACGATGGAGTTCATTACAAGATATAAGATATCTTTTTAATAAGAAAAGGAGAATCAATGACCCATGACCTAAGTTATATTTAGGTTATATATATGAAGAAAGGGAGAAGCAAAGAGGACGAAAGAGGGATGAAGGAGCAAAATAGGGAACGGGGAAGCAGAGGAGTAGGGGCTAAGCGTTTTGGTTCTCCTCATCATCTCCACGGAAGGACTGTGGAGGCGACGAAGAAACTTGTCTTTCTTCTTCTTCTCTTTATTTTGAAATCTGAATTTCTTGTTTTTGTAATGGATTTTCTTATAGCCATGTGTGGCTAATTGGTTTTGCAACCTAGAGAACCTATGAACTTGTTTGGGTTCTAGAGATTATTCTCACTATTAGTTTTGCTTAATTTTATTTCAATTTATTTAATCCTGTGTTTATTGTTATTGCTTATTGATTGATCACCATTGAGCATGTTTTGGGGATTTAGGGTTGAACTTGGAAGAGGGAATCCTAAATTGACCATGGGAATAAATAATGTGGAATTAGGTTTAAATTTAATGTGAAATTAGGTTTTAATCTAATTTGCGTCTAGGATAGGAATATACCTAGAAGCTCTGCATAATTACATTAGAGTGAGCCCATCTAAAACACATCTTATTTAGTTGTGTGAGGCATTACATAATTAATTAAGATAGGTATATAAATGGACCGGAAGGCATTTATGGACATTGATACTCTAGATTAGCTGAGTAAGTTAAGTCAAAATTAATTTAGTGGGGATAAAATCTAGGAAACAAATAAGGGATTAGTGACTCTAGGTTGCTCGTTCACTAGTGTGGTAGTTTCTTCGTTTTAATTTTAATTTATATTCTCTTCATTAAATTTAATTTGGTTGCTCAACTTAAACGAAATTGTGAAATTAATGCTTAACTGAAATTGTGGGTACTAAGTCTTCGTGGGAATGATATCTTACTTACTCTTTATTACTTGATACGGCCCGTGCACTTGCGAAGTTTTTAGGCTATAAAGTTTTGCCCTATCACACGTTATAAAAGCAGTTTCTATCGCTAACCCAAACAAGCACTAACGAAGCCTAACTCTACAACAAAGGTGACATCCTCTGACTCCCTCACAAAAAGCTTCTTCATCTCCCCTCCTCCCTCTTGCCTTCTTCTATTTGCTTGTTCTGCTATGGTTTGGCTTCGTTCCTTTCCCTCGCCAAACTGTTATGACTCCCCGGTGTACTAGATTTATTCTTTTGGGAGAATCATATAAAGACGGTTGAAATAAAAATATATTATATAAGGCTGGTAAGTATAACAAATTGTAAATTAGGTCAATGAACCCAATCTAGAATATTTAAATATGGGGTTATTTTTCAAGGATAACCCTAACCATGATAAAAAGAAAAGAAAGCAAGAAGTCAGATGTGAACAAGAGATAGAGCGTTGGTAGAGGAGATAGCTGGACGTTACACAACGCCACGGGTGAAGAGCGAATAACAAGACCACACCACCATGAACTTCCGATCTTCTCTTTGGTTGCCTCCGACTTTCGTTGTTGCTCCTCCGGTGACCTTCCCTATGTTACACACCGCCGATTGGCAACTGTAGAGAGTGAGGAGCAGCGGTGGATTGAGAAAAAAAAAAGGGAGAGCGAACCGCGAGTTCAAGACTTGACAGCACGCCACCTGTGGTTTCTTTCCCTATGTTAGTCCGTCGTTCTTCTCCGTTCAACACCACCACTTTCTTCCTCTTTCCTGCGAAGAGACACAGATTCGAGATCTCTGAACCATGGCACCGCGATTTTGAAACCCACCGGATCTTCTCTTTTCTCCTTTGTTGGCCACCTTGAAGAGCTCAGAATTCTTCCAAAGCATGGTTTTGTCCTTCCTCTAAACTTTCTAGTGAGCTTGCTTTTCCAGATTACAATGAGTTCCTTTCATGGCCAAATTTACTCTTTTTTTTTTTTAGGGAAAATCTATCTTGGGGCCCTTTTGGGAAAAAAATCCCAAAAAGGGCCCCAAGATTCGAAAAACCCGAAAGGGCCCTTGGGCCCTTTTTGGGATAAATTCATGAAATTTTTACAACTAAAATAAGTCATATTTACAACAATATCGCCCCGTTTACAACTAAAACAAATCACATTTGCAACAATATTTTTACAACTAAAACAGTCATATTTACAACAATATCAGCCTCGTTAACAACTAAAACATTTAATGAAAAATCCCAAAAAGGGCCCTAGGGCCCTTTCTGGGTTTTCTAGAATCTTGGGGCCCTTTTTGGGATTTTTTTTCCAAAAAGGGCCCCAAGATGGATTTTCCCTTTTTTTTTAATAACTATGGGTATAGAGGTAATTTGGCCTAAATTCTAAATCCCTAATTATGTCACATAACCTAATTAATAATTTGTTAAGTTTAGAATTTGGTAATTCAACCGTCTCTATATGAGATTTTTCCTATTCTTTTTTTCCCAAATCTAGTTTTGTTTCCAAAATATAGTTTTCAGAGTTTTGTGTGTGTGTGTGTGTGTGTGTGTTGGGGAGAGAAGAGGAATAATCACCAGGCCTATAAAAATTATCTAATTTGATTTTTTTTTCATATGTAGTTTTTCATTTATATATGTTTTTTCTATGTTTGAAAATAGACCAAACTAGGCTTTGGTTGAATAGGCTTGAATGCTTAAAGCTAGAGCAGAAGATCGAGGAATGTTTGAGAGGGAGGATAACGAAGGGGAAGGGGAATTTTTTAAGGGAGATTTTTTTTTTTTTTTTGATAACATGAAGGGTTTCCCTTTTGGAGGCTTAGACACAGAAGGTTTGACCAAATCTCACATGAGTATTAAAATGGAAATTAAGTCATTGAATATGTGAAATTGATTAACTTTTTTTCTTTAATAATGGGTGCTGAAAAAAAAAAAGTCTTTGGTACCTTTTCTCTTGCCTATCAATAGGAGCAAAATTGAAAACAATCATTCACTACTCTAGGCTGGATAAATAAATTGAAAACTTTAATTGCTTTCCATATCCTGCAATATAGCTTTATAACATTTTTAATTATCAAACCATATAGAAAAAGATGATAGATTTTAGTTGGAATCCGTGTAAACAACAAAGTAAATTATGACTTTCATGAGTCCGGAGTCTATTTAGTGAGTTTGCAAGATGGAGTGGCGTAAAAATGAAAAGATAATTAGAATAAGAATATACAAGTTAAAAATTAATAAACATTTAAATCAATCAAAGATAAAATAAACTACACTAATAACTAGCTAGTACCTATTAGTTTAAAAACCCAACATTAAAATCAGAGGGAAGTACAAGGAGATGATAAAAAAAAAATTAGGGGCCTAATTAAAAGTCAGGTGAAACTATAAGCACCTAAAACCGATAAAAAATGAGAAAAAAAAACATTTGTGTAAACCTCAAGTGAAACTAGAAAGACTTAGGAACCAGCTCCTCTTATTTTCCTTTTTTCCCCTTTTCTTGTCAGTATCTCATCATTGGGACTATTCAAATTTAATATTTAATATTATTATATAATTTTTTTCTTTTTTTAATTTTGTTTGATCAAGAGGTTATGGGTTCAAACCTTGGAAATGGCCTCTCTACTTGCTGGAGTAAAGACTTAATACATCTGACCCACCCAAATTTTACTCGGTAGCCTTGTACACTGGGTTGTTAGACTTGGCTATCACCCAAGAGGGGGGTGAATTGGGTGTCTGATAAAACTTTAGGAACTTTAAGAAATCTTTTCGCAACTTACTGAAAGTAGTTCGTATGAAAGTAATACTTTATAAAGCAATAGTCATTCAAACATATATGCTGGAAATATATGAGTTTAGGGAAGAGAATATGCAAACTATGATTTATCCTGGTTCGGCCAATCCTAGACCTACGTCCAGTCCTCAAGCTTCACTTGAGATTTTCAATCCACTATCCTCTTGTTTAATTCAGACACAAGAGAAGCCTATACAACTTGATTACACGCTTGATAGGGCAAAACTTTAAGCCTAAAACTCCGCAAATATACGGGCCGTACCAAGTAATAAAGTGATAAGAAAGATATCGTTCCCACGAGGACTTTGTATCATAAACTTCAGTTAAGCATTAATTGTACATTTTTGTTTAAATTGAGCAAACCAAATTAAATTTAATTAAAGAAAAAGGAATTAAAACTAAAATTAAAATAAACAAATTACGACAATAATCAAATGAGCAACCCAAAGTCACTAATCCCTTATTACTTTCATAAACCTTGATTCCACTAATTTAATTAGCCTTAATATCAATTTTGTTAATCTCGAGTATAAATAGCTATAAGTGTCTGTCGGTCCACTTACAACCTTCTCTTGAGTATAATTTGTTATGTCTAACATAATTACTCAAGAGGCAATAAAACTTGAATACACTCTTCAACAATTATATGGGGCTATTAGGTATATGTCTATCCTAATTGCAAATTAAATCGTAATCTAATCCCATATTACTTAATCTGAGAGCTTAATTAAAATTCCCTTCATCAAGGTAAATCCTAATTCTCAAATTCATATTTAATGATGGCCAATCACCAAATAGATAAAGCTAACACAAAATTAAGTAACCAAAATTAATATTAATTATAACTAATTAATAAAAACAAAGTCTAATCAACAGCTATAAGTTCAAAGTTCCTCTAGGTTGCAAAATAAAATCAGCCACACATGGTCTTAATTAACAACACAGCAGCAACAAATAAATCAGATTCAAGGCCACGATGAAAAATCAAATGGAAAGGAATAAAAACAGAGCATTGAGAAGGAAACGCTAATGATGTTGACAAATCGTGCAGTGCCTCTCCTCTCAGCTGTGAAGACCATGCTCGCCGACGGCCTTGGTGGTGGATGATGCCGCCGGCGAGAGGAAGATGAAGGTGGATGTGGACGACCGCGACACTTAACTTTGGATCTCTGTTCGCTTAGCTCTCTTTGTGCTATGTTTCGGAAGATAATCCCAAGCGCCGCCTCTCTCCTTCTTTTCTATTCCATTCGTCCTTTTCTTCGATTAGGTCTTCATTCCCATTCTCGCCTCCCAAAACGTTGTCGCTGCACTTAGTTGCTTCAATTAATAATCTTCAATTCATTCTTCCTTTCCCACGTGCAGGCATACGGTTTTTCTTGAATTCAATTGGTGGGACCCATGTGTCCAAGATGGTCATCAATTCCATGCCGTGGTTATCCTGATGCAAAGATTGAATGAAACATATATATATATATATATATATATATATATATATATATATATAAAATAATAATAATAATAATAATAATAATAATACTGATTTTTGTTTTTGTTTGTTTTTTAAACTTCTATTACTATTATTTATTTCTTTCACTAAAAACTTTTATTTTAAATTGAAATCCCATAAATGATGTATCCAAATTTATTTCTCTTAAAATCTCAATAAAATCTCTTTAAATTAGTAATAATGACTTCTCAAATATATCAAAATATATCTTAAATCTATTAAAAATGAGAAGTCATCAACGCTCTGTACTCGAAGTAATCCTCTCACTAGGATTCACTCCCCCTTACAAGCTGTAATCTATACAACCTACTTGATTACACACTTTGTACTCGAAGTAATCATCTCACTAGGATTCACTCCCCCTTACAAGCTGTAATCAATACAATGGGTTTCTCACTCAAGATCACCCAATCTTGAGTAACTCACAGATAGAATGTTTATAGATCAATCTTCTCTCTCTCAGAAGTGAATAAATAAACACTAAAGGACAATTCAAATAATTTCTTTCTCTATGGTAAACTATGTAAGTATTGAGAATAGAGAGTAAATGGATATCGGAGTATTGACATTTTGAAGATGTAAGCTCGTATCCATCTTCTTTGTTTTGAATGCTTCTTATCTTTTATAGTTGATCGTCATTAATAACCATTGAGAAGCTTTAATTCTAGCCGTTGAGACTCTTTATATATCCGTTAGGCACAGGTGCAATTCGTTATGAATAGTGGACCGTTGCTTCATTAAATACGTTTGCCGTCGACGTAGTTGTGCAGAGAGTGACTCAGAATAATAGCTGGAATATGTATGCCTCGAAGGAATGATTTCATCTACTAAGAGGACTAATTCCAATTGTTGCTATGTTTTTCTGAGTTGCATTAAATGTGTCTGCCACGTCGGATCGCTTTTTTCAGCTAATCTCAATTCAAACAAGTTTAATCAACTAAAAACTCACAGAAATAAATGGTTAAATATGATATAAGTGAGTTTGGGTATGATTAGAAGGTATTAGTTGATAGCCCAGAAGAATTAAGAAGTAAGATTAGCGATACTGGAAAATGTAAAAAATGCTAAGTGTATATTCTCGAGTATTACTTGAATCATTCTCGAGATTCCTTAACAAGAGGACTTTGCATATGCATATCTTTGATAATTCTCGAGAGGAAGTGTATACATACCGAGAATGATACATTCAGAGAGCTTTTAATCATAAATGTTTAAGCATTATCGAGAATCATTTTTCTAATACTCGAGAATCATATCAACATATCAATACTTAACAATAATAAACCAGTGAGCTTTTACCGTGCATTCTTGAGAATTAACTTACCTATTCTCGAGAATCACTTACTCATTCTCGAGAATTGTTCTAATGAGAACAGGAATGATGAAGGTGAACAAGTTCTATTCTCGAGAATCAAGAGTTCATTCTTGAGAATCATATCTGAGAAGGTTTGCTATGAAGGATCTGTCATGCGATTCTCGAGAATTGATTCACCATTCTCGAGAATCATATCAGAAGAGGCTTCTGGTCATACGCAAATAAGCATAATACTCTCCAGTTCAAAGCTCAACTTCCAGAATGTAGAGACTTTCAAGAAACAAGAATATTGGCATCAGAATAGTCAATTTCCAGTGAGCGCAACGTCTTCGATATAGTTCCAAATTTGGCAAACCACCCATGCTTAGAAAGCTATTTAAGTCTTCTTACAATGCAAGAAGAATTGGCTCCAAAGTCATTGTAGTTCGTTCGTTGTCATCAGATGAGTGGAGGTTGTTCTTGACCAGCGTTGTTTGCAGTATCCTGAACTGACCGTCAACTTCAAAACACCATATCTCCTTCAACTGATCTTTAGTTTTTGTGATCTTGATGTTTTTAGAAAGGTGTGTGATTCTGGTTTCAAATGATACTGGTTTCAGCTCATTTGGATTTGTCGTTTGTGAGATACACTCAAAATACCGAAGCTTGGTCTGCTGTGTGGCGTGAATTTCACTGTTATCTTCCAAAATTCATAGCTCCTTCATCTGACCTCCTTTGGACTTGAATTTCATCGCAAAATCACGCATTAGAAGTGTAGTTTCCAAAAAAATTGGTTTCACCTCAATAAGATCTCTGGTTTAGGAGATATTATTAAATTACCAGACGTCGCCCGAGTGAAATGTGAAACAGAGTCGAACAGAGTTGCTGAAATACGCTTATTCTCGAGAATTGAAATCCCATTCTTGAGAATGGATGTTCCATGCTCGAGAAGGGCTGTTTGATACTCGAGAATGGTCGAAGTTTATGCGCAGGAAATGCACGGGACAGTAGCAATTGAATTGTAGCAACTCCTATTCATCGAGAAGCTTGAACTTGCTTATTTTAACTCCGAATTGAGCCATTCCAAGTTCTGTTTGATCATAGAGACTTGAATATTGATATTCTCATAATATTTAACAAGTTCTTCTTTCTTCAATCTCCATTCTTGATCATTCTTTATTATTTAAACTTTACATCTACATTAAATATAAGAATTAGTCAAAGTAGAAGATAAATGTAGTATGTAAACTTTTTGCTCTGGATAATGACATCTATATAAGACATCATCAAAACTAATCATATCCAATATGGGCCACCCTTTATTTTTCTTTGGATAAATGCTATAGGTAGTTGCTGATAATTTATCTGTTGAAGAAGAAATAATGAAAGATATGTTCCCATTGATGACCATATCTTTGGTCCAATTTTCTGCAAAGAGAAGCTATGAAATTGTGCATGAAAAGAGAAGCAGATGGGACCTTGATAATTTTGTGAATGGATGGTTGGTCACAATTTCCTTACTAACTTAACAATTTTAATAGTATTTATTTTTTCTTATCTTAGTGCACAAATAGATATTGCAATTGAATTTGCACAATGTTGTGACACAGAGTGACTCACCACTGTTTTGCTGAAATCTGCTGAACGATTTCATCAAAGTAGCAAAATTATGGACTGACCAACTTGAAAGTAAAAATAATCCTTATATTAAGATAATAAAATATGTTTGCACTGACCAATGAAATCTGACATTAATAGAGTTGACAAGCTGCAGGCTGCCATCCTGGTGATGTGGTATCCAGTCTAAACCACGGCCGAATTTGTTTTTTCCGCCAAAGCAATATCATTAAATGCTCTAAAACAAGCTGTGAAGACAAAGAGAGTTGAAGGAGAGACACATAGAACTTCTGAAAAGGGCTCTTCAAACATGGGAGTGTAACCAGTCGAAGTTATAAAGCAAGTGAAAAATTAAGCATTGTTAATGTCGATTGCCATGTTAATGTTATTTTTTTGGTACGCCATGTTAAGTTATTTGATACAAGTTTATCTTGACTTAGTTATTATATTAAAGATATTTTGATTGACCCTTTGGATTAACCCCCCATACCATGCAAAAATGCTGGATGCATAGCTCTTACCCATGTCTACTTAGCTTTCGTCTTATTCAGAGCAACAAACTTGGATGATTAGCCAAAAACGTCTAGATCCTTATTTTGCTTTCGTTTATAGTATGGTCATCTCTTCCCTTCGGTGTGCAAGAACTTTGGCAGGACCACAATCTGTGCATAACCCTTTTTGAAAATGAGTCTACTTTTTGACAAGTGATTAGAAAAGGTAAGGTTTATTCTTGTGTATATCGTCTTGCTACATAAGCTGGGCCCAGATTGGTTTCAGAGTACTGAGTGGGGCTAGTTATAAACATCTTCTATTCAAATCAGACTGAAAAGATATAAAAGAAAATAATAAATAAAATGACAGCAAATGATCCTGATTTATACCCTTTGTTTGCATGGGGAATCTTTTTCCATTGCTCTTTATTTATGGTTGTCGAATGCCATCTGTCGCATCTGGATTGTTTGTTGCATGTATTTTTGATTCAACTGATGTACATTTGCAAAACAAAATGCATATATCAGCAGCGACATGGTAGAAAAAGTTTGACCTATGTTAAAGGGTATTGATCTGGTTATAGATATGAAATTCTTCCTTCTTTTCTTATAAAACTCTTGCAGATGTTGGCTATAGTAGTGATTTCTTTTTCCCTTCCCGTTGAATATAACAGAGCATTAAGTTACAAAGTGTGAATTAAATCATGCATCTTTTTATTGGAGTAGTTATTGGGCATATTACATATTATACGAGGTCTTAAATTATGTCTTACTTTATAAATTAAACTAGTTATAAAAACAGGTAGGAAATGTATTTTGTTAAAAGGTATTTGAAGAAAATTTGTATATGATTAAAAGATATCTCAAAGAGAAGTTTCCTACTATCAATTATTATCTGTAATTGTGGAAAATATGTAGGAAGATACACTTTGTGAATTTCAATTAGCGCTGGAAATAATAGGTTTTATAGAAGGTATGGATATGAAGTTCTGTATTTTATAATTTCCATTTGTTGTTTTAGAAGGTATGAATGATGTTATATTTAAGGAGTCATTTGCTCATTATTTAGGATGAGGATGGAAGAAAATGACAGAAAATTTACTAGATAAAAAAGGCATGTGAAAAAAGTTCCTACTACATTATTCCATTGGAGAATGGTATGATGATTATATTGTCCATTAGATGTAAGACAAATTCTTCAACATGTAAGCCAAGAAGTGTTTGCTATTTTTGTATAAGGGTGTTGTCCTCAAACTTGGGTATTTAAAATGATTCCCGAACATGAATGTTTCTCAAACACTTGTATGGACTTCTGTGGTCTGTGAAAAAAATTTCTTAAAGAAAATGTACGTGCTCTTGCAGCAAATTCAATGGCCGTATGACATAAATGTTTCATAAGAATTTGATGCTTTTGTGCTTGCTTGCTGGAGATTTTGAAAATTGAAAGAGGGGCAAATGATATTTGGGGGAATGAAATTTTCTCATGGCGTCATGGGGGTAAGTTTTCTAGGGTCGTTCTGGTTTTATTGTTTTGTCTGACAAACTTGCTACTCTTTTAACTATACAATAAAAGGACAAGTGAAGTCAATTGAGATTGGTGTTTAGCTATGGAAAACTCTAGAACTAATTACGGTCTTTTATTATATCAGTGTCTCATTATGTGCATTGGAGCAAAGAACACCCGTGTTTCAGTGGGATGGGACAATTTAATAGATGTTCATCTCTTATTGCGGCATGACAAGGTAATGCATATGATTCTTTCTTAATATCTCATGTAAGAAACTATTGTCATTCTGGATCAGATTTTAATTTGGAAAGGGGGAGTGTAAGGACGACCAGACGTGAAGGCTGGAAGCACCAAGCACGAATCACAGGAGATGATGAAGCTTCTGTTAATTGGCCACCTTTCTCCAATCAATGATTCAACTATATCGCTTGGAGAGTGATGATCTGATGAACTTCCTCAAGTGTCTTCCTGCCCATGATTTCATGATAAAGTTGAGGATTTTCTGTTAATGGCTGCTTGGTTATTTATTTGAATAGGAAATTTGTATTGTTGAAAATTGGGGATTGATAATTGGATTTAACTTAACTGCAGTATTCTTGGTTTTACTCTTTTGTACTTGCGGCAAATTTTACAGCTTTGTTTGAGTTCCTCTCTTGGAAATTGTGTGATGCTGAAGCGTGTCAATTCCTCCAACCAATTGGAAACAGAACTGAGAAGGCATCAGTACTGTTGTAGAGCAGGGCCTTAACTATGACCTTTTCCTAAGGTATAGTTTGGAGTCTACATACTACAGTTACTTTATTGTTTATGGGTTAAGTAGTAAATTTGTTTCAGAAGTTTTTGTTGAGGAGCAACGTTGCCCTGATAGTTTTTTTTGTCTCAATGTTGCCCCAAAAGTTTCAAAATGTAGCAATGTTGCCGATTTCCGTTAAAAAGTTAATGGTCAATGTTAGTTTCTTAACGGAATAGGGTAATATTACTACGTTTTAGAACTTCTGGGGCAACATTAAGATAATAAAAAAACTTTTAGGGCAACATTGCTCCGGGGCCTATACTTCCGGGGTGGATTTGCTACTGAAACCTTTATTCATGCAATTGTGATTTTTCCTAAGGTATAGCTAGGGCCCAACGTTCAAAGATCAAATATCAACAAGTGGATGATCTTTTCTTTCTCCTTTGTTGCATTCAGTTTTGGTGGAAAGTTGTGTTGAAACAGTGATAGAGGGAATGTCGCTTTTGTCAAGTGTTTTGGAACTTGTGCATTCAGAAATAATTAGAATTAGAATTGGTCAATAAGAATAAGAAAGTAATGAAATATTTATGGCTATTTGTTTATTTCATATTTAAGTACTTTTTTCGGAGTTGGAGTTGAACTAATGTGATTAGTTTTTCATTGTCCATTATAAGTTGTCAAAAACTCTACAAGTAGTTAATAGCTTTAACTTGGTTTCCCACTCCACTGTTCAACATTTCTCATTGAAGAATTTTTTATTCACCTGCAGCCTGATGTCATTGATTTTTCCCCTTTTTCTCTGGTATGATAATGATTTAGTATCTTATTGATATTTAATTTACTTCAACAAAATTTTGTATCCATATCATCCTACATTCCTACTAACCATCTTTATCTATTCTGTTCTAATCCAAAGGTCAATTTAGGAAAAAAAAAAAACATCACATCAAATTTAATGGTACTATTGGATTATCTTAAAAGTTACCCAAATTAAAATAGCCTAAAAAATCTATAAATAGTTAGAAATATACCTCTTTCTAGGTTTTTATTATTTTAAAAAAAAGTTAAAAAAAAAATATTATAATATATTAATTTTTAAAAAATGTGATTTTTTATGAAAAAAAAATTAATCAAACAGAATACATCAATCCCTAAATAAAAATGATAAATACTAAAATTTAAAATTTTAGTATATCCATAAAAGAATGTTATGAAATGAAAAAAAAGAGTAAAATTTGAAAGTTATAAATAATAAATTCTTAAATAAACTGTTAATACCACGGGAATATCAATTCCTAAATAAAAGCCAATCTAATTTAAGCAATCAAGGAACATCAATTGATAACTAACCGTCAAAATAGTTAAAATGGGATTAGAGAAACTGTGGGGAGTTTGATCAGATTTATTTCATAATCAAAGATTTATATTTTGATTTTTTATCCTCCAAAACGATTAAATCTAAATATACTCTTATTAAATCTAAAACGGTATCTTATCTTATCACAATGATCTTATCTAATCAGTTATACCAAATATTGATTTAATTTGATACCTAATTAGACACATTCACCTTCTCCATCTATCTATTTCAGTCCAAGTCCCACCATCAGAAGTTGAGAACCCTCGTCGGAGAGAACCTTCCGTCACCGACGATGTCACCCCTACCACCACCGATTGGTTGCGAACAATCCTACGCCATGAAAGTAAGGGAAGACCACAACATACCTTATATTCCCTACGATATCTTAGCTAACATTCTCAGAACGCTTCCTGTGAAATCCCTAATCCGATTTCAGTGTGTAAGCAAAGATTGGGAAAATCTCATCAAGTCTCCGTCTTTTACTCGTGACTGCCTCCACCACACCAGTCGTCCAACCCCTTTGCTTCTCCTCTCATACCTCCCCCTCACGCCACGTTACCGCTTTCAGTTATTGGATCCTCGAAGCAAGCAAGTCCTTGAAATTCAAAATCCACCTTTGATCGACTCCTGCCGTAAACTTAATATCGTGGGTTCCTGCAATGGCTTGGTCTGTCTTCAAGTGTTTCATGATGATTATGCTTTGTCTCTTCCTTGCAGCTCAAACAACAGTGGTATGTCTACCCGTTACCTTTTATTGTGGAATCCAGCGACTGGACAGTTTAGAAAGGTGCCCAGAACCATGGAGGATTTTAACGTTAATCACCGCTTCGGATTTGGGTTCAATCCCATTGACAATGATTACAAGATAGTGAAACTAAGGTCTTGTTCTGCCTTTAATCCAGTGGAAGTTTACTCATTAAACTCCGGGTCATGGGAAGTAGTAGAATTTGAAAACTCAGATGGCAAAATTTGGATTAGTAGCTGGAAAAATGTCGCTGTTGATGGTGCTGTGTGTTGGTTGGGTGGAAAACAGGGACGGAGTGATGATTATGTTTATAGTCTGGTTGTTTCAATCGACCTAACAAACCAAGTGTGTACCTCAATACCATTGCCTGATTTAGGATCTCAAAAAAGTAGAAGTCCTGAGCTTATTTTGTATGAGAACAAACTTGCTGTATTTACTATTACTAAATCTTTGATTCATTTGTGGCTGATGGAGGAGGATACATGTGCGTCTAGGGGAAGATCGATATGGACTAAAAAATATACTTGCAGCTTTTCTTCAGCAAGGTTATCTCCATCTGACTTAAATCCAGCAACTATTTGGAAGAATGAGATTGTCTACCGTCCTAATTGGATCTATAATGAGGATGCTGATGGAACAACAAGATTTTGTCTCCTCGATCTCACTACCAATGAGTTAAAGGAGTTTGTTATTAAAAATGGCCGCTACAATGCCCGTATTTATAATTATGTGGAAAGTCATGTTTCAGTTGCCAACATAAACCATAGAGAACTTTAAACCTAAATTTTTACTTTGTTTAAACATTTTTTATGGAAATAAATTCATAATAATTTCTCATTTTGTATCTGTAGTTGTTGAATTCTGTTGGTGATATCACTATGATATCACTTATCAGGTCGTTTAGTTTTCTTCTTAGTTGCATAGTGTATGATTTATGTTGGATTTGCTACTTCAGGTAACATACCAATGGTTTCATCACATGGGATTAGAGTTAATAAAAGTAATTAATGGAGCAATTTTCAGTTTCTTGTGTTTATCTAGTTTGATTAGATTAAGTTAGTTAATATGACATCTTTTTGTTTAATTCCCTTGCTTATCTTGCTTAATTCCCTCCATCTTGATTGTTGTTAAGAGAGCATTAATAAAGTAAAGATTGACAAAGATAAGAAATAGGCCTTATATTTATGATCAAGACCAAACTAGATCCTATAATAAAGAAAGGGGGGGAACTTCTATACATATAGCCCCAGTAAATCAATTGGGAGATAAATTCTTTGATCCCCACTAAATTTAATTTGTAAACAAAGTCAGAACTGAAATGTCATATGATGAAAAATTGTTCACAACAATTTTTCCTTAAAAGCTCTCAATCTAAGGTTATCAAACTCACAAGTTTAAGCAAATTCATGACAGTGACATAATCTCGTATTGTAAACTCGTAAGAGTTTACTTTTATTATAAATAGGTATTATTAGTGTATAATTAAATAATTAAAATATAAAAATGACAACAATTTGATTTAAATATATTTTAAATCTAAATAATTGAAATTAAATCCATCAACATTCATCATTTATCATATTTAATAAAGAAATTTCTATAAAATTTCTGTATAAAGCCTCTGAACATGATTAAATCAAAAAAGTTAACACGAGTTTAAGAGTAAGTTAACACGGTTTTGTAAGCTAGAAACGTAAAAACTGTAAACTCGGTGTATAAACTCTTGAGTTTAACCGAATTTACAACTAGCACGAGTTTACTACTGATTAGACTCATTTTTGTAAGTTAGAAATGTAAAAACGGTAAACTCGAAGAGTTAACATTTGAGTTCGACAATAATGCGTAACCCCACTTCTCTCATTTTTTTTTTTTTTTCGAAATTCAACTTAAAAAAATTTCCCCTCCCTTCTGCTCCTCTTGCCAGATAAGCCCGAATAGATTGGAAAGAGGGAGGAACACAATGAAAAGGGATTTGTGGGGTCAAAATTGTGTCCAGACTACGTACCAGTGAGGGTTGGTATGGATGTAGAAGTGAGTTGGATATTTATGGTTGAGATGAAGGCTAATAGAGAATGAGCGTTATTGCGAATTGCTCTCTAAATCAACCAAGGAATTCACAAAACATTCCAAAACGTTTGTGAAAAAACGGAGACATCACAAAACATTCCAATCGATGGAAAAGTTCACGAAACGGGATAAATAAACAGGGAGGAATGTATCAAATTCGAATTTCCATGCTCGTTTCCATTTATATTACTATAATTTGAAATTTTATTGGATAAAACTTCGTCAATTTAAATCTAAATTAAGCAAATGACATTTTATTGGAAAGCTCTTTCAATCTAGTTTCTAATGATATAAGACATATTCAAAAAATCCTTATATTTTTAAAACGAAAGTCAAATTAATAAACAAATTGGTAAGAGGCATTTGAGCTTTAATTTAACCGTTGATGAATAACTAACTGAAAATAAGTAATTAAAGAGTTTCAAGCTTATAAGCCACCCAACAAATCAGAAAAATATCCTAAATAAACTAGAAAATATCTAAAATAATTTAATTAAATATGTATTCCTAATATTTCTCCAACTTTCTATATCATCCATCATCCCATAAATATCGGTGATCTATCAAATATCTACATCGACAATGATTTTTCTATTTATTCAAATTATAATTTATTTTTATTTTAATTTCAATCCAGGACTCATCCTTCCCATCTCCATTATTCTTCACGCCTCCATCAACGACTACTTCCATCGGGTTTACCGCCGGGTAACATCCCTTATTGGAATGGATCGATTTAGCTGGT
The DNA here is from genome assembly GCA_019022615.1 of Acacia melanoxylon. NCBI lineage: Eukaryota > Viridiplantae > Streptophyta > Magnoliopsida > Fabales > Fabaceae > Acacia > Acacia melanoxylon. The sequence continues at coordinate 3,376,785 of JAFJYJ010000010.1, forward strand.
TCTGCCATAACGGGTACAATGCTATTTAGGGGCCGACACTTGCATCTTTGATTTATTAAAAAAAAAAATCATTTTCCTTTTCATTTTTAATTAATTCATTTTAAGGGTAAAATAGACATTTCTCATTTCTTTCCCAACTGCCATCCCTCAATTTTCATCATACCAAACACAACATCTTCCCTCCCCCTCAAAATTTTAAATTCACTTCTTTTCCTTTTAATTCCTTTTCCTCATCAAACTTTTCTTGTACCAAACGAGCATGATTATAAAACCTGAACCGGAAACTGGCAACCGGCAGTGAAATAGGGTCGGAAAAGCATAGAAACCGTGGTCAAAGATTATTATTATTATTTTTATATAAAAAAAACGTCGAGTGAAGCTTGTACAGATAGAGAAAGAGAGAGATGGAGAGAGAAGTGGGAATATGAGGTCGAAGACTTCAAGTGTCGTCGGCTACGTTGTTGAAGACTCTGAGCTCGAAGACGACTTGCAGAGACCTGGAGAGAACGAAGGAGGAGGCCAGTTGCATGGCGAAGATGAAGCTTTCTTCGTCCTCTTGCACTTGCCTGCATGTGGTTGCTTGAGCTTGTATGACCGCCGTTGGTAAGGTTAGAGTTGGACTTCAAGGAAGGAGCCATGGTTGAACGACTGAAACGTAAGAGAGAGACAAAGAGAAAACACTCAAACATAGAGAACCCTGAAATCTTCTGGAAGAAGTGAAAAGATTATTCAATGGACATCGTTTTATTCAATGGACAATAGAGTGGTTAGACAATTTAATTCCCCAGGGACGATAATAATGACGTGAAGACGTGAAAATACCCTTCACTGAGTACTTTGTTTTATTCAATAGACATAGAGTAGTCATACATTTTTTTAACTAGAGGATAATAGCTATTAAAGGAAATTATGATTTTTTTTATAACTTCATATTAATAAACCTGAAATCCTCACTTTCTCATTGGTTTAGCTCTGGTTTGACTCCGATCTGACCCACTGACCCTAAACCCAGTATCCCGACCGATTCAGTCACTGGTCCGATTTTAATAACCTTGAAAACGAGTTGATGGTAGGATTGTAAATAGTTTTGAAATGTTATATATGAATTTGAAGACAAATGTTTTAGGCCTTGTCGGACTTTTTAAAGGCCTCAAACTTGGGCCTAAAAAAGTAGGCCTTAAAGAATTTGATCCAGGCCCAAACCTATTTGGGTAAACCTAAACCCAATTTCCACCCCTAGTCATATTTTCTTATATCTTGATTATCTTCTTCCTACCTCATCTTCAAAGTTCAGATGCATGCCAGATACCAGTCAGTTGTAATGGATGGAAATATCTCATCAAGACTAAATCATTCATCTAAGATCGTTTTATCCATTCTAGGGGCAATAATCCAAACGAACCATGCTTTGCAATTATATAAACTCTATGCCAGCTGAGATCACCAGTTCCAGACATGGCATGGTCTCTCTTGAAATCGATAGGCATGCTGCGTTTTTGTAACATCTTATAAGGTGTCTTTCCATGGTATGGTCTCTCTTGAAATCGATAGGCATGCTGTGTTTTTGTAACATCCTATAAGGCATCTTTCCATGGCATGGTCTGTCTTGAAATCAATAGGCATGTTGCACTTTTGTAATATCTTATAAGGCATTGTCTTCCGTCCACCTGAACCTAGCTCTGATACCAAATGTAACACCCCAGCGCCTCGCTCTTGATATTGGTTGCTTTAGGATCCCATGTACCCCTGACGGTTTTAAAACGTGTCAGAAGGAAAGGTATCTAGACCCTTATAAGGCTATTTCGTTCCCATTTCCAACCAATGTGGGATTTTTGCCAGTGATCGTGAGATCTTACAATCTACCCCTTAGGGGCCAGCATCCTTGCTGGTACAACGACCCAAGCTTGGCTTTGATACCAAATGTAACATCCTAATGCCTCCCTCTCGATATTGTCAGATCCCACAATTTTAAAAAGGTAAGGGTATTTAAACCCGTACAAGGGCGTCTTTCGTTCTCCTTTCGCTCAGCCGAGGTAGGATCTCACAATCTACCTCCTACGGGCCATGCGTCCTCGCTGGCACAACGACCCAAGCTTGATTCTGATACCAAATGTAATATCCCAGCATCTGATTTTCGATATTTTCCACTTTGGGGACTCGTCATCCCTCATGATTTTAAAACGTGTCAAGAGGGAAAAGTATCCAGACCCTTATAAGGCGTCTTTCGTTCCCCTTTTCTAGCCAATGTGAGATCTTACAGTCTGAACTTTCTCATTTGCTGTGGAATTTAACTACTAGAGAGGTCAAGCCGTTGTTTTCAGGAACGATGTATGATTTTAAATATTGCATTGCTTCAGGATTTGGTGTTTGTCCCTTGCTTAATGATTACAAGATTGTGACAACTGGTTATAAAAATAAGGTTAGTCATGCTGAAGTTTATTCATATAGTATAGGATCATGGAAAGAAATAGATTTTGAAATGCAGACAAGCCTTTATCCTCAATACTTCTCTTTAAACAAAGCTATTTTTTTTCTTGTTTTGGGTGAAGAAGTTTTTTGTTTCTTTTGACTTAGCCTTGGAAGTGTTCAAAGAGATGTCATTACTTGCTTCAGACTGTGATGAATTTTTTTTTTACTGGGTATGACAATAAAGTGTCTATCATTGGTTTACGAAGTATGGGACTGGATGTTCTTTTGTTCATAATGGTGGTATCAGTACATAAAGTGGTGATATCAGTAGACATAAGAGTGGTATCAGAGCTAGGGGTGTTACACTGATTTCTAAACCTTTGTTAATTGAGATTTATAAAGGCTCCCCCTCCATTCCATACTACAACTGCGATGCATGTCTAAACATTTCAAATGTATCATAAATGGTCCCTACATGGTTGGAGAACATCTCAAATGGAGCTAGCTTAATCCCTTACTCCTCCTCCAGAGGGATATTGCCAGATATCATATATTGGATTTATCCCTAGCCAAGTTGGTATCAGAGCATGTTTAGACTACACAACTTTGATACCAGGATGGTATTAGAGGAGGCAAACAACATGCCAAAACCAAGTTTAAATTATGAAACCTTTGATTTATGGGCTAAGCATGCTTATACTATGGCAACTTTGAACTAATGACTTGTTCACCTTTCCAGCCAATGTGGGATTTTCGCCAATGATCCAAACTTGGATCTGATACCAAATGTAACATCTCAGCGCCTCACTAGCTTTAAAATGCATCAAGATGGAAAGGTATCTAGACCCTTATAAGGTGTTTTTCATTCTCCTTTCCAGCCGATGTGAGATCTTACCATCCACCCCTAGCGGCCCAGTGTCCTTGCTGGTACAGCGACCCAACCTTAGCTCTGATACTAAATGTAACATCATAACGCCTCGCTGTCGATATTTTCCACTTTCGGATCCTCTGATACTAAATGTAACTACTAGAAAGGTCAGACCGTTGTTTTTTGGAACGATGTATGATTTTAAACGTTGCATTGCTTCAGGATTTTTAGTTTGTCTCTTGCTTAATGATTACAAGATTGTGACAACTGGTTATAAAAATAAGGTTAGTCATGCTGAAGTTTATTCACATAGTACAAGATCATGGAAAGAAATAGATTTTGAAATGCGGACAAGCCTTATCCTCAATACTTCTCTTTAAACGAAGCTATATTTTTTCTTGTTTTGGGTGAAGAAGTTTTTGTTTCCTTTGACTTAGCATTGGAAGTGTTCAAAGAGATGTCATTACCTGCTTCAGATTGTGATATAAAAAAAATTGCTGGGTATGACAATAAAGTGACTATGATTGGTGTTACGGAGTATGGGACTGGATGTTCTTTTGTTGAATTGTGTGTGATGAAGGAGGGAACAGGTGCTACAGGGGAGAGCTGGGGTTGGACTAAGAAAGTGCTACAGGGGAGAGCTGGGGTTGGACTAAGAAAGTGCTACAGGGGAGAGCTGGGGTTGGACTAAGAAACATAAAAGTAGGAACTATACGTCCTTTTTTACACCATTAACTATGTAAGGTAATGAAATTGTTTCTTCTAATCTGATACCAACTGTACGTCCTTTTTTACACCATTAACCATGTAGGGTAATGAAATTGTTTCTACTAATCTGATACCAATTGTAACAGCCCAAGGCTCTGATACCAACTGTACCAGCCCAAGCGAACACAAGGCCTTACGGTTTTGTTTTTAGCTGGGCTTCATTAGGCCCATCAAAATGTGTCCTCAAGGGGAAGGTCTTTGCACTCTTATAAGACATGCTTCGTTCGTATTTCCAGTCGATGTGGGACTTCACAATATTGTAAAATCCCACACGAGCATACCTTATAAGGGTGCGGAGACCTTTCCCTTGAAGATGCATTTTAAAACCGTGATAATTTAGTCATTAGTTCATCTCAAGCTATAATTAGCAGCAGTTTTTTCTTAAAACAAAAAAAATGGGAGCAAATTATTCCATTTTTCAAAATTGAATAGAATTTAATTTAATATAATACTCTACCCCAGCTTTATTATTCTATTACTTTACATAACAGGATCCGGTTTTTCTCATTATCTATTTTCTCATTATCCCTCATAATCTTTAAATCATGTTCGTTCAATTAAATTTGAAAAGTAAAAAATGAGTCACGTAATCAATTTATCACTTTTTTTTTTTACTTTTCTCTCATTTTCTCAATCAACGGTTCAGATTAGCTCCTCTTTCCAATTAATGGTTCATATAAGCTTATAAGAGATTATGAAAAATTGAGATAATGAGAGAATCTCCTCCCTACATAACATCCAAATGTTGTAGCCATACCTTCAATGAGAAATTTTAAATTGGTAGAAACTTTTTGAATGCCTCTTCAAAATAGCTAATAGACATAATCGTTCCAAAATATTTATCTAATAACACGTCTTGTATCTATGGGCTCACATATCCTTTTGCAAATCTGTGGTAATATGAGTTCAAAATTTAATGTTTAATTAATTTCTCACAGATTATTTCGAGAGAAAGATATGAATTCAAAATTCATTTAGACCCCGTTTGGATCCTCTTATTTTTAGCTTAAAAGCTACTTTTAAGCTAAAGCTCAAAAAAAAAGATTTTTTAAAAAAGCTAAAAGCTGTTTGGTGATTATATAAATTTTTTAGCTTAAAAGTTACTTAAAAGCTGAAATTAAAAATAAGTTGTTTGACAAAATTTTTGTCCTAAACACTTTTTCTAATAAAAATTATCATAAAAGATATATTATAATAGGGTGGCGGCACAAAGCGGTGGCGAAGGCAATAGTGTTCGATCGAGACTCGAGAGATTACGGGTTCTCTTTTCTTTTTTCTTATTTTTTTCTTTTTAAAAAAGCTTATAAAAAAAAGAGCTTAATTTTTTTCTTCATTATAAAATAAGCTCTTATAATTGTAAGAGCTTAGGTAAAATCCCGTTTGGCCTAGCTTATACTTATTAGTAGAAGATAAGCTAAAAATAAGCTAGTCCAAACAGGTACTTAGTCTCATGGACAACAGTAAGAAATTCCATGAGAATTGGGTAGCTTTCAAATCACGCCATTGTAAAGAAACTTTTGCGTATGAAAAAAAAAACAAAAAAACAAAAAACAAAAAAACTTTGTGGGTTCCTCCCTAATTTTTCTATGACAAAAGAATTGAGTTTAAAACTTCACTCTTCGCAGTTCGCATGGACGTCTTATACCTGAGAAATTCCTTGAGCAAGAATTGATAAGGTTTCAAGTTTTAACTCCTTTGAGATGATCGACATAACGTCTAATTCAGGATTTGGGGCTCCGATGCAACAACTTAATTTCTGTTTATCTTTCAAATCAACACGACAAACTAGATCATTGAAGGTATACTGTGTGGTTAATTTTGCCTATTACATGACTTTCATGCAAAGGTTCACGAGGTTGAAAACAAAAATTTTGTTTAATCGTTGCGGAAACCCATAACTCCTTACGGTTCTCATGAATTATTAACCTTAACTCATTACATTAATTAGTTAATAATTATTAATCCGTAACTTTTTACGCGCTCATGATAATTCATAACAATTTATAATATTCATGAACTTTGGGATTACTCGTTAAAACAACTATCGGAGATTAGGATAACTTGACAACACAACTATTAGAGATTAGGATTACCTTAGATCACTTGAAGACCTCAATGTTGTTGATGTCCTTTAACGTTGAACCACACGGCTACCTCCCGATTGCAACGAGAACTCCTTCTCTTGAAACCTTTCACTCCTTGAATGCTTGCTAGGCGAAGACAAGTTGATGTTTGGTTTCCTTGGGTTTTACTCTTTTCAAGAAGGTGATGGTTTCTTGGGATTAGGTTATGGATAGGATGAACAAGGTTGGAACTTTAACCTTTTATGGATGGCACCTTTTCCTCTCTAAACCTTTGGTAAAGACCTAAATTTAGAGAGTATAAGGATGATCGAAAAAGGTCCAACCCTCCCCTTTTTATAGCCTTGGTGGGCCAAAAATTCCTAGTCCTAATTGCCTTAGGAATTTTCAGCTTATGCACTAAGAAAAAGGGTTTTAGGTAATAAGTCCACTACTTGTCAACCAAGTCACATTAAATTCACATCTTGATTCATTGATTGAATTTAATATGATGAATCATATTCATATCTTGATTGTTGGATTGCATTTAAGATGATGGATCACATTTATTTCATTTTCTTTCTTCAAAAAACGTCCATAAAAAAATAGCACTTTATAAGAGTCTAACCCTAATTTAAGTGCTCACAAGAAAGGCCCAATCCAAACTTGAATTGGAAAATCCAAATCATAATGAATTAAATTCATATCTTGAATATTGAATAACAATTTAAGATGATGAATCACATTCATCTCTTAAACTAAAATTCAAAAATCATTTTAAAGCAATCCTCATTTATTATTTTGCCTATCTTCATCTAATCATTATTGGATCTTTATATATATATATATATATTAGATAATTCAGAATTATCTTTTATAACCTAACCTTTTGAATTAAAATTCAAATCTCCTCATTGGGCTTGGAGTCCCACTCCAACCCAATTACACATTTACTCTTGATAAAGCCCAATAACAATTATTGTCCCAAGTTTGCTAACTTTTAACAATTGGGAATAACTTTTTTTTGTGACCCATTAGGCCCAATTAGTTACTCACATAAATAAACTTGAACCAATTAAAAACCCCTTTAACGGGCCCAATTTATTTAATGACCTCATAAGACACTAGCAATACTCTACGACCCCAGAACTAATTGAGTTGATCAAGTGATCTACCTTTCATATTTGGATACCGTGCAGGCATCATCCCTCACATCGTCATTCACATTTAGTCGAGAGCAAAGATAGAGTATCATCTCTCTTAATTGACTAAATGTAGCTAATTCACAGAACTAGGAATCTTCTTATATTAACTCTACAATAGATCATGACTCTTCATGATCACTGTGTGCATGCAGACTCGAGTTAATTAGAAGCTATCCAAGCTCTCTTTGGTCTTGTGAATGACTAATCCCTTGTAGGGGACTGTGAGTCCTCTCAAAGATATCCATCTATACTTATGTATTCGAGTTACACCCAAGAGTACACTTTGTTCTCCCCATTTTCAAAGCGGATAGAGTTGTACGGTCAAAGTATAACCCTAGGACATAGTGTTCGATGACATCCTTAAGTTTAGGACGATCCGCACTACCAAACGATGAGAGACTTTACATATCCAATGATACTCTCTACAATGAATCTTTGTGGAGTCTCTCGGTGGGTCTGTTCGGTACTGTCTGTTCTCTAACAGATCTACCCACGAAATCAGCTAAGACATTTCCATGCCTATATTCCATAAGGTCCCTACCTTGTATCTCTATACAAGTAGATGATGTCGTACTAGTCTTATTGAGATCACCAATGCCCTTTCTTGGTGATTCAAGACTAGGAACAAGTTTTAGGTAATAGATATACAGTGTTCTCGAGTCCTAATGATCATTATCTCTATCATTGATCCTCAAGATTAACACATATTCTATTCCTAGGGCTTTTATCTTCAAACACATATTTACTTTAAAATAAAAGCGAGACATAAATATGATAAATATAAAATATGCTCATTTATTAATAATGAAATACTACAACGTAGAAAAAGGTGATGATTTGTCCCTACAGATTGTCTCTAGGACACCTAAATACTAACATACTGAAACTCCTTCAATGGACTTGTTTGCCTCAATTTAAAGAGCTCTTCTAATGGATCATTATTCAATGATGCTAACCTGATCTTTATTGCTTCTACCAATGCATCCCACGTCAATTGAACAGAACGACCCATTTCGAAGATGTTAAAAGGAATTTTTGAATTCTAAATAGCATTTTTTTGCAGAGAATTCTAAATAGCCAATAGACATATTGTACCAAAATATTTATGTAATGTGCAGCACGACGTCGATTCGAAGAGTAGTTTCATGATAAATCTATTAGTTATATGCTTTAAATTTGTTTGTTTCCCTTTGTTTGTAATACTAAAATATCATATAGTTCTAGTTTTACCTATAATTTCATTTGTTTGTTGCCCTTTGTTTTCAGCTGAAGATGGACGCATAATTTGACTAACTGATGCATGAATTGTCCGGGACTTGTCCATGTAGAGAGCTGCAAAATTTGAATTACATTATTACTTTAATCTATTTTTTGAATAAGGGAAACCCAATCACCCAGTATCAGGCACCTTTAGCTGGCCCTGGCCTTCTATAATATGGGTCAAGTATCCAAATAACCAACTAAGTCAAGGTTAAGGAGAGAAGGTGCGCGGTTTTCTCCTAAATAGCATTTAATTACACAGTTATCACTTATGTTTACATTATTATCAATTGAGTTTGCATTTTCCGTTAGCAAAATTAACGGTGTTAGTAGTATAGGACTAAAAGTATACTTTATAAAGGTAAGGGACTAAAAATATACCTCATGTATACTTTAGCCTATTTAAAAAGAAAACAAAGAACAAAGGAGCCGTACCCATACAATTCTTATATTATCATATTGTACCAAGTTCAGTGTTCATGACTATCTCTTTCAATAGCTTGTGATTCCTTGAGCCTTCAACAAATAGTCGATAAAGAAAATATTATACTTGTTACTAATTTAAAATGTTACTTGTCATAAATCTGTAGTTACACTTGTAACATTTAGATAAATTTAATATTACCTATTCAATATATAAAAGCAAGGGTTGAAAGCGAAAATTATAGAGGCTAGGGGTGGGTGAATATACTAATGTATGTGATAGTTTCATTTGACATAAAAGGGAAGTCTTTACCTTAATTCCAACGGTTGATTTTGGCTTTGCTATATGTGATAGTTTCATTTGATATATTTTTTACGGACCTGAATAAGGCCCATATTCAATAGATGGCCCAACAGTGAATATATCACATATAAGGATATGCCTATAATAAAGGGAAATCATATCTTATCTATCTGATCTATAATGAAGGGAGATCTATCTTATCTAAAGATAGATTCGACCGTTATGATACTAGGGCAGTGGATTACGCCCATACTATCCCACCTGAGGCACACTCTATAAATACGAGCTCAAACCCTAAGGTGCGAGAGAACACTGGCATTTGGAGCATACACACCACCCCTTTGGCTAAACGCCAACGTGTGTCCTCGAACTACGTGGACTTTGATCCCCTACGAGTACGTAGGCCCTAGGCATCGCGCCTAGGTCAAGTCCAGTCCATACAAGCAAACAATCAAGCAGGCTAGTCCATCCGGGTTAGCCAAATCTGGTTCCACACCGGAACATTGGCGCCGTCTGTGGGGATCGTTAAATTTTGATTCCCATGACCAAAGATGGTCAATAGTAGAAATCAGATGCCTTTGCAAGGGCAATTCGAAAATCTGCAGCAGCCTCCGGGCCCACCGCGCAATACTTGTTTGAGAATCCCAAACGACAAATAGAGATAGCCGAGGTTGTTGGCAAACCAAGGCTGATTCAACCAAAGGGGTTATTTTTACGACTCGGTGATGCTGGGAGGCCTTCATCTATGCAAGAGCAAAATATGAGTTGGAAGATCTTCAATTTCTCTCTTTGGGAATTCTCTCGTTGGGAATTCCTTTAAGAGAAGGAGTTTCTTATAATTATCCTCTAAATCCACATGATGAGACGAGAGCTTGGAAGGATCGCCGGGTTCTCTCTTTGAGAATTCTCTCATTGAGAACTCATTTAAGAGAAACTCTAAAATGGAAAACTCCTCAAAGTTACTGTTACCCATGCGAGACTCTTCTACATCTTGTATCTCAATTTGGGTATTTCTGAAGATCGGCAGGTTCTCTCTTTGCGAATTCTTTTAAGAGGATTTATTGTCACCCATGCGAGATTCTTCTACATCTTCTATTTCACTTTGAGTATTTTCAGATCATTACATGGGTTTCCTTTTAACTCTTCATGTCTCCACGTGACGAGAAGATATGGGAAGGATCTTCATCCTCTCTCGTCGGGAGGAGAGAACCCAGGATCGTCATCCTCTCTCCTCGAGAACATAGGATTGTCATCCTCTGTACTTGGGAACCCAAACTTTTCAATTCTGGCATAAATTTAGATGCCCTATTTGGATTATAAGCAATCACAACATTTGAACTCTCTATGTCATTTACTAATGGCCGAGATTGTAGTGGCCGGGGTCCGAGATGCCTGAATGCCGAAACATGAAAAGGCCGAGATAGAGAAAGAAAGTAGCAGGCTTCCAAAGCCGAGATCGAGGTTACGCGACATCATGCCGGGAGCCCGGCACAGCAGCCTCCGGGCCCATCGCGCAACAATAGCCACTGGATAGAGGATGAGATCTAGGAATTGATACAATTGCGAGTTCAATACCCGTTTGAGAATCTCAAACAAGCAAATCTAGATAGCCGAGGTTATTGGTAGGCCAAGGCCGATTCAACGCCTATGGCCTCCCGACTCCATCGCGATAGTCGAGGTTGACGATACGCCAACATGAAAAGGAATCCGAGGAACATATACTCGTTTCCGAATATCATGTCGGAGCTAAACGTGTAGGGATCCGAGGTACATAAACTCGTTTCCGAAAATCATGTCGGAGCTGAACGTGTAGGAATCCGAGGAACATAAACCAGCTTTCATGAATCATGTTACGACGGCTATGGCCGCCAAGTCTATCTTAAATTCTTGTAAAGGAGAAGAAGGCGGACCCGGTTTTAACTGAATCTAGTTGAAATCTGGGATCCGTACAAAGTTTTGAAGTCGGACCCGGTTAACTGAATCTAGTTAATGTTCGGGATCCGCGCAAAGTTCTGAAGGCGGGCTCGGTTAACTGAATCTCATTCACGTTCAGGATCCGCGTAAAAGTTTTGAAGTCGGGCCCGGTTAACTGAATCTAGTGAACGTTCGGGATCAGCGTAAAAGTTTTGAAGTCAGGCCCGAGGCGCTAGAAGCCAATTTCTCTCACTGGTTTATGGCTAGTATAAGCAACAGAAGACCCCGGTTACACTCAACACAGTTAAAATCCGGGCTCTGTGGAAACAAAAATCCAGGGGCACAACACCCATAATGGAAAAGAGGGTTACGACACCCATAATAGAAACTCGGGTTACAACACCCATCCCGGATAAACAAATTCGGGATTATACTTCAGACGAGGACGAAACCCGGTTAAACTGAATGAACAGTTAAAATCCCTATGAAAGATTTTGCGGAGGTGTCCACCTCCAAAAGAAAAAGACGAAGGACCCCGGTTACACTTAATATAGTTAAAATTCGGGATCCGTGTAGTTTTGAAGATGGACCCAGTTACACCAAATCTGGTTAACAACCGAGCTCCGTTGAGATAAAGGTTAAAACGTGTTCCCTTGGAAACATACGTGTTTCCTCGGGAGCACAATAAAGCCGAGATTATGGCTAAAACGTACTCCTCCGGGATACAGTAACGCCCTCATTATGACAAAAACTATCGATAGTCAAAAAATACACCGAGGTCTTACACCCGGTCAGAATTCACCGAGGCATAAGAAGCCGTGGTCAAACAAAAATCCCAAAAGAAGGGAATGCACTCAGGCTGCCACGCCCCGGTCGCGAGATGGTAAAAACACTATCTCTATTATAAAGCAGATGCATCGAAAAATGCTCCTAAATAAGGAGGTGAATTGTCGTGCAGGTCTCGATCAGGCCGACATGTGTAAACGTGTGTTTAAGCACCACGTTTATGCATCTGATGAAGGTTAAAATCGGTTCTTGCTTGACATTCGAGCAATAAGTTCACGAGGTTGTAAAACAAAATTTTTCAGTATTTGCGGAACCCACGTTGCAAATTCACTATTCATGTGAATAGTAATTACTATTCATGTAAATAGTAACGGTAGAAATCTTTTTAAAGGTAAATAATTTTCTTGTGTAAATAATATTTACCGTAAAGGTAAATAATTTTCGTAAAGGTAAATAGGTAAATAATATTTACCGCCGAGATTAATTCTTTTCGATATGACGGATCGGACTAAGTTGCGATCCGAGCATACTCGGAAAATCTTGACTCGATACGGTAAATAATATTTCTTGCGCCGTGTGGAAATACTATTCTCATGAACCAAGAACCATGTACCATAACTCTTTATAATACATATTTAGGATCGCTCGTTAAAACACATACGGGGTTTCGGGAATACCGTGATCACTTGAAGACGTCAAAGAGTATGATGTCCTCTAACGTTGATCCACACGATTATCTCCGATTGCAAATGAGAACTCCTTCTCCTTGAATCCCCGTCTCCTTGGATGCTTGCTAAGCGCGTGCGAGGTGGAGGGCTCAAGTGTTTGGAACTTTTACCTCAAGATTATAAAGACTACTAGAGCCTTAGAAGAGAACTTCCTTAAGAGGAAGAGAGAGGAGAGAAGAGAGAAGAGGTGTGAATGAAATGAAGGAAATGAATGCTATTTATAGAAACAGCGGGTGAACCGTGGCCACAAGTTCTTCTTTCAATGTGAGCCACATGTTCTTCTTTAAATGTGAGCCACATGTTCTTCTTTAAATGTGAGCCACATATTCATTTCTACTTCAAATCCAAAGTGCTTCTTGAAAAATCAATTATTCCAAGAAGTGATTCTTGAATAATTAATTCTTTTAAGAAGTGCTTCTTATAATTAATTATAATAATTAATTATGCATGAGTAGTAAAATATGAATAGTACTTTACTATTCATTTGACACTATTCACATGAATGAATAATTATTAATTAATTATTATCTTTATCCAATCGATTGGATAAATAGATTTGGATAATTCATAAATTATCCTTAATCTCTTATCCTCTTTATAATTGGGCTTGAAGTTCTAACCCAATTACATCAATAGCCTTGATAAAATCCAATAACAATTATTGGTCCAAACTTGCTAAACTATGCAATCAAGAATAATCTTAGTGTGTGACCCATTAGGCCCGATTAGTTCATCGACATAGATAAACTTGAACCAATTAAACTCCTTTAATAGGTCAATTTATCTAATGACTACATAAGACACTAGCAATGCTTTGCTAGGTCCCGAACTAATCAAGTTGATCAAGTGATCTACCTTTCTAATTTGGATACTGTGCATGTATCATCCCTTACAACGTTGTTCATATTTAGTCGAGAGCAAGGATAGAGTATCACCTCTCTAGATTGACTAAATATAGCTTTTACATAGAACTAGGAATATTCTTCTATTGACTCTAAGACGGATCATGACTCTTCATGATCACTTACTATGCATAGATTCCCGAGTCAACTAGAAGTCATCCAAGCCCTACCGGTCTTGTGAACAACTAATCCCTTGTAGGGGACTGTAAGTCCTTTCGGCATGTCCATCTATACTCATGTATTCAAGTTACACCCAAGAGTACATTGTTCTCCCCATTTTTCAGGCGGATAGAGTTGTACAATCAAAGTATAACTCTAGGACATAGTGTTCGATGACATCCTCAAGTCTAAGATGATCAACACTACCAAACGTTGAGAGACATTACAAATCCAATGATACTCTCTACAATGAATCCTTGTGGAGTCTCTCGTGGTCGGTTCGGTGCTATCGTTCTCTAAGATACACCCACGACATCGCCTAAAGCATCAACATGCCTGCATTCCATGAGGTCCCTACCTTGTATCACTATACAAGTAGATGATGTTGTACTAGTCTTATTGAGATCACCAATGCCCTTTCTTGGTGATTCAAGACTAGGAACAAGTTTCAGGCAATAGACATGTAGTGTCCTCGATTCCTCATGATCATGATCCCTATCATAGATCATCGAGTAAACACCTATTCTATTCCTTGGGCATTTATCTTTAAACTCATATTAACCATAAAATATAGGCGAGACATAAATATGATAAAGATAAATTATGATCAAATATATAAATCATGAAATATCAAATAGTACAAGGTGTTCAACAGATTGTCTCTAGGACACCTACATACTAACATCTGACATTTTGCCCTTATTCTGGCAAATATCCCCGGACAGCAATATCTGGATCTCGGTAGCTCGGGTTTACTCCCCTACCCCTATTCCCGAAATCAACCTATCAGAAGAAAATAATTAGCAGATACTGCGCATATAAAACCCTGGCCCGGTCATAAAAACACTATAACTCAAAACAAGAGTTAGTAAATTAAGTGACGATATTGATAAGGTTGAAATCAATGTTCACAAATTGTTATTACACAATGAATCCGGTATTATACACCGGCATAGCACAACGGATGAAGGCAAATACATGCACGATTGCAACTATGAACATATGTTCATAGTCGATACACCCCGGTAGCCCAGAGCCCTTAACTGCCAGGCTAGGGGGACGACAAGACAAGCGTGGCACTGTAAAGCTATTAGCAATATAAGCAAGCTCGATCCGTTCCTCTTAGGATAATTCGGTTTAGGAGAATCCGGTGCTACAACAAATAGGCCCGGTGAGAATCCGGAGATACAACAAACTAGTCTGGTAAGCTCGGTTCATTCCCTTTCATGGTTATTCGGATTGACATGGCAGGGGGCAATGATCGAGAAGGCAGAAGGTTTTTTAACCTAGACTCTTGGCCTTATCTCATACCTCGGCACCTGAGACAAATTTCTCAAAAATAGGAGAATCTTGACAAAATCAGGATTCGGCACACCTCCATAAAGGACCTCGGATCTTGAGAACGTAACCTCCATGGCCGAGGTAAAAGTGAATTGGTTCAAACCTTCACAGAACGGCACCCGGTAAAGGATTGGTAATACCTCGAACTACGTAGGCTTTGATCCCTTACTACGGTACGTAGGCCCTAGGCGACATTCCTAGGTCAAGCCCAGTCAGATTAAAAATCCAACATGCTAGGCCAACGGATCCGATCAACCTCGGTATCGCACCTTGGGCAGAAAGTACCAGGGCATGATACATCTCGGCAGTTCAAACACTTGAGCTACCGAGCTGGGGGCAATTCGATCAGAATGCAAATGAAGCAGAAATTCATCAAAACATGGACAAAAGCGAATCAAGCTGGAACAACTTGGATACGAAAGATCTTGACTTCGATAGCCGGGGTCAACACCTGGATTCAAATGCAAGGCGAACCATCTCGTCACTATTCAGGATATGTGGGATAAGACCTCAGATCCTCGAAGTAAGCCACCTTGACAGTCAGGATCAACATAACAAAGCTCTGCAAGGTAAGGCCCACGACTGTCAGTTGTCAAATTGGATGAAGAAGAACTAACGAAACCCCATGAGGGCTCACCATCAATCGAGATGAGGCAAGCGAAAACAAAGAATGAGAGAAAGACAAATTTATCCCTCCTGGGGAAAAAACCTATTGCCTAAACAGGCAAATCGGTAACGGAATACGAATGAATCTGAATTCATCAAGATGATGGCAATCACAGCGGGAACCCCAGCCTTGAAACCAAACAAGTTCCCTGAGAGTACCTCAAATCTTTGAGACGCTACCTCGGGTCTTTGAGGCAAGACCTCGGATCTTCGAGATACTACCTCGGATCTTTGAGCAGCAGACTACTACCTCGAATCTTTGAAACATTACCTCGGATCTGAGAGTAAATGATTTCGGTCGCCAGGGCCGAGAATAGCCCAACCCGACAATGCGCGGTAGACATACGAGAGGAAAGGTTCACGACAACCTACCCCCCCGCAGGAACAAAATACATCCGGCAACTCGAAATCTCGAACTATCTTTTGGGGGGCATACATTACGGACCTGAATAGGGCCCATATTCAATAGATGGCCCAACAGTGAATATATCACATATAAGGATATGCTTATAATAAAGGGAAATCTTATCTTATCTATCTGATCTATAATGAAGGGAGATCTATCTTATCTAAAGATAGATTCGACCGTTATGATACTAGGGCAGTGGATTACGCCCATACTATCCCACCTGAGGCACACTCTATAAATACAAAGCTCAAACCCTAAGGTGCAGAGAACACTCGTCGGAGCATACACACCACCCCTTTGGCTAAACGCCAACGTGTGTCCTCGAACTACGTGGACTTTGATCCTACAGGTACGTAGGCCCTAGGCATCGCGCCTAGGTCAAGTCCGCTCTATACAAGCAAACAATCAAACAGGCTAGTCCATCCGGGTTAGCCAAATCTGGTTCCACACCGGAACAGAAGTCTTTACCAGATTTCATGGATTTGCTACGTTTTTTTTTTGATACATTGTTATATATATATTTATAAATGCACCTTCAAATTCTTCATGAATATTAATTATTATTATTTTCTTTAAAAAATGAATAATTACCCTCCTGAAAAGCCAGTCATTAATTTTTAAGTAAATAATTCTCCTTATCCTGGCCTAAAGGAATAATACCTGCTTTAAGTTGAACTAGAACTGTAGGTGATCAATCCAGACATGGGGATGGACTAGAAGAATTGGACTAGAAGAATTAGTATTCCTCCTATTGCTGGGTTGGTAACCAGCCACTGTGTGGTTAGATGAGGTTGTATGTGGCAAGTAACGTGATGAAGAGGTTGTTCATAATATTGAACTTGGAGAAGATCAAGGAGCACTAGCCGAGATATTTTGCATTTGCATTGTCACGATGGTAATATTGACGCGCGTAGGATGATCCGCACTCATAGGTTTTGATCTGCAAGGTTCATCTGCAAAAATGTAAACAACCTGGTGCGGGTTTGGCAACCATCTGAAGAGGCTTGATGGTAATGGAGATGGAGTATTATGTCTGCATATTTACTTAGTTTGAACGTTTTTGGTTGGAATGTACCCGTAATAGTTTGTAGTTTATGACTGATGTACATGTGATGTCTTAAGAATTATCAGTTGTTTCTAAGTTTATTTGACCTATCTGTCTATGATATGCCAGTTCTCTGCTTTCTGCTATATACAATTTGAACAAAGGCTGGTTTCAGTATGTTAGACATATTGTGTTGGTAATCTATATGTATATCAAGGAACATTTGAGTTTCTTGCTTTTTAATATTGCATCTCTTGACTATTTGAGTTTCTTGCATTTTGATATTTCATCTGTTAAACGACCCTTTGGTTTGCTATCTGTCGATTAAGTAGGGGACAATTCAATGTCAATTTATTCTCATATACTTAAATCTTCTCTTTTCTATCCTCGAGTGTGATTATACCTTTCTCGAGTTTACAGATTTAGAAACATTATATCATAATTTTCTCTCATATTAATCGTGTGATGATATATATATTTCCGTTCCGATTCTGTTTCCGGATTTACGCTATCACATCTCCTGATTACTTTTCTATCAATATCTTGTATTTCAAGTTAATATTTATTTTGCTAAACAGATTTGAATTTTGGAGATAAACATTATGTTTTTGTGTGTAAAATAAACATATAAATTTTGAATTACGATGACTCTTGATTTACGGAGATTTAGGAAGAAGGACCAAGAAAAAGAAGTATTTATAATAAGAACCTTAGAAATTGTGATTATTCTGAATGAGCAAAAATCAAAATGTAAATTTTGTATTACAAAGTTAGTCCTGACCAAACTCCCTGCATTTTCTTTACCCTGTCCCAACTATTTCATGGTTAGTGTTGTGGACCGAGATAAATGGGCCTCGGAAGATGAGGCCCATTGATGTGTACTTAGTCGGACGAGACCCATGATCCCATTAACATGCACTTGGTGGGACAAGACCCATGATCCCACGATCCCATGATCTTAATCATCATGGATAACGGAAATGGGAACATGCCGAGTGGAAGGACGGACACGCCACCAACCAACTGCCAGGTTCTTCCATCTATAAATAGGAAGGATTTAACAGGTGCACGGTACACACACTTCTCTCCGAACCTATTTACCATATTGCATACACAGAGCACACACACCACGCCTTTGGGTGAAAACCCTTGTGTTCAAGCTCTGTGATCTCCTATCTATCTGGGTATCTCATCCATAGATATCCAAGAGAAGACTAAAGATCCTATATCAACTTACTAGCTCATCTAAGGCTAGACATTTGTGTTCTACACTAGAACAATTAGTTATCAACTCTCTCCCTGTGTGGCTAGTTTTATGTTTTTGGAACTTATTCAACATTATTGTATTTGAAATTTATTGATATAGACTCTGGTAGTAGATAATTATTAGAATTTGGGAAATTCCCAACCCATAACACTCCATCTAGGACTTGGCTTCCCTCCTATTCTTTTCTGGTCCTCTCCCATCCTTTACTCTCTTTATGACCATTGGGTATCTAATGATCTACATTTAATATTTCATTTCCATCATCTCTCCATTTCCTTCCTATTCTTCTTTCTCTTCCTTATTAATAACATTAAATGTGCACCATTAGATCTTGATCCAATGGTCATAAAGGAAGTAAAGGATGGGAGCGGATCAGGAAAGAAAAAGGAGAGAAGCCAAGTCCCTTCAGTCCTAATTATAAAATCTAATTGACTTTTTTGAAGAAATTAAGGAAACTAATTAAATTAACTTAGAGTATTTTTATTTTTTTCTTCAAACTAAATAGTTTGACTAATAAACTAATATATAATCTAAAGATATACAACATATAAAATGATTAAGTAACTTATTTAACTTCCTTAATCTCTCCAAAAAAAAGTCAACTAAGTCTTATAATTAGGACCGGAGGTAGTATATGATTTACCCCGTTGGGTTAATTTCATCAGCCACGAGAACTTCTCCTATCTACCGTTGAGTCACTTTCATTTTCATTTATTAAATTATATTTAATAGTATTAATTATTGCAATTAATATTTCATCAATATATACTAAAGAGGAATAGCAATTTAAGCCGTGTCCATTTACTTTGGGTTTTACGTATGCATTTCACTTTGTTTATAAGCACGAAGGCTTCTTTTGCCAAGCCGTTCGAAGCATGTGGCTCCGTGCTTTCTAACGTTTTCAAACAATGAAGAGGGATTTGGCCAAAAAAAAAACAATGAAGAGGGAGTCACGTGTTTTGCCTCTGTGCTTGAAAACATTTCATATATCATATTAAAAAAATATCAAAACAGAGACACGCATTGATTGTTTGTTGACAAACCCTATCTACCGCTTTGCCACCTCATTGCTCATTGATGGGGGAAAAGCCTAGCTTTGAGAAATCTTCTCCACTCTTCGCCGATCAGTCATGGCCACATTTCTCGGGAGCTTCGATAATGTTCTTCACCGTTGCCACCCTCCAGGATCTTCGAAAATATATGCATATATATACCCACATAAGCACCCACCGTTTGTTCATCCTTCACAATCATGCCTCCTCTTCTTCACTCTTGTGACTAACATCGTTTCTTCTTTTTTTCCCTTCCCTTCTTTCTAAATCACAAGCAATCACGGGGAAGATGATTTCATTTATCCCTTCTTTGTTCATCCTTAAACTCTCTTGCAGTTTGTGGTTATAAAAATTTCAAGTGCACTAATTTTTGTGCGCATACGTGTTGTGAGGTGTATAACTTGGGAACGGAAAGGGAACTTCAGTTTTGGAGATACTTAGAGCTTTTGAAAAGGCCTGCGGAAAGGTAGAAGACTGATCCTTCTATTATTTATATTTTGTCAATGACGAGACATTATGGATCTTAAGGGGATTCTTACGTGCTTTTATTTTTTGGTATAGAGAGATACGAGTGATTCGTGTCTGCATTTCTCAATCAATAGTAGAAAATGTTTCTTAGGTGTTTCGATCCAGTCGGTGTCACCTCCTCCTAGCATGTATTAAACGACACAGTATGTTGCTGTTGCCTTTGGACTTTTAAAGCCTCAGATGCGATTATATAGCTGTTTTTTACATTCATGGATGTAGTGCTTTTAAACTACGAAGGTCTACAAGTTTCAAGCATGCCCATATGGCAGAATGTTTCGTAATCCAGTGAATCAATGTTGCAAGAATCGAGGCGGCCAAAATCATCTGATCATCCCGTGACAAGCTTTGTAAGTGTCTTTGTCAATTTCTTTAGTGTGGGGATATATTGAGCTTATAGTTTTCTTTGTTGATTTGAGGAAGCCAATTCTACACTAATTTTAACTTTGGTGATTGTGAACACAAAAAGTTGTGGCTCATTTTGCTTTGACTGACCAAAGAGTTCACAGGGATGAATATCTACAGCTAAAAGATCATTTCCATCAAGGCCACATGGCGTAATACTCCTATCACAATGTACATAAAAGAAGCAAATGCATCATTCATCTTCCATGTTCATACAGCGTCATCTAATTATATATTTAGTTGTGCTCCAACCAGCTCTTATTGAAGTTCCATGCAATTCTATTTTACCATTTTCTCCTCTAACCGGCTATGTTTTTTTATTTCTACATGACCATTACTGTTCTTTTTACAATATATACTGTTTAATCTAGTGGTAGCACAATCGACATAACCAAATTGAAATGTGCAACTGTTTTGTCTACTTGTGTAGTTATGTTTGGATTATGTCTCTTTCCTAACATTTCTTAGCCTCTTAAAGGCCACTGATTCTTCTCGCTATCAAACAAGAAGCATCTTTTCCTTCATTCTTTCAAAGGGCAGGAATAGAGTATCAATTTTTGCATTTCATCATAAAAGGTAGGAAACGATTCATTCCGGGTATAGGTAAGTACTGGTGATTACTTTCAATTAAATTTGGACAACCGTCTATAAATACTCTCTGAGCTTTTACTCTTGCTTATCCAATTACATTACTAATATCCAATTACATTACTAATCTCCTTCTTACGTGACGCATATCATTGAAGTGTGTGTTCTTTAAGAACATGCTCCTTACAAAACTTCTCTTTTAAACTTACCTCGTATGTCATAAAGCATGTTAGAAAAATAGTTTCAACTTGCTACCGCTAATTTAAGCAGACACTGTTGGATCTGTTGGTTGAGTTTAAACATGTTAATCATTATATGCATCAGTTTTGTTCATTTCTCAAACACTTTTTCCCCCTTTTCATGGTCTGTTTTTCTATCCTACCGAGAATTTAGTGCTTCATGCCACAAGCTTAGTATAGTTGCTTTCTCGTTTTCGAATATTTTGCGTATGTGTTATGTCCCAAATGAGTGTATCATGTATACTAAATGATCTTTAGAAGCTTTCACGCTCTTTTGCTCCACATACTTAGTGTATTGCCTGTGTTATTATTTTTTCATTCAGAAAATTCCACGTAATGGGGTCAAGACGGTGATCCTGAATTTGTTTCTGTATCTGCAGAGAAGGCAGAAACAAATTCCAAGTAAATATTAAATAAATGGAGTAGTATTTGTGAAGTCGTCTTTAAAGCTTTGCTTCATTCTTTTCAAATTGTTTAAACATTTATTTCCTTCAAGTGCAAAATATGGCATTGATAGATGTGTCGTGATCAATGGAGTTGGGCAAACAATAATCCTTATGGTTATGAATCACAAGGAGTCCACCAATTAATAGGAAACAACATGTTAATTTTCAAATGTGTGCAAAATTTCCATAATCTCTCTGAAGGAACTTTTAAATTTGATTTTTCATGCTGTTGGTATATTATGATACAAACCCTGAAGAAGAAAAGAAGGAATATATTGATCACATTGAAGATATTGTAAAGTGGATGGGATAGGAGCCATTGAAGGTATGTTAGTTTACATTGGTGACTTCTCCTCTGTTGCCACACTTGCACCTTTTTAATTGTTTAAGACATTTGCACTTTATGCAGATTACTCATACCAGTCATTACTTTCAACAACTTTATCATTTAGCCGTGGAGCTCATAAGCGAGAGGTCATGCATATCTTGATCATCGAGTTGGTAATAAAACATCTTTGTCCATCAACACGAATATAGATGGTTAGCTGTTTCATTAAGTGTTTTGTACGTGGTTGATGAGTTTAAAAATATCGCCTATTAATTGCCTCACCCAAAGCGTAATTTCCTAGCCTTTTCGCAATTTAATGCAGCTGTCTCATGTTGCATGAAATTATATTAGCTGGGATAAAATTGATGTGTAGCAAATTTTTTGATATATGTAATCACACAGTAATGTCGAAAGAAACATTCAATCTGTTGTATTTCATTCATTTGAAGGTCCAAAATTAAAGATACGCTCGACAACAAATAACGAACATGTAGATACTTGAAGCCCAATTCATCGTATTTCTTGTCCTTGCGTAAGTGACTCGTATTATGATAGCATGACTAGAAATTTAATTTCTTATCTGTTCTTGAAAAGCATTAAGCCATGCAAAATGCGGAAACAACGATAGAACCGGCCGAGAAGTTTGTCGTCAAGAAACAATTAGAATGGGAAGATATAAGTGTATGCTTTCCGTCACATATAATCGTATGCTTTTACGCTACAAAGTGATGTTGTTTCAGTTCATTGCGCAGATTATGCTATACTAAAGTAACTATCAATAGTCTGCCTACTCCTCCTTTTACATTTTACTACGTACTTATATATTTTACGTATCCCACTACACTTGGAGATCTCCATTTATGTGCAAAGCAACTCATTTCACTATTTCGGTGTTCTTTACTAGATATCTTTTTTATTCGGATTGTTTTTGTTTTGTCTTTGGAGGCATACTTGGACGTAGAGATTGGTGTTATATTTCAGCAAAGGCATATTCAAAATTGCAAGTATGCATAACTGCCATATTACCACTGCAAGTGATCAATATTAATCATTTTCCTCCATTCTAAGCACCCTTTTTCATTATTTTTCAAAAACTTTGTTTTCAATAAAATTCACACTTACAGTTTCTTAAAATATTACAATAATTAGTTCAGCTTTAGGACTTCACGTCTGACTCATGTCATCATCTTTTTAAACTTCATTTTGCTCAAGGCAGTTTTCAACCCATACTGTTGTTATGCCTTCATTTTTTAATGGAATCCCAGGTTCAATGACATTCTTCTCCTCATGGGGTCCTTGATGCCAAAAAGGTGGAGCGGAAAGAATAGAAGTTTGGAAGTTCGGTGTAGAATCTCATGTGTTGTTTTACTATGTATGGTTAGAACCCAATGGTCTTCATGGCCTTAGTCCGAAGTCACATGTACATTTTTTTAAAACTCGAACAAAACTTACGAATTTTCCCGCCCAAACTCTTCCAAAATATAAACTAACATTTTGTTTTTCGGATTTGGTTTTTATATGATTCACCATGGTTAAATACCGTTATGTAGTATTCAAAGTGGCTGAAAACATGTTCAAAAAACTCATGCAAGAGGATACACATTTGTAGTGCTTCAGCGTTCCGCACATGGCAATTCCAAACTACTTGAATTTCAGTTACTTTATAAATCCTTATATTGTCAATTAACTTCATTAAATACTCTCTTAACGTCATGAGCATTAGTCAAGCCCAGTTTTCATAATATTAAATCTCGATTTCTTTTGTTTTCATGTGACCCTTTAATCTCTTTAAGGTTTAGTGTCTCAGAGGATTATCTTGGGTGAACCTCAATGACTTCTCATTTCATCTTTCTCACACGTGTTTTTTCCGCCTTTAGCAAGGATGATCAACTTCACCTTATGTTTTTTTTAAAGAACAAAAATTATCAATTGTCAAGTCAATCCAAATCTTGCAAATCCGGAGTAGGTTTTTCTACCTGCAACACTGTTCCACGAATACATTAGCTATCATTCAATGTGTACTTAGTAAGTATTTCCCTTTTTTTCCCCTTATTTGAATGGTCCACTCAGAGGACATCATCTGTCCAAAGACATACAACATTTAATGCTTCTTAACAGTGATTGCTTTTGACTTCTCAACACTGGCCAAGATTACATTTTACGGGAAAAAATTTTCTAGTCTTTACTGACTCTCACCTGCTCCTATCATTAATAGCGCATTACTATTGCTATAAAGTACACTCATGCCTTTTCTTCTTTTCTCGACTTAACCAAGGAACAACTCCACGTTTTCATGACCATTCCTTTTAGGGATTTTATCAAATACCAAGGTTTGCCAAATCCACGAAAATCCGGTTGAGTAGGTAATTGTTTATGATGTCCTTCCTTAAAATTATATGCGTGTCATTCATACATTTCTCATCCAAAGTTTCTTCATCTTTTTAAATTGCAGCACTATCTATATAAACAGTCCTTCCAGTATAGCCTTCGAGGAGTATGGCTTTGGAAGTGGAGGAAAGAGAGGTCAGTTCATTGGGGTAGGCTTCAAGTCCGATTTATTGGTATTCTTTTTTTAACACACGAAAATTATTTTATAAAAATAAAAAACAATTAGGCCAAAATATTAACTAATACTTTCTGCATGTTTTAACTTCTACTTAGTTCTTCTATATAAGTCAGCTCACTTCCAAACTTATTCAACATTAACAAGTTCCGTGTTTTGTTTTCACATAGTTACAAACAACTCATTTCATCAATGGCTGGTACGAAGTGCTCTCTGATCAAAGATATCGATGACACCACTGATATGTGGCGGATTGTGGTTCGTGTGTTGAGAAGATGGAATACCTACCAAAAGGACTCACCATCTCGGTTGTATGCCATCTGTTTCCTCCGATGGATCAAGAGGTTGGTTATCATTCTTCTTTGTTCCATTCTTTGATCTTCTATGAAAAAGGCAAGCTTCGTTATGCCTTATACCACTCGTTGACACTTCAAAGTCATGTCTATAAGCTACATTACTTATTGTTGTTCCATTCCTTTTGGTCTTGTAATGTCTTCTATGAATGCAACATACAAAGCACATGCACATATAACATTCCCCATAGTTCAAACATTCTATACATCTTTCCTATATTTCACATTGCTAAGGCTTAGGTGGTTCTTTGAAGCATCTGTTTCATGACCCGAAACCTTCCCCACTATTGACCTTGATCAAGTTCCTACTAATGATATGTTCTGTAGTTTCCTTACAAATTTCATGCTTCACTTTTATTGCTGCAGGGTCATAAAATCCAAGCTTCCATTCTGAACAAGTCACTATTCAAGCAATATGAGAAAGAACCGATCGAAGGACATTGTTACTTTATGGCCAATATGGAAGTAATTCCTAATGGGAAGGACTACAAGGTTGCAAACCACACGTTTAAGTTGCTATTCAATTCTGCCACATATGTAAGAGAAGACGCTGCTGACA
Source organism: Acacia melanoxylon (assembly GCA_019022615.1). Taxonomy (NCBI): domain Eukaryota; kingdom Viridiplantae; phylum Streptophyta; class Magnoliopsida; order Fabales; family Fabaceae; genus Acacia; species Acacia melanoxylon. Next base: position 3,402,357 of record JAFJYJ010000010.1, read on the forward strand.
TACCACTGACTGGGTTCAGCTTTCTACCCATTCAGGAAATACTAACTCAAACTACTGAGAATCATACAAGAAATTTGTTTGGTGAGTTCATTTCTTTCCCCACCGGTTCATTTCACTTCATCATCTACAAAACTAATACATTCTTTCACAGATGTCATTGGGTTTATCATGAGTATTGGCCCTGTGGAAGAATATCATTCAGGCGGAGAGGTTAAGAAGAAGATTCGAGTCATTTTGCTTGATAACAGGTATGCAACCCATCTGTTTCCTGTTTTTTTTCTCATTTATATGAATACTCTTCCTCTTTATCCTACTAAACATATCCACATTTGGAAGGACATTATAATCTTAAAAATTCTAATGCAAACAAACCATATTTCACATATCACTTTCTGACTATAATGTGTTTGCTGCTTCAAGGCTTCTCTTTTCTTTTTAATTTTACCTTTTTATGAGTATCTGAAATGTTAACATGTGGCCTACATTAAATAGGAACATACAACAATCTTTCATTCACTTCCATGCCTTCTTCACATACGTCAATAGTTCATCTCCTTTAACCATGTCACTTTCACAATTTCATGTTATGATGGGTCGATATGACATTCTATTTCTCTCCTATAACCAAACGCCACATTACCTAATCTTTTACAATCTTAAGTTTTCTAATGCTTACATTCCATTGTATCTACTTCAAATTCTTTCGATTTATTAACTTCACCATTTCATACATGAAATACAATTCATTTTTTCGCCAATCAATATTTAGCATTCATGGGTTTCTCTTTCCCTCTTCCGCATAACTAATCGGCAATAATTTGGTTTTCACAAGGGACAACAATGTTCAGATGGTTTTGCATGATCGTGTGCTTTGGACTTCTCTCGCTATTGATTTCAATGCCATCCAAAAGCCAATAGTGTTGGTTGCACAACTAGCGAGAATTGGTTTTGATGACAGGGGTTAGTTTAATTGTTAGCATTGATGTCTTCTGTTCTTTTACTTACTGGGGTTCATTGCTTCCTATTTGAAATTGTGCATGTTCTATTTTCAGGTCAACCTGAGGTTTGCAGCTCTTTCCATGCTACAAAGGTCCACTTAAATGAGAAGTTCCCAGAGGTTGCAGAATTCTTGGCATGGTGTGTGCCACCTCTTTCTTGGGTCTTACTACACTTAAACTGTATATCTATCTGCATTTATCACTCACTCTCTCAATGATTTCCCTCAGTGCTGAAAAATTGCCTTCACCAGACATTTGTTCACTGACTCCATCAGTAGAGACACAGAAGTCTACTTCTGCTGTTCACAGTCTCATGAGCAATACAACCAGAATCAAAGTTGCTGAGATCCCTCAACAAGAAGTGGTGTGCTTTTAATTAATCTTTTTTGTCATTCCAATCTGCCACCTCTTGATAACTAACTTCCCCCACAATGTTTTGTAGGATAAATACTTTGCTGTTGTCTGTGAGGTTAAGAAATTTGAAACCCGTCATGGTTGGGTTTATGATGGCTGTTCAAGGTGTGGGACTAAACCAAAAGTAACCAATGGTTTGGCTTCCTGTGGCAGCAATTATTGTAAGGGGAAGCGATGCAGTATCCAATCAAAGTATGGTGATTCAAACACTGTCTTTCATATACTCATTGTATAAACCGCATATCTCATAAGGTTTCACTTACTGCAGACTGAGGCTTAATTACCTTATCAGTGATGATTCTGGCACTACCTCGATTGTGTTTTTTGATAAGCATGCTTCTGAGATTCTGAAAAAAACTGCATCAGAGCTAAAAGCTGATATTCTAGCTCAGTCTGCCAATCTCAATCTCAAATTTCCAGAGGTTTAATTCTAGCTTGTAAATATCAATTATATGGTGCTTTCAATCTTCTGCTGACGTTGATTAACTTTTCTACTAGGACGTTTTGCGGTATATGTTTCCAAGTGAAATTAACACCTTGATTGGCAAGAAAATGATTATAAAAATGAAACTGAACAAGTACAACAAAGAGCACCCCAATTCAAGTGTCTCGGTAACAACATATGCTGAGTGTGCTGATCTCATCGATGACTTTAATGAAGCAGCTTCTCAGGTTCTGTTTTACCGAGTTCACTTTTTTTCCTTGTGATTTTGAATTCATTTAACCATACTAACTGTCCTCCCATCTGCATACTTACTAGGTTGAACAACCAAGCGGATTATCTCATGATGAAGAAGAGGATATTGTTTTCATGAGAAATGCCACTGCTACAAATAAGGATTCAGCTGGTCCAGAAGCTTCTATTACTCTATCTGAAATGTTCCCTTCCATTGAACTTGATGAAGTTTCTATTTCGATGACGTCACTTGTTCTTCCTTCCAAGGGAAGCGTAAGGTGTCTTCGAAAAAAGCTGGTCCTCATACTTCAAAGTCTGTTGAATACGCACCTGCATCTCCAGCAAAGTCATCCACCAAACCACTGAAGTCAATTAAGCAGGAAAAGAATTAACCAAATTACTCTATCTCCTTCAGTATTTTAAGTAGTATTTCCAATGTTGGTTGTATTGCTCAACTTTCTAGTGGTCTTTTGTTGTAATATTCGTCAAATTCCACTAGGTTTAAAAGCCTGCTGTTTCTTAGGAGGTCGGCCTACTTTTTTGTCCATGTAGTCAATGTTGTTGAAAAGATTGCTTGAATGTCGCTCATTGTAAGTTATGTTGTTAGTAATCTTATGAATATTTGACCAACAAATGCATTTGTATGCCAGACTTTCTGCACTTGTGCTTCTTAGTATTGAGGGACAAAATTAAACAAAGCAATGCATTTGCTGCAAAATACGTTTTCTTTCCCGGCCAATGACTCATTGCATAGAAACAAAACAACTCTTTTCGTTTCTTAATCTTCAAGGAAATTACCTATGCATTTTCTTTCACGTAACAAACTTCTTAATGACAAAATTAATATAGGATGACTTTCATTTCATGTAACTATTGCTAGTGTTGAAGTTCCTTTGTTCTGTACAAGTAAGCTTTGATGCAGTCATTAGGGTTGCATGTCTATTAACTATGTGCAGGTTTGGAATTGTATACCATTAAGGGTACCTTATGCGTCGTCACTCCGGAAGGGAATATATGTTTCTTTATAATTCTCGGTAATTTATTAATTAAATTCTCATGTCATTTAGTCTCGTTGTTAATACATGTTTGCATATTTTTAGTCCGATTATTCCAATTACTAATTTTCCCTTCAAGAAACCGTGTGAATTGAGTTTTTTTTAATGACAGGATGCTCAACATTTCTTATTCATTTTCCAGTCACGCCCAAGGTACAAGGTGTAATTTTCCATTTTATGTTTACTTCTTATTGGATTTGATGTTGACATTTGTGTGACAGTTGATGATTTCCTGATTTTTGACAACTGACATGTGACTTAAAGTGGGCAATTTCCTCATTGCTTTGTCTATTTGTTAAAAATTAGATAGGCTTTTTGTCATAGGTCTACCTAGGACAATTGATAAATCTTTTTAAGCTTGTAGTGTATTGGGGAAATAACCTTCGTTGCAAAATCTTTTTTCCCCTCTACAAACAGTGTTGAGTCTGAAACTTTTATGTTGTTTATGCTGCCTTACTGTACACCACATTGAAGTCTATTGTCCTTTTTTATACACTTGTCTTCAATCGAAAACTCACTTTTATCCCATTACAACCTTGCAGATTTACACTTTTCCTGTTATTTCCTCTCATAAACTTGCCTACACCCAAACCTTAAACATCAATATACTTCATCGCCATTCCTTTTTCTTCATGCATTGCTCATGTTTCCTTACACTTAGGAGGGTAACTGATGCCACCTATTGCTGACCTTATTTTCAATCCTGTATACACCTCCAGGACACTCTCTGTGCGGGATATAAAGTTCACCACCCGATTTTATCACTGAGGTAATAAATGCATTTTCCTATTCTTTCAGAGATGGAATCTTCTTTCCCTTCTATGGAGTGTCTTAGATTTAGCTTCTTCAATGGGGCAAGGTAATTAAAGTAATTTCTAACCTCAGTAAATGCGATGGATCAGTTTCCTCCTCATTTCAATCTGATTTTCCACTTTGCACTCTATATGTGTTTCTTCTCATATGGACCTATTCATTTTCTTTATTGCTGCTACTTAAGAATGAGTTCACCTATTCCATCAGCATCTCTCAAAATCATGGAATTTCCTGTCATTTCCTCCCATCCTACATTTCTTACCTCAAAAGCTTCATGCAAATTACATTACTAACGTTGAACTTTTGATCTTTTCTTACCTATGTCAACAGCTCTGAATGCAATTCTAAATACATTGTAAAAGGCTTACATTGAAGCAATGTTGAGTTAATGTTTTATATCTATTATCCACATCATTTGAGGAATTAAAAGGCACATATTACTAGCAAGTTAAGGAACATGTTCATTGTTACTTTTTTCCACAATGACCATGCATTAAAGTATATGCGAACCATGGCTTCACTATTGCATGTATGATGAACAAACATTTCTAAAATGTAGAGCTACATCTGGTCCCCTCACAACACATGCATTCTTTTGCGTAAATTGCAAAACTTTGTCACCAACAATGACTCTTGATTTACTTTTATTCGGTTATATGTAGGAACACCTTGGTAGGGTGTCATATTTTTATTTGACATAGTATTCCCATATCAGTATCCATTAAAGCATCCGCAGGTACATTGAAAAACATTGTTCTTCATGAAGTTTTTATGTGTAATTATAATTGTTTCTACAGTGATTGAGTTACCTCATTATTTGGTTGGATGAATTGAGAGATACATTAAGAGTCTGTTTGGTTTAAGGGTAGGGGATGAGAGTGGAACAAAACCTATCGAAGATATTGACCAAATGCCATTATTGAGAAGAATATTCATTTTTTGTTGAGAGTATGTTTTTGAAATATTAAGAATCTTCTATAAGTCCTTTAGTAAAGATAGAGAATAGTTTATCTCTTTCCCACCATCTCCTCAAACCAAACATAAAAAAAAGCTCCCTGAAGTGTCATCACCAAAGAAGGGGAAGCTGTTTTTTAGTTATTCTATCAAAGAGGGATTAATCTAATAATCTTTTGTATCATTCATTTTGTTATACCTATTTAACAATTAGTCTTTCTCCCACTGAATTTAATTCAAAAGTTCCATTTGTGAAACGAAGAAAAAAAACCTTTCCCTTCTACTTTCGTCCGTGAACCATATGCACAAATGAAAAAAAAAATCTGTATTAAGCCGAGAATCAAAGTAGAATTAGTGCTTACCATTTTAACACTCTTTTCACTAAAGTCTTGAAATTATTCTTGGTTGGGTGACAAATTTGTTATGTATGGACATACTTTGTTGCCCTCCATTAATATATCATTTCCGTTGAGGAGAAACTCCACCATTTCGTTATGAAAATTCTCCTTTGTTTTTTCTTATTTGGTTCATGCATTAGTAAATAATACTTATTCTAACAACCACATCAATTAGAAACAAACTTATACTATTTGTTCATGGCTATGTATGTTAATGGACAAATTCCGGAGGATTCATTTGACCTTCAACAATTTCAGTTCAAACTTGCAAATCTCCTTTTCCAATTAAGCTTCATAGGTCATCATGGTGAAATTTTTTACTTCGCGCTTTTCAAGTTTCGTACATCACCTTTTTGACTACGTATGATATGTGTATGTTATGATTTGTGAATATCATATAAATCAGTTATTTTTTAACAGCGGCATGTTTTTTTACAAAACAATGTCATTATGAATGGAATTATCATTGTTATTTATCTTCTAAACTAAATCATTTTTAAAATCTATTTACTTTTGTTGTGTTACCACCCAAAAAAACTATTTTTACACCTGTCATTGTAATTTCATAAATGAAATATTTATAAATGATATACATAATTGAATTTCAATGTACTCCACCACTTTCTTTGCTTTCAAATGATTGGTGCTACACATAAACTTTTATTTTCAATCTTTGTTTCATAGAAATACATGGATTGATCATTCCAATTTAATTTAGTTGAAATGCGGGAATTAATTAAGCCACATGTTATATATACAAGGCCATATAATGGAATAGTAATATATTTCAGATCTTCATATCCAATTGGATATAACTGATAAATTATTTCCATATCCGAATTCCTTTCTCTCTCGTACCTTTCTACAGCATAGTAACACGTTTGTTCAAGATGCCTCCAAAGAAAAGACAACACATCACTAATAGAGGTAAAGTTGACTACAAGGAACAAGCTAGGAGGATAGTTTTTAAGGATATAACAAATGTTGGTAGTCCTGACAAATCACCATTTCAAGCTTTCAAAACTCCTGGTATGGCAATGTTCATGTTCTATGTCAAATGAATATTCATTACAAAAGTTAGGTTAGTTATTTCATGTATTCGTGCAGATGAGATGGACTTCAAAAACAAGATCTTGTTAGCCGTCGAAGCAATCGGTTTTGCTCAATGGAAATTGATTCTGACCATAAAAGTGCAGTTCTTACTGCCTCATCAAGTGCTGCTAGCAAATCTTTTGATGCATGCTTGGTTACGCGACGTATTGATTTTAATTGTGACCCATCACTAGAAGGTATTGTTCAAGTTTGAATGACCAACCATTCATAAACAAATGTCTACTTTCGTGGTCCTGTTACTCAAAACGATTATCATGACTACAATTAGCATCATTGTAATAACACTCAGGTGCAAGCCAACATGCAACCTCTCAGACTGATTCACAAAATAAGTCAAATGAACCAAATTCAACAATCAATCAATCAACTATAACAGAGCTGACATTGTCAAACCGTCAATCCGTTCAGACATGTGCAAGTAATGTATTTCTAAGACTTCAATACTTAATATGAACTTTGTTAATGTTGTTTTGTTCCTGCATATTAGTTTTCCAGTCTTTGTCTTTTCCTTAGTATTGATTAAATCAGCTAATCTATATGCATAGATCCTGAACAATATTACCAGCACATTGACTTCACATATAATGAATCCTTGAGTTCTGATAGTCAGTGCAGTCAGATCGAGCCAAATTCAGATAATGGTGAGATATCTACATTTCGTTTCACGTTTATCTTCTTTGTAAATGGAAAATGCATTGATATTCATATTTTGATATGCGAGATACTTGAATGTAAGTATAGTGAAGTTAGTGCGAAGGAACAAAGTTCGTGTCAAGCAAAACGAAGGAAGAGACCACTAATTGTTGGTACATAATTAATAAATTCAGCTGCTTCAATACATCTAATCATTCATTTTAAGTATTTCCATACACTCATACATGTTTCTAATGATAGAGTACGTTGATGAAGGAGATATGACTTATAAGTGTCAGATTTGTGGGGCTAAGATGTGGTTTAATGAAAGGGTTCAAAAGCAGAAATCTTCAGCTGCACCATATTTTTCAATGTGTTGTCTTGGAGGAAAAGTCCGTCTCCCAAAAAACCTTATGCCTCCTATAGTGTTGTTTGATTTGTTCTTCGATAAAAAGTCAGCTATATCTAAGAATTTTCATGCAAATATTAGGAACTACAACAACATGTTCTCATTTACATCAATGGGTGGAAAAATCGATCATGCCAAAAACAATGGTTGTGGCCCTTACACATTCGTTCTCTCAGGACTTAATTACCATCACATAGGGAGTCATTGCAATTGAGCATGGATCAAAACCGTGTACTCCCAACTATATATATATGACACTGAAAATGAAGTTCATAATAGAATTTCTGCAGTTAGGTATGTATGGGAACATGTTATGACGTTTTCTTTAACCTTTTCTCTTTCTGACCATTAACACACTATATCTAACGCACATGTGTCCTTCTATTAACAGCAAGCATTTGAAGGACTGCAGCATTGATCCTTTCATTGTTGAACAGATTAAGAATGTACTAGATGAATTTAATCCATTTGTGAAACAATATCGAATAGCGTGTTCAATGGTTAATAGGCCTCATCCTCATGGAGTGAAGCTACGTTTGATCAGTAATAGACAACATGATGGGCGAACACATAACTTGCCGTCCGCCGGATAGCAGCATTGATTGTGGGAGATATAGATATCAATTTTCAGCGAAGAGACATCATTGTTGAGGAGTTATCTGGTACACCTCAAAGGCTACATGAGTTACATCCATCTTACCTTCCATTGCAGTACCCAATTTTATTTCCCAGAGGCGAGGATGGTTATCGGGAAGATGTAGAACATTTTGAAGATGCTCATGTACATAAAAAAGCAAAGAAAAGAGTCAGTATGAGAGAATACTTTGTATATAAGTTGATGGATAGAGATGATGAAGTGTCAACTATTTTACATGCTGGTCGACTTTTTCAACAATTTGTGGTTGACGCATATACAATGATTGAGGCTCAAAGATTATTATGGGTTAGGACACATCAGAAAGAACTCCGTGTAGACATGTACCAAGGATTGTCTGATGCTTTGATTAGTGGGGAGAGAAATGCATCTGCTACTGGCAAACGAATTATCCTGCCTTCTTCATTTACAGGTGGAGCACGTTACATGATCCAAGCTTATCAAGACGCCATGACAATATGTAGATTTGCTGGGTATCCAGATCTATTCATAACATTTACTTGCAACCCATCATGGCCAGAAATATCAAGATACTGTGATAGTTGTTCTCTTTCTTCTGCAAACCGGGCTGATATCTTGTCTAGAATTTTCAGACTAAAATTGAGGGCTATGATGAATGTTATCAAGAAGAACAAGTTATTTGGAAATGTGCGTGCAGGTAATTATATCTGGGATTCTTTTCATTATTTTGTTTAAGTTGTTTTCAATTATTTGACTATTGTTTCTGAAAGAATGTAACTAACACTTTCCATTAAAACCATGCTTCAACATCACAGAAGTTTATACTATAGAGTTCCAGAAAAGAGGCTTGCCCCATGCACACATCCTTATATGGCTAGCAGAACATGATAGGATAAAAGACCCTAATGATGTAGACAAAATTATATCTGCAGAGATACCAGATGTAGATTCTGAACCTCAGTTGTATGAGCTAGTGAAGAAATTTATGATGCACTCTCCATGTGGTCATCTTAATCCAAAAGCGCAGTGTATGGTGGATAAGAAATGCAAGAAGTTCGTCCCTAAGCAATTTAATAACGCAACAATTGTTGACCATGAAGGATTTCCTACATATAGAAGAAGAGATGATGGCAGGTCTGTTGAAATAAAAGGCATTCCATTGGATAATAGGTTTGTTGTTCCATATAATCGTGCGTTGTTGTCTATGTTTCATGCACACATAAACATTGAAAAATGCAATCAGTCAACTGCCATCAAGTACCTGTTCAAGTATATCAGCAAAGGGAATGACCGCGTGGTAGCCTCAATTTATGATACAGCCCAGAATGGGGATCAACATAAATCATTGGATGAGATTCAACAATATTATAATTTTCGTTACATATCTGCATGTGAGGCAGCTTGGCGTATATTTGGTTTTGATATCCATCATAGGGTCCCAGCAGTGGAAAGATTGAGTTTTCATCTACCAGACCAACAATGTGTCATCTATTCCAACATCGATGATGTGGCTGAGGTTCTAGACAAGCCAAGAGTGTGCGAGTCTATGTTTCTTTCTTGGATGCAACTAAATAAACATGATGATTTTGCAAAAACACTTTATTATTATGAATTTCCCCAATATTATGTGTATCATCGAAGCAAGCGAATCTGGAAAAAAAGGAAAAGAGGATTTGCAATTGGCCGACTGACTCATGCTTCACCTTCAGCAGGAGAATTCTACTACCTCAGGATTTTGTTGATTAAAGTTAAAGGCCCTTCATCTTTCGAAGCAATTAGGACAGTTGGCGGTGTAGTACATCCTACATATCGTCTTTGCATGTATTGCATTGGGATTGTTAGACGACGACGGTGAATTTATTGCGGCTTTGAAGGAAGCGATGAGTGTGGGCAACTGGGCGATCATTGCGAAGTATGTTTGTGAGTATGTTACTGTGTTGTTGTTTAAGCCGTCCTGAGGTTGTTTGGAAGGAGACATCTCAAATCCTCTGTGAAGACTTATTATATATTCCACGTCATGACCCTTTATCCTCAAGTATGTTCATATTTGTATTGGGTTCTTTCTTGAAAAACTTTTTTTTCAGACTGTTTTCTTCATGCTATGTTTTTACTTATGTAGGTATACTTATATCAGATTCAGAAAAAGAACAAACTGCTCTTACTGAGATCGACAACCTACTGCAGCAAAATGGGAAGAATCTTTCAAATTTTCCTTCACTTCCACAACCTTCATCTAATATTCATGTTGATGTTACTAACCATTTGATACGTCAAGAACTAAATTATGACAAAGTTCATCTAGGCAAGCAATTAGTTGAGATACTTGGCTCATTAAATGCAGACCAGAAGTTTATTTATAATTCAGTCATGGCATCAATAAAATATGGTGTTGGTGGATTTTTCTTTGTGTACGGTTATGGAGGGACTGGTAAAACCTTTTTGTGGAGTGCGTTTACTTCATCCCTTCGGTCCAAAGGTGAAATTGTGCTTACAGTTGCATCTAGCGGTATTGCCGCCACATTGCTACAATCAGGTAGGACAGCTCATTCAAGGTTTGCGATTCCAATTGCAGTTAATGAAGATTCAATGTGCAACATTATGCAAAATTCTGTGTTGGCTGAGTTGATCAAGGCGACCAAATTGATTATATGGGATGAAGCACCAATGGTTCAACGATTTTGCATTGAAGCGTTCGATAGAAGTTTAAAAGATATTATGCATTGCAACAATCCATTCGGTGGCAAGGTTGTATTAATGGGAGGTGATTTTCGTCAACTATTACCTGTTATTCCAAAGGCCTCTAGAGCTACTATAGTTAATGCTTGCATTACTTCCTCATATTTGTGGAATTCATGTCGAATTTTTCAGTTGACAAAAAATATGAGACTATCCTCCCTTTTGAAACAAGATAGTCAGAAAGTAGAAGCTTTTTCAAAATGGCTTCTAGATATAGGTGATGGTAAATTAGGTTTGCCACATGATGTATTACGAGAGATTGAGACGGGACGAATTCCTCATTCGTAACTCCGATGATCCTATTCAGGCTATTGTGTCAGCCACATACCAAGGCTTGCTGGAAAATTTACGTAACTCAGATTACTTCAATAGCAAAGCTATTTTATGCCCTACAATTGAAAGTGTGAATAAGGTAAATGAATACATGTGCTCTTTATTACCTGGTGAAGTGATGGAGTATTATAGTTGTGATACTATCTGCAAGTCATGTCAGGAGGTTGATGGATTTGATGATTTGTACACCACAGAGTTCTTGAATACTATTAATAGTTCAGGTCTACCTTTGCATAATCTTATGCTTAGGGTTGGAGTCCCTATAATGTTGTTAAGAAATATTGATCAAGCAGCTGGCTTATGCAATGGAACCAGGTTACGGGTCACACATCTTGGAAAGAATGTTATTGAAGCAATAACACTAAATGGGTCAAACCCAAATCATAAGGTCTTGATTCATAGAATGGACATGAATCCTTCAGACACCAGTCTTCCTTTTCGGATCAAAAGAAGGCAATTTCCTATTGCTTTGTCTTTTGCAATGACAATTAATAAGAGCCAAGGTCAATCATTACAAAATGTTGGTTTATATTTATCGAAGCCAGTATTCACACATGGACAATTATATGTTGTTTTATCAAGAGTTAACAATATTGCAGGGTTGAAGATTCTTATACAAGACGGGACTAATCATGGAAAGAGTACAACTACCAATGTGGTGTATAGGGAGATATTCAGAAATATTTAACTACATATGTGACATATTTGTCCGTTCCTGTTACATGTATGCACCATATTAATACGGCTATGGTTTTGTTACATGATGTTTTTACGCATAATTATACAACCAATATTTTGTGTTTAAAGTTTTCAAATAGAATGACTTAGTTTGTTAACTAATTTTTAATATTGCAATATCGTGATTTTTCCATTTCCAAAAACATTTGGATGAGTGGCAGGTATTTGAATGATTTTTTAATGTTATCAAGTTGTTGCCCCCGCGCATCGCGCGGGGGGAAATTTTTCCTTGTTTATTAAATATGGCAATGGGTAAAAAGCCCGCCTCAAACAAAATCAATTGACTCAATATTCTCCCGCACTTGCAAGCCAGTGAAACCCTAAGGGTGTGCATGGTTTGAGGGAGTGGGAGGAAGGAAGGGGGGAGGGGAGAGAAAAAAATATAGTGGGAGAAAAATTTGGTGGGCCCCACTACACTAAATTTTAATACACTTTTCTCCTCCCTTCATTTTTTTTCTCTCCCCTCCCATTCCCTTCCCTCCCCTTCCCTCAAACCAAACATACCCTAAATCAATCCACTAATTTTCCTCTCCACTTAATGTCTCAACCATTGGATCATGTTTTAATTTGTGAGATTTAATGCAATGTGACAATATTATAATTGTAGATTTTTGGTATATTTAATATTATAATGCTCTTTAATACATGGCATTAAATCTTATCCATTAAAACATGATCCAATAGTTGAAATATTAAGTGGAAAGGAAATTGAGAGAAGGGTTAATGGAGATGTCCCTCTCCCTAATTACACATACTTGCATATGTCAGATAATATATTCTCTGTAAGTGTTTGTTGTCACTTAATAAAAGTGATTATTTTTTTCAAGAAAAGTTCACTTAACTCCCATAAGACCAGCTTTATTCAGTCAACTCAAAAGATCGTGAAATTTCACTACACCCCATAACCAAAATAAAAATAAGTTTTGTGGGACGATGATGCCATTGCTTTATTTCCCTAAAAAGGTTTGATCGTCTCCATTGACCAGTCAGAGGCAGCCACCAAGCCAAAGCTGCTCCTACGCCTACTAGCCGACTAGAGCTTCCACCACCATAAATTAATTTGTGTTGTTAAATAAGTGTTCCACTTCTTCATGAAGAGTTGCACACTTGCAAATTGAATTTGTTTAGTTCATGTCTCATTTGCAAAGTGTCCATCCCCTCTTGCACAATTTACTAATTAATTAATGTATTAGTATTAATTTAAATCCCTCCCTTATTTTTGTTTTAAAAAAAAAAACTTTTTTGCTAGATTCTGCTAGGGAGAATCGTCTTTCTAATCTTTCATAAGGTGCTTTATTTCAATCAAGTCCATTTAATTTTATAAATATTTTGAAGTCCGGAGGGATCCAATGATTTTTTTTTCTCGCTAACGGGAATTTAATGAAATTTGAAACAAAATACATTTAATTGGGATAAAATTTGATTCGATAATAAGAAAATCATAATTTTTTTTTGTGCTATAAGCTCAAAGTTTGTTTGATACACTAGTTTTATGTAATTGGGTTTGTTTACATTACCTTTTCCTGATAAGTAGGAATAGATATTTCGGGTGGAGGTGGTCGGTGATGAACAACGGGGACCTAAGCTACCTAAGTCCTTGTGGATTGATGCACTTAAGATGGCAGTGTACATATTAAACCGGGTTCCAACCAAGGCTGTCTCAAAGACGCCATTTGAATCATTCAAGGGTTGGAAACCGAGTTTGCGACATGTACGCGTTTGGGGATGCCCGTCTGAAGTTAGAGTTTATAACCCACAAGAAAAGAAGCTGGACCCAAGGACCATTAGCGGATATTTCATTGGATATGCCGAAAGGTCTAGCGGACATTTCATTGGATATTCCTCTCTAAAAGCTTTGAAATGAAGGATATGGGAGATGCATCTTATGTCATTGGCATTAAGATACAGAGAGACAGACATAGAGGCGTTCTAGGTCTGTCTCAAGAGACCTATATCAACAAAGTTTTGGAAAGATTTCGGATGAGGTATTGTTCACAAAGCGCAGCTCCCATTGTGAAAGGTGACAGGTTCAATCTAAACCAGTGTCCAAAGAATGATTTTGAGAGGGAACAAATGAAAAACATCCCTTATGCTTTAGATGTAGGAAGCCTTATGTATGCTCAGGTCTGTACCAGACCTGACATTGCATTTACTGTTGGAATGTTAGGGAGATATCAGAGTAATCCAGGTATGGACCACTGGAAAGCTGTGAAGAAGGTGTTGAGATACCTTCAAGGAACTAAGGATTACGTGCTTAGATACAAACGGGTGGACAATCTAGAAGTGACTAGTTACTCTGATTCAAACTTTGCAGGCTGCATTGACTCAAGAAAATCCACTTCTAGATACATTTTTATGCTAGCCGGTGGAGCTGTGTCATGGAATAGCAAGAAGCAGTCTTTGATTGCTACTTCTACGATGGAAGCTGAGTTCGTATCATGTTTTGAGGCTACCTCACATGGTGTATGGATGAAGGGTTTCATTCATAAGCTTAGAATCATGGATTCAATTTTTAGGCCGATGAAGATATATTGTGACAATTCGGCTGCTGTGTTTATGGCTAAGAACAACAAAAGTGGTAGTCGAAGCAAGCACATCGACATTGAGTATCTAGCCATAAGAGAACGTGTTAAGCATCAAACAGTGGTTATTGAACACATTAGCACGAGTTGATGATTGCGATCCTTTAACTAAAGGCATGCCTCCGATGAAGTTTATGGATCATGTGGAAAGAATGGGAATTAGTGCCCTTCTTTGAATTTCATTTTTTGAATGATTTTCTTTCATTGTAAGAACGTTGTTATTTTGTGGAACCCTATTTGTGATGTTTTTCTCATTTCAGTTTGTGTACACATTTATTTGTTTAATTTGAGGAACATCATTAAGTTTGGACCTAGAATAAACGTAGGGTTTATTCATTAAGTTACTTGGGCTTGGGAAACGTGGTGCACTGTGATACATGGAAGATATTACTCGCTTTAAGAGGACCTATCGCTATGATCCATGCATTTTGTTTCTCAGAAGTTATATACTGAAGTGTGTGGACCAAGTGGGAGAATGTTGGAATTTTATTTAATATATTAGTATATATTTAGATTCAGAAAATACCCCATATTAATGGCTCACATTAAGGCTTCAGTAACTGCCAATTAATGGTCATAATTGGCAGTAACTGCCCAATTAATATTCGTAACTGCCTAATTAATTGCCATAATTGGCATTCATGTCTGTGATGGGCAGAGGTGAAATTCAGACATATTATATGGTTGGTTCCCTGAGTCTGCTCTCACGGTTCAGTCTAAGCACCATCTGCAGAGTGAGAGAGAAGACTCAGAAGGACAAAACCCGGTGTTCATCCCTTCTTGCTTCAGGACCAAAACCCAGAGATCATCATTTCTTCATCTGGATACAAATCAATGGCGGGAGATATTTGTGATCTCTATTTCATTTTTCCGCATTGATCTAAATGTTAATCTGTGTTTAACATGTTTAGATCGCTTAGTTTTCTAACATTAGATACACCATAAAATACATTAGGGTAGTGGATGCACTTTTAGAAAATAGTTCAGAACGCTAAATACACATTAACCCTTTAAAAAACAAAGAAAGTTGAAAGATAAAAAAGATGATTCTCCTTAGCAGAATCTAGCGAATTTTTTTTTTAATATAAAATAGGAGAGACTTTTAAATTAATAATATGTTGTTTAATCAGTATAAATTAGTGTTTAAAAATCAAATCAAAAGTTAAATATTTTTAGCAAAGAAAAAAGTCATGAAAAAGTATTTTAGGGTGATGGACGACATTGAAGGCCTGAAACAATATTTTATAGTGTTTGGTGCACTATAAAATATTTTAGAGCACGGGATGAATTTAAAAAAAAAAAACTTTAGAATGGTGGATGCAACCTATAAAAAAAAAGTTGAAAGATCAAAAAGATTATTCTCCTTAGTAGAATCTTGAATTTTTTTTTAAAAAAATGATATACTCCTACCGGCCTCGCCTTTTCAGGTGGCGGGTAGAGTGAATTTTACTTTAAAATAAATAAATATGTAAGAGCAATGAGGATAATTTGGACAATATAATTTGGATAAAGCAAATATCTAAGATAAGTCCCTCCAAGGGTTAAAATACAGTCATCCAGATAAAATATCCGAAAATAACTATCAATATACAGTCATTCGAAAACAAAAGATGTAATGACAAAAATCTATCTCCATACTCCCCAAAATCCTCAGCCAAGCTCTCCTATCTTACCTTCAGACTCCTGCCTCATCCTAGATGCATTTCCTGTATTCTTATAATAGTTTGGAATTCATCGATTCATAGATGAATCCTAGAGTAACCATTAATTTCATATACAGTGTATGTACAAAATATGCAAGAAAACCATAAAACATACAGCATTTAACAAGTCGCACACGGCGAGGCATACAGCCTAAACCGGAACAAGCAGTCACATATAACATACACTGCTCAAATAAGGCACATAACCATGCCGGGGGTCGCACATAGCGGTCCCGGTATCCAAAGCGCTTGGAAAACATAACATCGAATGCATAACCAGTCATGGTAAATCATACATACAAAGTCACACAAAGTACATGAAATTAAGGTTGCTTACCTGCAAGTAGTTGATCAGTAAAATAGTGAACACCCAGCTATTAAATAAGAATGATAGTCCTAAAATAAAATAATATAACAATGCTATTGTCAATATAACTCCTTCCTTTAATTTATGTAATTATACACTTGTATAAAGGGTCTTCCCACTTTTTTAACTCATTAACTTCCTTTATTAACGAGTATTTCTTCTTTGGTAAATTTTTCCTTATTTTCGCACATGGTGCTGAAAATTTCTAAAATTTGACCCAACTTCAGAAATTCATAATTAATTGTAGAAAAATCTGATTGAGGTGTTCCAAAAATGTATATAATCCTTGATATGTCTATTTTTGTCTAAAAATACTTGCTTAGTCCATAAACAGGTGAAAAATTCTCAGTTTCCAAAAATACCCCTGTTGGTTTTTCTACCTCCTTATTTGCATATATTCATGCTTCATGCTTTCTAAATTGTACCCATACTCTTTCTCATACCAAATTCCATTTTAAACACTTTTAAACCATCAAAATCATCAAAATAAAATCATATTACCAAGTTCTAACTATTGACCAAAATTTCCTTAAACTTTTGCGAAATTTCAAGAAGTTAGAGAAGAGAACTTACTTGTTTGAAGTTCTACTTTCTTTGGCCACTTCACCTTGATCTTCCTCGTGATTATAGCTAGAACTTCCATAATATTATACAAGATCACTAATTGAAAACTCAAACATATTTGTATGAATTTGAAGGAAGTAGAATAAATTTTATAACTCTCTTACCTTGATTCAATCTTCTTGGTACTCTTCCTTCTTGCTTTAGCTCTTAAACCCACTACTCTCTTCTTCTCTATGTGGGTGGTGACTCTTTGTAACATCCCATTTTCAAAAGCAGTATAATTTTTTTTTTCATCAGAGTAGAGCATCGGAGCAATTGAGTAACTGATACATATATTTCAAATGTCGTAAGTCTGGCTGATTACAATAACAGGACATTGTTTTCGGACGTCTAACGTCGGTGTAACTACAAAAAACATAAGAAGTCTTCGGCCGGGTCTTTATGCGGCCTGCTTGCCTTTCTCCTCGGTCCTCGGTCCTCCCGAACTCGACGCTATGTTAAGAGCCGAGGTCCAATGCACCGGACCCCAGGTAACGATTAACCTCATGTTTACATACATCATATAAGTACTACGAGATATTCATGGAATTTTGACGACACTTACTACGTTCAAAGTAGGGTATACATAATCGAGATATATATATATGGCAATAACAATACGATCGGATGTAAGGTTAAGGCACAAGGAGAAATGTACATGATCAGATATGCACGGCAATAACAATACGGTCGGATGTAAGGTTAAGGCACAATGCATTAATTGGACATAATCGGATATGGACGGCAATAACAATACGATCGGATGTAAGGTTAAGGCACAACGAAAATACAGCATGACAGAGGAAAATACATATATGCATACAATAACCATCAGAGTTAGTGTTACAGTACGCGAACGTACAACATACAACATAGACATTATATGACATACAGCAGAGCTATCAGCTACCATATACAATACACATAGCACATATATGCATACAATAAACATCAGCGTTAGTGTTACAGTACGCGAACGTACAACATACAACATAGACATTATATGACATACAGCAGAGCTATCAGCTACCATATACAATACACATAGCACATATATGCATACAATAAACATCAGCGTTAGTGTTACAGTACGCGAACGTACCTTCGTTGTCGACTACGGTACGTTTTACGGAAAACGGTAATTTTTGACAATGGGTGAAAGGTGACGACGGCGACAACAACGGCTCGACGGTTCGATTATAACAGATATCCTATAAGGATAATATTTAACAACTTTTAGCACTATAACGGGCATTTTAGGTACAAATTACCATTTTGCCTTTGAACCCTGTCGCGGAATTTCGCGAGTTTTCATTTTTTCGCTCTATCTCTCCGAATTTTGACAGATCTTTGCCCTCATCATATTTTCGAAATATATATCATATTTACCCCTAAATATGATATCTAGACTATCTTGAAAAATTAAAGATAAATCTAGCATTCCTACTATATCTCGAAAGAACTACCAAAACTAAAGACTAAGGACCGAAGAACTTACCAGACTTTGCTCGGACTTTCTCCGAGCTTCTCTCTCTAACTTCTCTCTAAGAGGCAGATTTTTGGTGTGAGAAATGAAGAAGAGGAGCTTGGTATTTATAGAAGAGACGGATGGCGAACGGTAAATAATTGAACTTCGGTCTTGACGAATATGGACCGTAGGATCGCATTTTTGAGGACAAAACACTCTTGGCCCTCCATTTCTTGTGCAGACCTCCCCTCCCCAATAGTCAACAAAATGATGTCATCTTGATGGTGACATCGAGCAGATTAGATAAAGTTTCGGTCCGATTATAAACGCGTAATCTTGGAAAATCTCAAAATTCGAATTCATAACTTTGAAGATCTTCTCTTCCTCATCAATAATATCTAATTTAACTTAGATTTCGGTCCCTTACGGGGTTCCAATGATTGAGTTGAAGTTTTCTCGAAAAACGTGTCCGAACACGTCCGGTGTCGGAAATTGCCTTCGGAATCATCAATCTCTGGATAATAATTCACGATTCCAAATATGTCCATATAATTATAAACTCATCTCCGGATGTTGACTTATAATTTATTTTCTTCAAATCCAAAATGTGAATATCGCATTTTTCCCTATTTCGTCTTATTAGGCAAATGCGCTACCGGCCTAATTAACTTAGGAAGAGGTCACTTGAAGGTAAAAACTCACTGATCAATATTTTACCTTGACTTTGGAATTCCTATTCTTGGTTCTCTAGATAGGATCTGTTTCCTATTTATTAAATTACTATTCATCCTATTCAATAATATTATAACATGTGCTTTAATATCATGATATTAAATTTTTCACTCTTATCTTCCATTTGTTTGTCCATTTTCGGCTGAGCACTTTTTTTTTGTTTTGTAAATATTTTCCATGATTTATTTAATTACATAATTAATTACTTAATGAAATTTTTATCAAAAAATTCCACAAAATTCTCTTATTGGTCCATTCTTGCATTTAGGCTTAAAAATACCTAAACTCAACTATTTTTCACAAAAATCTCCAATTAATTAATAAATATATTTTTACTAATTTCCAACTATTTTCCACTAATTTTTGAGCCTCACATAATTATCTCTAAATTTCCTTTGCTCGAGACTTAAGTAATTAGCCGTAAATTACTTAATTACCTTATTATCACTAGTTGATAATTTTATTAATTAGAATGCCCCATTACCTCCAAACTCTTGCATTAACACTTGTGTTTCCATGTCTCTTGTATTATTCTATAATTTACAAGGGTATTATTGTCATTACAATACTTTTTGGGCATTCTTCTTCAATTTCTCCAAGTTCGTAATTTATTAAATTACCATAATTAGAGATAATATACTCTCATAATTCAAATAATTATTTCATTGCCTTTTAGGATTTTTCACCATTTTCCTAATTTATTTACCCTTCCTAGGGGTATTTTTGTCATTTTGGCACTTTGGCCCTTAAATTCCCTAATTCAAATTTCAGGGTATTACACTCTTGCTTGCTAAAAATGAAGGAGAGTGTGGTCCTATTTATAGAGGCTAAGGTGCCAAGAATATTCCCTTGTGCTTTTACTATTTTGCCCTTCCAATGCCTCTTAAAATTCTCTAGATTCTTCTTCTTCTTTTTTGAGATAAAATCTGATTTTTCCTTCTTCTCCTCCCATGTCACGCCACATGCCTTCTTTTTGAGCCAAATATGTATTCCAATCACATGCCTTATTCTTGTGGTTATTATGCTTTGCTTAATGGGTAAGATGGTTAGGTGGCATAGCTTAGCAATAAAATATATACATGTGTCCCTTTCTTTTTCTCCTCAACTTTTCTTCTTCCTATATTAAATTGCCACATAGTGCTTAGGTGTCCTTCATTAATTATCCACCTTTCCATGTGTCCTCTTTAGTGTCCATTTCTTTAATTATATGGTTGATGAAGATGTCCAAGTGTCCCTTCTAATAAATCTTTAATTAATAAGAGAACATGTGGACTTATTCTAGACATTTCCTTAATATCCATGTGATAAAGCTTTATCTTTCCATTTACTCTCCTATGTATGCGCCACATTCAAGAGCCAAAAAGGGTATATATTGTTCTTTTATTCATATCTTAGTTTCATCATGTGTCACTTTATAATAGCATCTTTAATGAAGTTATTATCTTTAAAGTCAAAGATATTTTGCTAATAATCACTTTAATCTTGCCATGTGTATGTGTCATTTTCTAAGACAAAAATGCTTTTTGCTAATAATCTTCCTACTTGCCATGTGTTCATGTTCTTGAATTTTCTCGTCTTCTTATGCCATCTCACAATAATAATCCCTTATCAAAGACAAATATTATTAGCCTTATATTTGATGAAAATCCCATATATCTCAATAATATAATATTAATTAGCTTCATACAATAATTTACATTAAAGTGGGGTTATTACAAAAAATAAAAATAAAGAGACATTTAAATTAATAATACGTTATTTAATTAGTATAAATAAGTGATTAAGAATCAACTACAAAGTTAAATTTTTTTACCAGAAAAAAAAATAAGGAATGAAATTTAAAACGTGTGCTAGTAAAAATATATTTAATAATGTGAGCATGTGACTTATAATCATATCGGACTACAAAATTTCTTCTCTATCTACCCTATAAAAAGAGTCAAAAAGAGAAATTATAAACATATGTGCCAAATATGTGTTCTTCAAACCCACCCGAAAAAATATCAGTAATTATCAAAAAAAATATCAGTAATTATTTCAAATTTTAGATGGGGGATTAGCTAAAAATTGAATCTTAGATGGTTTTTGTGATATATGAATTATATATTTAAATATTAAATTATATTTCTATATTAAATCAAATAAAGGATACCTATATTTTAAATGTGGTTTTTTATATTTATCAAGGATATCGATTAATTGATATCGATTAAAAAAAAAAATGAACAAGAAGAAAATTATTTATGCATATAATTTAGTAACTTGGGACGCTTATGCTTATTATATGCGCGCCTCCCATAAACCCTAAAATTCTCTGGTTGTATCGTCGGTGAGATTCCGATGACATCAAGGAAGCAGATGGATGTGATGAATGGCGCTGCACCCTTCCTTCTCGAAGAAATCATCACCGACATTCTCAAGCGGCTTCCAGTGAAATCCCTTATTCGATTTCGATGTGTCTGTCAACATTGGAAAAATCTCGTCAAGAACCCTTCTTTCATCACTGATCACCTCCGCCACTCCGGTCATCACAACCCTAATTTTCTCTTCTTCCATCCTTTCGGTAATTTCAGTTACCAACTTGATTATTTTGCAAAGTTAAATTTGCTCAATTGCGAGATGCAAGTCCGTGATCTTGAGAAGGCACCTCTGACCGATTACTTGTGGGCCCGGCATTTTAAAATCATTAGTTGCAGCAATGGCTTGCTCTGTGTTGCAATCCACAGCAATGAGCTTCCCAGGCCTCCTTCTTCCGTTTCCGTTTTACTTTGGAACCCGGCGACTAAAGATGTCAGAGAGGTGCCTAGACCCAAAACTATCGATTTTTGTAAGTTTAGTTGTGAGTTCGGATTTGGGTTCAATTCACCCCTTAATGATTTCAAGATAGTGGCAATTGATGGTCAAATTGATCGGATGGGAGTGTATTCATTAAGTAGAGATTCATGGAAAGAAATAGAACTTAAGAACTTTCCAGAGGATTTCGAATTCTTTGATGAAACTGCCGTCTCCTCTAATGTAGCTATCTTTTGGAAAGGGTCAATAGGAGGCGAGGAGGGGAAGGGAGTTATAGTTTCATTTGACACAACAAAGGAAGTGTTTACCTTCATACCATGGCCTACCGATACAGCTCTCAACACTTACAGGTCTTTATATTTTGTTAATTTAACTGTCTACAAAGACAAACTTGCTATATTTCATAGTGGAAGTGATGGCTCTTTGTGGGTGTGGGTGATGGAGGAAGATGTTGGTTCATCTAGGGAGAGATGGAATTGTACTGAGAAATTCCTTGGTGGACATTATCCTCAGATGTTCGATTGTGTGGGCACCATATGGAGGAATGAAATTGTCATAGTTGGGAATACTGAAACTAGAGGTAAGGAAGGAGCAACAATACGTTATTGTCTGGTGAATCTCACTACTAATGAATTTAAAATGTTTGATGTCCCCCAACATTGGCGTGCTGAATTTCTTAACTATGTGGAAACCCTTGTGCCAGTCTTCACAAATCACTGGCGTCCACCACCGGCAGGGCAAATAAAAATTAACACGGATGGGGCAAACTCACAGTACACTAGCGGTGTAGCTAGCGGCGGCCTGCTACGAGATGAACATAGCACCTTTCTTCGGGGTTTCATGTTCAAAGGGGAAGATGGAGATAGCTTAACTGCTGAATTATGGGGATGTATTCATGGCCTCAAAATTGCGTGGGACCTGGGTTATAAAGATGTAATTTTGGAAATCGACTCAGCAGATGCAGTGGACCTGATAAGAAGTCCCAGCAATTCAGCGCACGAGGATAGACTCCTGCTTGACGAACTCAAAAGCGTGATTGACCGTCACTGGAATGTTGACATCCACCACATCAGTCCCGGCGCGAATGCAGCGGCAGACTATTTGGCTAAAGCGAGCCTATCATCTTTACCAGGTTTCCAAATTGTATTGCATGGGGACCTGGAGCTTGAAAGGGTTCTCGCTACTGATAAAACTTAGTTAATGTTTTTGGTTGCCCAATGTAATAATAATAAAAAAAAAAAAAAAATCTTGTATTTCTTAACTATGTGGCATATTTGCTTTGTTTAAATATATATTTTTTTTGTATAAATGAATTCATGCAATTTTAGTTCATTGGGTACATATATAAGGTTTTCAAGGTCAATCTTCACTTTGTGTTAAATGGAAGAATACATCAAAAGCTAATCTGTTTGGTGTTCCATGCTTCCGGGCTGCTTTATCCTGGATCCTTCAATCACCCTTTACCCAATAAAATATTGAGCTTCTATCTTCATGGAGATCTAAATCCTCGCTTTCTTCTAGAATCAGTTCATCATGCGAATCACAAAACATATTCAAGTGGCTAACCCTATTATCCTAAGCACGACGTAATCCCCATAACTCTGTCGTTAGAAAGTTGTTGCCACCAATGTTGCACATGAAAGACTCCACATTGTTCCATTTGCCTTACCCAGGATCCACGTAGACCTCAGGCTAATCTTCGTCAGAGTGTGGAATGGTAAGTGAACTCGTAGACCTGACTATGACTGAATGCCTGGAACTGTTCATGGATCATGGATCCGGTTAATGCACTTGATATATAACTCCTTTAACCTCAGCTAATTAACCCTTCATTCAAGCTTGGAACTGTTCTGATATGAACAGGTTCGTTCCTACGGCGCCAAAGTAACCAGCAGGCTACACTGAAAACATCATACGGCGCCAAAGTTGAACTGTCTTCCTTTTTTTTCCGATGAGTTATTTTTTTTGGATGAGTAAGTTGAAATATCTTCCAAGTTCCATCTAATTAAGCCATTCGCTGAAAAATGAAACACGTATTTTTATCAGTAAATCATTATCTCCCCCCATATACATATCGTTAGATATTAAAAAAATTATATACACGGGATGCAATTAAATTTTTTAAATATGGATCCGGTTGCTGTTGCAAAGATATTTTTAAATATGAAACTGTAATAGGCCTGAAAATATTTATAGATTATCAAGATAGTAGATTTTTTTAAAAAAAAAATATTTACTAATGTTATTTTTATATATTTTCTATTATTTATGTAATCTTTTTGAGTGGTTGAGTGATCCTAAAGTTTAGGATCAGTAACTATAATATACTTGTAAACTAAATTAATAATTTCATTTATATATATATATATATTAGTTACTCCCATAACATCAGCCATGGATTAATGGCCTAGTTTTAGGAATATCTTAATAGTATCTTATTAGAGTATCTTAATTTATTTAGTATCATAAGATATCTTGATTAAAATATTTAATTATTTGAATAAAGATATCAGGATTATCTTTCAGTTTTATTTGCTGCTTTTAATTCTTTCCATTATTTTGATTGCTATCAATAATAATAATGATAAAAAAATACCTTTATTTTGTTTCAGCCCATTTCAAATTACCAAAGTGCCATATAAATTTATTGATTATCTATTACAACAAGGGCATTTTAATCTTTTTCAATTGAAACCCTCACCGCTAGGGGTGAGCAACGGGCGGGCGGGGCTGCCCCGGGGTCAACCCGTGTCCCGCCCATTTTTGTCACCACCCCGTACCCATGGAAAACCCCGTTTAACCCATACAAAATGGGTACGGGTTAAACGAGTATTAATAAACGGGTCTAGGGAACCCGTTTATTAAATCTGGCCTTTAAAAAAAACTGTTTTTTGGCCAGAATAGTGTTGTTGCGTTTTTGGCCAAGAACAGTTTTTGAGCCCAAACAGATTTGTTCTTGCTTTTTTTGAGCCCAGAACAGTTTTTTTTTCTTTTCTTTTTTTTCGTTTTTTTAGCTATTGTATCTTTTCCGGATAAGTAGGAATAGAGGTGAAGAACAACGGGGACTTAATGAGACTTTTCTAATGTTTGGACACACGTTGAAATCGGATTAGGGATTTTATTGGAAGCCCTTTGAAAATTTCTGCGACGATTTCTAGTGGAACATATGATTTATTGTCATCCCCATAAATTTGCTTCATAGTGCATATGACCTATTAGTATAAATTGGCGATAATGAAGCATATGACCTCTGGGATCTAATACATTAATTTGAATAAAACTCCCTCATGCAAAGCACGAGGAGATATAGTTTGTTATCTAAGTTGTTGAGTGTAAAATGGTACGAAAAAGTACTTTAGGGTGATGAAAGTCCTGAAAAAAATACTTCAGGATATTAGATGCACCATAAAATACATTAGGGTAGTGGATGCACTTTTAGAAAAATAGTTCAGAACGCTGGATACACATTAACCCTATAAAAAACAAAGAAAGTTGAAAGATAAAAAAGATGATTCTTCTTAGTAGAATCTAGCCCAAAAAAAAAATTAATATAAAATAGGAGAGACGTTCAAATTTATAATATGCTATTTAATCAGTATAAATTAGTGTTTAAAAATCAAATCAAAAGTTGAATATTTTTACCATGAAAAAAAAAATCATGAAAAAATATTTTAGGGTGATGGACGAACTTGAAGGCCTGAAAAAATATTTTTTAGTGTTTGGTACACTATAAAATATTTTAGAGCACTAGATGCACTTAAAAAAAAAACTTTAGAATGGTGGATGCAACCTATAAACAAAATAAGAAAGTTGAAAGCCCAAAAAGATTATTCTCTTAAATAGAATCTTCTAATTTTAAAAAATAAAATAAAAAGACATTTAAGTTAAGGATAGGATATTGTCACTCTCATTTTTTTGTCACTACCAATGTTTCATTTGTTAGGCAGAATCTCATCTACCTTTATCATTTTTCTCTCCTATTGAGATTCTAATCTAATAATGAAAAAGTGATAGTGACATTGATAGTGACAAAAAATGGTAGTGACAATATCTTATCCTTTTAAATTAATAATACGTTATTTAATTAGTATAAATAAGTGCTTAAAAATAACCTACAAAGTTAAATATTTTTTACCAGAAAAAAAAGTGACGAAATTTAAAACGTATGGTAGTAAAAAAAAAAAAAAATTAATAACGTGAGCATGTGACTTATAATCATATTGGACTAAAAAAAAATCTTCTCTATCTACCCTATAAAGAGTCAAAAAGAGAAATTGTAAATGCCAATTAATTAGTAGTAACAATATCCTATCCCAATTAAAAATGTCATACACTTTAAGATTTCTTCCTAAATAACACATTGACCTAATGACTTTAAAAATCTCATTAATTATCAAAAAAATATCAGTAATTTGTTCAAATTTTAGATGGGGGATTAGCTAAAAATTGAATCTTAGATGGTTTTTGTGATATATGAATTATATATTTAAATATTAAATTATATTTATATATTAAATCAAATAAAGGATACCTACCTATATTTTAAACGTGGTTGTTTTATATTTATCAGGGATATCGATTAATTGATATTGATTAAAAAAAAATGAACAAGAAGAAAATTATTTATGCATAGAATTTAGAAACTTGGGACGCTACTTATGCTGGTTATGCGCACCTCCAATAAACCCTAAAATTCTCTGTTTGCATCGTCGGTGAGATTCCGATGACATCTAGGGAGCAGATGGCGGTGAATGGCGCCGCACCCTTCCTTCCCGAAGAAATCATCACCGACATTCTCAAGCGGCTTCCAGTGAAATCCCTTATGCGATTTCGATGTGTCTGTCAACATTGGAAAAATCTCGTGAAGAACCCTTCATTCATCACTGATCACCTCCGCCACTCCGGTGTTCACAACCCTAATTTTCTCTTCTTTCATACTTTCAGTTACCAACGTTATTATACTGCAAAGTTAAATTTGCTCAATTGCGAGATGCAAGTCCGTGATCTTCAGAATGCACTTCTGTCCGATTACTTGTGGGCCGGGCGTTTTAAAATCATTGGTTCCAGCAATGGCTTGCTCTGTGTTGCAATCTACAGGATTGAGCTTGCCAGGCCTTCTTCTTCCGTTTTACTTTGGAACCCGGCGACCAAAGATGTCAGAGAGGTGCCTAGACCGAGAACTATCGATTTTTGTAAGTTTAGTTGTGAGTTCGGATTTGGGTTCAATTCATCTCTTAATGATTTCAAGATAGTGGCAATTGATAATCGAATTGACCGGATGGGAGTGTATTCATTAAGTAGAGATTCATGGAAAGAAATAGAACTTAAGAACTTTCCAGAGCATTTCATATTCTTTCATGAAACTGCCGTCTCCTCTAATGAAGCTATCTTTTGGAAAGGGATCAGAGGCGAAGAGAGGGGGGAGGTAGTTATAGTTTCATTTGACACAGCAAAGGAAGTGTTTACCTTCATACCATGGCCTACCGATACAGCTCTCTACACTTCCAGGTCTTTATTTGTTAATTTAACTGTCTACAAAGACAAACTTGCTATATTTCATAGTGGAAGTGATGGCTCTTTGTGGGTGATGGAAGAAGATATTGGTTCATCTAGGGAGAGATGGAATTGTACTAAGAAATTCATTGGTGGCCATTATCCTCAGATGTTCAATTGTGTGCGCACCATATGGAGGAATGAAATTGTCATAGTTGGAAATACTGAAACTAGAGGTAAGGGAGGACCAGAAATACGTTTTTGTCTGGTGAATCTCACTACTAATGAATTTAAAATGATTGATGTCCCCCAATATTGGCCTGCAGAATTTGTTAACTATGTGGAAAGCCTTGTGCCAATCTTCAACATCCACAACATTGAAGAGCCTTGATTTAAAATATTTTCTTGTATTTCTTAACTATGTGGCATATTTGCTTTGTTTAAATATTTTTTTTGGTAGAAATGAATTCATGCATCTTTAGTTCATTGGGTACATATATAAGGTTTTCTGTCAAACCCCTTATTTTCTTGACATTCATCAGAGCAACTTCGGGTGTGCATGGTAAGGGTGTGCATGACAACCATTCTATTCCCTAGTACTGTTTCTGAGATGAAACAGTTTTTTCTGATTCTGTGCCTTGGAAGAGTTCTGAGAATCAGAATGATGTTTGTTAACTCATTTTATTTTTACTCCGAGAATCAGAAATACGTTTGGTAACACATTTTTTTTTTCATTCCGATAATCGAATTTATGTTTGTTAACACATTTTATTTTTATTCCGAAAATTAGAATTATCTAATACAATACAAATGTATTTCTTTATTTTTTGTTTCTGATTTCATCAATTGTATAAATTAATAATTTTAATAAATTTTAAATTGAACAGTTTTCCAATCACAAAAGTAATACAAAGATTTCTTCAATTTACAACATTCTTCTCCATTCACTTCTTTCTTGCTTCTCTTTGCAGGTAACATCATCAATACTCTTTGCCTCTATTATGTGCTTTACCATGCATCTTTCTCTTCAATTCATTGGCTTTAAATCTGTCACTTAGATGTTTCCAACAACTGAATCCAAAAATCTGATCCTACACTGAAGGTGTTGAACAATAATTCCAATTGTAAATGTAATAATCATGGTCATGACAAGAAGTTTGGGCCGAAGTCATGTCCAGAAGAGTCGAACCAAATAAAAAGAATTCTATCCATTTAGGTTCTTCTGTGATAACAGATTCCTGAACTATCTTTGATTCAAGAATTTCAGCATCACCACAAACTTCCTTGCTGAAAGATTCCA
This sequence comes from Acacia melanoxylon, assembly GCA_019022615.1. Taxonomy (NCBI): domain Eukaryota; kingdom Viridiplantae; phylum Streptophyta; class Magnoliopsida; order Fabales; family Fabaceae; genus Acacia; species Acacia melanoxylon. The sequence goes on from JAFJYJ010000010.1 coordinate 3,431,284, forward strand.
ACCGCAAACACTCCTTCAGCAAACTACACATGCCATAGAAATATAGCAAATTTGATATGACCTGTTATAACCACTCAGTCCAAGAAGGTGCTTTACACAATAGAGCTACAAGAATTAAACCAAGAACATGTTCCCTGTACTTCATTGCAGATAGAGTAAGGATATATGCCCCAGCTGTTACCCCCATACACATCACTGCACCAAGCCCAAAATAGTTGAGTATCTCAACAATTTGATCAGCTAAGTCATCTACACAAGGTAAGGTACTGGATCATTGCTGCAGCTCCCAACTATTCTGCCTACATACAATGTTTGCAGCTTCAATGTCTCCAATGTCTCCCTTGGTTGAAAACTTCACACCTTCCTTAAGAACCGAAATTACAACAGTATTACCAATGCTACTAAGATCTTTGCAGATCCTAGCAAACGCAGCGGAAGGTATCCTGACAAAGATCGCAACAAAAGAAGATCTCAGCAAAACCTCCAACTTGACGTTGTGTTCTTGTGCGACACAAAGATGATACTCCACGTCTAACACAAGAATAGTTTGCTGATAGACAATTTCTTTGGTCACCCACCATCTTCTGGCTCACAATCATCTTGAAAAGGCATTATGTGAAATTCTCCGAGAAGTCTCGAAGCCGCGATAATGAGAGAGAAAGTTTTGAATCCATGACCAGTCTCGAATTGGCGACGCGAAGCAGTTCAACGAACGTCCGCGACGGATCCGGTTTGTGAATCCACTTCTTGAATCCGCGACGATCAACGGATCTGGTTTTTTTGAATCCGCGACGATTGACCGAATTGGTTATTGAATCCGCTCTGGAATCCACGACGATCGTCTTCTCCGGCAGTTTAGGAACAAGGAACAGAATGGAATATGCCCTAGTACCATCGTGAAATCAAGAACGTGGCGCACGAGGAAGGCAAGAAACAACTCACATGAATTGAGTAAACAAGAAGGAGATATAAATAATGAAAGAGAGGTTTATCGATTTTGATTCTGTGCCCAGAATTAAAGAAGCAGAAATTTTTAGCTTCTTTTTTAATTCCCAAAGATAAAAAATAAACCGGTTCATCCCGAGAACAAAAAAATAAATCGGATTTACCAAACACAATTCCCATCCATTTTTATTCTCGGGAATAGAAATTGGAAAAAAACTCATTCGGGAACGTTACCATGCACACCTTAACACTCCCGAATGCATTTTTCTTAATTTCGTGCCCGAGAACAAAAATAGATGGGAATTGTGTTTGGTAAATCCGTTTTTTTTTTTTTTTTACTCCCGGGATGAACCGGTTTATTTTTTATGCTGGGGAGTAAAAAAAAGAAGCTAAAATTTGCAGCTTCTCGTGCCCTGGGCATTTAATCGAATCATTTTTCTCCAAAAAAAAAAGACTCATTCCTCTTCGAAGCAAAAATTTACCCTTATTCACCACCACCCCACCACCACCACCACCGCCGCCACCGCCACCACCACCACCACCACCACCACCACCCCACCCCACCACCGCCACCGCCGCCGCCACCACCACCACCCCACCACCACCACCACCACCACCCCACCACCGCCACAACCAACAAGACTCACCCCATCACCACCGCCACCGCCACAACCACCACCACCGCCACCCCACCACCACCACCACCACCACCCCACCACTACCACACCACCGCCACAACCAACAAGCACCACCCCACCACCACCACCACAACCACCGCCACCCCACCACCGTCGCCGCCACATAAATAATTTTTTGCATATAAAAATTACATAAATAATTTTTTTAGGAAATTTAAATTTATTTGTAAAGTATAATAATTATATTAATTATTAAAGAAAAGGACATTTTGGTTAAAATATGAATTATATTTTTTAGCTATTTTTTGTTAAATATGAAATGTTGGCATTTTGGTTAAAAAAATTTTTATCGTTGATGAAATTTGTAAACAAAAAAAAATAAAGAAATAAATTTGTATTGTATTAGGTAATTCTAATTCTCGAAATAAAAATAAAATGTGTTAAACGTAATTCTGATTCTCGGAATGAAAAAAAAAATGTTACCAAACGTAATTCTGATTCTCGGAGTAAAAATAAAATGGGTTAACAAACGTAATTCTAATTCTCAGAACTCTTCCAAAGCACAGAATCAGAAAAAACTGTTTCATCTCAGAAACAGTGCTGAGCAACAGAATGGTAAATAGCTTAAATATTCCAATACAAAATACTTGTTCACATACTAGAAGTTGTCATAGGGTTCACACAATTATTTAAAGAACTCCAAAATATTATTACAAAATAGCATATAACCAACAAGAACACTTGAAACAGGCCACCGCAACCTTCACTTTCCGGTTTCTACCGCTTTGCCCTTAGAACCACGTCCACTATGTTGACCACCTTTCGAACTATTTGGAGGAGCCGAGATTGCGGTGAATCCCGCAGTAACAATTAATCTCATATAAAATTCATATACGAATATGGTATTAACCACAATTCATACATACAGGTTCAATTCATTCAATATTCAAAAATACATACAAGTATATATGCAAGTATTTACTTCATTCAAAGGATTCACCATTTCATTCCACAATATTTGGGTATTCAAATGGGCATTGTCCCTTCTATTCTGAATTCAATACATTCTAATTCAATGGTAAATACATACATATAAATTCATACATAGTATGTGAGAGAAAAGTTACTACCTGGTGGTCTTTCCAATTCTCGAACCGATTTCCAATCCTTTATTCGTCCCGGGTAAGTATCAACTCCTATAATTGTATATTTATGAACGGACGGGTTATTACTTATCCAAATTTTCCATGAACTCAAAATACTAAAGTTGGTTATCCCGCTACCAAATACCATTATTCTCTTATTTACGTTTCAAATACTAAAAGCTTCTGATTTTTCAACCAACTTTAAAAAATCATAATTCTCTTCGTACACATCGGATTTGGGTGTTCTTTGGCTCATTTAAAACTTTAGGATGTGTACTATATATCCACAAAATTTCAACTTCAAAAGAGGTCATTTACCCTTGATTTGCCTTACTTAAACATATGTGCTTTGACAGTGTGAATAGTGACGCTACAGTAACACATGAGGGGTACTGTTCATTTACTAAAATACTGTTGCAACGGAATATTCACCTCTGTTTCAGTTCTAAAAATAGATTTTCAACATTCTACAATTCCCTTTAATTCCCACATGTAATAGCTAAAGGGAAAAGAGTTCCAAGACTTACGGTAGTCCAACTCTTAGTCCTAAGCAACGTTCATATTCCTTCTTCAATGATCGTTGTCACTCCTTTTCGAACTGTCTTTCTGCCTTCACTGTCTCTGTTTCGTAACTGACGTCTTCTCTCTCTCTCTCTTGCAGACGTTGAAGTGTTTAAATAAGAGTATACAAGGGTTCTGTCAGATATAATGAGAGAGTACGTGGGCATATTCCGCTGGATGCAAGAGAATTTGTGGAGAATAAACTCTGACCTTCCGAAGATAAAGAGAGGTAGTGGGGCTGTCCTACATGTTTCCAACGTATCTCCTTGTGTTTACAGTACAAATGAATAAATGGATTGAGAGAATAATTCCATCTGCCCCCTCATTGCTGTCGTCTTTTGATGATTAAATGGAGAGTGGAGTTTAATACATGCATGTCTCACCGAAAGTGAAGATGCTTCACATTGGACCCCTTTCCAACATTAAAATATGGAGGGATGCATTCTGCAAAGGCTGCTGGAATAGTAATAATTGAATAGGTGGTGGTATGAATTCACGTGGTGTTTGTTTAAAGGAAAAGTTGCACATGTGCTATCATGCTATCCAATAGGTAGTGGACAAAGTATTGTAATAAACAAATATAAGAGGCTAATCAAAGAGCATGGGTACGGTTCACATGGTCTGCATAATAAATAAACAATAGGTGTAGTGGAGAATTATAATAATGAAAGGAGTGGTTGAAATGTTTGACCATAATGGATTAAATAATGAAGTAGGTATTTCTCTGGGATATTACATTTTCAAGGTCAATCTTCACTTTCTGTTAAATGGAAGAATACAGCAGAGGCTAATCTGTTTGGTGTTCCATGCTTCCGGGCTGCTTTATCCTGGATTCTTCAATCACCATTCTTACATATTCTATACCCAATAAAATATTGAACTTCTATCTTCATGCAGATCTAAATCCTCGCTTTCTTCTAGAATCAGTACATCATGCTAATCACAAAATGTAAGAGTTGAAAGAGGGGATTATAGATGATAGGGAGGTAGGTGAACATATTAATGTGATGATGGTTTCATTTGACGTAAAAAACGGAGTCTTTTTATATAGGGTTAAGTAGCAATTTTATTCCGAAAGTATACCCCAAGGAGCAATTTTGCCTTAGAAGTTTTTTTGGGTTTAATTTTGCCCAGAAGTTTTTTTCTGGAGCAATTTTGCCCCTCCGTTAGCAACCCTAACGGTCTCCCAAAAAAAACTTCCGAGGCAAAATTGCTACTTAACCCAAAAAAAAGTGTTAAAATTGCTATTTATGATATCGATATTTTTTATTCTTATTTATATAATATCTAAGGGTGGAAACAAGTCAAGCCGCCTAGGCTTCACCCTACTTTTGAAAAAAATACTTAATGATCTTGAAAAATTAAAAACATACATCATAATCTTTAAAAATTATTTTAGGATGTTGAAAAAAATATTTCGAAGAGTCGGATTGGTACTAAAAAATACTTGATCATGATTGGTACTGAAAAAATACTTAATTATCTTGAAAAATTATTTTAGACCTAAAATAATTTTTTAAGATCATTAAGTATTTTTTCGATGCACTAGTATCCTCACGATATTTTTTAGTACCGTCAAGACTTGAAATATTTTTTCAACATCCTAAAATAATTTTTAAAGATTATGATGTATTTTTTAAGTACCGTACAAGATATCCGAAATATTTTTTTTAGTGCCTACGATTATCATGAAATATTTGTTAAAAAAAGAAAAGAGAAATCATTGTTTTTTCACAAAGTTGAACGACAATGGATGCTAAGCTTCCGAGGACTGAATCCAAATCCAGATAAAAAAGAGTTACATTTTCATTAATGAGTCATTATTGCAAAATTAAATATTAAATATAAAAAAATGGTTAAGTAGCATTTTTGCCGGAAGTATAGAGTCGGGAGCAATTTTGCCCGAAGTTTTTTTGGAAGCAATTTTGCCCTGAAAGTTTTTCTGTGGAGCAATTTTGCCCCTTTGTTAACAACCCTAACAGTCAACTAACGGTTGACCGTTAGGGTTGCTAACGGAGAGGCAAAATTGCTCAAAAAAAAAAAAACTTCCAGGGCAAAATTGAACCCAAAAAAACTTCGAGGGCAAAATTGTTCCTGGGGTATACTTCTGGGACAAAATTGCTACTTAACCGTTTTATATACCTTGATTTCAATGCCATAGGTAGGTGAACATATTAAAATGTTTTTCAACATAAAAACTCACGATTCTTTAAAGAAAAACATCACCTTTCTTTTATGTAAGTGAGGCAGAAAAAAAGAAATCTACAACAAAACAGAAATATTAAACCCATATAATATTGACACAAAAGCATTCTCACTTGTTTCATCGGTTATTAACAAAATTCACTTTGTTACCTGATTTCAAACATAGTACTCCATTGCTTTTTATAAGAATATTTAACTAAATCTTGTGATTCAAAACGTTGGTTAATAACAATAGATGTGTCAAAATTACAACCTTTTTTTTTAACTAAAATACCCTTATTTATGAGGAGATAAGGAATAAGAGAGAGAATAAGGAAAATATTATGATAAAGAGGATTATAGAAGAGAGAGAATAAGGAAACAATACTATAGGCCTTTAGGGGTTTTGAATTTATATTGGGACTTTTTTTATATATGAATTTCTATTGGGACTTTTTTGCTATTTTTCATGGTCCTTGGGATCTCATTTGTAATTTTCACTAAATAATATGGTCAAAGAGCAATTTTAACAACAATATTTTTATTATGGGCAAAGGTATCATTAAATCTTTAAGAGTACTAAAATTTAATGTCCAAACTAAATTGTTATGAACATTACAAATGGAGGCAATTTTACCCAAACTAAATTGTTATGAATATTACAAATGGAGGCAATTTTACCAAAGTGTTAACTTAGGGTATGTTTGGTTTGAGGGGAGGGAGTGGGAGGGAAGGGAGTGGAAAGTAGTGTATTGACCAAATTGCCATTAATGAAAAAAATATTCCTTTTTGTTGAGAGTATATTTTTGGAATATTAAAAAGTTTCCATGAGAAATTTAGTAAAGATGAGACAAAAGATCTCCCCTCCCCTCCCCCTCCTCAAACCAAATGTACACTTAAGGCATTTGAGAGTTCTATTTTGGAGGAAAGGAAAGGGAAATGAGGGTTTTGATAGTCTCTTCCCTTGTTTGCAAGTTTTAAAAATAGGAAGGGAGGGAATCAGGGATTTTTACAAATCCTCCAAAACCCTCATTCTTCTAAAAAATAAAGTCCTCCAATATGAGGGTTTTAAGAAAGGAAATAGCTTAATTACATTTTTACCCTTGTTCACCACCACCACCACCCCCACAACCACCACCCACCACCCCTACAACCACCACCCCACCACCACCGCCACCACCACCACCGCCGCACGCCACCGCCGCCACCACCACATAAATAATTTTTTGAATATAAAAATTACATAAATAATTTTTTTAGAAAATTTAAATTTAAATTTATCTCGTAAAGTATAATAATTATATTAATTATTAAAGAAAAGGACAAAATGGTCAAAATAACTCATTAATCCTCCATCTTCCTCCCTTATTATTTTTTTAACTCTCAAATAAGAGGAGGAAATATCCTCCATTTCCCTTCCATCTCTTCCCCTCCATTCTCCTTGCATTCCTTTCCTTCCACTTCCTTCCAAACTCCGAAACAAAGCTTTAGAGTTTGTTTGGTTTGAGGGGAGAGAAGAGAGAAAAATTTTTGTTATCTTTACTAAATATAGTCATAGAAACTTTTCAATATTCTAAAAATGTACTCGAATAAATTTTTTTTTATTAATGACAATTTAATCAATATCCTCTCACTCCCTTCCCTCAAACCAAGCAAACAAAAGCTGCAGAACAATATTCTCTCCCTCTCTCTCCCCTTTCTTTCTCTCGTTACTCCTCCTTCTTCCATTTCAACCCTTCTTTTTTTATTTGGTCCTACTTGCTCTGCAACACATTCACATACAGCTTCCATGGAAACTCAAATTATATTAGTGGCTACCTCCTCACACTATGAACGAACAAAATATAATCCGCACACAAGAAGGAAAAAAAAGGTTGATTTCCTTCTCCCAAACTTTTTTTTTTTTTTTTTTTTTTTTTTTTTAAAAAAAAGAACAATTAAGAAAATTTTCCCAAACTTCTGGAGAATCTTGGCCCTCAAGAGCCCGAAGCCAACGAAAACGAAGACAGAAGCTAAACCTTCTCAGGCCGTTTGTGGAAGTTCTCTGAAGTTTCTTACTCTAATCTCAACTCTCCATATATATCTTTTGATTTCATTCACCACTGATTCCATTCCAGACTGTGATGACGAATTAGCTCCAATCTTCAAAATAGCCGAAAACAAAGAAATCGTGATAAAATAGGAAGACCCTAAAGCACCCAGATTAGTTTTCCCTTTCTTCCCTAATTTTAAGTATGAGTTGCCTTTCTTAAATCCAAACCCTTCAAAGCCTGAGGAGGCCTCTGGTAAAGAAGCCGATAGGCGAACTGCTACTGTGGGCGATGAAGGTTCTAGAAGCGAAAATAGTGCTAAGCCTAGCTTTATGAGGTTTCCGAAAACCCTGTTGGTTGTTCCTCCACCTTTGGAGATGACAGGTGTACACACTGTGTGGCTCCCACATAGGAGGAAACAGAGAAAATCCCTCTCATGGCTCAAATTAGTAAAATATTGTAAAAAAATATTCAAAAAAAAGTCAGATGTAAAAAAAAAAAAAAAAAAAACCCTAAAACCTTTTCTGGTATTATTTTTTAAAAAAACGTTGTAATGATATAGTTGTTAACAAGTATTGATTTAGTTGTTAAGATATTATTGTTAACATCTACTGATCTAACTATTAATGTTATAACGATATAGTTGTTAACGTTTATGAAATAATGTCATAAAAGACTCGGGGCCTTTTTTTTTTTTTGAAATATTATGACTTTTTTTTTTTTGCCTTTAATTCTGCCCATTTATAAAATTCAAATGTATTTTAACACCTTTAAATGGTTCTAATTACTCTTGATATAAGACATTGTTATTAAAAATGCACATTCACCCTAGACTCATAATAATGCTGCTTGTGTTAACCGAAGGACATCTTATTTTGCCAATTGTTTACTTGTCTAGATATAGTAGTAGTTGTAAATATGCTTTACATTCTGTGTTTTGTAAATTTCATTGTCTTTTTACTCATAGTCTTTATTGTACTTGTAAAGTTACTTTTTCTTAGTATTAATATTATTTAATCTTTTTCCATAAAAATATTTATTTAAGAATAGCTATTTTTTCTAGATTTTATGCGTTTTTAACTTTGAAATTCGAAATACATTCTTATTTAAAGTATATGGCAACTTGCAAGATAGAGGACATTAAATAATCATTTCTAAATTCAAGGAATTTATATAAATATACACATGCTAGATTTCATCTATTGTTTAAAGTAGTGTAATCCAAATTCATGAGTCGAGTTTTATAAAACACTCTTATAAAAAAAAAAACAGATAAGAATAAAAGATCCCATTGTATTGAATTGGGTCCATGATTTTTTTTGTTTTTTAAAAAATAAAACCGGTGAGAATTCTTATGAACAACTCCTTTTAGTCTTTTTTATAAAACCTAAAATTTGAATTGTTTTGGTAATTATTATAAGAGCCCGACAAGAGTTATATGAAAATTTATCAATTTTTTTTTTTTGCCTCTAATTAATACATATTACATCAATAAAAAGTTTGATGATACCTATATTTACTTTATTTATCTCTCCTAATTGGCCCCATAAGAATACTTAAGGAAAAAGTTATTTTAGACCCACTTATTATTTGTACCTACCAAAATAAAGAAAAAAATTATTTTAGACCCACTTATTATTTTTAACTACCAAAATTAAACTGTAAATTATGCAGGAGGCTATGTGTTGGCCAAAATAATAGGTGGGTCTAAAATAAACGTATTACTCCCCTCGATCCTAATTATAAGACTAAGCTAACTTTTTTGGTCTAAAATAAGCTAATTAAATTACTTTAGAGTATTTATATTTATATTTTTTCTCTAAATTAATTAGTTTGACTAATAAACTAATATATAATCTAATGATACACAACATATGATATGATTAAGTAATTTATTTAGCTTTCTTAATCACTTCAAAAAAAATCAATTTTATAATTAAGACCGAGGTAGTATTAATTTTGGCAACGCAATCTCAGAGCATAGTGGGAAACAGCATAATAAGTTTATTCTCATAAAAACAAAGAGATCGAAATTAAATACTTGCTTTGGTATTTCAAATGAAAGCTATTAATTAATCGCATCATAATCGTCTTCAAGTTTATCACACGAATACCACTTAGTATCTCTAGCTTTTCAAATTTTATTATAAGAATTGTTTTGTGATTTTTTAAAATAATTCAAACCTAGAAATTAAAAAGGGTTGGTTCCTGATTATTTTTAGATTTTATAGGTTATTTTAATAAGGTAATTTTAAAATTTTTCTTATGCGCATGAGAAAATATATCATAAAAATATGTAGTTCTATAGACATGTTTTTTTAAAACATATACGAAGATATCATCAAATTTCAAAACAACCAAATCATTTATTATTTATCTAAAATAGAAATCTGGGATTCATCACACCACTCAAAACTATAATCCAAACACATTTCATGCTTTAAATTGGGTAAATGTTTATAATATGGGATGCCTAAAGTTTTTCTTTTCCTTAATTTACCCAGGGTCTTAAAATAATTTGGCTGGTGTGGAACTTCTCCCCTGAAGTTATTAAAATGGGGTATAAATGGGGTGAAATTGGTGGTGCCTGATGGGATTAGGGTTTTTGTCTAATTTATTTTCCATAACTTTGTTTTTGGGTTCTACTCTATATGTCTTCCCACGTTTTCTTTCCATTAATGCTATATTAACTTCTTAACATAATATGCTCTTTAAACAAAGAGGGCTCACACACACATGTGTGTTAACCTGCTCTAATACCACAACAGAGTAATACCTTCCCTTAAGCTTTGATACCATAACCAACACCTTACCTCAAGCTCCGATACCAATGTAAGGTCTGATTCTTTATACTAAACGTGATAGTATCAGAGTGCTTCTCTAATCTCATATTTAATCTAGGGGTGAAGGGTCAATTTTACACATGACATTTGTCCCAGTATCACCCAGCACCACGACCTTTTTTAGGAATAAAAAATACACACGATGTTACATTTTGGGTGCAAAAAATACCACGACCGTTAGTTGACGCGTGGCGATGATTGGACTGAAACAATGACATGGAATAAATTTTTTAAAAAAAAATAAAAAAATTAAAAAAATTATTTTAAAAATTCAAAAAAAAATTCGCAAAAATTAATATAATTAGAAAAAAAAATTTAAAAAATTAGGGAAATTTTTTTGAAATAATTAGCAAAAAAATTCAATAATTAGGGAAAAATTCAAATAAATAGAAAAAATATATCAAAAAACAGTTCAAAAAAGTAGGAAAAAAAATCAAATAATTAGGAAAAATTAAAATAATTAGAAAAAAAAAATTAGAAAAAAGTTCAAAAAATTAGGAAAAAATTCAAATAATTAGGGAAAAATTAAAATAATTAGAAAATAAAATAAAATACCTCTGCAAAGTGGGCCCCACCACGAAAACCGTCGGCCGCCTTTATTTTAATTAATTATTTTTTTTTTTCAATGAACAACTTATCCTATGCATCTTCAACAAATTTGTCACTACTTTGTGTATATACAACTTCTCCTCTAATAGCTTACCCTAGTGCATCTTCAACAGCTTACCCTAGTATTTTTTGTTATCCCGCCGCCCGGTGGTGGGGCCCACCGGGCGAGGTATTTTAATTTTTCCCTAATTATTTGATTTTTTTCCTAATTTTTTGAACTGTTTGCTAATTTTTGATTTTTTTTTTTCTAATTATTTGAAAATTTCCCTAATTATTGGTTTTTTTTGCTAATTATTTCAAACAATTTTCCCTAATTTTTTAAATTTTTTTTTTTCTAATTTTATTAATTTTTTAGATTTTTTTGAATTTTTAAAATAATTATTTTAGAATTTTTTTGATTTTTTTAAATTTTTTTATTCCACGTCAGCGTTTCAGTCCAATCATCGCCACGTCAGCGTCCACGTCATCGTTAACGGTCAACTCACGGCCGTGATATTTTTGCACCCAAAACATAACGTCGTGTGTATTTTTAATCCCTAAAAAAGGTCGTGATGCTGGGTGATCCTAGGAGCAAAGATAATGTGTAAAATTGACCCTTCACCAAAGGAACACCCAAAGGAACAGGAGGCAAGTCGAGACCTCAAAATTCAAATCCCTAATTACGAAGTCTTGTCGGTCTCGAACACGATGAAGCAGATGGAAATAGACGGCTACACGCTATTTCTTCCCAACGAAATCATCAGAGACATTCTCATACGGCTTCCGGTAAAGTCCATGCTCCGATTTCAATGTGTGTGTAAATATTGGAAAAATCTCTTCAAATTGCCGGCTTTTATCGCATATCACTTACATCACTCTAGTCATCGAAACCCTTTTCTTCTTTTAAAATGTTATTGTTCATGTAAACTCTGTCACTATTGTTTGCTCGATGACAAGGTGGATATCCAGGAACGTCATAAGGTACTTCTTAAGAATTCCAAGTTGATTGTGAGGGACCTCCGTTCCAATCATGGTTTGCTCTGTCTTGAGGTCACTAATAAAACTCATTCCCTTTTATTGTATAATCCGGCGACTAAAGAAGTCAGGCAAGTGCCTCGACGCCTTAAATTGTTTAAGGATATGGATTTCACATTAGGATTTGGGTTTAATCCAATTGTTAATGATTTTAAGATAGTGAGACTTTTTATTTCTTTGGGTGATGAAATGGTTGCTAAGGTGGAGGTGTATTCATTAAGTATGGGGTCATGGAAGGAGGTAGAGGTTGGGAACCTAGGGGTTGTTCACCTTAGATATGATAGGAGTTATACTGCTAATGGAGCTATCTTTTGGTTTGGGTATAACTTTGAGTATAAAGTAGATGAGGAAAAGAAGGTTGAATATGTTTTTAATGATTGGATAGTTTTGTTTGACATGGCAATGGAAGTATCTACTTTGATACCAATGCCTGCTGAAATGTCCTATAAAGATGGTATTAGGTTTACTGTGTATGACCACAGTCTTGCTATACTTTATCCCACTACTATTGAAAACTCTGAAACTTCATCAATCGATTTGTGGGTGATGGAGGAGGGTACAGGGGCGTCCGGAGAGAAATGGAGGTGGACTAAGAAATATACTAGCAATCCCTTTCCATATCCATATCCATGGATCTTATGTCCACAAACTATTTGGAGGAATAAAATCATCTGCAGAATTGATGTGAAGCCAGAAGCTTATGGTAAAGTGAAGGATGATGAAACAAAAATTGTCATGTTCAATCTCAATAGTAATGAAATCAAGGGCTATGCTATTGGCATAAGTAGCTCTGGTCATAATATGTTTAATTATGCAGAAAGCCTTGTACCACTTTAACAGCATCCCCATTGAAGAGCTATGATGCGTTCTACATTACAAAAATTTACTGTTTATTTTTCTTTTTCTTTTTTGTTTGGGTTTGGATGACCCATTGTAGATTTACTTTGTTTCAAGAGGGAAAATGAACCCATAGGCCATAGCAGTTAGTTTGGATCATTATGTACTAAGGCTTACTGTCCTCTTGAGATGTTATTTAGAATGATGAATTTAGATGTTATGTACCAGCTATTTCTTGCTTTTTATTTGTCTTAACTGTGATTTTAGGTTGCTCATCTTTCTTGTAATGACAGATATATAATTTAGATGTTCGTGTGTGTTGTCTGGTATTTTTTATCTAGGTAATATATATGCATGATTGAGTAATTTTTCTATCTTATAAGAGGCTGTATACTCCTCAAAGTATTGGTGTATTATCAAAACATATAATTAGTGTAGATATTTTCCCTCTTTTATTAGGAGAATTTAAATCCTTAAAAGTAGTACATGGCAATCCACCTTACCTCTTAAATATAAAATAATGATGGTTGTGTATTTTAATTATGACTCCAATCAAGACAAAATTTATGAGCTTATAATAAAAATGATATTGCATAGTACAATTTAATGAAGCTTGTATGGATCACAAAATCAAATGTCATGCCTAAGGCGTTTTAGAAAATTCATATCATATTAACTAACTTTGTTAATCTAATCAAATTAGATAAATATGTCTTATATTAAGGACCGGAGGGAGTAACATTTTAAAAACCACCACAATGATAACGGGATAAATAACCTCCACTTTCTTTGTGGTTGCCTCATAAACCAAGGTATGCTTGGATGGCATCTCAAAATAAGACTAAAATTATGCATTGAATATTTTATTAGTGGATCTATAGTTCAAAAATGTGTTTGTGAAATTATAGTTTTAGACATAGTTATGCAAATCTATAAGTTGGTAGCCTCTCTTTTAAACATAGAGTGAATTAGTGTCTAAGTTTTAATCTTAAGAAAAATTAAACCTTGGCCCTGACAGTAGCTAGGTTAATATATCAACTACTTGATCAAATAATGGAATGTGGCATATATTTAGTTTGTTCTATGGAATCTGTTCTCATTAAAAAAAAAAAAAAGGTCAAGTTTCATATATGCTTAGTGCAATTATGGAGCATGGGATTTATAAGCTAATTGCATTATACTTAAGATATCACAATAGACCTGTGGCAGTGGAACTGATAAAAGCAACTTAAGCTCATTCAGAAAGCGTTTGCTTTCTGGCGATCCTCAAGATACACACACAATTGGGTCCCAAATGAACATAGAATCTTGAAGTTGATTTTCTGTCATCTGCATCACTTCCCCAGTCGGCATAAAATTAAGTATGTTTGGATTAGATTTTGGAGAATGGCTTCAAGAGAAAAGTGGTTTTAGATAACAACTTCTGAAAAGGCAGAGAAACTTCTTAAAAACCACGGTTTTCCACCCCAAACCATGGTTTTCTTATAAGATTGTGGAGAAAAGTAGTTAGAGTAGTTTGTACCAAGTGTAGAAACAAGACCTTGAGTGATAGTTCCTGATACAGATGTTGTAGAAATGTAGAGGATTTGAGAAGAAAAGAGGAAGGAGAGGAGAGAATACACAGAATCACATCACTGTGCATCTTCATTCATTCACATATTCATCATTCAACATAAAAGCATAGCATACAATGAAGAGTCATATGCCTTATATAGGCAACCCCTCAACCCATTAATCCAAAATGGTTATTAACAACTAACTAACTAACCCTCATAACTAACTAACTAATACAACTAACTCCCTAACTAACTAACTAATATATTCTCTACACCTTACATATCAATACTCCCTTCCCAAAAACATCATTGCCCTCAAGGATGGGAAACAACAAAAATACAAACCTAAAGAACAAAAATTTCAAAACTCAAAAATACAAATTTGAATAAATCAAAAACATCTCCTTCGAAAGCCCACTTTCCGACGACTTCACTCCACGATACTCTACGCAGTGCTTTACTCAACCTCTTGCCGGTCAGAACCCTTCGTAGGTAGCCATCTTCGGTTAGCCGTTTTACAAAGAACACACTATTGATTTTTGTGGTTTCCTTCAACCGTTGTCCCATACCAACAAGAAGATGAATCTTTGTTTTTTTGGTTTCCCTTCACTCGTTGTCCCATACCAACAAGAAGAGAATTTTTGTTTTCCAATTCTTTTTTTTTTCCAACTTTTTTTTTAATACATCAGACACCAAAGAACACAGTCGACGCAGAGAACTAGAACCAGTCGAGACCCAAATTGCCGATGAACAAGAAACAAAATGCGACCATTAATCATTCAAAGTTGACTTGGATTTTGATAAGCCGTCCGACTGCCCAGTCTGATACGTGGAAGTTTCGGAACTTTTCTTGACTATTTCAGTGTTTCCTTTAAACGTCGACACGTCAAACTAGTACGTGGAAAGTTTTGTTTGCGGTCGACCTATCTTGCTAGCGTCTTGATTTATTAATTGCGTCGAGCCGTTGAAAACTCCAAGTCGACGTGATTGACCATAAATCACCCGAATGAGTTTGGACGTGGGTTGAGACGGATGCTAACTAGTGCCTATGGGGCCAAATGCAGACATAGAAAATTTTAAAAATATATATATTGTGAAGGACTATAAATACAACTTATCTAATTAGGATAGTTGGTTATAACTTTCTACAACTATCCACAAGGTCCCGGTTTCAAAACGTCTCCATTTCGGTTGCTTTTCATTTTTTTTTTTACTTCCACTGCATCCCGATAACCCGATGTCAAGGCGTGAAAGGTTACAAGATTGGTTGCATCTAAACGCAAAACTGATTTCTTTCACAGAGCACTTGAAAAAAAAAAAGTAAAGAAAAGTCACGCACATGGAATTTCATATATTAAAAAAGTGGAAGATAAACCAATAACCATAAAATGATTAAAAATATATTGCGCTAATCTCCAACTCTAGGTAGCTTTCAATTATATTAGTCCACTTCTTTTAATACTCTAGGTAGCTTTGAATCTCGAAAAGCAAGAGGAAAGAAGATACAATAATTGAGTGAAATTATTGATCCTCTTCTCGCTAATAATTAAGGGGCTAATCCATTTACCGATAAAAAAAGAGACCTAGAACTTCCACAAGGTAGGAATGCAAGAAGTGATAAGAAATCAAATAATTCCGGTTAAAATAAATTAGGATGTATTAAAATATTATTATGGACAAACAAGAGTTCATATGTTTGGATAGTATTAAAAGAAGATGATCTATATTTGAAATAATTAGGATGTATTATATATTTAAAAGTCTAAAGAAATTATGATAAAGATATAATGCAATATTTTCAAAGAATGAAGAATCGAATAATGATTTTGTAATCGTTCTGATGTAAAAGTTAGTTGACCCTTGATTATTATTTTTCTATGTTAAGTTGAAGTTTTTTTTTTTTTCTTTTTATTGTTTATATTCTTTTGTCTTTTAATGCATTTAAAATTTTCGTTAAAAAAAATTTTTGGGGTTGTGCACCCACAAACCTAGAATCCTAGCTCCATCCCTGGAAGTGGGTGATGGCGATGAATCAAATCGATGTAAACAGTTGCACGTGTCTTGATTTCGCAGATTCTAATTGCGCTAAGTCTGATATTTGCCGGACGGATGATATGGATAATTGCCGAACATTGTTCCGTTGAAATTTCAATCTGGGTATGGAATATTTCGCTGGTATGAGACACGTGCACTGTTCTTATGTAACACCCCAAATTCCATACCTTTTAAAACACAGTTTTAGGAAAAATCATCAGAGTTTGAGGTGCTACAGCTTAGCGTTTTGCGGAAACAGAGAGCATGTACTAAAAATTTGAACAACGAATTTAACAATGAGTCACGATATAAAAATACTCAGACATATGATGATGCCGACGTATACCGATATATATATTACAAAATCTCCCGAAGGAATTATTCATGTGATCTGAGTAATACAAAAATTTATAATTATAATTCTTACATGTAATTTGTACCCTCTTCAACCAAGCCTTGAGTAGACTTGGGGCATAGAACCTAACTCGCTTAAATCATCCCATTTGGCAGCCGGGTAGGTCTAGTGGAAGTCTCACCGTGCTAGGGCGGTGATTGATCGAACCACATAGACGACCCTTCTAGTTTAAGCACCAAATGATGTGAAGTAACCTTATTAGATCATGCAATACAGTGGGTTCTGTTGACTTTCTTCCTGCATTTCCTTTGACCGGTGCCTCCTCACGGCTCCGTCCATTAATGTTCCTTCTCATGGCTTCATTCACAACGTCTTTGTAAATCTTGGTTCCTTTCCTGAACCTCTAGTCAAGTCTAAGATTCAAAACAAATTGAATCTTAGGTAACAGTTAACATCATATGAAAAGTATAACAGTATATGTATGACAGATATTCATTACATTTCAGCATTAACCAATACATAGCACACAGCAGATGTAAGGTTACAACATATCAACAATACATATCACATGTAAAGTTATCTATACAAATTCAGGCAATAACATTACACAGCCACTGCAATATGTATGTTATCCCAGTCTGCACATTCACCAGTGCCACGATGGCCTATCGTGTCCTCAGCGTTAGGAAAACTCTCAACGGCGTTAACAATACCATAACCCGTAAATTCACGATTTCACAATTTTCAAACAGACAGAATCTCAGTATATGAACACAGCAAACACATATATTAAACAAGACATATTAGAGTTAAAGTTACTGTACGCGAACGTACCTTCGTTGGCGGTATAACGAAACTCTTACGGAAAAACGGAAATTTTCGACAGCGGGTGAAACAACGGTATGACGGTGGTACAACAGCGGTCCGATTATCTCAGATATCCTATAAGGATAACATTTATCAACTTCTAGCAGTATAACAGGCATTATAGGTACAAATTACCATTTTGCCCCTGAACCCCTAATCGGCGGAATTTCGCGAAGCTTGACATTTTTTTCGCTCTATCTCTCCAGAATTTTTGAGATCTTTTCCCTCATCATATTTTCGAAAATAATACCATATTTACCCCTAAATATGATATCTAGACTATCTTGAAAAATTAAAGATAAATTTAGCATTTCTACTATATCTACTGAAAGAACTACCGAAACTAAAGACTAGGGACCGAAGAACTTACCCAGAGCTCGGCTAGAATTTTTCCGGGCTCCTCCTTCTCTCTAAAAATTCTCTCTATTCTGAATTTTTGGTGTGGGAAATGAGAAGAGAGTGAAGGTCTATTTATAGGGAGGAAAATGGGTCATTAAGTGTAATTTTCACCTTTGGGTACTTTTATGTAATTTTCCCCAAAATAAAATAAAATAATAAACCATGCTTCACTTGCATCCCTTGCTGCCCTTGCTTGATGCATGGAATGCATGGGAGATTAAAATATGACGTGAATAATAAATACGTATTTTTGAATAGTAAATACTATTCATGACCCATAGAATACTGATTCCAATTTTGTCACTTTCAAAAATAGGGCCTAGTAGTCTCCCAAAAATAGGCAAATTCTCAAATATAGGGTTCCAGATAAATAAATATCCGGGTATTACATCTTATATCTTCTTTGACTTTGATAATTCAAGTCTGGCTGTAGGAATGCTTCACCGATTTATTGCCACTGTTCTAGGCTTTGTAATCTTGAAACAAAACTGGACCGTAAGAAGAAGAATGGACCAGAATTAATCTCAAGAATATATTTCTTGATGCTTTTTTTTCAAGTTTCTGGCTGACTCAAATGCCAACTGAACCATTAGGATCATGACTCCTCTTAGTTCATCTTGCACTTGGTCAATTGGTTATTTCCTTATCAGATTGAGCCGTGAGAGAGGAGAAAGGCTTTGAACTAATTCAAGAATTTACAGAGATCACAGCGGGGGAGTCGAGGATGACTTGCTCTGATACCACTGATACAGATGTTGTAGAAATGTAGAGGATTTGAGAAGAGAAGAGGAAGGGGAGGAGAGAATACACAGAATCACATCACTGTGCATCTTTATTCATTCACATATTCATCATTCAACATAAAAGCATAGCATACAATGAAGAGTCATATGCCTTATATAGGCAACCCCTCAACCCATTAATCCAAAATGGTTATTAACAACTAACTAACTAACCCTCATAACTAACTAATTAATACAACTAACTCTCTAACTAACTAACTAACTAATATATTCTCTACACCTTACATATCAGTTCCACTAAGATAGGATCCTATGCACTTGATGGCTTTGCAATGCTACTCTCAAAGGCTAATGCAAATACATACAGTAACAGAATTTATTTTCATATTATGCAATCTCAAGGTCATGTGATGGTGGCATATTGGAGCCCCTTTAGAACTGGTCTTCACAATTCAGGATAAGACTAAAGTTTAGTTTCAACTTTTGGCAACTTTGTTGTAACGACCATGGGTTTTGCAAAACCTTTAGCAGACACCATACCAGTTTGGTCAAGAAAATATAGGATATAGAAAGGAAATTTTTTTGTTCATCCAACTTCTTAGCTCCCATTTTTTCTGCTTATTAGAGCTTCATATTCTTTTGTCAGGGCTTTGAACCAGCTAGGAGTGGTAAGGGCTTGAACATAAGTAGCAGTTAGGGAAGTAACTGTAAGATCTTTAGATTTGAAGATCTCATCCTTCACTCTAATTATCCCAAGGTGAGAAGGTGTTGGAGGGTCACAATGAGGAGAGATAGAATTAATGAATGTCAACAGTTAGAGTAATATCAATATTGGTTTAAAGAGGTAAAGAAAAAGAATGATCAGAGTAATTTGTATTGGAGGTTTGGATTCCGGTGCAGGAGAATTATTAGGAGTTGAAACTGAAACTGGTGACATAAGAGAAGGAGCATTGCCTGATGTGGAAGAGGGCTTATTTGAGACTGTGGTTCAGCTGCACATGGTGTAGGATTAGAAGAAGAAAGTGCTAAAGTTGGACCACGAGGCGAAGTATGAATTAGAAGCTGTAGGGGGCAAAGATAAAGTATTAAGATGTAATGTAGTAAATATGTAACAGATGAAGAAACATATTTATTTATGGGAAAGTGAGTTGCATTAAATTTAACTCCTCTGGAAATATAAATCTTTCTATTGAGAGCTAGACTCTTGTATAGCTTGTGATTTGGACTATAACCTAGAAATTTGCATTCAGTCGTTTGATAAGAAAATTTGTGAGTATTACAAGGCCTTAACAGAGGGTAAATTGCATTGACATAAGCATAGGACTGTATAATTTTTTAGTACTAAAAAAGCTTAGCCAAAAACTTCTTGAGCAAGTCTTGTTACCATAGGATTGAACAATGGAGTCACAATGAGATGCATGAATATGCTCTGTTGAGTTGTTATTCATCTTTTAGTTTTGTTTAATGGTTTAAGTTGGTTTGGTCTTTTATCATATTATTTTTTGCCCATCTTATTAAAAATGTACTGGAATGGTCGGTTCAAGCCGGAAACCGGCGAACTGGCCACATAACAATGTGGTAAGGCACATAACCTGTTTAACCAGTTCAATTATTATTATTTTTATTTAAAAGAATTAATTTGATTTGATTTGATTTTTTTCTTTAGCATTTCATAATAATAACCTTGGAATCTTCATTTCTTCATCGGTTTGTCCCTGGTTAGCTCCGATTTTACCCACTGACCCACTGACCCTTGACTCAATACTTCGATCAGTTCTGTGTCCGGTCCAAGTTTAATAACCTTGGTTTTTGTAGCTTTTTCCCCGGATGATATATTTTTAGGTAGCATTATGGTAATTTTCCACGTGTAAATTTTTTAGTGTTTTTCTTACCCCCAAAAAAATCCTATTCCATTCACTTTTGAACCTGGAGGAATTTGCATATTAATTATCAGGAATTTGATTGATATCAATGACTAATTGCACAATTTAGTACCTATTTTGAAAAATAAAAAAGTACTGGATAATAAAATACTCTCATAAATTTTCTAATCACACATAGTCAAACTGAATATTTTGAAATATTATTATTAAACTATAGTCATATGAAAAAAAAAAATAGTACATCTACTTAAGATTTATTTATTTATTTTTAAAAAAAAGAGAATTACATGGGAAGAGTAATATTTATCGGGGAAAACATAAAATTGTAATTACTTAGAAGAATCAAATATCAAAATATAAATTTAAAAATATTAAATTACTCTTGGTTAAACTTCCTACATTCTCTCCTACAAATATATTCCCATTCTATTTTAAAGCTAATTTGAATATTATTTTCCACCAAAATTAAAATCGCCAAAAAAAACTTTTTTCCTACTTTAACTAATCCCTACGTTCAAAATATATCATTTAACCATAAGGTAATCATATGTAATCACATATAACCAAATGTTTAACTTTTGAAAAATTATTACTCCCTCCGGTCGTAAATATAGAATAAAATTTATATTGTAAATTGTATTATAAATTTGGGTTTAATGTTTCTGCAGTTACTGCAAAAATATTTTTCTGCAGCATTCATATACAAGCGAGTGGGTCCTACTACTATTTTCTCTCTCTTCTCTTTACCATATGACCCACTCACTTTTATGTGGTGTTGCAGAAAAAAAATATTTCTGTAGCAAATGCAGAAACATTAAACCCTATACATTTTGTCTTATATTTAAGATTGGATGTAGTATTAAACAATAAAGTTATATGAAAAAGGGTTGGGGGTCAAAAATGTCCCAAAAGTTTCGACTTATGGGCATTGGGTGTCTGAAATTTTTTTGAGAGGGTAATAATGACCTAGAAGTAATAAAAATGTAGCGATTCCACCATCCAGTTAAAAACTCAGGCGGTCAACCGTTAGTTGACCCACAAATGTTGAGGTGGCTCTGCCATATATGATCTGATGCCTCATATTATTCCATGTATTATGCTATGTCATCAAAATAAAATATCTGAAATACCAAACATGCCCTTGAGAATTTTGAAACATTTTTTCTCTCTCCCTCCTCCTCCCACCCTTTTTGTTCCTTGCGTCATTGTTGGATTAAATGGCATTTTTCCATAGAATCCATGCGCTTGATGGGTATGTAAAAGGAAATTTTGCATATTGGATTAGAGGGCATTTCTCCATAAAAACCCAACATCACAATTATTACACCTGAGTCCACATTATACGCTTAGAATTATATGCTTATTAGGTGCTTATACCTCTAATTAGATGTATAAGCATATTTTTTTAAACTTTTTTATTTATTTAGATTTAATTTTATGCTGCTTTTTGAGATTTTTTTGCTCCCAGTATCTCAAATATGATATTTCAATCCACTTTACCTCCAAAATTTATATTTTTTCCCAAAATATTTCTTGATTACATATGGTAGGGGGAAAATGAACAGTGTTTAGATCATTCTGTATAAAGGCTTGCTGCCCTTTTGAAATGTTATTTAGAATGATGAATTCAGATATTATGTACCTCATATTTCTTGCTTTTTATTTGAATTAAGTATAATTTCAGGTTGCTCGTCTTTCTTCTAATGACGGATATATATATGATTTAGATAGTATATATGCATGATTGAGTAATTTTTCTATCTTACAAGAGGCTGTTTACTCCTCAATCATTGATATATTAGAATAGCATTGTATCAGCAGCTTTTTCAACATAATTTATGACATACGGGGTTAGTTTGTGAGAGGAGTTTTATATTGATTTACGTGAACGGCTACTCCACCACTAACCCAAATCTAAAATCTGGGGATAAAGTTTTTAGGCCATCCATGTAGCTGGGTTCAACCAGAAGCTGTCACTTCCTGAGCTATGTTTTATATGAACATTCTTTGTTTATTTATTGATTTTTTAATCTTATTATCCGATTGGGAACATCAACATTGAAGAGCCTAGGTCTGAGTCCAAGTAGAAGAAGAAGAATAAAGAACCTAGATCCTAAGATTTAATTATTACTTTATAAATTTATTTTGCAAAGCATTATTTTGCTGAATTCTTGATGCCTTATAAATATGTTGTGCAGAATGATGAATGTGGTTATTCAATTATTGTAGCTTTTTTTTTTTCCTTAATAATATCATGCTGTGCTGTTTTCTTTTAAATTTGTAGTTATTCGACCTCACAAGAACGCTCTTGCTCTCTGGACCACTGAAAAGTGTTTTATGTTAACTGTTATTTGCTAATTATACTAATTTAGTAATGTTATATAAAGAGTTGTAATGTGCCTGTAATACCCAATTTTTTTTATTTATCATAGATATTTTATTTTGATAAATAATACATATTAAAAATAGGAGAGTATGTTGTCTCAAAATTTTGTAATTTATTTATTATAATTCTTGGGCAATTTTTCCTTAAAATTTAATAAATCAAAATTCAATTTTCTAATTTTCATTTAGGGATCATAAAATACCTTATAATTTTCATATTACAACATAGTTTATATTTAATCATAAAGAGCTATAAAATGTTATGGAAATACCTAAACCAAATTAAAGGAAATTAACAAAAAAATTAATGGACAATTAAGTTTACACTAATTAAGATAATTGTATAAATTTTTATAATTAATTCAATGGCAATTAAAAAGCATCAATTAGGGATATTCTAACTTGATTAAAAATCAAGGACCAATAGGGATTCAATATTAGCATAAATGAATTACTAATGAGCATAATTAGCTAAAAGAACCAATCACATTTTGCCAATTATACCTAATAACTTCTAAACCACTATATTAGGGATGTTAATTAAGATTTAATCTTCATCTCCCAAAGTCAATAGTCAAGGACGGTTTGCACATGGAGGAGGGAGAAAAAAATTAAACAATAATATATATTCAAGATCACATGGGATTTAAAACAAAAATCTTCAATAGTAAATGAGATTTTTCAAACACAAATAGAAGGCCAAGATTTGATTTAATAAAGCTAAATCCAAGGGTCTTAATTAATCACACAATTAAGCTTAATCCATGTGATAAATTGAAGGACGAATGGGAGGCTTTAAATGCTATTTATGAGAGAAAAAGAAAACACAATTTCTAGAGCGGGGGCACGGTTCTTGCTTGACTAAGAAGAAGAGATTAATGTATTTAATTCAAGAAATCAAACACATGGGATAAAGGCACATGGGGATGAATGGAAGACGAAGAGAGAGAGAGAGGGGGGGGGGTGGATGGAGGAGATTAAAACTTCTTCATTAAGTTTAGATCCAAAAGTTAGGATTAAAGAAGAGATTTTGGTGATTACCATTGTTGCCCTTAAGCTTCTCCTATAAATAGCCATGAGCTCCTTCACAATTCTTCACACCAAACTCAAACCAAATAGGTGAGTTTAAGAGAGGAGTGAGGATCTTGTAGCAAGAGGTAAGTTCTTGATCTTTAGTTTTTAGTTTTTGAGTTTAGTCTTTAAATTCATAGTTAGATTTTTTGATCTTGAATCTTCAAGTATAGTTTTGTTTTCATGTTTTTAGGGTTAAAAATGACTTCATTTCGAAAATTAGATGAAAAATATGATATAGCAAAATTCTTGAAGGTTGAAGATCAAAGTAGCGAAATTCTGGCAAACTTTACAGTTGGAGGTTTACTAGAGTCAACAACAAAAACGCTATAATTTTCTATACAAGATGAAGTCATTAAATTCTGAAAATTTTCATGTTTAAAAGTAGACACATAGGGCTTTCTAAATATACCCAAAGTGTAGCATTTTGAATTTCGTACAAGGAGATAAAAATTCCTAAAGTTGGGCTACGTTTTCTGGACGAAAATATGGGCAGCATTGAGAAACTATTAAACTGGGAATGATTCTTGGTGTTATAGGTTCTTGGAATATTTTTCCTTTAAAATAGACATTCTAAGGGTCATGAGGAATTTTACGGAAACTCAAAACGATATTTTTAGAATTAATTATAATTTTCCAAAGTTGATGCAAAATCTGTCCAGAAATTCTGAAGTAGCGTTTTAAAGAAAATGTAAGGGAAAAAATGTAATAAATAATCCACCAAGGGTAGAAAGGTAAATTAAAATTTAGGATATTATTCTAAGAAATATTATATTTATCGAGTATCATATAATAATCCGACGATAATGTATAGGATATCCGGGAAGTCCGGAGTCGGATCAAAAAGTCGGGCGTTTTGGTAACTACACGGTGAAAGGTACGTTCGCATACTAGTAACTTTAACTCTGATGTGTATTGTATGCATGTATGTGGTAGTATGATTTCATAGGGTCATGGACAAGACTTGGTCTTGAGTCATGTACCGTGGTTAAGACTCTGTCTTGAATCACTGTTTATATACATTCAGCTGTGTGCGGGTTATAGTCTTGATAACGCCGTAGTGATGCTTTCCTAGCGCTGAGGACACGAGGGGCCATCGTGGCACTGGTTAGTGTAACACCCCAAATTCCATACCTTTTAAATAATACGTTGTCACGTAGTTTTAGGAAAATCAACAGAGTTTGAGGTACTACAGATTAGAGTAATGCGGAACGGAGAGCATGTACTAACATTTGGATAATGAGTAACAGATATAAAATGCCCAGACATATTCTGGTATATAAAAATTTCTCGAAGGAATATTCATGTGATACGATTACAGAGTTTTGTATAATTATCATTCCTACATGTAACCATACAATCTTCAACTAAGCCTTAGGTAGACTTGGGGCTTAGAATCCAACTCGATCAATCAACTCATTTGGCCAGCCGGTAAAGTCTAGTGGAAGTCTCCCGAATTCACGGCGGCGATCGATTGACTCGAACCACATAGACCAACCCTTTCTTAGTTTAAGCACAAAATGATTTGAAATAAATTTATCGGATTCATGCCAGAACTAGTCTCTGTTAAACTTCTTCCGGCATTCATTTTGACCGGTGCCCCTTCACGGCTCTGTCCCTTGGTGCTCCTTTTCACGGCTCCATTAACAATGTCTTCATAAATCCTGGTTCCTTTCCTGAACCTCTAGTCAAGTATAAGATTCAAAACAAATTGAATCTTAGGTAACAGTTAACCTCATATGAAAAGTAATACAGTATATGTATGACAGATATTCATTACATTTCAGCATTAACCAATACATAGCACACAGCAGATGTAAGGTTACAACAATACAGAAGCACACAGCAAATGTAATGTCAACACAACAACAGTACATAGCACACATCACATGTAAAATCAACCACGTTTGCACTAACCAGTGCCACGACGATCTCTCGTGTCCTCAGCGCTAGGAAAACTCAACGGCATTATCAAGACTATAACCCGTATAAAGCTGAATGTATAAATAATGATCTAAGACAGAGTCTTAGCCACGGTACATGATCCAAGACATAGTCTTGTCCATGACTCTATGAAATCATCTATCACATATAAGCATACAAGTCACATCAGAGTTAAAGTTACTGTATGCGAACGTACCTTCCTTCCACGTAAATAGTAATATGTCCGTCCTTCGAATCTGACCCCGAACTCCTAGGATATCCTAACATATTACCATATCACTTAGAATAATATCCTAAGGGTTATTTTTGCCACTATTGACCTTTTTTACCCATGGTGGATTCATTATTCCAATTTTACCCTTACATTTCATAAAAACGTATTGCTGTATTTTCTGGGCAGATTTTTCAGAAACTTTGGAAAATCATAATTAATTCTACAAAAATCGAAATGAGATTCCGTAAAATTCCCCATGACCATTGACACGTCTAATTTCAATGAAAAATAACGGAATCAACTCGAAATATATGAGTCATTCCCAATTTTTCTGTTTTCAAACGTTGTTCCAATTTATCTTCCAAAACGTGACCCAAATTCAAGAATTATTTTCTCTTTGTACAGAACTCAAAACGTTGCAAAATTTATATCAATGGAAAGCCATACATGTCTACTGTACCCCTTTAATGTTTCATAATTTTAGGACGTCATTTAATATATACAGTAATTCCTACAATATGACAGACTCCATAAACACTGAAATCTGGGAATTTTCTCAACTTTTGCAAATTTGATCTTTTGAATACAAGAATCATTTTATACCTTGTTCTTTGCGTTTTAAACACTATAGTAACCTTAATAACATGTAAATAAAATTATTTTACAAATTCATAGATTAAACTAAAATTCTACCAACATCTAAAATCTAGAGCTCAAGAACTTACCTCTTGAAGTTCTTACTCCTTCACCTTGCTCCTCAACTTTCACCACTCTCACTCTCACTCTTACTACTCAATACTCAGCTGCTTGGAGCTGATTGTGTGAAGAATGAAGAGAAAACATTCTCTATTTATAGGCAAATGCTAGCTCAAAGTGGAACATAAAATAATAAGGAAGTGCCCGTCTACGTAGGCTGCTGAATGTGTTTTCCAATTAAGAAATGGGTTGGCCTAATTTGTGCACCATGAAGAAATAAATAAAATATGGAAGGTCCCATATAGTGGAGGAATAAAGTCACGCACATCTGCATATCATGAAGGAATGTGATAATTGAACCATCCTTGCATTATTCTAATCTCATCTTGTCTCGCCAACTAAGAATGGATTAATGGCAATATTGCTTTCACTTATGCTAGCTAATTAATAAAGAAAAGAGTAGTGGAGCGTATGCACTTATGAAAATGAAAGGGAGGTGGAATATAATAGTGTTGCATTATATGTTTGTGAGTTTATGTCCTAATAAAAATAAGGTAATGGTCAAAGCATATTCTTGAGTGGGTTTGGAACATAATGATATCCAATATGATCCATTTTCATGACTAATTGCAAGTAAAAGAGGTACATTTCAACCACATTGTTATTCACACTAGCGGCACACAATTTACACACATATATTTACCTCTATATTAATTAAAATAACAAAGGTAATGTAAAATAATATAATATAATAACTTAATAACATATATCCATTATTACGTTATATTGTAACATCTGTGATTCTTTCAACATACATGGGACCTTATGTCTTTCTCATGCACTAAATAATATGAAGTAGTGGAGAGTGGGGTTTAAGATGTATGACTATCAATGTGGGTGGCTGAGTTGTCCCATAAATAATGTCTAATTGAATATACCATGGAATAAGGGAGTTGTATGCGTCTTTTCAAAATCATTGTATATGTGTTTTTATTCTATAACCTACCACCTTAATCATTTCCATATTCCATATGCGCTGGACCTTTGTGTTCCAATAAGAATAAAAATAATACATTAAATATTGTCCAGCTGAAAGTTCAAGACGAATGAAAAAGTAGATCTATATAATGGTGTAGTTTTCCAATAATAATAGTGGAGAAGCAAAGTGTACTAATTCACGTATTTTATTTTCCACTACCTTAATCATTCAACAATGAGCTCTTCTAAATTGAATGATTGCCACTAAAATCGAAATAGTGGGATATTCATATAAATAGTGGCTGATTGGGGTATTAATGATTGCCACTAAAATCACACTTTGAAAAATAGTGGAGTATTTGTTTAATACCACCATTAATAAATTGAGTGGTTTTTGAAAAACTTTTACTACCGATCATATCTTTGGGGTATTTTTATAGCGCCACCAATTTAATCAAATATTCTTAAAACATTTGGCAGGACCCAGCAAACCGTGTACATCTACAATAGCTTTTGGCCTCCTAGATCCATACTGATTTTACTACAACACAGTTGAAAACTCACTTTCAAACTCTCTTTTATAAGACAACATCATTTCAAAAGGTAATGGTCACTTTTGAAAACATTTAATTCGAAAACTCAGTTTCAAAAATTCATACGTTTGAAAAATCAATTAAGAAATTTTAAAATATAGCAGGTGCATTGGCAAGTTTAAAAATTCAATTTTTTTTAAACCCTACTCAGGGACCAGACAATTATTCTTAGAAGGTCATATAACACTGGAGCACCTCCTAGTGATATACTAGATTACGTAAACCTTTTTCTCAAGGGAACCTATTAAATGTGAGACTCATTAAAATGTACTTACTTTGAGAACCAATACACTGGTAGCTTTACTTTATGGTTCGTTGTCACGGCGGCTACACCTTACGGCTTGTCATCACGGTGGCTCGCTTTAAGTGCAAACGCATCCTCAACCTTTGGATAACTTTTACACCTTTCCAAGCAACTACATTGTGCTATGTATTGTTGTGATAATCTTACACTTTCTTACAATCCTTTAGAGGTGTATGTGCTTATGTATTCTCTTGTAATGTCATGAACATCCTTTGATTACAAACCATACATATATTGCTATACTTTTCAATATGAGGCTAAAATTAACCCTTTTTCATGTGGTTGTTGCCATGTTCTACGAAATTATTCATACCAATGGTCTTGAAGTTCATGGAAGGATTGGCATGGGTACATTGGACCTCAAATGTATTTTTGACTAAAAGTCGGTAATGTCATGAAAGGAACTTTTCCGGGATCGACCTCATTTTTGACTAAAAGTCAGGGAAGGAACCGGGATCAGAGATGGCACCAGTAAATGGAACCGTGAGAAGGCACCGATGGACAGAGCCGAAAAGGTGCACTGATGGATGGAGCCGAGAAGAGGCACCGGACAAAGCAAATGCCGGAAGAGCGTCATCAGAGCATTCATTCTGACACGAATATGATAAGGTGATCTCAAACAGTTTGGTGCCGAAGGCAGAGCAGTCTATGTGGATCAGTCAATAAGTCGCCGTGAACTCGGTGAGACTTCCACGATAGACACCTACCTAGCCAAATTGTTTGATTAACTGAGTTAGGTTCATTGCCCCAAGTTTAGCTACGGCTTGGTTGAAAATTGTATAGTTACCATAAAGATTTGTAATTATATAAAGCTCTGTACTAATGTATCATATGAATATTCCTTCAGGAAATTTTTAATATATCAGCTTATGTCGGGACATCAGCATATGTCTGGGCATTTTATATAAGATACTCATTGTCCAAAGATTAGTGCATGCTCTCCGTTTCCGCATTACTCTAAGTTGTAGCACCTCAAACTCTATATATTTTCTTAAAACTAAGTGTCAGTCGACACGATTTCAAGTATGGAATTTGGGGTGTTACACTTTTGGTATCAGAGCTAGTTTCGAAGCATGGTTTGGACATCTAGGATATGAGTACTGAGATGATACTGGTATTGTGATACAGAAACGATGTATATCCTAAGGAAAAGGGTTGGGTTTTGTTAAGTTAAGACCCTGATACATAGTAGGTGGCACAGAATATGGGTTCTGTTGCTAAACTCTAGGACTTTTGATATGGAAATCGGAGTCTGAATTAAATCCCCGCCTAGTGTTTCAGGAATTTAAGATGGAAGTTGTACTAAGAAGACGGTATTGCTTAGGTTTTCCAGTAGACAATAACCTACTGTTCAGGTTTCCCTGTAGAAACAGTAACCTATTGATTAAATTTCCCTATGGAAATAGTAACTTACTAAGTTACCCTGAGGGGACAATCCCTTCCTAGTAGAGGCTGGACACCATGCGTGCAATGGAGCGTAGTTCCGAGGACAGAGGTCTTTGACTGAGTCCTTGATGATGGTGGTCCGTTATGCAGGACCGTACAAGTAGTGGAGTAGGTGTCTGCAGAACGTGGGAGGCGCATAATGGCTGATGGATGGATGCATTTGCATGGGAGTGAAACCCTAGGTAATCCTTATAAATAGGAGATTACCCACCAGGTGCACGCTAGACAACTCTCTATTCCATTTTTTATCATTCAGTCACACTGTGCACACACCCCACTCTCTGGCGAACCTCCACCCCTGTGTAGCACTGTGGTCTGAGTTCACTCGTTCATATCTCCTAAATAGATATCACCGAGTTGAAGCCTTCTTGCTGGTACTTAACCCTTAGGCATCCTTGAGAAGCTGTTGATCCAACATTAACAATCCCTAGCTCATCGAAGCTAGACATCTGTGTTCTATAGCAGAACATTGGCGCCGACCGTGGGGATCCATAAACTTTGATTCCCAGACCACACAAAACCACTAACGACCACTGAGGATGGCCACAAGTACTAGAAGCCGTAGTCAGGCACTTCGGCAGGGCCAGTTACCGGAGGAACCTCAGCAGCGTTCACATCAGGAGCACATAGTTCAGTATTCTGACTCAGTTGTTCTGAATCCCAACCATATCACCGTGGTGACTGAGGGTGAAACTGAGGATACCGCGCACTCTCCTCACCCGAGTTTAGTTGCTCAGCAAAGGCAGCAGTGGGTTCAGCGTCTGAACCTTCCTCCCCCTACGCGTGAGTTCCAAATGGAGCACCCCGATACTAGAATGTTGCATAAGACGATTGACTCATTGATCCAACAAATGGAGAATATGGAAACTCGTCAACGACTTCAAAGAGAGGAAGATATTCGACTTATCCAGGAAAACTTGGACCTGCGAAATGCCGTTTGGCGGCAAGAAGAGCAGAAACGGATACGGCAAGCTTGGGAAGAGCACGTAGGGCAAAAGGGGAAGCAGGTGGAAACTGCAAGGTGGGATGGTGCCGGTACAAGTCGGGTCATGACCTCGACGTCAGTACACACTAACGAAGAAGAGCCTAGCGAGAACCATGAGGAGGAAAATCTAGTCGGTAATGACCGAGAAAAGATAACTGAGGAGGAGAGCCGAGAAATTTTGCTGCTAAAGGAGCGTATAAGGATATTGGAGAATCCTACCCAACCTTCTACACGGGATACTGGTAAGCCCAGCCGGGCTAGCGATATGACGGCTACCGGCATAAACGTGGACACTCACCGACTTGCTGGAGCCAACCTGTCTCGGGCAAAAGGAAAGCAGTCGATTGAGAACTCGGATTTGAATAAGCACGAGGCAACACCCCCCGTCATTTAGCATGCCCAAGACGGTTGCGGAAGGGCATTGTGGAGACAGCATGTTGAACCAGTTCTCCAAGGAGATTATGGCGGCCACTTACCCTAAGGGTCTAGATTCTCGGGAGCTGTCGAAGTACAACGGTAGCCAAGACCCGCTGGTTCATCTCAACAATTTCAAAATGGAGATCGGGGTGAAAGGGATCGTAGGGCACGTGATTCCCCGACTATTCGCAAGAACCCTTCAAGGGGCTGCTCAGACTTGGTTTCACTCTTTGCCACTGCATTCCATCCACAACATGAAAACCATGGAGCACAAGTTCTTGCTCAACTTCGCAACGAGCAGAAAGCAGCCGAAGACCGAGTTCTAGTTGGATTAGGTCAAGCAATTGTCTAATAAAACCTTACAAAAGTATTTGGATCGTTTCAAAGACACTGCTCTCCAAGTTCCCGACCTAAAGGAAGATGTGCATTTGCACTGCATAATAGCCGGCCTCAATAGCACGTCTCGGCTAAAGAAGTCGGTGATGAAGAATCGGCCTCAAACTTTGGCCGACTTTAGAGATCGGTCAAAGACTTACTTAGAGCATGAACAGATGGAAATGCTGAGCCAAGTACCAAGGGTAAGGGGTAAGAGTCCACCTCCCAAGGCCAAAGAGCAATATACCGGTCGCAAACCGGAATCCCGCGGATGTGGTGGAGAGGTTAAGCCAAAAGGAGGTAAACCAGAAGGAAGATTCGACAGGTATACTCCCCTGAAGGTATCCCAGGAGTAGATTTGGAAAGAGGTGTCGGCAACCGAAATGAAAAAGTTGCTGGGAGTTTCATGATCAGCACGGTCATACCACAAAAAGTTGCTGGGACCTGAGGGATGCCGTGGAAAAGTTAGTACGCGAGGGAAAGCTCCGTAGATTCGTCATTTAGACGCAGGGGCATCAGAATAATAAGCACCAAGGGGGAGGAGCAAGAGTCCATCCCTGGAGAAGAAAAGGCGTGAGCAAAGAAAGAAAGCAAACAAATAGTGATGACGAGTTCCGGACTCCAAATACAATTGCAATGTGATTAGCGGAGGCTTTGGGGGCGGGGGAGACTCAGTAAGTCAGCGGAAGAAATATTTGAGGGAGGTCCTCTCAATCAAAAAGTATGCCGCAAAACCCGAGCCCCCGGTCCTAAGTTTCACTAGAAAGAACTTAGAAGATGTGTCGCCAGGTCACCATGACGGGTTGGTCATCACGGGAACTGTGGTCAACTGCTGTGTGAAGAAAATTTTTGTCGATCATGGGAGTGTTGTGGACATTATCATGTGGGATGCATTCAAACGAATGCGGTTTGACCCAGAAGATTTGAAGCCATGTAGAACGACCCTGAACGGGTTCAATGGCCAGGATACATGCCCTAAGGGGTACATCGAGTTGAAGCTGACTTTGGGAACAAAGGATGCGTTTAAGTCTAAGCGTGTCAAGTTCATAGTAGCCGACTTTCCTTCCCCGTATAATATCCTCTTGGGACGGCCTACGATTCACAACTGGGATATGCTGGTATCCATAAAGCACCAACAGCTGAAATTGGTCAATAGAAGGAACCAAATCGTAACGGTCAAAAGCGACCAGAAAGATTCCCGGCAATGTTACTTTGACACGGTCAAAGTCAGTAAGGCTGACCCAGCATCTCAGAAAGGAAGGAGCAAGGCGCCCAAGGAAGAGGAAAAGGGAAAGTCGGTCAACCTCGTCGAATTGGATTTGCGTGAGGAGGAGAAGATGCAGAAAACGGAGCCAGACGGTGAGCTAGAGGACCTCGTTCTGGGAACCGAGCCTGGTCAAGTCACTAAGATATGTAGGATGCTGGACCCCGAGCTTCGGGCAGAACTTGCGGAGTGCTTGCAAAGTAACAAAGACGTTTTCACCTGGCGACCGTCCGAGATCCCTGGGGTGGACCCTGGTGTATGTTGTCACAAGCTGGCCATTTGTCCGGGATCAACCCCTGTATCTCAAAAGAAGCGAAAACTCGGCGAGGACAGGCGAAAGGCCTTAGCAGCACACGTTGAAGAATTACTGGAAGTCGGCTTTGTGCGCGAGGTACAATATACAACCTGGCTATCAAATGTCGTGATGGTGAAAAAACCTAACGGGAAATGGCGGGTATGTGTCGAATACAAGGACCTAAACAAGGTGTGCCCCAAGGACTCCTTTCTCATGCCGAATATAGACCAACTGGTTGATAACTCGTCCGGATTCAAGTTACTCTCTTTCATGGACGCATACTCAGGTTATAATCAGATCGCTATACATCCAGAGGATCAAGAGAAAACCACGTTCATTACGGAGAAGGCCAACTACTGCTATAATGTCATGCCTTTCGGGTTGAAGAATGCGGGGACCACATATTAGAGAACGATGAATCGAGTGTTTGAAGACCAGTTGGGAAAGAATGTGGAGGTCTGTATAGATGACAAGATTTTCAAATCTATATCAGTGGAAAGCCACGTACAAGACTTGCAGCAAACGTTTGACAAATTAAGAGAATACCGGATCCGTCTTAACCTGGCCAAGTGTGCTTTTGGTGTTCCAGCATGAAAGTTTTTAGGCTTTTTGCTTACACACAAAGGCATCGAGGTTAATCCGGATAAGTGCCAAGCTGTTTAGACATGCAAGCGCTGAGAAACAAGAAAGAAGTCCAATAGCTGACAGGAAGACTGGCGGTACTAACCCGGTTTTTACCGAGATCTGCAGAAAACTCCCTCCATTTCTTCAAACTCTTGAAAAAGGAAACCTCGGGAGAGTAGAATACAAATTGTGAAGCGGCTTTTGCAAAGGTCAAGCAATGCCTATCGACCCCGCTAGTCTTAACCAGGCCTGAACCAGGGAAGATCTGATCTTGTATTTAGCTGTGGGAAATGAGGCAGTCAGTGCGGCTTTGGTTAGAGAAGGGAAGGAAGGCCAAACGCCGGTGTATTTTGTAAGTCGAGCCCTGCAGGGCTCCGAGCTAAAATACCAGAAATTGGAAAAGATGGCTTTCGCCTTGCTTGTAGCAGCAAGACAACTACGCCCATACTTCCAAAGCCATACAGTCGTAGTGTGCACCAGTCAGCCGATATGTCAGATCCTCCACAAGCCGGATTTGGTTGGCAGGATGGTTAGTTGGGCTATCGAATTATCTGAATTTGACATTGTGTATGAAGCCTGGCATGCAATCAAGTCGCAAGCACTGCAGGCGGACTTCGTGATGGGATTAACATCGGTGGAAGACCGGAGCGACGAAGCTGGTAACACTTGGAAGTTGTTCGTTGATGGGTCATCCAACGTAAGGGGGAGTGGAGCTGGTATCATCATTGAAAGCCCAGAAGGAGTTTCTTTGGAACATTCCCTCCGTTTCAATTTCTCCACCTCAAACAACCAGGCCGAGTATGAGGCTCTAATTGCAGGGTTACTGCAAGCCAAAGAGAACGGGGCTAGAAAAGTTCATGTGTCTACTGACTCCTAGCTAGTCACATCGCAGATAGAAGGCGCATACCAGGCAAAAGGTCCTTTAATGATTAAGTACCTGAGGAAGGTTAAACAACTCATGGCCGAGTTTGACAAGGTAACCGTGGTGCACATCCCATGAGGAGACAATGTAAGGGCTGACATTTTGTCAAAATTGGCAAGCACCAAAAGCCCCGGGAATCACCATACGATTGTCCATCAAAATCTCTCAGAACCCAGCTGTGTGATGGTAATTTCAGAAGCAAGTGACTGGAGGAAGCCGATTGCCGACTATCTGGAGAGAGGAATCCTCCCGGCAGACACAGCGGATGTAAAGAAGATGGTAAGGACGGCGGCTTCCTATGCTATGATAGAGGACGAGTTGTATCGTAAGGGTTTCCACTCTCCACTGATGAAATGCCTTGATGCAACCAAAGCTGAGTACGTGTTGTCAGAAATCCATGAAAGGATTAATGGGCATCACATGGGGGCCAAAGCGCTAGCACGGAAAGCTGTACGGGCCGAATACTATTGGCCCACAATGGCAGCAGATGCTAAAGAGCATGTACGAAGATGTGATAGCTGTAAAAAACACGCTCACATCCTGCGAATTCCCCCATCTCAGTTAACACCTATCTCGGCTCCATGGCCTTTCTATAAGTGGGGCATGGATTTGTTAGGATCATTCAAGATGGCTCCCGGACAATTTCGATGGCTCATAGTGGCCGTGGACTATTTCACAAAATGGATAGAGGCAGAGCCATTAGCGAAAATTACTTCAGCTAGGGTGCAGAAATTTCTTCATCGGAGTATCATATCTCGTTTCGGGATCCCGGCTGAAATCGTGACCGACAACGGAACCCAGTTCATTGATAAGGGTTTCCAAGAGATGATCGCCAATTTTCACATAGAACAACACTTTGCTTCGGTCGAACATCCGCAATTCAACGGACAAGCCGAGGCAGCCAACAAGGTCATCGTGGAGGGGTTGAAAAAGAGGATGGAAGAAGTTGAATCAAATTGGGTAGAACAATTGTATTCGGTCTTATGGGGACATCAGACTACTATCCAATTAGCAACACACAAGACCCCGTTCAGACTGACTTATGGCTGCGAGGCAATGATCCTGGTCGAGATAGGGGAACCCTCATGGAGGAGAATCAAGGCTCTACATGAGGAAGGCGAGAATAGTCTGGCAATTGCAATGGAGTTGGACCTAATTGATGAGGTCAGGGTGACGGCCCATTGCCGAGAGTTGGCTGCTTAGAAACTAATTGCCAACCGATATAACAAGAGAGTCAGACCCTGAATGTTCGACAAGGGAGATCTCATCCTACGGCGAGCCGACATAAGTAATAAGAATGCCAGCCAGGGAAAATTAGCCGCAAATTGGGAAGGCTCATATCGGGTAACAGAAAACCTTGGTAAGGGTGCCTACAAACTGGAGACATTGAAGAAAAAAGCTGTAAAGCGGACATGGAACGCGGACAAGCTTAAGGTGTACTACAGTTGAAGAACCAAGTTCCGCCAGGACATTGCAGGGGGTTGAGTTATGTAAAGTTTTTATTTCGGGTAATTCCCATGGGAAGATATGTACCAATGGTATTAATACCTTCTTTATTAAAGCTAATGAATCTTGGGTCCAGGGACCTATTTTCAGGAAACTCAAATCCATACCACTGCTATCATTAAACATGTAGGAAAATGCGGTATTTGAAACCCATTTCCAAAAATCATGTCCAAATTAAGCATGTAGGAACCTGAGGTATTTAAACACGTTCCCAAAATCATGCCCAAAATAAAACATGTAGGAAAATGAGGTATTCGAAACCCATTTCCAACAATCATGTCCAAAGTAAACATGTAGGAAAATGAGGTATTCGAAACCCATTTCCAAAAATCATGTCCAAATTAAGCATGTAGGAACCTGAGGTATTTAAACCCATTCCCAAAATCATGCCCAAAATAAAACATGTGGGAAAATGAGGTATTCGAAACCCATTTCCAAAAATCATGTCCAAATTAGTATGTAGGAACCTGAGGTATTTAAACCCGTTCCCAAAATCATGCCCAAAATAAAACATGTATGAGCCCTGAGGTAAATAAACCCGTGCTTCAAAAAACATGTTC
This sequence comes from Acacia melanoxylon, assembly GCA_019022615.1. NCBI lineage: Eukaryota > Viridiplantae > Streptophyta > Magnoliopsida > Fabales > Fabaceae > Acacia > Acacia melanoxylon. The sequence continues at coordinate 3,468,506 of JAFJYJ010000010.1, forward strand.
TCATTAAACGTGTATGGATTCATGGTTGACGAACCAGTTTTCTGAGAACACGTCCGGGAAAGACATGCATGGTAAAGAAAACAGTTTTCTAAAACCATGCCTACATTAAAACATGTAGGAGTCCGTGGTAAATAAACCCATCTCCAAAAATCATGTTCACAATAAGCATGAATGAATCCATGGTGATCACACCGGTTTTCGAAATTCACGCGAAAGTTACGGCACGTATGAATCCATGGTAAAGAAACCAGTTTTCGTAAATCGTGACCGAGATAAAAACATGTAGAAATCTGTGGTAAATAAACCTGATTTCAAATATCATGTCCGAGGTAAAATGTGTATAAATTCTACGCATGAATGAATCCATGGTGTCGGCACCAGTTTTCAAAATTAATGCAAAGGTTAAATCACGTATGAACCTGAAAAGCATGAAATGTGTGCAAACTTGATTATGCAATGCAAAGAGCTAACCGGCGTAGCAAAACATGAAATATACTAAAACTAAGCAGTTATATTTGGCAAAGAGTCATTTAATTGTACAGGAATTTCAAGTCGGGACGCAACCACGGCAGCAAAAAGTAAGGCCTAAAAAAGAAAGGACCTTGAAACAAAAATTCATTCATAAACTTGGGCACGAGCCTAGGAGGAAGAGGGTGGAGCTTGTTCTTCTTCTTCTTCATCTTCATACACACTGGGAGGAATCCGTTTGCCTTTCTTGCCAACATAGGCCAAGTGGCTCAACCCGGACGTGTTGAGAGTCATATCTGGGTTAAGAGCACAAATCTGCTCCACATCATTATTGAAGGACTCAATGGCCGCATCGGCATACTCCTGCATGAGCTCATCTTCTCTTGTTGTCAGCAAAGCTTTGTAATGGTCTATGTCGGACTGCGCTTTCTCGACGGCCATCGTGTCGTGAGAATGAAGATCCTCCAGACGATGGATAGCTCGGCCCTGGCTAATTCCTGCAATGTCCCTTCTTTAGCCTTGGAGGAATGTAACTCCTCTTGCTGTCTGTCTCTCTCGGCCTGTAAGGACTGAAAATCCTCCTTCAGTTTGGCATGTACCGCCGTTAGGGCCTACAGTTCATCCCGAGCACGATCCCTATCTTCAGTGATTTTAGTCACCTCGGCATTTTACTTCAAAGTTGAATTCTCCTTCTTCAGTTGAAATAGCTGAGCGTTGGCTAGAGCATATTCCACTTTAAGGATACCATAAGGCCGGAGCAGAGAAATGGCTCTGTAGGCATGCAACTCCATCTAAAAAATCTTCCTCTTGGCAGCTTCAGTCAGTCCTGTGGCATCATGAAAATGGGCAAGGGGCGTGTGATGTCTAGTACTTCGTGTGTTAGCCCCTGCTCCCAAAGGGCGCCTTCAGGAAGAACGTTTACACTGATGTGTCCCACCGACGAAGGTGAGGCCGAGGTTGTTGGCATGGGAGGAGATTCGGAAGGAGCAGCCGAGTCGTCTATGGATGGCACAACGGGGGGATCCACGTTCGGAGATGCTTGCTCCACCATGGCTTATTTGCCATTGGATTTTTTGGAGGCAACATCTTTTTTCCCTGAAGGATTTTTGGGCGAGAGCGCTTCCGGGAGGCCACCTCTTTGGAAGGACCTTGGGGGTCCGCGGAGATGACAGGTCCACCCAAGGCCGGGGCGTCTGGAGTCACCTCGGCATTCCCAGAGCGTGCTCCAAATACATTCATAAACTTTGGCTTCCTCATGGCTTGAGCTGTGAAAATAACACAAGAAGGTCAATATAATTGCCGGCAGAATAGATCAGCAAAAAGAAAATATTGTACGATGTCAGTTAATGCTTATGCGCTTAATTTTATACTCGTCGAAGAACGCCGCCTAATTAAAGGGGTGGAAATATAAGTAGCTGGATCCATAGGATCCTTCAAAGAACTGGCAAGTTTCACGAGTTTCACTTGGGCCCATTCCTCGGCATCAGAAAAGCTTATAGGTTGAGGAATATAATCTTGAGGCTTAAGAGTGTGATGACGAGTGGACCAGTATAAAGGAAATCTTTCCTCGGTTTCCCCAGTTTCGGTCCTCTGCACAAACCAAGGAGCTTGACCGGGGTCCGCTACAACTTTAACAAAGGCAGCTTTGAAGTTCTTCCATGACTCCATGAAAGGTTTGAAGAGCCTGCGGTAGCGAATGCTTCAAAGTGTCGTCCAACCGAACCACTTCGTGTTACCTCTCGCAAGAACACTTGTTTATAAGGGAGAGAAAAAAGACATAAAAACAGGAACGGTACAAGCAAGGGTTTTTTCCTCACAGAAACTCTCAAAGGCAACGGCAAATGCCCAGCCATTGGGATGAAGTTGTGAGGGGGCAAGATGCAAATGGTTCAGAAGTTGGATTTGAAAGTCGGTAAAGGGAAATCTCACACCAAGAAGGGTGATAACATCTCGGTAGAGGAAAAAGAAATGAGGATCACTATTGTTTTGACGACAGGTGGCCACGGATTCACCCTCCAGGGGCAGTCGGATAGTATAACCCTCTCCATCCCCGATCCCTAATTGCGGTAGATCACGTGCGGTCAGGGTATTTTTGATCCGAGTAACGCAAATGTTAACAGCAGGGTTTAACCCGGTTGGGACTTGGGAGGAGGCAGACGCATTGGACTCGTCAGTCGTAGACTGGACGGGTTGATGTGATGATGAAGCCATCTATACCTAAAAATCAAATAAGGAGGTAAAGATCAGAGAATGATATATACGTGGGGCAATAGAACTATCTCGGTGAAAGCCTAAAGATGCCTGATCGAGAGGAGTAAAGCCAGAAAAAACCGGGGTATCTGGAGGAATAAGATTACATCGGCATCTATCTAACAACAAGTCGGCATCCCTGTCGCGTCCTTGCTGAGCTAAGCCAATGCTTTTGTAACAGCACTCGTCGCATGGTGTCGGACCCCGGGTTGACAGTCCTGGGGTAGGAAGGTTTTCCTTCAAACTCGGGTTTGAAGTTTCTGAATAAGATGGTGTAGGAGAGATAGATAACCCGCGAGAAGAAACCAAAAAAGATTCAACGCCTTCCTTATGTCTGCCTCTGCGTATATGGGAATGGTGGGATTTGGTCTTTCTAGTTTTGCTTTTGGTGGAGAATAATTCCCAAAATGAGAGTGTCGTGGACCCAGGAAGGTCATTGAGGCGAGGCTCTGGTTGATTGGGGGCAAAGCGTCTTTGGGTTTAAAAGTATACGGTAAAGTACGGGCCATTCGGGACACCTAGAAAAGGTAGCAGATGCTAAGAACCCACCCAGAAAACCCAGAAACTCATCAAGTACCCAGAAATGCATTCGGAGAGCCCAGAAGTGCGCTCAAAATATTTGAACACTCATAAAATGCCACCCCAAAAATTACCAAAGCAGTTCGTACCAATCATCAGAATCATGCAAGTATAAGCAAATAAGAGAGCAGTGGCATTACCTGTCGAAATATGAAGATTTGCAAAAGGGCCACTGGAGTAGAAAATCACTTCGAAAAGGAGGCGTATTTTCTGAGAGTAAGGAAAGGCGTGAGTGTGAAGGGAAATATATAGACGTTGCGGATTTGAAAGGTCAGGGGTCGCGATGTAATTATTAAAACCTGGAAGGACGCTGACGCCTCAAATGAAATGACGTATGCATTTAATGCGCGCAAAAACCAAAGGTGGCAGTAGTGACCAACCCACAAGGGGACGGTTGAGCACCAGAGGCGTGTCAGGACACGTGGCTAACAGTTCTAGCCTTTTCGAAAATCATTTGAAATTCAATTCAGTCCGGATTGAAGGGCGTTTTGCTAAATTCAATCCGTTCTGGAAGGCGGTTAATTTTAATTCAGCCCAGATTGGAGGGCGTTTTGCTCAAATTCAATCCATTCTGGAGGGTGGTTAATTTTAATTCAGCCCGGATTGGAGGGCGTTTTGCTCAAATTCAATCCGTTCTGGAGGGCGGTTAATTTTAATTCAACCCGGATTGGAGGGCGTTTTGCTCAAATTCAATCCGTTCTGGAGGGCGGTTAATTTTAATTCAGCCCGGATTGGAGGGCGTTTTGCTCAAATTCAATCCGTACTGGAGGGCGGTTTGCTCAAAACAACCCGGATTGGAGGTTGATTTCCTTTTAGCGCTAGTTCTGACTGGACGGTGTTTTCATAAAAGATACATCCGTGGTTCAAAGACAACGAATTAGCGAGATGCAGAATGAAAAAAGGAGAAACCAGCAATAGACAAAAATTATTTTCCATTAGTAAATGAATCGTTTACATAACATTCTTACAGGAAAATAAACTGAGTTCTTGACTCTAATAGGGAGATACAAAGTCAAAATACAACCGAATCCGGTTTGACTACTTCCTAATGGGATCTTCTCAAGTTGTCACAGAGGCGGGACACCCGAAATCCTCAGTTGAGGTCCGCGAGTTCGTATGAACTCTTCTGCATATTCGGTGTATATCCTTATCAGCCGCAATGAATCCGTCGGGTTCAACTGATTTCATGTCAGGGGACCACCGTGGTGTGAAGATCCCTGAGTCAAGGATCGTCAAAACAAAGATCTCCACCAGTAGCCAACGGAACTTGATTGACATCCCAGATGGAATATTTTGCCAGGCAGATGAAGATTGGCAAATATATCTGGACTCCTAGATGCCCGTTGGGGGATGTGGATGAAGACTGGAAAATATATTTGAAGGTTGCCGCTGGCGAAGACTACTCGCGACGTTCTGATCGATGTTTGTTTTTCTTCCTTACTTTTCTCCCGCTCATCTGTAAAAACTTTAAAGGGAAAAACGAAGGACCAGAGCCTGACTTCCCTGGCATCCACGATTCTGCTTGTCTGGAATGGCACTCCATTGGTAAAACTAAACAGAAAGACACAAGGATTAGAAGTTTGAAAAATGTGGAATGGGGCAAATAGGGTGGAGAAACAAGAGCTTATATAGGCATTTGGACATTGGGAACGTCAGGGGTAATTAATGCCTTTTTAATTCTGATGTTTGAAATGCCAAGGGCAATCAATACATTCTCAGTGAAAGAATGTAACCATCAGAAGTTATCAATTCCCTTTTTATCGGAAAGTGCAAGTGCCAGCGACAATAAATGCTTTCCAAGTGGGAAAGTGCAATGATGGCTAGATCGGGAAGAGGCGCGAGCATTAAATATGCACGCAAATCAAGAAGGATTGTTACGAAAAGGCGGCGATTCCATATCCCTAGGTGGATAGGATCACGCCTGCGGATATTTCCAACCCTTTATGACAACCAATATTGGGGGCAACACGTGGGAGAAACTCGCAATCCGGTTAAGGCCAAGTTACAGAAATAACAAAGTCAATCTCGGTTATCATAAAAACAAAGAGACAGCTGCGGAAAAGCCAACCCGTCATTCAGAAAATGAAGAGAGTTGGCAAGATGGCAGGAGCTTATAAGTTGGTTATGACCAAATTCACAATGACGATTTTTAACCAAAGATCACCCGTCAGAACAAGTTTCGGTTGTTATAAAGGTTGAAAAGATGCTTGAAATCAGGCCCGTCATTTATGATAGAGAGTGATAAAGCAAGGCGAGCAAGGAAATAATCCCGGAGGATTCTTTTAAAACTTGAACTTGGATAAACGAGGACCGAGTTAGTTAATACTCTAATCTCGGCACGTCAGAAACCTAAAATACCGAGCTTGGGGGCAACTGTTATGGACTCATATATTGGGTCAGTCAGTTATTCGACCCAACAAGAGGGCTTGCAGTAAAACACCCATTTAGCCAGGTAAATGGTTCACCACTACTCCATCGTGTCTGTTATGCAGGACCGTACAGGTAGTGGATCAGTTGTCTGCAAAACGTGGGAGGCACATAATGGCTGATGGATGGATGCATTTGCATGGAAGTGAAACCCTAGGTAATCCCTATAAATAGGAGATTGCCCACCAGGTGCACGCTAGACAACTCTCTATTCCATTGTTTATCATTCAGTCACATTGTGCACACACCCCACTCTCTGGCAAACCGCCACCCCTGTGTAGCACTGTGGTCTGAGTTCACTCGTTGATATCTCCTCCATAGATCGATATCACCGAGTTGAAGCCTTCTTGCTGGTGCTTAACCCTTAGGCATCCTTGAGAAGCTGTTGATCCAACATTAACAATCCCTAGCTCATCGAAGCTAGACATCTGTGTTCTATAGCAGAACAGATTCCAAATATAAAAGATAGATAGTATGTTTACTTTGGTGTTGAATATAAGATATCAATCCATTTTACCTCTCAAATTTATGTTTTTTTTCTATAAAGTATTCCTTTTTATTGCACGGTATAGGGGGTTTCCATCCCGAGATGTGCTCTATATACAAGCATCTTCCACTAATGAAAAGTATTTAGGCCTCGATACCTTAGAAACCAAAGAGCCATTCCTACTGATAACAAACTCCAAACTGAACAATAATGACTGCCTAATTCTTTTCACAGGAAAAAAAAAAGAAAAAGAAAAAGAAAAAGAAAACAAGACGACTGCCTAATCTGGCAAAATATTTTTAAGCCTATTGCACTTTAATTTGGCAGTTATTTTGTACTCCTCAGGTTCTAAATATAAAACATTTTAAATTAAATTAAATTAATTAAGTTAGTTAAGTTCGTTACTATAACATGTATTTTCTAAAACACCTTAGTCATTTTTCTTAATTCACTCATTCCTTCTCTTCCTTGATTGTTATTGAGGGAGCATCAGTAAGCGTAAATTAGGAAAGATTGACAAATATGAAAACTTTATCTTATATTTAAGATCAATATCAACTCCTCAAATATGTCTTACATTAAGGATCGGTAGAGGGAGTATATCACATTGCGTAGGCTTTTGGGCCTCATATGACCCAAGGTATGAACAGCAATAGTTTTTGTCACTAACATGAGTTTTATTCATAGATCTAGGATGCCTTCTTGATCCATAGATACGCTTGACCATTTAGTATATGTATTTCCATCTGGAAGAATCTGCCAATAAATCCATCTAATCCAATCTGAGTTGCTGATGAGTCACCAATTAGTCACTTGTTGACTAAGAACTTCTCTTATGACTACTACAAAAATGCTCTACTGCCATTTATTAGTTATCCTGCCCTGTAACCCAATTACCATTCAAATCATTTTAACTTGAACATAAAATTGAATTTAGCGTTCTAAGCCCAAGGAGTTTCTTCACACCCCAACCAAAACTTGAACATATTTTTCAATTCTTTTATCCGAAATCCATGATCCCCTTCTAACCTGGCTTTGAACATTCTTTGACTTGAGTTCAAGAATTAATATATTATTTGTTATCCGTGCACTTTTGTTTTACTCCAAAATTAATATTTCTTCTTGAGTAAAATATTCTAACTACCCTTTTGTTTTGCTTGAATTATATAGACCTTCTGTCTATTTTGAAATCATACATTTTAGTCCAAATGTTTAACACTGTTAAAGAATGTTTTTTTAAAAAATTCTTGAAGAATATTCTATAATTAAAAATAATATTAGAATAAATCATGTTTACTAATTCACTGCTCATTAATTATACCAAATCCCTAATTTATCTTTTTTAATTAACATTTATTAATGAACCATTTAATAATTTTACTAATCTCATGAAAAAATAATTTTACTAAATTTAGATAATGAGGGCCTAGCAGCAACTGCTCTTTCTGCAACAACATCAAAACATGATGTTCAATGTGTCCAACGGTAACGATTACTTAATCCACTAATACGTGAGCATAGTATCAATATTGGCATATTCGGTCAAACTCCAAATTTTCCTAAATACAGTTTTTTTTTTGTTTAATTTCAGTATATTTCAATTCTCCTCTGGAGTTACAGCCAGAATACCATATTATATACTGTTTCATCTGCCTCCTTGAGTTGAGTTATGCTCTTCAATTTTCACAAAACGGGAGAAAAATGTGTTTAACTATAAAATTAATGAATGTTTATTGATGAAAAATTTTAGTGGAGGAATTGCTATCACTGAAGAATCTGAATATCATTATGGTCACATTCTAGAGTAAAGTCAGGACGGGCTTTCTGGTTTAGGTAAATGTAAGCCTCACTTATCTTGGGGTTCTTATCTTGTCACTAGTGCGCAATCATACTGTTATCATGTATGTGGAAGCATAATTAAAAAGGAATTATTGTTTCTCAAATGTATATTAAAACGTTTAGTAGAAAATTTAATTTAAAATTGAAATAAAATGAAGGAATTTAAAATTAATTATATAGCATAATAATTAACTACAAATCAAATCAGTGAAAATTTATTTATTTGAAATTCAGACATGTCAAATTTCAGCTTTCAACCCTTGCTTTTATATATGGAATAGATAATATTAATATTATGTAAAAGTTACCAGTTTCATTTATTTTCATATTCAAATTCTAAAATGAAAAAAATGACAAAAGAAAAGTACCATTTGAATCACAAAAACCCCAAAATGTTTACTAAATTTGTAAAAGGATAAATAGGTAATCTGGAAAGAATAGGTAAACTCACCGACAGCCTGTGTTTGCAGGAATGTAATTAGTTATTGGGAAATTAATTTTCACTACTCTTTATATGACCCTGAACTATTTCCTTTCCAATAAATCTTGTCCCTCTCATTAGTTAATTAACAAAATCAAAGAATGAGTATTTTTTTTTTAACAAACATATAATTGAAGATATTAGAAAAATTTTAATTATAACATATTGATATAAGGAATAATAATATCAAAATTATACCATTTTTTAACTTTATAAGTTTATTAAAAATACATAAATACACACACAAACACATATATATGATTTTAAAATATTTTAGCCAACATACGTATTTTAAGAGATTATATCATATATATGTAAGTTTTAATATATAAAAAATGAAATTAAACATAAAAATCTATTGAAAATAAAAATTTATAATTATAAAATTAATTAACTTTATAATATATTAATATATTAATAATTATGACTTAAAAATTGAAATGATATATTAAAATTATTCTTTATTTTGCATAAAGATACATGATTAATTTATTAAGTAATAATTTTGTTAAAGAGGAGTATTTTGTTCACAATGAAGAGACAATACTATTATTTAACGGTCAACTAATGGTTGGGTGAATAGAAGTTGAATATCAAAATTAGAAGGGAGGGTTGTGAAACATAAATTTTGATTAGAAAATTTATATACATTTTAAAAATGGAAGGGAGATCTCTGTAATTTATAATAAATAGAGGGTAGGTTGATATATTTTACTCTTTCTTCTTTAATAGATTTCAATGTGAAAATATCTTATAAAACTTATCAATAACATTAATCTTACGACACGGCAAACTAAAAATAAAAGTTAGGATTGTAAAAATTGTTGAAGCGTTGGAAGGGAAAAATGGTCCCTCCAAAGCTATAAAAGCAATAATTTTATGCACTACAATGCAAGAAAATGAAATAATTTTACATCAATTGAATAACGTTCCCATTTTACTCTTAAGAATGCATTCAATTTAGACACAAGGGAAGTTTTTTATGCTGGGATTCTGGGAAAGAATAAGGATCAGTGATATCATGGATGCTTTTTCTTCTCTTTTTGTTCTCTTTATTAATTTGGCGTTTAAAGAATTGTTCACCATGGCTGGCAACCTGTTTTGATGTCCTGGTCTTCACAACATATTTAGAAATGTTCTTCCAATCTCCTTTCTTATACCTTTGCAATCCAATCAAAAATAGCCTATAATTAGAAAAGAAAAAACATGTCAGCACAATTATGATAAATAAAGGGGAAAAAGAAAACAATATATAATAGAATTGAGAAATTTTCAATATCTTTTACCTATGTTCTTCCTCAGTCCATGTGTTTCTCGGGTTTCTCTGGTTGATATTGATATTGGAGGGATTTTGTGGGTGCCATTGACGTATTGGGGAAACCACATAAACAATGTCAGGATCAAAAGAGTCTGATGATGGAAACTCAAAAGACAATGTCATCCCCTTTGGCATGTGATCATTCGGCGATAGCTCCTGATATGGTTGTGGATTATATTGATCACCATTGTCATTTTGAGGAATTGAATGATCATAATCAAAAGAGTTTGATGATGGAAACTCAACGAGTGCCATTTGTAGTGGAAGATATTCTGGAGACCTGTAAGTATATATGAATTAATTCAATTCCAATTTTCCATGACGAAAATTATAATAATTACACTTCAATTCTATGTTCAGAAGGTTATGAGCAAATAACAATTCAAAGCTCTGTTTTGATCTCTACACATGCTTCCAAACAAATTTCATGCAAAACACGGCACTTGAGACAAATTTATTGAATTAATAACAATCATGACATTCAGCCCAACAAAAATCAAACATCCAGATTCTTACCAGGCATTTGAGTCTGGTTTTGATATCCTTTGTAATACTGTAGGGCCTTGGTCTCGATATTATTCGCTTTTAGGACTTTGTCACTCTTATGGTTTTAAAACACATTAAGAAGAGAAGGTATATAAACCCTTATAAGGCATCTTTTGTTCTTCTCAGTGAGATATCACACCTGGGTTACTTTCCCCTAAACGCGTTTTAAAATCGTGAGAGATGATGAGAGCCTTAAAGCAAACAATATCAAGAGTGAAACATTGGAGTGTTACAAATAATATTATATTCAGGCGGGTAAATAAGGGTTCCCACATCGTCTAAGGGAAGAAAATTAAAACCACTTGTAATGGTATGAATGCATCTCATCATCTTGACGCATTTAAAAACCGTGGGTGATATGATGAGCCCAAAACAAGTTACATACAAACATGTAGGAAATTCTCATAAAAGGTAAGAAACATTCAACAAATAAACATCACCACTCCAATACTAATGTAAAATATAGTAGACAGTTCTCACCTGTGAAAGGTCTCTGGCTTTCTACTTCACTCGGAAATTTATGACTGATCCAAAGTTCTCGCTCTCTACTTCTCTATGAAATTTATGACTGATCTTCATCCCTTCATACCGTATTTATAATATATAGGAACCAAGGGGATGAGTAATGGTTTAAAACAATCTTCCAGGAAGGTAAAAAGACAATCTTTTAGGATAGATGGAAATAAGGATTTTATTCTTTTCTAACCCGTAGATAAAAAAATATATGATTTTAGATAGATATGTTAATCCGATCTAAATTAAATTAAATTATTATAAAATTCAAATGAAGTAACAAATTTTACATATTATATATTAAACTTAGTCTGCTCAAATTTTAGTTCTATAATAATATAGTCTGATGTGAAAAATAATCGCAAGTCACCTAAAATTTTATTCAAAATAAATATAATTCACGTATTTAATTTGATATTATCAATATTATAAATTTTACAAATCTTTCTCAATTTTTATAAACATTATTTCAGTTATGGAGATAGAATTAGTTTTTAAACTAATAAGATATAATTTTTTAATTTTTTTTTAAAGAAAGATATGAGATCAGTTAAAAAGATCTTTTACAAATATCTTTTGAGCAGGTATCAATTTTGGGCACACTGAGCATAATGATCTTTTACAGTGATCACAAATTCACAGTCATCTTTTACTAACATCTTGTTCTGTTTTGATAAGGCGTTATTTGATTTTTTTTTTATCCCTAAGACGAAAGGGAAAAATATTACGGAGTACTTCAAACAAAAAACTATCGCAAGACTAAACATATACTCAGTTTTTTTTTTGGTCAAACATATACTAAGTTATACAATGCACAAGGAATGTAACAAATTGTTACACAGGTAGTTTGTAATTATTTTTTTTTAAAAAAAATATTCTTGATATTGGGCAAAAATTAATCGATTTATTTATTGATAAAAATGCTTTTTTCAACCAATATAAATTTGTTATTTTTAACAATTCTATAATATTATAATGCATTGATTATCGACGAAACCATAGTAATACGAGGGCTTCCGGTGATGACGCAGTTGCATTCTCCGTCAAGCGCCGTGACGCAGATGGAAATGGATGGCGGCATCCCAGTTCTTCCCGGACATGTCATCAGAAGCATCGTCATGCGGCTTCCGTTAAGATCCTAATCCGATTTCAATGCGTGTGCAAAGAATGGAAAACTCTGTTCAAAACCCATCCTTCATCGCAGACCACCTCCGTCACTCCGCCCATCAAAATCCTTTTCTTTTTTTCAAGATTTTGGCATTGCTGATCCTTATCGCACATGTTTGCTCGATCGTGAGATGCGAGTCCTTGAAGTTCAGAGCAATCCTTTTATCAATGCTATACGGTCTGTTGGACCATCAATTCCTGCAATGGCTTGATCTGTCTTGGACACGCTAGTGCTCCTAGATCTCTTTCCCTTATAGTGTGGAATCCAGCGATTTGGGAGATGATACACGTGTTTGAACCTGTTGATTATTGTGTAGATGAAACTTTCCACGTAGGATTTGGGTTCAGTCCGACGGTTAAAGATTATAAGATAGTGAAGATTCGTGATTTTGAAAACGAGAATGAGTATCTGATTAATCAAGTGGATGTGTATTCATTCAATAGAGGTTCGATTCTTCCCTGGACTTGAATATCTCATTCAAGAATTGTTTTTGATCCAATCCGGATGAATCAATAGAAAATGCAAATCCCTTATGATACATCAGATCCGGCTCGGTTATTAATAGAATGAATTGATCTACCATTTCTTGAAATCTCTCTTCTGATTCAAAATTGTGGTGTAACGTGTATCCCCATGTTCCGGTCATGGAATAGATGAAATAAATCAAAAAATGGATTTTTGTTCAAGAATGAAGTAGAATTTGGAAAGTTAGATGGTGTAGCTATTTTTTCTAACGGTTTCAATTTTAATGGAGCTATCTTTTGGATTGGATCAAAAGTTAGGTGCAGACGAGGATGAAGATGATATTGACATCATAGTCTCATTTAACTTAGCAACAGAATTGTTTACAATGAACCCCTTGTCCTTGGGTTCAGCTGGTAAAGGGGTTGGACACTCTTACCAAAGGGAAGGGGTTCGATCTTGGAGTTGGTCAAGGATCTGGGGGAGACATCCTAGCTTCTAGGTGTTAGGTAAACGCTGGAGAGAAATAGACGGCTCGCCCTGCCCAACATTGGTATCACTTAGGAAGAAGGGAAACTTCGTGGATTCTGGGTGAGCCCAACCCCTTTCCTAAAATTTATTTTTATTAAAAAAAAAGGAATTGTTTACAATGATGCCAATTCCTCCTTTACCCTTATCGGTTATTAATGCATCATATCGCAAAAATCTTACTGCATATCTATGGGAACAAACTTGCCATGCTATCTCATAGTTTGAGTGAAGATTTCAAATCATCTTTCATTCATTTGTGGGTGATTTGGAGGAGGGCACATGTGTATCTAGAGAAAGATGGTGTTGGACTAAAAAAATTACTAGCAGCCCTTATCTAGGGTGCATGTGCATTTGCGAATACCTCTGTTATTGAACTTCCATTTCAAATTACTAAAGCAAGGATCAAGTTTAAACAAACTCCATTTTCATGGTTTTTTGCTTTTTCTATAGGTATGGTTTTGCTGTCTATGATTAGAACTCATTATAAGCTTTTTTTTTTTTTTTAATGGAAATCTGAACCCTTTGAAACAAAATTTAAAGGTTTGTTGCTTGAGAGATGAGTTTTTTTTTTTTTTTTTTTTGGACTAAGCATGAGATATGAGTTTAGAAAGTTTGTCATTTTTATCCGTTTGGTACAGTTGTGCAGTTAACTCCCCATGTGGCGAAGCGGTTGGCAGAGAGCTCCGTTGCGATGCTGAGTGGAGTCTTGAAATGTTTTTAGACTCAAATTTGTTTTTCAAAAGGTTTAAGTTCTTTTTCCTTTGGATTTTGCAAGTCTCAGGATCTTTTCTTTAAAACACTTTAAACCTATTGAATCTGTTTCTAACCATTAAGGGTGTTTGTTACATTAGACTCAGATTCAGCCAAGGTTGCAGAAGAATTATCAATAAACAAATCACAACCTTGTCTTGATCCCAGGGGCGGAGTCAGGATTTAAAATTAGGGGCGAAAATTACACAATAGAACAAAGTGGAGTTAAGCATTGAAATTAAGGGGAGAAAATTACAGAATTGTACCCAAAAATTTAGGAAATTATACTTTAGCCTCATAAATATTTCAATATTTTCAGTTTAGTCCCTGAATGAACTTTTTAGTAAGGACTAAAGTGAAAATATTAAAACTTTTATGAGGCAAAAGTATAATTTCCTAAAATTTTTGGGTGCGATTCTATAATTTTGGGGGGGCGGGGGCCACCCCTAGCCCCTGATTCCGCCACTGCTTGATCCTAACAGCATTCAGATGTGATTAGTTCAATCTGTTTTTTTATCAAGTGGGCACATGATTCTGTGTTATCAAGATGCATTCTAGCTAGATTCATAAATAATGATTAACTCATCTTCAAGCATAGGGCTACCTTCAATACAAGGATTGTTAAAAGTTTGTCTGATCCTGTGTTCATAGTCTCCCCATTTTGCATTGTTCATTTCTGAATCTTCTGAAGCTCATACCAGTAATATGCTCATAACCCTGGTCTGATTGTGTGTTCCACCCAAATCTATAGCTGCTATTCACAAATCATATATATAAAAGTCTTTCTGCGTCACAACATTTGACTCGTTCTCCGGAGTCATGCTTCACAAAAGTTATCCAATTAATTGGATAAGGTTTTATTTTCACAAATCAATTATTAAAATCAATAAATATAATGTTTGTTGTAATACCCGGACATTTCTTTGTCTGGAAATCATATTGAGATGAATAAATTACTATTTCTTATAGGTGAATATGTAGTCTCAAATAATAAGTTATAATTATCTTATTTTCTAAGGTAATTATAATGAAAATTAGAAAGAAAAAAAGAGCTAAAATCCATGAAAAATGTATTTTATAAGGCATAAAATGGCCTGAAAATATTATGATAAATCCCTTATGGCAACAAATATTGACGAAAACTTAGGAAGTATGTTGTCTCTAATTTTAGGAATTTTTGGGATTATTTCCTTGGAAAATTGAGAAGCATAAATATAATATTAATAAAAGCACTTTTTGGCCCCATAATTTTTAATATTTTACATAGGATATAAAATACCAATGTAAGTAAAATAGTTGTGAGATAATAATTTATCCTAAATAATAAAATTATCAACAATTAGTAAATGGCTAATTACTTTGATTAAGGTATAAGAAAATAAATTAAGAAATAAGAAATTAATTAAAAAAAAGAAGAGGGGGAGGACAGTTTTTGTCCAAAAAAGAGGAAAATATATATATAATAATAATAATAAAGTAAATTGAATAAAGTAAATGCAGTAAAAACTGAAAATCTTTACAAATTGGAATAATTGTGAAGATGTAAAAATCCTGGAGAAAATATAAGGACTTATCTGGAACCCACATAATTTAACCTCAAAAGTACGACCAGTGAAGGTTATTTTTGTAAACACTGAAGAATAAGTTTAGTACAACCAGTGGGAGTCTAATTAGACCATAAATCTCGATATTTTACTACCATCGAGAAAGTATACTCAAAATTTAAAAGTGTTAGTGTTTGGTCTAGTAACCATAAATGAATTTCGTTAAAGTAAAGAAATCGATAAAAGATATTTTGTGAACGGCGATAAGAAAACCGTGAACCAATGAAAAATAAATCATAACTTGAAATCCTTCGATTGAGTAGAAAAAATTGGACATATTATGGATCGTGAATTTTTGTCCAGAAAATGGCGTTAGCAGAAGTAATTTCTTTAACCGACAACGTTTGTCCGAAAATGTTCTACAGACAACGGAATACCCTTAATGGGATCAAAAATTTAGTTAACTTAGACATTTCTAAAGAGAGAGAATAGAACTTCAAAACCTAGTTCCCGGATTTTTGAGATTCGTTAAGATTACACGATTAGGACACCGAACTGGGAACTTTATCGGTACCGGCTTAGATGTCACCATCAAGATGACATCATTTCTTGACTTTTGGGGAGGGGGAGGTCGGCACACCTAGGTGGAGGGCCAAGATGGAGTCTTCCACAAACCCTAGATCCGACGGCCGAAAGCTAACCGTGACAAAGCATGAATAGTAACCTAACTTTTTCTATAAATAGCAAGCTCCCTTCCCTTCATTCTTCACAATTCCTAGAGCTTTCTAGAGAGAAGGCGAGCTCGAGGAAGTCTAGCCAGTGCCCCGGGTAAGTTCTTCGGTCCCTAGTCTTAAGCTTCGGTGTTTTATTCAAAAGAGCTATAGTAGGAATCTTTGTTTTTATCTTTAATCTTCCAAGATATCGTAGATATCATATTTTTGGGTAGATATGGTATATATTTTGAAATATATGATGGGAAAAGAATTATGGCAAAATTTTTGGAAGATTAGAGGCAAAACAGCGAAGCTCTGGCGAAATTCCGCCGATTAGTCCAACTAGGGGCAAAATGGTAATTTGGACCTAAAATGCCCGTTATGATGCTAAATGATGATAAAATGCTATCCTTATAGGATATCTCGTGATAATCATACCACCGTTGTGCCGTTAGTCCGCCGTTGTACCGCCGTCATTCCATTGTTACCTCGCCGCGCCGTCAAAATACCATTTTTTCGGAAAAGTACAAAGAGTTCCGTCAACAAAGGTACGGACGCGTACGTAACCCTAATCTTGTACGCTTATATACATATATGTGATAGATACGTTCATAGATCGAGGCTCGTTTAGGGTCGTCAATCATACTTACAGTTTACACGGGTTATAGACATGATAATACCGTATGAGTTTTCCTAGCGCTGAGGACACGTGTTGTGATCATGGCATAGGGTACGTGCAGACATGTTGTGGTGCTTTACATATTGCTGTGTGCTTATGTTCTTTCGTTATGTTGTTCATACATCTGCTCTGTGCTTATGTGTTGATATGCTACTGTATTGTTGTGACTATCTGTTGTCCATATATATATTGTCTTATTTGAGTATAAGGTTAACCGTTACCTGAGATCCATATGGGAAATGGATCTCAGCTGTAGCTTCAGGGTCCGGAGGACCGTGGGTTGGTGACCGGGGCAAGCAGCCGGCGTAGGATTCCAGACGGAGATCTATTTACTGTTTTCCGTATTTACTTTTGAACCTTGGATGATTGTATCATTACATTTACACTATGGTTACCACTTTATGATGGTTCGTTATTTCGCTTACTCTTTCGCTTATCGTTTCTACTCGATTGAAAAAAAAAAAATCCGTTTTTAAAATGGGATGTTACATTTATTGATGGAAAATTTTAGTGGAGGAATTGGTATAATTGAAGAATCTGACTATCATTATGGTAACATTTTAGAGTAAGTCAGGATGGGCTTTCTGGTTTAGGTAAATGTAAGCCTCACTTATTTGGGGTCTAGTGCGCAATCATATGGTTATCATGTGGCATGCTCAATTATTTTAAGTTCATCAATAGATAATGCATGATTAGATGGAAGCATAATTAAAAAGGAATTATTATTTTTCAAATGCATACTAAAACGTTTAGTAGAAAATTTAATTTAAAATTGAAATAAAATGAAGGAATTTAAAAATAATTATATAGCATAATAATTAACTACAAATCAAATCAGTGAAAATTTATTTATTTGAAATTCAGACATGTCAAATTTCAGCTTTCAACCCTTGCTTTTATATAGAGAATAGATAATATTAATATTATGTACGTAAAAGTTACAACATAAATAGCATTTTAAATTCGTAACAACAGGTGTGATAATATTTTTCATTTATTTTCATATTTAAATTCTACTGGTCGCATTTAAAAATCTTGCGTGATGAGCCCGGCCAAAACAAGTTACATACATACATGTAGGAAATTTCACATAAAATGTAAGAAACATTCAACAAATAAACATCACAACTCCAATACTAATGTAAAATATAGTAGACAGTTCTCACCTGTGAAAAGTCTCTGGCTCTCTACTTCACTGGGAAATTTAGGACGGATACAAAACTCTCGCTCTCTACTTCGCTATGAAATTTATGACTGATCTTCGTCCCTTCATACCGAAAGAAGGTAAAAAGACAATCTTTTAGGATAGATGGAAATAAGGATTTGATTCTTTTCTAACCCATAGATAAAAAAATTATATGATTTTAGATAGATATGTAAGTCCAATCTAAATTAAATTAAATTATTAGAAAATTAAGGAAGTAACAAATTTCAGATATTATATATTAACCTTAGTCTGCTCAATTTTTAGTTCTATAATAATATAGTCTGATGTGGAAAATAATCGCAAGTCACCTAAAATTTTATTCAAAATTAATCGATTTATTTATTGATAAAAATGCTTTTTCAACCAATATAAATTTGTTATTTTTAACAATTATATAATATTATAATGCATTGACTATCGACGAAACCATAGTAACGCGAGGGCTTCCGGTGATGACGCAGTTGCATTCTCCGTCGAGCACCGTGACGCAGATGGAAATGGATGGCGGCATCCCAGTTCTTCCCGGACATGTCATCAGAAGCATCGTCATGCGGCTTCCGTTAAGATCCTAATCCGATTTCAATGCGTGTGCAAAGAATGGAAAACTCTGTTCAAAACCCATCCTTCATCGCAGAACACCTCCGTCACTCCGCCCATCAATACCCTTTTCTTTTTTTCCAAGATTTTGGCATTGCTGATCCTTATCGCGCATGTTTGCTCGATCGTGAGATGCGATCGTTGAAGTTCAGAGCGATCCTTTTATCGATTCTATACGGTCTGTTTGGACCATCAATTCCTGCAATGGCTTGATCTGTCTTGGATACGCTAGTGCTCCTAGATCTCTTTCCCTTATAGTGTGGAATCCAGCGATTTGGGAGATGATACTGCTGTTTGGAGCTGTTGATTATTGTGTAGATGAGACTTTCCACGTAGGATTTGGATTCAGTCCGACAGTTAATGATTATAAGATAGTGAAAATTCGTGATTTTGAGAACGAGAATGAGTATCTGATTAATCAAGTGGAAGTGTATTCATTCAATAGAGGTACATAGAAGGAAGTAGAATTTGGAAAGTTACATGGTGTAGTTATATTTTCTAACGGTTTCAATTTTAATGGAGCTATCTTTTTGATATTGACATCATAGTCTCATTTGACATAGCAACAGAATTGTTTACATTGATGCCAATTCCTCCTTTACCCATATCGGTTATTAATGCATCATATCGCAAAAATCTTACTGCATATGGAACAAACTTGCCATGTTATCTCATAGTTTGAGTGAAGATTTCAAATCGTCTTTCATTCATTTGTGAGTGATGGAGGGGGGCACATGTGCATCTAGAGAAAGATGGTGTTGTACTAAAAAAATTACTAGCAGCCCTTATCTAGGGTGCATGTTAGGCTACATGTTAGTTCCAAAGACTATTTGGAGGAATGAAATTGTTTGCAATGTTGTTGAACTGCCTGAACCCATTGATCAAATTGAAGATGAAGATGAACCGAATGGTGAACAAAAAATTGTTATGTTCAATTAAATAACTAATGAATTTAAGACGATTGACATCCGCAAATTTGACCTTGGTTATGGTACTTTCAATTATTCAGAAAGCCTGGTACCGGTGAGCAACATGAACGTTGTGTAACTTATTACATTTGGAAGACATGAACCTTTAAGAGTTTCGTTCATTCTGTAACTATAAGGCTTCATGTCCTTTAGTGATTTTAGCAAGAGTGATGACTGCAGATGTGCAATAATAGATGTTTCTAGCCTTATTTGACTTATCTATGATATCAGTTATTCAATTTCCTTTATGTATTTAGTTTCTGGTGTCTGTACTATTTTGGGCTTTTCATTCGGCTAATAAATATACCTATTATTTTGTATAATATGTGAAGGAAGAAAAGTAAAGCAAACTTAAGTTTCTTGCTTTTACATTAATTTCTTAAGGACAAATGAATTAAATACACTGGTTTGTTATTTGATGTGGGTAGTTGTCGTTCTTAATGTTTGTGGTTTTTGTTTTCCATTTTGGATATTGACCCCTCCTTATATTTAATCTTTCTTTGGTTCTATTTCAAGTAGCATGTGATTTTCAAGATTTTTTTCTCTCCTTATTAGCTTGTATAATGAAGGATAAAATTATTATTTTCGATTTAGAAATTTGATAAACCATCATGTTTCTTGCAATCAGTTTGAACATTTGTGTATATTCTGGGTTCAAAATAATGTTTTCTTACATCAGAATGGAGATACCAGTGGAGCTTTTGTGAATGCCCCTGTTATTGAAGCTCCACTTGAAATGAATAAAGCAAGGAGAAAGTTTAACCAAACTTCATTTTTCATGTTATTTTCCTTTTTTAAGGTTATTAAAATCGGACCAGTCATTGAACCGATCGAAGTATTGAGTCAAGCTGGTTGGTGGGTAAGACCGAAGTCAAAACAGAGTCAAACTGGGTAATTAAGTTTCTAGGATTTATTATATAATATTTATTTAATGGGAATTGGGTCCCACAAAGTTTGGGAAAAAAAGTGAAAAGTCATGCCTTCTTTGCTTCTCATTTATGACCCTTCTCCTTCACGTCTTATTATAACATTTGATTAATGAAGTACGTTAAAGATGCCCTCATCCTCATCTTCATCATCCACCCAAAGTCCCAAACCCATTCCTGTAGCCTCTCTTTCTCTTCTCTTTCCTAATGGCTCTTTCCTTAAAGTCCAACTCGACCTCACCAATGGCTAATCATATACAAGCTCAGACAACCACATACAAGGGAAATGCAAGAAGACGAAGAAAGCTTCATCTCCGCCATGCAACTGGCCTCGTCCTCTGTTCTCTCCATGTCTCTACAAGCCGTCTTCGAGGTCTAGATGTAGTAGATCCTCAACTTGTCGTCGTTCCAGGTTCTTTTGATGAGCTTCCTTCCTAGGGTTTCCAATGTATATGCTCCATTGTCCAGCTTCTCTTTAATCCGATAAGGTCCTTCCAAATTTGCTGCTAGCTTGCCATCTCTGGCGTTTTTATTTCCAACATCTGCGCATTGAAGTACTAGGTTGCCCCTGTTGAAAGAAAGGGGTTTGACCTTCCGATTATACTTTGCCGCGATGAGTTGCTTGGCGGCTAGCTCCTTGCAGTGCGCCATGACTCTAATCTCGTCTATCAGGTCTAGCTCCGTCCTTAAGGCGTCTTCGTTCGACTCCTCACCATCTTGCAGTGCTTTGACCTTCCTCCATGACGGCATCCCTATCTCAACCGGGATCATCGCCTCGCATCCATAAGTCAACCGGAAAGGGGTTTCCTGGGTTGCAGTCTGCACGCTGGTCCTATACCCCCACAGTACACTGTAGAGTTGTTCGACCCAATTGGACTCTGCGTCTTGCATCCGCTTCCTTAAGCCATCTAGGACGACTTTGTTGGCTGCTTCGGCCTGGCCGTTTGATTGTGGATGCTCGACCAAGGTGAAGTGCTGCATAACATCTTGGTGGGAGACTGATGTCGAATGTAATACCCTAAAATTCGACTTATGATAAATATCATAAATTCAGTAAATAATACCTATTGGAAATAGGTGAACATGTGGTTTCAAATAATAAGTAATAATTATCTTATTTTCTAAGGTAATTACTATGGAAATTAGGAGAGACAAAGAGCTAAAATGTATTTTTAGAGCATTAAATGGCCTAAAAATATTATGATAAATCCCAAGAGGTAGTAAAATATTTATAAAAAATTAGAAAGTATGTTGTCTCTAATTTTAGGAATTTTTGGGATAATTTCCTTGAAAAATAATGAGGCAAAATTAAGTATTATTTTGGGATCATAAGTGACCCCATGATTTTTAATATTTTACATGGGATATAAAATACCAATGTAAGTAAAATAGTTGTGAGATAATGATTTATCCTAATTAAGAAAATTATCAAAAATTAGTAAGTGGCTAATCTGGTAATTAATGGGATAATTAAGGTATAAAGTAAATGAATTAAAAATAATTTAAATAATTATTTTTAATTGGAGAAATTCGAAATTATTAAATAAATAAAAAATAATAATAATAATAAGTAATAAAATATTTTATGCTTAGAAAAATAAATAAAAAATAAAAGAAAAAATAAATAAATGTGAAGGTAATTAGAATAAAATAATAATATAATGCGGTGAGTCACTTATGAGACACCGGCAGGAAAAGTTAGAAATAAATTCTACAAAGTAAACCAGGTAAAAGTCTTTTCGACCGATCAAATTAAGTACAAGTGAAATTTACACGAAGAAAGAATTTACCGTACGTCGATTCCGCAACCGAAAACCCTAATTTCAAATAAGACGAAAAGTTGATCAGATAGAGTGGAGTCAGATAGGCAAAGTGAGAACCTATAGAAACAATTGTGTATTTTTAAACACGAGATTAAGTTAGGAAACAACTGGACGTTTTACGATCGGTGAATTGTTGTCCGAGAAGTTGGTTCTATCTAAGCGATTTCCGAATCGGACGCGTTTGTCCGAATATCTTCTCGACGCACCGGAGAATACCTGGATATGATCAAAAAGAGGATCAAAATATATAATATGAAAGAGGATGGAAAGATCTTCAAAGTTACACGCCCGGATTTTTGAGTTTCGCGAAATCGCGCGAAACGGACACCGACGGTAGCTTTATCGGGCCGGAGGCCATAAAGCAAGAGCCATCATGGATGACAACTCATCCATTGACTTTAGGGCTCTTAGATTTTGATCTTGACCATGGATGGCCAAGAGTGTTTTGTCCTCAAAAATGCGATCCTACGGTCCATATTCGTCAAGACCGAAGTTCGAATTATTTACCGTTCGCCATCCGTCTCTTCTATAAATACCAAGCTCCTCTTCTTCATTTCTCACACCAAAAATCTGCCTCTTAGAGAGAAGTTAGAGAGAGAAGCTCGGGAGAAAGTCTCGAGCAAAGTCCGGGTAAGTTCTTCGGTCCCCGGGTCTTTAGTTTCTGTAGTTCTTTCGGTAGATATAGTAGGAATGCTAGATTTATCTTTAATTTTTCAAGATAGTCTAGATATCATATTTAGGGGTAAATATGATATATATTTCGAAAATATGATGAGGGAAAAGATCTGTCAAAATTCTAGAGAGATAGAGCGAAAAAAAAGCTCGCGAAATTCCGCCGATTAGGGTTCGGGGGGAAAAATGGTAATTTGTACCTAAAATGCCCGTTATGCTGCTAAAAGTTGTTAAATATTATCCTTATAGGATATCTCGAGATAATCGTACCGCTGTCGAGCCGCTGTTGTGCCGCCGTCACACCGTTGTTTCACCCGCTGTCAAAAAGTACCGTTTTCCGTAAAAGTACCGTTTTCCGTCAACGAAGGTACGTTCGCGTACTGTAACACTAACTCTGATATTTACTGTATACCTATATGTGATAGACGACTATACGAGTGATTTGTATAGATAACTTTACATGAGATGTGTATTGTTAGCATAGATAACTTTACATGCGATGTGTACCGTTAGCATAGATAACTTTACATGAGATGTGTATCGTTGTTATATTAATCTTCCATCTCGCTATATACTTATGTGTTGATTAATGCCGTGTTTGATCTTCCATATGCGTGTATATAAATATGAGGTTAACCGTTTACCCGAGGTCCGATGTGCATTTGGACCTCGGCTCTTAACATAGCGTCGGAGTTCGGGAGAACCGAGGACCGAGGTGAAAGGCAAGGTGCCGCACGAGACTCGGTGAAGACTATGCCTTGTCGCTACGGCATGAGTATTGCCGAAGAGACACTTTCCTCTACTGCTATTTACTTTTGGAATCTCTCGGTCACTGTACCGTTTCTGTAATCAGCTAGACTTACGGCATTTTGAATACAATTATCAGTTACTCAATCGCTCCAATGCTCTACTCTGATGAAAAAAAAATATACTGCTTTGGAAAAAATAGGGATGTTACATCGAACCCCTCCAAAACCTTTTTATATCAAAAAAAAAAAATTACGTGATCACTACTTCCACAATTAATGTTGAATTATCCTTTCCATTTCCTTGGTCACGTGCTCACATCCTCTGCTTTCACTTATACATCCAGAGGCCAACAATATGTATATAATATATATAATTTTGTTTTTTTTCTCTTTGTCCAGCGGTTTTGACTTTTGAGGGAGTAACAAGTGTAATACCCTAAAAATCGTATTTATGATAAGTATCATAAATTAGTAAATAATACCTATTGGATATAGGTGAATATGTGGTTTCAAATAATAAGTTATAATTATCTTATTTTCTAAGGTAATTTTTATTGAAATTAGGGTAAATAAAGAGCTAAAATCCCTAAATGAATTTGTGGGGCATAAAATGGCCTGAAAATATTATGATAAATCTCATATAGCAACAAATATTGACAACAACTTAGGAAGTATGTTGTCTCTAATTTTAGGAATTTTTGGGATTATTTCCTTGAAAAATAGAGAAGCATAAATATAATATTATTAAAAGCACTTTTTGGCCCCATGATTTTTGATATTTTACATGGGATATAAAATACCAATGTAAGTAAAATAGTTGTGAGATAATAATTAATCCGAATTATGAAAATTATCAACAATTAGTAAGTGACTAATTAAGTAATTAGTGGCTAATTGTTTAGATTAAGATATAAGTAAATTAATTAGTAAATAATTAAATTAAGGGGAGAAATTCGAAATTATTAATTAAAATAAATAAAAAATGAAAAAGTAGTGTGAAAAGGGTTATGGCTATTTCAAATAATATCTAGATATTTGGAATTTAATAATAATAATATATCGGTAAAGAGCCAACACGACATTTGAGAATGGATAGAAATTAAATCCTACACCAAAATATAGGGATTTAGCCTATGTCATCTGGACTTTTTATAAACCAGTGAATTTCTACCTCGGAGTGGACTATCTCAGAAGTCATTTCTGAAACCAAATGAGTCATTAAGATATAGGATAAATCAGAAATAGGGCAGATAGTAGAAATGAGAACCTATAGAAAACGAAATAGTTGTGACAAACCAAGGATTAGGTTTCTTAGGTCAGAACATATTACGAACCAGTGAATTTTTGTCCAAAAGCTGGTTCTACCAGAAGTCATTTCCGTAACCGATGGTGTCTGTCCAAAAATCTTCAGCAGACTACGGAATGTCCTTAATGGGATCAAAAATTTAGTCAACCCAAGTAGTTTTAAAGAAGAAGAATATGTCTTCAGCGCTGTGCTATCGGATTTTTAAGATCCTCCGAGATTACGCGATAAGAACACCGAACTAGGAACTTTATCGGTACAGTCGCATAAAGCAACAAGATGACATCATGGATGATGCAATCTTCTTCTAGAAGAATGACATGGGCATGAGGTCATCCAAGGCTTGAAGGGACAAGATGGAGCCACGTGTCAAAGTGCGATCCGACGGATTTAAAACCGATCCGATAAAGTGATGAATAGTGTCACTTTTTCTTTTATAAATAGCCATTCACTCTTCACTTCTTCTCCACCCCAAAACCGTGCCTTAGAGAGAGGTTAGAGAGAAGGAAGAGCCTGAAGAGAATATAGCGGAGCCCTAGGTAAGTTTTTCGGTCCCTAGTCTTTAGTTTCGGTAGTTCTTTCAGTAGATATAGTAGAAATGCTAGATTTATCTTTAATTTTTCAAGATAGTCTAGATATCATATTTAGGGGTAAATATGGTATTATTTTTGAAAATATTATTGGGGGAAGAGATATGTCAAAATTATGGAGAGATAGAGTTAAAATAGCGAAGTTCTGGCGAAATTCCGCCGATTAGGGGTTCAGGGGCAAAATGGTAATTTGTACCTAAAATGCCTGTTATAATGCTAAAAGTTGATAAATGTGATATTATCCTTATAGGATATCTGTAATCACGAACCGCTGTCGTACCGCTATTTTCTGTCAGAAGTACCGTTTTCTGTCAAACGTGTCGTTTTTCGTCAACGAAGGTACGTTCGCGTACTGTAACACTAACTTTGATATTTATGGTATGCGTATATGTGATATGTGTGTTGTATGTGTATTGGTGGTGTGTTATTTGAGTGCATAGTGGTGTTAGAGGATAACTGAACATATGCATGCGCTGAGAGCGATACATCTGCATTCGCTGGGAGCGATATATTCTGATTCGCTGGGAGCGGTATATCTGCATTCGCTGGGAGCGGTTCATTTAGGAATGATTCATTTGTTTTGCTTATATACTGTATATGTAAATATGAGGTTAGCCGTTACCTGGGGTCCGGTGCATTGGACCTCAGCTCTTAACATAGCGTCAGGTTCAGGAGCACCGAGGACCGAGGAGAAAAGCAAGCAGCACGCGTAGGGACTTGACTAAAGACTTTCCTCCGTTGTTATCTAATTTTGTAAACACTCGGTACAATGTACCGTTACTGTAAACAGCCAGACTTACGGCATTTGAAATATATGTATCAGTTACTCAATGGCTTCGATGCTCTACTCTGATGAAAAAAAAATATACTGCTTTTGAAAATAGGATGTTACAACAAGTACAACTTTTTTTTTCTCAATGATATACTCTTTCCTTCTTCCACGTCCAACACCAAAAAGAATTGATGAAGGAGTATTTAATATATATTTTTTTCCTTACTCTTATCCGTACAACATGCCCATACCCATCTGCTTCTTCCATTAAATGGGTATAGTCATATCCATCAACTCATTCTTTTCTCCATGATGCGGCGGCTTAAGGAATTGAAAGGGGGAAAAAAATTAATATTCCCTTCTTCTTTCATACGGGGATCCGGCTACGGTCCACTGCCTTTTTTTGCCTATAATTTGCACCGCATGCGGTACGTGTACCGCATGCGGTGCAAAATTATAAGGTAAAAATAGAGAAGTGGACGGTCCACCGCAATGGACCGTAGCCACTTCCTTCATACGGTGGGGTGGGGATTTATTTGGGAATATTTTATCTTTATTCTCTTATTCCATTAACCTACACCTTCCTCCCCCCTCCCCTATTAAGTATATATTGTCTCATCATACTTCTTCCTTTTCTATGATTTTGAAAGAGCAGGAGATAATATATATATATATTCCAATAACTAATTTATCTTGTCAGAAAAATAATATACTATTGACCACTACTTGGTGAAAAATTCATATATTCCATTAATTAATTTGCATGAAAATTGGGGTGTTACATTTCTTCCCCTGTAAAAATAAATTTTGTCCTCGAAATTTGTCTATACATTTATCATGCTCCTAGACATAAACTCAGGGTATTTCTCTTTCATATCATCAACCGTTTCCCAAGTCGCTTCTCTATCAGATAACTGTTGGTCGATTTCCTTGATGGCAAGTGAACCAGTCGAACAAGTAATAAAGTGTAAGTAGAGTATCGTCCCACAGAGACTGAGATACCAAAGAGTGACGCTCAATTGCTATGATAGTTGCAAACAAAAAGTAAATATAATTGGTTTGAGAGGTTTTGTAATTATGCTAATAACAGAAGTAAACAAAATAAGTTTAAGAAGATATCAGTGAGAAGTTAGGCTAAACTCGGAATCATCCTTAAGCGCATAAATCCCCCAGTTGCTCTGCCCATTGCTATAGCATCCATACTGCACAGCTTCCGCAATGCTACAAAGCATGATTACTAACTACAAAGCTATTCGGTTAACCCTCCTCTATAATCTATCAAAGCTTCCGCGTCCGATACATTGATTCTAACTATACTCCTTCCATATTCCTATGACAACTTTCTAGTTAAATCTGCATTATACTCAGGGTGTCCTGGTTATGAGAGGTAGACCCATTCCTAAAGCCTACAATAAATAAGTCAATATTATACTCCTTCCTCCTTTCGATGTGTTTTTAAGTCAGTAAAGAGAAGACCGGAGCATGAAATGGACAATATTAAGAGCGAGATGTTGCGATATTACAAATGTTATCAGAGCTAGGCTTAAGTCAATGTGTCACTGACTTATTAAGGGTCTGAATACTTTCCGACGAAACACATTTTAAAACTATGAGGGTGATGGGAGCTCCAAAGCAGATAATATAGATAACGGGCCACAAATAAGCATATAGGACATGTTGCATATAACTTTGAAATAGACTTGAAAAAACTTATTAATTGATTCTCACTTGAGAAAAGTGGATGATCGAAAAGTCTCTGGCTCTTTGTGTTGTGTGGAGATTTCAAGTCTACTTTGCTAGGAAATTTTTATGACTCATCTTCTTCATCACCTGTGCCTAATTTATAATCCACAGGAAAGTAGGAAATGAGTAATGATTTAAAACATTTTTTTAAGGATGGATGAAAAGAAGTATTTGATTCTTTTTTGACCAATTGGATAAATTTATTATTTTAGATAGATATTTAACAAATTTCACATATTTATATATTCACCTTAGTCTGCTCAATTTTTATTTATATAATAATAATATAGTCTTACATGAAAAATAAATGCAATTCACGTGAAATTTAATTCAGAAGAAATATAATTCAAATATTTGATTTGATTTTATCAATATTATAAATTTCACATGTCTTTCTCAATTTTTATAAACATTAGTTCGATTATTGAGATAGAACTAGGTTTTAAACCAAAAAAGAGATAGTAATATTTTAATTTTTTTCAAGAGTGATAGAGATAAGTTAAATAGATCTTTTACAAATTTCTTTTGCGCAGATATCAATGTTGGGCACAATAATCACAATGATCTTTTACAATAATCTCGTTTTAGATAAAAATCAACACAAGTCACTTACACTTTATTCAAAATTAATAATTAAAGATGTAGTTTGTGATTATTAAGTTTATTAAATTTTACAAATATTTTCATTGTTTACTAACATCTTGTTCCGTGTTGAGAAGGCGTTATTTTTTCCCCCACTAAGACGAAAGGGAAAAATATTACTTCAAACAAAAAACCTACACAAGACTAAACATATACTCCCTCCGTACCCAGATTTAAATTTGATTTAATCGTTTTTGTTTATGAAAAAAGTAGTTAAAAGTATTTAAACATAACAAATATGTAAGCAATATATATATATATATATATATATATATATATATATATATATATATATATATATTCAATTATGTCCTTATGTATAAAGAGGATAAGTGAGAGAGAGAATAAATGAAAAAGAAAAATTGAAAGATAATGAGAGTGTGTGTTAAAGAAGAGAGAATAAATATAGCACTATTCTATATCATAGAACTAAATTAGGATAAATGACCTTTCTTTTTTTTATTCGATGAAGTGTTTTCCCTCTCGAGGTTAAAAGCATAAAGGATTTTTGCTTATCTCACCAAGTGCACTCCCTTAGATTTAAATTTGTGTTATTCTCTTGGGAAAATTATAATAAAGGACCTAAGAAAAATAATATTTATTAAGAAGAACCGTAAAAACAGTAATTATTATAAAGGACCAAAAATTAAAATATTAAAATAGAAAGACTAAATTGTCCTAAATGTCTCAGCTATTAGTTTGGTTGGCCTGAAAAGAAAATGCAATCAATCCTAAACCTCCAAATTCTTCTCCTTCACGGGGAAAAGGAGCTTCATTTAGCTTTCTCTGTCAAATTCAAAGGCAAACCCTTTGTAGAAAAGACATTGATTTTCAAGTTTTTTGGGGTTTATCGCTGCTGATAGCTTAGCATCTTCTGGTCGCTTTCCCCGAAGGGGTGCAGCTAGATAAAGATGTTGCTCCAATGCCGAATAAAAAATCCACCCTGCAAAGCACTATCTTATTGTTACTTTTGCAGGTTTTGAATTTTATCAATGTCGCTCATGTGAGGTGCACATCTACAATCGAGCCATGCTCTAACTCTGACTCCTGCAATGCCCTGCTTGTATATGCTCTCTACACTGACCTAAAAGTCTGTGAGGTGGCCTCCCTCTTTCAAATCTACCCTATTGCTCTTCTAACTTCCAATGCCATTGACATTTCTTATCCCCACGTGGAGCAACATATCTGGAAAGGTCTAACAAATAAGTTTCACATAAACACAACAATATATGAGGTGAGGAGGAGTTTTTCCAGAGCACCTGAATTGACTTTCTTGAAATGAATCAATGAAGAGCCTGCCTTTGAAGGTGAAACATGGGGCGAATCTAATGGTGTGGCTGCCGCGGAGAGGGCGACGACATCCCTAAGGTTGAGGCCTTTGGAAGTGAACTTGGTGGCGATGGTTTGAAGAGACTCAAAGGGTGAAGGGATCTATTGTCGATTGGCTACGTTTTCTATATGTTACTATCTATCAATCACTTCAGATTTAGTTAGAGAAAATATACAAAATCTGGCTAAAGGCAATTTAGTCTTTCTATTTTCATTTTTTAATTTCTGGTCCTTCAAAATAATTACTATTTTTATGGTCATTCTTAATAAATATTATTTTTCGTAGGTCTCTTATTATAATTTTCCCTATTCTCTTTACAGGGTGAAACCACATACTATATCAACCAATAGTTTTGTTAGCAGAAAATGACCCTTTTTTATGCCTCCCTCGTACATAGAAGCATCTAATTAATGAAAAAGTAAAAAAGCAAGGGGTAAATATATAAATCTTTAAGCGCAAAATTTGGAAAAAAATCATTAAATGTAGAGACAACTAAAATTAAGCTTACATTTCAAGATGTACCTCTTCTTATGGTTTGTTTGAGTTGGTGTATGTTCACGTAAATTGAAACAAAACTCATCTCACAAACTCACCTCATATATCATGAATCATGTTAAAAAAAAATAGTTTTTATCGTTAATCCAAACATACACTTAAAAATTATGGGGCACTCAATTAATACCATGCACAAGCAAGGTAACAAATTAATACACAAGTAGTTTGTGATTATTTTATTTTTAAAAAAAATAGTCTTAATGTTGGCCAAAAAGTGATCGATTTATTTATTCATAAAAATACGTGGGAGAATGGCATTTAAACATCACATGAACTACCTAAACCAACCAAAAATGTCTACTGAAAAATGATAAGGATAGAGAGGTATGCAAGTATGAATCTGGGTTTTGAATATTTGGGCAAAAAACAAAATTATCATTTCCTTCACCTTTTTCTCTCTCCACTCCATTCTCTCTTTTTCACCATCTTTTGTTCACTCCACAAGATCGAAGAAGAAAAAAAAGCTCACTCTAATCAATGGTGAAGAATAAAGAGATTGACAAAAATGAATAATGAGATTGATGGTGAAGAAAAGAGAATGAAGTGGAGAGAGCAGATGTGAACGAAAGAATAATTTTATCTTTTACCCAAATATTCAAAACCCAAATTTCTATCTTCCTATCTCTATCCTTTTCTTTGTTCAAGTAGACATTTTTTGATTTTGAAAGTTCATGTGGTATTTAAATGTCCTAATCACAAAATACATTTTCAATAAATATAAATTTTTTATTGTTAATAATTTTATGATTTAATAATGCATTGACTATTAGGTGATGGCGCAATTGCATTCTCGTTTGGTTCAAATCCCTACTCCGCCCGATGGTGACCGGGAATAGATGCGCGTCGAGGGCCATGACGCAGATGAAAATACATCGCCGCAAACAAGTTCTTCCCAAAGATGTCATCGAAGCATCCTCGTACGGCTCCCGGTAAGATCCCTGATCCGATTTCAATGCGTGTGCAAAGAATGGAAATTTCTCTTCAAAAGCCCATCTTTCATCGCAGAACACCTCCAACACTCCGCCCATCAAAAGCCTTTTCTTTTTTTCGATGATTATGGAAAATTTGATCCTTATCGCGCATATTTGCTCAATTGTGAGATGCGAGTGCTTGAAGTTCCGAGCGATCCTTATGTCGATATTGTACGGTGTGTTTGGACCGTCAATTCCTGCAATGGCTTGATCTGTCTTGCACTCTCTACTCTTCCTCCAACTCTTTTCCTTTATGTGTGGAATCCAGCGACTAGAGAGGCAAGACTGGTGCGTGGAGGTGATGATTATCTTGAAGATGAGAATTTCCACATAGGATTTGGATTCAGTTCAACTGTTAACGATTACAAGATAGTGAAAATTCGTGATTGTGATTATGGTTATCTGGTTAATCACGTGGAAGTGCATTCATTAAATATAGGGACATGGAAGGAAGCAGAATTTGGAAAGTTAGATGATGTTGTTATTTCTTCTGATGGTTTCAACTTTAATGGAGCTATCTTTTGGATTGGATCAAAGCTAAGTGGGGACGAGGATGAAGATGATATTGACATCATAGTCTCATTTGACACAGCAACATAATTGTTTACATTGATACCAATGCCTCCTTTATTTACTTATGGACCATATCGGAAATATCTTACAATATATGAGAACAAACTTGCTTTGCTATCTCATACTTTGAGTGATGACTTCAAATAATCTTTGATTCATTTGTGGGTAATGGAGGAGGGTACATGTGCAAAGGGATGGTGTTGGACTAAGAAATATATGAGTAGCCCTTATCTAGGCTACTTGTTAGTTCCAGTGGCTATTTGGAGGAATGAGATTGTTTGCAATGTTAACTCACTGCCTCGACCCATTGATCAAATTGAAGATGAAGATGAACCAAATTGTGAACGGAAAATTGTTATGCTCAATTTTACAACTAATGAATTTAAGACAATTGATATCCGCAGATTTGTCCTCGGTTATGGTATTTTCAATTATACAGAAAGCCTGGTGCCAGTTTGAAAGGTCTATGTTGAATAGGTTTGGTTTTAAATCTTGATTGTCATAATTTATACTTACTTTGTTTAAGCACTGTTGGATGACATGAACCTATAAGAGTTTAGTTTATTTTGTGACTGCATATATGCATAACAGATGGTTGTAGCTTTATTAGACTTGTCTATAATATCAGGCTATTAAGCTTTCTTTCAAAGATGGACATGTATATTTGCTGGTGCGTGCATTATTTGCTGATCCTGTATGTCATGTGAAGAAAGAAAAGTCAGTGATGTTGCGGAAATATAAATCGAGTAGAGAAGAAGAAGAACACATACAGATTTGATTAACGTGGGAAAACCTTCCTCAAGGTGAAGAAGAAAAAACCCACGGGACACTAGTCCAGTATCAAACTTCCACTATGAAAATAATGGGTACAATCAATCTATCATTCAATCTCTAGACTTCCTCTAGAAAACTCAAGCTTCACCAACAATGGTGGTACTCAAACTCTCGAGTTCTCGACTCACTTTTTCTTTTTGCACTCGGCTTTTTTTCTCACTCTCTTTCCTTATTTTTCCTCTCTCTATTTTCTTCAAGAGTCACACATTATATATAGAGAAAGAAGGAATTAAATCAAATCTAGAAATTAGGAAGAGTCATTCCCAAGTTCAATAAAGTCAACCTCGAGTCTTGAACCCACTTTCAAATAAGTCAAATAGTCAAACTTGGAACCCCACAATGCATTTATGGAGGAACAATTTCCAACAAATCTCCCCCTTCCGACTTCAATGCATTGGCGTCTTCATCCCAGCTCCTTTATAGCAGTCTTCAAATTTCTTTGTTGTTACCGACTTAGTCATCATATCGGACCAATTCAAGTCGGTGTGAACTTTGACGAGTTCAAGTTCTCCATTTTCTATCACATCCCGTATCCAGTGATACCTCACGTCAATATGTTTAGTGCGGGAGTGATAAGTTGAATTCTTTGCCGATGAATAGCACTTTGATTGTCACATCTCGCCTTGTAACGATCTTGTTTATGACCGAGTTTCAATAGCAGATTCTTCATCCATAAGATTTCCTTACAGGCCTCGCAAAGAGCTATATACTCAGCCTCAGTTGTCGAGAGTGCCACACATTTCTGCAACTTAGATTGCCAGGAGAGTGCACCTCCTGCAAAAATCATCAAGTAACTGGATGTTGACTTTCTTGAGTCAACGTCTCCCCCTAAATCAGCATCTGTAAAGCCTAGCAGCTCAGCTTTACTTCCTCCAAATCGGAGACATAAATTCTTTGTACCTTTGAGATACTTGAAGATCCACTTCACAGCTTCCCAATGATCTTTGCCTGGATTAGACAAATATCGGATCAACATCCCGACTGTATGTGTTAGATCTGGTCTTGTACTAACCATCGCATACATCAGACTTCCAACAGCAGACTGATATGGAACTTTTCTCATTTCGGCTTTGTCTTTCTTTGATCTTGGACATTGCTTCTTGCTAAGCTTAAAATGTCCGGCTAAGGGGGTGCTTACTAGATTGGCATTGTCCATGTTAAATCTCTATAAGATTTTTTCAATATACTTCTCTTGACTCAGCCACAAAAGCTTCCTTTTCTATCTCGGATTATTTTGATTCCGAGGATCTGTTTTGCAGGACCAAGATCCTTCATTGCGAAGGACGAGCTTAAAGCCTTCTTTAAAGCCATTATCTTTGTCTTGTCTTGTCCTACAATATGCATATCATCAACATATAGCATCAAGATCATAAAATCTCCAGCTTCACATCTCTTAACAAATACGCAGTGGTCGGCATTTTGTCTTTTCAAATTTATGATCAATCATAAATGATTCAAATTTCTTGTACCACTGCTGAGGTGCTT
The DNA here is from genome assembly GCA_019022615.1 of Acacia melanoxylon. Classification (NCBI taxonomy): domain Eukaryota; kingdom Viridiplantae; phylum Streptophyta; class Magnoliopsida; order Fabales; family Fabaceae; genus Acacia; species Acacia melanoxylon. The sequence continues at coordinate 3,503,001 of JAFJYJ010000010.1, forward strand.
GCTTCAAGCCATATAGACTCTTCTTCAACAGACATACCAGATTTTCTTTTCCTAGAACTCGGAACCCTTCGGTTCGGTTATATATATATATATTTCTTTTTTCAAATCCCCATGAAGAAATGTCGTCTTCACATCCATTTGTTCAACTTCAAGATCCATTGATGCTGCCAAAGCCAACACAGTTCGGATCGAAGTCATCTTTACGACAGGAGAGAAAATTTCTTCAAAATCAACTCCTTTCTTCTGATTTCAGCCTTTTACCACAATCCTGGCCTTGTATCTCGGCTTCTGTCCATTTTCTTCATTTTAAATCTTGTATACCCACTTGTTTTTAAGAGCTCTTCTTCTTTCGGGTAACTCGGTCAACTCATAAGTCTGATTCTCATGCAACGACGTCATCTCATCCTGCATTGCCTTTTCCCACTCAATCTTGTCGGGCTTGCCACAAACCTCATCATAACTTTGAGGTTCACCTTCCTCTCGCAAGTACAATGTACTCATCCGGTGGATACCTTGTAGAAGGTCTTTTCTCACGAGCTAACTTTCCTAGTGTGTGCTTCAGGTTAAGAATCCGATTCAACATTCTCATCTCGAATCTGGATCTCATCTCGGATCTCGACATCAACTTCTACAGTTGGCTCCTGTTGGTCATTTTCAGAACCATTCTCTCCCCCTGCTTCAGTTTGGACAGGAGTGTTGGGTTCTTCATCTCGGACAACAACTCGGACTTTGGGCTTCAAGATGTCATGAATAGTCTCCAGCTCATGAAAGATCACATCTCGGCTTCTCACTATCTTTTTCATCAGATCCCAAAGTCGGAACCCAAACTCACATCTCGGCGATCCGAGATAAATGCATTCCTTCGTCTTTGTGTCAAGCTTAGCTCTTTCATCTTTTGGAATGTGCACAAACGCTCGGCATCCAAACACCTTCGATGATCATAGGTCGCTTTTCGCCCGTCCGCATTTCTTCAGAATTTCTCCTCTAGTGGCCGTGATGGTGATAAGTTGATTAAATCAATCGCGATTCTTACGCTTCACCCCAAAATGATTTCGGCAATCCGGCATTAGACAACATGCTTCAGACCTTTTCTTCAATAGTTCTATTCATCCTCTCGGCCAAACCAAGCCTTTTCTTCAATAGTTCTATTCATCCTCTCGGCCAAACCATTTAGTTGAGAAGTTTTGGGGGGCGTCCTTTCAAGTCGTATCCCGGTCGTTCGACAATAAGCATCAAATGGACCACAATATTCACCACCATTGTCAGATCTGATCGCTTTCAGCTTCTTGCCAGTCTCTCGTTCCACCATAGCATGAAATTCTTTGAATGCTTGTAGAACCTGGTCTTAAGTTTTCAACAAATGGATCCACACTTTGCGAGAGTGGTCATCAATGAAAGAAACAAAATACTGAGCTCCGCCTAGAGACTTTTCCGACATAGAGCAGACATCGGTATGAACTAGGTCAAGAATATTCTTTTGTCGTCTTGGTTGATCCGGTTTCGCAAAAGAAACCCGGTGCCGCTTTCCGCCTAGGCGGTGCGTACAACTTTCAAGTACTTGACCTTTCAACCTGATCAATTGTTCTTTCTTTTTCAAAATCTGTAGCCCTTTTTCCGACATATGACCGAGACGCTTGTGCCATATCTCTAGACTGGAATCATCTCGAACATAATTGGCTTCACCGCCATTGATCTTTCCCTGCATCATGTACAAGGAACCTTCTTTCTTTCCTTGGGCCACAACTAAATTTCCTCTGGACAATTTCCATTGACTGTTTCCAAAGTAATTCATTAACCCTAAGCATCATCAAGCTTGCCTACCGAGATTAGATTCAACCGCATGTCGTGCACATGCCTTACATCCTTCAACACAAGTCGATGTACCGACATCTGTGGTCAAGGTTACATCTCCAACACCAACAATCTTACTAGTTACCTGATTTCCCATCTTTACAACACCATATTCACCAGCTTGGTAAGACGAGAAGAAACTTCTTTGAGGAGTGACATGGAAGGAGGCACTGGAGTCTACCACCCAAGTATAGTCATCATAGATAACGTTCAAAAGATGATCTCCGAGTAAGAAGATCTCGGCCTCGCATTAGCAATCACCGCGGAGGTGCTCTTATCTTTCTCTTCTTAGGTACAATCCGATCCGGTTTCACCTCGTCATTTTTCTCATCTTTCAGATTCCTAGTCTTCCTTCTTATGGTCAATCTTTCCACAATAGAAACATTTCAAATCGTATTTCTTTCTAGACCGGCCTCTGGACTTATCCCGGTTATCACGACCCGGTTCTTGCTTCGACCTCGATTTTCGATTTTCCTTTATGCACAAAGCAACGTTTGCCTCGACGCGCTGCTCACACCTCTTTCCCTTCTCCTGGATTCTTCATTTAGGAGACTATCTGCCACGACATCCATAGTCAATTTTCCATCTGGTGCCGAGTTGCTCAAAGTCACTACCTGAGTATCCTGCCTTTTTCGGCAATGAGCTTGGGCAGAAGAGCCGCATCTCGTCATCCACCTTCATCTCGCCTTCGACGGTTGATTCACAATACCTTTGTAGGTGTTGAGGTGTTCAATCATACTCATGCCATCTTTGTACTCCAACTTCACAAGTCGGCGAACCAAGTGTGCTTTATTCCCCGGGAGTCTTCTTCGAATCATGGACTCCAACTTAGTCCACAACTCATACGCATTTGTAAACTCGGACACATGCTCGAAGAGGCTTTTGTCGATATACTTTCTGATCATGGCAACCGCCTTCCGATTCAGAACTTCCCAGTCATTTTCTTCCTTACCTTTTGGTTTGTTCTGATTAAGGATGGGCTCATAGAGATCTTTGTAGTACAGATGATCTTCCATCATCGGTCTCCAGTAAGTAAATTTTTCTGCAATCAACTTGAACATATCAACACTGAGTGCAGCGCCACTGGTCTCCATTTCGTTAAACCAAGCTCTGATACCACTGTTGCGGAAATATAAATCGAGTAGGGAAGAAGAAGAACACATACAGATTTGATTAACGTGGGAAAACCTTCCTCAAGGTGAAGAAGAAAAAACCCACGGGACACTAGTCCAGTATCAAACTTCCACTATGAAAATAATGGGTACAATCAATCTATCATTCAATCTCTAGACTTCCTCTAGAAAACTCAAGCTTCACCAACAATGGTGGTACTCAAACTCTAAGAGTTCTCAGACTCACTTTTTCTTTTTGCACTCTGGCTTTTTTTCTCACTCTCTTTCCTTATTTTTCCTCTCTCTATTTTCTTCAAGAGTCACACATTATATATAGAGAAAGAAGGAATTAAATCAAATCTAGAAATTAAGAAGAGTCATTCACAAGTTCAATAAAGTCAACCTCGAGTCTTGAACCCACTTTCAAATAAGTCAAATAGTCAAACTTGGAACCCCACAATGCATTTATGGAGGAACAATTTCCAACAAGTGAAACAAATTTAAGTTTCTTGCTTTTTCATTAATTTCTAATGGGTAAATAAATTTTTCTTTTTAGTGAAAGGGAAATTTCATTGCCTCAAAATAATATGTACAGTGTCATAAAACTAAACTAGAGCTATCAGCTATTAACAATATTTACAATAAGCATTTAAAAGTAGAAAAACTTTTAGCAGTGTGAACTGCTATAATCCTAATTTGAGACACTATACAATCTGCATAGTATGTTTCCTGTGCAAAGAGGCGGTGATTTCTCACATCCCATAGCTCCCAACAGGTGATACAAATGCCTATCTTCCAAGAAATGTCAAGAGTTGGAGCTTTTAGGATTGAGCAAAGCCAGCTGTAGGTGCCCATGGCTGTGAAGTCCTAATGGGTAAATAAATTAGATACACTGGTTTGTGACTTTGTGCAAGTAGTTGTACTTCTTACTGTTTGCGCTTCTTTCATTTTGGATACATGATTCCTTTTTATATTCAACCTCTGCGATGGTTCTTTTTCAAGTACTATGTGCTTCTCAAGATTTTTTGTTCCCTTATCTTGTATAATGAAGGATAAAATTATTTTTTTATGTAGAAATATGATAAATCATCATGTTTCCAGCAATCAGTTTGAACATGTGCATATTCTGGGTTTGAAATAATGTTTACTGCCATCTGAATGGAGACGCCAATGGAGCTTTTGCGAATACCTCTATTATTGAACTCCCACTTCAAATGACTAAAGCAAGGAGCAAATTTAACCAAACTGCATTTTCATGGTTTTTTCTTTTTCTATATGTATGGTTTTGCTGTCTATGATTAGAATTCATTATAAGCTTTTTTATGGATTCGAACCCTTTGAAACGAAGGTTTGTTGCTTGAGAGATGAGTTTTTTTAAAAAAAAATTGGGACTAAGCATGAGATATGAGTTTCGAAAGTTTGTCATTTTTATCAATTTGGTAAAGTTCTGCAGTTAACTCCCCATGTGGCGAAGCGGTTGGCAGAGAGCTCCGTTAAGATGCTGAGTGGAGTCTTGAAATATTTTTAGACTCAGATTTTTCAGAAGGTTCAAGTTCTTTTAGTCTCAAGATCTTTTCTTTAAAACAATCTTTAATCCTATTGAATCTGTTTCTAACCATTAAGGGTGTTTGTTACATTAGACCCAGATTTAGCCAAAGTTGCAGAAGAATTATCTATAGACAAACCTTGTATTGATCCTAACAGCATTCAGATATGATGGTTCAATCTGCTCTTTTATCAAGAGGGCACATGATTCTGTGTTATCAAAGATGCAGTCTAGCTAGATTCATAAATAATGATTAACTTATCTTCAAGCATAGGGGCTACCTGCAATACAAGGATCGTTAAAAATTTGTTTGATCCTGGGTTAATAATCTCCCCATTTTGCATTGTTCATTTGTATATGTATCTTGGGAAAATCTACCTCAAGGCTTAAAGTAGCAAAAAAATGTCAAAAAAGGCCAAAGAAAAAGTCACATGTCAAAAAAGGCCCCAAAGCCTTTTCTGATATTATTTCATAAATGTTAACAATTAAATCAGTCTCATTAACAACTAAATTAGAAGTATTAATGTAACACCCCAAATTCCGTAGCATAAATCGTGCCGGTGACACGTGGTTTTATAAAAATTTATCAGAGTTTTGAGGTGCTGGCCTAGCGTAATGCGGAAACGGAGAGCATGTACTAAAAATTTGAACAATTGAGTAGCCGATATAAAAATACTGAGACATATATGCCGATGCCTCGACGTATACCGATATATTATAAATTTCCCGAAGGATTGTTCATGTGATACAAGAATACAAAACTTTATAATTACAATTCTTACATGTAACTATACCCTCTTCAACCAAGCCTTGAGTAGACTTGGGGCATAGAACCTAACTCGGTTAAATCATCTCATTTGGCCAGCCGGGTAGGTCTAGTGGAAGTCTCACCGTGCTAGGGTGACCGATTGACTAAACCACATAGACGACCCTTCTAGTTTAAGCACCAAATGATGTGAAGTAACTTTATTAGATTCATGCCATAAGGTAGGTTCTCGCTTCACTTTCTTCCCCGCATTTCCTTTGACCGGTGCCTCCTCACGCCTCCGTCCATTAATGCTCCTTCTCATGGCTCCTATTCACAATGTCTTCATAAATCCTGGTTCCTTTCCCGAACTTAGTCAAGTCTAAGATTCAAAACAAATTGAATCTTAGGTAACAGTTAACCTCATATGAAAAGTATAACAAAGATATGTATGATTTATATTCATTACATTTCAAAGATTAACCAATACATAGCACACGCAGATGTAATGTCAACACAACAACAAGACATAGCACACAGCAGATGTAAAGTTATCTATACAAATCCATGTATAGTTGTATAGTCTGCACCACCGTGCCACGATGTACACTCGTGTCCTCGCCGCTAGGAAAACAATCTCACGGCATTATCAAGACTATAACCCGTATCAAGTTGAATGTATATAAACAAGTGATTCAAGACAGAGTCTTAACCACGGTGCATGACCCAAGACCAAGTCTTGTCCATGACTCTATGAAATCATTCCATCTCATACATGCATACAAGTCATATCGTAGTTAAAGTTACTCGTACGCGAACGTACCTTCCTTCCGTGTGAATAGTAATTTACTATTTATGTATACTAAGATTATTCAAAAATACGGCACTATGAATAGTAATATGCCCGTCCTTCAAATCTGACTCGGAATCCTCGGATATCCTAACATATTACCATATTGCTTAGAATAATATCCAAAAGGTTAATTTACCTTTCTACCCTTAGTGGATTTGTTATTACCATTTTGCCATTACATTTTATTTAATAAAAACGCTACTTTCAGCATTATGGCCAGATTTACTTCTAACTTTGAAAATTCATAAGTAATTCTAGAAAACTCGAAACGAGGATCCGTAAATTCCCCGGAATCCTTAGGATATCTACTTTTGTGGAAAAATACTGGTTGTTACCCAGATTTAGTGATTCATTCCCAGTTTTCACGTGTTCATCCTCTGTCCAGAAATATTCCAGAAAAACGTAGCCCAACTTTGGACATTTTTATCTCCTAGCACAGAACTTGAAATAATACATTCTAGGTATATTTGAAAAGGTCTATATGTCTACTTTAACCATGAATTTTCTCAGAATTTTAGAACTTCATCTTCAATATAAAATACTGACGTTTTTACCTCCGACTTCAAAAATTGCTTACCGATAAAATTTCGCGTAGTTTCGCTTACTTTAATCCTAATCTTCCAAAAATTTTGCTATAACTTCTTCTTCATCAATTTTTTGAAATAAAACCATTTATAACCATAAAAACATGATAACAAAAATATATTGGAAGATTAAAGATCAAAACAACATTTACACTAAAATCTACAAAACTTAAGACTAGAAACTAAAAGCTTTGCATACTCTCGCTAACTTCCTCCTCCTTCTTGCTTCCCACTATGATTTCCTCTCTACTCTTGCTTCTAAACTCATCTACTTTGGTTGAGTTTGGTGTGAGAATTATGGAGAGCAAAGGCCTCTATTTATAGTGAAAATTCAAGGCCTATTCCAACCATATTTCTTCCTTAACCAAACATTCCTTATAAACCAAACACTCTTCTTCCATCTACCAAAAACTACCATTCTAATTACCTATTCCATCCACCAAAAACTACCATTCCACTTACCTATTCCATCCACCAAAAACTACCAATTAATATTTATTTGCAAATATTAAATAATTATTGGAAAATAAAATCCCTAATTTCATATAAGGATTTTCTTCCATAATTAACTCTCTAGGTCATAAAATATTGGTTCTAAAATTTCTAGACCAAAAAGTATCCTCTAACTATTTTTCCTTGAATTATTGGGAAAATAGGCCTCAAAATCTTAAAATAGCTTTAAAACTATTTAGGCCAAATTTTCATAATAAATTCCCATAAAACATTTCTTGTTTCCAAATCCAAAAATTTGGGATATTACATTCCTTCTTTTGGTTATAAATTAATTACCTTTTTATGTGCTATTTATATCATATTAAATAGCTCCTAAATAATGTCTCATAATTAACCATTGGTTAATTAATTCCAAAGTGGGATTTGATGAAAATATAATCAATAGATTATAATTTCTTGAGACAAATATTCAACTTTGTAATTAATATGTATTATTTATCAAAATAAAGTATTTATGATAAATAGGAATTTTAGGGTATTACAATTAACAACAATTTCCTAACAACTAAATCAAGATCATTAACAATTAAATCATCCGTTAACAACTATATAGTTGGTTTTAACAACTAACGTTTTATGAAATTATACCAAAAAAGGATCTAGGACTTTTTTTGACATGTAACTTTTTGTTGGGTTATCCAAATGATTGGATAAGGTTTTATTTTCACAAATCATACGATCATTTGTTACCCACGGCCCATTCTTCATGCTATGGGTCTTGTGACTTGTTCTTAGTGACCCTTAAGATATGATATGGATTCCTTTTTTTTTTTTTTTAATGGTAAATCATTTTCCTCAAGTGGAACTAAAACTCTTTTCACATACTTATCTCGTAAATCGTAAAAGTTATTTTTAAAAGCTAATTCAAACATGTACTTAAAAGTGATTATGCCATTGATTCCAATAAAACAATACTGTTTTTGTACTACATATTAGATCTCATATAAAAACTTTGCAATTAGATTTTATATTAACAACCAAAGTGTTGATACATCATTAGCTTCTAGACTACAAATGAACTATTGTAATCTAAGTTCCAGCGGAGGAGTGAGAGAGAGGGTGGGAGGCGGTGGGAGAGATGAAGGGGTAAAATGATTTATTTTATCCCTCAAATCTCCGCCGTTAGATGAGATTATAATCTAACAGTATTGAGAGGGGTAGGCAAAAGTAGGTAAAATAAGAGTAGGCAGAATAACTCATCCTTTATTTTTTTTCTTTAATTCATGAACATTTCAGAAATGTTCTTAAATCGTTTTTTTTTCTTATCTATACTCATCACTTTACTTTTATTAAGTTTATTGTTTTGTTTTTTTTTAACAGTGATTTTTTTTAATATATATTTTACTTATTTTTAGTACTTCTTATTTGGAAACTTAGTATAGAATTAAAAGATATTAATTTAATCACAACCAGTTACAATAATTTTATCATTTTTTTAAGGGATAGGATATCATTCTACTATTTTTGGTCACTATCACTTTTTTCACCGTTAGATTAAATCTCAATAGGAGAGAGAAATGATAAAGCTATGTGAGATTATGATCTAACGGTGAAAAAATAGTAGGGACATTGGGAGTAACAAAAAATGGTAGTGACAATATTCTATCCCTTTTTTTAATACTATAATTTTTTTTTTAAAAAAACTTTGAACAATTGGAGTAGGATCTAGACGGCCGAATTGGGAGTCTGATTTTTAATACTTTGACTAATGTCATATCCTAACCTACTACTTCATCTGGTCCTTATTATAATGCATCAACTAACTTTTCTTACAAACCAATAAAAAAGTTAAAATCAATAAAGTTGTCATAGAATCTAAATAATTTCTAATATTACCTCTACTAATCGTACTAAACTATAATATTATATTAATTATTACTCTCACCCACTATCTTTATTAATTAGGTGCGTATATGAACAAAAATAATCATTCTTTATTAACAAGAAAGTGTATTATAAAAATGACCAAATAAACTTTGCAAAGTTCAAGTGCTTTTATAATAAAACTTGGAGAAAGAAGTATAAACAATTAACAAGAGAGTTTAGAACTTTAGATATACAAACTTTTAAAAAGCTTGCTCATAAAACGAAATGGTTCTTCGTTTTTTTTTTTATTATTTGTTGCCATGAAAAATACAACGGTTCACCAAATAACTTAAAATTTTTGAAATACTAAAAGAAAGACACTAGCTCAATATAATTAGGACCTTAAAATTTTGATATGCTAAAACAATATGGTTCTGGTCAGGGTTAATTTTTTTAGCACTTATCTTCTATATTACTAGTATATATTTTTCACATTTTCAGTTTAATTTTTCATTTTAGTAGTCATTTTTTTATGTTTTTAGGTACTAAAAAAATCATGGATAAGTGTCAAAAAAAATATGGAAGATGAGTACTGACAATATTTAAGATGATTATTAAAATTAAAAAATTATTTATTAAAATATTAAAAAATGATCTATAAGAATGTGAAAGATTAAAAAAAAAAACTTACAAATTTTTTAAGTTGAGGCAAAAATTGTGATTTTTTTACTTTTAAAATTCTGAGAAAATTTTAAAAAAATACTATTTGAATTTTAAAATCTCAAATATATAATTTCCCAATAAAATAAGTTATCAATTATTTTATTATTTTTGTAAATCTCATTACTGTTATTATCAATAGATTTTAAAATTCAATTGATTTTTTTTTTTACTTTTTTTAAAATTTTAATGATCATGATTTTTTTTTAAAATGATTTTTGTTTTGATTATCCGTCGTTTTATGTCTTCTCCAATCTCTTGTTCCCTTTCATTCCGGCTTGGCTTCCCTGGATGCGCGGTTCTTTCCCGTCGAGCGCCATGACGGAAATGGATGGCTCCATCCCACTTCTTCCCCAAGATATCATCACCAACATTCTCATACGGCTTCCGGTAAAATCCCTAATCCGATTTCGATGTGTGTGCAAATTTTGGAAAAATCTCTTCAAAACCTCATCTTTCATCGCTGAACACCTCCACCACTCCTCTCATCAAAATACTTGTCTTCTTTTTGAAAACTTTGGCAAATCTGATCATTTTCGCTTATATTCACTCGATGGTGAGATGCAAATCCTTGAAGTTACCGACAAACCCTTTTTCGATGTTAAGGTGTTGCGTCTTTGGACGTTCGGTTCCTGCAATGGCTTGCTCTGTATGGGATTTTTTTCTTCACCTCTTTCTCTTTTAGTATGGAATCCAGCTACTAGAGAGGTGAGGAGGTTGCCTAGATCTCTTAATTATTTTGAAGGTGCGGAATTCTATCTAGGATTTGGGTTTAGCCCAATTGTTGATGATTACAAGATAGTGAAAATTAATGCTCAGGAAGATGATGATCGGGTTAATGAAGTGAAAGTTTATTCATTAAGTATAGGGTCATGGAAGGATGTACAATTTGGGAACTTAGATGGTGTAGGTATTATAACTTCTAATGGTTTCTTCTAATGGTTTCTCTTTTAATGGAGCTATCTTTTGGATTGGGTATAAGATAGGTTTGGAGGAGGATGAAGATGAAGTTGGTTGGATTGTCTCATTTGACATAGCAATGGAAGTGTTTGCGTTGATACCAATGCCTTCTTCACTCTTTTCAATTACAAATTCATCATATCCAGAATTTCTTACTGCACATGAGAACAAGCTTGCTTTGCTTTCTCACACTTTGAGCGGAGACCTCAAATCATCGTTGATTCATTTGTGGGTGATGGAGGAGGGTACTTGTGCATCTAGAGAGAGGTGGGTTTGGACTAAGAAATATACTAGCAGCCCTTATTTAGGCTATTTGTTAGTCCCAGTAGCTATTTGGAGGAATGAGGTTGTCTGTATTGTTGCTTCTTCGTTGTCCGAACCACCCATTGATAACATTGAAGATGATGAACGAAAACCTGTTTTGCTCAATCTCACAACCAATGAATTTAAGGCATCTGATATCCGCAAGTCTGTCATTTGTGATGGTATTTTCAATTATTCAGAGAGCCTCGTACCAGTTGGCAACATCCACACTTAATAGCTTTGGTCCTAAATTTTCATTATGGTCATTTTTACTTTGTTTGAGCACTTTTGGTGGAAATGAAGCTATAGGAGTTTAGTTCTTTCTGTAACCACAAGGCTTGATGTTGTTCAGAGATTTTGTCAAAAATGGTGAATGCAGATATGCAATATTTATATTGCCTATGATATCAGGTTATTCAATTTTCTTCCAAAGATGAATATTTATTGTAGTTGTTCATTTGTGGATTATTTGAGACTTCTTATCCAGCCAAAGCACCTATTATTCTGTATAATATGTGGGAGAATAAAAGTTTCTGGCTTTTTTTATTCATTTTTACTGGACAAACAAGTTAAATACCATGGTTTCTGGGTTTGTTTAAGTTGTTCTCAAGCTCTGTGTGTATGATTCTTGTTTCGTTTTGGATATATGATCCCTCATTATTCTGAATCTTTAACTGTCCGTACGAAAATTGTATCACTTTTGAACCTTTTTTTTTTTGGTATATAAACGAGGCCCTCAGCCCAAGATCTCAGTTCTGAACAATTACAAGACGTGGGTATGACACCCCCAATTCATCCCTAAACAAGAGATTCTGTACCTCTGGAGGTGGATTATCAAAAAATACACTAGACTCTACCAACTCAAAGCTTAAATTGGCCGAAGCATCGGCACAAAAATTCCCTTCCCTGTATATATGCACAAAGTCAACCTGAACAAACTTCTTTATCAGCAAATAGATGGCAGACAAGAGACTTGACTCCACCTCACCCTCCATTTGTGAACCATTTAGTAAAGAAACTGCAGCAGATGAGTCACATTCCACACACACTCTCTGGACATTACAGTAGCAAGCCATCTCCATCCCTACTAGAACAGCCCACAACTCTGCTCTCAAAGCTGAGCAGAAACCCAATTTCTTTACAAACCCACGCACCCATTTTCCATTATTATCTCTAATAAGCCCGCCACAACCAGCAATCTGTGAGCCACCTCGTGAAGCACCATCTGTGTTTAATTTCACCCACCCCTCACACGGAGCAGACCAACTTATCTGCTTTATTATTCTTGATCCAAGTACCCTTCCAAACTCCACCCTTGCTGCCATAACCTCCTTCACATACCAGTGGACAGCCCTCCCCAAGCTTGCAGGCATGATGAAGCCATCCTCAAACAAGAATCTATTCCTCCAAGTCCATAGCATCCAGCACCCAACTCCAAACAACATACTCCAATTACCCTCTGATTTCCCCAAATTCCACTCAACCCAGGCACTTCCTTGCAGCGTGAAAAATTCGGTCTTACAGCAATCAGAAAATAACTCGTTCCATAGGTTCTTTGCTACACTACAGTCCCTCAGCACATGCATTCGAGATTCATTTTGCCCATTACATCTTCCACACTCGGGATTACCCCCAATGACCTATATCTGCGCTCACACTGTAAGCAGCTTCTCATGTGATACTAGCCACAAAAAGACTTGAATTCTCCTAGGCCCTTCCCACTTCCACACTTTATTCCACACCATTTCATTCCTCCTTAGCTCTCCATTCAATGCCCGATACATCTCGACACTATATACTTGTTTCTAAGTGTATTTCCCCATTTAATGGAGTCCTCCCCAAGTAACACATTTGGTGGGGGAACCCCAAAATGAGGCCCTTTGCTTCCTCATTTACCAAAGTCCCAATTTTATCCATATCCCACTGTCCAAAGAGGAGTTACCATCTCCCCGACCTCGTAATCCTTTCTCCTTCGGTTGGTTGTCTCTTACATTTATCTATTAGTTTTCTTCCATCCTCCACCCAAATATCGACCGTAAATTCACCCTTGCACCATTACCTATCTCCCAACGAATATTTCCCACCACTTTCGGCCAAAGTCTAGTTAAACTCTTCCATATTTCTGAGTCTGTTTTCAAACATTTAACATCAGTCATTAAGTCCTTATTCCTCCTATACTTGCCACACAGCACCTTGGAGCATAAGCTATGTGGACTTGTAATTACATTCCATGCAACTCGACCAAGAAGAGCATCATTCATTATTTCCATCTTCTTCAAACCCAAACCCACCATTTCTTTTTTTTCTTTGCGAGCCAGATCCCAACTAACGTAATGCATTTTCCGCTTGCCTTCTTCATTTGTTCCATATAAAATCCCTTTGAAGCTTCTCCATACGCTCCCTCACTCCCACTAGACTTGTGAGTGTTGCATGTTAAACACAGCTAGCTGATTTGTTACCGATTGCACTAAGGTAAGCCTTCCTGCCAGCGACAACGACTTTCTCTTCCAACTGCTTAATTTATTCTGCATTCTATCAATAACATGTTGGAATTTTCTACTACTTCCATTCCCCGTATGCATAAAGGCCCCCAAGTATCTTCCTAAATCATCCATCCTACTGAAACCTAAACACAAGCAGATTTCATTTTGAGTCCTTCTATCCACATTCTTAGAGAAATATAGACTTGACTTCTTCACATTAACCTTTTGGCCTGAACATTGCCCAAATTTCTCCAAGACACCTAAGACCGCCCCTAGGTTCGTCAAATCAGCTTCACAAACTAACAAGATATCATCAGGAAACATAATATGTGAAACCGCAACTCCATTTCTCCCCATCCTTAACGGCACCACTCATTTCTCTCCACACAGTCCAAAATGAGATGAGTCAATTTCTCCATTCCAAGCACAAAAAGGTAAGGTGATAAGGGGTCTCCTTGCCTTAATCCCCTCGAAGGAACAAACGAGTCTCTCTTCCCACCATTCAACATAAGAGCCATAGTTGGTGAATTAACACATGCTTGAATCACACCCTCAACTTCTCGTCAAACCCAATTTCCTCCATCACCTTCCCAATAAAATTCCATTCCATTCTATCGTACGCTTTCTCAAGGTCTATTTTAATTATCATATATCCTTTCCTACCTTGCATCCTACTCATAGTATGAACAATCTCTTTAGCAATTATTATATTATCATGGATACTTCTCTTAGGCACAAAACTAGTTTGGAAGGGGGAAATCAGCCCATCCATAAGGGGCTTCAGTCTGTTCACTAACATTTTAGATAAACCTTTGTATAAAACATTGCATAAAGAGATAGGTCGGAACTGACTAACCGTTTCTGGATGGTCCACCTTTGGTACAAGGACTACGAGCGTGTCATTAACCTCACCATTTCGCAAGGGTTCCTCCAAAACTCTCGATCAAGTTGACCACCGAGGGCCCACTACTTTCCGCTTTTTCTCGGTAGAAGATGGCAGTGGAAACCATCACGCCCTGGGCTTTAAAACCCCCCATTTGGAAAAAAAGCACATCTTACCTCTTCATTTAGAGACATCCCGACCAGCCCTTTGCAGATTTTCTACCTTAGCTGCCCCCCATCCATGCTTCGTTGAGATCCAGTTGCAGCAATGAGCGTCTCCTCTAAATAGTTCCTCATAGAAACTTTGAAACAAACCTCCAATAGCCTCCCCATCCTCGATCCAATCTCCTCACCATTTTTCAAAGCATCGTAATTCCGTTTTGCCGCCTCCGAACGAGCGTCTTTGTGTGGTAAAATTTTGTATTTCGGTCCCCCTCTTCCAACCATCTCCCCCTTGATTTTTGGAACCAAAAAATCTCTTCTTGTCTAAGTATTTGCTGGAACTCCTCTTCTAGGTCCTTCTCCAACTGCACTAGATAAGGGTTACCTCTCCTACCATTGCTTTTTTGGACTCCATTCAACTGCATTTAGAATCCTTCTTTTACGACCCTCTATATTCCCAAAAACCTCTTTATTCCATACAACTAATTGTTGTTGTAAATCAGACAGGTTGACATGTGCATCCGCCCCCCATTTCGAACTATTTCTTATCAACACCTCAAATTCGTCATGCATTTGCCAAGCGGCTTGAAACCTAAAGGGTCTCAACCCTAAGTTACATTCCTTTTCACTGAGTTGCACACAAATTGGGTGATGGTCTGAACCTATCCTCGGGATCACTCTCACCCCAGCATTTACAAATTGTTCTTGCCACTTCACATTGGACAAACATCTATCCAATCGCTTGAACACCCTTTCCAAGCCCTCCCACTTAGGCCCCTTCCATGTGAAGAAAGGCCCTTTTGCTTCAATATCAAGCAAATCACAATCTTGAATCCAGTCATTAAACTTCCGGCACCTTGTATCATTTACCCTTCCGCCTCCTTTTTGCTCCAATGGGGTTTTTATTTCGTTAAAATCCCCCGCAAGAAGCCACGGCTCCTCAATCTCCATCGCCAAAACCCTCAACTTATCCCAACAACTACTCCTTCGATGCTCATTCGGGCTTGCATAAACCGTGTAAAGAGTAATTCATTCCTATCCAACCCCAACTTGTAGTGAATAAATTGCTCATCCTCCGTAATAATATCCACCTTCAAACTATCTCGACTCCCATAATGTGACCAAATTCCTCCCGAGAATCCATCGGCTTCCACTCTATAGGAATGCCCAAACCCCACTCCTTATCACTTTAGTAGCTTGAATGCCACTAATCCTAGGTTCCGAACGGCTACTACATCTACCTTATACCTTCTCTTCATATCTCCGACAACAAACCGCAATACCTTTGCTCGCTGCCCCTCTAACATTCCACACTAGGATCTTCATCATAAACAAAAAATAGATGTTTAGATCACAAAAACTACTGCGCACCAGCAAGGCCTGACTTGGCAGCCTCGTTCTCAATGCACATAGCAGCACTACCATCTTGAACAACAATGGTCCCCCCCAAACTCTCCTCTCCTCTATCCATCTCAGCTTTACCCTTACCTCTTCTATTCGGGTCACCAGGGTTTAGATTCTCCTTCTCAACCAACTCCACACTCCTTCGCCTCTGCAAGGACAGATTGCAATCTGGCCTAGGTGTAAAGCCATCTCCATCCCATCCTTCGCCCTTACTGCAACCATGTCTACTTGCCCCTCTTTTGCTGATCTCCTTTCACTACTCGCCCTTTGAGGAGCAGCACTTTTTTTAGCCAATAATCCTTGCCCTTTATGCTCCTTCCACCTGCTCTCCCCTTGCACTATCTTACTCGCTCCCGTCACCTACACCGCCTTCTTTAACCCCTCGGCCCTATTTTGTTGCTCATCAACTCCAACATCCTCATTTAACACAGAGAAACGTGACCCACTGGATGGCCGCTGAGTGAACCCCGTTGCCCTCCCTGGCCTCCTTGTCCTCTGCACAGTCTGCCAACGGACCCTATCCACCCCAGCACCATCTGTGGATTGCCCTGGTCTCACTGCTTGCTCTACCTCCATGCTCTGCTCACACTTTTTCCTCTGGAGTTCCTCACAGCCTTCTTTAGTGTGCCCAAAACAGCCACATTTATTACATAATAACCCCAGACTTTCATAGGCTATACTAATCCTCCGCCCTTCCACATCAAACTCGAGCACAAGAGGTTTTGTCAAATCCAATTCCACGCACATACGCGCGAACTTACCCCGACTCCTCTCGCGCAAAGTGTGAATATCCAATTTAATGGCTCTCCCAACTACATTCCCTAGATTCAGCAAAAATTTCTTATCAAACAAAGGAGCTGGTAAATCAGGGAAACGGACCCACGCAATTACAGAGTCAACTTTGGCATTCTTCGGATTAAAATCCGGTCTCCATCTTGCTACATTCAGGTATGCGTCATTTATCACCCACGGCCCCCCAGTTAGAGCCTCCATATAATCATCCATATGCTCAAAACTAACCAAGTAAAAATCGTTGTCTAAATCAAAGATATCTATGATACCTTTCCGTTCCCAAATTTGTCTTAGCTTCTTTACCATGAAGCCATATGAAGGCTGTCGGCCAAGCAATTTGACAACCAAAGTCCGCCCAAACGGTTTCATCAATCTATCCCTCTCTTTCTCCTCAAACGAAAATCGCGGACATAGAGGATTCGATGTATCAATACTAATACCATCGCTTGGATTTAAAACTTTCTCAAAATCGCACTCACGATCCGTAATCTTCTGTGACGCTCTCTTCTTCATCCTTCGACCATTCCCACCAGCAGACTCTCGAATTAACGTTCTGGAGCAGTGATTCTCTATATGACTTCGGCACAGGCGCTTTCTCTTCAGGTTGCATCCAGTTCTCCTCTCGTACAACACGAGACTCCCCGCCTGTGAAGTTTCCTTCATCCACTCGGACCTTTCGTTTCCTCCTAGACCAATCCTCCCCATCCTCCTCCATTCTCGCCTCACTTCCCCCTCCCCGCGGTGCGCGATCGGAGGGGACGCTCATCTCCTCCGTCGCAGTAGGCGACGAAGCACACAGCAGGAAAATCGAGAAAACCCTAGCAGAGAGCTCTCGCTGCAGTTCTCGGAAAGCTTTTTTTTACTTCAGTTGTTCTTTTTACAAGTGCTGTATCACTTTTGAACCTTTGTGTACACTTTCACACCTTTAGAAATTTTATAGTGCCAAGCAATCCCTTGTATATATAACTTTGTTGTTAAATTTTTCCCTTTGCCCTTAGTAATAACATAAATTTTGTCAACTCTATTTGTCAATTCTATAGACAAAATCTCTAGCCACACCACATTAGGAAGTTTTCGGCCCATCATTATGGGACTTAAACTTAACAAATAATCAAGACATAGGAAATTTTTTTTTTAACACAATCAAAAATATCAAAAAGGCTATTAAGAAGAAGAAATAATAGCTACAAATATTTAGTGAAAGAAGTTAAATCTCATGCTTTTTCTTTGGCGATAATCCATGGCCCTTGTATATTACCGGTCCTAATTATAACACATAGTTGACTTTGTTTGGAGAGATTAATGAATCTAAATAAGTTACTTAATCATTTTATATGTTGTGTATCTTTAGATTATATATTACTACCTCCGGTCCTAATTATAAGAGCTAGTTGACTTTTTTTGGAGAGATTAAGGGAGCTAAATAAGTTACTTAATCATTTTATATGTTGTGTTTTCTTAGATTATATATTAGTTTATTAGTCAAACTATTTCGTTTGAAGAAAAAATAAATAAATAAAAAATACTCTAAACTAATATAATTAGTTTCTTTAATCTCTTCAAAAAAGTCAACTAGCTCTTATAATTAGGACCGAAGGGAGTAGTTTATTAGTCAAACTAATTACTTTGAAGAAAAAAAATAAAAATAAAAATACTCTAAAGTAATTTAATTAGCTTACTTAATTTCTCCAAAAAAAGTCAACTATGTCTTATAATTAGGATCGGAGGGAGTATATAGGAGCTAGCTTGAAGATGAATTTTGGTTTTAGATGGCAAGATATTTTTTCATTTTATCTCTTATATTTATCATTTTCTTCAAACTAATTTACCTAACTTATATAAATTAATATATAATTTAATTAAAAATGTGATTAGTTCTTTTAATTTCCTTTGGATTTTGTAAGTCTCAGGATCTTTTCTTTAAATCACTCTTTAAACCTATTGAATCTGTTTCTAACTATAAAGGGTGTTTGGTACTTTAGACTCAAATTTGTTTGATCCTGTGTTAATATTCTCTCCATTTTGCATTGTTCATTTGGGTATCTTCTGAAGCTCACACCAATAATACAATCATAACCCTTCTCTGATTGTGTGCTCCACCCAAATCTGTAGCTGCTATTCACAAATCATGTATATGAAAGTCTTTCTGAGTCAAAACATTTGACTCGTTCTCTGGGTCATGCTTCACAAAAGTTATCCAATTAATTGGATAAGGTTTTATTTTCACACAAGTCATACGATCAATTGTTACCCACTTCCCGCCCTTCATGCTATGGGTCTTGTGACTTGTTCTTAGTGACCCCTAAGAAATGGATTTCATTTTTTTACAGTGAACTATTTTATGTAAGTCGAGATAAAACTCTTTTGAGTCTTCTAACGTGTAATTTGTAAATCATAACCTGGGTGATCTATCCATGACTAGGGTGAAGCTTGGGTGAAACTAAGTGGAGGTCCGAACCGACTGATGTTGAAAATTCGGCGGATGAGTTGTGGTTAGGAGTGAAATGCCACTCAAACCTAAAGCTAGCTGGTTCTCCTTGAAATGCGTTGAGATGCAGCAGTTGACTGTTGACTGGACATCTAGTGATTATGCCATTGATTCCGATCAAACAATACTGTTTTTTTACTATATATTAAATCTTATATAAAAAATTCGCAATTAGATTTTTTATATTAACAACCAAAGTGTTTTTTTTTTTTTTTTACTATACCAAAGTGTTGATACATCATTAGCTTTTAGACTCGTTCAATGGACCGAACGGATTGGAACAATCAGTTCAAGAATTGGTGTTCGGTTTGGTGTAAAATGGAAGGGAGCCTTGGGGAATTTAGTCAACTACTTTAATTTCTTGACAAAATTTAACAATTTAACTAATTTTTAATTTCTTTTTCTTAATTATGTATGAGGTAGTTAAAAGTGACACACACATATTTGTTGGGCCAAACAGTCATATATATAGGATGATATTACATCTCATAATTATTTTATTTTCTTTAATTCATGAACTTTTCAGCAATTTTCTTAAATCGTTTTTTTTAATTTCTTATCTATACTCACTTTATTTTTATTAATTTTATCGTTTTGTTTCATTTAACATTGAATGTTTTTTATATATCTTACTTATTTTTAGTACTTCTTATTTGAAAACTTAAGTATAGAATTAAAAGATATTAATTTAATCACTACAAGTTACAATAAATTTATCCTTATACACACACACACACACACACACACATACTATAATTTTTTTTTTTTTTTTTTTTTTAACTTTAAACAATTGGACTAGGATCTAGACGGGCCGAATGGGAAGTCTGATATTTAATAATTGAGTAAATACCTTTTTTGGTCATTTACAAAAAAAGCGATCCCTATTTTGGTCCCTTACAAAAAATCGACTCTTATTCGTCTTTTTTTTGGACTAAAAAGGACGACTTTTGGAAATTTGTGAGGGATCAAAATGTCAACCAATTGAGTCTATTTTGAATTTGTGAGGGGCTACAAGCATGGGCGGACCCAAGTTATACATCAGGGGGGCAAGTGCCCCCCTTGAATTTCATTTTTTTTTTTTTAATAAAAAAAATTAAATTAAATTAATACATATTTGAATGATTGTCCACCCTTAAATTAAATACCCACCCTTAATACATCAAGACTGCACTTCGTAATTAGATGGGCGATGAATGGTTGAATAATTGTTTAGTGCCTTATATTGAAAAACATGTGCATTGATAAGAAGACAATTATGATGGAATTCCAAAAAATAAGGCCTAGAATGATGACATTGTAATTATTTTTATTGTAATATACTTTTGTTATTAAAATATATGTACTTGAACTTATTGAGTGCCCACCCTTCATTGTAATTTATGTAACTGCATTTCTAACCGGACTTAACCTTACTTTTCTAAATGACAAGTTTGTAAAATAATTGTCTCTCTTATTACATCATCAGTATTTACTTGATTTTATGAATATTTTTTTGATATTTTTTTCTTTTCTTATTTATATTCTTTTATTTGTTACTGCATTTAAAACTTTCCTTTAAAAAAAAATTTCGGGGCGCTGCCCTTGAACTCCCGAATCTGTAGGCCAATGGTGCCCCCCCTTCGGTTATTTTCTTCGGGTCCGCCCGGCTACTAGACTTTTTTTTTTTTTTTTTTTTTTTGTAAGGGACCAAAATGGAGACCACATTTTTTGTAAAGGACCAAAAAGAGTATTTACTCTTAATATTTTGACTAATCTCATATCCTAACGTATTATAAACAATTGACAAGAGAGTTTAGAATTTTAGATATACAAACTTTCAAAAAGCTTGCTCATACAACGAAATGGTTCCCTTTTTTTTGCCATGAAAAATACAGACTTGACTTCTCTCATTTTCTTTTCTGGTCCGCTCCCATCCTTTACCATCTTTATGATTATTGGATCAAGATCTAATGGTCTACATTTAATTTCATTCCCATCATTCTCTCCATTTCCTTCCCATCCTTCTCTCTCTTCCTTTTATAAGAGGAAACGAAATATTAATAGTATTAAATGTGGACTATTAGATCTTGATCCAATGATCATAAAGGGGGTAAAGGATGAGAGTAGACCAGAAAAGAAAAGGAGAGAAGCCAAATCCGAAAAATACAATGGTTTACCAAATAACTTAAAAATTTTGAAATACTAAACGAAAGACAATAGCTCAATATAATCAGGACCTTAAAATTTTGATATGCTAAAACAATATGGTAGGTTCATTTTTTTAGCACTTATCTTCTATATTATTAGTACATATTTTTCACTTTTTTCAGTACTTAATTTTTCAATTTTTTCAGTAGTCATTTTTTATGTTTTTCATTACTAAAAAAATCATAGATAATGTCAAAAATATGGAAGATGAGTATTGAAAATCACAGGTACAAAAAAGGCTTTTAAGACCGAACAAAAGAGGCATCGTAAGACCGATCCGCGATCGTCTTGTTCCAGAGGTCTTAAAAGTACGTAACTTTTAAGATCGGATGAAAATTGGTCTTAAAGAAATTATTTAAGACCAGACATTAAAAACATTAGGTCTTAAAAGTCATGCTATATAGACCTGATATATTTTTTATTCGGTCCTGAAACTCAACTTTTAAGACCGAACAAACAAATAGGCCGGTCTAAACAGATCGACATTTTAAGATCGGACAAAAAACAATCCGGTCTAAAAAATACCGACTTCTAAGACCAGACAACTAATTATACCAGTCTTAAAAGACTGACTTTTAAGGCTGGATAATAAATATATCCGGTCTTAAAAATTGAACTTTTTAGATCGGACGGATAAATACACCGGTCTTAAAAGACCAACTTTTAAGACCGGCCTAATATGTACACATGTCTTAAAGTATCGACTTTTAAGACCGGACAAATAAATACATCCAGTCTTAAAATTTGAACTTTTGAGACCGGCGTATTTATTTCCGGTATAAATTTTCCTGAATTTTTTCCATGTTTTGTTCTTACTGATCATATATATACACACATTCACACCCAATCCAGCACCTAAAAGTTGATACTTTAAGCTACAAGATATGAACAATTCATTATGAATAAATTGAATTGGGAAAAGAATACAAATATTATTCACCATGAGTTATATGGCCGCTTAATGATTATACTATGACAGTACAACACCAAAATGAATATATACAATAAGACAACTTACAAATACAATGAGTTACAAATACAACACGAAAATAAACAAACATGTCCAATATAATATTCACATGCCTTCATCTAATTCCTACCCAGCAACGTAACATCCTCTTTTGTAACATGCCCCTTTCGATCGGATCCTACCACAAAAATAAAACAAGAACAAAATCTTCACAGTCAGTGACATTGTTTAAGAACATAGAAGGAATATAGTTAAAACCTTAAAGTTTTGAAAGAATTCTGTATATGAATATTACCTTATGAATTGTCTCTTTTATAAAGGGATATCCTCCCATATCTCTTCATGATGATCATTTCTTATGCCGGGTTTATTATCCGCTTCATCTTCTTCGTTTATGTCCGATAGACCCCTTAAAAAAGGAGTACTCTCAGGAAGACCATAATTTAAATGAATTTCCTCATCAATACCAATGATCCTTTTTCCCTGAAAGCTACAAACCACATTTTATTTTCCTGATCGATGATATAAACCACTTGTTTCGCCTGGTCTATCACAATAAAAGGTTCATCTCCAAAACCTCTACCATTGATATCGACTATGTAAATCCTAGCCGATCGATCTAAACACCATTATTGACATTAACCCACTTGCATTTGAAAATGAGAAATTTAATTTTAACATAGTCCTGCTCCCAAATCTCTTCAATAACCCCATAATAAGGCATGACTGCCAATTTAGACTTCTTTTCTTTCGAACTGGAGAAGTGCGTAGATTCAGCCTCTAACATAACACCACTGTTCTGGACGGTGCTCATATCATCTAGGAACTTCGTATAAAATGTATAACCATTGATCACATACGAATTCCAACTTATGACATCAACCTCAGGACCACGTGCTAACCATTTGATTGTATCAGAAACACATTCCTCTCCCTCGATCTTGTGTTTGAACCTGTTTGCAAAAGTTCTGTTATGTCTAATTAACCTTTGTTCAGTCATTCGACAATTTTCTTTCCTTACAGCTTCTTTATGTGCATCTATGTTGGCTTGAACTTCATCAACATTATTCAAGATGTATAAGTGAACTTGTGATAATTCATCGGGATCCACACTCTTTTTTTGAAGCCCCTCGTCTACCCCCTTCAGCATGTTGACATTTAGGAAGCCCAATATGTCTTACTTTGGCCAAATAATTTTGACAAAATTCCATGGTTTCTTCATAAACATATTTTCTGAACAATTGATGCTTCTAGCCGATAGGCGTTCTTCACATACCCTTTCAGGAATTTCATAGATCTTTCAATTGGGTACATCCATCTTAAATGGATAGGGCTGCACAATTTTATCTCCCTCACTAGATGAACAATTAGATGAACCATGATGTCAAAAAATGTAGGAAGAAAAAGCTTCTCAAGCTGGCACAAGATAAGATATTCTTCATTTTCCAATTCATCCAACTTTTCAATCTCGAAAACTTTACTACAAACCGCATTGAAGAAGAAACAAAGTCTAGTCAAAATGTGTTGAAGATCATATTCGGCGATGCCTCGAATAGCTACTGGGAGTAGCTATTGCATTAAGACATGACAATCATGAGACTTTTGGCCTATTAATTTCAAGTCCTTCACCGATACAAGCCTCTTAAAATTTGAAGAATACCCCGAGGGAACTTTTGTGCCATGTAAAAACTCACAAAAAATTTGTTTCTCATCCTTAGACAAAGTATGAGAGGTTGGGGGACAATAAGTTCTCTTACCATATGACCTTGGATGTAAGTCTTCGTGTATTCCATTGCTTGCAAATCCAATCTTTCCTTCACACCATCCTTGGAACTACCTTGTATGTTGAGAAGCGTGCCAACAATACTATTACATATGTTTTTCTCCACATACATGATATCAATATAGTGTCTCACATCAATTGGGCCAATATGGAAGATCGAAGAATACAGATTTGTTTTTCCATATATTTGTTTCTTTTCTACCCTTTACAGTCTTACCAAAGATGACACTGATATTTTTTACTTTTTCATAAACTTGCTCCCCAGTCAATGCCACCAGGGCATCTTCATACTCTTGGTCACCAAAAAAGGCTTTCTTTAATCGACGATATGGGTAGCCTCGTCTAAGAAATCTCCTATGTCCAAGATAAACCGTCTTTCTTCCATGTTGAAGTTGGTGGTAGCATGTGCCTTCTTAACAAACCAGACATGCTTTATGGCCTTTTACACTATACCCTAACAAGTTACCATATGCTGGGAAGTCGTTTATAGTACAAAATATCATGGCTCACATTTTAAACACATCCTTCTTGAAAGTGTCAAAAACATCAACACATTCTTCCCACAATTCCTTCAAGTCTTCGATCAAGGGCTCAAGGTAAACATCAATGTCATTTCCGGGTTGTTGTGGTCCTAAAATCAACATAGACAACATGATGTACTTACGTTTCATGCATAACATAGGAGATAAGTTGTAAATAATCAGGAGTGCATGCCATGAATTATGTATGCTGCTAAGGCTACCATAGGAATTCATGTCATCCGTGCTAAGGGCAAGCCTAAGGTTCTTAGGTTCTTCGCTGAAGTTCGAAAGTAATTGATCGATTTTCTTCCATTGAGAAGAATTGGCCAGATGTCGAAGCTTTTCATCAGAAATCCTTTCATCTGCATATCACCTCAATTTTTTTGCATCATTTTCATTAGCAAACAACCGCTTGAACCTTGATATGATTGGAAGATATCATAACATTTTTGCAAGCCCCTTATTTGATTTGTACATTGGGGTTTCACATACCAGACACGTCTGCTTCTCTTCAAACTCTTTTCTATACAATATGCAATCATTCGGGCATGCATGGATATTTTTGTACTCCATCCCTAGTGGACAAAGTATTTTCTTAGTATCATAGTATCGATGCGGCAACACGTTATCATCCAGAAGCATGTCCTTAAAAGCCTCAAGCATTTATGAAAAACTCTTGTCGCTCTATCCATAATGTGCCTTCAAGCTTTTCAATTTCAATACAACGTTCAACAATTTGTATTTTTTACACTCAGGGTATAGCGGTGCCTCTGCATCACTGCACATATTACCATATGCATGTGATTGCTCAAAAGCCTCTTCTCCTACATCACGAATAATGTCCTCTATGCGATCATCCATATCCGTATCATTATCATCAAAGGCCACTTCCCCATGTTGAGATGCACTTGACATTTTTTCACCATGCCATACCCATACTGTATAGGTCTTACAAAATCCTTCACAAATTAAATGTGTGTATATAACTTCAAGACTTAGTCGCCTCTCATTTAAACATTCTACACAAGGGTAATAAAGCTTCTCACTATCATCATGGGCATTTCGTTTAGCAAATTCTATAAATTCCCTCACTCCATTATGATATTCAACACTCGTCCGTAAAGCATTTACCCAACTGTGATTCATAGTAGAATTCATATAGATGGAAAGATTTAACATACATTATCAGATTTTTTAAACTAAGCCAATTCCAAATGCATATGCTCAATGTATCACAGTGAATCCAAGAAGCAAAATAAATGCATGACGAGGACAATAAATGCATCGCATGAAGGTCTTGTGGACTCACCTGTACTATATAAATTCAAATGCTTTTGTTGAGGATTTCTTCACCACGAACGTTGTTGTTGCAGAGACAACAAAAGTAACCCTAAAAACACTTATTGGTTAGTTGGGTAAGTCTCAAGTCCAAATATAATCTTGAAAATACAATATTCATTAACAACAGAGGAACCCACGAGAACATTTCATCGATTTCGTTCAACCCATGATAAACACAGAACAATAAGCAGAAAAATCAAAAAGTTATATAACCGAAAAACCTCTTACAGCTTGGTGTATCGCCGTTTAGCTACGGAACCAGAAAGTGATAAGCTGACCAGCACTAGCTTGTCGACAGAGCAACGCGAAGCAGTGACGAATCAACACACTAGAGACAGAACATGGGTTATCACTTTCGGTGCGATAAGAGAAGTTCAGCGAGGGAAATTTAATTTTCTGCGCGACAAAGACATTTTTTAGCGTTTTAGGATTTATTAAGACCGGTTAATTATAAAGTATCTAGTCCTAAAGATATACATTTAATGTTTTGTATTCATTTAATTTTTAAGACCGAGAGGTTTATAAGAATCCGATACTAAATTTTTCATATTCATTTAATTTTAAGATCGGAGTTTTATAAAATATCCGGTCCTAAAAGTAAAATACTTTTTAGACCGGTTACTTATAAAGTGTCCGGACCAAGGTACTCATTTACATTACGAAGAACCAAAAAAGTGAGGATTATATTGGCTTTGGCGAGCGCAAAGAAGAATCGATGAATGAAAATAAAGGAAAACTGGAGAATAAGATTCTTTAATTACTTTAGAATATGAACAAAAAGAAGATAAAAGTTTAGTTCTTAATGCTTCTTACATTCTTTTGGAGAATATGCACGTGTAAAAGAAAAAAAAAACAAACTTAAAATTATGGGTTAAATACCATTTTTGCCACGGAAGTATTGGTAAGGGGGCACTCAAAGACCTTTAAGTTTTTTTTTTTTTGGGTATCATTTTTACCCGGAAGTTTACAAAAAGGAGCAAATATGCCCCAGAAATTTTTTTAGAAGCAAATTTTCCCTGGAAGTTTACAAAGAGAGCAACGATCTAACGGTCAAGATCAACCGATCGGCAAGATTACAAGTTTTTAAACTTCCGGGGCAAAAAAGATACAAAAAAAAAACTTCCGGGTGCTGAGTGCCCTCTTACCAATACTTCCATGGCAAAACCCTAAAATTATCAACAACAAGAATATGACTAAACTTCCTAATTAAAGTTTATTATCATCCAATGTCTTGATGATATCGGCGTGAGAAGCATTAATTTCCCGCCGGAGATCAGCAAGTTGTTGTCTTATGTGCATCCGTCACAATGCATTATTAGAAGAAAGAGGTGATGGGTCAGCGGTAGGCGTGCTGGGGCCAGGAGGTTAGCGAATATTGTCAGAAGGCTGGAGAGGGGGAGCGGAACCTCTTCATCATCCGAAATAACAATGGGTCCAACGACCCAAGACTCTTCCATCGTAACGCACTCTCGCTTGAGGTGCCCCGTATAATGATCTAAGGTAGGCACGAGCTTCAGGAGGACCCCTACGAATGGTTATCTTGTATCTAACCATTGTTTGAGTAGTTGGGGACAGAGGATTATCAGGGATGTGGTCAGGAGTTAGGGTAGGGAGACACGAAAGAATGAGATTCAATTGGTATATATAATTAGTAGATACTTTTAAAAGCGTATTTCTAAAATATCCGGTCCTAAATGAACTTTTAAGACCAATCTATTATAGAGTATCTGGTCTTAAAAGTCTATAATTAAATTTTTAAATTTAATAACTTTTAAGACCGGTATATTATAAAGCATCCGGTCCTAAAACTCTATTATTTATTTTTTCAATTAAATAACTTTTAAGACCGGTTTCTTATAAAGTATCCGGTCGGTCTTAAAAGTTCTGGTTTCATATTCTTCAGATAGAGTCATATCCTTACACTTTGTTCAAAGAATGATTCGAGTCTCTTCGGCTTTCAGGTTAACTTCCCAACTATGCGTCTCCTCGTATTTTGAGAAATTATGCGTCTCCTCGTATGCTGAGGTCACTCCACTTGTTAAAGTTTCTGGCGTTTCAAATTCTTCATGATAGGGTTCTCTATTTAATCCCGTTGTTACTTTAGTTTCTTCACATTCTTCTTCACTTTTACAACCTCCTTGGCCGCCTCTACCGCCTAGCCTCCACCATAATGGATGTTCCACTAGGTCCTCCTTTTCCTCCTCCTCCTCCTCAACCTTAGCGCTCTCCTCCATTGCCTCCAAATCCTACTTTCAAGTAGATGATGGAGCACTTGGTGGCCCACGTCGATCACATCGACCGACGATTTGGCCAATTGTTTAGGCTTGTTCATACCGTCAATAGCAAGTTCAACATGGTACTTCACGCCAATGACGTGGAGTACCATCCTTCTGAAGAGGACTCCTCTGACGCGCCCTCCGCTGACTCCTCCCCCTCCGACAACGATGTGGAGGATTAGATGTTTTATGTTTTTTTTATGTTTGTAGTAGTGCTGCCCTTTATCGGACAACATAAAATATATAATAATAAAAAAAAATTAAATTATGTTCCCATCTTCATTAGTCATCTTCATTTTTCAAGCGGTCCATACACAGTAGTAAGGAAATAAACAAAACATTGTCCTCGTGTGTGATCAACATTGAAAATTCGCAGAATACAACATTAAGACCATACAAAACAAAAAAAAAACATCTTTTACCTTGTTCAAACAAACAAACAAATACAATGACAATTCTTCTCAAGGTTGGACCGTCGTTGTTGTTAGTTTTACCTCACTCAGATTTGATCATTTTCAGTGTCCTTTTCATTATCTTCCTTTTTTTTTCTGACAAAAAGAAAAAAGACAAAGAAAAGGGATACCGATAATGCTCATCAAAACCTGGAGAGGTAAAAACAACGTCAATGAGGGACCTACCTGAGCAGAACCTCAGTTGTCTTGAACCCTAATGCATTGTTTGAAAAGCGTGTTACCATTTCTTATATATAAATGAAGACTTTTAAGACCGGATTTTAAAACAATATGGTTCTAAAAGACAGATTTTTAAGATCGGAGTTATAAAAACTCCGGTCCTGAAATTCTCGCCATATTTTTCAAAATTAAACAAAGACTTTTAGGACCAGTCCTTTACAATTCATCTGGTCCTAAAAGTATTGCCATATTTTTTAAAATTAAACGAAGACTTTTAAGACCGGATTTTAAAACAATATGGTTCTAAAAGACGGATTTTTAAGATCGGAGTTATAAAAACTCCGGTCTTGAAATTCTCGCCATATTTTCAAAATTTAACGAAGACTTTTAGGACCCGACCTTTATAAACCATCCGGTCCTAAAAGTCTCGCCATATTTTTCAAAATTAAACGAAGACTTTTAGGACCAGACCTTTATAAACCATCTGGTCCTAAAAGTCTCATCATATTTTCAAAATTAAACGAATACTTTTAAGACCATGCCTTTATAAACCATCAGGTCCTAAAAGTCTCACCATATTTTTCAAAATTAACGAAGACTTTTAGGACCAGACCTTTATAAATCGTCCAGTCCTAAAAGTCTCGCCATATTTTTAAAAATTAAACGAAGACTTTTAGGACCGGGCCTTTATAAATTGTCGGTCCTAAAAGTCTCGCCATATTTTCAAAATTAAACGAAGACTTTTAGGACCGGACCTTTATAAAAGGTCCGATCCTAAAAGTCTCACCATATTTTTCAAAATTAAACGAAGACTTTTATGACCAGACCTTTATAAACCATCAAGTCCTAAAAGTCTCACCATATTTAACGAAGACTTTTTAGGACCGGATCTTAAAAACTATCTGGTCCTAAAAGTCAAGAAGACTTTTAAAAGACTCATATTGCTCATTTATAACATCCTGTCCTCAAGGTAGAAGCACTAAATAGCTTTATCCACCATCCAATACATTCAGCAACAAAAAATGGACACAAGGAAATTGTTCAAAAAAATAAACAAATTTATTATTGATCATAAAACAAATTGTACAATTGTTCATTTACAGAAGATGATTGTTGCTACAACATATATTTACAAATGAATTCAGGACATTAATTATTGTTCTGACTTTAAGAGGTCATACAGATATACACAAAATACTTTGTGTATGTGCTCCATATCATCATCAGAAAAGAGATCAGCACAGGTAAATGTCTATAACATCAAAGACAGAAACTGAATTAACTTGCGTGCATATTTCATATGTAACATTAAGCCAGAAACTGAATTCAGTCATAATATGTAACATCAAATACATTTACTTTTCCAGTGAATTTAGTCATTCCTTGCATGATAATATCATATATGTGTTTCACGATGTACTGGCCACATAAGTTGGACGCCTGTGGTTGCCGATGGGTCTAAAAAGAACAAGAAATATATATAAGAGCATATATAGATTATTGACCAAGTTCACAAGGTAGTGTACCAGTGTCCAAATATGTACTAACCTTTGGACAGATCCATCTAGGATCTCTGGCCTCATACGCATGCTTTTTTCTTACCTCGATTTGGAAGGTCCTCATGGTACTATAATCAAAATTACAAATTTATCAATAATGGTTATTGAAAATTCATAGCAGAGATTTCAGACAAGACAATGAAAATGACATGCTTACTCGTTCATGGTCTGCTTCAATATAGGCCCCGGACTGGACCGTGAGTGGAGCATAAGAAGACCACCGTAATCTCCTCCATGCACATAAAGACCAAGCGCCGTGGTGGCTGAAAATTCCTGACAAACAAGTACTCAAGTGATATATGTAGCGGAATTAAGTGAATTGCGAGACAAGAATTGTGATATGTACCTATGGTAGTATGGAAACAAGTACACCTTTTTTATTACTTCACACACCCTCTTTGATATGTACTCTTGTCTATGAACTAAGTCTGTTATACTTCCTTAGTCTAGGCACAAGAATCCAAAATCTTTGCTTCTGCCCTATTGTTCCAATTCATCATGCATGAACCTACAATAATGACATCAGGGAATTAGTATATATGTATGCGTGTCTAAACAATGCATTTAAATTATGTACTCATAGAAGAATATACTTACTTTATAAACATTAGCACAATTGAATTAGTAAGCTCCTTTCTAGGAAACAACAAGGACGTTAAATCATCTTGGTCAATGAAAACCGGTTGCTTATCAGGGAGGCCTACTACTTCATTGACAGGCCACGATTTTTCTGTAAAAGATTGATTGAATACCACAAGGACAATTTTGACCTTGGCAGTAAACTTAGTCATGTCAACAACTTCAGTGGCTGGAGCTTTAGGAGGGGATGAAGCTTTAGGAGGAGTAGAGACATGTACAAGCTTCACTGGCCAAGAGATGAAGGTTCCCCTCTACATCACGTACAAGCTTCAGCTAATCAGTTGGGAAAGGGACAGGTGCATCAACAATGATCACCTTTTCAACTGACACTCTGACTTTATCATCAACCATTTGTTTGTGGTGTACAACAGTTGATCCCAAGTTTTGGACAGTCCCATGTGCAACTAATCGCCTATCAGGATCCTTCACATAAAGGTCACAAGGTTACTCTGACTGTCCAACAATGCAACTCCTTTTAGTGCTCTGCTGCATAGGTGCAGGTGAATGTATGAAGGGAACACTGGTCTCTAGACGAGAGCTCAAAAGAGACATCATTTTATCCATGTCCTCCTTCATCTTGCTCATCTGGGATTGAAACATTGCAGTCAATGAAGCTTTCTCCTCCCGGGTAACCATACTTTGTTTATGGCGTTTGGATTTTATCAAAGTATTGCTTCAGGCCTACCCGTCCTCCAATCCCCGTTACACGCTCCGCGTGATCCGGTTTTCCAGTCGCAACGGTCAGAATGTCATTCCTCCCCTCCGACACAAAAGATCCCTTTGCTTCTTTTTTTTAAGATCTTGCTGTAAAATACAGATAACGACAAGCTTAGTAATGAAACATGTTTAGTAGCTAAAAAATAACAAAGAACGATACTTACAATTCTTTCAGCAACTAGACGAGTTTGTTAACTAGTGTAAGCGTCACTTGGCTTTTGGCGAATATACAACCATAACTCTTCACGACGTATTGGAGATGGCGGATCACATATTGTAGAAGGATTGGATTCAGCTTCATCTTCAAATCTCTTTCGCTTAGCCGCCATCAACTCTTTTTCGACCTTTTCATATCCGCCACGAGACATTCTCTGTGAGCAATCATTCTTATATCTTGTGTTTGTTCCCTTCTTCTCTGTGAATCAGAATTGAAAACAACTATTAATTATGAATTCCAGACCATCTCACTAATAGAAATTAGAGAACTTCTTCTTGATATGAACCTCAAACACTAGTCAAATTCACTTCATCAAGTTTCAAGACTTTGTTAAGAAAGATGTAGAATTGTAGAAGAAATTGGGAGAAACAGAGGAAAGGGAGTTGCAGAACTGCTGCCAACTCAGTCAATTCATTCACTCATCATAACTGGTTCCTACACATATTAGTCTAACCTCTTATATATAGTTAGAGGCTTGACTCTTAAGGCCCAATAACAGCTTGCACTGAAACCATTACACAGTTAACATAGTAACTAACTAACAGCAATGTCTAACCACTACCTACTATAACAGAATACCTTCCTAACTTACTAACGGCCTCATATATGCCATTATTATTTCCCTAATTACCTACTTAGTAATATTTTTACCTTTTCACGGTTTACATATCAGGCTTGCATAGAACAATAGCGAACTTTTACTGTATTACTCCATCTACAGTCACATTCACATAAGAACAAAGACATGCTCCTCTGATGCATGACAAAGGATGGAAATGAATACTTCTATTCACACACCAAAACCATTTAACTAGCAGGATTATATGAACACAATAACATTCACATATCCGCACAGGTTAATAAGCAAATAAAAAAGAGCAAAAAAAACTAAATATAAACTCACCAAAGCTTCAGGAGTAGTCCACATCTGAACAAATTGTTTCCAAGTTTCTTCATCAAGAAATGTATACTTGTTATACGGACTAGGGCGAGGCTCACCAACTAGAACCTCGTTAAAAATATAGTTGTTAGCTAGATAGGTCTTAAACTTCCTCCAGTGATCAGCACAATATGACAGTGTCATGTCTTTCAACTTCTGACTGTCAGGAACAGTGTATATAAGCCAGATAGTGTCCCAAATAAGATCATTTACTTTGTCCTTGTAGATATTTTTCCACTCATCTGTCAAGATGCTAGGCTTGCTGTGTGCTAGTGTGCTGAAAAACTAATATATGTGTTTTTATTAGGGCCGACAAGATTAAAATATTCATCAAACTGAATGTCGAGCTTTTCCCCGGTAGTCCGACTTAGGGCAAGCTCTTTCAACCGGGTGCCTCTTCTACCACGTCATGTATGGCGGTTACGAGGCTATCTCTAAGATGAACAGGGTTCGCTCTGACTCATACCAGTAACTGGCGTTCCAGGAACATGACTAGAATCGTTTTCTCCGTTCATTTTCGAGACATGAAGAGAGGATGAGAAAGATGGTGCAAGAGAGGAATTCCTGAAAAATGAGAGAGTAACAGAGGATGGTGGTGGTGGGCGAGGAAGAGAGGTAATGCAACGTAAGGTTTCGTGCGAAGAAAAAAATATTTGGCGCTTTAATCTTAAGATCAGATGTATTAAAGAGACAGGTCTTAAAAGTTAACCTTTAAGACCGGTCCTTTGTAAACTCCGGTCTTAAAAGTAATTATTTTTTTAAAAAAACATCAATATTTTGTACCGGCCACAATTTAAGTCTGATCTTAAAAGTTATACCTTTAAGACCGACTTTTAAATATAGGGTTAAGGTGCATCCAACACAACAAACTATTGGCTCAGGAGCGTCCAACACAATTAACTATTAAGTGGACCAACCAGCACAACAAACTTTTAAAAAGGAACGCCCAACACGACGCCGTTAGCAAAAAGTTAACGTCCGTTATCTAAGGTGCGTCC
The DNA here is from genome assembly GCA_019022615.1 of Acacia melanoxylon. Taxonomy (NCBI): domain Eukaryota; kingdom Viridiplantae; phylum Streptophyta; class Magnoliopsida; order Fabales; family Fabaceae; genus Acacia; species Acacia melanoxylon. The sequence continues at coordinate 3,536,985 of JAFJYJ010000010.1, forward strand.
AACACAACAAACTATTACTCCAAGAGCGCCCAACACAAAATTCTAAATTTTACTAAATTAAATAATTTTTTTCTCAATTATCATTATTCAAAACTACTTGTATAAATATCTATAGACAAAAATTACTCGTTCTTCAATTTTGTCAAAATTATAATTTGCTAAAAAAAAAAAAATCATTAAAAATATAATTATATGATTTAAATAAAACTCAAGGTGTTTTATAGTTTATTATATATGTTAAACAAAAAAAATGATTTATTTCTATTTTAGAAGAAATTTATGTGAGTTAAAAAATTCATTTAATGTTAGTAAAATTTAAAAAATCTAAAAAATCTATTATATCCTTAAAGAAATGAAATGAGTTTAATTTTTTTTATAAAAAGAGTTTAATGGATATCAACTTTGATACTTAATAATATAAATCCGGAAATTTGATGATATATTTGTTAATTAAATGATCTACCAATTATATGAATATGAGACTTGTTGAAAAAAAAAAGATAACTTAAGAGGCTTGAGCAAGGACAATTTAATAATAGGTTAAAGAGTAATTATAATGGGTTAAGGAGCAATTTGGCCTACAAAAGTCACATATCCATATAAGCAAAACATCATTTTCACTTGAACATAAAATTGAATTTAGCTTTCTAAGCCTAAGGAGTTTCTTCACACCCCAACCAAAACTTGAACATATTTTTCAATTCTTTTATCCGAAATCCATGATCCCCTTCTAACCTGGCTTTGAACATTCTTTGACTTGCGTTCAAGAATTAATATATTATTTGTTATCGTGCACTTTTGTTTTACTCCAAAATTAATATTTCTTCTTGAGTAAAATATTCGACTACCCTTTTATTTTGCTTGAATTCTATAGACCTTCTGTCTATTTTGAAATCATACATTTTAGTCCAAACGTTTAACACTGTTAAAGAATATTTTAAAAAGATTCTTGAAGAATATTTTATAATTAAAAATAGGGAAAAACACTTCTCATGTTGTAGGAGAAGTGTTTTCTCATGTTACACACACGTGAAATGGTGGGACCCACATATATATACAATTAGCATTATATATATATATGGGTCCCACCATTTCATGTGTGTGTAGGAATCTTCTTCTTCTCATGCAACATAAGAAGTTTAAACCCCTTAAAAATAATATTAGAATAAATCATGTTTACTAATTCACTGCTCATTAATTATACCAAATCCCTAATTTATCTTTTTTAATTAACATTTATTAATAAACCATTTAATAATTTTACTAATCTCATCAAAAAATAATTTTACTAAATTTAGATAATGAGGCCTAACAGCCGCTGCTCTTTCTGCAATAACATCAAAACATGATGTTCAATGTGTCCAACGACGACGATTACTTAATCCACTAATACGTGATCACAGTATCAATATTGGCATATTCGGTCAAACTCCAAATTTTCCTAAATGCAGTTTTTTTTTTCTTTTTTTTTTTGTTTAATTTCAGTATATTTCAATTCTCCTATGGAGTTACAGCTAGAATACCATATTATATACTGTTTCATCTGCTTCTTTGAGTTGTGTTATTATGCTCTTCAATTTTCACAAAACGGGAGAAAAATGTGTTTAACTATAAAATTAATGAAGGTTTATTGATGAAAAATTTTAGTGGAGGAATTGCTATCACTGAAGAATCTGAATATAAAAATACAGTATCATTATGGTCACATTCTAGAGTAAGTCAGGACGGGCTTTCTGGTTTAGGTAAATGTAAGGATCACTTAATATGGGGTATGCTCAATTATTTTAGGTTCACCAATAGATAATGCATGATTAGATGGAAGCATAATTAAAAATGAATTATTGTTTCTCAAATGCATACTAAAACGTTTGGTAGAAAATTTAATTAAAAATTGAAATAAAATGAAGGAATTTAAAATTAATTATATAACATAATAATTAACTACAAATCAAATCAGTTATTTATTTGAAATTCGGACGTATCACATTTCAGTTTTCAACCCTTGCTTTTATATATGGAATAGATAATATTAATCTTATGTAAAAGTTACAAGTGTTGTAACATATTTATGACTAGTGGCATTTTAAATTAGTAACAACAAGTGTGATAATATTTTTCATTTATTCTCATATTCAAATGAAAAAATGACAAAAAAAAAAACCATTTGAATCACAAAAACCCCAAAATGTCTACTAAATTTGCAAAAAGGACACATAGGTAATCTAGAAAGAATAGGTAAACTCACCACCAGCCTGTGTTTGCAGGAATGTAATTAGTTATTGGGAAATTAATTTTCACTATTCTTTATGTAACATCCCATTTGAAAACGGCGGAATATTTTTTTTTTTAAACGTTTCCAAATATTTCAAGCAGAGTAATCAGAGTAGAGCATTGGAGCGAAAGAGTAACTGATTCATAACAAACATCAACCACAGTGTAACATTGTAATGATTACATTAATCCTAGAGTTTAAAAATGAAATAGCGGAATGACTGAGAATAACGAGAATAATGTAAAACGATAAGATAGAAATAGTCTTCCGCCGCACGTCTATTCCAGGGCACTTGCCTCGATCCCGAACCGTGGTCCTCCCGACCACGAAGCTACACTGAGATTCAATTCACCATATTGAATCTCGTGTGATTAACCTCATACCCAAACAATACAATATACGACACAACGAGATATTTCTAGAGCTAATACCACAAGTATATCATAAGCATACAAACGATGCATGATCATTATGCCGACAAACATAAGCACAAAGCAATATGTAAAGCCCCATAAGGTAAACAATAACACCGCACTATTCACCGGTGCCACGATAATTACTCGTGTCCTCGGCGCTAGGAAAACAAAACGGTGTTACCAAAACTATAACCCGTATAGCTCATACGTATAACGGTCAACGAACATATCATTGACATATAAGTATTTAAGATGTACAAGATTAGTGTTACAATGACGTGTCCGTACCTTCGTTGACGACGTTAGGTACTTCTCGGCGGAAAAACGTACTTTTACGGAAAAACGTGAAATGTTCACGCGCACGTCGGGCGGCAGCGGCAGTAAAGCAAATCAAAGTTTCGATGCCCTATCGAGTAATATCACTTTCATTAGTGATTTGACATCATAATCGGCATTTTAGGTAAAAATTACCATTTTGCCCTTCTACCCCTAATTTGGCGGAATTTCGCGCGAACTTCGTTACTTTGACCGTATTCCATTTCAAAATTATCCCCACTATGTTTTTACCTCGTCGGGCATCTTTCAATGCAATGAGGCATAAAAACAAGCATAGGAACAAATTCTGAAACTTCCTAGATCAAAACAACGGTTCTACTATAACTACCAGAAAGAACTACGGAAACTAAAAACTAAGGACGGAAGAACTTACTCGGAGCTAAGGCAAAAATTTTGCAGAGCTTCTCACTCTAAGTTTCGGCCAAGGTAGAGAGAAGAGGAGGTGTGAAGAATGAGAGGAGAGGAGGGTCTTATTTATAGAAGAAGGGAGGGACAAGGTGGGAATTAACACAAAAGTCTTGAGATCGGATTAGCCGTTGGATCGCATTTTGAGGACAAAGCAATCTTGGCCATTCATGGTCAAAACCGACCTCTTGGTCCCCCAAAAGTCAAAGATTGAGTTTTCATCTTGCTTTATGGCCTCCGGTCCGATAAAGCTACTCGATCGGTGTCCGTTTTGCGTAGTCTCTAAATTTGAATTCATAACTTTGAAGATCTTCTCTTCCTCATCAATAATATCTAATTTAACTTAGATTCCAGTCCCTTACGGGGTTCCAACGGTCCAGTTGAAGTTTTCTCGAAAAACGTGTCCCCGCGTCCGATTCGAAAATCGTTTTCGGAATCATCAACCTCACGGACAAAAATTCACGATTCCAAATATGTCCATATAATCATAAACTCATCTCCAGATGTTGAGTTATAATTTATTTTCTTGAGATCCAAAATGTGACTATCTCGCATTTTTCCCTATTTCGTCTTATTACGTAAATGCGCTACCGACCTCGGAATTAACTTAGGAAGAGGTCACTTGAAGGTAAAAACTCACTGATCAATATTTTACCTTGACTTTGGAATTCCTATTCCTGGTTCTCTAGATAGGATCCGTTTCCTATTTATTCCATTACTATTCACTATATTATATAATAATACAACTTTACAAAAAATATCATGATATTAAAATTTTATCCTTATCCCTTTTTTCTTTCTCAATTTTCGGCTGCCCTTTTTTTTGTATTTATTTTACATTTATTTAATTATTTATTTATTTATTTATTCCATTTTTCCAAAAATTTCTCAAAATCACCTAATTGGTCCATTCTTGTATTTAGGCTTAAAAATACCGAAACTCACTTATTTTTTTACAAAATTCTCCAATTAATTACTAAATATGTTCTTACTAATTTTAAGCCAAAAACCACTAATTTTAGGGTTTTACAAAATTACTTATGAATTTTCTTTACTTATGCTTAAGTAATTAGCCGTAAATTACTTAACTACTTTATTATCACTAGTTGATAATTTTATTAATTAAAATGCCTCATTACCTCATAATTCTAGCACCGACATTTCTGTTTTCATGTTTTTCGCATTATTCTAGAATTTGAGAGGGTATTATGGTCATTACAATGCTTTTTGAGCATTTTTATTCAATTTCCCCAAGCTCACAATTTATCAAATTATCACAATTAGAGATAACATACTCTCCTAACTCAAATAATTATTTCATTGCCTTTTAGGATTTTTCACAATTTTCCTAAGTCATTTTGCATACCAGGGGTATTTTGGTCATTTGGCACTTTGGCCCTTAAATTCTCTAATTTCCTACAGAACTCATCCTAGAAAAATAGACTATAATAACACAAGTCTTGCAACAATAATTCCACTTATCGAAATAGCCAATTTATTTACCAAAATGTAATATTTAGGATAAATAAATATGGGTATTACACTTTATATGACCCAAAACTATTTCCTTTCCAATAAATCTTGTCCCTCTCATTAGTTATTGGGAAATTAATTTTCACTATTCTTTGAAAAGTGTGCCAGGATCGTACCATTCAAACATCTTCTTCACAACATATAATTGAAGATATTTGAAATATTTTTCATGTGAAAAATATTAACAAAATCAAAAAATGAGTACTTTTTTTTTAACAAACATATAATTGAAGATATTTGAAAAAAAATTAATTATAACATATTGATATAAGGAATAAGGATATCAAAATTATACCATTCTGTAACTTTATAATTTTATTAAAAATACATAAATACACACACAAACACATATATATGATTTTAAAATATTTTAGCCAACATACGTATTTTAAGAGATTATATCATATATATATATATATATATGTAAGTTTTAATATATAAAAATGAAATTAAAATATAAATTTATTGAAAAAAAAAACATTTATAATTATAAAATTAATTAACTTTTTATCATATGTTAATCTATTAATTATTATGAAAAAAAAAATTGAAATTATATATTAAAATTATTTTTTTATTTTGTATAAAGATACATGATTAATTTATTAAGTAATATTTTTGTTAAAGAGGAGTATTTTGTTCACAATGAAGAGTCACTACTATTATTTAACGGTCAATTAATGGTTGGGTGAATAAAAGTTGAATATCAAAATTAGAAGGGAGGTTTATGAAACATAAATTTTGATTTTAAGGAAAGTTTATATACATTTTAAAAATGGAAGGGAGATCTTTGTAATTTATAATAAATATAGGGTAGGTTGATATATTTTACTCTTTCTTCTTTAATAGATTTCAATGTGAAAATATCTTATAAAACTCATCAATAACATTAATATTACGACACAGCAAACTAAAAATAAAAGTTAGGATTGTAAAAATTTGTTGAAGCGTTGGAAGGGGAAAAGCAAGAAAATGAAATAATTTTACATCAATTGAATAACGTTCCCATATTACATATATCCTTAAGAATGCATTCAATTTAGACACAAGGGGAGTTTTTGATGCTGGGATTCTGGGAAAGAATAAGGATCAGTAATATCATGGATGCTTTTTCTTCTCTTTTTGTTCTCTTTATTAATTTGGCGTTTAAAGAATTTTTCACCATGGCTGGCAACCTGTTTTGATGTCCTGGTCTTCACGACATTTTTGGAAATGTTCTTCCAATCTCCTTTCTTGTACCTTTGCAATCCAATCAAAAATAGCCTGTAATTAGAAAAGAAAAAACATGTTCGTACAATTATGATAAATAAAGGGAGAAAAAAAGAGAAAACAATATATAATGGAATTGAGAAATTTTCAATATCTTTTACCTGTGTTCTTCCTCAGTCCATGTGTTTCTCGGCTTTCTCTGGTTGATATTGATATTGGAGGGATTTTGTGGGTGCCACTGACGTATTGGAGAAACCACATAAACAATGTCAGGATCAAAAGAGTCTGATGATGGAAACTCAAAAGACAATGTCATCCCCATTGGCATGTGATCATTTGGGTTATATTGATCACCATTGTCATTTTGAGGCATTGAATGATCATAATCAAAAGAGTTTGATGATGAAAACTCAACGAGTGCCATTTGTAGTGGAAGATAATCTGGAGACCTGTAAGTATATATGAATTAATTCAATTCCAATTTTCCATGTTAATTAGTTTGGAGCCTCATGATGAAAATTACAATAATTACACTTCAATTCTATGTTCAGAAGTTTATGAGCAAAAGCTCTGTTTTGATCGCTACACAACATGACATTCAGCCCAACAAAAATCAAACATCCAGATTCTTACCAGGCATTTGAGTCTGGTTTTGATATCCCATGTAATACCGTAGGGCCTTCATTTTGATATTATCCGCTTTTGAGACTTTGTCACTCTCATGGTTTTAAAACGTGTTAAGAAGAGAAGGTATACAAATCCTTATAAGGCATCTTTTGTTCTTCTCACTAAACAATGTGGGATATCACACCTAGGTTACTTCCCCTAAACGCGTTTTAAAATCGTGAGAGATGATGAGAGCCTTCAAGCAAACAATATCAAAAGTGAAACGTTGGGTGTGACAAATAATATTATATTCAGCTAGGTCCATGTGCGAGTAAGAATATTGGGCCTATATGGGTGGAGTATGATGTCCCGCATTGTATAAAGGAAGAATATTAAAAACGACTTATGAGCGTATGAATGCCTTTCATCTTGACGCATTTAAAAATCTTGGGTGATGAGCCCGGCCAAAACAAGTTACATACATACATGTAGGAAATTTCACATAAAATGTAAGAAACATTCAACAAATAAATTTCACCACTCCAATAGTAATGTAAAATATAGTAGACAGTTCTCACCTGTGAAAAGTCTGGCTCTCTACTTCACTGGGAAATTTATGACGAATCCAAAACTCTCGCTCTCTACTTCGCTATGAAATTTATGACTGATCTTCGTCCCTTCATACCGTATTTATAATATATAGGAACCAAGGGGATGAGTAATGGTTTAAAACAATCTTCCAGGAAGGTAAAAAGACAATCTTTTAGGATAGATGGAAATAAGGATTTGATTCTTTTCTAACCCATAGATAAAAAATTATATGATTTTAGATAGATATGTAAGTCCAATCTAAATTAAATTAAATTAATATAAAATTAACGAAGAAACAAATTTCACATATTATATATTAACCTTAGCCTGCTCAATTTTTAGTTCTATAATAATATAGTCTGATGTGGAAAATAATCGCAAGTCACCTAAAAGTTTATTCAAAATAAATATAATTCAAGTACTTAATTTGATATTATCAATATTATAAATTTTACAAATCTTTTTCAGTTTTTATAAACCTTATTTCGGTTATGGAGATAGACTAATTTTTTAAACTAAGATATAATATTTTAATTTTTTTAAAGAAAGATAGAGATCAGTTAAAAAGATCTTTTACAAATATCTTTTGAGCAGATATCAATTTTGGGCACACTGATAACAATGATCTTTTACAGTGATCACAAATTCACAGTCATCTTTTAGTTTGTGATTATTAAGATTATTAAATTTTAGAAATATTTTCAATTTTTACTAACATCTTGTTCTTTTTTGATAAGGCGTTATTTAATCTTTTTTATCCCTAAGACGAAAGGGAAAAATATTACGGAGTACTTCAAACAAAAAACTATCACAAGACTAAACATATACTTAGTATTTTTTTTGGTCAAACATATACTCAGTTATACAATGCACAGGGAATGTAACAAATTGTTACACAGGTAGTTTGTAATTATTTTATTTTATTTTTTAAAAAAAAATCTTGATATTGGGCAAAAATTAAGCGATTTATTTATTGATAAAAATGCTTTTTTTCAACCAATATAAATTTGTTTTCTTTAACAATTCTATAGTGCATTGACTATCGACGAAACCGTAGTAACGCGATGGCTTCCGGTGATGACACAGTTTCATTCTCCGTTTGGTTCAAATCCCTTATCCCCGTCGAGCGCCATGTCGCAGATGGAAATAGATGGCGGCAACCCGGTTCTTCCCGGAGATGGCATCACAAGCATCCTCCAGAGATGGCATCTCAAGCATCCTCATACGGCTTCTGGTAAGATACCTAATCCGATTTTAATGTGTCTGCAAAGAATGGAAAACTTCGCTCAAAACCCTATCCTTCATCGCAGAACTCCTTCATCACTCCGCCCATCAAAACCCTTTACTTTTTTTTTGCAAAGATTTTGGCATTGCTGATCTTATCGCGCATGTTTGCTCGATCGTGAGATGCGAGTCCTTAGAGTTCAGAGCAATCTTTTTATCGATTCTATACGGTCTGTTTGGAACATCAATTCCTGCAATGGCTTGATCTGTCGTGGACACGCTAGTGCTCCTAGATCTCTTTCCCTTATAGTGTGGAATCCAGCGATTTGGGAGATGATACACGTGTTTGGACCTGTTGATTATTGTGTAGATGAGACTTTCCACTAGGATTTGGGTTCAGTCCGACGGTTAAAGATTATAAGATAGTGAAAATTCGTGATTTTGAAAACGAGAATGAGTATCTGATTAATCAAGTGGAAGTGTATACATTCAATAGAGGAACATGGAAGGAAGTAGAATTTGGAAAGTTAGATGGTGTAGCTATTTTTTCTAACGGTTTCAATTTTAATGGAGCTATCTTTTGGATTGAATCAAAGTTATCTTCTGAAAAGGATGAAGATGATATTGATATCATAGTCTCATTTGACATAGCAACAGAATTGTTTACATTGATGCCAATGCCTCCTTTACCCTTATCGGTTATTAATGCATCATAACGCAAAAATCTTACTGCATATGGGAACAAACTTGCCATGCTATCTCATAGTTTGAGTGAAGACTTCAAATCATCTTTCATTCATTTGTGGGTGATGGAGGAGGGCACATGTGCATCTAGAGAAAGATGGTGTTGGACTTAAAAAATTACAAGCAGCCCTTATCTAGGGTGCATGTTAGGCTACATATATGTTCTTTCCAGAGACTATTCGGAGGAATGAAATTGTTTGCAATGTTGTCGAACTGCCTGAACCCATGGATCAAATTGAAGATGAAGAAGAACTGAATGGTGAACGAAAAATTGTTATGTTCAATTACATAAGTAATGAATTTAAGACGATTGACATCCACAAATTTGACCTTGGTTATGGTATTTTCAATTATGCAGAAAGCTTGGTACGGTGGGCAACATGAACGTTGAGTAGCTTATTATATTTGAAGACATTAACCTTTAAAAGTTTTGTTCATTCTGTAACTATAAGGCTTCATGTCTTTTAGTGATTTTTGCAAGAATGATGACTGCAGATACGCAATAACAGATGTTTGTCGTTTTATTTGACTTATCTATGATATAAGGTTATTCATTTTTCTTTATGTATGTTAGAGTTGCTGGTGTGTGTGGTATTTTGTTCTTTTTATTCGGCTAATAAATATACCTATTATTTTGTATAGTATGTGAAGGAAGAAAAGTAAGTGAATCAAACTTAAGTTTCTTGCTTTTACCATGAATTAAATACACTGGTTTGTGATTTGTTGTAGGTAGTTGTCGTTCTTACTGTTTGTGCTTTTTTTCCCCATTTTGGATATTAACCCCTCCTTATATTGAATCTTTGTTCTTTGGTTATATTTCAAGTAGTACGTGCTTTTCAAGATTTTTGCTTTCCGTAGCTTGTATAATGAAGGATAGAATTATTATTTTCCATTTAGAAATTTGATAAACCATCATGTTTCTTGCAATTAGTTTGAACATTTGTGCATATTCTGGGTTCGAAATAATGTTTTCTGCCATTAGAATGGAGATACCAGTGGAGGAGCTTTTGTGAATGCCCCTTTTATTGAAGTTCCACTTGAAATGAATAAAGCAGGGAGAAAGTTTAACCAAACTTCATTTTTCATGTTATTTTCCCTTTTTTCTAAATGTACGTGACCATGAATTCTTGGTATCTTGCCAAATAAAATGTTTGTCTTTTTTATAGGAAAAGTTTGACCTCTAAAATTTTATCTTCAAAATACTTACCTCTCAAAAGTTTGTGTTTATAGAATGCCCATTTTTGGCTACCATGAGTTTGTTTTTGGGCACTATGGTTATATGGTGAAAGCCTATTTCCTCTTAGTAGTGATTATGCCATTGATTCCAATAAAACAATTCTATTACTTTCGGTCCTAAATATAAGACAAAGTTTGTAAATATTTGCACTACCAATTAGATTTTATATTAAGGACCAGAAGTAGTATAATACTAGCTTCTAGAAGAAATAATAACCTATTCAGTGGGATCGGAACCATGGAGACCATGAATTGGTGTTTGGTTTGGTCTAAGAAGGAAGGGGACCATGGGGAATTAGTCATTTTCACTTCTCTAGCGTCGTCATGCTTCACAAAAGTGATCCAATAACATTCCTTATGCTATGGTTCTTGTGACTTGTTCCTACTTCCTCTTAATGTCAATTGTGCCATTGATCCGTATGAAACATGTCACCAGCTTCTAGAGAAAATAACAACTATGCAGCAGGATGAATCACTCTGAAACTTGTTAAGTCCAAGACTTGGTGTTTGGTCTTAGTCTAAAATGAAGGGAAAACCATGGGGAATTTAGAAATTTATGGAAACTATTTTATAGAAATCAAGGAAAAAAAAACTTTATCAACCAAAACAAAGAAAAATAAACACGGTTTCATATTTTAACAGTATTAGTTGTGTAGGTTCAAATGACAAAAATTAAATGTTATTAGATTGAGTGAAAAATTGAAACATCATAATATATTAATCAAAATGGATATGTTTCTGATATATAATAAATTATAATAAATTATGACTTTTCCTAAAATTAAATAATTTTTAATTTCGACGACTAAATTTGTGTCAATTTTTTTTTAAAAAAATATAAATTTGACAAAACAAATGATGTTGTGTTAATTTTTTTTTTTCTATAAATATCTACATAATAACATAAGGGGTAAAAAATGAGAAAAATTGCATTAATTTAATTTAATTTAGAAATTCATATTAGTTTTGAAAATAGAATGTGGAAGAAAATATAGGAGGTTTGAATAGGGGCAATTTAGTATTTTTAAATTCTTACTTTATTGATTTGTCTTTCTAAATAATTACAATTTTATGATCTTTCTTAGAAAATATTATCTATTCTAGGTCCTTCATTTTAATTTTCCCTTATTTTTGATACTTCTGATTTGAAATAATCAGCGTAGAATTAGAAGCTATTAACTTAATCACAACCCGTGACTACATTTTGACCATTAAACTTTGAACAAGTATATGGACTTGTTTTGGTAGGGAGCTAATTTTTAATACTTTGATCCATCATATTCTAACATATTATGAATAATTGATATGAGCGTTTGGATTGCTAATTTTACAAACATTAAAGAGCTTGTTCATAAAATATAGTGGGTCTTTTTTTCCAAGAAAAATACCATTGTTCATCACATCGTGTAGCTCATAAAAAAAGTAAGACGTTTAACTTCTTAACTTTTAAAGTTTTGAAATTTGGAAATACTTAAAAAAAACAAGGATTCTTGGCCGAAATTAAAATTTTGAGTTAATTATTTTAACAAAAATCTTCATTTTAGTACATGATTTTAACATTTTCAATACTTTTGTTTTTTCCAAATTAATATTTCTTATTTAATAGATTTCAATAAGAAAATAATCCTATAAAACTCATCAATAGCATGAACATTTCCGCACGCCAAACTAAAAATAAAAGTTGGGATTAAAATAAATAAATATATATATATATATATATACACACACACACACATATATATATTGAAGCGTTGGAAGGAAATAAAAGTTAACTTCAGAGCTACAAAAGCAATCATTTTATGCACTACAATACAAGAAAGTGACATAATTTCACGTCTAGAGAACATTGTTGTAATAACCAATTTTTTTATAAATATTATATTTTGATAAATAATACATATTAAAAACATGAGAGTAAGTTTTCTCTAAATTGTGTACTTTATTTATTATAATTCTTGGGCAAATTTTTTTCCTTGAAATTTAATAAATCAAAGTTCAATTTTCTAATTTTTATTTAGGGATCATAAAATACCTTATAATTTCCATATTACAACATAGTTTATATTTAATCATAAAGAGCCATAAAATGTTATGGAAATACCTAAACCAATTAAAGAAAATTAACAACAATTAATGGACAATTAAATTTACATTAATTACAATAATTAAATAAATTCTCATAATTAATTAAAAGTCAATTAAAAAGCATCAATTAGGGATATTCAAACTTGATTAAAAATCAAGGACCAATAGGAATTCAAGATTAGCATAGAATGAGTTTTTAAAGATCATAATCAATTAGGGAACCAATCACACTTTGTCAATTATATCTAATAACTTCTAAACCACTATATTAGGAATGTTAATTAAGATCAAATCTTCTCTCCCCAAAGTCAATAGCCAAGGACGGTTTGCACAAGAATGAGAGAAGGAAAAGATTAAACAATAATATATTCAAGAGCACATGGGATTTAAAACAAAAATCTTCAATAGTAATAGGATATTTCTACATAAATAAAGGATCAAGATTAAATCCTATAAAGTTAAATCCAAAAGTTCTAATTAATTACATAATTAAACTTAATCCATGTGAATATTGGGTGAGCCAATGGGAGACTTTGATCACTAGCTATTAGAGACAAATGAAACACAAAATCAAGAGCCAATGAAGAGAGGGGGGCACGGATCTAGCTTGGGGAATAAGGGAGGATATTAGTATATTATAATTAAAGTTAAGAGCACATGGGATAAAGGCACATGGGGCAATGAATGAGGGGACAAATTGGAAGAGACAATTAATGAGATCACATGGGATCATTTAAGAAATTGGAAGAGGATAAGGAGAGAGAAGGAAGGAGGAAATAAAACTCATCAATAGCATGAACATTTCCGCACGCCAAACTAAAAATAAAAGTTGGGATTTAAAAAAAAAATAAAAATGAAGCGTTGGAAGGAAATAAAAGTTAACTTCAGAGCTACAAAAGCAATCATTTTATGCACTACAATACAAGAAAGTGACATAATTTCACGTCTAGAGAACTTTGTCACCATGTTCCATATATCCAATGTTGTCAAAATTGAGTTTCTACATAGAAATAGAAAGGAGTGGTAGAAACGACACGAAACGTAAAGTTTCTACTATTTAAGGTCAAGATACAACATTTATATAAATATATATAAGGTTTATCATTTGTCATATCATTTGATATAAGGTTTTGTCAAGTCACCCCAAAACTACGTCATTTTGGGAGTTCGGGGAATTAATGAGGAGTGTTTTGGTAAAATTCATGTAATAAATATAAAACAAAAATGCCAAAACACCTTCATTAATTCCTCTAACCCTAAAACGATGTCGTTTTGGGAGTTAGGGGAATTAATGAAGGGTGTTTTTGTAAAATTCATGTAATAAATATAAAAACAAAAATACCAAAACACCCTTAAAAATATAAATTACTGCTCAAAATTCAATTAACAACTTCACATTTAAAAGATATAAATCACATAATTATATAAAACATAAGTCCAAAAACACAAAAAGAGTTTAATAACTCATATAACCAAAGAATAAAATTTAACAACTATCAACTGATTCAAATCAAATAAACATCAACTTGCATGTCCTCAATGTCTTCTTTTCTTGCTCTTACTCCCTCTGGTCCTTATTATAAGGCACCAACTAACTTTTCTCACAAACCAATAAAAGTAGTTAAAGTCAATAAAGTTGTCCTATAATCTAAGTAATTTTCAATATTACCCCTACTAATTGCACTAAATTCTAATATTATATTAATTATTACTCTCACCCACTACCTTTATTAATTAGGGCGGACATGGAAAACATAATCATTACTCATTGAGAACAAGCAAGTACCTTATAAAAAGGACCAAATAAACTTGCTAAGTTGGTGCGCTTTATAATAAGGACCAGGAGGGAGTATATAACAAGCTCATTTGTAGAACTTGGAATGTCCAAATCATGACCACCCATTGGTTCTCTTACTTCAACTTCAACTAAGATTTCCTTATCATGGGCATCAACATTTAAATTATCTACATCTTCCCAATCTTCTTCATTTTCTTCTCTCCAATCATCATTGGATGGAAGATCATCAAAATTATTATATGCATGAGAGTTTTGAGCTTTCTTTTTCTTGCCCAATCTTGAATTGGCCATCACAAAAACAACATCATTCATAATCATTTGATTTAGGGGAAATGAAATTAGAGTTTTTTAAAAATAAATAAAAAGGGTAAAAACTTACGTTTTTACTGTTTTTACACAACGTTTTTACCCGTTTAGACAGTTTTTTACTTACGTATTAACACGTATCAGTCCAATAAAAACATATTTAAGTTTTTACATTTTTTCACTAGTTTTTTATAACAATGCATATATCCCTTAAGAATGCATTCAATTTTGACATTAGGCGAGTGTTTTCCATAATAACTAAACAATTGGGATTGTAACAAATTGTGATGCCTATGCGGGGGGAAAAAGTAGCTATTGAACTATAGGAGTGACCAACATCTAGTTTTGATGCTGGGATTTATATTGAACAGATAATTAGCTCCGAATGTACGGTATATATATATTGTCAAAATAGGATTCAGTAGCTTACAACCATGAAAAGTTCTGATAAGCACAAAAATTCAGAACGAACATGGAAGAAATACAGAAAATAAGGAATTAGCATTTAAAAAAAAAAAAAAAAACAGAATGTGTCAGAGGAGAGAGAGATAACCAAATTCCTTCACACCCACTCCCATAACCAACATTCTCCTTATATTCTCATTCTTTTTCCATTTCCCTAAGCTTCCAAGACCTTCTTTTCACCCGTGTACTACTACGTCTCACTTGGGTTGCTATCTGATTTGAGCTTTTATTTTGCTGCTCCAAGAACCCAGTGTTCTGGTTCACTACAGATTCTGAGAAAGAATAAGGATCAGCAATATCGTGGATGCTCCTTCTTTTCTTTTTGTTCCCTTTATTAATTTGACGTTCAAAGAATCCTGCAGCATGACTAGAAACCTGTTTTGGTGTCTTTGTCTTCACAACAGTTTTGGAAATGTTCTTCCAATCTCCCTTCTTATACCTTCACAATCCAATCAGAAATAGCCTATGTTCTTCCTCAGTCCATAACTTTCTCGGCTTTCTCTTCTTGATATTGATATTGGAGGGATTTTGTGGGTGCCATTGACGTATTGGAGAAACCACATAAACAATGTTTTGATCAAAAGAGTCTGATGATGGAAACTCAAGAGATATTGTCGTCCTCATTGACATGTGATCATACGACGATAGCTCATGATATGGTTGTGGGTTCCATTGGCGAATTGGAGGGACTGAATAAACAATGTCATTTTGAGGAATTGAATGATCATAATCAAAAAAGTTTGATGATGAAAACTCAACGAGTGCCATTTGCAGTGGAAGATATTATAGAGACCTGTAAGTATATATGAATTAATTTAATTCCAATTTTCCATGTTAATTAGTTTGGAGCGTCATGATGAAAATTACAACAATTACACTTCAATTCTATGTTCAGAAGTTTATGAGCAAATAACAATTCAAAGCCCTGTTTTGTTCACGACCCATACTCTCAAAATATTTCATGCAAAAAAAACAAGTAGAATTAATAACAATTTTATAATAATCATGACATCAATTCGTCATATTTATAAACCTTGCATATACAAATTATTAGATTCCAACAAAATTCTTTGTCCCACACTTGCTAACCCTTTAAAACATTCCAACGTTGGGCTCTCTGGATTTTATATGCTTTAGGCTCATCATCCCTCACGATTTTAAAATGAGTTGAGGAGGAGGTATCTAGACCTTTATAAGACGTTTTTTTGTTTTCATTCCTAGTCAATGTGAGACATCACACCATGTATACATCCCCTTTCAAGAGCAAGATGTTGAGATATTATAAACGATATCAAAATCAAGCTCGAGTGATGTGGGTCAATGTGCTAGCATTCTCATTGGGCTAATAAGTCATAGGAATGACGTGTGATGTCCTACATTGACTAGGAATAAGAATGAAAGGCACCTACCTATTTAAGGTCTAGATACCCACATACTTTAAAACCGTGAGAGATGAGAGATGATTCGTGCCCAAAACGGATAATATTAAGAACGAAACACAAACAAAGATATAATAGGTATTGCATATATCTTTCACTCAAGAAATAAGCATCACCGCTTCAATAATTATGTAAAATATAGTAGACATAGACAAGAAAAAGTGTGTTAATTGATTCTCACCTGGGAAAAATGGATGATCGAAGAGTCTTTGACTCGGTGTTGTGTGGAGATTTCAAGTGTACTTTGCTAGGAAATGTTTATGACTGATCTTCTCGATCGATCCCTTATGCCCTATTTATAATACACGGAAAGTAGGGAATGAGTAATGATTTAAAATAATTTTTAAGATAGATGGAATTATGGAAATAGGTATTTGATTCTTTTTTAACCAATGGATAAATATATGATTTCAGACTAGATATTTAAGTCAAATTTAAATCTAAATTAAATTAAAATATAAGAAAATTGACGAATTAGCAAATTTCACACATTTATATACGAGTATTACCTTAATCTGCTCAATTTTTATTTATATAATAATCATATAGTTTTACATGGAAAATAAACGCAATTCAGGTAAAATTTTCAATAATTTTGTTTTGTTCCAAATTAATATTTCTTATTTAATAGATTTCAATATGAAAGTAATCCTGAACTCATCCATAGCATGAACTTCACACAACACGCCAAACTAAAAATGAAAGTTGGGATTGTAATTTTTTTTGAAGCTTTGGGAGGGGGAAAAAAAGATAACTTCAGGGCAATAAAAGCAATCATAAGAAGAAGAGGAAAAAAAGAAGAAGAAGAAGAAGAAGAATAAAACAATATTGTTTGGGATAGCGGTGAGAAAAATGACTTATTTTCTATCTAACTTTTATAGAAGTAAAATAGGATAAAAGTAAAATTGTAAATGTGATTTGTGTTTGGGTTAACGATAACTTATTTTCTATTTAAATTTTGCAAAAATAAGATAGTGACACATGGCGACATTCGTTGGCAATAATAGTACATAGCTGCAAAAAATCAATACTAATGGTCCCCACAAGAAGGCCGCGTGTCTCCAAACTGCCTGCAAATCAAGTGCATGTCAACTTGGCGTTTAATTTTGTTGCTTTTTCCTTTAGAATTTTATCTGTTTGTAACTTCCAAAGTGGATGAGCTCCGGACTCTCTCCAAATGCTATGGATTGTAACTTCCCCCAAATGTGGCTTTTTCAGAGAAGCCCGTTTGTGTGTGTGTGTGTGTGTGTTTTTTTTTTTTGGATATATAAGAGAGGCTAAAAGCCTACATTACACATACCGAAACTAAATAATGGGGGAAATGAATCCCAAACATTCACTATCTATCCAACCTCTAAGAAAAGAAGGGCATACTATAAAAACCTCATATTTGGTAATGCCTAATTTAGCTAGAGTCAGCGTCTCGCGAGGAGAATGCGACAATGTTACTTGCCAATCTTTATCTAAAAGGAGTCCTTTGTGTTTGACACTCACTACTAGAAAATTCAAAAATTGCGACGGAATTTGCGAGGGAAAATGGTTTTCCCTCGCAAAATGACTTAATTTTGTGAGGGAAAATGGTTTTCCTTGCAAAATTACTTCATTTTGCGAGGAAATTTTGTTCCTCCACAAAAGTTGTGATTCTTAACCCTAATTCGCACTCTCTCCTTGTTACGCGTCAGTTCAAGTCCACCACTTTCTCTCCCGAGGTTTGCTAGATCCGTCCGCCTCTTTCTCTCCCATGGTACGCCGTCGATCGTGCACTTCTTCTCCCTCAGGCCGCCGCGAGTCCCGGCAATTGCGTGCTTATGCGGCTGTCCGACCCGTCAAATCCTCGCAAAATGCTTATGCTTATGCTCAACCTCACTTTCCTCTTCGGCTCATTTCTCCTATAATGACACTTACGCTCATTTCTTTCATCACAAATTTCAGAAAAGCAATCGTCAAACCTCAGAAGAAGCTTCCTTGCATTCTTTCTTCCCAAGATCGTAGTGTTAAGTACTATCGTACAATCAGATTGATCGATCCAGGTTTGGTTCTAACCCCATTTTAATTTCTTTCAAATGTTGCTACCTATATTACGATTATGAAGTTACTTTTTGCTTTTGGAGCTTTAATCGTGAAGACAGAGACAAATCTTGCTGCAGTTTGAAAGAAGTGATTTACTCAAATCAGAATGGCGTCGGATTATTCGCAAAGAAGAAAAGAAATCGATCTAAAGAAATTGTAAGTGAATTGTTTTATTGTGCGTTGGCAGATGCATGCTTATAATCTTAAATTTATTAATTCTTACTTACCAATCTTCATAGTTGGAAAAATTGTGTGATATGCTAGCAATCATAATTTATCATAGAAAAGAAATGCAAGATTATATTAACTAAACACACACACATATATATATAGAGAGAGAAGTCAAGAAAGCTTATGTAAATAGTAAGTAGTAATTAACAAAAATACGAATTTTATCTTATAATTAAGATCAAGATTAAATCTAAAATATTATCATATAATTAGGATGGGAGACAGTATAATAGAGGCTGCTGCTTTTTGACTTAATTATCAGTGTTCATTATGGATATAGCATCATTGAAATCTTTGTGTAACTGTATAAGCGAGATTATATATGCCTCGTAAAAAGTAAGATTCTACACCAACACTTGGTTGAACACTACTACTGTATCTTCTCCTTCATCGTGACCTTTTGAATTATATGAAGCCACCTTGGAGTGTTGAACTCTCACAAGAATCCAAAGAGAGTTAGTATGTAGTCCCATGAGTGCAAAAATTACCCCTTGGCCCCACACCAATAATCCCAATCATAATAGAAACTTTCAACTTTTATGATAATTTTGCCCACACCACTCTGTCCTTTCGGCTCCTACACAGCAAGTGTCCACACTGCTCGAAATAAGGGTTTGTTAGACAGTGCTCGAATCTCTTGCACCAAATTTTTGGTATGATGCGCATAAATGCCCCTTTATTTAGCCATTGATCTTTTATTGAACTGCCTTCCTCTTCATGCCTAGTATGATGCGCATACACCTTGTAGGGTTATGACAAATAGCATGTAATTCCTCTTTTGCGTTTGCAGATGATCACACTTGGAGGTGATGCAGAACTTGAGCTTGTGGATTCTTTGGATCCTTTCTCTGAAGGTGTTGTGTTCAGTGTTAGACCGCCAAAGAAAAGCTGGAAGAATATTGCGAATTTATCAGGTGGTGAAAAGGTTAGTTATCAAACTTGTTGGGATTTAGGCTTTGATTAATTTGATTCAGATTCCAAGGATTGCAAATTATGTTTTCATCATCATGTCTTCGATTTTCTGACCAAACCTGTAATAGCATGTTGTGTAAATTCTTCTTTGTTTCACTTGCAGACTCTTAGCTCATTGGAGCTTGTTTTTGCTCTTCATCATTATAAGCCTACCTCACTTTATGTAATGGATGAAATTGATGATGCTGCTCTCGGTACTTTTATTAACCTTGTTGTTCAGTTCATTAAATTTGTTCTTAATTTGCAATATAAATGATTTAACACATATTTATTGTAGATTTTTTATTTTTTTTATTTTTGTCATTAGGTATATGGAATTGAAGTTTGTAGTTTTTGGGTTTTTTGTTGCTTCATTTTGTTATACCTAAGTCCGACCTGAATGAGTTAATTTTCTGTAGGAATCAAATTTAAGCATGTATATTACTTTTCTGGGAGTGTAGCCTTTCTGCACGAGTATACAGTTCACTTGTTTCTTCTAGGATTGTTGCTGCTCACTCTAATTTCAACTGATCTCATTTATTCTCTTACACACTGCAAATTTATCTTAATTTCGTTGTAATCTTAAATTTTCTTTATTCCTGTTTCTGGCATCAAATAATATATGTAGACTCAATGCAAACAAGACCACATATGAACCATAGAAATTGTTTTCTTGTGCAGATTTGAAGACACTAAAAGAAGAGAAGAGGGAAGAATTATTTGATAATCTAAAATGTTGAAGAGGTGAATCGAACATAACTTAGTGCTTCATTAGTTCTACAATGATTTTCTTAGGTCTTTCCTTTTCAGGATTTTAACAGGAGCAAGATAAACCTGAATGAGATATCGCATCAATCTGCCACAGGCTTCATTGATAGGGTACTGAAGATGGGAGTTCTTCTGACTGAGGTAAAGTTTTGTTCAATTGATTTTGGCTTCTTTTAATTGTATGTAGCAGAGCTGAAACATTATTGAAAACTTGGTTGATGTTGTTCTTCCTTTTTCTCCTATTTCTTTGTATTCTGATCTTATTCTTCATCTTTCTATCCAATTCTCCAATTTTTAATTTTCCCATTATTTGGAAAATACATGCCATCTTCATGATATATATATTTTTATTTTCTAATATTTTTTTATGTAATTATTTTATTATTTTTGATTTTTTATATTTTTTTAAAAATAAAATTTTAGGGAAAAGTATGTTCCCTAGCAAATTTCAGATTTTGCGAGGGAACATACTTCCCTCGCAAAATTCAGAAATTTGCGAGGGAAAAAAAGCATTTTTGCGACGGAAAATCATTTTGCGAGGGCGATTTTTCCGACGGAAGGTTTTCCGCCACAAATCGGTTTTGTGACAAAAAATGTATGTTTTGCGAGGGAATTTTTCCGCCGCAAAAAACTGTTTTTTTTTTTTAGTGACTAACCCAAACACAAAAAGTGAGTTTTTTTTTTTTGCCAACTGGACATTTACTCAAACTACTGGGCTTTTCATGCCCTAAACGCTCGCTCCAAACAAGCTCAATATATAATGGAATTGAGAAATTTTTAATGCATTTACCTATGTTCTTCCTCAGTCCATATCATTCTTGGCTTTTCTCTTGATACTGATATTGGAGGGATTTTGTGGGTCACATTGACGTATTGGAGAAACCGCATAAACAATGTTGTTTTGAGGAGTTGAATGATCATGATCAAAAGAGTCTGATGATGGAAACTCAGGGGACATTGCCATCCCTATTGACATGTGATCATATGGCAGTAGCTCACGATATGGTTCTGGGTTATATTGATCACCATTGGAGGGAATCTGTGGGTTCCATTTGCCTATTGGAGGAACTGAAAAAACAATGTGGATTTGAGTAATTGAATGATCATATTCAAAAGAGTTTGATGATGAAATCTTAGGGAACGTTGTTGTCCTCATTGACATGTGATGATATATAGTGGCAGAGCCAGGATATAATATTTATGAGTGCACAATTAGTGGTGGGATTTGGGGGTTCAGGGGCAGCGCCCCCAAATTTTTTTTTAAGGAGAATAAAAGGCAACCCACTCCTTCGTAAAGTTTATGACAAAAAATGGGGTTCAATTGAAAAGTATATTTCCGAGGAAATCAATTTAAATAGAACAATATACTCTAATCCCATGGCATACAGATACCCAGATGTTACACAATCAAATTCCAAAGCAACATGCAAGGAAAAATTATTATGGTTTGTCATATATGATAGGATATTAAAAAGTCAAATATCAACGAAAGAGCAAAAGAGCATAACAAATGCTATAACTCACAAGGCTGTCCACCAGACAACACGGCACTTTCAATAGCTTCAAGACCAAACACCTATATAAAGAGGGAGAAGATACTCTCCCCATCCATTTTCTACCTTTTTACCGCATGCGGTTTTTCCCAAAATATTTCTGGATCCTTGGATCAAGATTTTGACGGTGAGGATGGAGGATGAGGAGGGATGGGTAGAAAATGGCCAAGCAGAAACCGGACGCCGAGCTCGACGGCGAGCGTTCTTCCTCATCGGTCCAGATCTGGTGAGCTTGACGGAAAGCGTTCTTCCTCCTTGGTCCAGATTTGGTGAGCTCGACGGCAACGTTCTCCATTCAATAGTGAGTGTGGAAGAATATTCAGGCTCAGATCTGAGGAACCAGAGAAGAGATCGACGGCGCCGAGCTCTGGGATCGTCTCTCCTCCCTCGTCTTCTCGAAGTTTTCTCCTTGGATCTTGTTTTCTGAGCTTGTGGCCGGACTTTGAAGGGCAGAATGTTTTAGATCGGCACGTCTGAGCTGCTACTGCGCCCTTGCTTGGCTTCTCCGACATTTCTATCTTTTTTAATAAAAAGTGGGTGCACCGATTTAGTTTAGTTGTTGAAAATCGGGCGGCTCGAAGAATTTTAAAACTTGACTAATGCACTATCTCATGCTTTGAAATTTGTTATCCGCGATTTGGAGGTTTTCTCGGAATTAGCCTCCGCCGTTTCCTGCTCGTCGAGGTTCTGTTGTGGTGTCTGTGCTGTTTTTTTTTTTCGTGTTTTGGTCTTGCATCTCTGTTATTTTCTATGTTCGGTATCCATTTGGGTTGGGCGTTTTCTTTGCCATTTTTGAAGTTATGCTCGATTCTTGCATTCTTAGTTTTGCTCTTGTTGCTACCATCTGAGTTTTTGGCCTAGTTGTAACAATGGAGAAGCAAGGGGTCCAGTCGAAAGAAGGGGACTTGGTAATGTTAGTGCAAACTGAGAAGGCTAAAGAAAATAGTAACTTGCAGTCTCCACATACTGCTCACCAAAGAAACCAAATCTCCTATAGAAGCAAACTTTTGGAGAAGGAGGAGGAGGTGTTTTCTCAGGAATTAGAGGACCAAATGAAAGATTGGCTTTGTGAGGAGAAGGAGATTTCTCCACCTCTTACCGAGGAGCAGAAAACTCTTCTTGCTTCCTTACCAAAGCTAAGCATGCCAGATGAAAGGCTGATGGATCTTTGTCGCCCTTGGAAGGATGCCTTAATTCTTACCC
Source organism: Acacia melanoxylon (assembly GCA_019022615.1). Taxonomy (NCBI): domain Eukaryota; kingdom Viridiplantae; phylum Streptophyta; class Magnoliopsida; order Fabales; family Fabaceae; genus Acacia; species Acacia melanoxylon. The sequence continues at coordinate 3,560,426 of JAFJYJ010000010.1, forward strand.
TGCTAGGAAAGTCGGCAAACTTAGAAATGATGAAAGACAGGATTGCTTGGATCCTTAGATCAAAAAGCTTTGAGCTCATTGATCTACCAAACAATTATTTTGTGTTTAAAACAGGAAACAGAGATCTTCGATTGAGATTATTGTTTGATGGTCCTTGGGTGATACAAGGGCATTACCTAGCATCAAGTAAGAGATGGAGTCCAAATTTCAACCCCTACAGCAACGAGATTCAAAAAGTAGCAGTTTGGGTACGTATTCCTACTCTTCCGATGCATGTTTACTCTGAAGAGTGTTTACTTGAAATAGGTAACATGATTGGTAAGGCCATCAAGGTAGATGTTAATACATTAGCACAATGCAATAATCAAAGCATGATGGTGGAAAGAGGGAAGTTTGCCAGGGTTAGTATTGAAGTAGACTTGAAGCAAGCTCTGAAATCTAGGTTTGTTATTAGATCTACTATTTACACTGTGAAATACGAGGGGCTCGACCTGATCTGTTTTAAATGTGGTAAGTATGGTCATTCTCAAGAGAAGTGCCCGCTTTCTCGGATCACAGGGGAGGATTTGCCGGAGAAACCTCTTCCACAAATGAACATAAGCCACACTTCAAAAAACTCAAGCAACTGCCTTGCTCATCTTAAGCCTCTTGTAAGCGTACCAGAATTAACTCGATGAAGAATTTGGCTCATGGATGATAGCAAAGAGATACCCCGAGAAAAAAAATCCACAAGCTTGAGCCAGAGAGGAAGTTGGGGAAAATGCCCGAGAACAATAAGTCAGCTGGGAAGGAGAAGACATCTGTTTCAGGTTCAAGGTTTGATGTGTTGCAAGAGGTGAAAGACCCTATCTATCTGAAAGGTGTGGATCAACTTAAAAAGACAGAAGTAGCTATGACTACATGGAGAAGGAAAGAGGGTGAACCCCTACCTTCCACCAAGGATGGAGGCCTTGTGTCTAAAGAGAGAATAGAGTCATCTAAGGAGAGCGGAAATAAGAAAGATGTGGTCGGCCACATTGAAAAGGAAAAGTTGAATCTCGACACAGATGGAAAATGTCCTTTGGTGATTGAGGGGCCTCAGCTAGAGCCTGCTGCGAAGGGAGAAAAGAAAGAGAAAGTGATGAAAGTGAAAGAAAAATAGGGTAAGCCATCCAATGTTCTCGTGGGACAATCGAGCCATTCTACTCACGATTACAATCTATAAGGCCCAACGGTTTATCCTCTGTGCGAAATAAGAAGAAAGCAGCAAGGGCACACAATGTTGTCATTGGATCCACCAAGGCACTTGAAATTTTGAAAACCAGGGAAACGAAGGAGCATACCGGGGAAAAAAAGAAGACCAATGAAGAAAAGGAAATAGTGCCATGCAACCCTGACATCGCAGATTCCTCAACCAAAAATGGGAAGAATGATGATGTTGATAAAGGAATTGAAGACTCAGCAGTTGTGCCGTCATCCTTATCTCCTGCCGAGTCGATTGATCATATCGCAGATGTTTCAGATTTTATGGAGGGGCAAGTATCCTTGGTTGCAGAAACCCAGTTTGAGCTTCGACGGGAGCCTGGACGTCGGGCAGGCCAGGTAAGTCTTTGCTCCCTTGCATTTTAAGTATATTTATTTAATGATCATAGCCTCATGGAATTGTAGGGGAGCCGGTAAACGGACCTTCCCTATTGATGTTAAAGATATTGTCGTAAATTATAACATTGATATTCTCTCGTCTTCCGGAGCCTCGTATTAGTGGCACTAGAGGCGATATTGTTTGTCGTAAGCTTGGTTTTAGCAACTGGATTCGTGTGGAATCTAGTGGGTTTTACGGGGGTATCTCGGCTATTGTGGGACAAGGAAAATTTTGATATTACATATATATCATCTACCACCCAAATGCTCCATTGTCAAGTATGCAATCGTAAGTAACTTTTCGTGCCTTATCACTTTGGTTTATGGTGAAACTAACTCTATTGGCGAGGCATATATTATGGGACTCCCTCCGTCATTTAGCCAATAGCTCTACCCTTCCTTGGTTAGTCCTTGGCGATTTTAATGCATATCTATCCCCATCGGACAAATTGGGAGGGGCGGTCCCTTCATGGACCTCAATGCAACAGTTCAGAGATTGTATTGATGATACAGGACTTATTGAAGCTAGGTTTCAAGGGGAGAAGTTTACTTGGGAAAAAGAAGGCCTGAAGGAAAGATTGGATTGGGTCTTCACCAACTTCTCTTGGCTTTCCCGCTACCAAACTCCACCGTCCGTCATGAGCTAAAATTTAAATCGATCATAGGATTGTGGTTGTCAATTCCAACCTCTCTCCCCGTTGCTATCGTTTTCAGAAATCCTTCTCTTATCAGATTGCTTGGTCCCTTGAGAACGATTTCAAAGATATCACCGCTGAAGCCTGGAGGGATAATAATTGGATAGATGGTCTTCACAACTTTAGAGAATCAGCTCTGGAATGGAATGAGAATCGTGTGGGAAACTTCACTAGCAAGAAAAAAAAAGTTCCGAGGCGCTTAGAGGGCATTGACAAAAGCGGGGAAAATGAATCTCCAAACCTGGTTTATTTCGCTTAGAAAGAAAGCTTTGGGAAGAATACCACAAGGTGGCAACTCGGGAAGAAATTGTGCGGTTCCAAAATCCGAAGTAAATGGCTTCAGGGTGGTGACAGAAATACAAGGTTTTTCCATGCCTCAACCATGGTCAAACGAAAGAAGCAGAGAATTGGAGCTGTAAAAAATGATGAAGGGGTATGGATTGATGATCACGACACTTTGAAATTGATGACCCATGATTTCTTCAAAAATTTATTTACAAGGGATGCAACAGTGAGAGATCCCGAGGGATGGTGTTCTAACTTTCCTTCCATTGACGAGAATATGCTTCACTTTCTCGTCTACAAATGTTTGCAAAGTCGAGATAAAAATGCAGCCTTTGCCATTGGAGCTTTTAAAGCTCCCGGTCCCGATGGTCTTCAAGCTCACTTTTTCCATTCTCAGTGGACTGTTATTGGAGATAAAATTTGTGACTTCATTGAAGATTGTTTTCACAATCCCTCTAAGCTGTCTAGCATTAATCATTCCAAAGTTGTTCTTATTCCCAAGGTTGATAATCCAGCTACGTTGAAGGAATTTCGTCCTATCTCCCTTTGCAATGTGAGCTTCAAAATCATTACTAAGCTCCTAGCTAATAGGTTAAAGAGATTCATGCCCCATCTTATTAGTCAAGAAAAAGTGTAGTTTTATTGCTAATAGATCTAGCTGTGATAATATCCTTATTGCTCAAGAAATTATCCATTCCATGAGGATGAGCGGGAGGAAGAAAGGTTTTGTGGCAATCAAAATTGACATGGAGAAAGCTTTCGACGGGGTTAGATGGGGGTTTATCGAAATACCCTAGAATGTATTAAATTGGAGAACAACCTCATTGATCTCATCATGGCCTGTATCTCTTCTACATCTATGTCTATCCTTTGGAATGGGGATGAAACCCCGAGCTTTAACCCTTCTAGAGGAGTCAGACAGGGTGATCCCCTGAGCCCATATATATTTGTTCTTTGCATGGAGCGCCTGGGCCATTTAATTAAAGCCGAATGTGATGGGCGTAGGTGGAAACCCTTTCTTTTCAAGCAAGGTAGCCCACACATCTCCCACCTTTTCTTTGCCGATGACCTCATTCTTTTCACGAAGCTTCTAGTGATCAAATGATTGAAGTCCGAAGAGTCTTACAAAGCTTCGCGAAGTCTCGGGGCACGTAATCAACCTTGACAAATCACGAATGTTCTGCTCCAAAAATATCAACTTCAATAGGGCTCTCGAGCTTAGTCAACTCCTTGGGATTGGGATTGCTGCTGACTTAGGTAAATATTTGGGTGTTCCAATCTTCCATAAAAGAGCTTCTCATGCTACCTTTAACCCTATTGTGCTAAGAGCCAGGAAAAAGTTGTCCTCGTGGAAAAGCAAATTTTTGACTATGGCAGGACGTTCTGTTCTTATCAAGTCTGTGTTATCTTCTCTGCCTAGCCACTGCATGCAATCATCTCTCCTCCCAATTTGTACTATTAGAGAAATTGAGCGAATTTCAGAAATTTCCTTTGGTCTCGGGATGATGACGTGAGAAAATGCATCTTATTGCTTGGGATAAAATTACACAAGCAAAGAAACAAGGGGTCTGGGTTTCAAAAATCTTCGCCGCTTTAATAAAGCTTTTATTATGAAACTTTCTGGAGTCTTTTAACAAAAAAAGATGCCTCTCGGGTTCAATGTTTGTGGTCCAAATATAATTGTGGCAACTTGTATCTGCCTAATATCTCCAGAAAGAAAAACTCTTCCTCTGCTTGGAAAGCGATCGTCGAAGTTTGGGATAATTTTATCAGTGGTGTGGGTAAAAAGGTCAATAACAGGCGGGTACCAAGTTCGGATCGACCTTTGGCTCCCTCTTGATCAACCCATCATCTCCTTTACTCGGTATCCTTCCTCTATCAACGTAGAGGAGACGGTTAGGGATCACCCTCTTTGTCTAATGGACGGTGGGACTATCACGAGATGGTTTGGAGTTTTACCTCAAGATATTATTAATTTCATTTTACACTCGAATCCTCCCTCCAACAATTCTCCGGATTGTTTTACCCGGGAGAAGCGCTAAGGATGGGGGTTTCTCTCCGTAAAATCAGCCTACCAATTTCTCTCTAACATCGTTGAAGCAAGCACTAATAACTTTTGGGCCCAAGTGTGGAAATGGCAAGTTCTGAAAAAATTAAATACTTTATGTGGCAAGTTGGTCATGAGAGACTTGTCACCAACTCTCTCGGGCAAGGAGGGCCTCACCAACGATAATGGTTGCCCTTTTCGATGTAATAGGGAGGAAAATGTGATCCACATAATTCGAGATTGTGAGCGTGCCAAAAGTCTATGGAAACTTATTTTAAAACCTAACTATTTCTCTCGCTTTTTCTCCGCGGCTTACGGTTTGGCTCAATTTGGAATACCAAGCATAACCCGGGCAAAGGGAGATTTATGAACTTCTCATGGGCGAGAACCTTTAGCCGGGATGCTGGATTCTTTGGACTACCGAGATGTAAATTTCTTTTCAGGGAACGACCACGAAACAAGGGAGATGTTACATTTGCAGTGCGATTACCTACTCATGGAGAATGGAGTGAATCAAAAGCTAAACCACAAAATTTTCCAACTGGACAAGATAGACGAGGAATCTTGGACACCTCCTCCTGAGAATACAGTTCGCATCGATGTGGACGGATCGGTGCTTCAACAACATAAAGCTGCATGTGGGGAGTACTAAGAAATTCTAAAGGGGAATGGTTGATGGGCTTCTATAAACCCCTTGGACTACTTTTTCGTCATTGAAGCTGAAATTTATGCTATCATGATAGGGTTGCAGATTGGTCTTCGGATGGGAATACGAACATCGTCATTTACTCCGACTCTCTTGATGTTGTCAATATTCTTATGAGAGATTGCCCCGCCGATCACCCTTTGAAAGACGTTATTGGGGAGACTCGAGACCTCTTGTTCCGAGGCGGGACGTGGAGCTTCATCATACTCCAAGAGACAATATCTCTTGTCTTGATTATATGGCCAAGCAAGGCCACGAGTGTTGCCATTGGTGCGATATGGCCATGATCCCAACTATCCCGAGAGGGTGCCTAGATATGGTTTTGAAGGATCAGCAATCCTGTCATTCATAGTTTCCTTCTTCCTGTTGTATCAGGGGCTAGAGTCTTATAATCTAGCTCCTATTTCTCACTTTCAAGCTTCGGCTTGCCCATTTTATCCAAAAAAAAAAAAGAAACTGGACGCATATAAAGGAGGAAGGAAAACAATGAGAACACACAAAAATTTCATAGATAGACCACTGTCCTTATCCACCATTTGGGCCTCCTAACTTGCTTTAAGCCCTTATCATAGATATGCCACCGCAAGTCCATGCCCAAAAAATAGCTTAGAAAGTTGTCCAAGCAGGAGCTCAAACACAGGATCTGATGTGGGACTAGCGTGATTACCACCACACCACCTAGACAACTTATTATAAGGTTCCTTCAAAAAAAAAATCTTCTTAAAATTTGTGGGTGCACTTGCACCCATAGGCACAAGTGTGGCTCCGCCACTGATGATATGGTTGCTGGTGGATTGGAAATGCCATTTGCAAAGGGAGATATCTTTGTATGTATATATGAATTATTCATTCAATTCCAATTTTCCATGTTAATTAGTTTAGAGCCTCATGACCAGACTTACTATAATTACACTTTAATTCCATGTCATAACTTTATGAGCAAATAATAATTCAAAGCTCTATTTTGTTCGCTACACATGCTTAAAAAAAATCATGGAAAACACAGCACTTGGGATTTATTTAATGAATTAATAACAATCATGACATCAGTCCATCATATTAAATAACCTTGAATATAAAAATTATTAGATTCTAACAAAATTCTTTGACCCACCCCTTAGTCTGGTTTTGATACTTTTTGAAACATCCCAATACTTTATTCTCAATATTATTTAAGCCCATCACACCTCATGATTTTGAATATGTGTGTTTTTTCAACTATGCACTTATTTATTAACAAAAAATAAGTGAGAAAGACAATAAATACAACTAAATGATAAAATTGGCACACACAAAAAAAGGTAATAAATGTTTTGACACAAGCACCTCCTTACTTACAGAAATACCATATTTAAAACTTACATATTTTCAGATTTAAAGATAGAGAGTAGTTAGCATGTACAGTTAGTATGTGGTTGAGTTTGTTAGGTATTGTAACTAACTGGTCTGGACACAAGCACGTGATAATAGTCAATCTCTCTAACGACTCTTCTACCATATAATGGGCCTGTTTGATGTCAGCGTTAGGAGAGCGTTGGAAGCGTTTGCAATAGAATTAATGGGCTTTGGAGAAAAAACTCAACGTTGTGTGTTTGGGTTGCGCGTTAAGTTCACTGGACTTTAAGTCAAAAAAGCTCAAAAAACCCGTTAAGGAAAAAGCTTTAGAATTCAACTTTTTACAAAAAGCTCTAAGCTTTTTGACGTGGGTCTCGCAACTTTTACCACCATCAATCCAAACACAAATCATTATCTATAACCTGAATTTTTCTTTTAAGCCACCGTTCCTACCGCTAACCCAAACAAGCCCAATTTATGAAGTACACCAGGCCCAAACGCCAATGAGCTTCAATCTGAATTGCACACCGCTCTATTGTGGCCAAAACGCCTTAGGAAGGCTCTGCTAAATGAAGCCATATCAAGTTCTTCCTTTAACCAGTGAGTGTTGAAGACTGGAATTCTTGCATCTTACAATTTACTTTCCAATTTGTACTCATCTGACAACACTATGATATTGTAATTTTTTTTATCATAACATGTGCTTTTTGTATTTGATTTCGAACTTGTGTGTCTGTCAATGTTTTGGATAACCTCTGCTTTCTATACACCATTTAATGAATTAATAACAATCTTATAACAATCATGACATCAGTTAATCCAAACAGACACTTAAAAATCAAGCTTAAGAGGGGGCACTCAGTTAATAGGTTAATACCAGGCACAAGCAAGGTAACAAATTAATACACAAGTACTCCCTCTGGTCCTTATTATAAAACACCAACTAGCAAGTTTATTTGGTCCTTTTTATAAGGCACTTGCTTATTCCCAATAAGCATTAATTATTTTTTTCATGTTTGCCCATAATTAATAAGGGTAGTGGGTGAGAGTAATAATTAATATAATATTAAAATTTAGTGCAATTTGTAGGGGTAATATTGTAAATTACTTATATTCTATGACAACTTTATTGACTTTAACTACTTTTATTGGTTTGTGAGAAAAGTTAGTTGGTGTTTTATAATAAAGACCAGAGGGAGTAGTTTGTGATTATTTTATTTTTAAAAAATAGTCTTGACGTTGGCCAAAAAGGGATCGATTTATTTATTAATAAAAATACGTGGGAGAATGGCATTTAAACATCAAATGAAATACCTAAACCAAAAATGTCTATTGAAAAATGATAAGAATAGAGAGGAACGGAAGTAAGAATCTGGGTTTTGAATATTTGGGCAAAAAACAAAACTATCATTTCCTTTACCTCTTCTCTCTTCACTTCATTCTCTCTTTTTCACCATCTTTCGTTCACAAAGAAAAAGAAAAAAAAAAGCTCACTCTAATTAATGGTGAAAAGTAATGAGATTGATGGTAAAGAAAAAAGAATGGAGTGCACAAAGAGAAGATGTGATGGAAAGAGTAATTTTATCTTTTACCTAAATATTCAAAACTCAAATTTCAACCTACATACCTCTATCCTTTTCTTTTTTTGAGTATATATTTTTTGGTTTTGCAACTTCATGTGATAGTAGTTAAATGTCATTCTCACAAAATACTTTGGGAAAATCCCATATAAAGACGATTGAAATAGAAAAATCGTAGATTAGGTTAGTAAATTTAATAAATCTTAAATTGGGTCAATGACCCAATTTAGAATATTTAAATGTTAATTTTTTTCCAATAATACCCTCCATCTTTGTTCATCCAGAGAGAAGAGAAAAGGGAAAGATGGAAGGCCATGTCATATACTCGCCAATCCAGATCCCTGCTCTGGTGTCCTTCGGCTTCCCTCGGAGGATCTTGTTGAAGCAACAAGAATGATCGGAATGCTAGGCATTGAGATTCTTCTTCGATTTCCATCCAACACGAGAAGAGAAATCGAGAAAGCCACCACCACGTTTCTCTTTCCCCCTCTTTCTTGCTCGCCTTGTTTCCTTTAGCATTCTGATGCTTCGAGCTTTTGGTTTGCTTGTATGTGAATCAAAGAACTTCGCGCTCATTTATTCTGCTTAAGCACCATCTAAAGGTAACCAGTAACCACAGGCTTTGGAAAAATGATAGTTAAGTAGCTCAAAACCCCATTGATTCATGTTCTTTGACTCTATAGCTGTAACAATCTCTTTGGATAGCATTACTCAAATTGGTTAAGGAATGAAGATTAAATTCGAGCCTCCAATGAATTTCCTGTCGTTAGGGTTTTTACATATAGCGAGTAAACAATATTATTATGTCTCTAATTTTGTTTTATTTTTAATAACTTAAGGATATAAAGATAATTTGGTCCAAATTCTAAATCCTTAATTGGGAAAAAGCACCAAAATAGTGTGCTTTTTAAAAAAAATTACCACATTAAGCCGGGACCCACGTCACTAAAGGCGTGGCTAGCCCTCACGCGACCTAGTCACCTAGTCACGTGGGCTGGTCCCACGCTACTAGTGACATGGGTGTAACCCACGCCACAAGGTGTCAGCGGGGTCAGTTTTTCTGACCTCTAGTACACCTTGTGGCGTGGAATGGCCTCACGCTACTAGTAGAGTGGGTCACACCCACGCCACAAGGTGTACTAGGGCTCAGACTGCTACCCAGTACGCTTTTTACCCTTTTTTTACCCCATGTTAAACCCGTGATCGGGGCTGACTCCTCCCCCTCTCTATATAATTCACGTCTTCAGTCTACCTCCCCTCAACCATTTTTTTTCTCAAAGCCTACATACCATCTGTGACTCCTTTTCCTCTCATCATTCATTCCTTCTTTCTCTCTTATCAGTCATTCCTAAACTCATCCTAAAACTCCCTCTATCATCCCTCCTCCATCTGCTTCATTTTGTTTCTTGATTTTTTTTTTTTCGTTTATTCCACTTATACATATTATTGTGTTTCTTGTTCTGCCTAATTACAATTTGTGTTGTTGTGATTTTGTTTTATCTACAATTTGATCTTCTTTTTCATAATATAAAAGAAGAAGAAAATGAGTCAAATTTGTTCATTTGTATATTATAACGGTTCTAAAAATATAGGTCCAAACGGATTGAGCTTTGAAGGTGAACATAGAGGAATGTATATTGTTCGAGGCATGTCCGCTGAAGAGTTACATGAAAAGATCCGTCGAAAGTTAAAGCTACAACAAAATCAAGTAATATCTTTAGTGACAGGTAGAGTGCCTTGTGGAAACCGTAAATATGCGGGTTTTGAGATATCCGATAATGAGGATGTGGATGTTTTTGTGCAAACATTCGACAAAAACTCTACGTCCCAATTCGCTGAGTTATATGTTGATATTGAGACGTCAGAGGAGGGCGTACCAATACCGACTCATGGCCTCCATCAGTATATGGTAGATGAACCTGACAATGAGGAAGCGCAAGAGGAAGAAGTTGAAGACACTTTATTGGATAATGACGAAGATCAGAATGATAGTGATGCAGATGACGAACATCTAGGTAAATATTAGATTGATTTTTTATTGGTTACCATATTTTCGCAAAAGTTGTATTATGTGTGAACATGCAGATGTTACACCGTTTTGGGATGATATTCCACATTATGAGGCTGTAAATGAAGATTACCTGCATGAGGATATACTGGATGTGGAAGGTTTGGGCTGGGATCCGTGGGCGAGAGGAGATGAATTATATCTGAAACAAGAGTTCGGGTCGAAGAACGACATTATTGCATGAAGAAACATCATGAAGCTCAAGTGGTTGAGAGTACTACAGCCAAGTATGTAATGAAATGTCGGAATCATGAACAAGGTTGCGATTGGAGAGTAAGAGCAATTACACCGAAGTACAGCAACACTTGGGTGGTAACTAAATGGGTTGGAAATCATAGTTGTGTGAGCCAAAATCTCTCCCAAGATCACAAACAACTTGATTCTGAAATTATTTCTGAGGCCATAATAGGTACGATGCACAATACCGTTTGATAATTTTTGAATTTATTTGTGTTTATCGTGAACATAAATAACATTCGTAGTGTACACTTTTGATGATTGGTTTTTGCGTACATGGTCAAGGAAACACCTTCGGTACTGTGATTCGATACAAGAAAGGGTGACGAGAATGTTTGGTTACCATATTTCTTACAGGAAGGCATGGAAGGCAAAACAAAAAGCAATTGCTAAGATTTACGGTGATTGGGACGATTCATATGCGTTCCTGCCAAGATGGTTCGAGCACATGCTGAAATTTTCCCCGGGGTCTATTTATCATATTCAACATGGACCGTATATTGTTGATCGGTGGGTTGTTGATGGGATTTGTGTTTTTCAACGTACATTTTGGACCTTCCGTCAATGTCGTGAGGCCTTCCAATGGTGCAAACCAGTTATACATGTTGACGGTACGCATTTATACGGTAATTATAAGGAGACATTATTGATTGCCACCGCCCAAGATGGAAATAATGAGATCCTGCCGATTGAGTTTGCAATTGTTGAAGGTGAGACTAAAGAAGCATGAGAGTATTTTTTGTCTTCCATACAACTGTATGTTACAAATAAGCTTGGTCTATGTCTTATTTCTTATCGTCACAGAAGCATAATATCAGCAGTCGGCAATGAGATGACTGGTTGGCAGGCTCCTAATGCGTACCATGTGTTTTGCATTCGTCACGTTGCGAGCAATTTTAATACACGCTTCAAGGACCAGGAGCTGAAGAAAAGATTAACCAGATTAGGTAATATACTCCACCTGATATGCAGTGACGTTCATTCTTTTCATTACTACAAGCTTATACTGTTGTGTATTCTTGTCTTTTTTACAACGTATGTTCCAAACAAAATACACTTTGATGCTGCATATGCCCAGTTCTGCAGTTACAGTCGTGATGTGGCTGCATGGATTGAAAGAATTCCAAAAGAGCAATGGTGTCGGAGTTATGATGAGGATGGACGAAGATACGGTCATATGACGACCAATTTGTCCGAATCAATCAATAAGGTTTTTAGTGGAGCGAGGAACATACCCATAACAGCGTTGGTCAAATGCACCTATAGTCGACTTGTTCGTTACTGGGTCAACAGAGGGACCAAAGCACAACAAGATGCAATGACCGGGAAAGCATTTTTTGACCGTTATTGGAGAATCTCCTCGACTAAGAATGGAGCGTGCTACATCGATGCGTGTTCGGGAGTTTGATGTGGCGCGTACAACGTTTGAAGTTGATGATATAGACGATACATACTCGGTTAACTTGACTCAGGGGAAATGCCAATGCGGCAAGTTTCAGGCATTCAAATTCCCATGTAGTCATGTAATTGCTACATGTTCCGCGGTATCTCATTATGCTGAACAGTACGTGGATCCGGTATTCTCAATCTATAACATTGTCAATGTCTACTCTTCATCATTTCATCCAATCGACAGTGAACAAGGAATACCACCCGCTCCCGGACCAATGCTTATCCCCGATGCATCAAAATTGCGTGGAAAGGGGCGCCCTAAATCCACACGCATTCGCAATGAAATGGATGAGGTGGAGGTCCAACCCAGCTCCAGTCGAATGAGATGTAGTATATGTAAACAGTTTGGCCATAATAGACGTTCATGTCCTACGACACGCATAGCAAATTAGATGAAATTTGCTTGTGCATTTGCTCCCATATGTGCCTTCGACTGAGATGTAGTAATTTCAATGAAAAATATACCTTCGAGTTCTCATAATTTTATTTGATGGCTTTTATACTTATGTGCTTATTGTTTCACTTAAATACACCTTAGGTTATATCGCATAATTAAGAATTAAGAATTTGGGTTAAAGTTGATTAGATTCACGTTCGCTAGTCACTTAAACAATGATGTCATACAAATTGCCGCAAGATCGCTAAAGTCAGGAGTTTGTCCGTAAAAAGTCATTGGCATGGTCATCGTGTATGGACTTTGGTGCATCTCGACAATATGGAAACAAAGTACGAGTGTCACGAATCCTTTAAAACCCCGTCCTCCACCTAGCAAAGCCGTCCCGTGATTGCAAGTGAACCCCCGCGTAGCACCCATAAACTCATATTCGGGGCCTCACCTCCCTACGGTATCTCATATGCCTTCATATGAGCACTCGAGATGGCTCCGTAGTCTCGATGTGCAAACTTCCCTTGCCGTGCATGCCAAATTGCGCATCCAAGAATCGTGCCGGCATCTCAACAATATGGAAACAAAGTCAACAAATGCGAATTAGTTTACTCATGTCAATAAATTTTGTTCCTTTTGTTAATGTCAAATTTTTTATACATACATCATCTCGACCAATCTGATCTAGCTCTATCCGATATGTCTTTAGCTGATGTCGCAATAACTTCAGTTCGACATTGTTGAACCTGCAATATGTAAGTCAATAACATTAGTGAAATAGCCTGCAAATAAGAACATCATTGTTCAACTACGCCAACCAGTTCAAATAATTCATCATGGACATACTGCTTCCATACCTACGTCCGTAATGATCGCCTACGTCACTGGGCGGTGGAATGGGAGGTGAAATGGTAGGAAATCTGGACCATGCCCATATCTGCAATAACAACAAACAACCCCCCATGTCTTTAGTTGAAGCTGACGTGGCCTGACATAGCTCGCGATACAGTGTGGCGAGTACCGCTAACCCCCAACTGTATGTAGCAGTTTCCGTAAGGTCACCACCCAGTAATTGTATATATCGGCACTGGACCTCGTGGCTCGACTTATCACACAACAAAAATCCACCGAAAAGGCGCATGAGGTAAGCACGTGTGTACAAAAGCTGACCCTCAACCGCAGTTGAGTGCTCCTCCCAGTGGCCCCAATGACGGTCAAACCAGCCTATCTTGATGTTTCCGCCGATAATGTCGGATTCAAGTGTAGTCACACCCATGTATTGATACATAATTGCTGCCCAGTTGCCATGCGTCCAACCGAAAACAACTCAACCCTCAGTGGATAAACCTAAAATGCCCTCTACATCCTGTAGAGTAATAGTCATCTCACCAACCGGCATATGGAAGGTGTGAGTCTCCGGCCTCCACCTCTCAACCAAAGCAGTAATAAGGTATTTGTCAATCTGCACCAACATAAAAGTAGAGAACAAGTATGTAAAGGTCTTATATTATCCGTATCATGTACAACCCACTAAATGCATATAATTAATTACAAAAAGAATTTTAAACCATACCGGGAGTCTCTTCATGCGAGACACATGCCAGAAACCTGCACGCATAAGGTGCTGTTGCAAATCTAGTGGGATGAGATTTGGGTCATGGATATCTGCACTAGACCCCAGTGAGGCTTGCCTGACCCTCAACACATTACAATCTTCTATGTTCCACACAACTTGTGATCGGTGTGACCGTTGCAACTCCTCATTAAGAACTCCCCACTCTTTGGGGCCGAGATCAATATTGCGAGCGCGTTGGTCATCCATTTGACTAATAAAAATTTCCAATAACACAACAAATTATTAAGTCACTAATTATTATTCTCTAAATAAGTAATTCTTTGAATTATTTAATTTACTAATTATTAGTCCATCACATTTAATTTTGATTTTTCTAAACTAGCCACTGATTTGATTTAATTGTTTTTTCCTTTGGCATACTTTTATCGGCTTTTTTTATTTTTTAAAAATTTATATTATTTTTTTCAATTTTTTTAAGTACCTTACAAGATAATAGGGATTTTTTTTTTCAATTTGTTTAATTTACTTTTAAAAATTTCCTTTTTCTCAAAAGTCACGAGGTCACAATGTTTTTTTTTTAATTTTTATTTTTACCTTTTTACAAATCTTTCTTTTTTACAAAAAAAAAATTTATTAGTTTTTTTTTTTATTTTGAATTATTTTAAAAAAAAATTGATTACTTTTTTAAATTTATATTATTTTTTAAATTTCTTTCTTTGTTATAAGCATATGTCATAAATTAATGTATATAATTACAAGTTCAATCCTATTATTAAACAAATTAAATAAAAATATCTATCCTACCGTTATACATTTATCTATAATATAATAATTTAATGTTAATAATTACAAGTTAAATACTATTATTAAACAATAAACATTACAACAAAATCTATCCTACTCGTTATACATATATTAATGTATCTAATTAAAAGTTAAATCCTATTATTTAATAATAAACATAACAAAAAAAAAATGTTACCTGTGCAAACGTGAAGTCCAGACAAAAAATTCCTCCTCCTTCTTCCTCTTCTCTAGGTCTTAAAATTTCTTAGCCTTTTCAATGTTTTTTCAGATGAGGAACGATGAGGAGGTAATCTGTGTGTGGGAGAGTGCAGGAGTTAAAAAGAATGAAGATGAGTTTTTGGATGAAGAGGGAGAGAGAAAGAGTTCTGAAAGAAAAAGAAAGAAAATGCAACGGTGAGGCTCGAATGAATGAAAAAAAATGGGAAGAGGGAAGGAAAAATGAGAGTGAAGATGGAAGATGGAAGAGTGAAAGAAAGAAGGAGTGGGAGGACGAGTGAAAGGAAAAGAATGAAGGAGTGGGAGGAGAGAGGACGAGTGAAAGGAAAAATTGGGGGGGGTCGGGTCAAAGGTCTGGGGGGGGGCGCAGTGGGGAGAGGGCGTAGTGGCAGGGCGAAGAGGGCGCAGATGCACGCCACCTTGTGGCGTGAAACAATTTCACGCCACAAGGTGCCGCTGATGTGGCAACCATGTGGCGTGAAATTGCTTCACGCCTCTGATTGCGTGGATCACTTTCACGCCATCTGTGGCGTGAATACACGTCGCGCCACATGGCAGGCGTTACCTTTTCCCACGCCATCAATGACATGGATTTTCTCCACGCTGCCAGTCTCGTGACCTTCTCCTGCGCCACAGCCCAATCCCGCAAACCCTCCATGCGCCATCAAAGGCGTTAGCATTAGATTGGGAATTACTTTCCAAAATGCTTTAGTCGAGTAATTTTTTTTTTTAAAAAAAAGCACTATTTTGGTAATAAAAAAAAACCCCCTTAATTGAGTCACATAACCTAATTAATAATTTGTTAAGTTTAGCAACCTAAATCAAAATTTTCCTATTTCAACCGTCTTTATATGGATTCTCCCAAATACTTTTTCAATAAATATAAATTTTTTTTATTGTTAACAATTTTATGATTTAATAATGCATTGACCATTTGGTGACGGCGCAATTGCATTCTCCGTTTGGTTCAAATCCCCTGCTCCACCCCGATGGTGAATGGGAATAGATGCGAGTCGAGGGCCATGACGCAGATGAAAATACATCGCGGCAAACAAGTTCTTCCCAAAGATGTCATCATAAGCATCCTTGTACGGCTTCCGGTAAGATCCCTGATCCGATTTGAATGCGTGTGCAAAGAATGGAAATTTCGCTTCAAAAGCCCATCTTTCATCGCAGAACACCTCCAACACTCCGCCCATCAAAAGCCTTTTTTTTCGATGATTATGGCAAATTTGAGCCTTACCGCGCATATTTGCTCAATTGTGAGATGCGAGTGCTTGAAGTTCCGAGCGATCCTTATGTCGATACTGTACGGTGTGTTTGGACCGTCAATTCCTGCAATGGCTTGATATGTCTTGCACTCTCTACTCTTCCTCCAACTCTTTCCTTTATGTGTGGAATCCCGCGATTAGAGAGGCAAGACTGGTGCGTGGAGGTGATGATTATCTTGAAGATGAGAATTTTCACATAGGATTTGGATTCAGTTCAACTGTTAACGATTACAAGATAGTGAAAATTCGTGATTGTGATTATGGTTGTCTGGTTAATCACGTGGAAGTGTATTCATTAAATATAGGGACATGGAAGGAAGTAGAATTTGGAAAGTTAGATGATGTTGTTATTTCTTCTGATGGTTTCAACTTTAATGGAGCTATCTTTTGGATTGGATCAAAGCTAGGTGCAGACGAGGATGAAGATGATATTGACATCATAGTCTCATTTGACATAGCAACAGAATTGTTTACATTGATACCAATGCCTCCTTTACCTTTTCCTGTTACTTATGGACTATATCGAAAATATCTTACGATATATGAGAACAAACTTGCTTTGCTATTGACAGAGATTTGCCGTGATCTCCCGAAATAACCAGATTAGAAAAAGATTTGCAGTATAATGTAACTTGGGTCGTTTCTCTCAAGGAATTTGTAGCGGGTTTAAATCAGCAACAGCGAAACAAAACAATAACAAATTGGGGGTTTTTGATTTAAACATATTAAAACTGAAATTAAACTAAAACAGAACAAAATACAAACCAAACAGAACGAAATATGCAGAACAGATTAAAAACGATTAACCCAGAATTGGGATTCCATAACCTTCATCGGACAAAAAGATAATAACCAAACTCGTGATTGATTCTGGACGAACCGAGATCTCTGCGTTAGTCCATATATTCCCTCGACTAGACGATCGTCTAGCATTTAATCGAACACGTGGTGAGCTCGCTGTGCGATCGCATAACGCTCTCTCAGAACCCGGTCCGACCTACGTCCTTGGGATATCAATCTAGGTATTAAATCTAATACCTAATCCGCAATTATAATCGGATCCGATTAAAATAAGCAGAAACGAATTACGTTACCGAATGAAGCGCATGTCCTATGGATTCTTGGAACCCTCAATCCATGGGTTAACCACGTAAACTTAGCCAAGCATGGCTAAGCAAAACACGAAGAAAAGATGAAGAACGTGAAGAACACGAAGAACATGAAGAACACTTGAGAGAATTTGAAAACTCCTATTTTGATCTACCACAATCTAAAAAGTGAATGAGAATATGTTTGTGGCTGCTGCTCACTTAACCTAAAATGGAAAAATGAAAATGGGGCTACAATCCAATTCAGGCCCAAAACAGAAAATAAAAAAAAAGGTTTTAATTACAAATTCAAGCCCAATTAAAATTCTCAAGAGTTATGGTAGGAATAGTCTCCAAAATTGACCAAATAAGTATAAAAGCCATTATTTATTAACTCTTGTCGAATTTGTTCTCCCAATTTCATGTCTTCATAAGAATTGTAGCTCTCTAAGAATCATCTTAAATATGAAACAAAAATGAGGCAAATCCGATGTCTTTGGTTCAAGAGTTATGGTAGGAATAGTGAAGCAATATAAAACTGGAATTTTATTATTAAAAATGGCTAAAATATAATCAAAGGCTCAAAGCCCAAATAAGTATAAAAGCCATTATTTATTAACTAAAAGAGTCCTATATTATTAATCAAGAGATAAAAAGAAGTGTATGAAATATTCAATTATCAGCTATCTCATACTTTGAGTGATGACTTCAAATCGTCTTTGATTCATTTGCTAAGTATCTGTTGATACATTCAATCTTCGTTGTTTATTATTATCCACTCTTAGAGAGAGTTTTTATCTAGAATATCATTTATTGTAAAGAATCACAAGTCGGGGACTTGGTGATTGGGTGATGGAGGAGAGGTACATGAAAATCCCGAGAGTCCGGGGACCGGACGTAGGTCAAGAGATTGGACCGAACCAAGATAATTCCTTGTGTCTTGCAAAGAATTTTTATAAATCCCCAATTCACCCCTCTTGGTGGATGGTGTTGGACTAAGAAATATACGAGTAGCCCTATCTAGGCTACTTGTTAGTTCCAGTGGCTATTTGGAGGAATGAGATTGTTTGCAATGTTAACTCACTGCCTCGACCCATTGATCAAATTGATGATGAAGATGAAGATGAACCAAATGGTGAACGGAAAATTGTTATGCTCAATTTCACAAGTAATGAATTTAAGACAATTGATATCCGTAGATTTGTCCTCGGTTATGGTATTTTCAATTATACAGAAATCCTGGTACCAGTTTGAAAGGTCCATGTTGAATAGGTTTGGTTTTAAATCTTGATTGTCATGTTTTATACTTACTTTGTTTAAGCACTGTTGGAAGACATGAACCTATAAGAGTTTAGTTTATTTTGTCACTATAGATATGCATAACAGATGTTTGTAGCTTTATTTGACTTGTCTATATTATCAGGTTATTAAGCTTTCTTTCAAAGATGGACATGTATATTTACTGGTGCGTGCATTATTTGATGATCTTGTATGACATGTTAAGAAAGAAAAGTCAGTAAAACAAATTTAAGTTTCTCGCTTTTTCATTAATTGCTAATGGGTAAATAATTTTTTTTAGTGAAAGGAAAATTTCATTGCCTCAAAATAATATGTACAGTGTCAGGAAGCTAAACTCGAGCTATCAGCTATTAACAATACTTACAATAAGCATTTAAAAGTAGAAAAACTTTTAGCAGTTTGAACTGCTATAATCCTAATTTTTGACACTATACTATTTGCAGAGTATGTTTCCTGTGCAAAGAGGCGGTGATTTCTCCATCCCATAGCTCCCAACAGGTGATACAAATGCCTATCTTCTAAGAAATGTCAAGAGTTGGAGCTTTTAGGATTGAGCAAAGCCAGTTTGTAGGTGCCCATTGCCAGTGAAGTCCTAATGGGTAAATAAATTAGATACGTTTGGTTTGTGACTTTGTACAAGTAGTTGTCCTTCTTACTGTTTGCGCTTCTTTCATTTTGGATACATGATCCCTTTTTATATTCAATCTCTCTTCGTTGGTTCTTTTTCAAGTACTATGTGCTTCTCAAGATTTTTTGTTCCCTTATTTTGTATAAGGAAGGATAAAATTATTATTTTTATGTGGAAATATGATAAATCATCTTGTTTCCAGCAATCAGTTTGAACACGTGCATATTCTGGGTTTGAAATAATGTTTACTACCATTAGAATGGAGATGCCAATGGAGCTTTTGCGAATACCTTTGTTATTGAACTTCCACTTCAAATGACTAAAGCAAGGAGCAAGTTTAACCAAACTCCATTTTCATGGTTTTTTGCTTTTTCTATAGGTATGGTTTTGTTGTCCATGATTAGAACTCATTATAAGCTTTTTTTATGGAAATTTGAATCCTTTGAAACAATGGTTTGTTGCTTGAGATAAGTTTTTTTTTTGGACTGGGCATGAGATGAGTCTAGAAAGTTTGTCATGTTTATCAATTTGGTACAGTTCTGCAGTTAACTCCCCCATGTGGCGAAGCAGTTGGCAGAGAGCTCTGTTGCGATGCTGAGTGGGAGTCTTGAAATGTTTTTAGACTCAAATTTAAGGTTTAAGTTCTTTTTCCTTTGGATTTTGCAAGTCTCAGGATCTTTTCTTTAAAACACTCTTTAATCCTATTGAATCTGTTTCTAACCATAAATGGTGTTTGTTACATTAGACTCAGATTTAGCCAAAGTTGCAGAAGAATTATCAATAAACAAATCACAACCTTGTATTGATCCTAACAGCCTTCCGATGTGATTAGTTCAATCTGCTCTTTTATCAAGAGGGCACATGATTCAGTATTATCAAGATGCAGTCTAGCTAGATTCATAAACAATGATTAACTCATCTTCAAGCATAGGGCTACCCGCAATACAAGGTTTGTTAAAAATTTGTTTGATCCTGTGTTAGTAGTATCCCCATTTTGCATTGTTCGTTTGTGTATCTTCTGAAGCTCAAACCAGTAATACAATCATAACCCTTGTCTGATGTGTGTTCCACCCAAATCTGTAGCTGCTATTCACAAATCATGTATATGAAAGTCTTTCTATGTCACAAATCTGTAGCTGCATTGTTCTCTGGGCCATGCTTCACAAAAGTTATCCAAATAATTGGATAAGGTTTTATTTTCACAAATCATACGATCATTTGTTACCCACTGCCCACTCTTCATGCTATGGGTCTTGTGTCTTGTTCTTAGTGACGCTTAAGATATGGATTCCTCTTTTTTTATGGTGAACCATTTTCCGCAAGTCGAGATAAAACTCTTATCACATACTTACATCATAAATCCTAAAAATTATTGGTTAAGGTGCAAATTCACCAATAAACTATTAGGCTAGGAGCACCCAACACAAAAACAATTAAAAGGATCAAAATACCAAAAAACAATTACAAAGGGCCAATTATCACAATTCCGTTACAAGTAAACTCACGGCTAGGGGTGGAAACAGGCCAAAGGGCCTGTGGCCTGGCCTGTTTCCGGCCTGGCCTGTCAGGCAAACAGGCCAGGCCTAGGCCTTTTTTAAGGCCTGTTTATCTAAATAGGCCAGGCCTAGGCCTCCCTATAAGCCTGATAGGCCTGTCAGGCCGGCCTGTTAAGGGGGTATAATTGTAAATTTATAATTAATCTATCTCTACCTTCCTTGATTTTGACACGTCACTATCCCTAATTCCCTGATTTCAAAACAACCCTAATTCCCTAACCCTAACTTCAATTTTGATTTTCGCTCGTCACTCTCACCGTCTCACGTCTCGGCTTGTCGATCTCACTCTCAGCCGCTTCTGCTGGTTCAGTCTCGGCGTTTTGTCATCTCTGCAAGGTCCCTCATTCTTTTATTCCCATGTGATTTTGATTTTCTGCTACCACGCGTTGCTGACGGATAGGTTGCGTGCTCGGAGCGGCGAGGGATGATGCAGGCCGAAGGGCGGTCTCTGGAGCTCTGAACCTTCGTGAGCAAAACTCTGCTGCTGACGGAGGTGATGCTGTTAGCGTTGCGAATCGAGGGAAGGTGAAGGAGAAGCATTTGGTCATTTTCAATTTGGGCGTACTAGCTCCATTTGGGCTTGCATCCTTCGGTGGTGTTGTGATTTAACTTAGGTTATCATTTTTTTCCTTGCTAAGTTTAAACTCAAATCCTATATTATTTTTCAGTTATTATCAGTGTGGGGCGTAGGTGTTTGATGTTGCTCTGAGTTCTGGAATCTGGACGTTGTATTGAGTCTCGTGCATAGTGCCATACATGTTTACTTTAGGTATTTTTCTCATAGCCATATGATGCTTGAAGATTTTCGTGTGGTGTTTTTAATTACCTTTCTTTTATGCACTTTGGAAGTTCCTTTGAACATGGCTCCCTAAAGGAAGGTCATTTAATTTTTACTTTATTTATTAGGATTTGTCTTGGCCTTAAAGGTTTTGTTGATTTCACTTTCAGCAACTAAGATCCTAAACAGGGGTATTTCTTAGTTTATAGTCATGGCAGCAGACGTTGAGCCACTGGAGATTCTTCTCCATCTTCCTCTACTTGCTGAAGATAAGGTAACTTCACTCTTAAAGTTATTTGTCCTTTTTTGTTTACCTTTTTCTGTCATTTAAATTTGTGATTCTTGAAATTCATCTACTGCGTAGATTTGGTCTAAGTCTTCACAGTCCTTGTTTTTCTTGTTCTTCATCATCATCATTAATTTTTATGACAAGTTAAAATATTACTCTAAACAAGACTTTGTGACAACACAATAAATAAATGAACAAAAAATTTTAGTGTTCCCCTGGCAATTCTGAAGCTTGATTGCCCTTTGTTTGATGTTGTTGTGAAGCTGAAAGGTATGAGGAATGGATTTTTGGTCTCTTTCAGACTTTCACTCATGTTAACTAAATTCCCAAGTGCAACAACTCAAGGTATGGTATCGTCATGGCATTATGAGTAACATTTTTGTTTTTGGAAGTTTCATAATTATATTGTCTCATTCTCGTAATTTATATAAATCTGCAAACTCGAGTATTTGATGGGAATGCGGGATGCCATTGAGAAAGTTTGTTAATATGAGAAATGTGTATTTGGTTTGATAGGTGGTTGGGTTACGTGGATCCCGACCTAGCAAGTTCTCGCAATGAATAAGTTGCCGATATGGAAAGCCGACTTTTCGAAGGTACTTGGAGGTTACCGAAGTGAAATAGATTTACTTGCAAGTGAGTTAATTATGATCTCTGCATTTTGGAGTATTTTCTGAAGCTTGATTTTAATGGTTTTTTCCCTGGAATATATGGAGTTTTTTTTCTTAAAAGTATTTTCTGAAATTGGTTTTTCCTATTTAGTATTAAAAATACAGGCCTTAACAGGCCTAGCTAGGCCTGTATACAGGCCAAGCTCATGCTGGAAAAAAAGCCTATAACGGAGCCACAAGCCCAGGCTCGATGGCAGCCTTGATGTAAAAGGGTTAGGCTTGGCCTGGCCTAATTCCACCCCAACTCACGGCGTTACAATCCTCTACTGCGACTCCAGAATCATCTCAGTTGACTTCATCTCCATCTCCATTCGCATACTCTCAATCTCCCTCGCCATCTCCATCTTCATCTGCTCCATCTTCACAAACCCATCACCCAAAACCTTAATTGTACACACCATCTCACTCACACCATTTCTCTCCCTCTCTCTTTCCCTTTTCCCCAATCCACTTCTCTCTTTCAAAACCCTAGTTTCATAATTGGGGCTATTAAAGCCATGCCCAGATTTTGAACCGGGGTTCTTATTATTATAGTTATACTCCTGATCAGAAAATTTCCCATATAATTTGGAATTCCCAGGTTGAGCAATACTTACCCCATTGGGAATTCGAACCCGAAATCCGGCTCTACCATTGTCGTTGCTTCCGCCCATTCCGTTTCGATACAACTTGTTCAGGCTCCTCGTGTTAGGGATGGCAGAGCTTAAGGTGGTCAGGGATATTGTCGATGACGCAAGGAGAGATTTGAACATAGAATAGCCTAATTTCAAACCACGCAGAGTGCTTCATAGATAAACCGTTGAGAAAATTAAACGAATTCGAGGAATTGCAAATTAACTACAAAAAAACTATTGTTTGTCGCGGTCTATCTATAGCGGTTATAAATAACCGCTACAAAATCATTATTTACCGCATTTTTGTAGCGGTTTTTTAATGAACCGCAACAAATTAATGGTTGCTGAGCTATTTGTAGCGGTTACACTAAAGTAAACCGCTACAAATGTGGCGCCAGCTTGGCGCGAATCTCTGTGGAGCAACATCTGTTGCAGTTTTTTTGGAATCACCTCTACAAATTTGGCGCCAGCATTGGCGCGTAATGGCGTGAACTTTGTCGCTGTAATTTTGTAGCGGTTATACGAAAGAAACCGCTACAGGATAGCGGGACAACAACGTTTTGTCGCAGTCGTTGTGAAGCGAAGCTACAACCGCATCAGATAATATAATTTTGTAGCGGTTAATGGAAAAACCGCTACAAAGATTCATGTTATATATAGTTAATCTATCCGTACAGCTAATTATAAAGTTTCAGAGAATACTAAATCTGCATTGTCACTGAATGAACTTTTTCGGCTGAGTAGTCGAAGATATGCAGATATCTGCAGCCCTGATCTCTTATGTCGAGAGATAAGAGCGGCAGGTATTTGCCTCTCTCTTCTTTCTAGCCGAGACAGTTTCTTCAGTGACAATCCAGGTTTAGTTTTTCTCTGACGTGAAGACTTCTACTCTTCTGAAGATAGTCCAACGTGCACCGAAGATTGGTTTCCATTATAGCCACCAATCTCTCTGTAAAATATCTCTGATCAAAATGAGTTAGTGAGTGTTTCCAGGGAGATTGGTGGCTATACTGAATGCGAATTTTCACGTCCATGTTAGACTATTTTCTGTAAACTAATTATTCCTAATTTATTACTTTCGAGTGTTTTGGGGATACTGAAGAAGATAAATAAATTAATTGAAAGTTCTATTATTTTAAATATTTTCACCAAACTAATTGGTTTTACCGACAAACCAATTAGTTTGGATTTTTTTTTTGCCACAAAAGTAAGTTTGTAGCGGTTAAGCTATAACTGCTACAGAATAGCAAGGGGCTCTAGTTAGTTGCGGTTATTTGATTCCAACCGCTACAGAATTGTAAAAATCTCTAATTTGTCGCGGTTGTGTAACCGCTACAAGTTTTCACGAAGAACGAGGAAACTTTGTCATGGTTTGTGTTGCGGTTTTTTACTGAACCGTAACAAGTTTTATAATTTTGTAGCGGTTATTAAATATAACCGCTACAACTGTAGCGGTTTTTTTTAACAATTCCTCTCATTTGAAAATCCCGCGCAAGGTTTTGATTTTTCACCTTTTAACCTTTCAACTTGTACCTTTCCACATCATGGTTTCTACAGATAAGGGAAAATGGAAAGTTTTTGATCAGGAGAGAAGGCCTATAAGGGGCAGTAGTAGTAGAGGGGGCCGTACGAGAGGGCACGGGCCTGTAAATATCCCCCCTCCGCCCCCTTGGGCGGAGGGGAGGGAGTTTGATGCCCTCTTTGAAGATGAGGAAATCCCAAACCTAGAGACTGTAGGGGGAGAAAAGGGTGCAAGTATCTCGATCAACGACGTGGACGAAAATCCGGAGATCCATATTGAGATTCCCTTAGTCGAGGCGGAGCGGTTTTTGGATGAGGAGAATGAGCGGGATCCCAACCGTCGTCTTCACGTTCCACCGGATTTATGGTGGATGTCGAAGGTAAATATAATCAGTTTTTTGTCAAAAAATTAAATTTAAATTTCTTACATGTAATTTGAATTTATTTAAATGCAATACAACAATGTGTTTATAATTGTGCAGATGAACATGAAAACATCAGCAGGAGGACGCTGGATGTTGCCGCGGTCAATCAGATGGACGGGCATTACGTCATAGTCCCCTGGAACACGGAGACGGACCAGCCGATCGACAATGGTGGTCATCTGATGAACCGATTCCTGTTAGAATTTGGCGGGAATTGGGCATGGTTTCCAATCTTTTTCCACGATTGGAAAAAGATTCCGCCGGAGAACAAGAACAGAGCGTTTTCCGACATTGTGCGGGTAACTTATGTTGTTTAATTAAATTCAAATATTAATAGTAATAAATTGTGGTTTATTTATTTATTTCTTACTTATTTACTAACTAAATTATGATACAGAAAAAAGTTTAACGTGCGAGTCATCCATAAGAGGTACGTACTCATGAAAATGTGTGAGGGGTGGAAGAGCCGGAGGGGTCGTCTCTACACCGCACGAAATGGAGATTCGACTATGCCTTTGCAACAGCTGATCGAGAACGTCCCAGATGGCGTGGACGCAAATGATTGGGCGGGTTTTGTCCACTATCGAAGGGGTCCAGATGGACAGGTACGTTTTTTATTAATCGTCGTTTAAGTTTCTATTAAACATGAGTTAATTTATTGTCACAAATTTCTTAAAATTAATTTTGTTTGAGTGTAGTTTAAAAATAGAAATGTTGATTAAATTAATTTATTGTTTACATTTAGTTTAAATTATTTAATAGTTTAACTTAATTTATAGTTTAAATGTACTTGAAATATAGGTTACAAGAAATCATTTAAATCTATAATTAATTTCACTTAACATTTTGTTTGTTGCTCCTTGCCGGTCACATCAGAGGGTCAATCACACGTCAGGAACCAAGTCATTTCCCGTGACCTACAGTGAGATGGTATGTTGAAAGATCAATTAATTTTAGGTTTAAAAGATAATAGTTTTGTTTTTGAAATAATAAAGTTTATATTCTTTTAACTCTTTCAGCAAGAGAAGGCTCAGGAGGATAACCGTGAGAAGGACTATGGGCAGTTGTTCACACGCACCCATAGACACCGTGATGGGACGCCGATTTCCGAGGCAGCAGAGGAGATAATAGTAAGTCACAAAAAATTTATTTATATAGTTAATGTTGTATATTTAAATTGAATTAAATATAGTTTGATTAATGTTTTCTGAAATCTGTGTGTCAGGCCCGGATTGAGCAGAGCCAGGCTGAGCTGCAAGCGTCGCAACCCTCGGAGTCACAAGGGTCTGTGGATCCTACAGCCCCTTTGAAAGCTGTTGTGGGCCCAAAAGAGCATCCTGGCCGGGTACAGGGTATGGGATTAGGCGACAGACCTAGCATGGTGTACGGCAAGGCCTCCGGCTCTGAGGCCGGCACCTCTGGCTTGAGAAGGCCACCATCGGCGGAGGTTGATGCCATCATTGCCGCGAAGGTTGCCGGGCAGATTGCTGCATAGACGGCCGCGAATGATGCCAAGAGAAGGCGCCGGCAAGAGAGATACGACCGTTGGTTCAATGTGTTTTGATGATTAATAACAATTGTAAACATGAGAGAATGTTTTGTTGTTAAAGACTTGGTAAAGCTTGATGATTCCAATTGAAAAACATTCTCGGCTCCAAACTCGAGCTTGGGTCTCCAAACTCGAGCTTGCCCTTACGAAAGCAAACCAAGCTATTTTGCATTTTCTAAACTTGAGCTTGGTCCATAAACTTGAGCTTGAAGGTTTTCAAAAGTTTACTCATATTCCGAGTAAGCTCGAGCTTGCACTGTAAGCTTGAGCTTACGAAGGTTTGAGGATTTTATCAAGTTACTCAAATTGCAAACTCAAGCTTATTAGTTTTAAGCTCAAGCTTGCCTCTTCCGGAGACTATTCTCACTAAGTTTACAAATATGTAAACTCGAGCTTGGAGTTACAAGCTCGAGCTTACCTCTCGCGTAATCCTTTAAACTTGAGCTTATCATTTTCTTGTAGAGTTTGTGAGTTTACAAAAGTTGTAAACTCGAGCTTGGCATACCAAGCTCGAGCTTGTACTGTGCGAGAAAGTTTTCAAGTTTTCCTTCAAAGAGTAAACTCAAGTTTAAGTTGTAAACTCAAGCTTGTGTCGACAAAAATATTTCAAAGTTTTTAAAACCATTGGCAAACTCGAGCTTGCCCTTGCAAGCTCAAGCTTGGGTCGACGAGAGCATTGTCATATTTTGAGCTTAGCAAACTCAAGCTTACTCCTCTAAGCTCAAGCTTGCATTTTGTGAACTAAAATTATTTTTGACATGAATAGTGCCAAACTCGAGCTTAGTCACTAATAAGCTCAAGCTTGCGTTTTTCCATTTTGGCTCTCAAAATGAATTCAAACATGTTTCCCCGACAAATTCTAAACTCGAGCTTACTCATTTACAAGCTCGAGCTTGAGGCTTCCGAGGCAAAACTCAAGTTTTAAATGAAGAGCAAACTCGAGCTTACATAGGTAAACTCGAGCTTGGAACTTCAAACGAGATGAACGCATCCGGGTGTATTTTGTTGATTTGATTTATGCTTTAGCTTAATTCTAACGAATTGGTTGTATATGATTTATATGATTCATATCAATATTTCCTAACCAGATTTAACCAGTTTGCTTATGAGATTACAGAAGATCTAGGTTTGTTTTAAAGAAGACTTTAAGACAAACAACTTGACAACTTGCAATATTATATTATATCTTCTTCTCCAAAAGCAATGAGTTACAACCTGGATAGCAACACAACCATTCTCCAAGAAAGAAAGCTAGCCTCCAAACAATTTGGACAACATTATACAACCGCCTCCACTAAACATAACAAACATGGGAACACATTCTTGAGGAGCCAAATTTCAAATATTCAAATCTGCAACAACCATATTCAAACAGATTTGTTCACAACACTAGATTCATGGAGACACACTCACAACAGCTATATTTTCGAATCGTTCAAGTCTCAACGGATCTACAACGTTCACAAGCTTCAAATCCAAAAGTATAAATACATGAAGATTTGAAGTCCGAAAGCGAGAAGACATACACGGTAAAACGGACACAAGAACATCGGTCTTTTATCGCTTATATTTCTCATTTGTATCTTTGATACATTGTGCTTGATGCTTATATTTATTCACTCTTTAAGAGAGTTCATTTCGTAAATCATTCTTTGTAAGAATCTCAAAGTTGTGGGACTTTGAGGTTGGGTTATCGATTACAACTTGTAAGGGGGAGTGTATCCTAGAGAGGATAACTTTCGAGTACGAGTGTGTATCGATTTGAGTGATAGTAGAAAAACCCAGTGAGAGTGGGATGGACGTAGGTCAAGAGTTA
Source organism: Acacia melanoxylon (assembly GCA_019022615.1). Taxonomy (NCBI): domain Eukaryota; kingdom Viridiplantae; phylum Streptophyta; class Magnoliopsida; order Fabales; family Fabaceae; genus Acacia; species Acacia melanoxylon. The sequence goes on from JAFJYJ010000010.1 coordinate 3,588,940, forward strand.
AGACCGAACCAGTATAAATCTTTTGTGTCAAGCTTTTCTTCTCTAACTCCATTTACCTTGGTTAATCATCTATTGTGTGGGTGATCTGAAAAGAATTTTTAAATCCCCAATTCACCCCCTCTTGGTGATTTCCTTCACTTTCGGATGAGAGCGATCGTCCTTTGTATCAAGGTTGTCGAAATACTCAAAATTATCTTTTCGATCAAATTGTACCATATCAAGTGCTTGTGTGGGATCACGATAAGGAAATGTCGATGTTCTTTGGAATTACTACGAGATGCTTTCCCTGACGCGGACATTCCCACAACCTTCTACGAGGCCAAGAAGGTAATCAACATATTAGGCCTGAACTACGAAAAAATCGATGCCTGTCCCAACGACTGTATGCTTCATTGGGGAGAGGATGCTCAAAGGGAGACTTGTAAAAAGTGTCACACTTTGAGGTTCAGGACAGTTCGGAAGGGAAAAAAGCATAAGAAGAAACCCGCAATAAATCGAATAAGGAAATCTTCCTCGCGACGTTGAAGACTCCTGGCCAGACGAGCATGACAGATTTCAACCGGCAAAATTCACCCTAACAAAACCGAATAAGGAAATCTTCCTCGCGACGTTGAAGAAGATAAAAGTTTCTGACGGGTATTCAAGCAACATTTGACGATGTGTTGACATGCAGGCTCGAAAGGTCACTGGGCTGAAGAGTCATGACTCACATGTGCTTATGCAACAGTTACTTCCGCTGGCCAAAAAAAATACGTTGCCACTGGATGTGTCGATCGTTTTGGTGGAGCTTTGTACTTTCTTTCGGAAGTTGTATTCCAAGGTTTTGATCGTGGAGGAGCTTGACCAAACCTGCAACGAGAAAATCATTCTTATTTGTGTCATTTGGAGATGATCTTTCCTCCGTCATCTTCACGGTCATGGTTCACTGACAAAGACACCTTGTTCACGAAACAAAGCTTGTCGTCGGTTCACTACCGATGGATGTATCCTATTGAGAGGTACCCATTTAAAATTAATTACTTTAGCATTATATTACTCCCTAGTCTCACGTCTAACCATTGATGTATCGACATTTTCCCTTCATTACTTTATAGGTTTCTTGGGAAACTAAAGTCTTACATGAGGAATAAGGCGTGGCCTGAAGGTTCAATAGCAGAAGGCTATATTGGGGATGAGGTCTTGTATTTTTTTCCAGGTACTTTGATGACATTGAGACGTCAATCAACCGACCACCTCGTGTTGACGATTGTCCTGAGCCAGAGCCATCAGGAACATGAAAGTGAAGGAAATCACCAAGAGGGGGGGTGAATTGGGGATTTTAAAAATTCTTTTTAAAATCACTCACACAATAGAAGCTAAATGGAGATAGGGAAGAAGAGCTTGACACGAGAAGATTTTATCTTGGTTCGGTCTCAACTCTTGACCTACGTCCGGTCCCGGACTCTCGGGTTTTTCTACTATCACTCAAATCGATACACACTCGTACTCGAAAGCTATCCTCTCTCTTGGATACGCTCCCCCTTACAAGTTGTAATCAAAGCCCAACCTCAAAGTCCCACAACTTTGAGATTCTTACAATGAATGAATTACGAAATGAACTCTCTAAAGAGTGGATAAAGATAATCATTGAGGTACAATGTATTACTGAGAAGTATAAGCAGAAAAACGATTGATAAGCTTGTATGCGTTTTCTGTGTTTTTCTTCTGTACTTGCAGACTTCAAATCTTCATGTATTTATACTGGATTGAAGTTTGTGACCGTTGAAGATGCATTCAGACTTGGGCCTATTCAAAAATATAGCTGTTGAGTCCATGGTCTCTTGAATATAGTCATTGAGGATATTGCAGCTTTGATTCTTTGAATCGTCCGTTGTGGCTTTTAATTTGTTGCATCAATTTCGGCATAAGGGAATATCTCCAATTGATATTGAGCCGTTAACTCGATTGACGGAAAACGGAAACATAATTGATCGATATCTTTCCTCTTTGAATGCTCAAATATTTCCTAAATCAGATCTTTAGGTCTTTCGAAATCTCATAAGAAAACTGGTTAAATCGGTTAGGAATATTGATATGAATCATTTAAATCATAAGCAACAATTTCGCAGAATCAATCTAAAGCATAAATCAAAACGTACTCGATCGTTCATCATCTTCCGATGTTCCAAGCTCGAGTTTACCTATGTAAGCTCGAGTTTGCTCTTCTTTTAAAACTTAGGTTTTGCTTCGGAAGTCTCAAGCTCGAGCTTGTAAGTGAGTAAGCTCGAGTTTAGCATTTTTCGGGGAAACATGTTTGAAATCATTTTGAGAGCCAAAATGGAAAAACGCAAGCTTGAGCTTATTAGTGAGTAAGCTCGAGTTTGGCACTATTCACGTCAAAAATAATCTTAGTTCACAAAATGCAAGCTTGAGCTTAGAGGTGTAAACTTGAGTTTGCTAAACTCAAAATATGACAATGCTCTGTCGACCCAAGCTTGAGCTTGCAAGGGCAAGCTCGAGTTTGCCAAAGGTTTTAAAAATTTTAAAAGATTTTTGTCGACGCAAGCTTGAGTTTACAACCTTAAACTTGAGTTTACTCTTTGAAGGAAAACTTGAAAACTTTTCTCGCTCGATGCAAGCTCGAGTTTGGAATTCCAAGCTCGAGTTTACAAATTCTGTAAACTCACAAACTCTACAAAGTACAATGATAAGCTCAAGTTTAAAGGATTTCGCAGAGGTAAGCTCGAGCTTGTAATCGCAAGCTCGAGTTTACATTTTTGTAAACTTAGTGAGAAGAGTCTACGGAAGAAGCAAGCTTGAGCTTAAAACTAATAAGCTTGAGTTTGCAATTTGAGTAACTTGATAAAAGCCTCAAACCTTCGTAAGCTCAAGCTTCCAGGTGTAAGCTCGAGCTTACTCATAATATGAGTAAACTTTGAAAACCTTCAAGCTCAAGTTTATGGACCAAGCTCAAGTTTAGAAAATGCAAAATAGCTTGGTTTTCTTTCTCAGGGCAAGCTCGAGTTTGGGTAGCCAAGCTCGAGTTTGGAACCGATGAATGTTTTTTGACTTGAAATCAATCAAGCTTTACAAATCTTTATCAAAAACATTCTCTCATATTTACAATTGTTATTAATCATCAAAACACATTGAGAACTAACAGAACAGAGTTGTTAGTCCCTCGTGTTGGTAAACCAGTTGGCGGAACTGAGAATTTCAAACTCACGGCACTTGAGAAGATTCAAGCACATAGACATGTCTTGATCAATTGCACTAAAATTGAACTGTACCTTCAGTAAGGATCCCACACACACACACACACATATATATATTATCCTATATATTTCCTTACATTTTATACTCAAATTTCATGCTCGTCATCGCATGTTTAATTGCAAGAAATTCAGGAGTCATGTGAAGCGTTAACTGAGGATCCGTACGCAGACATCCTCTGAAATTGATAGAAAGGTCCACAGAGAATTCTCTGGATGGTTTAGGAGGAGAATAATGAATGACCACAACTCGCACTCACTAGAATTCAGAGCTCTCACACTCGGCCCGCTTGACAACGCCCAAAGATTTACGGTATACAATGTCAATGGTTTCAAGTTTTGCACCGTTTCACGAGATCAGGGATTGCTGACCCAAAACTCAGGTGTATATGGCACGTTTGGGACGAGGAGTTATGCGAGCAGAAGTGATGGGAACATGCAGTTCGGTGACGTCCCGTATTATGGAAAGATGCTTGATGTGGTCAAGATAACTTACCAAGGTCTTTTCCCGTGATGCTGTTCAAGTGTTTGTGGGTGAATACGACAACGCCACGGGGACTCACGACTGACGACTTAGGCATCACATCGGTGAATTTCTCCCGGCCTATTCACACTGGTCTGTCTGAAGATGAGGAGCCGTATATTCTTGCCTCAGAGGCCCAACAGGTTTATTATGTCGCCGATGAGAGGCATGTGGATTGGAATATGGTGGTTCACTTAAAGCCTTGGGACCTTTACGATATGGGCGATGGTGATAACGTCGCCTATGATTGTGAGTTGTTCCAGCCAGCCAGTTTCGAAAACTTCTTCCCATACGGCGATGACAATTTACCTATAGTTCGATAAGCTTTTTAATATACGTTTTATGAAATAATAACATTTAACCAAAGTTTTATTTGTGTTCAAACATATTCAACTCACACGCAACATTTTATCCAAACTCTCTTTGTAGGGATGGTGACGAAGATTGAGAGAAAAGATTATGCAATGGATAGTTAATATGTAATCTTCTTATAATTTTTTTTGGTCTACTTCTTTTGTTATTTGATTCATCATTTTATTCGTCATTAATTCGACTTTTTTTTCTTCTATACTTCTATATATTATATTCTATATTCATTCTACTTTCTTTTTGTATTCTAATATTATTCTATTTTAGTCTAATATTCGTATTCGATTTTTTTATTATTATTTTGATTTCTTATTAAATTTTTAATATTTTAATATTTTATTTTTAAAAAAAACTACAATAATGTTTGTAGCCGTCATGAAACCGCTACAAAACCACACAAAACCGCTACAAACAAACCCGCTACTAATGACGTGTCACTAACCGCTACTAATTAACTCCGCTATAAAAATTGAATCAAACCGCTACAAAATGATTCGCAGGATATCAAAATAAATACCCCCACCCACCCACACTTAATATGCTTATGCTGCCTACTTCTACTTAGGTTTTCTCTTCATATTTACTCATAGTTTTATGTTTTCTCAAATAGCTTAAGTGTTTGAGGGGTAAGTGCCGTTCAACTATATCAATTCTAATGCTTATCATCTACCCCTTACTGATACTAACTTTTGTTGTTTTGCAGGTGCATTTCGTATTTTTTTACACTTTCTCGTATATATTATTTCACCTTCACACACATTTTCTATAGAATTAATTATATTTTAATTAACACATTCTTTCTACTTTCTACATATTCTTATTGTTTTCTATTATATATTAACCTTATGTAATCAAATATCATATTTTAATATAATTTATTTTCACCAAAAAATAAATTATTATTAATACAATATTTAACTAATTACTTTAATTACTAATTTTTAAAAAAAAAAATCCATCTATTTGTTGCGGTTAGTGAACCGCTACAAAAACGAACAAATATATGACATGATCGGAATATTTTGTAGCGGTTTCAAACCGCTACAATAATTAAATACTCAAAATTGCCGCCCAATTTTTTCCGCAAAATGGCGGGATGTTTTTTGTAGCGGTCAAGTAACCACTACAACTATTAGCGCCAAAATTTTTCCCAAAAATTGGCGGGAATATTTGTAGCGGTCATGTAACCGCTACACATTTTGAAACCTTTTGGCGCTACTTTTTAATATAGCTAGTTGCGGTTATGTAACCGCTACTAACGTGGTCAATCTCCACTTGTGGTGGTTTTATAACCGCGACTAATTATCAAACAAGGAGTCAATCTGGCGTCATATAGTGGCGGTTATTTGTAACCGCTACAGATACAGTCGCGGTCATGATATATGTAGTAGCGGTTTTTTTAAACCGCTACAAATAGGTTTGTCACAGTGGATTTTGTTGCGGTTTTAACCGCTACAAATAGGTCATTTTAACCGCTACTAATGGTTTGTTTTTTTGTAGTGATTGCTTCGTCCTGTTGATCCATGGGAGACACAAAATCGCTGGGAATATTGAAGGGTGGCGATGAGAATTGGAGACTGGTGAGCGATCAGAGGTACAATGGCGATGAAGGTCTTGGCAGGAAAGAGAAAATAGCGCGCAGGCAAGAGAATACCCATATCACTTCTCTTTTCTTTTTTCTATGCTGACACGTGTATACACACTTTGCTTCCTAACGCCGTGAGTTTACTTGTAACGGAATTGTGATAATTGGCCCTTTGTAATTGTTTTTTGGTATTTTTAGTCCTTTTAATTGTTTTTTGTGTTAGATGTTCTGGCCTAATCGTTTATTGGTGAATTTGCACCTTAACTCAAAGTTATTCTTAAAAGCTAATTCAAACATGCACTTAAAAGCGATTATGCCATTGATTCCGATAAAGCAATATTGTTTTTGTACTATATATTAGATCTGATAAAGCAATATTGTTTTTGTACTATATATTAGATCTCACATAAAAAATTCGCAATTATATTTTATATTAACAACCAAAATGTTGATACATCATTGGCTTCTAGACTTGTTCAATGGACCGAACGGATTGGAACAACCAGGTCAAGAATTGGTGTTCGGTTTGGTGTAAAATGGAAGGGAGCCTTGGGGAATTTAGTCAACTACGGAAATCATTTTAATTTCTTGACAAAATTTAACAATTTAACTAATTTTTAATTTCTTTTTCTTAATTATGTATTAGGTAGTTAAAAGTGACACACACATATTTGTTATTTGATATAAATATATATATATATATATATATATATATATATATATATATATATATATATATGATGATATGACATCTCATAATTATTTTATTTTCTTTAATTCATGAAATTTTCAGCAATTTTCTTTAATTCATGAAATCTTGTAATGAGAATTATCAATTCGTTAATGGTATTTACAAGTTTTGTAATGGTAATTACCAGTGCTTTCGTCTGGTTTTTCACAAGTGTCTCTCATGAAACAACAAATAAGGGTCAATTATTACAAATATTGTGATGAGAATTACCAATTCGTTAATGGTATTTACAAATTTAGTGATGGGAATTATCAGTGCTTTTGTTAGGTTTTTCACAAGTGTTTCTCATGAAACAACAAACAAGGGTCAATTATTACAAATATTGTAATGTGAATTACCAATTCGTTAATGATATTTACAAGTTTAGTAATGAAAATTACTAGTGCTTTCGTCAAGTTTTTTACAAGTGTCTCTCATGAAATAACAAATAAGGGTAAGTTATGACAAATCTTGTAATGAGAATTACCAATTCGTTAATGGTATTTACAAGTTTAGAAATTGTAATTACTAGTGTTTTCGTCAAGTTTTTCACAAGTGTTTCTCATTAAATAACAAACAAGGGTCAATTATTACAAATATTGTAATGAGAATTACCAATTCGTTAATGGTATTTACAAGTTTAGTAATGAGAATTACTAGTGTTGTCGTTAAGTTTTTCATAAGTGTCTCTCATGATACAACAAATAAGTGTCAATTATTACAAAGATTGTAATGGGAATTACCAATTTGTTAATGGTATTTACAAGTTTAGTAATGAGAATTATCAGTGCTTTCGTCAGGTTTTTTACAAGTGTTTCTCATGAAACAACAAACAATGGTCAATTATTACAAATATTGTAATGAGAATTACCAATTCGTTAATGATATTTTCAAGTTTAGTAATGTGAATTTTTAGTGCTTTAGTTAGATTTTTCACAAGTGTTTCTCTTGAAACAAAAAACAAAGGTCAATTATTACAAATATTGAAATGAGAGTTACCAATTCGTTAATGATATTTACAAGTTTAGTAATGGTAATTACCTGTACTTTCGTCAGGTTTTTCACAAGTGTCTCTCATGAAACAACAAATAAGGGTCAATTATAACAAATCTTGTAATAGGACTTGTCAATTCGTTAATGGTATTTACAAGTTCAGTAATAAAATTTACAAGAGTGTTTATTGATGGAAAAATGTTAAGAATATATATATATATATATATTTGTTAATGCATATATATATTCCCCATGAATGTGGGGGTGGGTTCAAATCTCACCTTCCTCATTTTCATTGAATCTTTTTTTGAAAGAAAGATTTAGCCCCACCCAAAAAAAAAAAAAAAAACCATCGCTTGATCTCAGCCGCCGGTGGCTAGAGCCCAGGCTCCGGTGGTTGCAAGCCGTCAGCGATTAGTCCTCGGCGGCCGGCCCGCGATGGCCCTTCGGCGAGAGTCATTTTTCTTTTTTTTTAAAAAAAAATATATATATATTTAAAAACTAAGGGCAAAAAGGTAAATTTACCTGAATTTGAAAATCTCAATATGGTTATTTGTACCTTTAAGTCTTTTAACAAATTTAACATATATTGGGGGGTTTTGTAAATTCAAATGGTATTTAAATGTAATTTTTCCTTTGTTTTATTTAACATTGATTTATATATATATTACTTATTTTTAGTACCTCTTATTTGAAAACTTAGTATATAATTAAAACATATTAATTTAATCACAACAAGTTACAATAATTTTATCATTTAACTTTAAAGAATTGGACTAGGATCTAGACGGGCCGAATGGGGAGTCTGATATTTAATACTTTAGAGTTTAGATATACAAACTTTAAAAAAGCTTGCTCATAAAATGAAACGGTTCTTCCCCCCCCTTGTTGCCATGAAAAATACGGTGGGAAAATTCCATTAAAATACCATTTCAATTTACAAAACCCCCGAAGTCTTCCGAAATTGTAAAAAGACCGAGAGATACCAAGGACCTACGAGGGATATGCAAATTTGGGTAAAATTACCCTTTTACCCTTAATTTTAAATAAATAAAAATAAAAATATCCTCACAGGGGGCCGCCACCGGCCATAGGTGAGGGGGTGGAGGTTTTTTTTTGGGGGGTGGGGTTTTTCTTTTTAAGAAAATGATTTTCATTGAAAGTGTGGGGTGGGGTTTGAACACCCCCAACCCCCCACACAATCAGGGTTCCTTTAATATATATATACATTAAGAAATATATATATTCTTCTTAACATTTTTTTGAATTGTATTTACAAATCCTGAAACGAGAATTACCACTTTTTCTACAGGGTTCCCTTTTTTTTACCATTTGATGCATGTTTTGTAAAACCAAAAAATTTGCATTATCACCATTCCACAAACGAGAATGGAATGGTAATTGGCATTTACAAAAAGTTGTAAAAGTGTCGTTTGTTAATGCACTTTACGAAAATTGGCATTTACGAGAATATATATATATATTATATATATATGAATGTGGAGTGGGTTTGAACCCCACCTTCCTTACTTTCATTGAATCTTTTTTTGAAAGAAAGATTCAGCCCTACCAAAAAAAAACCATCGCTGGATCTCAGCCAAAGGTGGCTAGAGCCCAGTGTCACGACCTCAGATTTGACCTCCCAAAACCGTGTCGGCCTTAGCTTGATCACCCCTCTTGATCTTCGCTAAGTCAGCCGAATCCCTTCAAGTAGGCAAGGAAAGGCAAAGAACAAGAGAACTCTTAGAAAGAGAAAGAGAACTTAGAGAGAGAAGCTCTTAAACAACAAATGTTTGAAGACTCTTGGATCACCCTTGGATTACTTGAATTCCCCTTGGATGGTTACAAATGAGGGAGACACCTTCTATTTATAGGCAAACCACCTCCTCAATGAACGACTAAGATCAAAAACATTCTACGATGGAGAATGATTCTCCAGAACTTTCCCTAGGATTATCTAAATATTTCTATTTTTCATGAGAGTTCTAGAATTCTCTTTACATTTCTATATTTAGATGATAATTGAATATTTATACACTTCTTTTTATCTCTTGATCAATAATTTAGGACTCTTTAGTTAATAAATAATGGCTTTTATACTTATTTGGGCTTTGGGCCTTTGATTATATTTTAGCCATTTTTAATAATAAAATTCCAGTTTTACATTGCTTCACTATTTTTACAATAACTCTTGAACCAGACATCGGATTTGCCTCATTTTTGTTTCATATTTCATATGATTCAAAGAGCTACAATTGTTATGAATACATGAAGGGCAAATTCGGACAAGAGGGTGGTTGATTTTGGAGCCGAAGTTAGATGTATAATTCTGGATTTTTATTTGGGCTCGAATTTTGTAATTAAAGCCCATTTTTATTCTTTTCCGTTTTGGGCTTGAATTGTGGATTGGAGCCCCATTTCGTTTTTCCATTTTAGGTTAAGTCAGATGGTGGCCACAAACACTTATGTCATTACGTTTTTACACATTTTGGGATTGAAATAGAAGTTTTGAAATTCTCTCAAGCAATGTTGTTCTTCGTGTTCATGATGAACTTCTTCATTTTTTTTCGATTTTTTCGCATAGCCATGATGGGCTAAGCTACTGTGATTGGCCCACGGATTGAGGATTCCACTATCCAGAGGACTCGTTCTTAACGGTAACAAATTCGTTTCTGTTTTGTAATTTCGGATTCGATTTACTTTCGGATTGGGTGTTAGATTTAATGCCCAGATTGAGATATCCCAAGGATTGAGTTTGAACTAGGTTAAAGTATTGCTGTGCGATCGCACAGTGACACGCCACTATTCGGATAAACGCTAGGTGATCGTCTAGTTGAGGGATTTTCTGAACGAACGCAGAGATTTCGGTTCGTCCAGAATCAATCGCGAGTTCGTTTAAAATATGTTTTTATCCTAGGAAGGGAAGTGGTGGAATTCGAAATCCTGGGTTGATCTTCTGTTTATCTGTTTAATCTTTGTTTATTTCATTTTGAATCTTTATTTTCGATTTTATTTGTTTGAACCAAAAAAACCCCCATTTTTATTGTTTTGTTTTCTTGTTATTCCAATCAAACTTGTTGTGAATTCTTTGGGAAAACGATCCAGGTTCCCTATTATTGCAAATCCTTTATTGAATCTGATTATTTTGAGAGACACGGCAAATCTCTGTCAAAATATGGCGCCACTGCCAGGGAATTTGCATCGGTTTGATTAATAACAGTAGTGTAAATAGCATTTTTCGATAGTTTAGGTGGGGGTGGTTCGGGGTGGAGAAATTTTTTTTCGACCCAGATCACTCAAACCAGGTCTTATTCACAAGGAATTGGGCATTCTAAGCAAGACTCACTGGTCTCACCTATTTTGGCCAAATTCCATAGTTTAGACCTTGTTTTCACTATTTTTTTGATTTTGTGATTTCTACTACGGGCATTTTTTTTGAGTATCTCCGATTGGGCTGATTTTTTGCAAGGTGATAGGAAAATGGTATTTAGCATGGGACACATTGCTTATGCCATGTGGTCTTGAGATTTTAGCCAAATTCCATCGTTTAGACCACTTTTTCAATTTTTTGAAGTTTTTTTTATTCCATTTTTGGGTTCCCCAATAGTGTAGAGTTAACTTTGTCCAAGTCCCATAAATTTTAAAAATCATTTGATAGTGTTTTGGACTTGTTTTGGTCAATTTCTAACATAGGTTTTTTACTTTTGTGTTGTCTTAGTGTTTTTCTACTTTTTACCACTTTTAGTGGCATTTTCGTAATTAGCTGTTTATACCACTTCTGGTGGCATTTTCGTAATTCTGATTGTCTGGTGGCATTTTCGTAATTCTGAGTATCTGCAAATTATGCCTTGTGTTTATGCTGCATGAGTACTAGGAGTACTACTAATCCAAAAGACTTGTTGCCATTTGATCCTGAAATAGAAAGAACAATTCTTACTGCTAGAAGAGTTGTTAGGCTAAGTCGTGGGATTAATACTGAATTGGACATTGAACTTGAGTCTGATTGTGACCATTCTGATTGTGTCCATTCTATTGATCTTTCTGATAGTACTTCTGATAGTCTTGTTGTTTTCACTGATTCTAGTAGCAATTTTGCTAAATCAAAAATTATGGCAAAGCAAGCAAATCGTCGTACTTTTAAAGAATTAGCTACTCCTGATGTGGGCAATCAAAATTTATGTATTCGACATCCTGAACTTGCTGCTAACTTTGAACTAAAATCTGGTCTTATCCATTTGTTGCCCAAGTTTCATGGTCTTGCAGGTGAATGTCCTCACAAGCATCTAAAGGAGTTCCATGTGGTATGCAACACGATGAAACCTCAAGCAATTGATGAGGACCACATTAAGTTGAGAGCTTTTCCATTTTCCCTAGATGGTGTGGCTAAGGATTGGTTATACAATTTGCAACCAACATTGTTGGGAGTTGGGATGATATGCGAAGTTATTCCTAGTGAGGTTCTTTCCTTCCTCAAAAGCCATTGCTATTCAGAAGGAGATCACTAGTGTTAAACAAATCAATGGGGAGACCATGTATGAGTATTGGGAGAGGTTCAAGCGATTGTGTGCTAGCTGTCCACACCACCAGATTACAGACCAACTCCTAATTACATATTTCTATTCGTGTTTGTTACCATTGGATAAAAGTTTCGTGGATGCATCCAGTGGTGGGGCCTTAGATAGCAAGACACCTGAAGATGCCCGAGAGTTGATATCTACTATGGCTGCTAATTCTCAGCAGTTTGGTACTAGGGCGAATACTACTCCTGCTATTTACCATGTTCAAACACCTCTAGTCCAGTACGATTCTCAAAGATTAGAGAATAGACTTGATGATCTGACCTCTCTTGTGAGGTAGTTGGCAGTGACACAGACAGTTCAGTCTTCTCCTCCTCAGATTGGGTACTCATGTGGGTTCTGTTCTGACCCTTATCATTCTACTGACTCTTGCCCTACCTTGCATGATCCTGCTTATCAAGACCAGTCAGTAGCTGCGGTAGGTGTTTTTCCTGGAAAGCCACAATACCAAAGCAAAATAATGCATTTTCTAATACTTACAATCCGGGTTGGAGAAATCACCCCAATTTCATTGGAACCAAAATCAAAACCAAAGTAGTAACCAATATCACGGAAATTCGGGAATTACCACAAAGACAAGATAGACCCTAGAATTTCCAACAAAGAATCTACACCTCCTTTGCCTTTGCCAACACCACCTCCTTGACCAACCATATGTGCACCTCCCGGGCGGCACAACAAAGAAGCTAGTACTAGTAGTGGTGGTTCCTCATTGGAGGATATGATGAAGCAATTTGTCACCAACAATATGCAGTTCCAACAGCAAAATGATACTTCCATTCAGAGTTTGCAAACACAGATTGGGCAATTGGCAACATCACTGAATCAACTTCAACCTCAGGGATCCAATACTCTTCCTTCACAAACCATTCCCAATCCTAAGGGGAATGTGAGTGCTATCTCCCTTCGGTCTGGCAAGCAATTGGAGGAACCTAAACAAGCTGCAGATGTGACTTCCACATCAAAAAGAGAGTCAGAAAATGTGAAGATTGACTCTAAAAATAAAACGGCAGTGCAACAAGGTGAAGAGGAAGACATTCTCATTCCTCTTCCTTTCCCTCAGAGAGCCCCTCAGTCCAAGAAGTTGGTAGAAAAAGCACAAGAGAAGGATATACTTGAGACATTCAGAAGAGTAGAGATCAACATTCCTCTCTTAGATGCAGTCAAACAAATTCCTAAATATGCCAAGTTTTTGAAGGAGTTGTGCACCAACAAGAGGCGACTAAAGGGGATTGAACGAGTGAGTTTGAACCAGAATGTATCAGCACTCATCCAGCCTACCATGCCTCGCAAGTGCAAGGATCCATGGACGTTTTCTATCCCTTGCATTATTGGTAATTATAGATTGGATAATTGCATGCTAGATTTAGGTGCTTCTATTAATGTCATGCCTACATCTATTTATAGATCTCTTGGTCTTGGTCCCTTGCGTCCTACTGGTGTTATTGTTCAGTTAGCTAATAGGAGTAATGCTCACCCTTCTGGTTTAGTTGAAGATGTATTAGTCAAAGTTAATGAATTGATATTCCCTGCTGATTTTTACATCTTAGATATGGAGGATGAGTCTCCTAGTAGTAGGTCACCAATCATTCTAGGGAGGCCTTTCATGAAAACAGCTAGGACTAAGATAGATGTGCATTCTGGTACTCTTTCCATGGAGTTTGGTGATATATATGTTAATTTCAATATCTTTGATGCCATGAAACATCCTAGGGAAGAACATTATGTTTTTCATTGATGTATTGATGTGATTGATGATCTTGTGGATGATGTTCTTGCGATTGGTGTGCTGATTGTCCTGATTTTTCATCTGAGAGTGATTCTGCCATTTGTGCATGTTTTGATAATGAATGGTGCTTTGTTTGCACTAATTTGGTTAATGTTGCATTATTTGGTGATTCTGACTTGCTTGGTGATTCTGCATTACTTGTGGATTCGATATTGATTTTGAGTTTGAGCTTCATCCGATCCCGATGTGCATCCCGATTTTGATTTTGATGAGCTTTTGATTTTGATGAACTGAATTCTGATGTTAACATTGAACTATATAGACAGAGTCCTTCTGCTTTTTTTAATGTAGTTTCAGGCATTTCCAGTGTGATGACATCAGAGTTGTTGCAACAACCACCCAAGCTTCTTCCCTCCACTGAGCAATCGCCCAAACTAGAGTTGAAATCCCTTCCAGACCATCTGAAGTATGCATTTCTGGAGGTGAATGGGCAATTGCCAGTCATTGTGGAAAATAATCTTATGCCTGATCAAGAAGAGAAGCTGCTAAGCTTATTGAGGGTGAACAAGAAAGCTATTGGGTGGACATTAGCTGACATCGTTGGCATCAGCCCTTCCATGTGTATGCATCGAATTATGTTGGAAGAGGAAGCTAAGCCGGTGAGGCAACCCCAGAGACGCCTTAATCCCCTAATCCTTGATGTGGTAAAGAAGAGGTCACTAAGCTTTGCAAGATGGTATCATCTATCCCATTTCTGATAGCCAGTGGGTTAGCCCGGTCTAGGTGGTTCCCAAGAAGTCTGGATTCACTGTGGTAGCCAATCAGAAGAATGAGCTCATTCCCACTCGAGTTCAGAATAGTTGGAGAGTTTGCATTGACTATAGGAGACTCAACCAGGCCACTCGCAAGGATCATTACCCTCTACCTTTCATTGATCAGATGTTAGAGCGATTGGCTGGTAAGTCTCATTACTGCTTCCTGGATGGCTACTCCGGATATTTCCAGATCCATATTGCTCCTGAGGATCAGGAGAAGACGACCTTCACATGCCCCTTTGGAACATATGCTTACCGAAGGATGCCTTTTGGCCTCTGCAATGCACCTGGCACCTTTCAGCATTGTATGTTTCTAGAGGACTGCATGGAGGTTTTTATGGATGATTTCAATGTATATGGGTCAGATTTTGATGCACGCTTAGCTAATTTGTCTAGAGTCTTGCATAGGTGGATTGAGTATAATCTTGTTATGAATTATGAAAAGTGTCACTTTATGGTTGAGTCAGGTATAGTCTTGGGACACATAGTGTCTAGGAAAGGGATTGAGGTAGACCCTGCTAAGATAGATGTAATTACTGCTTTGCCTTACCCCGCATCTGTACGGGAAGTTCGCTCTTTTCTTGGTCATGCAGGTTTCTATCAGCGTTTCATTCGGGATTTCAGCAAGACTGCTCGACCTTTGTCCAACCTTGTACATAAGGACACTGACTTTGTATTTGATGACAAGTGCAAGGTGGCCTTCGATCATTTGAAGAGTTGTCTGACCACAGCCCCAGTGATCCAGCCCTCTGATTGGTTTCTCCCCTTCGAGTTGATGTGTGATGCTTCCAACTATGCGGTTGGTGCTATTTTGGCATAGCGGGTCGATAGAGCATCTCATGTGATCGCATATGCCTCCAAGACTTTGGATCCTGCCCAGTCTAATTACACCACTACTGAAAAGGAGTTGTTGGCTATTGTATTTGCATTTGATAAGTTTAGGTCATATCTGCTAGCTAGTAGAGTAATTGTTTTCTCTGACCATGCTACTTTAAAGTTCCTTTTGAAAAAGGCAAGTACTAAGTCACGACTCATCCGGTGGATGTTATTGCTCCAAGAGTTTGATATTGAGATTCGAGACAGAAGTGGAGCACAAAACTGGGTAGCTGACCATTTGAGTCGCATTACCCATTCTCCCTCTCATCCCTCTTCTATTCGAGATGATTTCCCTGATGAGCGGCTTCTACAACCGCAAGGTAAACTTCCATGGTATGCTTTGATCCGGTTAACTACTTGGTATTTGGTGTTTGCCCGTAGATTTCACTAGGGCCCAAACCCTTAAATTAAAAGTGAGTCTAAATATTATGTTTGGGATGACCTTATTTGTGGAAATTTTGTAGTGACCAAGTAGTTAGGAGATGTGTGCTTCGATCATGAGTTTCACTCTATATTGCATTTTGCTCATGCTTCGCCTGTGGTGGTCACTTTGGACCCAAAGAACGCTAGGAAAGTGTTAGAAAGTGGATTATTTTGGCCTTCCTTGTTTCATGATTCCCATTTGTTTTGTAAGTCATGTGATAACCGTCGGAGGAAGGGAGTATTTCCGTAGGCATGAGATGCCCCAAGAACCCTATATTGTTTTGTGAGATATTTGATGTTTGGGGTATTGATTTTATGGGTCCATTTCTGGTTTCTCATGGTTATACTTACATACAAATAGAGAGTAACTCTACCAGGAAAGATTGGGTAGCGATTAGAGGTTGATTATTTTTCGAAATGGGTTGAGGCGAAAGCCACCCGGATTAATGATTCTTCTGTGGTGGTGGATTTTGTTAGGTCTAACATTTTTTGCAAGTTTGGTATTCCTAGAGCCATTATCAGTGACCAAGGTTCTCATTGTTGCAATCGAAGCATGGGTGCCTTGTTACGCAAGTATGGAGTACTCCATAAGGTCTCCACAGCATACCATCCTCAGACCAACGATCAAAATTCCAAGTTGAAGTCTCAAATAGAGAGATTAAGCAAATCCTTCAAAAGACCGTTAACTCTACCCGGAAAGATTGGAGTAAGCGATTAGAGGATGCTTTGTGGGCATATCGCACCGCCTACAAGAGACTCCGATTGGGATGTCTCCTATCGGATTGTCTTTGGTAAGGCATGTCATCTTCCGGTTGAGTTGGAACATCAAGCCTATTGGGCCATTAAGCTTGGGTGATAAAGTTTTTCAAGTAACATGGATTTGGCTAAGTTCGGGATGGAACAAAAGCTGGTTGCAAGAGTTGGATGAGCTTAGATTGGATGCCTATGAGAGTTCGCGGTTGTACAAGGAAAAGACTAAGGCATTCCATGATAAGCATATCCCGAGGAAAGAATTTTTTACGTGGGATAGAAAGTTCTTATGTTTAACTCTCGTCTGAAGTTTATGCCTGGTAAGCTTCGATCTAAATGGGATAGCCCTTTTGAGATCACTAACATATTTCCATTTGGTGTTGTTGAGCTATGTGATCCACCCACAAGACGAACCTTTAAGGTAAATGGGCATCGCCTCAAGCAATTTCACGAGGGATCACAACAGCAGAATGAGGAAGCAGAGATTCTCCTCATTGATGCCACTTATCCTCCATAAACCCTTGGGGAGTATTCTTCTTTCTTCTCCCTCTTTCTATTTTATTTGTTTTCATTTTTGCACTTTGCTTTTCAAAAATAAATATAGTCTCTCTTTCTATGATTGCTACATATTATGAACTAGGACATTTTGGTTTTAATGGATCATTCTGTTTGGTCTGCAATTCTTGACTCTTCGATTACATGTCTTGGTAGTTGATTTGATGTTGTTGATTCCCTAATTTGGTATTGACCTTGTGAGGTTTTGGGCCTGCATGAATGGAATTCATCTTTTGCCATTCTTTCTTTCATGTGTGCATCTCTCATGATTTGTGTTCTCTAGAACTTGCTCCTTTTCTTTTTGAAACTACATTTTTCACCTACATGCATAAGTATGATGGAAGCTTGTTTTCTTTCTTTTCTTTTCCCCACTTTGGCCAAATAGCTTTCCCTTGCATTATGTTTCCTTTGCTAGCCCCTTTGTGCCTTTTCGACCCATTCTTTTCTAAGCCACATTACAAGCCTAAGCGTAAAACCATTTTATTCCGCACCTTGAAAATTTATTGAGCATTGGTTTCACCTTGGTTTTGTGTTTAAGTGTGAGGGTTGCTCAGGAGTGCAACAGTTTAAGTGTGGGGGGAGATATTTGATTTTGTCATTGACATTATGTATATAATATAGTTCTTCAAAAAAAGCAAAAAAAAAAAAAGAAGAAAGAAAGAAAGAAAGAAAAGCAGAAAAAGAAAGGAAAGAAAGAAAGAAAAGAAAAAGGAAAAAAAACATAGAAAGAAAGGAGATATATGAGTAAAATAAAAGTTTTCATACATAGAGAATGATTGTGTTAATCATTGCTCTTTTTAATTTCTTTGGTGCTTAGCCTCTCATTCCATACTATTACCTACCTTTACCCTAACCCCATTACAACCTTTAATAATAAGCTCTCTTGATTTGTGCATGCATGTGT
Source organism: Acacia melanoxylon (assembly GCA_019022615.1). NCBI lineage: Eukaryota > Viridiplantae > Streptophyta > Magnoliopsida > Fabales > Fabaceae > Acacia > Acacia melanoxylon. Next base: position 3,607,020 of record JAFJYJ010000010.1, read on the forward strand.
TATGAGTAGTGGAGACGTAGAAATTGAGCAAGCTTATGGTAGAACAATTTTCTTGAGTAGAATTTGAGTGATACACTTATTTACCTTAAACACTTGAGGATTGATTGATTGAGCGCATCATTTGGGAGACCATCTTTTGTGATTAGCATAATTGATTGAGATTACCATGAATTGTAATTTGAGATGAAGGGATTTTGGTCTTGATTGATTGGTCTTTTGGAGCTTTGTGTCTCTTGTTCAATATTTGTATTGTTAGCAATTATTAGAAAAGAAGAGTTTTTTTTTCTCCTTTTAGGTCTTTTTCTTTGAATTTTGCTCGGGAGTGCAAAAAGATAAGTGTGGGGGAATTTGATAATTGAATATTTTATACACTTATTTTTATCTCTTGATTAATAATTTAGGACTCTTTAGTTAATAAATAATGGCTTTTATACTTATTTGGGCTTTGGGCCTTTGATTATATTTTAGCCATTTTTAATAATAAAATTCTAGTTTTACATTGCTTCACTATTTTTACCATAACTCTTGAACCAGACATCGGATTTGCCTTATTTTTGTTTCATATTTCAGATGATTCAAAGAGCTACAATTGTTATGAAGACATGAAGGGCAAATTCGGACAAAAGGGTGGTCGATTTTGGAGCCAAAGTCAGATGTATAATTCTGGATTTTTATTTGGGCTCGAATTTTGTAATTAAAGCCCATTTTTATTCTTTTCCGTTTTGGGCCTGAATTGTGGATTGGAGCCCCATTTCGTTTTTCCATTTTAGGTTAAGTGAGGCAGCAGCCACAAACACTTATGACATTACATTTTTACACATTTTGGGATTGAAATAAAAGTTTTGAAATTCTCTCAACTATTCTTCATTTGTTCTTCGTGTTCATGATGAACTTCTTCATTTCTGTTCGATTTTCGTTCTGCATAGCCATGATAGGCTAAGCTACGTGATTGGCCCACGGATTGAGGATTCCACTATGAGAGGACTCGTTCTTAACGGTAATAAATTCGTTTCTTGTTTTGTAATTTCGGATTCGATTTACTTTCGAATTGGGTGTTAGATTTAACGTCCAGATTGAGATATCCCAAGGATTGAGTTCGAACTAGGTTTAAGTGCTTGCTGTGCGATCGCACAGTGACACGCCACTATTCGGATAAACGCTAGGCGGTTGTCTAGTTGAGGGCTTTTCTGGACGAACGCAAAGATTTCGGTTCGTTCAGAATCAATCGCGAGTTCGTTTAAAATCTGTTTTTGTCTGAGGAAGGAAAGTAGTGGAAATCGAAATCCTGGGTTGATCTTCTGTTTATCTGTTTAATCTTTGTTTATTTCATTTTGAATCTACTTATTTCGTTTTTATTCTGTTTGAACCAAAACCCCCCAATTTTACTGTTTCTGTTTTGTTGTTATTCCAATCAGACCCGCTGCGAATTCTTTGGGAAAACGATCCAGGTTCCCTATTACTGCAAATCCTTTATTGAATCTGATTATTTTGAGAGACACGGCAAATCTCTATCACTCGCTCAATTTGAACTCGTGGGCTACCTTCTCGATTAGTAGGAGCAGACTCTGCGAATCTCCTCCCTCTACCGGTATCCACACGAACAGCCTCCAACACCAACGGCAGCATGCTAGCGCCTTCAGTATTTTCGCGTCTCACTTTTCTCTCAAGGGTTTTTCACGGCTTTTCTAATCCATCCGTCTACTTAATATGACTATATCAATATCTATTATAGGGTTTCTAAAACCCTAATAAGCCGTATTAAAATATTCAAAATTAATCCAATCAATTTTGAAATTCGAATTTTAATTAAAATAATATATTAATTAAATCTATCAAATAGATCTAATCTAATATATTTATTTAATCCGAATTATAAGCCTACATATTTAATTTATCTTTATAAATTAAATATGAGATATGATATCTTTTTATTTAATTAAATATGAGATACTATATCTCAATTTAATTAAACATGAGATACTATATCTTTATTCGAAAATTAAATATGAGATACAATATCTCAATTTATTATACTTATTTAATTTATCAAATAAATTAAATACTATATATAATAATATTATTATCTATAAATAATATCATTATTAATTTTGAATTTAATTTTATATATATATATATATATCCTAGATTAAATACAATGTTCATTAAATCTTAGACATATCTAAGATTCAATGAATCTGGACACTTTTGCTCGTGTTGGGCTATTCTTGTGTGCAACCCTAGAGGCCCACATGAGATTGACAGTGGGCCAATACTGTACCAGCCCACAAGTTGCAAGCAGCCTCTAGCAAAACATTGCAACTACCCAATTCATATGGGGATCAATGATACGATACAACCTATCGTACAACCATGTCACGTCCCTTTTGTCATGCGATAATTTGGTCAAGGATGAGGCATGGATAATATCAACTTCCTGTTCTTGACTATTACTTTCTCGATTCTTGAGTAGTTTAACAATTGAAATGGAAACTCTTTTCCATTATAGTATGACCATACATTTCTCAGACTCACTCATTGAGAGGCCCAATATTATCTCTCTACAAATGTGAGGGACAAATTCTATCTTGACCATTCACATTCCTCTGCATGAAAACCACTGATCCCGATCCAAGCCTTTATCATCACCCGGTCAAAAGTGACTTTTGACTAGGTCAAAGAGCAGCGACTCATCATGTAGGAATCCATGATGATCTCAAGTCAAAGGGCGTTGTGACGCGATTATACATGAGAAAAGCTTATGACTTAATCCATACAGTTTTCTCATAGTGGGTCGGTCCAGCACCTTATACTCCTACAAGTGCCCATGACTTTAATTTGTATTACCTCATCAAAGTCATACTGGTCTAATTTCATCTTCGCTCCCGCGTAGATGACCGACCATGGACATTTAGGATAATCTATAAGATATATCCAAGGATTAGTTATCACTATAAACATGCAAATGAAATGATAACTAAAGGATAATGACTTGCCCCTAGGGCATAATTTCCAACACACCACTCGGGAGTCCTCCACCGAAATAGCGGCCCCGCTCTGGTGTCATCCTTCCTAGATGCTTCATCTCAATCCATGGTCCCCCCACCACTCAGGAGTCTTCCACCGAACTAGCGGCCCCGCTCTGGTATCAGCCTTAAATAAGGTGTGTTAGTTCTCTAAAGGTTTTGATTATTACCAACAAGTTGTAAGCAAAGGATAAAGTTTTGCTTTGTAAATTAAAAAAAACTTCTTGTCAAAGCAAAACTCGAGTTTTGGATTCAAAACTCGAGTTTTGACCTTACGAAGAAGAAACCAATTCTCTTATCAAAGCAAAACCGCCAGGTTTTTCTTTCAAAACTCAAGTTTTAACTACACGAGACTTCTCAATATTTTTGAGAAAGTCAAAACTCCGATTTTCATTTAAAACTCGAGTTTTGGACTCACGTAAAGTCTCCTACATTTTGAGATTTTGAAAACCTCCAGTTTTTGGCTAAAACCTTCAGTTTTCAAATTAACTTGAAATATTCCAAGTTTTCACCAACAAGTGAAAACTCGAGTTTTGAGGCAAAACTCGAGTTTTGAGTTGCGTAAAGCTTTCGGTCTTTGGCACATTTTCAAAACCTCCAGTTTCTCAAGAAAACTCCAGTTTTGGTTTTGCACAATGTTTTCACAAGTAGAGTGAAAACTCGAGTTTTGATTTCAAAACTCGAGTTTTGATCGACGAAGGTTCTTGGATTTTCTCGCTTCCAAAACCTCCAGTTTTCCATGAAAACTCCAGTTTTGGTTTTTAACAATGTTTTCACAGTAAAGTGAAAACTCGAGTTTTGATTTCAAAACTCGAGTTTTGATTTGACAGAAAGTCTTTGAATTTTCTGAGTCTTGAAAACGCAGTTTCTTCTAAAACCTCCAGTTTTGTCTTGGCGCAAATTTACCCAAGTTTTCATGTTTAAATGAAAACTCAAGTTTTGATATCAAAACTCGAGTTTTGGCAGATTTAAAGTTTGATACACTTCAACGTTTTGAAAACCTCCGGTTTTGCAAATAAACCTCCAGTTTTGATGTTTTGGACTTAAATCAATTTTACTCATCAAAGTCCAAAACTCGAGTTTTGAAATAAAAACTCGAGTTTTCATTCGAGTTTAAAATTCAAATCGCGAATCGTGAATCCTTCTTGATTGATCCTAATACTTTCTATTATCATTCTTGCATATTCCCCGCTATGTTTAACCACCTGTGTGAGTAAGTTTCAGCTTGCTTAAACAAGATTAAATGAAGATTTAGTGGAAAAGCAAAAAGCATGTCGAACATTAAATGCTTCAACCGAAAAGTTGCATACTTCGGTAATCCATCTCGTACACGCTTGCAAAGCATTAAAGTATGTTCTCCACTTCCAAACCTTCACGCTACACCAACGGATTGATTTGTCGAAATCAACTCGACCTCCTACACACTGGATTAAATGAAGACTAGTGAGAGAAAGCCCGAAATTGCCTCCAACAGCTAGAATAATCCCTCAACGGATATATGAAGTTGGCAACGGTCATTAAATGATCTCGAGCATAAATAGAGCAAAGCATTCAAGTTTCCCAAAAAACACATCTCGTCGAAAAACGAAAATCATTCAAAGCTCTCAACTACTTTCTAGTTCTTCCGTGTGAAAGTGACTTTTGATACAAAACTTCGGTGTTTATCATAATACACTCTTAGAGAGAGTTTCATTCTTGTAAAGCATTTATTGTAAGGAATCACAAGTCCGGGGGACTTGGTGATTGGGTTCATTGATTACAACTTGTAAGGGGAGTAAGTTCTAGTGAGAGAATTACTCTTGAGTACGAGTGTGTAATCTTTTGAAATAGTGAAAAACCCGGAGAGTCCGGGGACCGGACGTAGGTCAAGAGATTGGACCGAACCAGTATAAATCCTTGTGTCTTGCTCTTCTACTCTCATCTTAGCTCATCTCTGTTTTAGTGTTCAAAAACAGAGCTATTCTGAAAAGATTTTCAAAATCCCCAATTCACCCCCCTCTTGGTGATTTAGCTCCACTTTCAAGGTGCTCCACTTGCCCTCAACTTAAGGTATCCTTATTGTGAGTCTCATGCGCCTCCATGACATGGTCCACCCCCTTCCACTCGGGAGTCCTCCACCGAACATGGATCCAGGCAACTCTGGCGACTCCTGCGCCTTCATGACGTGGTCCACCCCCTCCACTCGGGAGTCCTCCACCAAACATGGATCCAAGAACCTCATGTAGGAGTCTCTCCTTAGAAAGTGGATCTAGGCAACCCCTCTTGCACCTTCACAACATGGTCCACCCCCTTCACTCAAGAGCCCTCCACTGAACGTGGAGCCAAGCAACTTAGTACCATACTTGTGTAGGAGTATCACTTGCTTCCCCCAATACATGTCTTGAGTGGAACTACTTCCACCTCTACGAGGCTCACACACCCTCTCCTGAGGTCCGCCCAGGGATCGATCCACCCTTTGATCAAACCCCCGACCATAGAGTCTATGTCAAAGGCCTTGAGTGTCTGGGATAATACCACTCCAACAACAAGACACGTCCACAGTGAGAGTCATCCCACCTACGTTCTGCACTTCCCAAGCTCGTTCGCCTCAGTCCATGGTCCACTCCCACCCACTTAGGGAGTCATCAATCGAACTGAACGACCCAACCCGGTTCTAGGCTTACGAAGGGAGCTTCATTGCTCTTCCACAAGACTCGTTCCTCCAAAGCTTCTACCCTTACCCATCAAGGTAGCAACATCCTCAACTTGGCGGGACTTGCTTGATCCTAGGGTCCTCAAGTTGTTCTCTCTCTCTCTTTATCCCTTTCTTTTCTAGCAACCACAACGTCCTCCGTCATGCCTATCATTCCTACCTACAAGATGGCTACCACGAACTACGTTCACAGCTTTGAACCTGGCTCTGATACCGTTATCACGGCCTCAGATTTGACCTCCCAAAACCGTGTCGGCCTTAGCTTGATCACCCCTCTTGATCTTCGCTAAGTCAGCCGAATCCCCTCAAGTAGGTAAGGAAAGGCAAAGAACAAGAGAACTCTTAGAGAGAGAAAGAGAACTTAGAGAGAGAAGCTCATAAACAACAAATGCTTGAAGACTCTTGGATCACCCTTGGATTACTTGAAGTCCCCTTGGATGGTTACAAATGAGGGAGACACCTTCTATTTATAGGCAAACCACCTCCTCAATGAACGACTAAGATCAAAAACATTCTACGGTGGAGAATGATTCTCCAGAACTTTCCCTAGGATTATCTAGATATTTCTCTTTTTCATGAGAGTTCTAGAATTCTCTTTACATTTCTATATTTAGATACAAGTATCTACACTAATGTGGAACTCTCTAGAATTCTCTTGCACAACTCTACCTCTATATACATATATCTACAACACTTTGGAAGTTTCTAGACTTTTCCATGTATGAAGTCTAAACCTCCATTTAAATGCAGAGTGTCTAGGCACACGAATTATCCAGTGTTCCCTTCTGTGCATGACACTAGGCTCCGGTGGTTGTAGGCCGTCCGGCGATCAGTCCTTCGGTGGCCGACCGCGGTGGCCCTCCAACGAGAGTCATTTTTCTTTTTTTAAAAAAAAATTATTTAAAAACTAAGGGCGAAAGGGTAAATGTACCTGAATTTGAAAATCTTAATATGGTCATTTGTACCTTTAAGTCTTTTAACAAATTTAACAGATATATGGGGTTTTTTAAATTCAAATGGTATTTAAATGTAATTTGTCCTTTGTTTTATTTAACATTGATTTTTTATATGTATATTTTGCTTATTTTTAGTACCTCTTATTTGAAAACCTAGTATATAATTAAAAGATATTAATTTAATCACAACGAGTTACAATAATTTTATCATTTAACTTTAAAGAATTGGACTAGGATCTAGATGGGCTGAATGGGGAGTCTGATATTTAATACTTTAGATATATAAACTTTTAAAAAGCTTGCTCATAAAACGAAACGGTTCCTTTTTTTTCTTTTTTCTTTTTTCCTTTGTTGCCATGAAAAATACAATGGTTCACCAAATAACTTAAAAAATTTGAAATACTAAACGAAAGACAATAGCTCAATAAAATTAAGACCTTAAAATTTTGATATGCTAAAACAATATGGTAGGTTAATTTTTTTAGCACTTATCTTCTATATTATTAGTACATATTTTTCACTTTTTCAGTACTTAATTTTTCAATTTTTTCAGTAGTCATTTTTTATGTTTTTCATTACTAAAAAAATCATAGATAATGTCAAAAATATGGAAGATGAGTACTGACAATATTAAGATGATTATTAAAAATTTAAAAAATATTTATTAAAATATTAAAAATGAACTATGAGAATGTGAAAGATGAATACTCAAAAAAAAAAAAAAAAATCAATTTGAGGCAAAAATTGTGATTTTATAACCTTCAAGATTTTGAGAAAATTTTAAGATAATAACTTTTGAATTTCAAAATATTAAATAGGTAATTTCTATAAAAAAAATAGTTATCAATTACTTTAATATTTTTGTTAATCTCATCACCGTATTGTTAACCAGATTTTAAAAAAATTGTAATAATCACAGATTTTTTTGAAAAAATGATTTTTGTTTTGATAAATAGTTCGTCGTTTTAGGTCTTTTTCCCCAATCTGTCTTTCCCTTTCATCCCGGCTTGGCTTCCCTGGATGCCCTGTTCTTTCCCGTCGAGCGCCACGACGGACATGGATATGGATGGCCCCAACCCTCTTCTTCCTCAAGATATCATCACCAACATTCTCATACAGCTTCCGGTAGAATCCCTAATCCGATTTCAATGTGTGTGCAAATTTTGGAAAAATCTCTTCAAAACCCCATCTTTCATGGCTGAACACCTCCACCACTCCTCTCGTCGAAATCCTTATCTTCTTTTTGAAGAATTTGGAAAATCTGATCATTTTCGCTTATATTTACTCGATGGTGAGATGAAAATCGTTGAAGTTCCCGGCAATCCCCTTTTCGATGTTATGGGGTTGCATCTTTGGACGTTCGGTTCCTGCAATGGCTTGCTCTGTATGGTATTTTTTTCTTCATCTATTTCTCTTTCTCTTTTAGTATGGAATCCAGCAACTAAAGAGGTGAGGCGGTTGCCTGGATCTATTAGTTATTTTGGAGGTGCGGAATTCTATATAGGATTTGGGTTTAGCCCAATTGTTGATGATTACAAGATAGTGAAAATTAATGCTCAGGATGGTCGGGTTAATGAGGTGAAAGTTTATTCATTAAGTATGGGGTCATGGAAGGATGTACAATTTGGGAACTTAGATGATGTAGCTATAAATTATTCTGATGGTTTCTCTTTTAATGGAGCTATCTTTTGGATTGGGTATAAGATAGGTTTGCAGGAGGGTGAAGATGAAGTTGGTTGGATAGTCTCATTTGACATAGCAATGGAAGTGTTTGCATTGATACCAATGCCTTCTTCACTCTTTTCAATTACAAATGCACCATATCCAAGATATCTTGCTGCACATGAGAACAAGCTTGCTTTGCTTTTTCACACTTTAAGCGGAGACTTCAAATCATCGTTGATTCATTTGTGGGTGATGGAGGAGGGTACTTGTGCATCTAGAGAGAGGTGGGTTTGGACTAAGAAATATGTTAGCAGCGCTTGTTTAGGTTATTTGTTAGTCCCAGTAGCTATTTGGAGGAATGAAATTGTCTGCATTGTTGCTTCTTCGTTGTCCGAACCACCCATTGATAACAGTGAAGATGGTAAAGGAAAACCTGTTTTGCTCAATCTCACAACCCATGAATTTAAGGCATCTGGTATCCACAAGTCTGTCATTTGTGATGGTATTTTCAATTATTCAGAGAGCCTCGTACCAGTTGGCAACATCCACACCGAATATCTTTGGTCCTAAATTTTCATTATGATCATTTTTACTTCGTTTGAGCACTTTTGGTGGAAATGAAGCTATAGGAGTTTAGTTCTTTCTGTAACCGCAAGGCTTGATGTTGTTCAGAGATTTTGTCAAAAATGGTGAATGCAGATATGCAATATATATATTGCCTATGTAAGATATCAGGTTATTCAATTTTCTTTCAAAGATGGATATATATTGTAGTTGTTGATTTGTGGATTGTGAGACTTCTTATCAGCCAACGCACCTATTATTCTGTATAATATGTGGGAGAATACAAGTTTCTAGCTTTTTTTTAATTCATTTTTACTGGATAAACAAGTTAAATACAATGTTTCTGGGTTTGTTTAAGTTGTTCTCAAGCTGTGTGTGTATGATTCTTTTTTCGTTTTGGATATGTGATCCCTCATTATTCTGAATCTTTAACGGACGTACGAAAATTGTATCACTTTTGAACCTTTGTGTACAACTTTAGAAATTTTATAGTGCCAAGCAGCCCCTTGTATATATAATTTTGTTGTTAAGTTTTTCCCTTTGCCCTTAGTAATAACATAAATTTTGTCAACTCTATTCGTCAATTATATAGACAATATCTCTAGCCACCAAATTAGGAAGTTTTTTCCGAGCAAAAAAAAAAAATAGGAAGTTTTCGGCCTATCATTATGGGATTTAACAAATAGTCAAGACCATGAAAACAAATATTAACACAATCAAAAATGTCAAAAAGGCTATCAAGAAAAAGAAATAATAGCTACAAATATTTAGTAAAAGAAGTTAAATCTCATGCTTTTTCTTTGGCAATAATCCATGGTACTTGTATATTATATAGGAGCTAGCTTGAAGATGAATTTTGGTTTTAGATGGCAAGATATTTTTTCATTTTATCTCTTATATTTATCATTTTCTTCAAACTAATTTACCTAACTTATATATAATTTAATTCATAATGTGATTAGTTCTTTTTCCTTTGGATTTTGCAAGTCTCAGGATCTTTTCTTTAAAACACCCTTTAAACCTATTGATTCCGTTTCTAACCATAAAAGGGTGTTTGTTACATTAGACTCAGATTCAACTAAAGTTGCAGAAGAATTATCAATAGGCAACCTTGTATTGATCCTAACAGCATTCAGATCAATCTGTTTTTATATCAAGAGGGCACATGATTCTGTGTTATCAAGATGCATTCTAGCTAGATTCATAAATAATGATTAACTCATCTTCAAGCATAGGGCTACCCGCAATACAAGGATTGTTAAAAATTTGTTTGATCCTGTGTTAGTAGTCTCCCCATTTTGCATTGTTCATTTGTGTATCTTCTGAAGCTCAAACCAGTAATACAATCATAACCCTTGTCTTGATTGTGTGTTCCACCCAAATCTGTAGCTGCTATTCACAAATCATATATATGAAAGTCTTTCTGTGTCACAACATTTGACTCGTGCTCTGGGTCAAAAGCTATCCAATTGATTGGATAAGGTTTTATTCTCACACTAGACATACGATCAATTGTTATCACTACAAGTAGTGCAGTGGTATTAGGATTAAATTTTGTTCAATTACCCATCAAAAAAAAAAAAATTGTTACCCACTACCTGGCTCTTCATGCTATGGATCTTGTGACTTGTTCTTAGTGACCCTTAAGATATGGATTTCTTTTTTTTTTTTTTTTACCGTAAACCATTTTCTGCTGGTCGAGACAAAACTTTTATCATATATATATACTTCGTAAATCGTAAAAATTATTCTTAAAAGCTAATCCAGACATGCACTTAATTGTGATTATGCCATTGATTTTGATAAAACAGTACTACTTTTTTACTACCTCCGGTCTTAAATAAAAAACAAAATTTGTAATACAATTTGTACTACAAATTTTGTCCTATATTTAGGATTGATACTACATATAAAAAATTTACAATTAGATTTTATATTAACAATGTCGATACATCATTAGCTTCTAGGCTTGTTCAATGGACCGAACGGATTGGAACAATCAATTCAAGAATTGGTGTTGAGTTTGGTGTAAAACGTAAGGGAGCTTACGGAAATCATTTTAATTTCTTGACAAAATTTAACAATTTAAAAAAAAATTAACTTCTTTTTCTTAATTATGGATGAGGTAGTTAAAAGTGACACACACATATTTGTTGGGCCAAAGTTATACATATAGGATGATATTACATCTCATAATTATTTTATTTTATTTAATTCATGAACTTTTCAGCAATTTTCTTAAATCGTTTTTTTTTATCCGTACTCACTTTACTTTTATTAATTTTATTGTTTTGGTTTATTTAACATTGATTTTTTTTTCTTATATATCTTTTACTTATTTTCAGTACTTCTTATTTGAAAACTTAGTATATAATTAAAAGATATTAATTTAATTACAACGATTTACAATAATTTTATCATTTAACTGAGAAAATCTAGACGGGCCGAATGGGGAGTCTGATTTTTAATGCTTTAGATATACAAACTTTTAAAAAGCTTGCTCATAAAACGAAACGGTTCCTTTTTTTTTTTTTTTTTCCTCTCTTTCTTGACCTTAAAATTTTGATATGCTAAAACAATATGGTAGGTTAATTTTTTTAGCACTTATCTTCTATATTATTAGTACATATTTTTCACTTTTTCAGTACTTAATTTTTCAATTTTTTCAGTAGTCATTTTTTATGTTTTTCATTACTAAAAAAATCATATATAATGTCAAAAGTATGGATGATGAGTACTAACAATATTTAAGATGATTATTAAAAATTAAAAAATTATTTATTAAAATATTAAAAATGATCTATGAGAATGTGAAAGATGAATACTGAAAAAAAAAACTAACAAAATTTTCAATTTGAGGCAAAAATTGTGATTTTTTAACCTTTAAAATTTTGAGAAAATTCTAAGATAATACTTTTGAATTTCAAAATTATAAATAGGTAATTTCTATATATAAAAAAATTATTCATTGCTTTATTACTTTATTATTCTTGTTAATCTCATAACTGTTATTGTTAACAAATTTTAAAATTTAAATGGTATTTTTTTTACCATTTTTTTCAAAAATTGTAATGATCACTGATTTTTTTAAAAAATGATTTTAGTTTTGATAAAAAGTCCGTCGTTTTAGGTCTTCCCCAATCTCTTGTTCCCTTTCTTTCCGGCTTGGCTTCCCTTCCCTGGATGCGCGGTTCTTTCCCGTCAAGCGCTACGACGGACATGGATATGGATGGCTACAACCCACTTCTTCCTCAAGATATCATCACCCACATTCTCATACGGCTTCCGGTAAAATCCCTAATCCGATTTCAATGTGTGTGCAAATTTTGGAAAAATCTCTTCAAAACCCCATCTTTCATCGCTGAACACCTCCACCACTCCTCTCATCAAAATCCTTATCTTCTTTCTGAAGATGTTGGAAAATCTGATCATTTTCGCTTATATTTGCTCCATGGTGAGATGCAAATCCTTGAAGTTCCCGATGTTAAGGTGTTGCGTCTTTGGACGTTCGGTTCCTGCAATGGCTTGCTCTGTATGGGATTTTTTTCTTCACCTCTTTCTCTTTTAGTATGGAATCCAGCTACTAGAGAGTTGAGGCGGTTGCCTAGACCTATTAGTTATTTTAGAGGTGCGGAATTCTATATAGGATTTGGGTTTAGCCCAATTGTTGATGATTACAAGATAGTGAAAATTAATGCTCAGGATGGTCGGGTTAATGAAGTGAAAGTTTATTCATTAAGTATAGGGTCATGGAAGGATGTACAATTTGGGAACTTAGATGATGTAGCTATAAATTATTCTGATGGTTTCTCTTTTAATGGAGCTATCTTTTGGATTGGGTATAAGATAGGTTTGCAGGAGGATGAAGATGAAGTTGGTTGGATAGTCTCATTTGACTTAGCAATGGAAGTGTTTGCATTGATACCAATGCCTTCTTCACTCTTTTCAATTACAAATACACCATATCCAAGATATCTTGCTGCACATGAGAACAAGCTTGCTTTGCTTTCTCACACTTTGAGCGGAGACTTCAAATCATCGTTGATTCATTTGTGGGTGATGGAGGAGGGTACTTGTGGATCTAGAGAGAGGTGGGTTTGGACTAAGAAATATATTAGCAGCCCTTATTTAGGCTATTTGTTAGTCCCAGTAGCTATTTGGAGGGATGAAGTTGTCTGCATTGTTGCTTCTTCGTTGTCCGATCCCATTGATAACATTGAAGATGATGAGGGAAAACCTGTTTTGCTCAATCTCACAACCAATGAATTTAAGGCATCTGATATCCGCAAGTCTGTCCTTGGTCATGGTATTTTCAATTATTCAGAGAGCCTCGTACCAGTTGGCAACATCCACTCTGAATAGCTTTGGTCCTAAATTTTCATTATGGTCATTTTTACTTTGTTTGAGCACTTTTGGTGGACATGAAGCTATAGGAGTTTAATTCTTTATGTGACCACAAGGCTTGATGTTGTTCAGAGATTTTGTCAAAAATGGTGAATGCAGATATGCAATATTTCTATTGCCTATGTATGATATCAGGTTATTCAATTTTCTTTCAAAGATGGATATATATTGTAGTTGTTGATTTGTGGATTATTTGAAACTTCTTATCCAGCCAATGCACCTATTATTCTGTATGATATGTGGGAGAATAAAAGTAAGTCAAGCAAATTTAAGTTTCTAGCTTTTTTCTATTCATTTTTACTGGATAAATAAGTTATATACAATGGTTTCTGGATAGTCTCGTTTTGGATATGTGATCCCTCATTATTCTGGATCTTTAACGGATGTACAAAAATTGCATCACTTTTGAACCTTTATGTACACTTTTACACCTTTAGAAAGAAATTTTGTAGTGCCAGGCAGCCCTTGTATATAACTTTGTTGTTAATTTTTTCCCTTTTTCCCTTAGGAACAACATAAATTTTGGGGAAAATCTCTTTAAGGTCCGAAGAGACAAAAAAAAATGTCAAAAATGTTTCATTAACAACTTCTTTAGTAGTAGGTGATTAACAATTTCATTTGTGAATTTTGACAACTTTTTGGGACCTTTTGACATCAGAATTTTCTATGAGACTTTTTTCACTAAGACCTTAAAGGGATTTTCCCTAAATTGTATTTGTCAATTATATCGACAAGATCTCTAGCCACCACATTAGGAAGTTTTCGGCCTATCATTATGGGACTTAACAAGTAGTCAAGACCTAGAAAAAAATTTAATACTATCAAAAATGTCAAAAAGTCTATTAAGAAAAAGAAATAATAGCTACAAATATTTAGTAAAAGAAGTTAAATCTCATGCTTTTTCTTTGGCAATAATCCATGGCCTTTAGTTGTATTTGATTTGAGGTGGATGACGGGATGTAAGGCATCCTAAATGTAGGAGCTAGCTTGAAGATAATTTTGGTTTTAGATGGCAAGACATTTTTGCATTTTATTTTTTATATTTATCTTTTTTTTAAAAAATAATTTTCTTAACTTATATAAAGTAATATATGATCTAATATTATATAACAATATCTAGATGGGTCATGTCACTTATTTTATAATTACACAATTTACTTAACTTTTTTAATATTTTCAAACTAAATAAATAGGTCTTACATTAATAATTACATGAGTATAAAATAAAGATCAAAATTACATGTACAATCTTTTATGTATATACTACCTCCAGTCTTTAATATAAAACCCAGCTAGCTATTTTTTGCAAAAGACCAAGAAAACTAATGAAATTATTTTAAATATTTATGTTTATTTTTATTCAAACTAATTTTTTTGACTTTATAAACTAATATATAATCTAATGATATATAAGTAATTTATTTACCTTCCTTTCTGGAAAAAAAAAATCTTTAACTTCCTTAATTTCTCTAAAAAAATCAATCGAGGTTTATATTAAGGACCAAGGGGCATAAAGTTTATTTTTTTCCTTTTATTTTAAAAAATATTTTCCATTTTTTTCTTTTAACCTGAATAATCTTACAAAATGTTTTCTCAATCATTCAATTTACTCCCTTTTAATAAAAGGCGCTACAATAAAATTTTAAATGTTGATCAATTAATCTTAATATGAACCTTGTAAATTTATCAATTACAGAATATTTAATATGTAATTTTTTAAACTAATGGGGGAAAAACAAAAGAGGAGCGCGGAGCCTTTTGCTGGAACACTATGGACGATGGCATTCCATTTCTTCCCAAAGAAATTATCCGAAACATTCTGAAATGACTTCCGGTGAAATCCTGTTAACCTCGTGAAATTTATGTCATTTTGGCACATTGGTCTCTAATTTCTCACACTTTTTGGTGAATTCATATATATATTTAGAGATATATATGCAAAGGAAATGTGTGTAGCTGATATTTAGGATAAAGGGATATAATTCTTTGGTTAAGTGTGAATATTTTGCCATATTTCATCAACATTAGCTTTTATATATTTTCTTGTGTTGAGTCACATGTGGAGCCATTTAAAGTTTTTGGCCTCAACCAAAGCATTCCTTGGCCTCAGCTAGAAGTAAGACAGAAACTTTTTGGCTTCAGCGAAAGCATTCCTTGGCCTCAGCTAAAGATTCCTTAGCCTTAGCTAAAAATAAGACAGAAACTTTTTGGCTGCAACCAATAACAGTAAATGAAGCTGTGAGTTTTAAGGTTAGAACTAATTCTAAGGCTTTAAACACTGAAATTCACGAACATTAGTGCCATTCTTCACTCTGGGCCGATTTTGGAGGCTTGCTCTAGGGTTTGGTGCTTGAAGGTAGAGATTAAGCTAGGAGTTGAAGATTTGAACTTCTCCTCTTGGTTTTTCCTCCCCATCTTCTATTCCTTTCTTATGTTTTGCTATTTTCTGGTTTATCCCCATTTTTTCATGGGTTTTATGAACATGTGTAGCTAGAGCTTTGATTTTAGGATTATTTTGAACCCTTGTATGGATTAAGTACTCATTTCACCTTTGTACTTGTGGTTAACGATGAGATTATGTTGCTTTCACTCTTTGCTTAATGCTTCTTATTGATTGGTTATCAGTGAAATTGTTGGGTTCACTTGATTAATGCTTGAGAACTTGAAATTTGTGAGTTGAATGGATAATTTTGTTAATAAAATAGAGATACACCTTTTAGTAGTACTTTTAAAAAAAACGACCTTTTGGAACTTGTTTGAGAGCAAACAAGAGACTTTTTGGGATGCTCAAAAGTTAGAGGTTGCTACTTAGAAGTATCTTCTAAAATGATGGGTAAGGGGGCTCTTTGGTATGAGAGACTTTGAGGGTAAGGGAGAAATTTTCTTATGAGTTTGATTTAAAAATATTAAAGATGTGGGGTTAGAATTTTTTAATTATTTTTTTCATCTTACATATTCTCTTTATTAAAATTTTATAATCCCATCTCTCCAAAAAAATTTAAATCCAAGTTATTTAAAGTTTCCTATCCTCTAAACCATTGGGAAAAATGGCTTCATTAAAATCACAACCATGAGTGGAACGGATGTCTTTGTCACTAATTAATATGATATTGTTCTTTTTTATGGGCTATAGTTCATTTTTTTAAAAAAAAAAAGAAAAAGAAAAATCAAATTAAGTATTAGCAAGAAGTAATAACATAAACTTTGTCACTCCTGGCAAAAAAAAAAAAAAAAACCATAAATTTTGTCAACTCTATTTGTCAATTATATATGCAGACAATATATTTGGCCACCCCATTAAAAATATCAAAAAACGCTATTAAGAAAATAAATAATAGCTACAAATATTTGGTAAAAAAAAGTTAAATATCAATGCTTTTTCTTTGGCAATAAAGCCATGGCACTTTAGTTGTATTTTGCAATAATCACACGCCAGTGATTTTCATATATAGTACTACATAATGTTTCGAAAAAATATTTTAGAGGAATCATATCATATATATGATAATTATAATTAAATAATTTATCTAGCTTCCTTAATATTTTTAAACTAGATAAATACGTTATACATTATACATTGGTGTGTTTGGTTTGAGGGGAGAGAGTGGAAGGGAGTGAGAGTGGAAAGTAGGGAATTGACCAAATTGCTATTAATGAAGGGAATATTCTTTTTTGTTGAGAGTATATTTTGAGAATATTGAAAAGTTTTTATGGGCTTTTTGATAAAGAGGAGGTAAAAGATCTCCCTCCCCCTCCCTTCCTCCCTCAAACCAAACTAAATAGCCTAAAGATTCGATGAGTATTAAACAAAAGAAAGAGATGTTTTTGTTCTTGAATTTTACAAAATGTTTTCTCAATCATTCCATTTTAACACTTTCAATAAAATATGCTGACAATAAAATTTTAGAGAAATTCTTGTATGAATTTATATTACCAAATCGGATGTGGCCTAACTAATTAAAATATAATAACTATAAGTTAATTTAGCATCTCCTAAGTATTAGCTAGCATATTAATAAAATTAAAAAAATTAAAATAGTTACATCTTAATTAAGATATTTTTAAAAAAAAAAATGTAAATTACATTAGCAGCTAGCATATATAGTATTAATTGGGTTGTTGTATTTTAATTACTTAGATCACAAACAACGTGGTAAACCATGTTGAAGAATCGGTATATAATTTAAATATAGATTATTTAGTACGTAAATGCTTACACGTATACAGATTGAAAAACCAAAAACAAAAGATTACTTTTAAATACCTTTTCCTGTAAGCCCTAACGCCTTCGTTGAGAGCGAAGGCTTTCTCATAAATTCGTCCTCCCCAATCGAGCTCGAGCACCATGGATGATAACTTTCCGATTCTTCCTCCAGAAATTATTCGAAACATTCTGAAACGACTTCCAGTGAAATCGTTAATACGATTCCAATGTGTGTGCAGAGGATGGAGAATTCTCTTCAAGACCCAATCTTTCATCACAGATCACCTCGACCACTCAAATCATCAAAACCCTTGTCTCCTTATGAAAGATTTTACCTTGGATGATCTTTCGAACATACATTGCCTTAATTCCGAGATGCAAATTTGGGAATTGCAGAACCCACCATTGCTCAGTTATTTGAAGCAAGGTAAGATACTAGACAGCAGCAATGGCTTGCTCTGTGTTCAAATCAATAAGCCTGATGGATCTCCTCATTTTCTTTTAGTGTGGAATCCAGCTATTAGAGAGGTCAGACTAGTGCCCGAAACTAATATTCGTAAGGATGGTTGTTTCCATCTTACTGGATTTGGGTTCAGTCCAATTATTAATGATTATAAGATAGTGATGGCTTATTTTCCTGTCGATTATGCTTATGTTTGTGCGGTAAAAGTATATTCTTTGAGTTCAGGGTCATGGAAGGAAGAAAAATTTAGGCTCAATGTCTTCGGAGATGTAACATATCGGGGTGTCACTGTCAATGGTGTTATGTTTTGGTGGGGCTACAAGACGGTTTGGAAGGATGGTGATGATAAGAGACTGATTGTTTCATTTGACTTAGCAGTGGAAGTGTTTACAGTGATACCAACACCACAACTACACGATGCTCATGGCTTTACTGTGTGTGAGGAAAAACTTGCCATACTTTCTTGGATCGAAGATTCAAAACATTCTGTTATTGATCTGTGGGTAATGGAGGATGGCGTAGGTGCGTCTGGAGAGATATGGAGTTGGACCAAAAAATATAGTATCGACCCTTATCCTTGTTTCTTATATCCTAGAACTATTTGGAGAAATGAAATTGTCTGCTTTCCTCTCAGGCAAGGTGAATCAACGGTTGTTTTCTTAAATCTCACTACTAAAAAAACCTGGAAGTTTGCTATTGGCAAGTTTGGTTATAAGGAATGGATTTTCAATTATGCTGAAAGTCTTGTACCGGTGGGAGGAATGAAATCATCCACACTTTTTCTGTAGGGCCTGGACTTGTTCATGATATTTTTAACGCAAAGTGATTTTAAGATGTTTACTCCCTAAATCTTAATCTTTATTTTGTACACTTATTTAGTTTAAGCACTTTTGGTAGAAATAAACCCATATCAGGTTAGATTATTTTATGCCTTGTGAAGCTTAAAGACCTTTAGATATGTTATCCTGAATGATGAATCAACAGTTATTTTCTTAAATGACAGATGTTTTTCTAGTTGTATTTGTGTTACCTGTAAGGTTCGTTTTTTTATGTTTTCTTTCCAAGACGGATATATAGTCTAGTTGCTGGTGTGTGGATTATTTATCAGTTTTTGTAATATACATATATCATATGTATAACTGTAAGGTTCGTTTTTTATGTTTTCTTTCTAGTTTTATGTTTTCGTTTTTGTAATATACATATATCATATGACACTGGCTTTCTCCCCAACTTTCATTCATTGTCATTTCAATCTTTGTTCGATGTTTGAAAAAATTCCTACCAATAAGTCATCTTTCATTCTTTGTACCACTCATACTTTTGTAACAAGTGTTAATTGTTTGACTTCCATAGAAATTTGAGTCTTGAGTAAATCAATTATCCGCTCTTCAAATATGTGTGTGTATTGTGAATGGGTGAGGATCCTCTTGTATGTATGTGAGGGTACCACTTGCGACTCTGTTTTATTTGGGTTTCTCCTTTTATTTTCAAACAAATAAGATATAACATATCTCAATAACTAAAATTTCTTATCCTTACCTTTTAACGTTTACAATTTGTCTGATAAAGAGGCAACATTTTTATTTATTTTGAAGTTTAATAATCCTTAGAGAACCAACCAAGTAAGAAGTGAGAAGCTTGCATGATAGAGAAATTCTAACAAACTTGTCTATTGCCAAAAACAAAAGGATCATTTAAGATAAAATGGTTTATTTGATTTGTGTCTGTATTTTGCTTAACCCAATTCAGAAGAAGGTTATCGCATGTACCTATTCGGACAATGGAGCACGAGAATCAATACCATTACTTTCGACATTTATAGATTCAGCATTTGTGGAAAAGTTTCAAGGTATTTGCTATGTTTTGTGGAAAGAAAATCTGAAATAACTCATGACCCAATCCGATAAAATTCTCAAACGACTTCCTGTAAAATACTTAATCCGATTTCAATGGGCGTGCAGACTGCAGACATTGGAGAAATCTCTTCAAGACCCTATCCTTCCTTCCCTATCCTTCATCACCGAACACCACCACCACTCAAATTATCAAAACCCGCAGCTCCTTTTCCAACGGAATCTCAAGGTTGCTTCGTCAAAATTGTACTGGCTTGATTCTGAGATGCAAATTCGTAGTTTTCAGAACCCACCCCTGCTCGATTATTTCAAGCGTGGTAGGATCGTTAATTCCAGCAATGGTGTTATGTTCTGGTTGGGGTCAAAGAAGGCTGGGGATGATACAGATGATGATGATCAGGATGTGATTGTTTCATTTGACTTAGCAATGGAAGTATTTACGGTGATACCAATACCTAAGCTATACTCTGTGCCAAGGCTTAATGTGTGTGAGGAAATTGCACTGGAAGCTCAGAAGATTCTGTTATCCATATGTGGGTGTTAGAGGAGGGTGTAGAAGCATCTGACGTGGAGGATGAATCAACAGTTGTTCTCTATAACCCCACTACTGAAAAGATCAAGAAGCTTGCTATTACCAGATGTGACAAAGGGCACTGTATTTTCAATTATGCCAAAAGTCTTGTACCAATTGGAGGAATGAAATAATTCACAAATTTTCTGTAGGGTCTGGACTCATTCATGATATTTTGAATGCAAAGTGGGTAATGATTTAGCAAAAGCTATTCTATCTCTGTTCAAACCTCACAGCTTATGTATTTAAGATGCTTGCTTCCTAAATTGTAATCTTTATTCTGTAGACGCTTTTAGTTTGAACACATCTGGTAAAAATGAAGCCCCATACAAGATTAGACTATTTTGTGCCTTATGAAGATTGAAGACCTTTTGAGATGTTATCTAGAAGACCTTTTGCCCAGGTTATTTGTGATTTGTCATTGCAAATACCAACATGACAACAATAACAAAAATTGTACCTCATTTTGAGTGGACAAATGGTTAACTAAAACTGCTGAAGAACATCCTTATGGTTTATTAACTGTGGATCAAAATATTATATGACCAATGCAAAAGGGATGAAACTTAGCAACTGGTAATTATATGATCAAATAAACTTTTCCCACAAAGGGCAACATATATGTAGTGCAAATCCTAACATTATATTTAGATGGAGAGAAAAGTAGGGAAAGATAGAACTCAGGAGAGGAAAAATAGATTTTTTTTTTTGGGGGGGGGGGGGGGGGGGGGTTGTTCTTTTATGTAATTTGTGTTTGCATAATAGAGCTCTCATGGGTGTTTGTACCTCATATTTCTATATGCCCATCAGACTCTAAACTTCCATTCTCAATAAGAAGGAAGCAATTTAAAAAGAACAATTTTTTAAGTTTGTTTCACAATGACCATTAACAATAGTTAAGTGTAGAGCATTTGAAAAGTTGGCTTGTTTGTACTTCAAATGTTGTTTACAAGGGGTGTGTGATAACCTATATAGGTTGTTAGGTACTCTGTGTGCCATATGTTTGTGCCAAACATGGTTACATAGTTACTTGGTGATTTCATTGAATTGTATCTCTGTTTATGCAATTTCTTCTGATCAAAAAGTGTTGCAACTTAAAAAAATATTTGAGATTTATTGTTTTTTTTTTTTTTTGTATGTAGCCATATTAATTGGATGGCATGATAAACCAAACACTATTTTGTTAAATCTTACTCCTAAAGAATTTACAGAGTTTGCTGTTAGCAGAAGTTGCTATGGTCATCATATTTTCAATCATGTAGAAAGCCTTGTGCCAGTTGGAGGATTGAAATTATCTGAAATGTAGCATCTGGACTTTTTAGTGATATTGATGGTAAAGGGGAAAATGATGAACCAAAACCTATTCTATCTCTATTCAACCTCACCACCAATGAATTCAATATGCATTCTACCCACAGATGTATCAATGGCAGGGAATTTTCAATTATGTAGTAAGCTTTTACTAGCTGGCCACTTCCACATTGAAGAGCCTAGATCTTAAATGTCTGTTATTATATTGCATATTTGCTTATTTTGAGGACTTTCATTGTTCTGACTTCTACAACGAGCTAATATGCAACTCATAGAATATTTTATTTTCTTCCTTATAACTATCTCTCCCTCTCCCTCTCTGTCATGCACTTCTTTTTCATTAATATTCTACGTCTGTTTGCATCATTCTGTGATTAGTTAGATTGTGCTTCATTTCATATCATGTTGTTCAGTTCTCTTTCAAGATGGATATGTGATTTAGTTGCTGGTGTGTTGATTACATGGAATTTTCTATCAATTGAAAAGGAAGAAAAGTAAGTGAATTCACAAAACTTTGTTCAATTAAAATACCACACTTTAGCTTCTAGAAGTAATTCACAATTTATATTTTTTTTCAAACCAAACATCCTAGTTTAAAAAGAAAAAGAAAAACCCACAAACACATCCCGCCCAAAATTCCAATTAGGATGCCAACTAGGATAAAATTTTACAGAGAAGTATTTTAATTAGGCATAGTTGATTTGAGCTGGTACTCTCAGAGTACCTAAGGGTTTGTTTGGATTGAGGGGAGGGAGTGGGAGTGGGAGTGGGAGTGGGAGGGGAGAGGAGGGAGAATAATGTTTTGGGTTAATATTAACCCAAAACATTACTCACTCTCCCCTCCCCTCCCACTCCCTTCCCTCAATCCAAATGAACCCTAAGTATTTCTTATGCACCCTATTAACCAAATATGAAATAAACCATTTAACCAAAATTTGATAGCATTGATATAATTTTAAGAGTAAATACCATTTCTGGTCCCTGACAAAAAACATGATCCCTATTTTGGTCCCTTACAAAAAAAATGTCATTTTTAGTCCATAAAAAGGACGAATAAGGGTCGATTAGTTGACATTTTGATCACTCACAAATTTCCAAAAGGTTATTTTTAGTCCATAAAAAGGACGAATAAGGGTCGATTTTTTGTAAGGAACCAAAATGGGGTCCATGTTTTTTGTCAGGGACTAAAAAGGGTATTTACTCTAATTTTTAATATCATTTATTGCACTAATACCTTAGTTATGAAGATCCCTACAATAATGAAATATGAAGTTCCTTGGTATGCTTGTATCACCTTAACATAATTATTAATATAATTATAATTCATGATTTAATGTATAATTTCAAATTCAATTTGCTTCATTCCTTATAGTCAAACCCCAATAATAATAGATGGGTAATTTTGATGGTGCGATTATCCAACTTGTTTGTGAGTTTAACGGGTTGCTAAAAATGTATTGCAAAATTTCAGTGTAAAGTTGATTGATTGACGATTGATAATTGATTGATTGATGCTTCAAATAAAATGAATAAGGAATTAAAACCAAAATGAAAGCAAACTTAAGGGTCTAAAAATTGGGTCACTAAGCAATATTTAAATTAAAATAGAATGATATAGAATATCCAATTTTTTTAAATGGAATTCAATTACTGTCCAGAATAAAATGCACATTGTTACTTTAGATTTTAACATATGACTGCTATTTATTATATATTTTAAAATTCCAATTTAAATTTTCTTAACATATTTTCATTTTTAATATTAAAACCAGCGAAATGTCTAACACAATCCAGCAACAACATAACAAATCAAAGGAGGTTTATGAAAATATTCTCATGTAAAAAAAAAATTGAACAATTCAAACCTATTATTTCTTTAGGTAAAAAACAAAAAAACCCTATTATTTCGGGAAGTTATGATTGAGAACTGAGAAGTTATAATTTATAATTTAAATAAAAAAATATATGAAGTAAATAAATGTGGTTGAAGATTAAAAGCACATGTGTGGTGAAGTTATCGACGTTACTCTTATATAATTATAAGAGAAGATAAGCGTTTATTCCCCACATGTTGTAAAAGACGAATATAATTAAATGTGGTAAAATGAAAAGAATATTTTGCAACTCTCGGCCTATTTAAAGAAAAATAACATGAATAAAGTAATATGGTCAAAAATAGAAATAAATTACATCTCTTAAAATTGAGAGATGTGCTGCCGGAAGGAAGTATTATTAGTTGATCAATAAATTATGATCGATTACTCAATTATTTAATTATAAAGAGAAAAAAAAGGAAGTATGAAAGAATGAATAATAAATTCTATTTATTGATTGATGGATCAAAACCGACCCGTTTTCTTATGAAATAACTATTACAAGTTTTTAAGGATAAAGTTGATGATTATTGAGGAGTTTAAGTTATCAATATAAAATGCATATTAAAATTATTAATTGCAATGCCTAATCAATTTAGGTAAGGAAAATAACAACTTAATAATTGCATTTAATAACTTTGGTATACATATTGATAACTTGAGCTGCTCAAATGTTGTCAGAGGTAAATTGGTCATTTAGAAAATTTTCAAATCCCGGATTTCTTCCACAGATCTGACTTGATATTTATGATATTAGACTCC
Organism: Acacia melanoxylon; assembly: GCA_019022615.1. Classification (NCBI taxonomy): domain Eukaryota; kingdom Viridiplantae; phylum Streptophyta; class Magnoliopsida; order Fabales; family Fabaceae; genus Acacia; species Acacia melanoxylon. The sequence goes on from JAFJYJ010000010.1 coordinate 3,631,362, forward strand.
TGATTTGTCTTTTCCATATTGTAATAATGTTTTTCTAGGATTTTCCCAAGAAAATAATGATTACAAATATTTAAATGTATTTTGTTTTTCTAGAATATCATGCCACTTTAGGGCCTATTTGAGTTTATGTTCAAAAAGCACATTAACACAAGTCCAAACAAAACACATCTCGTATACTTACTTATATCGAAAAAACAACTTCTACCACTAATTCAAACGAGTTAGTTATATTTGATTTGATATCGTGGTTGTCTTTGGTGGCTTTCAATCTAATATAAAAGAAAATAAGAGATATATTAAAATTTATATATATTAAGGTAAATATTTTAATTTTATATAATATTTCATTTTATTCTCTAATTTTATAAAGTATTTTTCAATTCTCTAACCTTTAAGGTTTAGAAAGAAAGAAAAAATTGTTATTAAACTAAAAGAAATCTGGGATAAATAAGTAAAAAATAAGTGAGGAGCAATTCTCATTCAATTTCTTATGTTTCTTCTATTTCTATCATACTTTATACATGACTTCTATTTATAGACATAGACGGACATATGGCGGTTAGGGGTGGCCTCCGCCGCCCTTTTTTTTTTAAAAAAAAAAAAAAAAGTAAAGAGGTGGGCCCACACATGAGGTACAACATTAATCACAGTATTAATATCGCATCCGTTCGTTTGCTCATATATTTTAAGAAAAAGTAAAGAAGTGGGGCCCACACCTTTATTATATATCCTGACCTTACTTGTTTTGTACCTTTTGGAAATTGCCATTGTCTCTTATTCCACTTGCTGGCGGCTCGTCCTGCAATTTTTTCAATAGCTTACGGCAAATTTTGAGAATCAATAAGGTACTTAAAATCACTTTTTTTCATTAAATTTTCTTCATGAGATTTATTATACATGATTTTATCTTTCTAATGATACTACTTTTATACTGATTAGAGAATATTTTAGGGTTAGTATTTTGGACAAGTTTTGAGTTTTGTTAACAGATAGCTATGGGAATATTAATGATGACTAATATTTAATTTTAATCGGTTCACTTTTGTTATTAATAATATTTTTAAAATCATATTGGTCATGAGATAATTTATACTCTTTGTAAGTGATTATTATGGGAAAGAGTGCTACCATTGATACTTATTTTAAGAGAAAGAATAGTGAGTTTTTGCCCTCGTCTACCTTTAATGTTGAATTGTCAAATATTGAGACTACTTCTTCAAAGTCTCCTAGAATTGAAAATAAAGAGGTAGGTAAAGAAGTTGATCTTGCTTCATTGGAAAGAGATCCTGCATTGCGCCCTCCAATATGGGAATATCCGATAAATCAATAAGATGAAATTCGTTGTGCTTATCTTAAATTTGGTCCATTTCAGTGCAAGCTTCAAAATTATCCTTTTTTTTGGGCCAGAGAAGAATCAACGTCATTTTTGCTCTCGGTTTGATTTGTTTCCATCTTGGTTAGAATATTCTCTAAGTAAAGATGCTGCTTTTTGTTTGCCTTGTTATTTATTTAGTAAACCAGGTAGTGGTCGTTTTAGACTTAATACATTTGTTGTTGATGGATTTAAAAATTAGAAAAAGGTTAATGATGGAAAAAAATTGTGCTTTTCTATGCCATGTTGGGAAAAATGTTATCTCAGTGCATAAAAATGTTGTGAGTTCATGTAATGATCTTATGAATCAATCTCAACATATTGAGATATTGGTTGAAAAACTTACTTCTTAGGAGATTGCAGCTAATCGTTTGAGACTATAAGTTTCTGTGGACGTGACAAGATGACTTGCTCTTCAAGGATGTGCTTTTAGAGGTAATGATGAAAACTTAGATTCACTTAATCGGGGTAATTTTCTTGAGATGATAAAATTTTTAGCTTCCTATAATCAAGAACTTGCAGTAGTTGTTTTAGAAAAAGCTCCTTAAAATGCATCATATAGTTCCCCTCGAATTCAAAAGGAAATTCTTTATGTTTTCTCTCAAAAGATAAAGAAAACAAAACGAGAAGAAATTTTCAATGCCAAGTTTTGTTTTATTGTTGATGAAGCTAGTAATGTATCTAAAAAAGAGCATATGGCTAATGTTTTGAGATACATCGATAAAGATGGTTTTATACAGAAAAGGTTTTTCGGTCTTATACATGTGGAAGATACAAGTGCTAAGACCTTAAATCAAAGAATAGTCAACACTCTTTGTCGCCCTAATCTTGACGTTCAAAATATTCGAGGACAAGGCTATGGTGGAGCTAGCAATATGTGAGGTGAATGGAATGGATTGTAGGCTTTAATTTGCACTAAGTGCTCGTATGCTTATTATGTCCATTACTTTGCTCATCGCCTTCAACTTGCCTTGGTTGCTGCATCTCATGAAGTAAAACATGTTCATCAGTTTTTTGAAAAATTGAACTTCATAATTAATATTGCTACTTTTTCTTGTAAGCATAAGGATGAATTAAATGTTGCCCAAACAAATGAAATTGCAAGAATGATTGCTATTGATGAACTCAAATTAGGAGTTGGTCTTAATCAGATTAGTACTTTGCATCGAGCTGGAGCTACTCGTTGGAGTTCTCATTACAATTCCATATGCAATTTGTTTAAAATGTTTCGAGCCACATGTAAAGTTCTTGACAATATTTCTAATGAAGGAAAGACAGCATCACATCGTGCGAGATGCAGATAATGCATACTCATCATTGGTATATTTTGATTTTGTCATCATATTGCCACATTTGAAAGAAATTATGGGTATTACTAAAGTCCTTTGTCAAGCTTTGCAACGAAAGTCTCAAGATAGTTCAAATGCTTTACATCTGGTTTCAACTACAAAAGAGTTACTTTAGAAATTAAAAGAGATAGATTAGGATGCTTTCTTAGTTCATTGTAACATCTCAGGCGCTCGCTTGTGAAGTTTGGCCGCTTTGACACACAAGGCCTCACGGTTTTGTTTTCAACTGGGCCTAACCCATCAAAACGCATCCATAAGGAAAGGTCTCCGCACCCTTATAAGGCATGCTTCATTCGCCTGTCCATAAGGGAAAGGTCTCTGCACCCGTATAAGCCCACTTTCCATAAGGGAAAGGTCTCCGCACCCTTATAAGCCACAACGACTCGAGCCCTGACTTTGATACCATCGGTAACATCCTAGGCGCTCGCTTGTGGATTTTGTCCGCTTTGGCACACAAGGCCCCACGGTTTTGTTTTCGACTGGGCCTAGCCCATCAAAACACATCCACAAGGAAAAGGTCTCCGCACCCTTATAAGGCATGCTTCGTTCACATTTCCAGTCGATGTGGGACTTCACTCGTGAGATAGAGCGTCCAAACAGTTCTTGCTAAGGAAGATGGTTAATCTTCCCTCTCATTCCGAATCTTCCGCATAACAAATGGGACCAAAGGGTTACAACCAAAGGTCACCACCAAGGGTCACAACAAAATATCACCACCAAGGATCACCACCTAGTGTCAGAGGCGGACCCAGTACATGACTTTGGGGGCAAGTGCCCCTAAAAAACGACATCGTTTTAATTTTTTTTTTTTAAAAAAATTAGGGTTAAATATCGAGGCTTAATCGTGAAAAAAAAAAAGGAAACGAAACCTCTAGTCCCAGTCCGTAATACGCATATTTATTTATCTCGAAATATTACATTTTGGTAAATAAATTAGGCTATTTCTGATAAGTGAAATTATTGTTGCAAGACTTGTGTTATTATAGTCTATTTTTCTAGGATGAGTTCTGTGGGAAATTAGAGAATTAAGGGCCAAAGTGCCAAATGACCAAAATACCCCTGGTGTGCAAAATGACTTAGGAAAATTATGAAAAATCCTAAAAGGCAATGAAATAATTATTTGAGTTAGGAGAGTATATTATCTCTAATTGTGATAATTTGATAAATTATGAGCTTGGAGAAATTGAATAAGAATGCTCAAAAAGTATTGTAATGACCATAATACCCTCTCAAATTCTAGAATAATGCATAAAACATGGAAACACCAATGTCGGTGCTAGAATTATCAGGTAATGAGGCATTCTAATTAAGAAAATTATCGACTAGTGATAATAGAGTAGTTAAGTAATTTCGGCTAATTACTTAAGCATAAGTAAAGGAAATTCATAAGTAATTTTGTAAAACCCTAAAATTAGTGGTTTTTGGCTTAAAATTAGTAAGAACATTTTTAGTAATTAATTGGATAATTTTGTAAAAAATAAGTGAGTTTAGGTATTTTTAAGCCTAAATACAAGAATGGACCAATTAGGTAATTTTGAGAAATTTTTGGAAAAATGGAACAAATAATTAAATAAATATAAAATAAATACAAAATAAAAATAAAAAAAAAAGGGGGCAGCCGAAAATTGAGAAAGAAAATAGAGAAAGGAATAAATTTTTAAAAAATCATGATATTTTATTATTATATAATATAATTAAAGTTAGTGAATAGTAAATGAATAAATAGGAAACGGATCCTATCTAGAGAACCAGGAATAGGAATTCCAAAGTCAAGGTAAAATATTGATCAGTGAGTTTTTACCTTCAAGTGACCTCTTAGGAAGTTAATTCCGAATTCGGTAAGCGCATTTACCTAATAAGACGAAATAGGGAAAAATGCAGATAGTCACATTTTGGATCTGAAGAAAATAAATTATAACTCAACATCCGGAGATGAGTTTATGATTATATGGACATATTTGGAATCAGTGAATTTTTGTCCAGAGGTTGATGATTCCGAAAACGATTTTCGTAACCGGACGCGCCGGACACGTTTTTCGAGAAAACTTCAACTGGACTGTTGGAACCCTGTAAGGGACTGGAATCTAAGTTAAATTAGATATTATTGATGAGGAAGAGAAGATCTTCAAAGTTATGAATTCAGAATTTAGAGACTACGCGAAACGGACACCGATCGGGAAATTCTATCGGATAGGGCATAAAGTAAGCTTAAGTCACCATTCTTGGACCAATGGTTTGATGCCACATCACCCCCTTGTGTCGACTATGAGCTGCCCATGGTCAAGAATTAACCACCATTTTGTCTTGAATTTACATGGTTATAAGGAAAGGAAAAATTACAAGATTTGGAATGTAGAAATTACCAAAGTGGCACAAATTTTGCCTATATAAAGGCATGAGCACCTCCTTCATTTCTTCACACCTCCTCTTCTCTCTACCTTGGCCAAAACTTAGAGTGAGAAGCTCTGCAAAAGTTTTGCCTTAGCTCCGAGTAAGTTCTTCTGTCCTTAGTTTTTAGTTTCCGTAGTTCTTTCGGTAGTTATAGTAGAACTGTTGTTTTGATCTAGGAAGTTTCAGAATTTGTTCCTATGTTTGTTTTTATGCCTCATTGCATTGAAAGATGCTGACGAGGTAAAAACATAGTGGGGATAATTTTGAAATGGAATACGGTCAAAGTAACGAAGTTCGCGAAATTCCGCCAAATTAGGGGTAGAAGGGCAAAATGGTAATTTTTACCTAAAATGCCGTTATGATGTCAAATCACTAATGAAAGTGATATTACTCGATAGGGCATCGAAACTCGATTTGCTGCCGTTCTATTTGCCCGACGTGCCGTGAGTGAACATTTCACGTTTTTCCGTAAAAGTACGTTTTCCGCGAAGTACCTAACGTCGTCAACGAAGGTACGGACGCGTCTTGTAACACTAATCTTGTGCTTCTTAAATGCATATATGTGATAGATATGTTCGTAGACCAATATACGAGACAGTTTTACACGGGTTATAGTCATGATAACGCCGTATGTTTTTCTAGCGCGAGAACACGAGTGGTATCGTGGCACCGGTGAATAGTGCAAGCTGTTATTGTTGTTTTACATTGTGGGGCTTTACATACTGCGTAATGCTTATGTTTTGTCGGCATAATGATCATGCATCTCGCTGTATGCTTTTGTAGTGATATCTTTGTTGTATTGTCTAGAATATTTGTTATCTGTATACTGTATTGTTTGGGTTTGAGATTAACCGTTACCTGAGATTCAATGCGGTAAATTGAATCTCAGCTATAGCTTCAGGATCCAGAGGAATACGGATCGAAGATCGAGGCAACCAGCAATAGATGTGCAGCCAGAGACTTATCTATCTTTACCGCTTTCAGTTATTCACTTTCAAACTCTAGGATTAATGTAATCATTACAATGTTACACTGTGGTTGATGTTTGTTATGAATCAGTTACTCTTTCGCTCCAATGCTCTACTCTGATTACTCTGCTTGAAATATTTGGAAACGTTTTTAAAAAAAAAAATATTCCGCCGTTTTCAAATGGGATGTTACATTTATGGTATCAGAGCAGTAGTCCTGGCATTGATATGACTATGTTATTACGGATAGTATGGTAGGACGTTAAGGCTAGTCTATGTGGGTGTGGCCAATCAGTCGCCCTAGAGTTGGTGAGGTCCCCATGATAGACACTTATCTGGCCATTCTGTTCGGATAACGGAGTTATGTTCAAAAAGCCTTTTAAATTGTGAGCACATTTTTGAAAATGAGTACTGAGATAGCCCTAAGTCGGTGTACTGGGGCCGGGATCGGTATACCATTCGAACCGTGTACCACCCTGTCGGTGCATCATCTAACCCAGAATCAGTAAATCCATCGTTCATATTCATATTTGATATCAGACCCTGATCATTCTGAAAACTCTGATATCAGTCTCTGGTAATTCTGATAATTCTGATAACCTTGATAATTTTGATAATCGCCAGTTTGTACTGGACGACAATTCTATCCTAACCCAGAGCTTATATGTGGAGCTAGGCCACGCCGGATGAAACTCCGAGACCAACAAGGATAGATACATGCAGTATTTGACTCATGTAGAGGAACTCTCGATACGAAATTCCGTACCCGTTTCTAAGTAGACCGAATCAACGAAATCGAACGAGGGAAATAGTACGAGTGTCCGTTCGTTTGTAGTACTAGTGTGATAGAGTCTGCGATAGACATGCCTATAGATTTCCCATATGGTTTGATAAATAGTTATCTTACTTGCCACAAAAAAATTTTAGTTTCTGATGCATATCTCCTAGTTACTACAACCGGACCGCGATCATGTCATTGAGTAGGAGGTATCTTGTGTTGTCATGATGTATGGGCGCCATGGAAACATTTAAGGTATCTTGTGTTACCATGGTGTATGGGCGCCATGGAGACATTTTGATATCTAGTGTTGACTGCGGTATATGGGTGCCACGGGAAATACTATATATCAAAGTACGACGTGACAAGATCTTTCTTGTCAATCCGAGCGAATTCTCGATCATCAAGTGGAGCGGCCGACATATAGAGAAAAGTTCGGAGCGAATAAGTCCGAAGTGTAGTTTAGTACGAGTCTAAATTAGCAGAGAGCTCTCATAGATGCACTCTTGGCAAGGCAACATCAACAGGATGAAGAAGCCCAAAGACAGTTGGAAGCACGACAACGCGAGGAAGAACGTGATGAGGAAAGTGACAAGGACAACGATGAACATAACGATGAAGAAAATGAATCTGATCGATCCCGATCACCTCCACGACAAGGAAGAGGAGAAAGAACCACGGAAAGCTGGGTCAACCAGTTCTGCAAGTTTAAACCACCCGGTTTCCGGGGAAAGAGTGAATTGGCCGAGGATTGGCTTCGAGTGCGGAGAAGATATTCGAAGTCGTTGAGTGCCCGGAAAGCTGGAAGGCTCGGCGGGCAATCTACAAGCTAGAGGGCGATGCCCACGGGTGGTGGAAGAGTGTTTCCACAACCCTACAAGGCCCCGTTACTTGGGAGGCATTCCTAGAACAGTTCAACGAACAATATTTTCCTCCTCGGTACAGGTGATTAAGGAAGAAGAATTTCTTCACATCCAGCAGGGAAATGAAGAATCGTTCGACGATTACTTCGCGCGTTTCACCAACCTGTCTCGTTATTCATCATATCCGAACAGCCACAAAAATGAGCCGGAAGGCGAATCGACTAGTGACCGGACCGAAATATGACATAAGTGGCGAGGCTAGTATCGCAGCGATTTCCGAGAATGGCCCAAGCCGTGGAATCCCGCAGATTGACCGAGCGCAATTTGAAAGAACTGCGCAAATTCCGAGGCCAAGAAGGAAACAATGCAAACCGCAGTGGGTCTAACCGCGGAGGCTCCTCACAGAAGAGGAAGGCGCCTTGGAGCGATAACCGAGGCGGAAACAAGAGACCCTACCAAACCGGACAATTGAATTACCCCAAACAGCCGGGATCCCAGACGTGTCCAAAATGCAAGAAGTACCATCCAGAGCCAACTGTGATGGGAAACAAGTCTGTTTCAGATGCCAGAAGTCTGGACACATTAGCCGGGATTGCACTGAGAAGGCTGCAGAGGCGAGACCTCAGAGCGCTGGCCGGATCTTTGCGTTGACAAACACCGAGGCCGGACAGTCTCCAGAAATGGTCCAAGGTACCATCTATCTTAATGGGAATAAATTGCAAGCATTGTATGATTCGGGTGCCGGTCATTCGTTTATATCATATGATTGTGCAAGTCGTTTAGGAATGCATGCTCGTAGTTTACCTTTTGATCTGGTAGTGTCTACACCGCTGGGTGTAAAGTCTTTAGCTTCTGACGCGTGTATGAACTATACTGTTGACGTGGATGGACGAGTGTCAAAGATAGATCTCATCCGTCTACCTCTTCACGGCATCGACGTCATTTTCGGTCTGAATTGGCTAACGGCCAACGGTGCAATGATCGATTGTGGCAAGAAGAAGATATCATTTCCGGAGATAAGGTTGATGTGAGACGAACTTTCTCTCCGCTACGAAGTTGATCGATGCGTGAAACGGGGATGCCATGCCTTCATGGTATTCTTTTCGGTTAAAGCAGAAGCTGAACTTTCACTCCAGGATATCCCTGTGGTGAATGATTTTCCCGATGTATTTCCGGAGGATCTCACTGAGTTACCTCCTATCCGAGAGGTAGAGTTCAATATTGAATTGATGCCTGGCACAGGATCAATATCAAAGGCGCCGTATCGTATGGCTCCAAATGAAATGCAAGAGTTGAAGAAACAGTGGAAGAACGAAGAAGGGGTTCATTCGACCCAGTGTATCACCCTGGGGAGCTCCAGTTCTGTTCGTGAAAAAGAAAGATGAAAGTTTTCGACTCTGCATCGATTATCGTGAACTAAATAAAGTGACTGTCAAAAACAAATATCCACTTCCCCGGATTGATGATATTTTGGATCAGTTATCGGTTCCACTTGTCTTTTCAAAGATTGATTTGCGTTCGGGATATCATCGATTACGAGTCAAAGACGATGATATTTCCAAAACGGCTTTCGAGAACCCAGATATGGGCATTATGAATTCCTTGTGATGCCCTTCGGATTAACAAATGCACTGCGGTATTCATGGATTACATGAACCGTATCTTCCGACAACACCTAGACCAGTTTGTGGTGGTGTTCATTGACGATATACTCGTCTATTCCAAAAGCAGAGAAGAGCATGAAGAACATCTACGCCTAGTATTGAACATACTAAGAGAGAAGCAACTCTACGCAAAGTTGAGCAAATGCGAATTTTGGCCGCCGGAAGTGAGATTTCGGGCCATGTGATATCTAGCGGCGGAGTTCTTGTTGACCGGGCAAGGTGGATGCGTTACGGACCTGGAAGAGGCCGAGACGTGTGACGGAGATACGTAGTTTTCTAGGTCTAGCGGGATATTACCGCAGATTTATACGAGATTTCTCGCGTCTTGCCCTACCATTGACAAAGCTTACGAGGAAGAATCAACCCTTTGTATGGGGAGATGACTGTGAGGAGAGCTTTCAGAGACTGAGGGAGAGGTTGACTACAGCACCAGTATTGATAATCCCAGATCCTGATGAGACATATGTTGTCTACAGTGATGCCAGTGGGCAAGGACTGGGTTGTGTCCTAATGCAATTGGGCAGAGTGGTGGCTTATGCCTCTCGTCAGCTGAAGCCGCACGAGTCGAACTATCCTACACACGATTTGGAGCTTGCCGCCATCGTGTTCGCTTTGAAGATATGGAGGCATTATCTGTACGGTACGACCGTAGAACTATCGCGACCACAAGAGCCTGAAGTATCTCTTTGATCAAAGGGAACTGAATATGAGGCAACGTCGTTGGATGGAATTGCTGAAAGACTACAACCTGGAGATCAAGTATCACCCAGGAAAAGCAAACGTTGTTGCAGATGCTTTAAGCATAAAGAAGGTGCAAGTATCATACATGATGATACAAGAGCAGAAATTACTTGAAGATTTCAGAGACCTGAATCTTTCAAACCAAATCTGCATGAATCTCAACGCACCAAGTGACGCCTACCTTGCAAATGTTTTTGTGAGTCAAGGGGAGTACGACCTGAGAGATGAAGTTGATGAAGCTCAGAGACAAGATGATTGGGCAATCTCCATGCGGGAGAAGATCTCTCAAGGTGAAACCCAAGACCACGACCTTTCATCGAGTGGATTGGTCAGACACAAGGGGCGTATTTACATACCGCCAGTTGATGAACTGAAGCGGAAGATACTAGATGAGGCTCATAAGAGTAAGTACACTCTGCATCCAGGAATGGTCAAGATGTACCAGAACTTGAAGGCCGAAATTTGGTGGCCTGGAATGAAAAGAGACGTAACTCGACGTAGCCTGGGTGTCTAACTTGCCGAAAGTAAAGATTGAGCACCGGCGACCCCCGGTCTTCTCGCAAGGACTAGAAGCGCCATAGTGGAAATGGGAGAATGTGACCATGGATCTTGTGGTAGGTCTACCTAAGATCGTGCATCACGATACCATTTGGGTGATCGTCGACCGATTAACCAAGTCGGCACATTTCATACCCATTAGCATCCACTACTCTCCGAACGATTGGCCGCAATCTACATCAAAGAGATCGTGAGGCGCACGGAGTCCCTAAGAGTATTATCTCCGATCGGGATACTCGATTCCAATCCCGCTTTTGGCAAGCACTACATGAAGGAATGGGTACCAAGCTGAAGTTCGGTTCAGCTTATCACCCTCAAACCGACGGTCAATCGAGAGAGGACGATACGACGTTGGAGGATATCTTTGCGAGCATGTGCCTTGGATTTCAAAGGAAATTGGGACGAACACCTCTCACTAGCAGAATTCGCGTATAACAATAATTATCATTCAAGCATACAAATGGCCCCGTTTGAGGCTTTGTATGGGCGAAAGTGCCAATCGCCTTTATGCTGGACAGATGCATCTGAAAAGCAGTTGCTTGGACTGGATATGCTAAAAGAGACCTCGAGCAGATCGCTCGATCAAGAAGAGACTCCTTGCCGCACACAGTGAGACGAGAAGAGCTATGCGAGATAAAGAGGAGAAGACCGTTGAAGTTTGAAGTCGGAGACCATGTGTTTCGAAATTATCTCCGAACCGGTGTCGTGAGAACACGAAGAGAAAGAAGCTTAGTCCGCGTTACGTTGGACCAATTGAAGTGCTAGCCGAGCGAGGACCAGTTGCATATCAACTAGCGTTACCCCCGAACCTGAGTAATCTCCACGATGTTTTTCACGTGTCACAGCTGAAGAAGTACCTGCCAGATCGAGATCATGTCTTAGAGTACGATGATGTTAAAGTACGGCATGATAACACCTTTGTAGTCGAGCCGGAGTGAATTCTCGAACACCAGGAGAAACGGCTTAGGACTAAAACTATACCGATAGTTAAGGTGGTGGAAGGGTTTGTCATCAAACGAGGCAACTTGGGAAACCGAGAGTGACATGAAGGAGAAGTACCCGAGTTTATGGCCGTAGTCTAGTTAGTATAGATTAAATTTCGAGGGCGAAATTTTGTTTAAGGGAGAGAAATGTAATACCCGCATATTTATTTATCTGAAATATTACATTTTGGTAAATAAATTAGGCTATTTCTGATAAGTGAAATTATTGTTGCAAGACTTGTGTTATTATAGTCTATTTTTCTAGGATGAGTTCTGTGGGAAATTAGAGAATTAAGGGCCAAAGTGCTAAATGACCAAAATACCCCTGGTGTGCAAAATGACTTAGGAAAATTATGAAAAATCCTAAAAGGCAATGAAATAATTATTTGAGTTAGGAGAGTATATTATCTCTAATTGTGATAATTTGATAAATTATGAGCTTGGAGAAATTGAATAAGAATGCTCAAAAAGTATTGTAATGACCATAATACCCTCTCAAATTCTAGAATAATGCATAAAACATGGAAACACCAATGTCGGTGCTAGAATTATCAGGTAATGAGGCATTCTAATTAAGAAAATTATCGACTAGTGATAATAGAGTAGTTAAGTAATTTACGGCTAATTACTTAAGCATAAGTAAAGGAAATTCATAAGTAATTTTGTAAAACCCTAAAATTAGTGGTTTTTGGCTTAAAATTAGTAAGAACATTTTTAGTAATTAATTGGATAATTTTGTAAAAACTAAGTGAGTTTAGGTATTTTTAAGCCTAAATACAAGAATGGACCAATTAGGTAATTTTGAGAAATTTTTGGAAAAATGGAACAAATAATTAAATAAATAATTAAATAAATATAAAATAAATACAAAAAAAAAATAAAAAAAAAAAGGGGGCAGCCGAAAATTGAGAAAGAAAATAGAGAAAGGAATAAATTTTTAAAAAATCATGATATTTTATTATTATATAATATAATTAAAGTTAGTGAATAGTAAATGAATAAATAGGAAACGGATCCTATCTAGAGAACCAGGAATAGGAATTCCAAAGTCAAGGTAAAATATTGATCAGTGAGTTTTTACCTTCAAGTGACCTCTTCCGGAAGTTAATTCCGAGGTCGGTAGCGCATTTACCTAATAAGACGAAATAGGGAAAAATGCAGATAGTCACATTTTGGATCGAAGAAAATAAATTATAACTCAACATTCGGAGATGAGTTTATGATTATATGGACATATTTGGAATCAGTGAATTTTTGTCCAGAGGTTGATGATTCGAAAACGATTTTCGAATCGGACGCGCGGACACGTTTTTCGAGAAAACTTCAACTCGGATTGTTGGAACCCCGTAAGGGACTGGAATCTAAGTTAAATTAGATATTATTGATGAGGAAGAGAAGATCTTCAAAGTTATGAATTCAGAATTTAGAGACTACGCGAAACGGACACCGATCGGGGAAATTCTATCGGGACCAGGGCATAAAGTAAGCTTAAGTCATCATTCTTGGACCAATGGTTTGATGCCACATCACCCCCTTGTGTCGACTATGAGCTGCCCATGGTCAAGAATTAACCACCATTTTGTCTTGAATTTACATGGTTATAAGGAAAGGAAAAATTACAAGATTTGGAATGTAGAAATTACCAAAGTGGCACAAATTTTGCCTATATAAAGGCATGAGCACCTCCTTCATTTCTTCACACCTCCTCTTCTCTCTACCTTGGCCAAAACTTAGAGTGAGAAGCTCTGCAAAAGTTTTGCCTTAGCTCCGAGTAAGTTCTTCTGTCCTTAGTTTTTAGTTTCCGTAGTTCTTTCGGTAGTTATAGTAGAACCGTTGTTTTGATCTAGGAAGTTTCGAATTTGTTCCTATGTTTGTTTTTATGCCTCATTGCATTGAAAGATGCCTGACGAGGTAAAAACATAGTGGGGATAATTTTGAAATGGAATACTGATCAAAGTAACGAAGTTTCGGCGAAATTCCGCCAAATTAGGGGTAGAAGGGCAAAATGGTAATTTTTACCTAAAATGCCGATTATGATGTCAAATCACTAATGAAAGTGATATTACTCGATAGGGCATCGAAACTCGATTTTTGCCGTTACGCCGCCCGACGTGCCGGGTGAACATTTCACGTTTTTCCGTAAAAAGTACGTTTTCCCGCGAAGTACCTAACGTCGTCAACGAAGGTACGGACGCGTCTTTGTAACACTAATCTTGTGCTTCTTAAATGCATATATGTGATAGATATGTTCGTAGACCAATATACGAGACAGTTTTACACGGGTTATAGTCATGATAACGCCGTATGTTTTTCTAGCGCGAGAACACGAGTGGTATCGTGGCACCGGTGAATAGTGCAAGCTGTTATTGTTGTTTTACATTGTGGGGCTTTACATACCGCGTAATGCTTATGTTTTGTCGGCATAATGATCATGCATCTGTCGTATGCTTTTGTAGTGATATCGTTGTATTGTCTAGAATATTTGTTATCGTATCTTTGTATTGTTTGGGTTTGAGATTAACCGTTACCCGAGATTCAATGCGGTAAATTGAATCTCGCTATAGCTTCAGGATCCGAGGAATACGGATCGAAGATCGAGGCAACAAAGCAATAGATGTGCAAATGAGACTTATCTATCTTTACCGCTTTCGGTTATTCACTTTCAAACTCTAGGATTAATGTAATCATTACAATGTTACACTGTGGTTGATGTTTGTTATGAATCAGTTACTCTTTCGCTCCAATGCTCTACTCTGATTACTCTGCTTGAAATATTTGGAAACGTTTTTAAAAAAAAAATATTCCGCCGTTTTCAAATGGGATGTTACACAGGCCTATCCATCGATCTGACTTCACTCTGCGGCGACTTCTGGTTATCGCGATGTATCCTTCGAAGATCTGGAAGTATGAAGCTGTATTCAGCTTATGGTTCATTGCGGGTTGCTTCGGTTAATGGGCGGGGTTCTCACGACCTCGATGAAGGTATTTGTTCCTCCTATTTCTTGTTCCATGGTTTGTCTTTTCTAGGAGTTGTGAATATTATATCTGTGCGTTCCTCCAATAAATCGAGAGAAGGTGTTATAATATACTCAATTTTGACGTGTAACTGCAATAGCCAATACTGACTTGATCATGTTTGGTTTTCCTCACTCATCCGAGTTAATATTGTAATATACTCCCGGTCCTAATTATAATAACTATTTACCAGAATTTAAAAAAATTAAGGAGAGAAGTTAAATTAGTTAATCAAGACAACATGAGCGTGTTACAAAATAGGTGTATTATTAAATTATTATTGAGAAAGTATAAATAGGGGTATTATAGGAAAAAATTGACAAAGTTAAAACTTGCTCTTATAATTAGGACAAAAACCAACTCCAAAATGTGTTCTTATAATTAGGAGCGGACAGAGTACTTTTGTTGTTAAAATATATGATGTCCAGCCTTGCTATTTCTAACCGCACTTATCCTTACTTTTCTCTTTATATTCTTTTATTTTTTTTAATGCATTTAAAGCTTTTTGCTTAAAAAATAAATAAATAAATTAAAAATAAAAATAAATCGGGCGCGCCCCCAAACCCCCACATCCCCCGCTAATAGTGCCCCTCCATAAATTTACGGATCCGCCCTACGTAGCGTCACAACCAAATGTCACCACCAAAGATTACAAGTCAATGGACATCCACATAAGATATTCATAACAAATTTTAAATATCGGCAAAATATTCTCAAGAATGATATGTTAAGTTTAATTTTTTTAAATAACAATAAATTATAAAAGGATCACTTATATAAAATTTGAAAAGATAGAATAAAAACAAAAAGAGCGGTTTATTGATTGAAAAATACACGAAGCAGTGTGGACACAAGCATTTTCACAACTAACTCCTGTGAACGCCATTAGCCAACCTTTTCGAAGGCTTTTCCTCTGACAAATTCGTTCTTACCGATCGATCAAGCACTATGAGGGGGAAGAGAGTGAATAGCGACATTCCATTTCTTCCCCAAGAAATCATCAGAAACATTCTTAAACGACTTACGGCAAAAACCCTAATCCGATTCCAATGTGTGTGCAGAGAATGGAGAAATCTCTTCAGGACAAAGTCTTTCATCGCAGATCACCTCGGCCACTCAAATCATCAAAACCCTCGTCTCCTTTTCCAATGTTATGACGGGGGTGATCCTCCGAACTTGTATTGCCTTGATTCCGAGATGCAAGTTTGGGAATTTCAGAAACCACCGTTGCATGATTATCTGAAGCCAGATAAGATCGTTGGTTCCTGCAATGGCTTGCTCTGTGTTCAAATCAATGATCCTCATGTATCTCCTCAACCCCTTTTAGTGTGGAATCCCTCTATTAGAGAGGTCAGGCTTGTGCCCGCAATTAATTTGCATCAGGATTATGAGGATTATAATATAGGATTTGGTTTCAGCCCAATTATTAATGATTACAAGATAGTGATAGCTTATAATTCTCAGTGTTATACTGAGATTTCTGCTGTGCAAGTGTATTCTTTAATCTCAGGGTCATGGAGGGAAGTAAAATGTAGCCTCAATTGTACGGAATGTCTTAGTGATCAAGGCGTCACTGTTAATGGTGTTATGTTTTGGTTGGGATCAAAGCTGGTTGGGAAAGATACAGATGATGATGAGGCTCAAATTGTTTCATTTGACTTAGCAAATGAAGAGTTTACATCAATAGCAATACCCAAGCTCCACCCTCGGATAAAGCTTACTGTGTATGAGGAAAAACTTGCTATTGTTTCTTGTATGATAAACTCAGAACTTTCTGTTGTTGATCTGTGGGTAATGGGGGAGGGTGTGCATGCATCTGGGGAGATATGGAGTTGGACTAAGAGATATACTAGCAACCCTTATCCATGCTGGTTATATCCACAGACAATTTGGAGAAATGAAATTGTTTGCCATGCTGACATTGAGAATAAACCAACAGCTGTTCTCTTCAATCCCACTACTAAAAGAATCAAGAAGCATGTCATTAGCAAATGTGACTGTGGTCCTGATATTTTGAACTATGCTGAAAGTCTTGTCCCGGTTGGAGGAATGAAATCATTACAAATTTTCTGTATGGCTTCAACTCATTCATGATGTTGAGTGCAAAGTAGACAATGATTTGGCAAAAGTTTCTGTCTCTTCAATCTCACATCTCATGAATTTAAGATGTTTGCTTCCTAAATCTTAATCTTTATTCTGGGGATTTACTTAGTTTAAGCACTTTTGGCAAGAATTGAACCAGGTTAGATTATTCTAGGTCTTATGAAGCTTGTAGGCATTTTGAGATGTTATCTAGAATGATGAATGTAGATGTTTATGAACATATGTTCCTGGTAGTATTTGACATATCTATAAGATTAGTTTGTTCTGCTTTCTTTCCAAGACAAATATATAGTCTAGTAGTTGCTGGTGTGTGGATTACTTGTGAGTTATGAGCTTTTGTCCAGGTAAAATGCATATATCCTATGAGAGGGGGAAACGTGAAGCCAGTTTGAGTTGCTTGTTTCTTCCAAATTGAATTTTTAAATTAGGGAGTTGATCTAGCTGAACAGAAGTTACCGAATGAAAAAACTTCACGAGAGAAGAGATGTCATTTGTGCTTGATCTTGTAAGTTTTTACCACCTTGCCCCATAAAATCTTTTTGGTTTAATATAATTTTTAGTCCATCAAACTTGTTTCAATTTTAATTGGTTGCTCATATGTCAAAATGGTCTCAATTTTTATTAAGTTGTAAGGACTATTTCTCCCAAGTGCTTTGCACGAGGAGGGTCGGTAGAGATTAACATATCAGAACATTATTTGTTTGATATAGATGTCTAAGAACAAAATTTAGTAAGAATCTCCATTCATTTAAAAAATTATGAATTTATTTTTTAGAAATTCAATTTGTTTCTTATGAAGTTAATTACTATCATTTTTAAAGTTATCAATATCTCAATTAATTTCTAATTCATCAAAAGTTGAAATAATAGTTGTTGTCATATTAGTATCCTAATTAATATACTAATTATAAAAATTAGGTTACAAATCTTGAATCGCAAAGCCTATTGTCAAAATGGTCTCGGTTTTATTAAGTTATGTTATAGGGACTAATAGGTTATTTCTCCCCCGTGCTTTGCACGAGGAGGGTTGCTAGAGGTGAACATATTAAAACATTATTTGTTTGATATAGGCGTACAAAAACAAAATTTAGTAAGAATCTCTATTCATTTGAAAAATTATGAACTTATTCTTTAGAAATTTGATTTGTTTCTTATGAAGTTAATTACTACTATTTTTTAAGTTATCAATATCTCAATTAGTATCTAATTATCATCAAAAGTTGAAATAAGAGTTATTGTCATATTAGTATCCTAATTAATATACTAATTGTAAAAATTAGGTTACGAATCTTAAATAGCAAAGCCTATTTTCAGAATCCTGAATCGAAAAAATTCATAATCAATTTTAAGGATGATATTAATGTAATTTTCACTTAAAAGAAAGAACATCAAATTTTTGTACATATTAGCCCTTTAAAGGGAAAAAAACACTTCAAGGAAAAGAGAAATAAAAAGTAGGGTTTTAATGGGGGATAAATGAGAAGGAATAAAGGATAATCATATAAGTAAAAGGAATAAGGGATAATCATATAAGTAAAAGGGAATTCTAAAATAAATTTGGGTAAAGTCAAAAAAGAAAATCAAAAGGGGTTTCTAAAGTCAGGTGTGCAACCTGGTTCACCTAGAATCACAAGAATCGTTAGCATTATGTGATTCCTACGATTCTGGCTTGTATTACTCCTGAAATTGTAAGATATTTGCACAAATAAGATAAATCAACATATTCACATCTTTTCCACATAATTTTGAATCTAATAGTGAGATACGACTCATGATTCATGTGATTCTAATAACCATGATTTATAATATTTAATAAACTTCCTTTTATATATTTCTAAAAATCTATAATTCTGAAAAAATGATGATTTTTTTTTTGAGGAATGATTGGTTACTCATGTAATAATAATTATATTCATGAAAGTAAAAAGCTAATTTATTGTTAAAGTCAACAATATTATTTTGAAATATCTTTAATTTCTCAATTAATACCCTAATTGTAATTATTGCGGTTTAATATCCCAATTATTAACCAATATTCAAAAACCTTCATTGTCCACCTTTGTTATATTAATACCATGGGGGAGACATAATTTTTAAAAATTATTGCACTAAAAACCTAATGATTAATATAATTAATAATATAATTTATGGAAGTTCATTGACATGTTTGGATTACAATTATATAATTATGATTCCTTAGGTCTAATTTCAAATTCAATTTACTTCATACCTAATATTCGAACTTTAATAATTGTGAATGGACAATTTTAATGGTGTGATTATGTGTCGAGAAATACTGACATACTCTAAGAGTGTCACATCATCCAAGCTTTGTCCAATTAAAATATGATGCTTTAGCTACTTTTAATCTACCGTGCGAGTCACCAGAAGTAATTCACAATTTATATTTTCTTAAAAGCAAACATCCTAATTTGTTGAAAACAAAAACAAAAACTCACAAACACATCCCACCCAAAATTCTAGTTAGGATTATAGGATGCCAACTAGGATAAAAATTTATTGTGGTGTTGTATTTTAATTTGACAGAATTGATTTGAGCTAATACTCTCAGAGTATCTAAGTATTTCTTATGTGCCCTCTCAACCAAATATGAAGTAAACCGTTTAACCTAAATTTAATGGCATTAATATAATTTTTAATATGTTATTGTATTGGTAACTTTGCTATGGAGATCCCTGTAATCATAGAATATGAAGCTCCTTGGTATATTTGGACCACATTAACATAGTTATTAATATAATTATAATTCATGATTTAAGGTATAATTTCAAATTCAATTTGCTTCATTCCATATAGTCAAACCCCAATAAAAATAGATGGACAATTATGATGGTGTGATTATCAGACCTCTTTGTGAGTTTAACAATTACTAAGCTGGTATTATAATATTTCTAGTATAAAGTTGATTAATTGATACTTCAAACAAAATTAAAATTTAGGGACCGAAATCAAAATGAAAGCAGACTTAAACTTAAAGGACTAAAACTTTTGGAAAGTTATAGTTGTGAGGTTATAATTTAGAATTTTAAATAAAAATATATGAAGTAAATAAATGCGGACGAAGTGTAAAAGCACATGGGTGAAGATCTCTTCCCTACTTTTATATAAGGGAGAAGGTGCAATTTTACACATGAACTTTCGTAGGAGCGCCAAAGACCACGACATTTTTTTCTGAAAGAAAAATACACACGATGTTACGTTTTGGGAGTGCAAAGACTATTTACGGTAGTTAGTTGACCAAACGGTCAACGTTAACTTGGATGGAAGTGAACAGTAACGCGGGTAAAATTACACTTTTGCCCTTAGTTTTAGGTGAAATTACCCTTTTGCCCTTAGTTTTAAATATATATATTTTTTAAAAAAAAAAAACTAGAATACCCCCGGCCGGTGGGCCCCACCGCCGGCCACCGACAACGCATGGGAAGGATGAATCAACAGTTGTTCTCTTAAATCCCACTACTAAAAAAATCAAGAAGTTTGCTACTACTAAATGTGACTATAGGCGTTGGATTTTCAATTATGCTGAAAGTCTCATACCAGTTGGAGGAATGAAATCATCCCCAAATTTTCTGCAGGGTGATAAGGAATGCAAAGTGAAATTGATTTAGCAAAAGCTGTTCTATCTCTGTTCAACCTCACAGCTCATGAATTTAAGATGTTTGCTTTCTAAATTTTAATCTACTCTATACACTTATTTATTTTAAGCACTTTCTGTAGAAATGAATCCATATCAAGTTAGATCATTTTGTGTATTATGGTGCTTGAAGACCTTCTAAGATGTTATCTAGAATGATGAATGAAAATATTAAATCACAAATGTTTCTAGCTGTATTTGACTTATCTATAAGATTAATTCGTTCTGTTTTCTTTCCACTAGTTGCTGGTGTGTGGATTATTTGTAAGTTGTGACCTTATGTAATATACATATATCATATGACACTGACTTTATCCCCAACTTACCTTTATTGTCATTTTGATCTTTGTTCAATGTTTGAAACAAATCCTATCGCAATAAGTCATCTTTCATTCTTTGTACCACTCATCCTTTTGTAACGAGCATTAATTGTTTGACTCCATAGAAATTTGACTCTTGAGTTATTCGATTATACATTCTTCAAACATATGCGTGTTTTGTGACTGAGTGATTGAGTGAAGATCCTCTGATATGAGGATGCCACTTGCGACTCTGTTTTATTTGGGTTTCTCGTTTTATTTTCAAACAAATAAAATATTACATCTCAATAACTAAAATATCTTATTCTAACCATTTTAAGATTTACAAGTTGCCTGAAAAAAAAGGCAGCATTTTTATTTATTTATTTATTTTATAGTTTAAGAATCCTTGTAGCACCAACCCAGGTAAGAAACTTGCATGATAGGAAAATTATTGCAAAATTGTCCATTGCCAAACTCAAAAGGATCATTTAATACATATGGTTTATGTGTTTTGTTACTGTATTTTGCTGAACACAATTCAAATGAAGGTAAGCATGTGCCTGCTCCGAAAAAAGTGCTGGATTCTAGACCATGACTTTCAACATTTATTGATTTTGCATTTTGTGGAACTGATTGAAGGTATTTTCTATGCTGGAAAAGAAAATCTGAAATAATCTAGGGCCTGTTTGGGATAGTGGTGTTAAAAGTAATTTTTTTCTGCTGTACTTTTTTTATGGGCTTTTTTTCTAAAAATCAAATTGTTGATATAATTTATGTTTGGGATAGCGGTGACAGAAGTGACTTTTTTTTTTTTTAAATGGGCTATTGTTTGACATAGCATTTAAAAAGTTAGTGTAGAAGAAAAATGACTTAAAAGAACGTGAATGTTATTGAATACTATATATATATATATATATATATATTGTATGTTATGTGATAATTTAGGATAAAAAAATTATATTTACATGTAAATTTTCTATAAAAAAACAGTAAAATTACCATTAAAAAATTACAACACAATATTTTGAATAAACAATATTATATCTAAATGTGCAAAACATGATTAAACAATATTTTGAATATAAATTATCACCTTACTGTTTATTAATCATTTTCATACAAATAAATAAGTGTGTTTGAATGATAGAGATTATTACATATGGAGATTAAAATGCAATACAATGATAATTTATTTTGAAGCTTCAACATTTTAAAAAAAAAAGATAAAATTGGAAGCGTGCGTTAAGTTGGGTATCAGAGAAATATGATTGGTTAGGTATAATAAAGCTAAGGGAAGCCGCATGAAAGAAATGACATAATGAAGATTGCATGATGGGCTTCTCAGAAAAGTCCCTATGATGGGAGTAGAAGCTTCAACAATTATTTTCAGTCAAGAAGTGGCTTCAAACCCAAAAGTCTATAAATATTGAAGCTTTCTCAAACACACAAAAATCATGTTTTCACTGTTATTGAGCTTTTTTCTTCTTTTGATGCAATCCCTAACAGACCCTTATGAGAATGTACTGAAAGGCTTTATATAATTGACGTATTTTTTTAAAAGAAAAATTACTGAAAATTAACTCATTGTTAAATTATGGGATTTGGATTCAATCCACTGCGCCTACGGTCTACTTCCTGTCCGCTGCGCAAAACACTGATCTGATCTCTCCATTTTTTTTTACAAATATTTCAGGATATGGAAGTAGTAAAAACAAATACTTTACTATACTGAAAAAATTACTAACGGGTATTTCATGATCTTAAAAAATTATTTTGGGATGCTGAAAAAATATTTTAGGGTACTGACTGGTACTAAAAAAATACTTTAGGATACTAACTGAAGATACTGGCTGGTACTGAAAAAATATTTCATTAGGATCTAAAATAATTTTTTAAGATCATGAAATATTTTTTTTTCTGCGTCGATCCAAGATCCAAAAGTATTTTTTTAGTACTAGTCAGTACTCTAAAATATTTTTTCAGCATCCCAAAATAATTTTTTAAGATCTTGATGTATTTTTTTAGTAGCGGTCAGTATCCTGAAGTATCTTTTTTTAGTACCTCCATATCCTAAAATATTTGTTAAAAAAAAAAAAAAAAAAACGGAGAGATCAGTGTTGTTTGCGCAGTGGACAGGACGTGGACCGTAGGTGCAGTGGACTAAATCCAAATCCAAATTTATGACCAAAAGATAACTAAGAACTTAGGGCCTACTATATTTAAATGTAATCTGTTTTTATATATAGTTATCAATGGGCTACACTAGGTTAAAAAAAGAGTTGCACTTTGGTCCTAAAACAAATTTTATATTCCTTTTGGGAATAAATTTTGGAATGAGTTTTTTGTGTGTGTGTGTGTGTGTGGCTATTTTTCCTTTATTTTCACTATATGCAAGGGAAGGGAGGAATTGCATGAGTTGGATTCTTAAAAAAAATTAGAGATCTAAGGTTAACTGTTTTTAATTAATTTTTCTTACTTTTTATTTTATATCTTCTTTTTGTTAAAATTTTATAATCTCACTTCTCCATAAAAAAATTAAATACAATTGATGAAAATTTGCCTTTGCTCCTAAATTCCTCATATCAAATAGACCCGGGTTGAGATAGTGACCAACTATTGCTTAGTGTAACATCCCAATTTTTATTAAAGTAATTAAATATTTTAGGATGTGATTTATTATATAATTTGAGGTGTAGAAAATACTTAGAAATAGAAAATGAGAGTTAAAGAAAAATATTGTAAATTTTATTTATTAAACATTAGGAAATTTTATCTAGAGTGTAGAAAGGATATCTCCTAATAATAATAGGTAAATGTCCATTGATGTTTGCATGTTTTTGAAGTCATTTGCATGGAATGAGTTGGACGTGGATGTATGTGTTAGTTGAGTTGGAAAGGAAATTTTATATGATAAAGGGCCCACGAAATAGATAAATAGGTTATATGAGTAATGAGATAAGAGTTGATGTTATTGGTAGTGTTGAGCGTGGGGCGATGTCAGGAAGCTAGGATTTGAGTTGCATTATTCTCCATAAAAAAAATTAAATACAATTGATGAAAACTTGCCTTTGCCCCTAAATTCCTTGTATCAAATAGACCAGTTGAAATCATTTTTATCATATCAATTTTTGAGATAGTGACCAACAAAATAATAATAATAATAATATCCGTAATGGGCCAAGTCTACAATTGGGATTCTAAATGGGTATAATTGCTTAGTACCAAGGTCAAAGACCAGCAGCCATTTTCGTTTGTTGTCTCGTTTGCAAATTCCGGTCTCTCGTGTTTTAGAGTTTTGGCAGAGCTCGTCCGACCGCTTTTGAATGCATTACTCCGATATAAAGCAAGTTTATCGATAATTTAGGTAACAAGCAAGTTTATCGATAATTTAGGTAACCAAACCGACATCTTTTCAATTAAATTTCTTCACGAAAATTGTTCTTCATATTCTTCTTATTCTAATGGGGGTGTTATTTCACTGATTAGTAAAATTTTTGGGTCTGATGTTTAGAATATTTCTGAGTTTTAACAATAGATGACCATATTTATATACAGGGTGATCAATAGCTAATTTTAACCGATTTGAAATTATTATTTGTTTACTGTAAGGGTTTAAAATAAATTTTCTATTTAATAAGTTTAGTATTTATATCCTATAGGGTGTTTTTACCAATTAAATTTGATATAAATAATTTATAGATGTATTATTGGAGTAATAAACTGTTTTTTTCAAGTTTTATTATTAAAAATATTTATTGCTGAAATTATACATTTTGAGTCATATAAAATTATAAGTAATGGTTTTAATTATGTCTAGGCTTAAAGAATTATCGGTTTGTGTTCACACAAGACATAAGGTATATTTAATTGGGTTAGGATGTTGAGGAGAGCAAGTGTAGAGGAAATTAGACTTTTGGGAATTTAATGTATTTATTATTATTTGAGGTTGATTGTTATCTACATTTATAATGTAGAGTTTCTTGATGGGTGATTGTTCGTACCTATCCGTCGAATTAAGTTTGAGCTTGGAGTTGAGGTAACCGGAGTTAATTTATTCTATATGCTCGTTTTGGACCGTAAGGTTTTCTAAACCTTACTTTTTTTAATTACTATTTGTATGAGTTTTGAAATTTATATGTATGTTGAATATGAAATTATCTCGTTGAAGCGTTTATTTTTCAACCAAAAGATACATATGTGGATATTTATGTTGAGTCTGTTATTGTTGTGATGGTTATAGTATGTGTTGTGGAATCGTATATGGACTAATTAATTGTGAAAGTGTTGATGTTATTGTTGTGATGGCCGTAGTATGTGTTGTGGAATAATGTATATGGGCTAATTAATTGTGAAAGTATTTTTGTGATGAAATTAGTTGATATGTTGAATTTGGAAAAAAATAATGATTTGGAAGCTCATACTAATGTTACCTTGTGGAGGACATGTTGGGTTGTGTGGAAGAGATGTGAGGGTGAAATTGTGCCCATTGGCTCTCTCATATTCCCGGCCCGGATTGAGTCGAAAGTGTTTTAAGGACACCTCCTGTTACGCAGATATTGGTGGGGGGGGTTTGTGGGAAATGTTTTGTACCCCGGACCCCTAAGTGGTAGCATGGGAGGGGACAAGATCCTTGAAGTGATAGCTAACCTTGGCCAGGTTTACTAGCACGGGATGGGCCGATCCGCGTCCACGAGGAAATAAGGAGGAGCAGGATGGATGAGTGGGGATGGTTAATTGTTAGTATTATTGTGTATTAAACATTTTACCTGTTGTTATTTTCGTGATTATTTAATTATTGAAATTATTATAATATTATTAGCAAACCTGCTTCTCTGACTTACAATCCTTTTTGCATATTTTATAAATTAATTTTGGTTACGGGGACTTTATGTCTCACCTCGTCGTTGTTAATATTTTTCAAGCGAGACCTCTAATTTCACTAGAGGCCAAGGAAGGTCAGAGGCTTAGTAGTTCTGAAATTTGTAGGCCTTTTTGTTTGTTAATGTTGTTTCGATTATCATATTGTCATTCTAGGGCCCTCATGTTTTGGATCATATCTTATGTTTGGGTAACTATTTTCACGTTGATCGTTTAAGCTCCATGTTGGGCGGCAGGCCTTATTTTATAAATACTCGATGACTTTGGTGGATCCACAATTATGTTTTGTGTGGAAATTAATTTCTTTTAAGTTATGATGTGGAGTTTAATATTGTAAGACTTGTGGGCTTAAAGAATGGTTCTAACCATTGGGGAAAATGTGTTCAATAAAATCAAAACCATGTGTTTAATGGAAGGTTTTGGCCACTAATATGATCTTGTGCTTGTTTTTGGACAATGGTTCTAAAAATTATTTAAATGAAATTATGTATTAACACAATCAAAAAGGTCAAAAGGGCTATTAAAAAAAGAGAAATAATATGTACAAATATTTAGTAAAAAAAAAAGTTACATATCATGTTTTTTTTTTGGCAATAATCTCATGGAACTTTACTTGTAGTATTTGATTTGAGGTGAATGATTGGGTGTTAGGCATCCTAAATGTAGGGCATATGACCTAATTTGAGGATGAATTATAGTTCTAGATGCAAAAAAAAAAAAAAAAAAAAAATTTTATTTATCATTTTTCTAACTCATGAACTAATCTATAATCTAATATTAAATATTTTAGAGGCATCATGTGATATGTTTTACAGTGATTTATTTAACTTTTTTAATTTTTTGAAACTAAACAAATAAGTCTTACACTAAGGATTATTGGAGTATAAAATAAAGAGAGATAGATATTATAATTAATATCTATCAAAAATACATGTTTAATTTTTTTTATAGATTGAAGAAGTTAAAAAAAAAATTACTTTAAAAAATTTATATATAAATTTAATTCACAAACAGATATATAATATAATCATAAACAATATATGTTATGTTTGATTAATAAATGATTTATTTAATTTTCTTAATCTCTATAGAAAGTCGACTGGGTTTTATATTAGGGATCAGATGGGGAGTATAAATTTTATTTTTGTTCCTTAACTTTAAAAAATGTTTTCTTTTTTCTTTTTACCTGAATAATTTTACAAATTGTTCTCTCAATCATTCAACTTATACCGTTTTAATAAAAGATGCTAAAATAAAATTTTAAATGTTGATTAAATAATCTTAATATTAACCTTGTAAATTTATCAATTACAGAATATTTAATATGTAATTTTTTAAAAATTAATAGTAGCATTACAGAAATACAGATTGAAAAAACAAAAAAAAAAAGTAAAAGAGCAGTTTTTGTGTGTATATAAAAGAGCAGTTTATTGATTAAATAGCCCAAAGCTGATTCTTTTACTCCCGATTCCTGTAAACCCTAACACCTCCGTGGGTCGCGAAGGCTTTCTGATAAATTCGTTTCTCCCAATCGAGCTCGAGCACCATGGCTGACGGAATTCCAATTCTTCCCGAAGAAATTATCCGAAACATTCTGGAACGACTTCCGGTGAAATCGTTAATGCGATTCCAATGTGTGTGCAGACAATGGAGAATTCTCTTCAAGACTCAATCTTTCATCGCAAATCACCTCGACCACTCAAATCATCAAAATCCTTGTCTCCTTCTCCAACGTCATGGCATAGATAGTCCTTCAAACTTGTATTGCCTTGATTCCGAGATGCAAGTTTGGGAACTTCAGAAGCCACCATTGCTTAATTATTTGAAGCAAGGTAAGATAATTGGTTCCAGCAATGGCTTGCTCTGTGTTAAAATAAATATGCATGATGCACCTCTTCATTTCCTTGTAGTGTGGAATCCAGCTATTAGAGAGGTCAGACTAGTGCCCCAAACTAAATTTCATGGGGATAATCGTTACTATCTTATAGGATTTGGGTTCTGTCCGATTATAAGTGATTACAAGATAGTGATAACTTATTTTTCTGGGGTTTATGGTGATCTTTCTGCAGTAAAAGTGTATTCTTTGAGTTTAGGGGAATGGAAGGAAGTAGAATTTAGGATCAATGACACCGTAGGTCTAAGTTCTCAAAGTGTCACTGTCAATGGTGTTATGTTTTGGTGGATGTCAAAGAGGTTTGGGGAGGATACTGATGATGAAGATGAGAATGTGATTGTTTCATTTGACCTAGCAGTGGAAGTGTTTACAGTGATTCCAATACCTGAGCTACAGCCTATTCAGCTTACTGTGTATGAGGAAAAACTTGCAATAATTTCTTGGAAGGAAAACTCAGAACATTCTGCTATTGATATGTGGGTAATGGAGGAGGGTGTAGGTGCATCTGGAGAGAGATGTGGTTGGACCAAAAAATATACTAGCAGACCTATTCCTGGCTTCTTAAATCCTTTTTGTTTCTTAAATCCTACGACTATTTGGAGAAACGAAATTGTCTGTTGTCCTCACGGGGTGGAAGAATCAACAGCTATTTTCTTAAATCTCACTACTGAAAAAATGAAGAGGTTTGCGATTAGCAAATGTGACTATGGGCATTGTATATTCAATTATGCTGAAAGTCTTATACCGGTTGGAGGAATTAAAGTCTTATACCGGTTGTATACTATTAAATGACCGATGTTTCTAGCTGTATTTGACATATCTATAATATTAGGTTGCTTTGTTTTCTTTTCAAGGCATCTGTAGTCTAGTTGTTGGTGTGTGGATTATTTGTAAGTCGTGACCTCTTTTAATATACATATATCATATGACCCTGACTTTGTCCCCAACTTACAAGTATTATCATTTCATTCTTTGTTCAATGTTTTGAAAAAAATCCTATCTTTCATTCTTTGTATCACTCATACTTTTGCAAAAGTTTTAATTGTTGGACTTCCATGGAAATTTGACTCTTGAGTTCATCAGTTATATGTTCATCAAATATGTGTGTGTATTGTGATTGGTCAAGCAAATGTAAGATATGTTTACATTGAGATGGTAAAATTGTGTGATGATCTGACTTCTTAACTTCAATTACTAAGAAGTAATTCATTTCACCAAGATCCATGAGCACTTTTGGTGGAAATGAAGCTATAAGAGTTTAATTCATTCTGTAACTACAGGGCTTGATGTTGTTCAGAGATTATATAAAAAATGATGAATGCAAATATGCAATAACATGCTTGTTGTTTTATTTGGATTGCCTATGATATCAAGTTATTCAATTTTCTGTCAAAGATGGATATCTATTTTAGTTGTTGATCTGTGGATTATTTGAGACTTCTTTTCCAGCCAATGCACCTATTATTCTGTATAATGTGGGGAATAGCAAACTTAAGCTTGTGGCTTTTTTATTCATTTTTACTCGATAAATAAGTTAAATACACTTTTTGTTTTTTGTTTTTTTGTTTAAGTTGTCCTTCTTACTCTCTGTGTGTGATTCTTTTTTTCATTTTGGATATGTGATCCCTCATTATTTTCAATCTTTTCTATAAAGTTACATTTTACAGAGTCTGCAACAAAAATAAAACCAACCTTTAGGAACTTGTTTCAGCACAAACAAGGTCACCCCCCCCCCCCCCCCAAAAAAAAAAAAGAAAAAAACAAGAGACTTTTTATGATGCTCAAAATGTAGAGGTTGTTACTTTGAAGAATCTTTAAAAATGACATGTCAGGGGCTGTTTGGTACTTTGGTATGAGATTTCGAGGGGAAGGGAGGAATTTTGAGTTGTTTTTTTAAAAAAAATTAGAGATCCAAAGCTAAAAGTTTTTAATTAATTTTTCATACTTTTTTATTTTATATCTTATTTTTATTAAAATTTTATAATATCACTTCTTCAAAAAAATTAAAATCTAATTCATGAAAATTTGCCTTTCCCCTGAATTCGTCGTATCAAATAGAGCAGTGGAAATCATTTTTATCATATCAATTTGAAATAGTGACCAATTATTGCTTAGTACCAAGGTAAGAATGGTTCTAACCATTGGGGAAAATGGGTTCAATAAACTCACAACTGTTATGAATAATTATTATTATGTGGATGTCCTAATCGTTTTGTAAACACATTATGCATAAGAGATATATTATTATATCTATGTAGTGGCTATCCATTCCCAATATATGTGTAGAGGAATGTAATATAAGCATCCCAATTGTAGATTGAATACACACGGTGATAAATAGAAATTCCTCCTCTTCCTCTGTATTTCATCTTCTCTGTTTTACTTTCTTTATCCTATGTTTTTTTCAGTTTCATAACACGTTATCAGCACGAGATTCTAACCAACTAAGATCAAACAGCTTACAGATCAGCTTCCTAATTAATCACCAATCCTCACCGATATTCTTCAACCATGGATCCCTCCAAGCTTCCTACTCCTCCAATCACCATCAACACTGCTAAGCCTTCCTACCTCTAATTAGAACCAGCAACCTACCTTGAGTCTAGTCTCTTAAGTATGACCAATGCCGTCGCCGGTATTCAGTCTGGCTGAGATCTACAGTTTTCTCTCTTGACCCCTTACGTCTAACTCTTTGGCATCCTCCACACCTAGGCCACCTTCATCCGCTCGCATCCCCATTTAGGCATGATCGTCCAACCCATCGTTAGTTACCAAAGTGATGACCTTTACACTTTCTGATTCGGACGCCGCCAACTTTTTATTGCCGCCGTCGATCTCCATGATCCATGCCGGTGTTTTCTCTCGTAGACGCCGGAGCTATGATTAGCAATAGTGGCGGCGTGATAGCTGATGGCACCACCACGTGCATGCTACATTCTTTTCTCCATCCAATCACGCTCGTTCAAGAAAGACAGAAGATAACCAGAACTTGGCGCTGTTGAGCTCTACTCTGTTTCCGTTGTTTTGATCTTGCCGACGAAATGGTGCTTCTCTGGCTCTGTCGCCGGCAAGGCATTATGGAACTTCAACGTTGACTCCTTTGATGTTGTGGATGGATGGTACCGTCGTGACGAGGATGGTGGTTACGAATTGAAACTTTGTAACCCCGACGGAGAAGGTGATGAGGGCGAGAGTGATGAAGTTGCAGTTTCAGGTACTTTTTTCCAATTTGTGAATCTTGCAAATATAAATGGTGAATGACTTATTGAAGAGAAAGAAGACGGGGTAATAATTGAGAGAGAGTTGAAATAAATTATCATGTAGAGTCCATGCTTAATTATCACTCACATGCAAAGCAATATTGACGAGAGAGGATTATGAAATATTTAATCTACCCACAATTAAATATTTTATAATGGTAGTGATAAGATAATAATAAAATAGTTAAAAGTGGTAGATAGAATATTGAAATTGCTATGCAAATCAGAGCGTGGTGTTTATTTATTAAGATATTATAGGAAGTGGGCGCCTACTCTATATTTTACCTAATACCGCTCGTTGCTCTGGGCCTATATCACTTTGTCTTTTATAATATATATGTGGCCGACATGTAGCAACGGGAGAAGGGGAGGAGCATATAATTATGTGGGAGTTGCATGAATTGCCTTTGTCCATTTAATCATATTTTTATGTCCCCCACTACTTTTTTATATATATATATATATATATATATATATATATATTATATTATCCATGTATTGAAGTGGACATTAGAATATTACTGTCTATTAGTGAAAAATGTGTAAACAATTACAAATGCATATATGATAAAATAATCCTAATGAGAGATAAGGGATGTATTAAAAAAAAAGTAGTGGAGACCAATCAATTTTTATCTAATCTGTCCATTATTTAAATAAAGAGATGCATAATATAGAAGTAGTGGAGCATGCATAGTATAATACTACCAATAGATAGTTGAGTGGCTAAATTGTCCCAATAAAATAATGCATGAAATATTATCCGATGAAATTGCATGGCAAATGTAGATTATATATAATGGCATAGCTGTCCATGCATTAAATAATAATAGTGGATATCTCTTTGTATTCTTATAATACTTGTGCTGTGTGGTGATAACACTAGCAACGTTTTCTGTTGCTAATGATAAAGTTTGTGCAATAATACTAAAATTATATATTTTATATTAATTTTATTCAAATGGTCATGAAGATATGAGACACAAATTGGTTTGAAGTGCCTGGAGTAAATTTGGCATGAAGCCATAAGGAAACAAATTTGGCCCAAAAGCAAGTGGGTCAAATTGGCCTGAAACCATAAGACAAATGGAGTGAAGCAGATCCATGATTTTTATATGCTTCCATTTGATATTAAAAGACCCTTGTTCTTTAGAACAAATTAAAGGGATTGTATAACCAAGATGGTTGTTCTTCTAAAGGATTATTATAAATTGATGTATCTAATTTGCTCCCGTAGTAGCAATATAGTGAAGGAGGCTTCGGAAGAACAAAATTATGTATTAAACCAGAAGTTTACATATAATATTACAAACCAGAAGTTTGTTAATGAAAACGAAAAGCCAATGTAGAAGTTTACTAACAATGAGCTGTAAAAGAGTTGAAGAGAGTTTTAAAAAAAATGGTCACTATTTACACAAGAATGGGCAAATATTTAAAAAACGCATGAGTTGTTTTGAAAATTTTTCATATGGGTCCATGTGTTTTATATAATAATAATATTATTATTATTACTATTCATAGATAATAAATTTTGGAAAAAAAAAAATTGTATGTGGGTCCCATGTATAAATATTATATTACTATTACGGGCACTATTCTTGAATAGTGTTGTATGATACTTTTCATAAATACAGTATTTTTATGAATACTTTTTATCTAGGTGCTTCAAAACCAAAACTTTCATGGCAAAATTCGTATTTATTCCTTAATATTAAAGCCTTGAAGGCTTATATTTCAAATATTGTATGATACATATTTTAATAGTTTTGGAAAAGTATTGTCCAGAAGACAATAAATTGCAGAGATTTATGTTATAATATGTATAAAGACTAATAGTCCTTGGGACTAATTAACATATTTTGATAAACTAATGTTTAGACTATATATCTATATGGCAGTATAAATTTCACAGAAAATTCTGGAAGAGTTAATATTTTGTTACTTGAAGAAACAAAATTATTCATTGATTATTCTATCAAGTATAAAAAGAACTTATTGAGTTTAAAAAAAATCCGCAGAAATAGATATCATGTAGAAAATACATGTTACCGTAAACTAGAAGTTTACAGATAATAATGAAAATTGGAAGTTTGTAGTAAACTAGAAGTTTGAGATAATAAAGAGATTGTAATTGTAAACCAGAAGTTTACAAATGTAGCAAAACAAAAGGTTGCTAATACAAATCAATTTTTTACCAATGTAAACTAGAAGTTTACTACCAATGAAATATTCAAGAGGAAATGAGCTACAGAGAATTATTGAAGCCAAGGCTCAAAATAAAGAATAAGCCTACAAGGTAATACGTCATTTAATTTGTTATTATTATTTAAATTTATTACATATCATAAATTTATTGTCATGAGAATCATATGTGTGATTCTAAATTATTTTGATCATGAATATCTTTATATGTGTGAGATTATCTAGTGATGCAATATTATTTTCAAGGTTTAAAGAATTTGAAAATAATTTTGAAACACATATATAAAGATATCACGTTTTTTATGACTCACACTTGAGAGGGAGATTGTTAGTAAACAAGTGTGAGTTATAATATAAGTGTGAGCTAATTTTTGAACAGTTATATACTTCTCACACAAAGTCAAATAGATATCCCAAAACGCATGTCGGATTTTGATCAATATGTTATTGAAATTGATCAATTTATGATTGTTTGAAATATATGTTACAAGAAACCGTAAGTTTACTGATCCAAATAAATGTATTGTTGGCATGACTTGTTTGATCATCCGAGTCATATAAGAACCAGAAGATTCTTCATAAATAACCAACATATTGTTCAAGAATAATTATTATGTGCTGCTTGTTCTCAAATAAAAATGACTATGTGAATATCATAGGTCATGATTGGTAATGTATCTCTGGAAATATATCAAACAGATTTATATGGGCCCATTGCAACCGAAGTTTGTAAGAATGCAACGAAGTTTGCAATAATGTTTGAATTATTCAAGCGCGCTATTTCCAGCATTATACGATCCAGAAATCATGAATTAAAGCATCCATAAAAAGTTGGATTAATGCTTATGAGAACATAATACTATGTTGA
The DNA here is from genome assembly GCA_019022615.1 of Acacia melanoxylon. NCBI lineage: Eukaryota > Viridiplantae > Streptophyta > Magnoliopsida > Fabales > Fabaceae > Acacia > Acacia melanoxylon. The sequence continues at coordinate 3,665,206 of JAFJYJ010000010.1, forward strand.
TATATTTGATATTATATATATTTAAAGCATTTATATAAGCCAACAAAATTCTCCCGTAAATTGGTTTTTGGTCGAAACGAGACAATTCCATCTGGAAAGTTTTTGAAGGTGCAATGCTTATAAATCCACCATAATGCACATAGATGGATATAGAAAGAAAGTTGGGATAAATGTTATGTAAGGACCTCCTTTTTCTTGTTTGTCTCTAAATGGAACAGAATGATGTTTGTAATGGTAACAAATGGATTTAGGAGACTTACACTGCATGATTAGTTAATTGTGATTTGACATTGTTTTCCCAACATGAGGGGGAGAGAATATGCAGTTGGGTAAAGAGATTGGCTATAATGAATTATTATTGGCTCAGTTTGATCCTCGTACAAAATAATGTGAACTGGAAGTTCAAAAGATAATTCATTTACATAGTTTAGCTAATCAAATGCGGAAGCATTTATCGACCCAAAGAAAGTGACAAAGTCACATGTGTTAAAACTGTTAATGCTCCTATTCGAATTAATGTCCCCGAAGGATAACCTATTATGAATGAATATATAACACACCGAAGCGTAAAAAGTCCATCGGTTCCAAAGATAAAAATCCTCGAAAGAGAAAATGAGCTAAGAATATAGATGATCAAGTTGAGAATAATCAAGGAAAATTAGTAGCTCCGGAAGAGCCATCTCGTGAAGAGATATTATCTCTAGTATAGATATCTCCGAAGAGAATGTTGTAGTCCCGAGAAGAGACCTGTGACGAAATATGCGAAAATTATGAAATCTCAATAAATTGTTATGAATAGAATCCGATGGGACCAAAATGACGTCAACGTTGACGATATCTTTGCTTATAATATAGCATATGATGTAATGAATGATATGAGGATCATGAGCCACAATCCATTAGTGAGTGCCAACAGTGAAAGTATTGGCCTCTATGGAAAGATGTCATTATTGCAGAATTAAAATATTGACAAAACGAAAAGTATTTGGACCTGCAGTCCATACAACTGATGATGAAAGACCAGTGATGCAAAACCAATTGGATACAAATAAGTTTTTATACGAGAAGATATGAAAATGGTGAAATCACAAGATATAAGGTACGTCATGTAGTTCAAGATTTTAAACAAAGACCTGACATTGATTTTTGAAGAAACATATGTGGATGCAAATACTTTTGTTATTTGATAAAGCCTAGTAAATGAAGGGCTTGGTCTCGCATCTAGAGGATATTATAACTACATGTTTACATGATTCACTTAATAGTGATATTTATATGAAAAGTCTATGAAGGACTCAATGTGCCGTGAAGCACATATCCTCGAAGGACTCAAGGTAAGCACATGTCCCCAAAAAGACTTAATGTGCCGAAGTACAAATCCTTAAAAAATTCAAGATGTTAGAAGCATCTAATTCAAGTTCTCTAGAACAATATTTAATTAAGTTATATAAGTCCCTTAGCTTGAAGCTATTAGGGCGCATGTGGTATAATCGTCTCCAAAGAATATCGATGAAAAGAAGGGTACAAAAATAACCCAATATACCCATGCATCCGCATGAAAATATCCAGAAATGAATTTACACTAATTGTCGTTTATGTTGATAATATCAACATCACCTCGTAACCCCTGAAGAGCTTCAAAAGACAAATAATTGTTGAAGAACTAATTGGTCCAGAAGTACCATATCTTAGTGCTATTGGAGTACTATTGCATAATGCTTATTAGCAAGATATAATTTTTCTTCAACACAAAGACACTGGAAGCAATTTTGGCATTAGAAGAAACAATATTGATACGTGCCATCGGGAGGAATCATCGGGAGGAATAAAGCGATGTCATCAAGAGGGGGAGTCCATACTCGCTGTACTTTGCTGTACTCTTTTTCCCTTATCTAGGTTTTGTCCCACTAGATTTTCCTAGAAAGGTTTTTAATGAGGCAGCATTAGAATATATGATGTAATTAAGAGGGGGAGCTTCGATACACGTTGTACTCTTTTTCCCTTATCTAGGTTTTTGTCCCACTGAGTTTTCCTAGAAAAGTTTTTAATGAGGCAACATAAGAAAGTGTATTGATGGATGATGTACTCTTTTCTTTAGCTAGGTTTTATCCCACTGGGTTTTCCTAATTAAAGTTTTTAACGAGGCACATTCATAAAGGACATCTAAGGGGGAGTGTTATGAATAATTATTATTATGTGGATGTCCTAATCATTCCACCAAGTTTTGTAAACACATTATGCATAAGAGATATATTATTATATCTATGTAGTGGCTATCCATTCCCAATATATGTGTAGAGGAATGTAATATAAGCATCCCAATTGTAACCAGATTGAATACACACAGTGATGAATAGAAATTCCTCCTCTTCCTCTGTATTTCATCTTCTCTGTTTTACTTTCTTTATCCTATGTTTTCTTCAGTTTCATAACAACAACTAATTATTTTTATCAATTTGAAATAGTGACCAATCATTTTTATCATATCATTTTTAACGGAAGGCTTTGCCCACTAACATGATCTTATGCTTGTCATGCTTGTTTTTGGACAATGGTTCTAAAAATTATTTAAATCAATTATGTATTTGTAATAACATAAAGAGAGAGATGGATATTAGAATTAATATCTATCAAAAGTACATGTTTAATTATTATTATTTTTGAGACGGAGGAAGCTAAAAAAAAATTACTTTAAATTAATTATATCTAAATCTAACTTATAAACGGATATATAATCTAATAATAAACACGTATGTTATGATTAATAATTATTTATTTAGCTTAATCTTTACAGAAAGTCAACTGGGTCTTATATTGGGCCGGTTTGGGTTAGTAGTGAAGGCAGTGGCTTATTTTCTATCTAAGTATTTAGTTTGACAATGATATAAGTGCTCGGGCCCACATTAAAAAAGCTAAGAACTTTTTGGAAAAAACTATCTCATGAAGATTTTTCTTTAACTGACTTTTATGAACTTTTTAAAGAAAAACCCAATAAACTTAAAGCTCAACTCAAACACTCAACTTTTGGCTTTTTTTTTACTATTACTTTTTTCTAGCTTTAACTCTCTCCAAACAGGCCCATTAAGGATAAGATAGGGAGTATAAAGTTTAGTTTTAGAGTCCGGTTTCTCTCAAGATTCCTCATTATCCCCCATCTCTCAATTTTTGATCCAATTATCCCCCAAAAATCTGGTAAAAATTTATCAATTACAGAATATTTAATCCAATTTTTGATTCAACCATCCAGAAATACAGATTGAAAAAACAAAAACAAAAAGAGCAGTTTATTTTTGCGGTAAAAATTTATCAATTACAGAATATTTAATATGTAATTTTTTTAATTACTAATAGCATTTACAGAAATACAGATTGAAAAAACAAAAACAAAAAGAGCAGTTTATTTTTGAATGGAAAGGAAATTCATTAAATGAATAGTCAAAAAATTACAACTGTAAAGCAGGAAAATACACAATGAGGGAAGTTACAAGATGAGGTTAAAGCGAGCAAAACACTTCTGGGTATGTCCAACCAGGGATTTGATGTGGCCTACAATACCATCAGTAGTAAAAGATTCATCAGTGAAAATCTCCGGTTGCGAACTTCCCAGAGAAAAGAGCAGTTTATTGATTAAATAGTCCAACGCAGATTCTTTTACTCCCGATTCCGGTAAACCCTAACACCTTCGTGGGTCGCCAAGGCTTTCTGATAAATTCGTTTTTCCAAGTCGAGCTCGAGCACCATGACTGACGGAATTCCATTTCTTCCCGAAGAAATTATCCGAAACATTCTGAAACGACTTCCGGTAAAATCGTTAATGCGATTCCAATGTGTGTGCAGACAATGGAGAATTCTCTTCAAGACTCAATCTTTCATCGCAAATCACCTCAACCACTCAAATCATCAAAACCCTTGTCTCCTTCTCCAACGTGATGGCATAGATAATCCTTCAAACTTCTATTGCCTTGATTCCGAGATGCAAGTTTGGGAACTTCAGAAGCCACCATTGCTCCATTATTTGAAGCAAGGTAAGATAATTGGTTCCAGCAATGGCTTGCTCTGTGTTGAAATAAATAATCATGATGCATCTCATCATTTCCTTGTAGTGTGGAATCCAGCTATTAGAGAGGTCAGACTAGTGCCCGAAACTAAATTTCATGGGGATGATTGTTACTATCTTATAGGATTTGGGTTCTGTCCAATTATTAATGATTACAAGATAGTGATAACTTATTTTTCTGAGTTTTATGGTAATCTTTCTGCAGTGAAAGTGTATTCTTTGAGTTTAGGGGCATGGAAGGAAGTAGAATTTAGGCTCGATGACATCTTAGGTGTAAATTCTCGAAGTGTCACTGTCAATGGTGTTATGTTTTGGTTGGTGTCAGAATGGTTTGGGGATGAGAGTGATGATGACGATGAGAATGAGATTGTTTCATTTGACTTGGCAGTGGAAGTGTTTACCGTAATTCCAATACCTGAGCTACAGCCTATTAAGCTTACTGTATATGAGGAAAAACTTGCTATAATTTCTCGGAATAAAAACTCAGAACATTCTGCTATTGATATGTGGGTAATGGAGGAGGGTGTAGGTGCATCTGGAGAGAGATGGGGTTGGACCAAAAAATTTACTAGCAGCCCTAATCCTTGCTTCTTATATCCTACGACTATTTGGAGAAACGAAATTGTCTGTTGTCCTCCGGGGGAGGAAGAATCAACAGTTCTCTTAAATCCCACTACTGGAAAAATGAAGAAGTTTGCGATTAGCAAATGTGACAATAGGCATTGTATATTCAATTATGCTGAAAGTCTTATACCGGTTGGAGGAATGAAATCATCCACAAATTTTCTCTAGGGTCTGGACTCATTCATGATATGCAAAGTGCACAATGATTTAGCAAAAGCTATTCTACCTCTGTTCAACCTCACAGCTTATGAATTTATGATGTTTGCTTCCTAAATCTTAATCTTTATTCTGTAAACTTGTTTAGTTTAAGCACTTCTGGTAGAAATGAACCCATATCAAGCTAGATTATCCTGTGCCTTAGGAAGCTTGAACATGTTTTGAGATGTTATCTAGAATGACGAATGTATATATTTAATGACATATGTTTCTTGCTGTATTTGACATATCTAGAAGATTAGTTTGTTCTGTTTTCTTTCCAAGACATCTATAGTCTAGTTGCTGGTGTGTGGATTATCTATCATATGACACTGACTTTGTCCCCAACTTACATTTATTGTCATTTCAATCTTTGTTCAATGATTGCAAAATCAAAAATCTTTTCAATAAGTCATCTTTCATTCTTTGTATCACTCATACGTTCGCAAAAGTATTAATTGTTTGACTTCCGTAGAAATTTGACTCTTGAGTTCATCATTTATATGTTCTTCAAATATGTGTGTGTTGTGAGTGGGTGAAGATCTTGTATGTAATTGTTCAGACAAGGAAGTGCTAGAATCTAGATCATTACTTGCAAGTTGCAACATTTATAGATTTCTCATTTTGTTCAAGATATTTTCTTTCTTGAAAAGAAAATCTGAAATAACTTTTGAGAATATACTAATAAGCTTTATATAACTGACATATTTCATTTTTAGGAAAATTACTGAAAATAACTCATTGTAAAATTTATCAACAAGATATGACTAACGATTCAAGTGCTTAAGTGTGTGCAACTTTTCTTCAGTTGTATAGAACATATTTTTCAGCTATATGTAAATTTCTTTTATTTTGCACTTAGTTAAAGATGAGCTGCACATAGTTGAAAAAATAGTTGCACCCGTTGAAAATAGGTTGCACCTTGATCCTAAAACAAATTTCAGGTACCTTTAGGCTATAAATTTTGGAATAAGGATTTTTTTTTGGAAGATTTTTCCTTTATGTGATTGTGGCATGTTGGAGCCTCCCCTACAATTGATCTACACAACGTTTTGTAATGCTAGCAAGTTCAGAACCCATAATTGTTAAAGTATACATTTAGTTCTTTATATTTGCATCAAGTTTTATTTTAGTCTTTTAAGTTTAAAAAATGCACTTTTAGTCGTTCAAAATTAACAGTTAGTTTCATTTGATGGAAAATGTTGACTCATTAAACTTAAATGATGATTGTGCAAACTAATGCTGACAAGGCATCCTTGTATTCTAATATAATATTTTTATATTTAAATTTTAAAATAAACCAGGCAAGAATAAAAGTCTTCTTCCCCTCTTCGATGGTGCATCCGATCCTCTAAACTGGGGAAAGCTCCTTTGGGTGTGATTCACAAGATTTAAACAGGAATCACCCTGATACAGTGGGCTCGAATAACGCTGATAATTCCTAATTATGAGAAATCTCTGGTGCTGATAGTTATCTTTTTTTTTTTTTTTTTTTTTTTGGTTCGTAGATTCTGACATTGAATAAAGACATTTAGCGCCCGTTTGAATTGGTGGGGATGGGGGGAAAGGAACTTTGAAATTCAAAGATTCAAAGTTTCCGTTTGCGGGAAAGTTCAAACATTTAGCAAAAAAAAAATCTTTTTTATTTTGAATTAACTAATCTTTTTAAGTTCCTTTCCTCTCCACCAATTCTTTTCAAATTGGTCCTAGGGCCCGTTTGAATTTTGGGAGGAGGGGAATCCAAGTTCCCGGGCCCACCACTCTTCCCTCATATGTGGGAACTTGAGATCCCACCAAAATTGGTGGTATCTCAAGTTCTCACGTCACTATTTATATTTTTGGAATGATTTCCCTTGAAATTCAAACTTGGCGGGAAGTTTGAACTTGGCGGAAAAGTTCGAATTTGACAATTTTTTTTTTTACACGAGTTTGAACTTAACAAGAACATATTTTTTCAAAATATATTTTAGCAAAAAAAATATTTTTCTTTTTTATTTTGAATTAATTTCTTTTGAGGGTAAAATAGACATTTCCTAATTCCTTACCAACTACCACCCTTTCATTTTCTTCCTACCAAACAACTCAAGCCATCTTCTCTCATCTTTTAAATCTTCCTTTCCCTTCCTTTAAGTTCCTTTCCCTCCTCAAATTTTTCTTGTACCAAACGGGCCCTTAGAGTTGGGGACCAGGCTAGTCCTTAGTGACGGTCTTTAAGCCGGTAAGAAAAATATTTGTTTATTAAGGCTAAGCCTATGACGTCTATCTAAATTTTAACTATTTTTTCTGCATTTTTTTTCAAAGAAATATAATCAGCAAATTACGACTATTAAAGTTCTAGTTTAACAAATAAATGTTGTCTACATTAAGATCTAAAAAACACGCATAATGTAACAAACAAATAAAGTCATTAAGTCATAATTAAAGGTAAACTATTGTCCACATAGCATAATTACAAATAATTAATGAGAAGACTTAACAAAATTAGAACTACTTCTTATAAATATGTCTTGAAAAATGCAAGTGGTTAACAAAATAAACAACACAATAAAAATACAAAGTTAGTAAAAATACTTAGGAAATAAGAAAGATATTTTATAAGGCTTTTATTTTTAGGATTCTTAATACAAGATATTCTTATGAAATTTAAATCTAGAAAAAATAATAATAACTAAATATTTGCAATATCTTTAACAAAGAATAAAAAATTAATATTATTATCATATAAATCATTTTAAGAAATTAAAAAAAGGCGTAAAAGGGCTGGCCTTGAAACTATAAGGATGGTCATTTTAGGCTTGTTTTTACTTTTGAGACAAATTTTAAATCTGACCCTTATAAATTTTAAGCTCTTCAAGGGTTAGCTTTGATTTTCAACTCTACCAATAGATATTAAAATTAAAATTTAATAAGAACAAGAATGTATGGGATTAATTTCCTCTTTAGAGTAATTTTATGTTTGTAATGTAGGCTTTTTGCAATCTTCTATATCAAAATAAAATAAAATGTAATCCCAGTCAGCTTAGTCAGAACAATTAACTCGTTAGCGAAGGAAAAAAAAAAGAGCCAGACTGATCAACACATGAATTCAATCCTAATTTTTTAACAAAAAATAAATAAAAATGAAGTCTTTTTTTTTTTTTTTTTATTTATTTATTTATTGTTTTCCTGAATAAAGCCCCGGTTGGTTGGATGGTCAAGGTTTTACCTCTGAGAAACCCATTCTTCACAGTCGGGTGCCATGAATCAAACGGTAATGGAGCGCCATATTCCATTTATTCCCTAAGAAATCATCACAAGCATTCTCATACGGCTTCTTATCCAGTGTCAATGTGTGTGCAAATATTGGAAAAATCTGGAAAAGTCGGGCGTGAACCGGGTGGGCAACCAAAAATATATATATATATATTGGAAAAATCTTTTCAAATATTGGACGAACGTGGTGGTTTGCGCTTATGCTTGCTTGATCGTGAGATACTGAGATGCAAGTCTTTGAAGTTCGGAACGAACCTTTTATCGGTTCTGTGCGGCGTAGTCGCTTTGTCATTGTCGATTCCTGCAATGGCTTGCTCTATGTTACTGGTAACAATCATTCCATTTATTTGTGGAATCCAGTGATTAGAGATTTCAGATGGGTGCCTAAAGCTATTAACTGGTTTGAGAGTGATAATGACTATTTAGGATTTGGGTACAATGCAATTGTTAATGATTACAAGATTGAAAATTTATGTTTCTGAGAGTGATGATAATAGGGTTAATCTTGTGGAGGTGTATTCACTAAGAACAGGGTCATGGAAGGAAAGTTGATTGTGATAGTTTAGATGGTGCCGCTATTAGTTCTGACGGTTTCAATACTAATGCAAACGGAGCTATTGTTTGGTCTGGTTTAAAGCTCGGTGTGGAAGAGGATTGTGAAGGTGGTATTGATTTGATAGTTTCATTTGACATAGCAATGGAAATATTTACATTGATTCTAGCACCTGCTGCCTCTATGTATTTTATATATGACAAATTGACAATGGTTTTGCTATATATGAGAACAAACTTGCTATGCTTTCTCACACCCTGAGTGAAAACTTTGATTCCTCTTTGGTTGAGTTGTGGGTGATGGAGGACGTTTGGGATCAGAATAAGAGATTTACTAGCAGGCCCCATCTAGGCTTACAATTACTTCCAGTGACTACTTGGAAGAATGAAATTATCTGCGATGCTACTGAATTGCCTAAAATCCTTATTGAAAGTGAACCCAAAGTGAAGAATGCTGAACCACAAACTGTTATGTCCAATCCGACCACTAATGAGTTTAGAATGTTTGCTATTCGCAAAGCTGGCGTTGGTTATGGCGTTCTTAATTATGCTGAAAGCCTTGTTCCAGTTGGTCTTGGTGATTATATTAGCATCTTTACTTTGTTTAAGCACTCATGGTGGAATTGAACCCATAAGAGTCTAGTTCATTTTGTAACTAGAACACTTGATGTCCTTTAGAGGTTTTATCTATGATGATGAATGCAGATGAGCAGTAGTAACAGATGTTTGTAGCTTTTATTTGACTTATCTATTATATCAGGTTATTCAGTTTTCTTGCATCTTCATTCATACACTCATTTGTGACTTTGTGGAATTATGTCCTCATATTCCCAATATCTGTGCTATGCCGGAATAAATGTCATCAATATGTCATTTTTCATCATAGTACACCATAACTACCTACTCTGCTCACCAAATTGCTTTTCCATGCTTTTGCAACAAGTAGTCATTGGTTGGCTTTGATTGAAACTTGATTCTTGGTTTAATCAGTTATGCATTCTTCGAATATGCTTTTTTTCGTTTGGATGAAAAATCTTTTATTTTCTGTTCCTATCTCATGTTATTTCATAAATGTCTCAGTACAGGGAGTAATATTTTAGGACATGTAAGCTTCCAATTATAATATTTCAGTCTTCAGGTTACTTTATGAAGTGTTGGGGTACTCAGAATTGGGTCATGCTCAATTTGATACTTTTGAGCTTTTAATATTTCTGATTGTACTTGTGTTATGATGATCACTCTTAAATGTTATAATATCTTTGTCTTCTAAAGGAATAAGGAAGCGGAACTTGATATCTGGAAAAAATGAGGATTAGTAACAAAGTTGCAGAGCAGGATGGACTCTTATAAGCAATCTGATTGTTTTTAGTATTAAGCCTTCACATATCATTCATATGGTGGGAATTGTTGCCTTTTGCAGGGATGTAGAATGACTTGAATTTTGAGTTAGAACATTAAATCCTGATATGTAGAGAGGCACATTCTTTTCTTTTCTTTTAACTAATTAGCTTTTTTTGTTGTTGACATGATTAGAGCTACCTGCCTTATTCATGTTTTATGTCTTGATAGGTTGCAAAAAGAAGGGGGGATTGGGTAGCTAGCTTTCTTCTTCACTTTCTTTCTTTTTTCCAGGAAAATGTGACTAGCAACAGAAATACAAATTTAATATTATTAGATGTGTTATTAAAAGTCTTTCTAGATGAGAATTATCATGCCTCTTGTCTATGAATTTCAAGGAAATTTTGTTTGGTGAAAACTTTATTGGCCAACGTTTTTTTTAACTATAAATTCCCTTGATTTCTTAATGCAAAACATTTCCCTGTTTTTAGTATGAAAATGTTTGGATGAAGATGATATGTTGTGGTTAACTAAATTATTTAATCACATTGGTGCTATAATTGATACCAAAAAGAAAATTTTGGAACTATAATCTGACTTCTTAACTTCAATTACTAAGAAGTAATTGATTTTACCAACATCGTTTAGCATAAATTATTTATAAAGCAATTGCTTTGATTGAGAGATATACTCTTATAAATGTAGAGAGAAAGTTGAGTTCAAATATATTTTCTAAGGAAAATTGTAAGAAAAATACACTTGAATTTCAAAATGTCAAATAGATCATTTTCCGATTTCTCAATAAAATCAAAAAATCAAACCAATCAATCGTTTCATCCAAACAAAAATGCCAATTTCTTTTGTTTTTGTTAATTTTATTATTGTTGTTGTCAATAAGATTTTGAAATCTAAGTAGATTTTTTTTTTAATCATTTTCCCTATTTTCTATTAGTTGGCCAAAAAAAAATTCTATTTAGACAAATTTTATAAGGCCTACACTCGACAACAAAAATCAAACCAATCTTTAGTGACTTGTTTAGTCCAAACAAAAATGCCAATAAGTCATCTTTCATTCTTTGTACCACTCATACTTTTGTAACAAGTGTTAATTGTTTGACTTCCATAGAAATTTGAGTCTTGAGTTAATCAATTATATGTTCTTCAAATATGTGCGTGTATTGTGATTGGGTGAGGATCCTCTTATATGTATGTGAGGGTACCACTTGCGACTCTGTTTTATTTGGGTTTCTCCTTTTATTTTCAAACAAATAAGATATAACATCTCAATAACTAAAATTCTTATCCTTACCTTTTAAGGTTTACAAATTGTGTGATAAAGAGGCAACATTTTTATTTATTTTGAAGTGTAAGAATCTGAGAGGACCAACCAAGTAAGAAGCTTGCATGATGGAGAAATTCTAACAAACTTGTCTATTACCAAACACAAGGATCATTTAAGACAAAATGGTTTATTTGATTTGTGTCAGTATTTTGCGTAACCCAATTCAGAAGAAGGTTATCGCATGTACCTGTTGAGACAATGGAGTACTTGAATCAAGACCATTACTTTCGACATTTATAGATTTAGCATTTGTAGAACAGTTTCAAGGTATTTTCCATGTTTTGTGGAAAGAAAATCTGAAATAACTCATGACCCTATCCGATAAAATTCTCTAACGACTTCCTATAAAATACTTAATCCAATTTCAATGGGCGTGCATGTTGGAATATATGCTCTTTGGTCACTTAAACCCAATTGGGCTTAAGTGAGACCACAGCCCAAGAGCCCTATGCCCCTTTAGGGTTTAGGGTTAGGTCTTGGTGTAGTAGTATATAAACCTACTTTCACCCATTGAGAAACCTAATTCACAAGGAGGCTCTCATCGAAATAAAACCCTAGAGAGCGCGACGTTCATCATCCGAACGGTTGCCCACACAACCATCTCATCCCCTCGAGAGATAGTCCGGAAGATCGATCATAGAGCGGACTTTTCTTGTTCGTGACTTGGAGCGTTCGAGAAGAAGCTTTTAGATCGCTCATCTTTCCAGTAATCAAAACGATGAAGGTTCATCTTTTTCTACATCGTCTCGGTTCGATACGCTTCGCGTTTCGGTGAGATTCCTACAAGCGGCATCGGAGCGGTTGGCGATGAGAAAAGAACCGGTTTTGATTTAGTTTATGCCATCAAATCTCGAGATTTTTCAAAATATTATTTTTTGAAAAATATGGCATCGATTTAGTTTATGCGATCAAATATCAGATTTTTTAAATCTCAGATTTTTCAAAATATTATTTTTTGAAAAATATGGCATCTATTTCTATATTTGTTATTGGTTTCATGAGTTTTATTCTTTATAATTCAGATTTGATATTAGTTTTAATTTTAATCGCTTTAATCTATGGTTAGATTTTCTCGTGTATTTCTTGATTTGTAACAAGGAGGCTAATCCCATATGATTAGGTTTCCTCCTTGCTTGTTCTTATGTTTTTTTTCGTAATTTCTATGTAAATTTTCAAATTTCTGTAAAAGTTCGAGATCAAGAAACTTCAAGAATATGAACATTCGACGATGTACGACACGTTTCGTGGACTTCTGGACCTTGGATTTGGACAAACAATATATGGTTGGAAAGAGGACAGAAAGACGAACAAAGTGGGAGTTAAACCATTCCCAGAGGAGCAGGGACGCGCCCCATGCGCCGCCACAATCCCTGAGACTGGGCTTCACGCGCCTGCAAAGAAGTGGCACGTGAGGGCGCGTGGGGCCACCTTTCGGGGTGGTTCTGACGGCCATGTGATCGACTTTTTGTGGCGGTCCTTCCCCTGGAGTTTCGTGCTGAGATGAGTTGGGATGACGGCGCGACAGTACTGACGGCTAGGGTTCCTCTTTTGCATCCTAGGGTTTTTCGCCAAAAGTGGGTCTTTGGGTTTTTACGGCCCATGAATACCCTAAAGGGGCTTGAGACAGATCCAAAGATTTGGACAAAAGAGAAATTCCAAAGTTGTAATTTTATATTTTATTTTTAAAATAGGAAAGCCATGGATTAAAGTTATTTGTTTACTTTTTTAAATGCTTTTATTGAATTGATGAATTAAATGTGCGATTAACATGATTTTAGAAATAACATGTCATATAGAATAGGAAAGATGCCATATTTGATGCATAATCACATGTCATTTGCATAGTAGCTATTATGTCTTGATTCGACTAGTATGATAGTTATTTTGCAAGATTATTTAGGTTATCCACTAAATTAATTATAAATTATTATGATTTTATATTAAAATCTAGATTAATAATTGGATTAATTAATTGTGGAATTAAAATCTAGACAAATAATCCAAGAAATTTCCTAAGAGAATTGTATATTTAAGAGTGATTTAAAAAATACTCTAAATTGAACAATTTTTGGAAATTAAAAATTCTAAATTTAAAAATATTGAATGGGTGAAGGTTTTAAATTAACCAATTAATTTTAAAACCTACGGGCCCCAATTGTGGGTTTATTAGTGAAATGGTTATCGGCGAAGCCCCATCGGATAAGGATAATCGGATTTCGCTAGATTAAACCCTAATATTTTCAAAATTTTAGTAAAGTTTTGTACGGCCCATCGTCGGCAACACTTAGACACTAAAGATAATTTTGAAAGTAAACAATGGTCAAATACATTCAACTTTGGTAAAATTGTTAACCCTCCCATCGAGGCTCGCAATGGAACCGAAGGCCCAAAATAACAATATTAGTTTTACAAGTATCTTGCCCATCGTAAGCCTTGTAGAGATAACTAATGGATTGTTAAACAATAAACGAATAGTAGTTATTAGAATCTACTAGCGCAATATCTGTTTGTTGTTAAATATAGTTTGTAATTAGTGTGATTTTTCCTTATTTTCAGAAAAATGTCTTTCAATCCTTTAGCTACCATCTTGAGCAAAAAACCTATGGATGGTACAAACTACAAACAATGGAAAACAAATTTGGATATTGTTCTTCAATATGAAAAGCTCAACTTTGTTCTAACTGCCCCTATGCCCGGCGTAGCCTGCGAGATGCGTACGTGGCAATCCGAGACTAAATTTCAGCAAGAGAAGGAAAAATGGGAGAAGGCGAATGTAGCGGTTCGCTGCTATATTTTAGCCGTCTCATGATCACCTTCGGGAGCAAGTAAGCATGATTGAGAGTGGAGCAACAATGCTCCGGACTCTTGATGGCATGTTTGCTACGTCTAGCGGCTACGCTAGACAAAATGCGGCGAATTAAGTCACCAAGACGGTGATGTGCGGAGGAAGTGTGCGGGATCATTGTCTAACAATGATAGCAAACTTTAAGAGGGCGATGACCATGGTGTCAAATTTGAAAAAGATTTAAAAGTTGACCTTCTCTTACAATCACCGCTGAATACTTCAATCAATTCAAGATGAATTATAATATGAATAAGATGCATCTTGACCTCACTCAACTGATGCACGAGCTTGAGAGCGCGACAGATCTCTAGTCAAGGCGGGCGGTGCATTATTTGCTAGTGAAAGTTCTGTGAAACCTAAGGGGAAACCCAAGGAAAGAACAAGAAAAAGAAGAAATCAGGTATTCCGAGTTAAAAAACAGTTGCAATGAAGCGGCCAAAAGGCAAGTGCTTCAAGTGCGGACAAAAGGGGCATTGGAAGAAAAATTGCCCACGGATGAATCAACCAAGTATGTGTAATTTACATGTGATTGATGCTTGTTTAGTGGAGAATTACGATGAAAAATGGATCGTTGATTCAGGAGCCACTAACCATGTTTGTTACTCTATGAAGTGGTTCAAACATAGCTTGCCTATAAGTGAATGACAAAGAGTTTTGAAGCTTGGAACAGGGAGCTTGTGTCTCGCACTAGCAGTGGGACAAGTTATTTTATCTTTTGATAATTGCAGAACTTTGGTTTTAGAAGATTTGTTTATTTATTCCGAATTTAAAAGGAATTTAATTTCGTTAGTTGTTTGGAAAAACATGGTTTTGACGGTTCAGTTTAATTCCTCAGTTTCAATAAGAAGCAAATCTTCTTTTATTTGTTCTGGTGTAATGATTAATAGTCTTTATTTCCTTAATCCTGTTCCCTGTGAAATTAATCATGTTGAATTAAGAGATGTTGAGCATAATAATTCATCAAAGAAAAGAAAAGTTTCCAATGAAACTTATCTTTGGCATTTGAGATTAGGTCATATTAACTCTAAAGGATACAAGGTTTGGTCAAAAGTGGGATTTTAAAATCCCGAACTTTGAACCGATACCGGTATGTGAATCTTGTTTAGAAGGTAAAATGACAAAGAGATCCTTCAAGGCCAAGGGAAAACGTGCCACACTTCACTGGAATTGGTACATACCGATGTATGTGGACCAATAAATGTCCAAGCCGAGAGGAGGGTATCAATATTTCATCACATTTACCGATGATTACTCTAGATTTGGACATGTGTACTTGATGCGTCACAAGTCCGAAGCTTTTGGAAAATTCCAAGAGTTCAAGGCCGAGGCGTAAAAGCATCTTGGTGTTCAAATTAAGACCCTTCGATCGATCGAGGGGAGAATACCTATCTTGAAAGTTTAGGTCTTACTCGATCAAAGAGGGGATAGTTTCACAATTATCCTCTCCAAGGACACTTTGAGAATGGAGTTCTTGAAAGGAGAAATAGAACCCTTTTAGAAATGACAAGATCTATGCTCAGTTATTCATCTCTTTCTGATTCATTCTGAGGATATGCCTTAGAAACTGCTATGTATCTATATAACTTAGCACCGTCCAAGTCGGTTTCAAAGACACCAATAGAATTGTGGAAAGGGTGTAAGCCCACCATGAAACATATTCGGATTTGGGGTGCTCCGGCACATGTCTTGCAACATAAACCAGATAAGATGGACTCGCGTACTGAAGTATGCATGTTTATAGGCTATTCTAAAGGAACCAGAGGTTGGTTGTTTTATAGTCCAAAATATAAGAAGGTCATAGTGAGCACACACGCGACTTTCTTAGAGGAGGACTATATGACAAATCATAAGCCAAGAAGTAAGATTATTCTTGATGAGCTAGTCTCAGATCAAGTTTCACCGCCACCTCCTCAGGCGGTTCCAGCATTTATTCTTGTGGTTGTTCAAAGAGGGGAAAATATGGAAAACATACCTGAACAAACACAGGAACCAGAAATAGAACCAGAAGTTCAGCATAATGATGAACATATGGAAGAACAAAATCACGAATTGGTTAATCCACCTAATAAGGGTCCTCATCAAGAAATTGTTAACCCACAAAATATGGACCCACCTGTAGATGCCCAACATCAAGTGAGACAAAGTTGTAGTGGGAGATTGATTCATAAACCTCCAAGATTTCTCTTGTTGGGTGAGTCAAATCAGGATGTCATCATTGATGAAGATGATGATCCCACAAGCTATGACGAGGCACTAGGAGATGTTGATGCTCAAGAATGGCTTGAGGCTATGAATCATGAAATGGATTCTATGTATTCCAACTCAGTTTGGTCTCTTGTAGATGCACCTGAAGGGGTAAGACCCATTGGGTGCAAGTGGATTTACAAGAGAAAGAGAGGATCGGACGGGAAGGTTGAAACCTTCAAAGCTAGATTGGTGGCAAAAGGGTACTCCCAAATAGAACATGTGGATTATGAAGAAACCTTTTCGCCGGTTGCCATGCTTAAATCCATCCGGATTCTCTTAGTCACACCAAAGCAAATCTTGATTATGAGATTTGGCAAATGGATGTCAAAAGTTTGCTTTTCTAAATGGAAATTTGGAAGAGGAGATCTATATGCAGCAACCAAAAGGGTTTATAGCCAAAGGGCAAGAACATATGGTATGCAAGTTGCAAAGGTCCATTTATGGACTTAAGCAAGCATCCAGATCATGGAACATCAGATTTGATCAAGCCATTAAGTCTTATGGTTTTGAGAAAAGTCCTGATGAGCCGTGTGTGTATAAAAGGATCAAAGGTGACGCAAAGATATCTTTTCTGGTACTTTATGTGGATGATATACTCCTTATCGGAAATGATACAGAGGTATTATTAAGCATAAAGACCTGGCTGAGCAAGAATTTTGCTATGAAGGACTTGGGGGAAGCCAATTATATTCTTGGTATTAAACTCTTGCGAGACCGGAAGAATAGGGTTTTGGCATTATCCCAGGCTAAATACATCGACAAAATACTTGCCAGGTTTAGCATGGAGAATTCCAAGAGGGGAATGATACCCTTCAGGCATGGGATTCATCTCTCTAAGGAGCAATATCCTAAAACTCCTGAGCAGAGAGAACGCATGAGTATGATACCTTATGCTTCCGCAGTAGGTAGTCTCATGTATGCTATGCTTTGTACCATACCAGATATCTGTTATGCAGTGGGAGTAGTAAGCCGGTACCAATCTAATCCTAGAGAGGAACACTGGGTAGCGGTCAAACATATACTCAAGTACCTACGGAGAACGAGAGATTATATGTTGGTCTATTCTAGTGGGAGTCTTGAAACCATTGGTTATACGGACTCGAGATTTCCAAGGAGATATTGACTCAAGTAAATCCACCTCGGGATATGTGTACACCCATAATGGCGGTGCCATTTGTTGGAGAAGTGTAAAACAATTATGTGTGGCCGACTACGCCACGCAGGCCGAGTAAGTAGCAAAGAAAGATAGCATCGAAGAGAACCTTTGTCGACCCTTTTACTAAGAGTTTGCACGAACGTGTGTTCGAGAGGCATGTTACATTTATGGGTCTTTGGAGGATTTCATTTGCTATAAGCTTTAGGAAGTTGAAATTTCATTTTGTTATTTTGTGCTCTTTGAGCAAGACATTATGACATTGCAATTTTTTCTGAATGGTATAAATGAGGTGTTTTTCATTTAAATTTCGCACACTATTTACAGACTTAAAGGTCCGGATCAATTGTGGAGTATATGATAATATGGATACGTTCATAGAGGACATGGTCATATGTACTCACAATTGATGAATAGCTTCATGACTATTAAATTAAGTTGGGCACTTTATTTAGGCTGCAATATTTTATGAAACGGTTTTGTCCGAATCATTATAAAATATTGGTGTAAGTTAATACTTACATTGAATGGATCAAGGAGAGATTTGATTAAGGTTGCTCTTTCGTCATAAGGAATCAAATCTCCAGATAACTATAGTCATGTAGTTGCTCTTAATCCCGAGTTTATTTTAAATAGGTAGTCAAATAGTTTTCATTCTTTGATTTACCAACAGGTGAGGTTTGATCTATATGACGGCCAATAACTTGATATTTTGGGATTGAGACTTTTTGGTTATCGGTGTTTATGAGATAAACAACATGGAATTCATAGGAAATGTCCACTTGATATGTTTCGGTACTTGGATATTGAAGACACTAGCCAGTGCATGTAATCCATTAGAGAAATTATCATAGTCAAGGGAATAAATAATTGATTGAGTTACAGAAAACTAATCAATCAAATTATAGACATTTTATAAAGGGGTAATGCATATTCGTGTTATAATTGTCATTAATCTTGGAGTTCACATTCGGGTTTTTAGTGGAGTAGCACCGAACTAGATAATCTTCAACAGATTATCATGAGCCTCGATAAATGACAAATGATAGATCCCCGTGCTAGCTCGAAACAAGGGATGGGGTAAATTATCGGATAATGATGGCTTAAGGGCTACATGGTCTTGGGTTTACGAGCTCAAGTTTTGTATCTCAAAGAGCAAGTGAGAGATTGTTGGAATATATGCTCTTTGGTCACTTAAGCCCAATTGGGCTTAAGTGAGACCACAGCCCAAGAGCCCTATGCCCCTTTAGGGTTTAGGGTTAGGTCTTGGTGTAGTAGTATATAAACCTACTTTCACCCATTGAGAAACCTAATTCACAAGGAGGCTCTCATCGAAATAAAACCCTAGAGGCGAGACGTTCATCATCCGAACGGTTGCCCACACAACCATCTCATCCCCTCGAGAGATAGTCGGAAGATCGATCATAGAGCGGACTTGGATTGTTCGTGACTTGGAGCGTTCGAGAAGAAGCTTTTAGATCGCTCATCTTTCCAGGTAATCAAAACGATGAAGGTTCATCTTTTTCTACATCGTCTGTTCAATACGCTTCCGCGTTTCTGGTGAGATTCCTACAGTGCAGACATTGGAGAAATCTCTTCAAGACCCAATCCTTCATCATCGAACACCACCACCACTCAAATTATCATAAACTGTTGTAACTTAAAAAAATATTTGAGACTTACTGGATTTATTTTTTGCATGTATGTAGCCATATTACGAAGTATTTGATCATGAGACTTGAAAAAATTTATTCATAGACTTAAAAAGAACATTATTAACACAATCAAGAATTTCAAAACGGGCTATTAAAGAAAGAAAACTGCTATTAAGAAAAACGCATGACTGTCTTCAATGCGTATGTTTTGTTAATGGGTTTTAACCTCCTATAAAAAATAATAATAATACTGGTTGTGGTGGTTGATTCTTAGACGAAGCAAAAAAACCCAGCTTTGATTGCAAAGGAATTACTGGGAGAGATCTGTCCTTCCCCGGCGATAACAATGACGATGATCGCAATTGATAACGACAAACCAGTTCTTTCCAAGAAAATCATCATTAACATTCTTACCATGAGAACAATAGACTCACTATTTATGAGAACAAACTTACGATGCTTTCTTACCGTTAGATTGGAAATTCTGAATCTTTGATTAATTTGTGGGTGATGGAGGAGAGTGTTGTTGCATCGAGTGAGATATGCAGTTGGACTAAGAAGTGTACTATTAGCAAACACTATTTTGTTCAATCTTACCACTACTAAAGAATTTACAGAGTTTGCTGTTATCAAATTATCTGAAATGTAGCATCTGGACTTTTTAGTGATATTGATGGTAAAGGGGAAAATGATGAACCAAAACCTATTCTATCTCTATTCAACCTCACCACTAATGAATTCAATATGTATTCTACCCACAGATGTATCAATGGGAGGGAATTTTCAATTTTGTAGTAAGCATTTACTAGCTGGCCACATCCACATTGAAGAGCCTAGATCTTAAGTGTCTGTTACTATATTGCAGATTTGCTTATTTTAAGGACTTTCATTGTTCTGACTTCTATAAATAGCTAATATGCAACTCATGGAAGGAGACTTTTAATGAATGGAATATTTTATTTTCTTCCTTATCTCTCCCTCTCCTTCTCTGTCATGCAATTCTTTTTCCTTAATATTCTTCCTCTGTTTGCAACATTCTGTGATCAGTTAGATTGTGCTTCATTTTATATCAAGCTGTTCAGTTCTCTTTCAAGATGGATGTGTGATTTAGTTGCTGGTGTGTTGATTACATGGAAGAAAAGTAAGTGATTTATAGTTTTAATTTCATTCACCCTTGTTTATGAACTTTGTTTTTCCCTCATCATTCCATATATATATACAATGCCTCGTTGTTATTTTAGACATGCTCAAATCAATATGAGGGATCCCTCAGTCTCATATTTCAATCATTGTGCTAAGACTGAAAGAATCGTATCGGTTAGCCATTTCTCATCAAGTATTAATTTCTTGTCTTCCTTACAAACTTGGTTTTATGTTAGATTAGTGAATAGTGATACATTGTTGCTTGCTTCTTTAATTTCTGACTATGCTAGATTAGTGAATAGTGATACATTCTTGCTTACTTCTTTAATTTCTGACTAAGCAGTAATATTTAAAATATTTTGCTTGCTGCAGAACTTTTTTTTTTTGGTTTGAAAAAAAAAAAGAGTGTTTGTCCTTTCAAATAAATACCTTAATACCATTGAGGGAGACATAATTTTTAAAAGGGTAAAAGAACAAAAATATACATATGTTTTACCCTCGGGAGCGCCCAGCACCATATGCTTTTTTAATGGTGCTGGGCACTCCTGAGGGTAAAGCACATGTGTATTTTTGCTCCTAAACCCTTTTTAAAAAATTATTGCATTAATAACCTAATGATTAATGTAACTAATAATACAATTCATAGAGATCCAAAGGTGAAGTTCATTGGCATGCTTGGGGCATAATAATATTATTATTAATATAATTATAATTCCTAATTTAACGTCTAATTTCAAATTCATTTTACTTCATTCCTTAATATTTGGACCCTAATAATTGCATGTGGACAATTTTGATGGTGCGATTACGTGTCGAGAAAAAATTTACATACTTTTAGAGCGTCAGTTATCTAAACTTTGTTCAATTAAAGTACGTACTTTAGCTGCTTTTAATATAACGTGCCTGATAAGTGAAGAGTCACCAAAAGTAATTCACAATTTATATTTTTTTCTTTCAAAGCAAACGTCCTAGTTTAAAAAGAAAAACAAAAACTAGCAAACACATCCCACCCAAAATTCCAATTAGGGTTATAGGATGCCAACTAGCATAAAATTTTAAAGAGGTGATGTATTTTAATTAGGCATAGTTGATTTGAGCTGGTACTCTTAAAGTTCCCAAGTATTTCTTATGCGCCTTGTTAACCAAATATGAAGTAAACCGTTTAACCCAAATTTGATTGCATTAATTTAATTTATTGCACTAATACCTTATTTATGGAGATCCTTACAATAATGAAATATGAAGTTTCTTGGTATGCTTGAACCACCTTAATAAATTATTAATATAATTATAATTCGTGATTTAACGTACAATTTCAAATCCAATTTGCTTCATTCCTTATAGTCAAACCGTAATAATAATAGATGGGCAATTTTGATAGTGTGATTATCCGACTTATTTGTGAGTTTAACAAGTTACTAACAATGTATTTCAAAATTTCTACTGTAAAGTTGATTGATTGACAATTGATGATTGATGCTTCAAATAAAATGAAAGTTAAGGAATGAAAACCAAAATGAAAGTAAACTTAAGCAATATTAAAATTAAAATAGTTAGAATATCCATTTTTTTTAAAAAAAAAATGGAATTCGATAACTATCCAGAATAAAATGCACATTGTTATTTTAGATTTTAACATATGGCTGATATTTCTTATGTTTTTTAAAATACCAATTTAATTTTTTTAACATATTTTCATTTTTAATATTAAAACCAGCTAAATGTCTAAAAACATCTAGCATAAATTATATCCTTCCGAATGGGATAAGAGAATTCCTAATATATATTTATTATTCCCTTAATTGAAGAAATAATTGGAAAATAAAACAGCAAGTACAAAAATGAGTAATAACCCCAGAGAGACTGGTACGATTCAATTCAACATTTTGTTCGTTTGAGTTTGATTGTGTCGTAGCTCTATAATTCGGATTAGGTTTATCATTGGATGAACTGCATTGCTTATATTGACCCCAAAAAAGAAACAGTGGGTACCGCTAGTCCGTGAACAGCCAACCATCATCAACATAACAAAGCAAATGAGGTTTATGAAAATATTCTCTTGTAAAAAAAAAACATTTTGAACAATTCAAACCTATTAGTTCTTTAGGTAAAAAAGCCTATTATTTCGGGAAGTTATGATTGAGAACTGAGAAGTTATAATTTAAATAAAAGAATATGAAGTAAATAAATGCAGTTGAAGAGTAAAAGCACATGTGTGGTGAAGATATCGACCTGACTTTTATATAATTATAAGAGAAGATAAGCGTTTATTCCCCACAAATATGTAATTGTAATTTTTTTTCCCTATAATCTCATGCCACTTTAGGCCTTATTTGAGTTTGTGTTCAAAAAGCACGTTCATACAAGTCCAGACAAAATACCTCTCATATACTTGTTTATGTCGGAAAAACAACTTTTACCACTAATTGTAATACCCGGATTTTAGCAAATCTGGAATTTCCGAGATAAAGGAAAATTAATGAATATTTTAATGAAGTAAATTCATGAGATAAAACTATTATATAAAATTGTTATAATTATAGAGTAAATTGTTGAAAAAGTTACGGGAAAATCGATGAACGAATGACTAAAAATGATATAATGGTGATAAAAACGGTCTAGAAATATTATGATAAATACTGAAAGATCATGAAAAATTATGAGAAAAATATGGAAGTGTTATCCCTAATTATGAGAATTTAATAAATTATTTCAGAGGGAATAACATGAAGAAAAGTTTAAAAAGCATTTTAATCATAAAGTAACGATGGGGTAAACATTTTTAATATTTTACATAGGATATAAAATGACAATATCAAGTATAGAAGTTTGAAAGATAACAATATACTGTAAATTAGTAAAGATAAATATATGAAGAAACCTGATCCTGAAAAGATCACTAAACGAAGAAATTAGGCCCGATTAAGCCCTAACGGGCGGGGGTAAAACGGGAATTTTTGGTAAAAAATATTATATTTTTAAAAAATGGAAAAAATTATAGAAAAATAAATAAATCTGAATTTCTAAAAAG
Organism: Acacia melanoxylon; assembly: GCA_019022615.1. Lineage (NCBI taxonomy): Eukaryota > Viridiplantae > Streptophyta > Magnoliopsida > Fabales > Fabaceae > Acacia > Acacia melanoxylon. The sequence continues at coordinate 3,688,640 of JAFJYJ010000010.1, forward strand.
AGGGGGCCGAAATTTTAGTATTTTTAATTAAAAAGAATTGTTTAAATAATTAAAATGGTAATTAGAATAAAATAATAATATAATGCGGTGAGTCAAACTTATAGGCGGCATCGAGGGAAAAGTTAGAAATAAATTCTACAGGTAAACCAGAGGTAAAAGTCTTTTCAGACTGATCAAATTAAGTACAAGTGAAATTCTACACGAAGAAAGAATTTACCAGACGTCGATTCCGCAACCGAAAACCCTAATTCCTAATAAGACGAAAAGCTGATCAGATAGAGTAGAGCCAGATAGGCAAAGTGAGAACCTATAGAAACAATTGCGTGTTTTCAAACACGGGATTAAGTTAGACAACAACCGGACGTTTTACGATTGGCGAATTATTGTCCGGAAGTTGGTTCTATCTAAGCGATTTCCGAATCGGACGCGTTTGTCCGAATATCTTCCGACGCACCGGAGAATACCTGGATATGATCAAAAAGAGGATCAAAATAGATAATATGAAAGAGGATGAAAAGATCTTCAAAGTTACATGCCCAGCATTTTTGAGTTTCAAATAAATCGCTTAAAAACGGCACCGATCGGGTAGCTTTATCGGACAGGAGGCCATAAAGCAAGAGTCATCATTGGATGACAACTCATTCTTTGACTTTTTGGGCCCTAGATGTCGACCAAGACCATGGATGGCCAAGATTCCATCTTACAAAACCCTAGATCCAACGGCCAGAATCATTTCTGAAGACTTTTGGAAATTCCCACCTTGTCCCTATTTTTCTCTATAAATAGCAAGCTCTCTTGCTCTCATTCTTCACACCAAAATTCAGATCCTAGAGAGAGGTTCTAGAGAGAGAAGCTCTGGAAAAATTGTGCCTTAGCTCCGAGTAAGTTCTTCCGTCCTTAGTTTTTAGTTTCCGTAGTTCTTTCGGTAGTTATAGTAGAATTGTTAGTTAGATTTAGGAAGTAGGTGATAAGATTCCTATGCTTGTTTTTAGGCCTCATTGCATTGAAAAATATGCCTAAAGAGGTAAAAACATAGTAGGGGTCGAGAGTCGCGAAAAGTTGGAACTTTAGCGAGTTCTTTTTAAAAAGTAAGGGTAGAATTTGTTAGAATAGCCTTTAAATTTCAAGTATGATTTGGGTATCATATGGGAGGGCTATTTTAGTCATTATTTTCGAAAATCATAGTTGCGTCGAAGTTCGGCAAAATTTCGGGAAGAAAATTTGCTAGAGTAACGAAGTCTTTGGTGAAATTCCGCCGATTAGGGGTAGAAGGGCAAAATGGTAATTTTTACCTAAAAAGCCAGTTATAGTGTCAAATCGCTAATAAAGGTGATATTATTCTTATAGGATATCAGAATCTCGATTTGCCGTTACGTTACGCCGCCCGACGAACCGTTTGAAGTTCACGTTCTTCCGTGAAAGTACGTCTTCGCCGGTAGTACCTAACGTTGCCAACGAAGGTACGGACGCGTCTTTGTAACACTAATCTTGTACATCTTAAATACTTATATGTCAATGATATGTTCGTAGACCGTTATACGATACAGTTATACGGGTTATAGTTTTGGTAACACCGTTTTGTTTTCCTAGCGCCGAGGACACGAGTAATTATCGTGGCTTTGGTGAATAGTGCAGTTGTTATTGTTTACCTTATGGGGCTTTACATATTGCTTTGTGCTTATGTTTGTCGGCATAATGATCATGCATCGTTGTATGCTTATGATATACCGTGGTATTAGCTCTAGAAATATCTATTGTACGTATATTGTATTGTTTGGGTATGAGGTTAACCGTTACCTGAGATTCAATATAGTGAATTGAATCTCAGCTGTAGCTTCAGGGTCAGGAGGACCACGGTTCGGGGATCGAGGCAAGTGTCCGGAATAGACGTGCAGCTGAAGACTATTTCTATCTTATCGTCTTCTGTTATTCTGTCATTCCGCTATTTCATTTCTAAACCTTAGGACTATTGTAATCTATACAATATTACACAATGGTTGATGTTTTGGCTATGAACCGATTACTCTTTCGCTCCAATGCTCTACTCGATTACTCGATTGAAATATTTGGAAACGTTTAAAAAAAAAAAATATTCCGCCGTTTTCAAATGGGATGTTACATTTTTGGTATCGAGCATGAAATTTCGGCAAGTATTTAACTATGTTACGACGACGGTTTGGTGCGAAGGCAAGGCTAGTCTACGTGGGTGTGCCATAAGTCACTTGCTAATCCGGTGAGGCCCCCATGGTAGACACTTACCGGCCATTACGTTCGGATAACGGAGTTAGGTTCTTAAGCCTTTTAATTATGAGCACCTTTTTAAAAATGAGTGCGATAAGGCCATTGGTGTAATGTGTAGAGATGAACAGGACGAAGAGCCCGTCTTAGAGCCATTCTACAATTATCACGGATTCGGAGGCGTCCCGCCGGGAGATCCATTCCTCCGTCGGTGCCCGAACCCTCAAATAACCCATCCCCACCGACTACGGAAGGAGATTCCATCGAAGAAGAGGCAGATTCCTACAACGCACAACCGGATGAGCCTGAAATTGAAAACCATGCTGAACCTATTATACCCTGGAGTACAGATCACTATGAACAGTTTCCTTTGGATCCAAACCACGAGTGTACAGACCCCACAACTCCTAGTCACTATTACAGTGAGCCAGAACCCTCCTATCACCCTGCTACAGAGGACTCTGAACCGATTCTCCTAATCTCAACCCGAACGACACCGGAGATTGAGGACCAAGCTGATCCGGAAGCCCTACCCATTCCTCGTTGATGATAACTTTGACTACCCCGACATTCAACTTCTTGAAGATGAGGCATTTGAACCGAGAAGATTTCTACTATGTCCTGAATGATAATGACACGTTAGTCATTTTGTTGGAAAACTTTCTCATTGAAGCTACGAATCTCACTAGCACCACCCAAGGAAAATATCTTGTGTTTTTAACCCTAATCTCAAACTACCAAGCCAATAATAGGGGACATTCACCCGCAGATTGGGTTAGGACCACATTGTACTTCTTTCCCTATACCCGCTTTTGGGCAAGGATCGGTAATGAACTATTAGATGACGGACCTATCTTAAGTGTTAGCATACACCTTCGCTACCCGAAGAGCTTGGTTCGCCTTTACATGTAGAGGAAGAACGCTTCGGTACAAGGAAGCTGTGGATTGTAGAAACTAGGGAGTTTAGTTTGTATCTCCAAGTACCTTTGAATATTGTAAATACGTTTGAATAAGGAGATTGTAAGTATGACTTGTATTAGTATTAGATCGATCGATATGTATAAACTTTATGAATGAATATATGTGAATATATGTTTGGTGTGCAAATTGTTTTGTCACTTTTAATATTTATATATTCTTTCATAATTGTTTAAAGGAAAAAGAATTTAAAACATGGCCAACTTGAGAGGTCTTTGGTGCACCAAGAGGAAGAGGCCGAGGCCGTGGTCGAGGCCGAGGTAGGGAAGAGGCGACAGACCTCGGGATGAACGAAACGATGAACCGAATCAACCGGACGTGAAGAAATTGAAGAAATGCGTAGAACTCGCAAGAACAAAGAGTTCGATTGATGCTCTTACGGCAAGACAAAACCAACAAGACCGGGAGGCACAAAGGCAATTAGACGCACAACAACACGAGGATGATCGAGAAAATGAAGATAATAACAATGATGACGACGAAGGGTATGATGACAATGAAGATGATGAAAATTATGAAGAGCCTGAAGGGTCTGAGAGATCCCAATCACAACCCAGGCATGAACAAAGAGAGAACTACGGAAAATTGGGTAAACCAGTTCCGCAAGTTGAAACCACCGGTTTCCGAGGAAAGAGTGAGCTAGGCGAGGATTGGCTTTTGAGTCTTGAGAAGATTTTTGAAGTCATGGAGTGCCCGGAAATCGGATGGCCCGGCTAGCAATATACCGGCTTGAGGGAGATGCCCGGGTGGTGGAAAAGTGTTTCCACAACCCCGCCGATCCCGTTACTTGGGAAATGTTCCTTGAACAATTCAACGAACAATACTTTCCTCCATCAACGCGGGTAATTAAAGAGGAAGAATTCCTGAGATCAAGCAAGGAGTGAAGAGTCATTTGACGACTACTTCGCCCGTTTTACCAACCTGTCAAGGTATTCATCATACCTAAAAGTCTACAAGAATGAGAGCTGGAAGGCTAACCGACTATTAACCGGATTGAAGTACGATATAAAGGTAAGGTTAGTATCTCAGCAATTTCCAAGAATGGCCCAAGCAGTAGAATCCTGTAGAATGACGGAGCGCAACTTAAAGGAACTGCGCAAGACTCGAGGCCGGGGAAGGTAACAACGCAAATCGCGGTGGATCAAACCGCGGAGGTTCCTCACGTAAGAGGAAAACGCCTTGGAATGACAACCGAAGCGGGAACAAGAAGCCCTACCAACAAAATAGTTTCAAACGAGACGGGATCCCGGACGTGTCGAAATGTAAGAAGTACCATCCGGGAGCCAAGCGTGATGGGAAACAAGTCCGCCGGATGTCGAAGCACGGACACATTAGCGGGATTGCCTCGAGAGGACCGCGAGGCGAGACCTCGAACACCGGCCGGATCTTTGCATTAACCAACACAGAGGCCGAGAAGTCCGGCGATGGTTCAAGGTACCATCTATCTCAATGGAAATCTATTGGAAGCATTGTATGACTCGGGTGCTAGTCACTCGTTTATTTCCTATGATTGTGCAAGTCGTTTAGGATTGCATGCCGTAGATTACCATTTGATCTTGTTGTAGCTACACCGTTGGGTGTAAAGTCTTTAGCTTCTGATGCATGTATGAATTGTACTGCTAACGTGGATGGACGAGTTTCTAAAGTGGATCTCATCCGTCTACCTCTTCACGGCATTGACGTCATATTCGGGCTGAACCGGTTAACGGCCAACGGTGCGATGATCGATCGTGGCAAAAAGGAGATATCATTTGCCGGAGACAAGGTTGAAGTGAGCCTGAACTTTCTCTCCGCTACAGAAGCTGATCGGTGCGTGAAGCAAGGATGTCATGCTTTCATGGTATTCTTTTCTGTCAAAGCAGAAGCTAACCTTTCACTCCAGGACATACCGGTGGTGAATGAATTTTTCGATGTATTTCCGGAGGATCTCACCGAGTTACCTCCTATCCGAGAAGTGGAGTTCAACATTGATTTGATACCTGGTACAGGATCAATATCAAAGGCGCCGTATCGAATGGCTCCTAACGAGATGCAAGAGTTGAAGAAGCAGTTGGAAGAGCTTTTGAAGAAGGGGTTCATTCGACCTAGTGTTTCACCGTGGGGAGCCCCAGTACTTTTTGTAAAGAAGAAAGATGGAAGTTTCCGACTCGCATCGACACGCGAGCTCAACAAAGTAACCGTAAAAAACAAGTACCCACTTCCCGGATTGATGATCTTTTGGATCAATTATCGGTTCCAGTCTTTTCAAAGATTGACTTACGTTCGGGATACCATCGTTGCGAGTTAAAGATGGCGATGTTCCCAAGACGGCTTTCGTAAACCGGATATGGGCATTATGAATTCCTTGTGATGCCCTTCGGATTGACAAATGCACTGCGGTATTCATGGATTACATGAACCGTATCTTCCGACAACACCTAGACCAATTTGTGGTGGTGTTTATCGACGACATTTTGATATATTCTAAGAGCAAAGAAGAGCACGAAGAACATCTGCGAAAGGTGTTAGGCATACTCAGGGAAAAACAACTTTATGCTAAGCGAGCAAATGTGAATTTTGGTCGGAAGTGAAATTTCTGGGCCATGTTATATCTAGCGGCGGAGTTGCGGTTGATCCAAGCAAGGTGGAAGCGGTTCCGGGACTGGAAACGGCCGAGACGCGTGGACGGAGATCCGTAGTTTTCTTGGTCGGCGGGATACTACCGCAGATTTATACGGGATTTCTCGCGTCTTGCCCTACCATTGACAAAGCTTACGAGGAAGAATCAACCCTTTGTATGGGGAGATGATCGTGAGGAGAGCTTTAAACCGAGGGAGAGGTTGACTACGCACCCGCATTGATTATCCCAGATCCCGATGAGACTTATGTAGTCTACGGTGATGCCAGTGGGCAAGGATTGGGTTGTGTCCTAATGCAATTGGGCGAGTGGTGGCTTATGCCTCTCGTCACCTGAAACCCCACGAGTTAAATTATCCTACACACGATCTAGAGTGGCGGCTATCGTGTTCGCTTTGAAGATATGGAGGCATTACATACGGTGTAAGCGTAGAAGTGTTTTGTGACCACAAGAGTCCGAAATACTTGTTCGATCAACGAGAACTCAATATGAGACAACGTCGTTGGATGGAGTTGATTAAAGACTACACCCGGAGATCAAGTACCATCCGGTAAAGCAAACGTTGTTCCGATGCTCTTAGTAGAAAGACAGTGCAGGTATCACACATGATGATACAGGAGCAGAAACTGCTGGAAGATTTCAGAGACCTGAATCTAACCAACCAAATCTGCATGGGTCAGCACGCACCAGCTGATGCCTATCTTGCTACACTTCTTGCGAGTCAAGGGAGTATGATGCGAGAGATGAAGTGGAGAAAGCGCGAAGCAAGATGATTGGGCAAAAGAGATACGTGAGAAGATCACTCGAGGTGAGACCCAAGACTATGACCTATCACTTAGTGGTTTGGTCGGGTATAAGCGCGAATCTACATACCGCCAATTGATGAATTAAAGCGGACAATAATGGATGAGGCTCATAAGAGTAAGTACACTCTACATCCAGGCATGGTCAAGATGTACCGAGTATGAAATCCGAGTTTTGGTGGCTCGGGATGAAGAAAGACGTAGCGAGAATACGTGGCCAAATGCTTGACTGTCGAGAAAGTAAGGATTGAACACGACGACCCCTGGTCTTCTTCAAGGACTAGAGTTGCCGAATGGAAGTGGGAGAACATAACCATGGATTTTGTGGTAGGTCTACCCAAAATCGAAACCATGATACAATTTGGGTAGTTGTTGACGGACTAACCAAGTCGGACACTTCATTCCCATCGGTATCCACTATTCTAGGAACGATTGGCGGGGATTTATATCAAAGAGATAGTAAGATTACATGGTGTTCCTACGAGCATTGTCTCCGGCCCGGGATACGCGGTTCAAATCCCGTTTCGGCAATCATTACATGAAGGTATGGGGACCAAGCTGAAGTTCGGTTCGGCTTATCACCCACAAAAAAGACGGTCAATCCGAAAGGACCATACAAACGCTGGAGGATATCTTTGCGAGCATGTGCCCTAGATTTCAAAGGAAGTTGGGATCAACATCTTTCGCTAGCGAGTTTGCATATAACAACGGTTATCATGCTAGTATACAAATGGCCCCGTTCGAGGCATTGTATGGGCGGAAGTGTCAATCACCATTGTCGGGACGGATTCGTCGAGAAGCGATTACTTGGGCCGACATGCTTGAGCAGACCTACGAGCAGATCGCACCGATCAAGAAGAGACTCCTTCTTGCCGCATGAAAGAGAGAAGAGCTATGCGAGATAAGAGGAGAAGACCGTTGAAGTTTGAAGTCGGAGACCATGTGTTTTACGAAGTTATCTCCGAATGGTGTCGGCGAACACCGAAGAGAAAGAAGCTTAGTCCGCGTTACGTTGGACCAATTGAAGTATTAGCCGAGCGAGGACTGTTGCATATCAACTAGCGTTACCCCGAACCCGAGTAATCTCCATGATGTTTTTCACGTGTCACAACCGAAGAAGTACCTACCGGATCGAGATCATGTCATAAAGTACGATGATGTTGAAGTACGGCATGGTAACACCTTTGTAGTCGAGCCGGAGTGAATTCTCGAACGCCGGGAGAAACGGCTTAGGACTAAAACTATCCGATAGTGAAGGTGGTCGGAAGGGTTTGACACGAGCGAGGCAACTTGGGAGACCGAGAGTGACATGAAGGAGAAGTACCCGAGTTTATGGCCCGTAGTCTAGTGAGTATAGATTAAATTTCGAGGGCGAAATTTTGTTTAAGGGGAGAGAAATGTAATACCGGATTTTAGCAAACTGGAATTTACGAGATAAAGGAAAATTAATGAATATTTTAATGAAGTAAATTCATGAGATAAAACTATTATATAAAATTGTTATAATTATAGAGTAAATTGTTGAAAAAGTTACGGGAAAATCGATGAAATGAGAATGACTAAAAATGATATAATGGTGATAAAAACAAATTAGAAATATTATGATAAATGCGAAAGATCATGAAAAATTATGAGAAAAATATGGAAGTGTTATCCCTAATTATGAGAATTTAATAAATTATTTCAGAGGGAATAACATGAAGAAAAGTTTAAAAAGCATTTTAATCATAAAGTAAACGATGGGGTAAACATTTTTAATATTTTACATAGGATATAAAATGACAATATCAAAGATAGAAGTTTGAAAGATAACAATATACTGTAAATTAGTAAAGATAAATATATGAAGAAACCTGATCCCGAAAAGATCACTAAACGAAGAAATTAGGCCCGATTAAGCCCTAACGAAGGCAGGGGTAAAACGGGAATTTTTGGTAAAAAATATTATATTTTTAAAAAATGGAAAAAATTATAGAAAAATAAATAAATCTGAATTTCTAAAAGAGGGGGCCGAAATTCTTAGTATTTTTAATTAAAAAGAATTGTTTAAATAATTAAAATGGTAATTAGAATAAAATAATAATATAATGCGGTGAGTGAAACTTATAGGCGAGACCGAGGAAAAGTTAGAAATAAATTCTACAGGTAAACCAGAGGTAAAAGTCTTTTCAGACTGATCAAATTAAGTACAAGTGAAATTCTACACGAAGAAAGAATTTACCGGGACGTCGATTCCCAACCGAAAACCCTAATTCCTAATAAGACGAAAAGTTGATCGGATAGAGTAGAGCCGGATAGGCAAAGTGAGAACCTATAGAAACAATTGCGTGTTTTCAAACACGGGATTAAGTTAGACAACAACCGGACGTTTTACGATTGGCGAATTATTGTCCGAAGTTGGTTCTATCTAAGCGATTTCCAGAATCGGACGCGTTTGTCCGAATATCTTCCGACGCACCGGAGAATACCTGGATATGATCAAAAAGAGGATCAAAATAGATAATATGAAAGAGGATGAAAAGATCTTCAAAGTTACATGCCCAGATTTTTGAGTTTCGAAATCGCGAAACGGCACCGATCGGTAGCTTTATCGGACGGAGGCCATAAAGCAAGAGTCATCATTGGATGACAACTCATTCTTTGACTTTTTGGGCCCTAGATGTCGACCAAGACCATGGATGGCCAAGATTCCATCTTACAAAACCCTAGATCCAACGGACTTAATCATTTCGAAGACTTTTTGGAAATTCCCACCTTGTCCCTATTTTCTCTATAAATAGCAAGCTCTCTTGCTCTCATTCTTCACACCAAAATTCAGATCCTAGAGAGAGGTTCTAGAGAGAGAAGCTGGAAAAAATTGTGCCTTAGCTCGAGTAAGTTCTTTCCGTCCTTAGTTTTTAGTTTTAGTTCTTTCGGTAGTTATAGTAGAATTGTTAGTTAGATTTAGGAAGTAGGTGATAAGATTCTTATGCTTGTTTTTAGGCCTCATTGCATTGAAAAATATGCCTAAAGAGGTAAAAACATAGTAGGAAATTAAGTCGAAAAGTTGGAACTTTAGCGATTCTTTTTAAAAAGTAAGGGTAGAATTTGTTAGAATAGCCTTTAAATTTCAAGTATGATTTGGGTATCATATGGGAGGGCTATTTTAGTCATTATTTTCGAAAATCATAGTTGCGTCGAAGTTCGGCAAAATTTCGGGAAGAAAATTTGCTAGAGTAACGAAGTCTTTGGTGAAATTCCGCCGATTAGGGGTAGAAGGGCAAAATGGTAATTTTTACCTAAAAAGCCGATTATAGTGTCAAATCGCTAATAAAGGTGATATTATTCTTATAGGATATCGAATCTCGATTTTTGCGTTCGTTGCCCGACGAACCATTGTTTGAAGTTCACGTTCTTCCGTGAAAGTACGTCTTCCGCGGTAGTACCTAACGTTGCCAACGAAGGTACGGACGCGTCTTTGTAACACTAATCTTGTACATCTTAAATACTTATATGTCAATGATATGTTCGTAGACCGTTATACTGAGACGGTTATACGGGTTATAGTTTTGGTAACACCGTTTTGTTTTCCTAGCGCGAGGACACGAGTAATTATCGTGGCACTGGTGAATAGTGCAGGCTGTTATTGTTTACCTTATGGGGCTTTACATATTGCTTTGTGCTTATGTTTGTCGGCATAATGATCATGCATCGTTGTATGCTTATGATATACTGTGGTATTAGCTCTAGAAATATCTATTGTCTGTATATTGTATTGTTTGGGTATGAGGTTAACCGTTACCTGAGATTCAATATAGTGAATTGAATCTCAGCTGTAGCTTCAGGGTCAGGAGGACCACGGTTCGGGGATCGAGGCAAGTGTCCGGAATAGACGTGCAATTTGAAGACTATTTCTATCTTATCGTCTTTCGTTATTCCGTTATTCATCATTCCGCTATTTCATTTCTAAACCTTAGGACTATTGTAATCTATACAATATTACACAATGGTTGATGTTTTGGCTATGAACTGATTACTCTTTCGCTCCAATGCTCTACTCTGATTACTCTGATTGAAATATTTGGAAACGTTTAAAAAAAAAAATATTCCGCCGTTTTCAAATGGGATGTTACACTAATGCAAACAGACAGTTAGTTATATTTGATTTGATACCGTGGTTACGCGGGTGGCTTTCAATCTAATATAAAACAAAATTAGAGATTTATTAAAATCTATATATATTAAGGTAAATATGTGTTTTTAATAGTTTAATTTATTCTCTACTTTTATAAAGTATTTTTCAAATCTCTAACCTTTAAGCTTTTGAAGGAAAAAAAATTGTTATTAAATTTAAAGAAATCAGGGATAAATAAGTAAAAAATAAGTAGGGAGCAATTCTCATTCAATTTTTTGTGATTTTTGTATTTCTACAACACTTTGTACAAGATTTTTATTTATAGACCACTAAGGGTCACATCAAGAGTCACCACTAAGGGTCACAACCAAAGGTCACCACTAAGGGTCACCACCAAAGGTCACACCAAGGGCTACCACCAAGTGTCACAACAAAATGTCGGCATCAAGGGTCACAACCAAGGGAACCGGCTGAGGTCCTCTACTCGTTCCCACCCACTGCCCACCTCTTCCTTAAAGCTGCATCGTTTTGACGCAAAATGGCAGCTATTGCCTCTTTTTTTTTTAAAAAAAAAATCAGGATATTAAAAAGATACTTTATGATACTAACCAGTACTGAAAAAATACTGACGGGTACTTCATGATCTTGAAAAATTATTTTAGAATGTTGAAAAAATATTTGAAGTCTTGTTGGTATTAAAAAGTTACTTCAAGATCTTATTTCGGGATACTAGAAGTACTAAAAAATACTTTAGGATCTTGAAAAATTATTTTAGGATATTGAAGTATTTTTAAAAAAATACTTCCTTATCTTGAATATCCTAAAATAATTTTTCAAGTTCATGAAGTATTTTTTAGTACCTGCTAGTATCCCGTCAAGATCTTGAAGTAACTTTTTAGTACCAAGACCCTAAAATATTTTTTCAACATCATAAAATTTTTTTTCAAGATCTGTTTTTTCAAGTATTTTTTTAAATTTTTTTCTTTTAAAAAAAAAAAGAATGCCATTTTGCGTCAAAACTACGCAGCTTTTAAGAAGATCGTGAAATATGTTTTTGGTAAATATTGTTTTCCTTTTAAAAAAAGAAAAAGGCAGCAAGATATTAAGTAAGTTGCCATTTTGCGTCAAAACTACGCAATCATCCCCTATTTAAGGAAGAGGTGGGAGATGTAGACAAGGGAACGCGATACACAATATGTTTTTTTTTTCAGGACTTCAGCAAAAAATTAGGATGGTTCCACAAGCAAGGGTCACACCAAAAGTCACCACCAAGCGTTACAATCAAATGTCACATTAAGAAAAATGACAGATTTTAAAAAAAGTTGAAGTCTACCCAACCTTGTATGTGCATCCGACATCTACATAATATATTCATAACTATTCTCTTCTGTTAAGTTTAATTTTTGAAAATAACAATAAATTATAAAAGGATCACTTATATAAAATTTGAAAAGATAGAATAAAATAAAATAAAAAATAAAAAAGAGCGGTTTATTGATTGAAAACTACACGACGCAGCGTGGACACGATGCATTTTCACAAACTGATTCCATGAGACTACTTTTTCGAAGGCTTTTCCTCTGACAAATTCGTTCTTACCGATCGATCAAGCACTATGAGGGACAAGAGAGTGAATAGAGACATTCCATTTTGTCCCCAAGAAATCATCAGAAACATTCTTAAACGACTTCCGGTAAAAACCCTAATCCGATTCCAATGTGTATGCAGAGAATGGAGAAATCTATTGAGGACCAAATCTTTCATCGCAGATCACCTCGGCCACTCAAATCATCAAAACCCTTGTCTCCTTTTACAATGTTATGACGGGGGTGATTCTCCGAACTTGTATTGCCTTGATTCCGATATGCAAGTTTGGGAATTTCAGAACCCACCATTGCATGACTATGTGAAGCCAGATAAGATCGTTGGTTCCTGCAATGGCTTGCTCTGTGTTCAAATCAATAATCCTGATGTATCTCCACATCCCCTTTTAGTGTGGAATCCCTCTATTAGAGAGCTTAGGCTTGTGCCCGCAATTAATTTTCATCAGGATTTTGAGGATTATAATATAGGATTTGGTTTCAGCCCAATTATTAATGATTACAAGATAGTGATAGCTTGTAATTCTCAGGGTTATACTCAGATTTCTGCTGTGCAAGTGTATTCTTTAATCTCAGGGTCATGGAGGGAAGTAAAATTTAGCCTCAATTGTATGGAATGTCTTAGTGATGAAAGCGTCACTGTTAATGGTGTTATGTTTTGGTTGGGATCAAAGCGGGTTGGGAAAGATACAGATGATGATGAGGCTCAGATTGTTTCATTTGACTTAGCAAATGAAGTGTTTACATCGATAGCAACTCCCAAGCTACACCCTTGGACAACGCTTACTGTGTATGAGGAAAAACTTGCTATTGTTTCTTGCATGACAAACTCAGAACTTTCTGTTATTGATCTGTGGGTAATGGAGGAGGGTATGCATGCATCTGGGGAGATATGGAGTTGGACTAAGAGATATACTAGCAACCCTTATCCATGCTGGTTATATCCACATACAATTTGGAGAAATGAAATTGTTTGCAGTGCTGACATTGAGAATAAACGAACAGTTATTCTCTTCAATCCCACTACTAAAAGAATCAAGAAGCATGTCATTAGCAAATGTGACTGTGGTCCTGATATTTTGAACTATGCTGAAAGTCTTGTTCCGGTTGGAGGAATGAAATCATTACAAATTTTCTGTATGGCTTCGACTCATTCATGATGTTGAGTGCAAAGTAGACAATGATTTGGCAAAAGTTTCTGTCTCTTCAGTCTCACATCTCATGAATTTAAGATGTTTGCTTCCTAAATCTTAATCTTTGTTTTGCAGATTTACTTAGTTTAAGCACTTTTGGCAAGAATTGAACCAGGTTAGATTATTCTAGGTCTTATGAAGCTTGTAGACATTTTGAGATGTTATCTTGAATGATGAATGTTGATGTTTATGAACATATGTTTCTAGTAGTATTTGACATATCTATAAGATTAGTTTGTTCTGCTTTCTTTCCAAGACAGATATATAGTCTAGTAGTTGCTGGTGTGTGGATTACTTGTGAGTTATGAGCTTTTGTCCAGGTAAAATGCATATATCCTATGAGAGGGGGAAACGTGAAGCCAGTTTGAGTTGCTTGTTTCTTCCAAATTGAATTTTTAAATTAGGGAGTTGATCTAGCTGAACAAAAGTTACCGAATGAAAAAACTTCACGAGAGAAGAGATGTCATTTGTGCTTGATAGTTGATCTTGTAAGTTTTTACCACCTTACTCCATAAAAGCTTTTTGGTTTAATATAAGTTTTAGTCCATCAAACTGGTTTCCATTTTTTTTTGATAAACAGTCGCATCCATACAGAAGACTAAGGCTTATCCTCATATGTCAAAATGGTCTCAATTTTTATTAAGTTGTAAGGACTAGGGGTGAGCAAGTGACCTGCTACCCGCCCAACCGCCCGCACCCCGATCAATTTTCCCCGGATTAAGCCCGTCAGATTGGGCCCGTCATGGGTACGGGTCAGCCCCGTACCCGTTTTGGTTATACGGGCGGGTCACGGGTTGAGGCACGGGCCACCCGTGCCCGACCGACCGTACCCGTTTAGTAGCTTTTTTTTTTTTTTGGTTTCCCCTCATTTGACAGAGCCCACTCCTTCCCAGCCCCAGGAACCGAGAGTCCGACTCCAAGCAAGTTCCTTGTTCTGGAACATCATACAAATAAATCATACATGTTTTAATGTGTGAATAAAATACAAATAAATCAATAAAGTGTTGGGAATGGGAATAAAAGGGGGAATATGTACACAGTAGTACACACACAGATTATCACTCGTATTGGAAATTTGGAATCCCAATGAACCTATATTCTCGACTTGGTGGCCTTGAAGTTGAAGGTTCTTCCAAAAGCTGGACAGGAATACAATGTGGTTTATAATATTAAACAGATTAATATTTTATTTTTGGTATAAACTAGATTAATATATAACTTTTCTTTCTTTGACTCATGAATATTTTTTTTGATATATTAAATGGTGGCAAGTGTGCAACCACTCCGGGTTCTGCAGTGGCAATGATGACCCTCCCAACAGTGGTAGCTCCATACTTGACTCATGAATATGATAACAAACAAATTGAACAAATTTGTTTGGCCCAAAAAGTCAAAAAACGCAAGAACACTATTCTGGGCCACAAAACAGTTTTTTTTTTTTTAAAAAAAGGCCAGACTTAATAAACGGGTTCCCAGGACCCGTTTAACAATACCCGTTTAACCCGTACCCGTTTTATACGGGTTAAATGGGGGGTTTTACACGGTGCGGGTGACCGTGCACCGTGATGAAAAACGGGCGGGACACGAGTTGACCCCGGGCCCCGCCGCCGTTGCTTCACCCCTAGTAAGGACTAACAAGCTATTTCTCCCGTCCTTTGCATGAGGAGGGTCAGTAGAGGTTAACGTATCAAAACATTATTTGTTTGATATAGATGTCTAAGAACAAAATTCAGTAAGAATCTCTATTCATTTGAAAAATTATGAATTTATTCTTTAGAAATTTGATTTGTTTCTTATGAAGTTCATTACTATATATCAAAAAAAAAAAAAAAAGTTCATTACTACCATTTTTAAAGTTATCAATATCTCAATTAATATCTAATTATCATCAAAAGTTGAAATAAGAGTTATTGTTATATTAGTATCCTAATTAATATACTAATTATAAAAATTAGGTTACGAATCTTAAATAGGAAAGCCTATTTTCAGAATCCTGAATCGAAAATATTCATGATCAATTTTAAGGATGATATTAATGTAATTTTCACTTAAAAGAAAGAACATCAAATGTTTGTACATATTAGCCCTTTAAAGGGAAAAAAACACTTCAGGGAAATAAAAAATAGGGTTTTGATTGGGGATAAATGAGAGGGAATAAAGGATAATCATATAAGTAAAAGGAATAAGGGATAATCATATAAGTAAAAGGGAATTCTAAAATAAATTTGGGTAAATTCAAAAAAGAAAATCAAAAGGGGTTTCTAAAGTCAGGTGTGCAACCTGGCTCACCTAGAATCACAAGAATTGTCAGCATTATGTGATTCCTACAATTCTGGCTTGTATCACTCCTGGAATTGTAAGATATTTGTACAAATAAGATAAATCAACATATTCGCATCTTTCCCACATAATTTTGAATCTAATAGTGAGATACGACTCGTGATTCATGTGTTTCTAATAACCATGATTTATAATATTTAATAAACTTCCTTTTATATATTTCTAAAAATCTATAATTCTGAAAAATAATGAATTTATTTTTTTTATGTTACTCATGTAATAATAATTATATTCATGAAAGTAAAAAAGCTAATTTATTGTTAAAGTCAACAATATTATTTTGATATATCTTTAATTTCCCAATAAATACCCTAATTGTAATTATTGCGGTTTAATATCCCAATTATTAACCAATATTCAAAAACCTTCATTTCCACCTTTGTTCTATTAATACTTTTGGGGGGGGGGGGGGGGGGGACATAATTTTTAAAAATTATTGCACTAAAAACCTAATGATTAATATAATTAATAATATAATTTATGGAAGTTCATTGGCATGTTTGGATTACAATTATATAATTATGATTCCTTATTTAACGTCTAATTTCAAATTTAATTTATTTCATTCCTTATATTCGAACTCTAATAACTGCGAATAGACAATTTTGATGGTGTGATTATGTGTCGAGAAATACTGACATACTCTAGGAGTGTCACATCATCTGAGCTTTGTCCAATTAAAATATGATGCTTTAGCTACTTTTAATCTAACGTGCGAGTCACCAGAAGTAATTCACAATTTATATTTTCTTAAAAGCAAACGTCCTAATTTGTTGAAAACAAAAACAAAAACTCACAAACACATCCCACCCAAAATTCCAGTTAGGATTATAGGATGCCAACTAGGATAAAAATTTATTGTGATGTTGTATTTTAATTTGACAGAATTGATTTGAGCTGGTACTCTCAGAGTATCTAAGTATTTCTTATGCGCCCTCTCAACCAAATATGAAGTAAACTGTTTAACCTAAATTTGATGGCATTAATATAATTTTTAATATACGTTATTGTACTGGTGACTTTGCTATGGAGATCCCTATAATCATAGAATATGAAGCCCCTTGGTATATTTGGACCACATTAACATAGTTATTAATATAATTATAATTCATGATTTAGGTATAATTTCAAATTCAATTTGCTTCATTTCATATAGTCAAACCCCAATAAAAATGGATGGACAATTATGATGGTGTGATTATCAGACCTGTTTGTGAGTTTAACAGTTACTAAGCGGGTATTATAATATTTCTAGTATAAAGTTGATTGATTGATACTTCAAACAAAATTAAAATTTAGGGACTGAAATCGAAATGAAAGCAGACTTAGACTTGGACTAAAACTTTTGGAAAGTTATGGTTGTGAGGTTATAATTTATAATTTTAAATAAAAATATATGAAGTAAATAAATGCGGATGAAGTGTAAAAGCACATGGGTGAAGATCTCTTCCCTACTTTTATATAAATATATCATTATAATAGAAGACATGTGTTTATTCCTTAGGCGTTGCTTGAGATAAATATAATTCAATGATGGTAAATTGAACGAATATTTTATAACTCTCCCCTTTCCTTAAAAAAAAAAAAGAAAAGAAAAAAAATCATATAAAAAAGGTAATGTAGTCAAAGATAGAAATAAACTACATCTCTTAAAATTGAGGGATATGCTGCCAGGAGGAAATATGATTATCCAATCAGTAAATTATTATTACTCAATTAGTGAATTATTTTTAAAAAGGAAAGTATGAAACCATCAATAATAAATTGTATTTATTTATTAATAGATTCAAACTGGGACTTGGCTTTCCTTCTATACACATTCTCATCTTTTTCTCTCCTTTTCCTTTTTCTTTTACCGTTAGATTAAGATCACAACTGTCTAGATTTATCATATGGTATTTTTTTTTTTGATACATAAAAGCAACGAAAATATTATCTATCCATTATCTTGCAGAAGAACCCTTTGCAAATCCACGTCCACCTGCGAGACCACCTGCAAACCAGGCATGGCTGAGAGACTCGCCTTGGCCAACTGGTCTGCAGCAGCATTAGCCCACCTGCTGATAAGCTGAAGCTCCACACACCAACCACGATCAAACATGCCCTTGATTTCTGCAATGAGACGTCTGTCTTCATGGGGGCCAGGAGTCGAGTTCTTTATCAGTTCTACTGCATCGGACGAATCCACCTCCAGAATTACGTTACGGAACCCCAAATCCCACGCAAGCTTCAACCCATGGAGGCATTCTCAGAGCTCGGCTGTCAGACTATCCCCCGCCTCTCCCCTGAACATGAAAGCTTTCAAGAACGATGATTGGTCATCACGCAAGAGGCCACCACTAGCAATACCAGGCGACATATGAGAAAACGCACCATCGGTATTGATCTTCACCCACCCAGGCGAAGGAGGCCGCCATGCTCCCACACTGTCCTGCTGCGGCGCTTTCCTACCTAACACTGTGCAGAGACTAGTCCAGGCTTCATTCGAGCTACTCACCATGGCAATAGCACTGATCATAATGGAAGTGTTCGAAATTCGTTTGCCTTCAAAAACTATAGAGTTTCTTCGCCTCCACGCCCACCAACATATAATAGCGAAGAGGTGCCTCCAATCCTCTTTCCCCTGGGCTCCACCACTCGAATTAATATTCCAGCGAAGCCAATGATCCCACGGCAAGGAGCTGAATTTCTGCCATCGCTGAGGGGGGACCACCTGACGCCACAAATCAAGGGTTACAGGGCAGTCTCTAAGTACATGTTGAATGGTCTCCAAATCCGAATTACAAATTGGGCAGCAAGCGTCCGAACTTAGGCCTCTCTTTTGCCTAGAAACATTTGTTAAAAGCCATTTGTGCATCACTAGCCATAGGAACATTCGACAACGCTCAGGGATCTTAAATTTCCAAATTCCCCCCATAGTGGATCTGGAGGAGCTACTTCTTGGACAAGAGCATTGTATGCTGATTTCATAGAAAAAGAGCCACTCTTGTTCTATTTCCATCTCACTCCCCCATTAGTCATTACTTCCGTTCCTTCTTGGACTTTCTTCCACGTACACTTGATCCCGCTTCATAAGTTCGAACCAGGCCTGTTCATATCGATTTGAGGGAGCATATCTCCTCCGCAATTATACTTATTGCGAATAACTTTAACCCAGAGAAATCATCTCTTCTGGTTGAGAGGTTCCAACCAACCTTCATAAGGTAAGCTTGATTATAAAGATTAGCATGCCGGATCCCCAAGCCACCTCTTACCTTAGGTTTACAAATAGTATCCCAAGCAACCAGTGAGACTTTTCTTTGCTCCTCAGTACTGCCCCATAAAAAATTACGGTTGCACTGGTCTAAAGAGTCTCACGTACTCATCGGGAGAAGGGATGTTTGCATTACATATCCTGGAATTGCAGTGGTCACCGATGAGATTAGAGTTGACCTTCCTGCAGAAGACAACGACTTCACTTTCCATTTGGACAGCGTAGTCTTTACCTTATCCAAAACATAATGAAATGAGTCCTTAGTGACGCGCTTGTGGTGCAAAGGAACCCCTAGATATTTACCCAAGTCACTAGTGATGGAGAAACCAAGTGCCGCACTCATCTCACCACGGCGGACATGATTTACATTATTTGAAAACACACTCGGGTTTTCTGTTGATTAATTTTCAAGCTTGAACTATCGCAAAAGGTCTTGAGACAGTTATTGATCATGTCTACTTGATCCATTGATGCTTCTACAAATAGAATGATATCATCCGCAAAGAACAAGTGAGAAATAGGGGGCCCAGTTCTAGTGAGACGAATTGGCTTCCAGTGACCTGCATGAATAGCATCTTGGATAATGTGAGCCAATTTCTCCATACAGATAACAAATAGGTATGGCGATAAAGGGTCTCCTTGCCTCACTCCCCTAGAAGGGAAAAAAGGTCGGCTTTATCCCCATTCCATAACAGTTGTATATTAGAGCTAGAAACACACTGTTCAACTACCGCAGTAAGGCAGCTGGGAATATTAATTTCCTGCAAGCATCTCCTTAGGAAATCCCAGTTGACACGATCATAAGCTTTCTCTAGATCAATTTTAATTGCCCAGAAACCCTGCTTTTTCTTCATATTCCTCAAAATGTGAATAACCTCCTGGGCCACAATAATATTATCACTGTTGTGCCTGCCCGGAACAAAGCTACATTGATTAGGAGCGATCACCTGGGGAAGGATAGGCTTTAACCTGTTCACAATAACTTTGGAGATGACTTTATAGATGACATTACATAAACTGATCGGTCTTAGGTCCCCCATAGATTCAGGGTGATCCTTCTTCGGAATAAGGACGATTAGGGTGCCATTGATCTCCTTAATAGCTTGTGGGTTAGCAAACAAAAACTTGACATAATTTAAGACAGACGAAGAAACCGTACTCCACTGATTCTGGTAGAAAAGGGCGTTAAGCCCATCAGGTCATGGTGACTCAGAGCATCCATACTAAACAAAGCATCTTTAATTTCACTGTCTGTAACCTCTCTGCTACACCATCTAAGTAAGCTATCTTCAACACAGGGGTAGGTCATGCTGCAATTGAATGTTGGCCGAACATAAACGTCTTCTGTAAGAAGTTTGGAAAAGAACTCAGTGGCCATACCTTTAATGGAAGAAGGATCATACACCCATGAACCCTCAGAGTTCTTAATGGCCTCAACACGTTGAGATTTACGCCTACGGTTTGCTCTGGCATGAAAATATTTAATGTTACGGTCCCCAAAAACAGTCCAATCCACTCTGGCTTTTTGCGCCCAAATAAGGGATTCCTGAAGTAACACATCTTCAAGCTCTTTCCAAATACTCAACTGCAGGTCCTCATATCTCGGTGAGGACCCAAACCGAGCAACCGCCCTATTAATTCCATCTAGCCGACGCAGGAGCTGTTTTTTCCTGCCTTCAGTGTGTTGGAAAATATCCCTATTCCACTTAGAGCATGCATCAGTAAACTGGGAAATATTCTGCGACCAAGGAGCATTAGAAAGCCAAGATTGACGGACAAAATGGTCAAAACTTTCATGAAGAACCCAGGCGGCTATGAATCGAAATGGTTGGTTCGGCTTATGAATACCCATGCTCGAATCAAGGCGGAGGAGAAGTGGCCTATGATCCGATTTAAAGAAAGGCAAGTACGAAACCGAGGCATTGGGGAATAAATTAATCCATTGTTCATTAGCAAGAAATCGATCAAGCCTTGCCTTAGACATACCCCGCTTCCAAGTAAACTCAGGGCCAACAAAACCAAGATCCCTCATGTCGTACGACTCAAACTACCGGAGAAAGTCTCGGTCGATAGAACACCGGAAAGTGGCAGTAGAGCGTCTTTCACCCAAGAGTAGGGTACCATTGAAATCACCCCCTAACAACTAGGCACCCTGAATTGAAGGAGCTATGCGAACCAAATTCTCCCATAACACCCGACGAGAGGCCCCAGAGAGGCTAGCATAAACCACGGTAAGCGCCCCTAACAGTTACAAGCTGCCCTGGTAATTTGAAAGTGCACAAACTAATGGTGACATTCAAGAACAGAGACGGAAGTAACAGAATGGTCCCAGAGACACCAAATACCTCCACTATAACCCTCACAATTCATTAATTCCATATTAGGAAAACCTAACTGATTTGCTCTGCCTATAGACATCGCCTTAGTGTATCTAGTTTTCAGAATGGCAATAAAATTCAAATGGTAGTGTGATTTAAGGTCCCGAACAAGAGTAGGAAAGTTACGTGCTCCGGTCCCTCTAGAATTCCATATCAAACAATTCATTGAGAAACAATATGGGTGCGCTAGGTAGAGTCAGCCTCTCCCTCAGCTTTATCCTGATCACACATAGATTCATCAACCTGTTGGGGAGGTCCCAAGGCTTGGTTCTGTGACACCATTTTAACCCCCAATTCACACATTGTCATATACGTTAATGGCACCTCGCCTCCAGGACCACACGACGCCATGCTAGCATTACATTTGGATGTTCCCACGTGGTGCAAGGAATTGATGATTCCACATGGTTCATCCCCTTCAGTGAGCACCTGGGCTTCATTTCCCTACAAAACAACAAAAGAGTTGGCATTAATGGGCTCTAAACCCTGGCCCATTGGTCGAACAAATCGATTCCTTGCTGGGGGTTTATTTTCCTTCCCTTTAATTCTCCCTTTGCTCTCATTTTTCCTTTTGGACCCTACCTGCACCCATTCGGATTTTAGTGGGCCTTTAGCCTTAGTCAATTCCACTTGATTTTCCTTCATAATAACCCTGTCCTCCTGCTTACTCTTAACCCGCCTAGAATCACGTTTATCCTCCCCATGTATCTGGTTACTGGCCTGATCCCGATTCTCAGTTATTTCCTTCTTTAACACCCCCAGATTTCCCTTGATTTCCTCCTTTAAAACCGCTGGATTTGAATGCCCACTAAAGTCACGCCTCAATAACCGGATTTTCCCAAACGGGGTCACCTCTGGAACATCGCTGCCAGCCGTGGTGGGTGCGTCGGCAGTGGTGTGTGCACCCCTGTCAGCTCCTGTTCATTCATCTCCGTCATCTCCCCCAGAAACGACTTCCACATTCGCTACTCCACCCTCTTTCGTAGGAACCTGAGATTGATGCAGCAGACAAATGGCTCTCTGATGACCATACTTTCCACAAGCAAGACAGACTTGATGCAGGCCCTCGTAAATGATCGGTCTTTCTTCTCCAAACACCACATATGTTGGAAGCAAAGGTTGCTTAAGGTCTATCTCTACACAAATCCTCGCGAAACCTCCTTTATCATATATAGAAGTGGAGCGATCCACTTTTATCATCTTGCCAATCATATTGCCGATTCTACGAAGCGACTCAACATTATAAACTTTGAAAGGAACATCTGGAAGCCTGACCCAAGCAGCAATGCGGCACTATAGGTCGGCCTTCCAGGGATTAAAATTGGGTCTCCATCTCTGAACAATCAAGTAGTGATCTTCAATCATCCATGGGCCTTCCTGAAAAGCAGAGTCTCTATCTTCTTTGTTAGAAAAAGCAACAATGTAATATCCATTGCTTAAGGGAATGAGCTTCAACGGATCCTTGGGCCTTCACATCCTGCTAATTCGGTCTCGGATAAGATACGTGGGGAAGTTAGTTCCCAGAACCTTGATGATAAGAGAATTCATCCAAGGGAGGCACCAATTGGTGTATTCGTCAGCAGTAAAACTCAGTTTTCCCGGCTTTCCCTCCATCCTCCTAGACATCTGGGTATCCTCCTCATCAGATTCCTCAAGTATGCCCTAGGAATCCATCACGTTCATTCTAAAAGTTAAATTGTTGATGTGATTTGTGTTTAAGATAGCGGTGACATAAATGACTTCTTTTTCGATGGGCTCTTGTTTGACATAGCGTTTGAAAAGTCAGTTTGGAAGAACAATGATTGAAAAGAGCGTGAATGTTATTGAATAATATATATATATATATATATATATTGTATGTTATGCGATAATTTAGGATAAAATAAATAAATTTACATGTAAATTTGCTAAAAAAAAAAACAGTAAAATTACCACTAAAAAAATTACAACAATATTTTGAATAAACAATATAAAATGTGCAAAACATGATTAAACAATATTATGAATTTAAATTATCACCTTACTGTTTATTAATCATTTTCATACAAATAAGTGTGTTTGAATGATAGAGATTATTACATATGGAGATTTAAATGCAATACAATGATAATTTATTTTGAAGCTTCAACATTTAAAAAAAAAAATTAAGAAAAAATTAGAAGCTTGTGTTAGGTTGGGTATTGGAGAAATATGATTGGTTAGGTACGATAAAGCTGAGGGAAGCCACGTGAAAGAAAGGACATAATAAAGATTGCATGATGGGCTTTTCAGAGAAGTCCTTGTGATGAGAGTAGAAGCTCCAACAATTAGCTTTAGTCAAGAAGTGGCTTCAGACCCAAAAGTCCATCATATATTGAAGTTTTCCCAAACACACAAAAATCATGTTTTTACTGCCACTGAGCTTTTTTCTTCTTTTGATGCAATCCCAAACATGCCCTTATGAGCAAGTACTGAAAGACTTTATATAATTGACGTATTTTATTTTCAGAAAAATTACTGAAAATTAACTCATTGTTAAATTTATGACCCAAAGATAACTAAGAACTTAGGCGCATAATTGGGTACAACTTTTTTTCAACTATATATAAATGTCTTATGTTTTATATATAGTTATAAATGAGCTACACTAGGTTGAAAAAAGAATTGCACTTTGGTCCTAAAACAAAATTTAGATTCCTTTAGGGAATAAATTTTGGAATGATATTTTTTTTTAATATTATTTTTGTGTGTGTATGGGGCTCTTTTTCCTTTATTTTCACTATATGCAAGGGAAGGAGGAATTGCATGAGTTGGATTCTTAAAAAAAAATTAGAGATCTAAGGTTAACTGTTTTTAATTAATTTTTCTTACTTTTTATTAAAATTTTATAATCTCACTTCTCCATAAAAAAATTAAATACAATTGATGAAAATTTGCCTTTGCCCCTAAATTCCTCGTATCAAATAGACCAGTGGAAATCATTTTTATCATATCAATTTTGAGATAGTGACCAACTATTGCTTAGTACCAAAGTAAGAATGGTTCTAACCATTGGGGAAAATGTTTTCAATAAAATCAAAACCATGTGTTTAATGGAAGGTTTTGGCCACTAATATGATCTTGTGCTTGTTTTTGGAAAATGGTTCTAAAAATTATTTAAATGAAATTATGTATTAACACAATAAAAAAGGTCAAAAGGGCTATTAAAAAAAGAAATAATATGTACAAATATTTAGTAAAAAAAAAAGTTACATATCATGTTTTTTTTTTTGGCAATAATCTCATGGAACTTTACTTGTAGTATTTGATTTGAGGTGAATGATTGGGTGTTAGGCATCCTAAATGTAGGGCATATATGACCTAATTTGAGGATGAATTATAGTTCTAGATGCCAAAAAAAAAAAAAAAAAAAAAATATTTTATTTCTTATATTTATCATTTTTCTTTAAATTAATTTTTCTAACTCATGAACTAATCTATAATCTAATATTAAATATTTTAGAGGCATCATGTCATATGTTTTAGAGTGATTTATTTAACTTTTTTAATTTTTTGAAACTAAACAAACAAGTCTTACACTAAGGATTGTTGGAGTATAAAATAAAGAGAGATAGATATTATAATTAATATCTATCAAAAAGACATGTTTTTTTTTAAGAGATTGAAGAAGTTAAAAAAAAAATTACTTTAAAAAATTTATATATAAATTTAATTCACAAATAGATACATAATATAATCATAAACAATATATGTTATGTTTTGATTAATAAATGATTTATTTAGCTTTCTTAATCTCTATAGAAAGTCGATTGGGTTTTATATTAGGGATTAGATGGGGAGTATAAATTTTATTTTTGTTCCTTAACTTTAAAAAATGTTTTCTTTTTTCTTTTTACCTGAATAATTTTTCAAATTGTTCTCTCAATCATTCAACTTATACCGTTTTAATAAAAGATGCTAAAATAAAATTTTAAATGTTGATTAAATAATCTTAATATTAACCTTGTAAATTTATCAATTACGAATATTTAATATTAAGTTAAAAGCGATTAAGTAAAAGAGCAAAGTTTATGATTAAGGGTGGTAACACTCCTAGAATGACTTTTTTCTTAATTTCTATGCCCCGGAACAAAAAATGGATGGGAATCGTGTTTGGTAAATCCGGTTTTTTTTTTTTTGCTCCCGGGATGAACCGGTTTATTTTTTGTCTTTGGGAGTAAAAAAAAAAAGCTAAAAATTTTGGCTTCTATATTCCATGGCAAAAATCAGAATTTATTTTTCCCTCAATCGGCGTAAACTTACCCTCGTTTACCACCACCACCGCCGTTGCCACCCCGCCACCACCACCTCCATCGCCTCACCGCCGCCACCACCGCCACCCCCGCCACCACCACCACCACCCCACCACCCCACCATCGCCGCCGCCACATAAATAATTTTTTGAATATAAAAATTACATAAATAATTTTTTTAGGAAATTTAAATTTAAGTTTATTTGTAAATTATATTAATTATTAAAGAAAATGGTAAAATGGTAAAAATAACTCATTAATCCTTCATCTTCCTCTCTTACTATTTTTTTAACTCCCAAACAAGGGAGGAAAAATGTGTTACCAAATGTAATTCTGATTCTCGGAGTAAAAATAAAATGGGTTAACAAACGTAATTCTGATTCTCAGAACTCTTCCAAAGCAGAGAATCAGAAAAAACTATTTCATCTCAGAAACAGTGCTGGGCAACAGAATGGTTGCCATGCACAATAGCCCAAAGCTGATTCTTTTACTCCCGATTCCTGTAAACCCTAACACCTCCGTGGGTCGCGAAGAATTTCTGATAAATTCGTTTCTCCCAGTCGAACTCGAGCACAATGGCTGACGGGATTCCAATTCTTCCCGAAGAAATTATCCAAAACATTCTGGAACGACTTCCGGTGAAATCGTTAATGCGATTCCAATGTGTGTGCAGACAATGGAGAATTCTCTTCAAGACTCAATCTTTCATCGCAAATCACCTCGACCACTCAAATCATCAAAATCCTTGTCTCCTTCTCCAACGTCATGGCATAGATAGTCCTTCAAACTTGTATTGCCTTGATTCCGAGATGCAAGTTTGGGAACTTCGAAGCCACCATTGCTCAATTATTTGAAGCAAGGTAAGATAATTGGTTCCAGCAATGGCTTGCTCGTGTTGAAATAAATATGCATGATGCACCTCTTCATTTCCTTGTAGTGTGGAATCCAGCTATTAGAGAGGTCGACTAGTGCCCCAAACTAAATTTCATGGGGATAATCGTTACTATCTTATAGGATTTGGGTTCTGTCCGATTATAAGTGATTACAAGATAGTGATAACTTATTTTTCTCGGGGTTTATGGTGTTCTTTCTCGGTAAAGTAAAAGTGTATTCTTTGAGTTTAGGGGAATGGAAGGAAGTAGAATTTAGGATCAATGACACCGTAGGTCTAAGTTCTCAAAGTGTCACTGTCAATGGTGTTATGTTTTGGTGGATGTCAAAGAGGTTTGGGGAGGATCTGGGCTTTTTTCCCTATTTCATTTTCCGTTTTCACCGAACATGGGTTGGTATAGGAAATATTTATAATCCCCGACATGTTCACTTTAATCTCCATTGACATGTCTACTACTAAATGGAAATCTTACACCCAACATAACACATTCACTATTTGTAAGTTGGAGTCACTTTGTCACCATGCAACATGTTCTAAAATTAATTATCTTCAATAAAAATTGTTATTTTAGGATCTTGGTAAATTAATTAAAAAGTTTAGCGGTGCAAAATATTTTCATATCTATTTTAAATCAGTATCTTAACTAATCAATTTGATATTTTGAATGTAATCAATATAAATTATAAATTTTGAAAAATATTTCTTCATATTCAGGTTTAAGAAACCATAAAATTAATTTTTTTATTAAGATTTTATATTGGGGATTTTTCTGTTAGGATTCTTAGTCAATGTCGGGGATTATTCTGTCGGACGAAGAAAAGGTAAAAGCCCCCGCATAAACGAAAGAACAATGGAGGAAATTTGAAATGGAGATGAGAACATATCGAAATCGACACAAATGACGCTATAATGAAGTTTCCTCCACAATCCACCAACAGATTTAGCAACGAATTGGTCAAAAAAACATAGGGGGAGAGATTTGGGGAGGAATTTAGTCGATTAGGGTTGTTGTATAAGCGGTTGGGGGTTTTTAAAAAACCTCTCTGCCGACATTTAGTCGCTAACCCGGTTAGTCGACTAAATGTCGGGGTTTTACAAAAAAAAAAACCTCTTTAGTCGACATTTAGTCGACTAAACCACTTGGGTTAGTCGACTAAATCTCGGGGGCTTTCAAAAAAATCAAATTCTCGCGTTTTAGTCGACTAAACCTTGGTTTAGTCGACTAAAGTGTGGCACATCGAGAAATAATTTGAAAACAGTGGCAAATTGATAATTAATTATTTTAAAAGTGGCAAATAGGGAAAAAAGCTAGGATCCTGATGATGAAGATGAAGATGAGAATGTGATTGTTTCATTTGACCTAGCAGTGGAAGTGTTTACAGTGATTCCAATACCTGAGCTACAGCCTATTCAGCTTAGTGTGTATGAGGAAAAACTTGCAATAATTTCTTGGAAGGAAAACTCAGAACATTCTGCTATTGATATGTGGGTAATGGAGGAGGGTGTAGGTGCATCTGGAGAGAGATGTGGTTGGACCAAAAAATATACTAGCATCCCTATTCCTTGCTTCTTAAATCCTTTTCGCTTCTTAAATCCTACGACTATTTGGAGAAACGAAATTGTCTGTTGTCCTCACGGGGTGGAAGAATCAACAGTTCTCTTAAATCTCACTACTGAAAAAAATGAAGAAGTTTGCGATTAGCAAATGTGACTATAGGCATTGTATATTCAATTATGCTGAAAGTCTTATACCGGTTGGAGGAATTAAAGTCTTATACCGGTTGTATACTATTAAATGACCGATGTTTCTAGCTGTATTTGACATATCTATAAGATTAGGTTGCTTTGTTTTCTTTTCAAGGCATCTGTAGTCTAGTTGCTGGTGTGTGGATTATTTGTAAGTTGTGACCTCTTGTAATATACATATATCATATGACCCTGACTTTGTCCCCAACTTACATGTATTATCATTTCATTCTTTGTTCAATGTTTGAAAAAAAAACCTATCTTTCATTCTTTGTATCACTCATACTTTTGCAAAAGTTTTAATTGTTTGACTTCCATGGAAATTTGATTCTTGAGTTCATCAGTTATATGTTCATCAAATATGTGTGTATTGTGATTGGGTGAAGATCCTCTTATATGTAACTGTTCAGACAAAGGAGTGCTAGAATCTATACCATTACTTGCAACATTTATAGATTTCACATTTTTTGGAACAGATTGAAGGTATTTTCTATGCTTGAAAAGAAAATCTGAAATAACTTATGAGAATGTACTGATAAGCTTTATATAACTGACATTTTTTTCCATGAAAATTACTGAAAAATAACTCATTGTAAAATTTAACTTCTTTTTCTTAATTATTTATGAGGTACATATATATTAAGGATGAGGAGTATCTTAAATCTCATAATTATTTTATTTTCTTTGAATCATGAACTTTTTAGCAACTCTCTTAAATTGTATTTTTGATTTTTTTTCTACACCTACTTTATTTTTACTAATTTCATTTTTTTGTTTTATTTTTAATACTTACTTGAAATACTTGGTATAGAATTAAAATATACTACGTCTAGTCCTAATTATAAGATCTAGTTGACTTTTTTCGGAGAAATTAAGGAAGCTAAATAAGATACTTAATCATTTTATATATTGTGCATCCTTAGATTATATATTAATTTATTAGTCAAACTAATTAGTTTGAAGAAAAAAATAAAAATGAAAATACTCTAAAGTAATTTAATTAGCTTCCTTAATCTTCCTAAAAAAGTCAACTAGGTCTTATAATTAGGATCAGAGGGAGTAGTAATTTAATCACCACAAGTTACTATAAGTTGATCATTAAACTTTGAACAATTCAACTAGTATCTAGACGGGTCCGGTTTCTCTCCCTTTCACCCCCTCTCCCCATCCCTCACAAGTCACATCCGGACCGTCCAGATGTTGATCCAACGGTCCAGTTTTTTTTTTTTTTTTAAAAAAATATATTTTTTTAAAAAATAATTTTATACGGATGGATCTCGGCCGTCCAAATCTGGATCGGACGGCCAAGATCTAGGGGGCGAGTGATGGGGAGAGGCCCTGCTAAGGAGAGGATCCTCTCCCGTATCTAGACGGGCATAATGGGGTGTCTGATTTTTAATACTCTGCTTAAGTCCATTTGGATCATCTTATTTTTAAATTAAAGCTACTTTTAAGCTAAAGTTAAAAAAATATCTTTTAAAAAAAAAAAAAAGTTAAAAGCTGTTTGGTGATTATATAAAATTTTTAGCTTAAAAGTTACTTAAAAATTGAAATTAAAAATAAGTTGTTTGGCAAAAATTTTGGCATAAGCACTTTTTATAATAAAAATTATCATAAAATCAGATATGTATGCACTTGTGAGGAAAAAGGAAAGAGATCTTTTTCTTATTATCCCTTAATGATGAGAGAAACTGACCCAAGATAAACAACTTTGGGTATGATGGCATCCACATCAGGGGAGAGGCCAAACCTCTATGTCACACATATTATATTTCATCTTCTTAGTCACACTCTTAGTCTCACACACACAAGGAGAGACAGGCACATACACAAAAGTGATCGATCCGTAAAATTAATGAAAGATGGGTACCATTGTCGGGGTTCGGGGGTAGCACCCTCGAAAATTTTTTTTAAAGAAAGTTTTAAATGCATTAAAAAACAAAAAAATAAAAACAAGAAAATAAAAAAATATCAAAAAAATATTCCAAAAAAAAAAGAGCTTATAAAAAAGCTCCTATGATAAGCTTATTTTTAAGCTCTTTTTTCTTCATTATAAAATAAGCTCTTATAATTATAAGAGCTTTTGTTAAATCTTGTTTGGCCTAGTTTATACTTATAAGGAGAAGATAAGCTAAAAATAAGCTAGACCAAACAGGCATAAATATCATATTCTAACATTATAAACAATTGATAACATAGTTTAGAACTTTATATTTACAAACTTTTAAAAAGCTTGCTCACAAAATACAGTGGTTTTTATCTTTGTTGAAATAACCGAAGAAAGTAAGAATATATTTGTTAGCTCTTAAAATCTTGAAATACTAAAAGAAAGACCATAGCTCAGTATAATTAGAACTAAATGTGCAAAAAGACAAAAAATAAAGTAAAACTTGTTTATCGAGCGCCTTTGGAGTAAAAGTTTTTTGTGCTGACTGCACATTTTTATCACGACATATACATAAGATTTGTTATCATATTTTTATAATGAATTAAATATTTCAAATTTATAGGGATTCAGATATAATAGATTAAATATTTCAATTTATAAGAGTTCAGATATAATAGGTTAAATATTGTTTTTTTTTTTTCAGTTCAAGAAAATTAAAATGGTTCACCACGTGGACTTTGTTGAAATAACTAAAAAAAGTAAGAATGTATTCGTTAGCTCTTAGTATTTTGAAATACTACAAGAAAAACAATAGCTCAAAAATAATTAGGGTTAAGGTGAAAAAATATTTATAAACTTTTACAAAAAAAAAAAAAATAAATTGCATTCTATACCATAAATTTTTTGGAGGTGCAAAAATACTCATAAACTTTTAAAATTGGAACAAAAATATCATCACCGTTATCGTTAGTTTACTGAGAAAGATGAATGGATGATGATTCAACGAAAGGGAAGAAGAAAAACACTCATCACCTCAAATTGCATTATGCCGCATAAACATTTTTCGCCAGGACTGAAGACATCAAAACCCTTAAACTTCAAAGAACACATCACCTATGAGATTAACAAACTCAGAAACCAAAATCCGAGGAGAAAAAAAAAATTAATCAACCAAAAACCATCAATTAAAGATGACAAGAATCAAGCCATATTTACACAAATTCGTCCAAGCAAAGGAAAAATAAAATATCCAATCTACCCCAAAGTCATTGAAAGAACTAGAAAAAAAAAAAAAAACCAGAAGCTTCACATCTGCATATTTAATTAGTTCCACATTTATGAGAACCTGAAACCTTAGAAGAGCTTGAAGTTACTACCAATGATATTAATCCGAAGCCCAAATCCCCCAATGGATCAACATCATCCAAAACCTTGTGAAACACAACCTTTTCAATTCTCATGGCCGCTCACCAAGAAAGCCGTGCAAGTGAAATAAAATATGCCTATGAACAGAAACTTGAGAATTTTCAAAGGGTTAAATTAGATCCTGACGTTGATTTGAATCAATCCGCGGTATTAACAAATTTGAGGCCAGGGAAGCCAAGAGTTGTTCAAATTTGATTTGATCTATGGATTATTAGTGACTTCTTCTTATCCAACCAATGTACCTATCCTGTGTAATATGTGGAAGAATAAAAGTCAGTCAAGCAAATTTAAGTTTTTGGCTTTTTTTAATGAGTAACTTTAATACATTGGTTTCTAGTTTTGTTTAATTTGTTGTCCTCCTTACACACTCTCTCTCTCTCTGTAATTCCTTTTACATTTTAGATATATGATCCCTCATTATTCTCAATATGTTTTATAAAGGTTAAGGACAATTTTGCCTAAATTTT
This sequence comes from Acacia melanoxylon, assembly GCA_019022615.1. Classification (NCBI taxonomy): domain Eukaryota; kingdom Viridiplantae; phylum Streptophyta; class Magnoliopsida; order Fabales; family Fabaceae; genus Acacia; species Acacia melanoxylon. Next base: position 3,720,844 of record JAFJYJ010000010.1, read on the forward strand.
TTCGGAGGACGATTTTGTCTTGAAAGTGTAAAAAAGGTATTACCTATGGCCCTAAATATTTAGCAAAGTTTGTAGTATAATTTGTACTACAAATTTTGTCTTATGTTTAGGATCAGAGGGAGTAGTAATTTTACCCTGACCATTATTCCAGTTAATTTCGACCAATAGTTGACCAAATATGCTAAGTTAACAATCTACATGTCATCCACGTCGTTTTTGTTAAGATGTAAATTTATGCCGAAAGTCCATGGGTCATCTACTTCATCTTTTTTTAAAGTTAAATTTAAAACTTCTTGCACAACTTAAAAGTTTAACAGTCAAAATTAAAAGTTTAACATTGAGCAGAAAAAAGCAAATTAAAAGTTTAACAAAAATTATGTGGATGACATGAGGACTGCGAGCTCAACATATTTAGTTAACTAACAGTCAAAATTAACAGTGATCATGGTCAGGACAAAATTACCCTTAAAAAAAACTTCCAAAGTAAAAATTTCCCTTGGTGAAAACTTTTAGGACAAAAATGCCCCTTAAGCCTTTCTATGAAGTACTAGCTCTGGTCTTAAATATAAGACATAGTTAACTTTTTTATAAATATTAATGAAGATATATAAATTGTTTTAGAATATTTATATTTATCATTTTTCCTTCAAACTAATATGTATGTGTGACTTATAAACTGATATATAATCTAATGATACACCATACATATTATGATTAAGTCATTTATTTAACTTCTTTAATGTCTCCAAAAAAGGTCAACTATATTTTATATTAAGAACCAAAAAGAGTATCTGGTTCTAAAATGATGTGTAAGAGGCTCTTTGGTATGAGAGACTTTGAGGTAGGGGAGAAAAAAAAAATTATGAGTTGAATTTAAAAATATTAGAGATGTGGGGTGATAATTGAATATTATTTCACTTATTTGTATCTCTTGGTTAATAATTTAGGAGTGTTTAATTAATAAATAATGGGTTTTATTACTTAATTGAGCTTTGAACTTTTAATTGGATTTGATTCATTTTTATGATTAAATTCCAGATTTACAATGATTTAGTATTTTTGTCATAACTTTTGATCTAGATATCGTATTAGCCTCATTCTTCTTTTGTTTTTTGGATGATTCAGAGAGCTACAATTGTTATGAAGACTCAGAAGGCTGATTCGGACAAGAAGATGGACAAAATTGGAGCTAAAGACAGACGCATTTTTCTGGATTTTTATTTTGCTCGAATTTTTTAATAAAAAAACCAATTATTAGAGGTTTCCTATTTTGAGAGGTTTCCTATTTATTAGAGGTTTCCTATTCTTAGAGGTTTCCAATTATTAGAGGTTTCATATTCTTAGAGGTTTCCTATTTTTGAAAGGTTTCCTATTTTTGGGCCAATCTTGTAGCCCTAATGTTTCCTATTTATAGGTAAAGCTAGATGGCTGAAAAACATATTCTCAATTACACTTTATGAGATTTTTGGATTAAATTAGAAGCTTATTATTTTTCCGAATTGTTCATCATGTTCATCTTTTCTTCGAGTTTTGTCTAGCCATGCTTGGCTAACCTTTCCGTGGTTGACCCATGGATTGAGGATTCCGTGAATCCAGAGGACTCGCGCTTCAATTGGTAACGTAATTTGTTTCTGTTTATTTTAATCGGATCCAATTATAATTGCGGATTAGGTATTAGATTTAATACCTAGATTGATATCCCAAGGACATAGGTTGGACCGGGTTCCGAGAGAGCGTTGGCGATCGCACAGTGAGCTCGCCACGTGTTCGATCAAATGCTAGGCGATCGTCTAGTCGAGGGAATATCTGGACAAATGCAGAGATTTCGGTTTGTCCAGAATCAATCACGAGTTTGGTTATTATCTTTTTGTCTGATGAAGGTTATGGAATCCCAATTCTGGGTTAATCGTTTTTAATCCGCTTAATCTCATATTCTATTTTTTCTTTGCTTCATTTAAATTTCATTGAAAAAACCCCCAATTCTGGTTACTGTTTTACTTGTTTACTGTTGATTTTAGACCCACTGACAGTAGAGTAGTTTTTTTTTTGGTCTCGACGGGATATATCGGGTATTTCAGAAATTATCTGGGCTAATTTTTGGTGAGCCGAAGGAAAATAGCATTTAAATAAGTTTAGCCAAATTCCATCGTTTAGACCACTTTTTCAATTTTTTTTTTTTGTTTTTTTATTTGCTTTTTAGGTTCCAAAATAGTCTAGAAGTTGTTCAGTGGAAGTCCCAATTTTTTTTTTAAAATCATTTGATAGTGTTTCTGGACTTGTTTAGGTTAGTTTCTAGCATAGTTTTGTGTGTGTGTCTTTGATGCCATAAAACATTCTAGGGTCTTAATTTTATTAGTTAGGTAGTTATCTTGTAATTCGTTGGGAATTAATTGCATTGAACTTTCATGGCTTGGCTTTATGGTAATCATAATCTACCTTTCAATTCTTACTCTTTTGTAGGTAATCAAGAATGTGAGGACCCATTCCACCACCAATACCATGAACCTTACCAACAACCTCCATTCCAACAATATCATCAACACTCTCACTTACCATACCATCCTTCATTCCATCCCACTTCCATACCATGCCATCCATCTCATGAATCCCTATACTCATTTGAGCCACCTTATGAACCTCATTCTCAACCATGTATGCCCAACCAAGATCCTTAAATTTTGTGAAGTCATTGGAGATTTCCAAAATCAAACGGCTTGGGCTGTAAAGGAGGAGTGGTCACATAAGGACGACTTTCATCAACAAATGGACTCTATTTTTAGAATGATGGAACAACAAGCGAAATCATATGAGAGATTAGGAAAGGAAATTGAGCAGCAAACATAAGTGTTGAAAATGAATTTTCAAGAAAATCCTTCTCTCTTGGTCACACATGCACAAGAAGTGAAGCAAGTACAAAAGCGCATTGAAGAGTCCTCTCTCCCATTTGGTAATGATCCTATCCTTATAGGAGTAGACTCTCCTACTACTTTGACTAATGCAGCAATTCATGATTTGAGTAATGATAAGGTTGACGAGGAAATCATTATTGAATCCCCTCAATTGTTTGGAAATGTAATTGCTCAACCAATTGGCTTTAGTGGTAGTGATTCGATTGTACTTGTTGATGAGTGTACTCCCATTTCTTCATGTGATGCTTTAACTGTTGAAAATGCTTCTCTTCTTAGTACTACGGATGATTGCGATAAATTGAATGACATATTTTCATGCTCTTGTGAGGAATATCAAATGTGTGCAGATTGTTATCATGAAAAATGTCATTTACTTGTTGAGCTTCGAAAGAAAACATTTAGTGAAGTGGTTGATTCTACCATTGATCATAATGCACCCTCTTGTACTATTGATGATGGTAAGCATGGCAATTTTGAAAAGATTGAATCAAGCATGGATGCCAATGTTGTTGATGATGTTCTCGCTGAATGGTATGCTGATTATCCCAATTTTGCATCTGTGAGTGACTCTTTTATTTGTGATTGTTCTGATAATGCATGCTGCCCTTTTTGCACTAAGATTCATGATGCATTATATGGTCACTGTGATTTGATTGGTGATTCTGCATTAATTGTGGATTTTGATGTTGGTTGTGATATCCATCCTGATGTTCATTCCCTCGACACTATTTATTTTAAAGATACCCCACTTACCGCTAACCATAATGATGCTTTGAATGATGGAAGTAATATCTCCATTGATTTTATTGATATTATTCATGATCTTGACATGATTGTTGTTAGTGGGGATACTATTAAAGATAAGTGTGGGGAAAGCCTTGCTTTTGATATGCATTTACAAGGAAAGACAATCATGAATCATGATGTTTCACATGTGGAATTTGTCTTCTGTGATGATTTGAGCAACCATTGTGAGACTATTTTGAGTGATCATTTGAATTATTCTTTAGGGAGTTTGACTCTTACTGAGGAGAGTCAAATTGATTTTGTGGGTTGCTCAAAATATCTGGAAATTCCAACATTTTCTTTTAATCAATTTTTTTCTGGATCTTCCTTGCTTCTTGATAAATTGAGTTTCATTGGTTCTATTTCTATGGGACGAGATATTGCTGGGTGCTATGATTTTATGCAGGCACATGGATTGGTTACTCCTATTCGAACACCTTATGTACTTGAGCTGAAACATTATTTGCGGACATGGAAAAAGAAGATGTTTGCTGAATATAAAGATAAAGAGAAAACATCACTGGTTCTTTCATGTGATTTACAACCGGACAAGGGAAAGAAGCCAATTCCACTACTTCATTTTAGTCCGGTCATACTCCTTCCTTACTCTTTTACTTGCGCTACCTACTATTCTTGGTTATATCTATCTTTTGCACTAAGGCCAATGCATGATTTAAGTGTGGGGGAGGGATTTTGTTCTTACTTTTGGTTTTTGTTCTTTGTTTTCAAAATGAGAAAAAGAAAAATATTTTTGTTTTTGCTTTGGTTTTTATTCCTTGTGTTCAAGAAAAGGAAGAAAAGTTTTCTTTTGTGAATAATATCCCTTTTCAAAATAAAAATTAGTTTTTATGAATAATACACTCTTTTTCTATGATTGCTCTACCTTTCGTGAACTTTGACATCTTCGTTTTGATGGATCCTTCTGTTTGGGCTGAATTTTTGGACTCTTGGATTATATTTCTTGGTAGTTAATTTTGGGATGCTGGTTGCATGATTTGGTATTGACTTTTTGAGATTTTGGGCCTGTATGAATGGACTTCATCATTTACCATTCTTTCTTTCCTATGTGCATCTGCTCATGATTTTTGTTCTCTAGAACTTGCTCCCTTTCTTTTTGAAGCTAAATTTTTCACTTACATGCTTAAGTATGATAGAAGCTTGTTTTCTTTATTTCATTTTCCCACTTTGGCCAAATAGCCTTTCCCTTACATTATATTTCCTTTGCTAGCCCATTTGTGCCTTCTTGACTCATTCTTTTCTAAGCCACATTACAAACCTAAGCGTAAAACCATTTTATTCCGCACCTTGAAAATTTATTGGGCATTGGTTTCACCTGAGTTTTGTGTTTAAGTGTGGGGGTTGCCCAGGTGTGCCACATTTTTAAGTGTGGGGGGGAGTATTTGATTTTAATTTTATGACATTCATCATTTGGCATTGATATTGGTCATTGTGATTCTAAAAAAAGTACAAAAAAGAAAAAGAAAGAAAGTAAAAACAAAACTACTCTATTGTCAGTAATCAGACCGATGCAAATTCCTCGGCAACGGCGCCAAATTTTGATGAGAGTTGTCGAGCCCTCACAAAATAACCAGGATTTAAATATTTGTAGTATAGGAAACCTGGATCGTTTCTCTTAAGGAATTCACAGCGGGTCTAAAATCAACCGTAAACAAGTAAAATAGTAACCAGAATTGGGGGTTTTTTCAATGCAATTTAAATGAAGCAAAGATAAAATAGAATATGAGATTAAACAGATAAAAAACGATTAACCCAGAATTGAGATTCCATAACCTTCATCGGACAAAAAGATAATAACCAAACTCGTGATTGATTCTGGACAAACCGAAATCTCTGCATTTGTCCAGATATTCCCTCGACTAGACGATCGCCTAACATTTGATCGAACATGTAGTGAGTTCATTGTGCGATCGAACAACGCTCTCTCGGAACCCGGTCCAACCTATGTCATCGGGATATCAATCTAGGTATTAAATCTAATACCTAATCCGCAATTATAATTAGATCCGATTAAAATAAACAGAAACAAATTACGTTACCGATTGAAGCGCGAGTCCTCTGGATTCATGGAATCCTCAATCCATGGGTCAACCACAGAAGGTTAGCCAAGCATGGCTAGACAAAACTCAAAAGAAAAGATGAAGAAGAACATGATGAACAATTCAGAGAAAATAATAAGCTTCTAATTTAATCCAAAAATCTCATAAAGCGTAATTGAGAATATGTTTTTCAGTCATCTAGTTTTACCTATAAATAGGAAACATTAGGGTTACAAGATTGGCCCAAAAATAGGAAACCTTTCAAAAATAGGAAACCTCTAAGAATAGGAAACATCTAATAAATAGGAAACCTCTAATAATTGGAAACCTCTCAAAATAGGAAACCTCTAATAATTGGTCTTTTATTACAAAATTCGAGCAAAATAAAAATTCAGAAAAATGCGTATGTCTTTAGCTCCAATTTTGTCCATCTTCTTGTCTGAATCAGCTTTCCAAGTCTTCATAACAATTGTAGCTCTCTGAATCATCTAAAAATCAAAAGAATAATGAGGCTAATACGATATCTAGATCAAAAGTTATGACAAATATACTAAATCATTGTAAATCTAGAATTTAATCATAAAAATGAATCAAATCCAATTAAAAGTTCAAAGCCCATTAAGTAATAAAACCCATTATTTATTAATTAAACACTCCTAAATTATTAACCAAGAGATACAAATAAGTGAAATAATATTCAATTATCAAATTCCCCCACACTTATCCTTTTGCACTCCTGGGCAAAATTAAAAGAAAAAGACTAAAACAAAAGCTTCTTTCCAACAATTGCCAAACTTCAAGATTTGAACAAAGATCAAAAAGCTTCTCAAGATCAACCAATCAAGATTGAATTTCTTTCATCTCAAATTATAAAGCATGGCAATCTCAATTAATGATGCTAACCACACAAAGGATGCCCTCAATCAATCTCTCAAGTGTATAGGGTTAATAAGTGTATCGCTCAAATTCTACTCATGAAAATAGTCCTACCATAGGCTTGCTCAATTTCTACTTCTCCACTACTCATAACACATGCATACAAAAATCAATAGAGCTTGTTATTGAAGGTTGTAATGGGGCTAGGGTAAAAGTGTAGATAAGTATGAATATGATAGGCTAAGCACCCAAGAAATTCAAAGAACATCAGTTAATAATAACAAATCACATCAATATCATTTCTTTTTATTTCTCATTCTTTGCATTGTTCCTCTTTCTTTCTTTCTTTCTTTCTTTTCTTTTCTTTTCTTTTCTTTTTCTTTTCTTTGTTTTTTTTGTACTATTTTTTTTTTACTTACTTTCTTTTTCTTTTTTGTACTTTTTTTTAGAATCACAATGACCAACATCAATGCCAAATGATGAATGACATAAAATTAAAATCAAATACTCCCCCCCACACTTAAAAATGTTGCACACCTGGGCAACCCTCACACTTAAAAGTTTTTCATTAATTTTTTTATCTTACATATTCTCTTTATTAAAATTTTATAATCTCACTCCTCTAAAAAAGATTTAAATCCAAATCATAAAAATTTTCCTATCACCCTAAACCATTGGGGAAAATGGTTTCATTAAAATCACAACCATGTGTTAGAACCGGAAGTCTTTCTCACTAATGTGATCTTGTTCTTGGTTATGAGCTATAGTTCAAAAATTTTTAAAATCAAATTAAGTATTAGTAATAATTAATAACATGTATTTTGTGTAACACCCTAAATATCTAACAATTTATAATAACATAAAATTTCTAAAATCATAGATAACTGTGAAATTTAAATTAACCAAATTTGGGAAATGTTACTACCGCACTTGTACTAAAAACAAGTGCCAAATAAAACCAAACGCTAAATTAAAGTTCAATTAAAGGAAATACGTCTTATACATTTTATTAAATTCATAAAAATTCTGTAAAACCCTAGAACTAGCTAGAAATATCTGAGTCTTTATCCTCATTGCCCACTACTAACCCCCTCTTTTGCAACCTGTTTCACTAAAAATCTTCTCCCCCAAAGGATCATCACAGCCACACAAATACAAAAATCAGCAAAGTAGGTAATCCTAATCAAAACATAATTTATATAGCTCCAATATAACAATCAAATCAAATATATAATCACATAATAATTGAATCAAATATCAATTTCAATATTCATCATATATACATTTACATTGAATCAAATATTATTCATTGTCTTTATTGAATTCATTAATGTGTTTATTGGGAAGAGAACCATAGTGGACTCGCAAATCCTAACTAACTTGTCTATTGCCAAACACAAAAGGATCATTCAAGACGAAATGGTTTATTTGATTTGTATCTGTATTTTGCTTAACACACTTCAGAAGGAGGATATAGCATGTACCTGTTCAGACAATGGAGTACTAGAATCAAGACCATTACTTTCAACATATATAGATTTAGCATTTGTGGAACAGTTTCAGGGTATTTGCTATGTTGATGAAAGAAAATCTGAAATAACTCATGAGAATATTATGATAGACTTTATATAACTGACAGATTTTATTTTCTGGAAAACTTCTGTAAAACAACTCATTGTTAAATTTAAGACCTAAAGATAATTAAGGACTTGTGTAGTTAGGTGGTTGAGTGGATGCAACTCTTCTATGTCTTCTGTTTTACACATAGTTAAAAATGGGTTGCACATTGTTGAAAAGGAGTTGTACTTGTTGAAGGCAAGTTGTTCTTCGATCATAAACCAAATTCCAGGTACTTTGGGCAATAAATTTTGGAATGAGGATTATTTATTTATTTCTTTTTATAGATTTTTTCTTTATTTTCACTATGTGCAATCTTAGGCCATGTGATTGTGGCATGTTATTGCCTCCCCTACAACTGATATATATAATTTATTTATATTAGATATAAGTTTGGTTTCCCCTTTTGATAGCTTTGTTGTAGTGTGACTATGGGTGTAGCAAAACCCTCAGCAAACACAGTTCCATTCCATTATATGGTCAAGCAAATATAAGATGTGTAAACTTTGAGATAAGTAAAATTGTGTGATAATCTGACTTCTTAACTCCAATTACTAAGAAGGAATTAATTTTACCAACATCCTTTAGCATAAATTATTTATAAAGAAATTGCTTTAATTGAGAGATATACTCTCATAAATAACAAGAAAAAGTTCAATTCAGGTATATTTTCTAAGGAAAATTCTAAAAAAATAATACTTGAATTTCAAAATGCCAAATAAGTGATTTCTCAACCAAACGAGTTGTCAATTGATTTATTGTTCTTATTAATCTTATTACTGTTATTGTCAACAAAATTTTGAAATTTAAGTTGAATTTTTCTATCATTTTTCCTATTTTCTATTAGTTAGGGGAAAAAAATCTATTAAGACAAAAATCAAACCAATCTCTAGTGACTTGTTTCAGTACAAACAAACACTTCCCACCCAAAATTCCTTATAGGATTATAGGATGCCAACTAGGATAAAAATTTATTGTGGTGTCATATTTTTAATGGGGCAGAATTGATCTGAGTTGGTACTCTCAGAGTACCTAAGTATTTCTTATAAGCCCTGTCAACCAAATATAAATTTAATTGTTCAACCCAAATTTGATCACATTAATATAATTTATTGCATTAATAACCTATTTGTGGAGATCCCTTCAATCATAGAATGTGAAGCTCCTTTGTACGCTTGGACCACATTAACATAATTATTAATATAATTATAATTAATGATTTAACGTATAATTTCAAAGGAACATGAAGGTGGGTGGGTTCGAACCTCACATTTTCACTTTCATTCAATCTTTTTTTTTTAATTAAAAAAAAAAAGATTCAACCTTACCCAAAAATAAAAAACTCTTGTCGGAGCCCACGCTTGACGGTTGTAGGCCGTTTGGAGGCCCGCCACGATAGCCCTCCGGCGAGGATCATTTTTCCCTTTTTTTAATTTATTTAAAAATTGAGGGTAAAAGGATAAATTCACCCAAATTTAAAAATCTCAATTTGATCCTTGTCACTTTTAAGTCTTTTACAAAGTTTAACAGACATTTGAGGGTTTTGGAATTTCATTTGGTATTTAAATGAAATTTCCTTTTTTATTTTATCAAGATTGTTAGTATTTATGTGTCATAGAGACAATCTGTAAGGACATATCAGCACCATTTTTACGTTGTAGTATTTCATTATTAATAAATGAGCACATTTTATCTTTATTATATTTATGTCTCACCTTTATTTAAAGGTAAATATGTGTTTGAAGATAAAAGCCCTAGGAATAGAACATGTGTTTTTCTTGAGGATCAATGATAGAGATCATGATCATGAGGACTCAAGAACACTGGATATCTATTGTCTAAAACTTGTTCCTAGTCTTGAATCACCAAGAAATGACATTGATGATCTCAATAAAACTAGTATGACATCATCTATATATATGAGATACAAGGTAGGGACCTCATCGATTACAGGCATAGTAATGTCTTAGGTGATGTCATGGGTGGATCTGTTGGAGAACAAATAGCACCGAACTAACCGCCGAGAGATTCCACAAAGATTCATTGTAGAGTGTATCATTTGATTGTAAAGTCTCTCATCGTTTGGTAGTGCGAATCATCCTAGACTTAAGGATGTCATAAAACACTATGTCCAACGGTTATACTTTGACTGTACAACTCTATTCGCCTGAAAATGGGAGAACAGTGTACTCTTGGGTATGACTCAATACATGAGTATAGATGGACATGCTGAGAGAACTCGCAGTCCCCTACAAGGGATTAGTCATTCACAAGACTAGAAGAGCTTGGATAGCTTCTAATTAACTCGGGAGTCTGTGCGCATAGCAAGTGATCATGAAGAGTCATGATCTGTTGTAGAGTAAATATAAGAAGATTCCTAGTTCTGTGAATTAACTATATTTAGTCAATTAAGAGAGATGATACTTTATCTTTGCTCTCGATTAAATGTGAAGGACGATGTGAGGGATGATGCCTGCATGATATCAAAATATGAAAGGTAGATCACTTGATCAACTCAATTAGTTATAGAGCCGCAGAGCATTGCTAGTGTCTTATGAGGTCATTAAATAAATTGGGCCTGTTAAAGGAGTTTTAATTAGTTCAAGTTTATTTATGTCAGTGACTAATTGGGCCTAATGGGTCACACGTAAAGGTTATTCCTGATTGCTTAAAATTAGCAAATTTGGGGCAATAATTGTTATTGGACTTTATCAAGAATAAATGTGTAATTGGGTTGGAGTGAGACTCCAAACCTAATAAGAAGCAAAATGGCGTCACATATATGATCCCCAGTGGGAAATCAATTTCTCTACAAAAGAGCCCAAATATATTGGAAGACCCAATGCGTTCTTAGGCCAAGTTGAATTTAGAATTCGAATTTTGAATTTAAGTTTGAGATTTGAATTTGAATTTGAATTCAAATTTTTAGGTTATAAAAATGATAATTATCTAATATATATATATATATCTATTATATATATATATATAAAGATCTAATAATGATTGAATGAAGATAGGAGAAATAATAAATGAGGATTGAATTAAAAATGATTTTGAATTTTAGTTTAAAAGATGAATGTGATCCATCATCTTAAATTATTATTCAATTAATCAATTAAGATATAAATGTGATTCATCATTTTAAATGGTTGACTCAATCAATCAAGAAATAAATGTGATACATCATCTTAAATAATTGATTTAATCAATCAAGATATGAATGTGATTCATCATTTTAAATTCAATCAATCAATCAAGATATGAATTTAATTCATTGTGATTTGGATTGAACCTTTCTAGTCGACTTAAATTAGGGTTAGACTACTGATTTTTGGTCTACCTCAAGCTTGCACATTTATCTATAATGATGAATGTAGATGAGCAATAGTAACAAATGTTTGTAGCTTTATTTGACTTATCTATTATATCAGATTATTCAGTTTTATTGCATCTTCATTCATACACTCATTTGTGACTTTGTGGAATCATGTCCTCATATTCCCAATATCTGTGCTATGCTGGAATAAATCTCATCAATATGCCATTTTTCATCATAGTACACCATAACTACCTACTCTGCTCACCAAATGCTTTTACAAGTGTTCATTTTCCATGCTTTTTTTTTATTTTGCAACAAGTGTTCATTGGTTGGCTTTGACTGAAACTTGATTCTTGGTTTAATCAGTTATGCATTCGTCAAATATGTTGTTTTTCGTTTGGATGAAAATTCTTTTATTTTCTATTCCTATCTCATGTTATTTCATAAATGTCTTGATACAGGTTCAGGACATGTAAGCTTCCAATTATAATATTTCAGTTTTCAGGTTACTTTATGAAGTATTAGAGTACTCAGAATTGGGTCATGCTCTCTCTTAAATGTTATAATATATTTGTCTTCTAAAGGAATAAGGAAGTGGAACTTGATGTATGAAAAAAATGAGGAATCAGCAACAAAGTTTCAGATTCTTGTTGCAGAGCAAGATGGACTCTTATAAGCAATCTGATTGTTTTTAGTATTAAGCCTTCACATATCATTTACTTTCTTTCTTGCTTTTTATTAACAACAGAAATACAAGTTTAATATCATTAGATGTGTTATTAAAAGTCCTTCTAGATTAGAATTATCATGCCCCTTGTCTATGAATTTCAAGGAAATTTTGTTTGGTGAAAACTTTATTGGCCAACCTTTTTTTTAACTATAAATTCCCTTGATTTCTTAATGCAAAACATTTCCCTGTTTAAGTATGAAAATGTTTGGATGAAGATGATATGTTGTGGTTAACTAAATTATTTAATTACATTGGTGCTATAATTGATACCAAAAAGAAAATTCTGGAACTATAATCTGACTTCTTAACTTCAATTACTAAGAAGTAATTAATTTTACCAACATCGTTTAGCATAAATTATTTATAAAGTAATTGCTTTGATTGAGAGATATACTCTTATAAATGAAAAGAGAAAGTTGAGTTCAATTATATTTTCTAAGGAACATTGTAAAAAAATAACACTTGAATTTCAATAGATGATTTCTCAATAAAACGAGTTGTCAATTGCTTTAATGTTTTTGTTAAGGGAAAGTTAAAATCAAGGACCTATAGCAGATAATATTTATTGAGAAGGACAGTAAAAGTTGTAATTATTTAGAAGGACCAATGAACAAAATAAAAATTACTAAAGTGTCCCTAATCAAACCTCCTACATTTTCTCTCACATTTTATGTTTAAAACTAATATGAATTTCTAAATTTAATTAAATTAAACACAATTTCTCTCATCATAGATATTTATAGAAAAAATAACACAAATATCTTTCATTTTTGTCAAAATTATAATTTAGTTTTAAAATTGACACAAACTTTGATCGAAAAAAATAGATAATCTTAGGAAAAACTCAAAAAAAAATTGTAATTTATTATAAACATTAAAGAAATGTTTTATATATATAGGGTCATGTTCAACACGAGCGTGCCTTCCAGTGTCAATAGACATTAACCCATTATTATATTTCAATTTTTGATGCAATATAGTAATGTTTTATTTTTGTTATTTGAGCCTACACAACTAGTTCTAATAAGATAAAAACACGTTTAATTTTCTATTTTCGTTGATAAACTTTCTTAGATAGAGCTTTTTTTTTTTCTTGATTTACATATAAATCAAGAAAAAAACTTAATTATATAAAAGGGTTAAAGGGCCAATATTTATGTTACCAGTAATAATTAAATTATATAATGATAAGATATGAAATGCATTTAATTTTTTATTTTGGTTGATAAATTTCCTTTGATAGAGCTTTTATTTTCCTGATTTATATAAAATTATGTAAATCAAGAAAAAAAAATGATATAAAAGGGTTACAGGGCCAATATCTACCTTACGAGTAATAATTAAATGATATGATTATGTAGATATTAGTTAAGGTTTAAAAATGATAATTTTGGCAGTAATAATTTTGGTGGAAAAAAAATAAATCACTTTCAAGGGCAATTTAGTATTTCTAAATTTATACTTTGATAAATGGTCCTTCTAAATAATTACAATTTTTACTGTTCTTCCTAGTAAATATTATTCTATATAGGTCCTCATATCTAATTCTCCCTTTTGTTAATCTCATTACTATTGTTGTCAACCAGATTTTGAAATTTAAGTAGATTTTTTTTTATTTATCATTTTTCCTATTTTCTATTAGTTGGCACAAAAAAAAAATCTATTTAGACAAATTTTTCAAGGCTTGCACTCGGCAACAAACATCAAACCAATCTTTAGTGACTTGTTTCAGTCCAAACAAAAACATCCCACCCAAAATTCCAGATAGAATTATAGGATGCCAACTAGGATAAAAATTTACCAAGGTGTCGTATTTTAATTGGGAAGAATTGATCTGAGCTGGTACCTCATAGTACCTAAGTATTTCTTATGAGCCCAGTCAACCAAATATAAAGTAAACTGTTTAACCCAAATTTGATCACATTAATATAATTTATTGCACTAATAACTTATTTATAGAGATCTCTACAATTATGGAATATGAAGCTCTTTATGCTTGGAACAATTAACATAATTATTAATATAATTATAATTCATGATTTAACCTATAATTTTAAATTTAATTTTCTTCCTTCCTTATGGTCAAATCCCTATTAATAATGGAAGAAATATTTTAATGATGTGATTATCCGACTCGTTTGTGAGTTTAATGGGTTACTAGGCAAGTATTACGAGATTTCTAGTATAAGGTTCATTTATTGATGATATATTGATGCTTCAAAAAAAAAAAATTGAAGGACTAAAATTAAAATGAAAACAGACTTTAAGGGACTAAATTTTTTGGGAAGTTATGGTTGAGATATTATAATGGGTTTTATACTTCTTATGTGATAGGAGAAGAAAAGTTCTCCTGCCACATGAAACGACGCCGTTTTACTCCCTCTTTAGTCTTTAACCTTTCATTGATTAAACAATTTCTCACGCTTCTTTCCCAAACAACACTGTTATTCCTCCTTACTAGATACACACACAGCACCAGGCTTTGAGCATATAGGATCAAACACTCGAAACAAAACAAAGCCGAAGAAGAAGAAAACTTCAAGCCCACATAATATTCTCATTTTCTTCATACGAAATTGTAGAGTAAGATCGACGAGGTAATCAAGATTATATTCTAGTATGGGTTTATCGGCGATATTTGGGGGTTGTTTCAAGGCGGCGGTTCCGACGTGCAAGGCTAAGGTGGTGGCGACAAAGCAGAGTTCGTACCCCTGGGTGTCGGTGTCAGATTTGAGCAATCCGATCAGTGCGACACTGTCGGAGGATCTGTCGGTATCGCTCGCTGGATCCAATATGTATGTGTCTACGTTGGCGGAGATGAAACTGATCACTCAAGGTTTCTCTTTCGGTAACTTTCTTGGAGAAGGCGGGTTCAGACCGGTTCATAAGGGGTTCATCGATGATAAGCTCCGGCTGGGTCTTAAGGCTCAGACTGTCACCGTCAAGCTCTTGAACTTGTGAGAAATTGTTTAATCAATAAAAGGTTAAAGAGGGAGTAAAACGGCGTCGTTTCATGTGGAGGAGAACTTTTCTTCTCCTGTCACATAAGAAGTATAAAACCCTATTATAATTTATAATTTGAATAAAAATATGAAGTAAAGAAATGCGGTTGAAGAGCAAAAGAAAATATGTGGTAAAGATCTCATTCCTACTTCTATATATATATATATATATATATATTTTGGTCAGAAACGATACTTGTATTACCAAAACTAGGAATGATACAAACAGATACAAAATAACCGAAACAAATCAGCTAAAGAGACAATACAACGATAACAGGCCAACAGGGAAAACAAAGGGGCCGAATACAAAAAGAAGTAGAAAAGAGAAAAATAACAATTAACCCCCATCTCTAAAAGAACTGGAGGAAGAAGCACCATCCACACAATATTAGCTTCCTGAATATCCAAAGTTAGAAAAGACAACAAAGAGGGTGTCGACTGTAGAACCCACCCAACAGAGCACATCCCCTTATAAGAATTTGTTGCAAGAAGATCAACAACACGGTTACCCCGACGAGGAGTAAATAGCACAGAGAACCCAACCTTGTCAGAAAGAAGGCAAATAATATCGTGAATAATACTTCTACACTTTCAATCAAATAAATCAGGGGATTTAGCTTCAACACAAGAGATGAGGGGAAGACAATCAGTCTCAAAAACAGTATTATCATGGCCTAAATTCATAGCAAGCATCAAGGCTCTTTTAAGGGCCAATGCTTCAGTCATAAAGGCGGATATAGATTTGACTTTATCTACAAAGCCCTACACAAATTGGCCAAAACAATCTCGACATACAACACCAATGGCAGCTATCTCATTACTTGATTTAAAAGCCCTATCAGAGTTCATCTTAAGGTGCCCTGGTGCCGGTGGATGCCAAAAAACCATTGGTTCACTACTACCCGCAGATATATCAGGCCCTGATGGCAATGTAACACAAATTGACCAGAATTCACAGTTATAACTCCTAGCTAACTCGATAACCACAAGGGGATTAGGGGCAGTATGATTAAAAACTTTATCATTTCTCTGCTTCCAAATGAACCACAATGTCCAGCAGATCAAGGAAACATCATGAGAGGAGAGAGAGGGCATACTTACAATCAACAACCACCAAGCCGTAACATTGGTCACATTAGCAAAATCAAACTCGCCTCCTAGTGCACAACCAAACCAGACTCCTCGGGTCCAAGGATAGTAAAAGAAGAGATGCTCCCAGGATTCCTCAAACTCTTCGCAGATAGGACACAAATTCGTGGGGGATTGCTTCCTATGAAAGAAGGCTGCATTAGTGGCTAAGGCATTGTTGAGGAAGCGCCACATGAAAAGTTTCACACGGGGGATTGTTTTGGTCTTCCAAGTAAATTTCCAGCAACCCGGTGAGACAAACGTAGAGGGCCTACCCTATTAATTCCCATTGATGACGCATCCTTCCCTCTATGATATCCCAACCAAACCGAATAAACTCCATTGGCAGCATTAGTCCAAATCAGTTTATCATCTAAACCATTAGATGGAATAGGAACATCGAGGATAGCATTTTGGACCTCTTGCGGTAAGTATTGGGCGATTGGAGCAAGATCCCAAGAACCATGAACGATAAGATCACTAACTCGTCCATGATTAACATAAGGATGATCACAATATAGAGGCTTCTCGGGAAAAGAAACCCCAGGGACCCAATTATCACCCCAGATTTGAATTGCAGTACCAGAGCCCACATCCCATCTAAGATCTTTTTTAAGGAAATCATGACCATCGACGATACTTGACCAACACCAAGAAGCTCTATAGCCTTTTTCAGCTTTGAGGAAACCCGCATCAGGAAAATAAAGACTCTTAAGTACTTTGGCCCATAGAGCATCAGGATTCAACAACAATCTCCAGGCTGTTTTGGCCAGCATAGCTTCGTTCATGATCACCAAGTCTTGAAAACCCATACCACCAGGGGCGGAGCTTGGGACAAATTTTTTTTTGGGGGGAGGGGGCCAAATGTATACTCATTAACTAATTAAAATTTTTAAGATTATATAACATTTTTAAAATATTCAGATTTATAATAAAATTATTTTAACAATTCTAATGTATAAGATAACATGCATGTCTCTAGTATGGATGTCATATCAATTATAAAATGAGAAGATATTATAAAATTCCGTAAGATTGCCTCGTTATATAGTATATCAAAATATTAAAAGTTAACAATGTAATTTATAATACAAAATTAATAAAACACTATACTAAAGGAAATAATTAAAAATTACTTTCACTTAAAGTAATGCTCTTTGTTCTTTTAATGACTTGAAATTATCAATAATTGAATAAGTAGTGAAAGTGTTAGTTATTTCTTTTTCAATATGAATTATCATATTATCTGCAGTAAAATCATCTTTCATCTTGTTACGCAACATTATCTTAATTATTTTCATTGCTGAAAATGAGCGTTCTGTGGTAGTTCTTGAAACTGGAAGGGTTAATAAGAGGCGAATCAATCGATCAATCAAGTAATACACCTTAGATTTCCTTGTTTTCATCACAACATAATTCAGGTAGAGTTAATAGGTTGCTCAAATCTGGATGACTAGAAGCATCAATAACAAAATGTTGAAGTTGAGGCTTCAAAATTATATTCTCTTACTCAAGTAAAATCAGCAAGATAATATTTTGCAATAAGAGTGCAAATATTATCAATGTTGAAAGCTTTACAAGCATCCTTAGGAATCAAATGAAAGCTAAGTATCAAAAACTCCAAAATTTTAAGTTGTCAACGTCAGGGGAAGGGAACGAATAAAAAAAAGGAGGGAAAAATGTATTTAAAAAAATTGGGGAGGCCAAAATTAAATTTTACATTATATAATTTTTTTAAAAAAAAAAATTGTAAACATTTTTTTTGGGGGGGGGGGCATGGCCCCCCTATGTCATAAAGAACCTCTGTCCCTGCATACCACCTTGATACTTCCCCACAGTAAGAAAGTCCCATGCCTTCCAATGAGTCCGACTACCAAAAGCATTACCATCCCACCAAAAGTTTGCTATGAGGCGCTATGAATTTCCTTACAGGGTTTGACCAGAAATTTGAAGCCGTGCATAGAAAAGATAGGTATAGCCTGAATAACTACTTTAATCATGACCTCTCACCCTGCAAAAGAAAGGGAGACTGCCCCCACCCTTGAAGTTTACTCGCCACCCTCTCTCTAACATAGGCCATCGCTTGGTGTTTGGTCTTTCCCCAAATGCTAGGGATACCAAAATACTTACCCAGATCTATGGATGCTTGAATGCCCAAAATCCTCCCCACCTCATCCTTGATATAATTTGGTGTGTTGGAAGAGAAGAACAAGCTGGATTTATCAAGATTAATGCTTTGACCAGAGACCAAGCAAAAGGAATGCATGATTCGAGCCAAATTATTGCAATGAACTGAGCTAGCATTCATGTAAACAAGGGCATCATCCGCAAAGAAGTTATGTGTGAGCGGGCAATTACCGGCACAATTTAATCCCCTTTATCTTATTTCTATATAATTATAAGAGAACACAAGTGTTTATTTCCCACGCCTTGCACGAGATGAATATAATTCAATAATGGAAAAATTGAAATAATATTTTGTAACATTCCCTATCTAAAGAAAAATCATATAAAAAAAGTAATGTGGTTAATGATAGAAATAAATTATATCCCTTAAAATTGAAGAATATCTTTGCGTAAGGAAATATGATTACCTAAATCAGTAAATGATGATTAGTTTATTAGTGAATTATAAAATAGTGCATAATAAATTGCATTTATTGATTAATTGATATAAATTGACTTATTTTTTTATGAATAGGATATTATAAGTTTTTAAGTATAAAATTGATTGAGGATTGACGAAATACTATATGGAAATTTTCTTTTCTCTCGGTAGCATCACATAATTAAGGGAAAATTTGAAATCACGGTAGCATCACATACTATGGGCCTGTTTGGGTTGGCGGTAGGAGCGGTGGCTTAAAAGCTATCTGACTTTAAAAAAAGCTCGGTAGGAAAAAAGTCAGTTATAAATAATGATTTGTGTTTGGATTGTCAGTTTGGCTTTTTGCAGAAGTGACTTTTTTCTTAACTGATGAGTGTTTGGAAAATTTGAAATCATACATATTAGTTATATATATTAGGATAATAAAATTTTAATTTAATTATTTATTTAACTTAACATTTAATAAAAATCAATTATATATTAAGAATGGGAGTATTAGTAGCAGGGAAAATAAGATCACATACATAAATATATGGTTACAAAATACACATTAAATTAAATAATTAAAAGAAAAACTACTCCGTAAGACCAAAAAGACGTCCAAGAAAATCAACATCAAAATCCGATACAAGCCCACGTGAATTAATCCTAACAAGTCCAAAACAATCTAAGCCAACCCATACGATTTGGAAGGCCTAATGGACGTTTTTGGGCGTTTTTGAGAGAAATTAACGCCCCTAATGGACCAAAACGCCCCAATCCAAACAGGCACTATATGGTTACAAAATACACGACGGCAGAGTCTGTGAATTGTGAACCCATACGGGAAGGCCTCCGAGAAATTCGTTCTTCCCGATCAAGCCCTATGAAGGAGAAGGGAGTGGATGGCGACATTCCGTATCTTCCCCGTAAATCATTAGAAACATTCTCAAACGATTTTCGGTAAAATCCCTATTCCGATTTCAATGTGTGAGCAGAGAATGGAAAAATATCTCCAAGACCCAATCTTTCATCGCAGATCACCTCGAACACTCAAAACATCAAAAACCTTGTCTCCTTCTCCAACCCATTGACGACAAGGATAGACTTTGGAACGTGTATTTTCTTGATTACGAGATGCAATTGTGGAAACTTCGAAACCGCTATTGCCCGATTATTTTAAGCGCGGTAAGATTGTTGGTTCCATCAATGGCTTGCTATGTTTTCGATCAATAAGCCTAATGTATATCCTCATTTTCTTTTTATGTGGAATCCGGCTACTAGAGAGCTTAAACAGGTGCCCCACACTATTTTCCATTACAAGGATTGTTTCTTAGGATTTGGGTTCAGTCCAATTATTAATGATTACAAGATAGTGATGACTTATCCTTCTGAGTATAAAGTTAAGCTTTCTGCTTTGAAAGTGTACACTTTAAGCTCAGATTCATGGAAGGAAGTAAAATTTAGGCTCAATGACACCGCTTGTGTTGGATCTCGAAGTGTAACGATTAATGGTGTTATGTTTTGGTTGGGGTCAAAGGTGGTTGGGGAAGATACAGATGATCAGAAGGTGATTGTTTCATTTGACTTAGCAGTGGAAGTATTGACATTGATACCAATACCTGATCCAGACCCTCTTCCGATTCTTATTGTTTATGAGGAAAAACTTGCTATTGTTTCTTGCATCAGAAATTTAGAAGATTCTATTATTGATCTATGGGTAAGGGAGGAGGTTGTAGGTGCATCTCAAGAGAGATGGGGCTGGACTAAGAAATATATTAGCAGCCCTTATCGGTGTGATAAATGGAAGATTTGGAGAAATGAAATTGTCTACATAATTGACGTGGAGAATGAACCAACAATTGTTTTCTTCAATCCCACTACTAAAGAAATTAAGAAGCTTGCTGCTGGCAAAGGTGACTATAACCATTGTATTTTCAATTATGTTGAGAGTCTTGTAGCAGTTGGAGCGTTGGATTAATGAAATCATTCACAAATTTTTGGAAGGGCCTAGACTCATTCATGATATTGAATGCAAAGTGGGCAATGATTTAGCAAAAGCTATTCTAACTCTGTTCAAACCTCACAGCTTATGTATTTAAGATGCTTGCTTCATAAATTTTAATATTTATTCTGTAGACGTTTTTAGTTTGAACACATCTGGTAAAAATGAAGCCCCATATAAGGTCAGATTATTCTGTAGCTTATGAAGCTTGAAGACCTTTTGAGATGTTATCTAGAATGATGAATGTAAATTTGAAATGACAATTGTTTCTAGCAGTATTTGACATATTTCTAAGATTGGTTTTTTTTTTTTTTTTTTTTTTTTTTTCTTGTTTCTTTCCAATATGGATATATAGTCTAGTTGCTAGTGTGTGGATTATTTGTGGGTCATGATATTTTGCCCAGGTTATTTGTGAATTATCATTGCAAAGACCAACGTGACAACAACAAAAATTGTACCTCCTCATTTTGAGTGGACAAATGTATTCAACCCTTCCCTCCTTATATTGGGTTAACTAAAACCATTGAAGAACATCCTTATGGTTTATTAACTGTGGATCCAAAATATTATATGACTAGTGCAAAGGGATAAAACTTAGCAACTATTAATTATGTGATTGTTTCATTTGACATAGCAATGGAAGTATTTACGGTGATACCAATACCTAAGCTATACTCTGTTTAAGGCTTAATGTTTATAAGGAAATTGCACTTTAAGTTCAGAAGATTCTGTTATCCATATGTGGGTGTTAGAGGGGGGGGTGTAGAAGCATCTGACGTGGAGGATGAATCAACAGTTGTTCTCTATAACCCCACTACTGAAAATATCAAGAAGCTTGCTATTACCAGATGTGACAATGGGCACTGTATTTTCAATTATGCTGAAAGTCTTGTACCAGTTGGAGGAATGAAAGCATTCACAAATTTTCTGTCTGGACTCATTCATGATATTTTGAATGCAAAGTGGGTAATGATTTAGCAAAAGCTATTTTATCTCTGTTCAAAGTTCAAACCTCACAGCTTATTTATTTAAGATGCTTGCTTCCTAAATTTTATTCTTTATTCTGTAGATGTTTTTAGTTTGAACACATCTGGTAAAAATGAAGCCCCATACAAGGTTAGATTATTCTGTGCCTTATGAAGATTGAAGACCTTTTGAGATGTTATCTAGAATGATGAATGTAAATTTGAAATGACAATTGTTTCTAGCAGTATTTGACATATTTCTTAGATTGTTTTTCCCCTTGATTGGAAAGAATATATAGTCTAGTTGCTAGTGTGTGGATTATTTGTGGGTTATGATCTTTTGCCCAGGTTATTTGAGAGTTGTCATTGCAAATACCAACATGACAACAACAACAACAACAAAAATTGTACCTCCTCATTTTGAGTGGACAAATGGTGAACTAAAACCATTGAAGAACATTCTTATGGTTTATTAACTGTGGATCCAAAATATTATATGACTAGTGCAAAAGGGATAAAACTTAGCAACTGTTAATTATATGGTCAAATAAACTTTTCCCACAAAGGGCAACATATATGTAGT
Organism: Acacia melanoxylon; assembly: GCA_019022615.1. Lineage (NCBI taxonomy): Eukaryota > Viridiplantae > Streptophyta > Magnoliopsida > Fabales > Fabaceae > Acacia > Acacia melanoxylon. Next base: position 3,743,411 of record JAFJYJ010000010.1, read on the forward strand.
GCAAATCCTAACATTATATTTAGATGGAGACAAAAGTAGGGAAAGATAGAACTAGAGAGAGGAAAAATAGATTTATTTATTTTTTTGTTGCTTTTTTATGTAATTTGAGTTTGCATAATAGAGCTCACATGGGTGTGTACCTCATATATCTATATGCTATCAGACTCTAAACTTCCATTCTCAATAAGAAGGAAGCAATTTAAAAAGAACAATTTTTTTAGATTGTTTCACAATGACCATTAACAATAGTTAAGGGTAGAGCATTTGAAAAGTTGGCTTGTTTGTACTTCAAATGTTGTTTACAAGGGGTGTGTGATAACCTCTATAGGTAGTTAGGTACTCTGTGTGCTATATGTTTGTGCCAACCATGGTTACATGGTTACTTGGTGATTTCATTGGATTGTATCTCTGTTTATTCAATTTCCTGTTCTTATCAAAAAGTGTTGTAACTAAAAAAAATATATTTGAGATTTATTGGATTTTTTTTTTTTTGTTGGTATGTGGCCATATTAACTGGATGGAATGATAAACCAAACACTATTTTGTTCAGTTTTACTCCTAAAGAATTTAAAGAGTTTGCTGTTAGCAGAAGTTGCTATGGTCATCATATTTTTAATTATGTAGAAAGCCTTGTGCAGGTTGGAGGAATGAAATTATCTGAAATGTAGCATCTGGACTTTTTAGTGATATTGATGGTAAAGGGGAAAATGATGAACCAAAACATATTCTCTCTCTATTCAACCTCACCACCAATGAATTCAATATGTATTCTACCCACAGATGTATCAATGGCATGGAATTTTCAATTATGTAGTAAGCATTTACTAGCTGGCCACATCCACATTGAAGAGCCTCGATCTTAAGTGTATGTTATTATATTGCATATATGCAACTCATGGAAGGAGACTTTTAATGAATGGAATATTTTATTTTCTTCCTTATCTCTCCTTCTCCCTCTCTGTCATGCACTTCTTTTTCTTTAATATTCTTCCTCTGTTTGCATCATTCTGTAACCAGTTAGATTGTGCTTCATTTTATATCATGTTGTTCGGTTCTCTTTCAAGATGGATGTGTGATTTAGTTGCTGGTGTGTTGATTACATGAAATTTTCTATCAGATGAGAAGGAAGAAAAGTAAGTGAATTTCAGTTTTAATTTCATTCACCCTAGTTTATGAACATTGTTTTTCCCTCGTCATTCCATATATATGTATAATGCCTCCTTGTCATTTTAGACATGCTCAAACGAATATGAGGGATCCCTCAATCTCAGATTTCAATCATTGTGCTAAGACTGAAAGGATCGTATCAGTTAGCCATTTTTCATCAAGTATTAATTTCTTGTCTTCCTTACAAACTTGGCTTTATGTTAGATTAGTGAATAGTGATACTTTCTTGCTTACTTGTTCTTCTTTAATTTCTGACTATGGAGTAATATTTAAAATATTTTGCTTGCTGCAGAACTTAAAAAAAAAGAGTGTTTGTCCTTTCAAATAAATATCTTAATACCAATGAGAGAGACATCAATTTTAAAAATTATTGTATTAATATTATAATCCATAGAGATCCCTATAATCATGGAAGGTGAAGTTCATTCGCATGCTAGGGACATAATTATACTGTAATTATTAATATAATTGTGATTCTTGATTTAACGTTTAATTTCAAATTCATTTTACTTCATTCCTTATATTCAAACCCTAATAATTGCGTATTACGTGCCGAGTAATCACTTACCTATTCTAGGAGTGTTAAGTCATCTAAACTTTGTTTAATTAAAATATGACCCTTTAGCTGCATTTAATATGACGTGTATGATGAGTCACCAGAAGTAATTCATAATTTATATTTTTTTTCAAAGCAAAATATGAAAAGAAAAACAAAAACTCACAAACACATCCAGCTCAAAATTCCAATTAGGATTATAGGATGCTAACTAGGATAAAAATTTACTGAGGTGTTGTATTTTAATTAGGCATAGTTGATCTGAGCTAGTACTCTCAGAGTGCCTTAGTATTTCTTATGCACCATGTTAACCAAATATGAAGTAAACCGTTTAAGCCAAATTTGATCGCAATAATATAATTTTTAATATAATTTATAGCACTAATAACTTAGTTATGGAGATCCCAGCAATGATGAAATATGAAGCTCCTTGGTATGCTTGACCCACCTTAACATAATTATTAATATAATTATAATTCATGATTTAAATTATAATTTCAAGTTCAATTTACTTCATTCCTTATAATCAAACCACATTTTGATTGTGTGATTATCCGACCCAATTATGAGTTTAACGGGTTACTAGGGTATTCCATTTAATTTAAAATTTAAATGGAATTCGATAACTATCCAGAATAAAATGCACATTGTTATTTTAGATTTTAACATATGGCTTATATTTCTTATATTTTTTAAAATTCCAATTTAAACATTTTAAACATATTTTCATTTTTAATATTAAAATAAATGTCTAAAACAATCCAGCAACATAACAAAGCAAAGGAGGTTTATGAAAATATTCTCGTAAAAAAAAAACATTTTGAACAATTCAACCCTATTATCTCTTCAGGAAAAAAAAAGAAAAAAAAACCTATTATTTCAAGAAGTTATGGTTGAGAAGTTATAATTTATAATTGGCTAAAATACATTTTTAGTCCTTTAAGTTTATCTAAGATATACTTTTGGTCCTTTAATTTTATAAAGTATATTTTTGGTCCTATAATTCTAACATCGTTAATGTCCCTAACGGAAAATGTTGACGCACCAAACTCAAGTGATAACTATATAAAATTAAGTGATGACTTTGTAACTAAATCCTATTAATCTTAAATTTAAAATATCTGTAAATTAAAAAAAAATTCTAAAAATCTAATAAAGCAGTCAATATAAAAACCTTGATTGTAGTAAAACTATTATTTTAATAATCTAAATATATTCTATTATAAACCTAAACATTAAAATCTCGATTTTATTTGCATCCATTTCTCGATTTATTTTATTTTAGTAATCTAAATATATTATATTGAAAAAAAAATGCTTTTTCAACTGCATAGTCATTACTTATGTTAGTTGTGTTAACATTTTCCATTAGCAAAATTAACGGTGTTAGAAATATAGAACTAAAAGTATACATCATGTAAAACTTAAAGGACTAATAATATATTTTAGCCTTTATAATTTAATAAAAAATATGAAGTAAATATGCTTTTTCAACTGCATAGTCATTACTTATGTTAGTTGTGTTAACATTTTCCATTAGCAACATTAACGGTGTTAGAAATATAGAACTAAAAGTATTGAAGAGTAAATGCAAATTTGTGGTGAAGATATCGACCTTACTTTTATATAGTTATAAGAGAAGACAAGCAGTTATTCGCCACATGTTGTAAAAGATGAATATAATTTCATGTGGTAAAATTAGAAGAATATTTTGTAACTCTCCACCTACTTATAGAAAAATAACATAAAGAAAGTAATGCAGTTAAAAATAGAAATAAATTACATCTCTTAAAATTGAGAGATATGCTACCGGAAGGAAGTATGATTAGCTTATCAATAAATTGTGATTACTCAAGTATTGAATTATAAAGAAATATATTAAGAAAAGGAAAGTATGAAATAATCAATAATAAATCATATTTATTGATTGATGGATCCAAACCGACTCTTTTTCTCATGTACCAGGTATTACAAGTTTTTAAAGATAAAGTTAATAATTATTTAGGAGCTTAAGTTGTCAATATCTATATTGAAGTTATTAATTGCAATGTATAATCAATTTAGGTATAGAAAATAACAACTTAAGAATCACAATTAAGAACTTCGGTATACATATTGATAACTTGAGCTCCCCAAATGTTATTAGATGTATATTGTTATTTGGAAAAAATTCAAATCCCGGATTTCTCCCATAAGTCTGACTTGAGATTTATAATATTAGACTCTCTGATTTGTCTTTTCCATATTGTAATCATGTGTTTCTAGAATTTTCTGAAGAAAAAAATGATTAGAAATATTTAATTGCATTTTTTTCCCTATAATCTCATGCCCCTTTAGGGCCAATTTGAGTTTGTGTTCAAAAAGCACATTCACATAAGCCGATATAAAACACCTCTTATATACTTACTTACGTCGGAAAAACAATTTCTACCACTAATCCAAACAAATAATTAGTTGTATTTGATTTGAGTCGTGGTTAAGCTGGTGGCTTTCAATCTGTTATAAAACAAAATAAGAGATATATTAAAATTTATATATATTAAGGTCAATATGTATTTTTTATCTTTTAATTTTACAAAGTATTTTTGAATTCTCCAACCTTCAAGCTTTTGAAGAAAAAAAAAAAGTAAAAATAAAAATTTTGTTATAAAACTAAAAATATCTAGCATAAAAGAGTAAGAGATAGAAGAGAAAATCAAGAGAGAAAGTGGGGAGCAATTCTCAATTCAATTTCTTGTGTTTCTTGTATTTCTACAATACTTTTTACAAGACTTCTATTTATAGACCACCAAGGGTCACATCAAGAGTTACAACCAAAGGTCACCACAAAGGGTCACAAACTTAGAGTCTAACCAAGGTCACAACCAAAAGTCACCACCAAGGGTCACAACCAAGGGTCACCACCAAGGGTCACGAGTTAATGGACATCCATATAATTAATATATTCATAACAAATTGTAAAATATTGGCAAAATATTCTCAAGAATGATATGTTAAGTTTAATTTTTGAAAATAACAATAAATTATAAAAGGATCACTTATATAAAATTTGAAAAGATAGAATAACATTAAATATAAAAACTTTACAGAGGTGTTGTATTTTAATTAGGCATACCACTTTGGTCCTATTTATAAGTTTCTTTTGACCAAATCACACATACCAACGGGAGGTAGTTAGCTCAATGATTATAGGGTGAATTTTTAACTTTACCCTTATTTATGATTGGTTACCTTTTAACTTTTTCTTCTCTTTCTATTTTCATTGGTACAATTAATATAGGCAAAATTGTCACAATCTCATTTATTTGGTCAAAAAGGACTTATAAATAGGACCAAATTTTTTGGTAAAAAAGGACTTATAAATAGGACTAAAGTGGTAGTTGATTTGAGCTGGTACTCTCAGAGTACCTAAGTATTTCTTATACGCCTTGTTAACCAAATATGAAGTAAATCGTTTCACCCAAATTTGATCGCATTAATATAATTTTTAATATAATTTATTGCACTAATACATTAGTTATGGAGATCCCTACAATAATGAAATATGAAGTTCCTTGGTATGCTTGAACCACCTTAACATAATTATTAATATAATTATAATTCGTGATTTAATGTATAATTTCAAATTCAATTTGCTTCATTCTTTATAGTCAAACCCCCAACAATAACATATGGACGATTTTGATGGTGTGATTATCGGACTTGTTTGTGAGTTTAACGGGTTACTAAAAAGGTATTGCAAAATTTCTAGTGTAAAGTTGATTGATTGAGGATTGATAATTGATTGATGCTTCAAATAAAATGAAAGGTAAAATATTAAATGTTAAGTAGCAATTTTGTCCCGGAAGTACACCCCCAGGAGCAATGTTGCTTTGAAAGTTTTATTTGGGTTCAATTTTGTCCCGAAAGTCTCAAAACATAGCAATATTGCCCTCCATTAACGGTTAGGACTGACGACGTTAGCCCACACTCGAGTGCGATACCCTCACACTTGAATGTGGGCGTTAAATTTTATTTTTTGGCACTGTGCACACTCAAAAATAATGTGCACAAGTGCACACTCATTTTTGAGTGTGCACAGTACAAATAATAATAATAATAATAATAACGTCCATACTCGAGTGTGCACAATTCACACTCGAGTGTGGGCTAACGACGTCAGTTTCTCACCGTTAGTGAGAGCAACATTACTACGTTTTTAAACTTCCAAGGCAAAATTGAACTCAAAATTTTTTTTAGGGCAACATTGCTTCTGGAGGTGTATTTCTGGGGCAAAATTGCTACTTAACCCAAGATTAAAACCAAAATAAAGCAAATTTAAGGGTCTAAAAATTGGGTCACTAAGCAATATTTAAATTAAAATAGAATTATATAGAATATCCAATGTTTTTAAAAGAAATGGAATTCGATAACTGTCTAGAATAAAATGCACAATATTTTTTTAGATTTTAACATATGGCTGCTATTTCTTATATTTTTTAAAATTCTAATGTAATTGTTTTAAACATATTTTCATTTTTAATATTAAAACCAGCGAAATGTCTAAAACAATCCAGCAACATCACAAAGCAAAGGAGGTTTATGAAAATATTCTAATGTAAAAAAAAAAAACCTATTATTTGGGGAAGTTATGATTGAGAACTGAAAAGTTATAATTTATAATTTAAATTAAAAAATATGAAGTAAATAAATGCGGTTGAAGAGTAAAAGTACATGTGTGGTGAAGACATCGACCTGACTTTTATATAATTATAAGAGAAGATAAACGTTTATTCCCCACATGTTGTAAAAGATGAATATAATTCAATGTTGAAAGAATATTTTGTAACTGTCCGCCTACTTAAAGAAAAATAACATAAAGAAAGTAATGTACTCAAAAATAGAAATAAATTACATCTCTTAAAATTGAGGGATATATATGCTATCAGAATGAAGTATTATTACCTGATCAATAAATTATAATTACTCAATTATTGAATTATAAAGAAATAAAAAAGAAAAAGGAAAGTATGAAAGAATCAATAATAAATTGTATTTATTGATTGATGGATCCAAACCGACCCATTCTCTTATGAACCAAGTATTACAAGTTTTTAAGGATAAAGTTGATGATTATTGAGGAGCTTAAGATATCAATATATATATTGAAGTCCTTAATTGCAATGCTAATCAATTTAGGTATAGAGAATAACAATTTAAGAATCGCAATTAACAACTTCGACATACATATTAATAACTTGAGCTCTCCAAATATTGTCAAAGGTAGATTGGTCATTTGTAAAGATTTTCAAATCCCAGATTTCTTCCACAGATCTGACTTGATATTTATGATATTTGACTCCTGATTTGTCTTTTCCATATTGTAATAATTTTTTCTAGGATTTTTCCAAGAAAATAATGATTACAACTATTTAATTGTACCTTTTTTCCTATAATCTCATGCCACTTTAGGGCCTATTTGAGTTTTTGTTTAAAAAGTATGGTCACACAAGTCCAAACAAAACACCTCTTGTATACTTACTTATATCGAAAAACAACTTCTACCACTAATTTAAATAGACAGTTATTGTAACATCCCATTTTGAAACGCATAATTTTTTTTTTTTTTCAATCAGAGTAGAGCAATAGAGCGAAAGAGTGATCAGTTCATAGCCAAAACATCAACCATTGTGTAATATTGTATAGATTACAATAGTCCTAAGGTTTAAAAATGAAATAGCGGAATGACGTAATAATGTAATAATGTAAAACGATAAGATAGAAATAGTCTTCACCGCACGTCTATTCCGGCACTTGCCTCGATCCCCGAACCGTGGTCCTCCCGACCCGAAGCTACAACCGAGATTCAATTCACCATATTGAATCTCAAAACTGTTAACCTCATACCCAAACAATACAATATACGCATACAAATGATATTTCTAGAGCTAATACCACAAGATATCATAAGCATACAAACGATGCATGATCATTATGCCGACAAACATAAGCACAAAGCAATATGTAAAGCCCCATAAGGTAAACAATAACAAAGCCGCACTATTCACGGTGCCACGATAATTACTCGTGTCCTCGCTAGGAAAACAAAACGGTGTTACCAAAACTATAACCCGTATAACCGTTCGTATAACGGTCTACGAACATATCATTGACATATAAGTATTTAAGATGTACAAGATTAGTGTTACAAGACGCGTCCGTACCTTCGTTGGCAACGTTAGGTACTACCTATTTGAAGACGTACTTTCACTAAGAACGTGAACTTCAAACACGGGGTTCGTCGGCGGGCAACAGAACGGCAAAGAAATCGAGATTCTGATATCCTATAAGAATAATATCACCTTTATTAGCGATTTGACACTATAACTAGCTTTTTAGGTAAAAATTACCATTTTGCCCTTCTACCCCTAATCGGCGGAATTTCACCAAAGATTTCGTTACTCTAGCAAATTTTCTTCCCGAAATTTTGCCGTAACTTCGACGCAACTATGATTTTCGAAAATAATGACTAAAATAGCCCTCCCATATGATACCCAAATCATACTTGAAATTTAAAGGCTATTCTAACAAATTCTACCCTTACTTTTAAAAAGAACTCGCTAAAGTTCCAACTTTTCGGCGACTCGACCCCTACTATGTTTTTACCTCTTTAGGCATATTTTTCAATGCAATGAGGCCTAAAAACAAGCATAGGAATCTTATCACCTACTTCCTAAATCTAACTAACAATTCTACTAACTACCGAACTAAAGACTTAAAAGCTAAAGGCCAAAAGACTTACCCGTTGAAGAATTCTCGCAGAGCTTTTCCCGTAGCTTATCTCTCTACTTTCTCTCTCAAGAAATTCGGTCAAGACAAGAAAGAAATGGTGTGAGGATTTCTCAAGGAGCATGCCTCCTATTTATAGACTTTGGTTAAGGCTTTGTTTGGAATTCCAAATTGTAAAGAACCCATTAATGCAACTTGAACACAAAGTCACAAACTCCACCTCACCCCCTTGGTCGACATCTTTGGGCTGTTTGGCAGCCAAGGATTGGCCAAGAAGTGATGACTCACCTCACTTTATGGCCACCCACCGTATTTCTCGATCGGCACCCGATTCGCGTAATTTCGGAGAAATCTCAAAATTCTAGATTTAGAACTTTGAAGACCTTTCTTTCTCATCAATAATATCTATTATAACTTGAATTTTGACTTTAGACAGGGTTCCAACCGTCCCGTCAAGTTTCTCGAAAACGTGTCCGTACGCGTCCTAAGTGTCGTAAATCGGTTCCGGAATCATCAAGCTCTAGATAATAATTCACTGATTCCAAATGTATTTTTATAATTATAAACTCATCCCTAGATGTTGAGTTATAATTTATTTCCTTATTTTCCCAAAATGTGACTAGCAAAGATTTTCCCTATTTCGTCTTATTAGGACAATGTGCTACGGGTCTAATTGACTTAGGAAGAGGTCACTTGAAGGTAAAAACTCACCGATCAATATTTTACCTTGACTTTGGAATTCCTATTCCCGGTTCCCTAGATAGGATCTGTTTCCTAAATATAAGATTACTATTCATGCTTTTTAATTATATTATATAATAATAAAAAATTTGCAAAATATCAAGATATCAAATTTTGCTTCTTATTCTCAAATTCTTTGGCCAATTTTCGCAGCCTTTTTTTTTTTTTTTGTAAATGTTTTTCAAGAATTAATTAATTACTTAATTCAATTTTTATTAAAAATTCTACAAAATTCCCTAATTGGTCCATTCTTGTATTTAGGTTTAAAAATACCTAAACTCAACTATTTTTCTCAAAACTTTCCAATTTAATTAGTAAATACATTTTATTAATATTCAACTAATTTCCACTAATTTTAGAGCTTCACATAATTATTACCGAAATTTCCTTTGCTTATGCTTAAGTAATTAGCTATTAATTACTTAATTACTCTTTTAACCATAGTTGGTATTTTTCTTAATTAGAATGCTTCATTACCTTCATATTCTTGTATTAACATTAGCATTTCCATGCCTCTTGCATTGTTTCATAATTACAAGGGTATTTTGGTCATTTTATTACTTTATGAGCATCCTTTCTCATTTTCCCAAGTTTGTAATTTATTTAATTACTGTAATTAGAGATAATATACTCTCTTAATTCAACTGGTCATTTTATCGACTTTTAGGATTTTTCATGAATTTTCTAAGTTAATTACCTTTTTAGGGGCATTTTGGTCATTTTGGCACTTTGACCCTTAAACTCCCTAATTTCTTGCAGAAATTCTACCTAGAAAATAGACTATAATTACCCAAGAATGGAGATTGCAATTTCACTTATCGAAATATCCAACTTTTATTTATAATATTCCGATAAATATCCGGATATTACATTTCTCCCCCTTACACAAAATTTCGCCTCGAAATTTAATCTATACTAACTAAACTTCGGGCCATAAACTCGGGTACTTCTCCTTCATGTCACTCTCGGTCTCCCAAGTTGCCTCGCTTCGGTGTCAAACCCTTCCAAACCACCTTCACTATCAGATAGTTTTAGTCCTAAGCCGTTTCTCCCGGCGTTCGAGAATTCGCTCCGGGCCGACTACAAAGGTGTTACCATGCCGTACTTCAACATCATCGTACTTTATGACATGATCTCGATCCGGTAGGTACTTCTTCGTTGTGACACGTGAAAAACATCATGGAGATTACTCAGTTCGGGGTAACGCTAGTTGATATGCAAATGTGTCCTCGCTCGGCTAATACTTCAATTGGTCCAACGTAACGCGGACTAAGCTTCTTTTTCTTCTTCGTTGTTCTCGCCGACACCGCATCGGAGATAACTTCGTAAACACATGGTCTCCGACTTCAAACTTCAACGGTCTTCTCCTCTTATCTCGCATAGCTCTTCCGTTCACCGTGTGCGCAGAAGGAGTCTCTTCTTGATCGCGATCCGCTCGTAGGTCCGCTCAAGCATGTCCGGCCCAAGTAATCGCTTCTGGACGAATCCGTCCAAAGACAATGGTGATTGACACTTCCGCCCATACAATGCCTCGAACGGGGCCATTTGTATACTAGCATGATAACCGTTGTTATATGCAAACTCGCTAGCGAAAGACGTTGATCCCAACTTCCTTTGAAATCTAGGGCACATGCTCGCAAAGATATCCTCCAGCCGTTTGTATGGTCCTTTCGCATTGACCGTCTGTTTGTGGGTGATAAGCCGAACGAACTTCGCCTTGGTCCCCATACCTTCATGTAATGATTGCCGTAAACGGGATTTGAACCGCGTATCCGGCCGAGACAATGCTCGTAGGAACACCATGTAATCTTACTATCTCTTTGATATAAATCCCCGCCAATCGTTCGAGAATAGTGGATACCGATGGGAATGAAGTGTGCCGACTTGGTTAGTCTGTCAACAACTACCCAAATTGTATCATGGTTTCTGATTTTGGGTAGACCTACCACAAAATCCATGGTTATGTTCTCCCACTTCCATTCTGGCAACTCTAGTCCTTGAAGAAGACCAGGGGGTCGTCGGTGTTCAATCTTTACTTTCTGACAGTCAAGCATTTGGCCACGTATTCTGCTACGTCTTTCTTCATCCCGGCCACCAAAACTCGGATTTCATACTCCGGTACATCTTGACCATGCCCTCGGATGTAGAGTGTACTTACTCTTATGAGCCTCATCCATTATTGTCCGCTTTAATTCATCAATTGGCGGTATGTAGATTCGTCGTTTATACCCGACCAAACCACTAAGTGATAGGTCATAGTCTTGGGTCTCACCTCGAGTGATCTTCTCACGTATCTCTTTTGCCCAATCATCTTGTTTCGCGCTTTCTCCACTTCATCTCTCGATCATACTCCCCTTGACTCGCAAGAAGTGTAGCAAGATAGGCATCACCGGGTGCGTGCCGACCCATGCAGATTTGGTTGGTTAGATTCAGTCTCCGAAATCTTCCAAATAGCCGCTCCCGTATCATCATGTGTGATACCTGCACCGTCTTTCTACTAAGAGCATCAAGAACAACGTTTGCTTTACCCGGATGGTACTTGATCTCCGTGGTGTAGTCTTTAATCAACTCCATCCAACGACGTTGTCTCATATTGAGTTCTCGTTGATCGAACAAGTATTTCGACTCTTGTGGTCACAAAACACTTCTACGCTTACACCGCATGTGTAATGCCTCCATATCTTCAAAGCGAACACGATAGCCGCCGCCTCTAGATCGTGTGTAGGATAATTTAACTCGTGGGGTTTCAGCCGACGAGAGGCATAAGCCACCACTCGCCCAATTGCATTAGGACACAACCCAATCCTTGCCCACCGGCATCACCGTAGACTACATAAGTCTCATCGGGATCCGGGATAATCAATACCGTGCCGTAGTCAACCTCTCTCGCTTTTCGAAAGCTCTCCTCTCGCTCATCTCCCCATACAAAGGGTTGATTCTTCCTCGTAAGCTTTGTCAATGGTAGGGCAAGACGCGAGAAATCCCGTATAAATCTGCGGTAGTATCCCGCGCACCAAGAAAACTACGGATCTCCGTCGCGCCTCCGGCCGTTTCCACCCGTAACCGTTTCCACCTTGCTTGGATCAACCGCAACTCCGCCGCTAGATATAACATGGCCCGAAATTTCACTTCCGGCAGCCAAAATTCACATTTGCTCGCCTTAGCATAAAGTTGTTTTTCCCCGAGTATGCCTAACACCTTTCGCAGCAGATGTTCTTCGTGCTCTTCTTTGCTCTTAGAATATATCAAAATGTCGTCGATAAACACCACCACAAATTGGTCTAGGTGTTGTCGGAAGATACGGTTCATGTAATCCATGAATACCGCAGTGCATTTGTCAATCCGAAGGGCATCACAAGGAATTCATAATGCCCATATCCGGTTCCGAAAGCCGTCTTGGGAACATCGCCATCTTTAACTCGCAACCGATGGTATCCCGAACGCAAGTCAATCTTTGAAAAGATCGTGGAACTGCACAATTGATCCAAAAGATCATCAATCCGGGAAGTGGGTACTTGTTTTTTACGCTACTTTGTTGAGCTCGCGTAATCGGCGCAGTCGAAACTTCCATCTTTCTTCTTTACAAAAAGTACCGGGGCTCCCCACGGTGAAACGCTAGGTCGAATGAACCCCTTCTTCAAAAGCTCTTCCAACCGCTTCTTCAACTCCCGCATCTCGTTAGGAGCCATTCGATACGGCGCTTTGATATTGATCCCGTACTGTGCATCAAATCAATGTTGAACTCCACTTCTGGATAGGAGGTAACTCGGTGAGATCCTCTCGGAAATACATCGAAAATTCATTCACCACAGTGGATGTCCCGGAGTGAAAGGTTAGCTTCGCTTTGATTTAAAAGAATACCATGAAAGCATGACATCCTTGCTTCACGCACCGATCGCCTTCGAAGCGGAGAGAAAGTTCAGCTCACTTCAACCTTGTCTCCGGCAAATGATATCTCCTTTTTGCCACGCCGATCATCGCACCGTTGGCCGTTAACCGCTCAAATTCCGAATATGACGTCAATGCCGTGAAGAGGTAGACGGATGAGATCCACTTTAGAAACTCGTCCATCCACGTTAGCAAAGACAATTCATACATGCATCGAGGCTAAAGACTTTACACCCAACGGTGTAGCTACAACAAGATCAAATGGTAATCTACGTGCATGCAATCCTAAACGACTTGCACAATCATAGGAAATAAACGAGTGACTAGCACCCGAGTCATACAATGCTTCCAATAGATTTCCATTGAGATAGATGGTACCTTGAACCATCGCGGGGACTTCTCGGCCTCCGTGTTTGTCAATGCAAAGATCCGCCAGCGTTCCGAGGTCTCGCTCGCGGTCCCTCTGGGCAATCCCGCTAATGTGTCCGTGCTTCGACATCCGGGCAGATTTGTTTCCCATCACGCTTGGCTCCCGGACGGTACTTTTTACATTTCGACACGTCCGGGATCCCGTCTCGTTTGAAACTATTTTGTTGGTAGGGCTTCTTGTTCCCGCTTCGGTTGTCATTCCAAGGCGTTTTCTTCTCGTGAGGAACCTCCGCGGTTTGATCCACCGCGATTTGCGTTGTTACCTTCCCCGGCCTCGAGTCTTGCGCAGTTCCTTTAAGTTGCGCTCTCCGTCATTCTCGCAGATTCTACCGCTTGGGCCATTCTTGGAAATTGCCGAGATACTAACCTTACCTTTATATCGTACTTCAATCCGGTTAATAGTCGGTTAGCCTTCCAGCTCTCATTCTTGTAGACTTTTAGGTATGATGAATACCTTGACAGTTGGTAAAACGGGCGAAGTAGTCGTCAAATGACTCTTCGCCTCCTTGCTTGATCTCGCAGAATTCTTCCTCTTTAATTACTCGCGTTGACGGAGGAAAGTACTGTTCGTTGAATTGTTCGAGGAACATTTCCCAAGTAACAGGATCGGCGTGGTTGTGGAAACACTTTTCCACCACCCGCGGGCATCTCCCAAGCCGGTATATTGCTAGCCGGGCCATCCGATTTCCGTGGCACTCCATGACTTCAAAAATCTTCTCAAGACTCAAAAGCCAATCCTCGCCTAGCTCACTCTTTCCTGAAACTGTGTGGTTTCAACTTGCGGAACCGGTTTACCCAATTTTCCGTAGTTCTCTCTATTTGTTCATGCCCGGGTTGTGATTGGGATCTCTCGCACCTTCTTGCTCTTCATAATTTTCATAATCTTCATTGTCATCATACCCTTCGTCGTCATCATTGTTATTATCTTCATTTTCTCGTTCATCCTCGCGTTGTCGTGCGTCTAATTGCCTTTGTGCCTCCCGGTCTTGTTGGTTTTGTCTTGCCGTAAGAGCATCAATCGAACTCTTTGTTCTTGCGAGTTCTACGCATTTCTTCAATTTCTTCACGTCCGGTTGATTCGGTTCATCGTTTGCTCATCCCGAGGTCGTCTCGCTCTTCCCCTACCTCGGCCTCGACCACGGCCTCGCCTTCTTCCTCTTGGTGCACCAAAGACCTCTCAAGTTGGCCATGTTTTAAATTCTTTTTCCTTTAAACAATTATGAAAGAATATATAAATATTAAAAGTGACAAAACAATTTGCACACCAAACATATATTCACATATATTCATTCATAAAGTTTATACATATCGCCGATCTAATACTAATACAAGTCATACCGTATAATCTCCTTATTCAAACGTATTTACAATATTCAAAGGTACTTGGAGATACAAACTAAACTCCCTAGTTTCTACAATCCCACGCCTTCCTTGTACCGACGTTCTTCCTCTACATGTAAAGGCGAACCAAGCTCTTCGTGTAGCGAAGGTGTATGCTAACACTTAAGATAGGTCCGTCATCTAATAGTTCATTATCGATCCTTGCCCAAAAGCGGGTATAGGGAAAGAAGTACAATGTGGTCCTAACCCAATCTGCGGGTGAATGTCCCCTATTATTGGCTTGGTAGTTTGAGATTAGGGTTAAAAACACAAGATATTTTCCTTGGGTGGTGCTAGTGAGATTCGTAGCTTCAATGAGAAAGTTTTCCAACAAAACGACTAACGTGTCATTATCATTCAGACATAGTAGAAATTTTTCTGGTTCACCGCCTCATCTTCAAGAAGTTGAATGTCGTGGTAGTCAAAGTTATCATCAACCGAGGAACGGGTAGTGGCTTCCCGGATCAGCTTGGTCCTCAATCTCCGTGTCGTTCGTGTTGAGATTAGGAGAATCAGTTCGAGTCCTCTCAGAAAGGGGTGATAGGAGGGTTCCGCTCACCGTAATAGTGACTAGGAGTTCGGGGTCCGTACACTCGTGGTTTGGATCCAAAGGAAACTGTTCATAGTGATCTCGTACTCCAGGGTATAATAGGTTCAGCATGGTTTTCAATCTCGTGCTCATCCGGTTGTGCGTTGTAGGAATCTACCTCTTCTTCGATGGAATCTCCTTCCGTAGTCGCTGGGACGGGTTATTTGAGGGTTCGGCATCGACGGAGGAATGGATCTCCCGGGGCAGACGCCTCCGTAATCCGTGATAATTGTAGAATGGCTCTAAGACGGGCTCTTCGTCCCGTTCATCTCTACACATTACACCAATGGCCTTATCGCACTCATTTTCAAAAATGTGCTCATAATTAAAAGGCTTAAGAACCTAACTCCGTTATCCGAACGTAATGGCCGTGTAAGTGTCTACCATGGGGGCCTCACCGGATTAGCAAGTGACTTATGGCACACCCACGTAGACTAGCCTTGCCTTCGGCACCAAACCGCCCGTGGTAACATAGTTAAATACTTGCCGTAATTTCATGCGATACCAAAAATGTCTCCGTGGCGCAACCACGCCCAAAAGATGGTAACATAGTTAAATACTTGATCACACCGTGAGAACCCCGATCATGGTTAACTTCCTCGATACCAAAAATGTAACATCCCATTTTGAAACGCATAAATTTTTTTTTTTTTTCAATCGTAGTAGAGCAATAGAGCGAAAGAGTGATCGATTCATAGCCAAAACATCAACCATTGTGTAATATTGTATAGATTACAATAGTCCTAAGGTTTAAAATGAAATAGCGGAATGATGTAATAATGTAATAAACGTAAAACGATAAGATAGAAATAGTCTTCCGCTGCACGTCTATTCCGGGCACTTGCCTCGATCCCCGAACCGTGGTCCTCCTGACCCTGAAGCTACAGCTGAGATTCAATTCACCATATTGAATCTCAAGTAACGGTTAACCTCATACCCAAACAATACAATATACAGACAACAGATATTTCTAGAGCTAATACCACAGTATATCATAAGCATACAAACGATGCATGATCATTATGCCGACAAACATAAGCACAAAGCAATATGTAAAGCCCCATAAGGTAAACAATAACAGCCCGCACTATTCACCACTGCCACGATAATTACTCGTGTCCTCGCCGCTAGGAAAACAAAACGGTGTTACCAAAACTATAACCCGTATAACGTCTCGTATAACGGTCTACGAACATATCATTGACATATAAGTATTTAAGATGTACAAGATTAGTGTTACAAAGACGCGTCCGTACCTTCGTTGGCAACGTTAGGTACTACCTATGAAGACGTACTTTCACTAAGAACGTGAACTTCAAAAAATGTTCGTTGGGCAACAGAACGGCAAAGAAATCGAGATTCTGATATCCTATAAGAATAATATCACCTTTATTAGCGATTTGACACTATAACGGCTTTTTAGGTAAAAATTACCATTTTGCCCTTCTACCCCTAATCGGCGGAATTTCACAAAGATTCGTTACTCTAGCAAATTTTCTTCCCGAAATTTTGCCGTAACTTCGACGCAACTATGATTTTCGAAAATAATGACTAAAATAGCCCTCCCATATGATACCCAAATCATACTTGAAATTTAAAGGCTATTCTAACAAATTCTACCCTTACTTTTAAAAAGAACTCGCTAAAGTTCCAACTTTTCGGCGACTCGACCCCTACTATGTTTTTACCTCTTTAGGCATATTTTTCAATGCAATGAGGCCTAAAAACAAGCATAGGAATCTTATCACCTACTTCCTAAATCTAACTAACAATTCTACTAACTACCGAACTAAAGACTTAAAAGCTAAAGGCCAAAAGACTTACCCGTTGAAGAATTCTCGCAGAGCTTTTCCCGTAGCTTATCTCTACTTTCTCTCTCAAGAAATTCGGTCAAGACAAGAAAGAAATGGTGTGAGGATTTCTCAAGGAGCATGCCTCCTATTTATAGACTTTGGTTAAGGCTTTGTTTGGAATTCCAAATTGTAAAGAACCCATTAATGCAACTTGAACACAAAGTCACAAACTCCACCTCACCCCCTTGGTCGACATCTTTGGGCTGTTTGGCAGCCAAGGATTGGCCAAGAAGTGATGACTCACCTCACTTTATGGCCACCCAACCAGTATTTTCGACGGCACCCGATTCGCGTAATTTCGGAGAAATCTCAAAATTCTAGATTTAGAACTTTGAAGACCTTCTCTTTCTCATCAATAATATCTATTATAACTTGAATTTTGACTTTAGGGTTCCAACCGTCCCCGAAGTTTCTCGAAAACGTGTCCGTACGCTGGGTCCGGTGTCGAATCGGTTCCGAATCATCAAGCTCTAGATAATAATTCACTGATTCCAAATGTATTTTTATAATTATAAACTCATCCCTAGATGTTGAGTTATAATTTATTTCCTTATTTTCCCAAAATGTGACTAAAAGATTTTCCCTATTTCGTCTTATTAGGACAACGTGCTACGGGTCTCGGAATTGACTTCCGGAAGAGGTCACTTGAAGGTAAAAACTCACGATCAATATTTTACCTTGACTTTGGAATTCCTATTCCTGGTTCCCTAGATAGGATCTGTTTCCTAAATATAAGATTACTATTCATGCTTTTTAATTATATTATATAATAATAAAAAATTTGCAAAATATCAAGATATCAAATTTTGCTTCTTATTCTCAAATTCTTTGGCCAATTTTCGGCAGCCTTCTTTTTTTTTTTTTGTAAATGTTTTTCAAGAATTAATTAATTACTTAATTCAATTTTTATTAAAAATTCTACAAAATTCCCTAATTGGTCCATTCTTGTATTTAGGTTTAAAAATACCTAAACTCAACTATTTTTCTCAAAACTTTCCAATTTAATTAGTAAATACATTTTATTAATATTCAACTAATTTCCACTAATTTTAGAGCTTCACATAATTATTACCTAAATTTCCTTTGCTTATGCTTAAGTAATTAGCTATTAATTACTTAATTACTCTTTTAACCATAGTTGGTATTTTTCTTAATTAGAATGCTTCATTACCTTCATATTCTTGTATTAACATTAGCATTTCCATGCCTCTTGCATTGTTTCATAATTACAAGGGTATTTTGGTCATTTTATTACTTTATGAGCATCCTTTCTCATTTTCCCAAGTTTGTAATTTATTTAATTACTGTAATTAGAGATAATATACTCTCTTAATTCAACTGGTCATTTTATCGACTTTTAGGATTTTTCATGAATTTTCTAAGTTAATTACCCTTTCATAGGGCATTTTGGTCATTTTGGCACTTTGACCCTTAAACTCCCTAATTTCTTGCAGAAATTCTACCTAGAAAATAGACTATAATTACCCAAGAATGGAGATTGCAATTTCACTTATCGTAAATATCCAACTTTTATTTATAATATTCCGTATAAATATCCGGGTATTATATTTGAGAAATATGATTAGTTAGGTATGATAAAGCTGAGGGAAGCCGCGTGAAAGAAAGGACATAATAGAGATTGCATGATAGGCTTTTCAGAAAAGTCCCTGTGATCGGAGTAGAAGCTCCAACAATTAGCTTCAGCCAAGAAGTGGCTTAAAACTCAAAAGTCCATCAAATATTGAAGCTTTCCCAAACACACAAAAATCATGTTTTCACTGCCATTGAGCTTTTTTCTTCTTTTGATGCAATCCCAAACAGACCTTTATGATAATGTACTGAAAGGCTTTATATAACTTGCGTATTTTATTTTCAGAAAAATTACTGAAAATTAACTCATTGTTAAATTTATGACCCAAAGATAACTAAGAACGTAGACGCCTAATTGGGTACAACTTTTTTTTTTTTCAACTATATGTAAATGTCTTATGTTTTATATATAGTTATAAATGGGTTACACTAGGTTGAAAAAAGAGTTGCACTTTGGTCCTAAAACAAATTTTAGATTCCTTTAGGGAATAAATTTTGGAATGAGATTTTTTGATGTGTGTGTGGCTAATTTTCCTTTATTTTCACTATATGCAAGGGAAGGGAGGAATTGCATGAGTTGGTTTCTTAAATAAATTAGAGATCTAAGGTTAACTGTTTTTAATTAATTTTTCTTACTTATATTTTATATCTTCTCTTCATTAAAATTTTATAATCTCACTTCTCCATAAAAAATTTAAATACAATTGATGAAAATTTGCCTTTGCTCCTAAATTCCTCGTATCAAATAGACCAGAGGAAATCATTTTTATCATATCAATTTTAAGATAGTGACCAACTAATGCTTAGTACCAAGGTAAGAATGGTTCTAACCATTGCGGAAAATGTGTTCAATAAAATCACAACCATGTGCTTAATGGAAGGTTTTCGCCACTAATATTATCTTGTGCTTGTTTTTGGACAATGGTTCTAAAAATTATTTAAATCAAATTATGTATTAGCTACTAATAACATAAATTTTGTAAAGAATCACAAGTCAGGGGACTTGGTGATTGGGTTCATTGATTGCAACTTGTAAGGGGGAGTAAGTTCTAGTGAGAGAATTACTCTTGAGTACAGAGTGTGTAATCAATTGAGATAGTGAAAATCCCGTAGAGTCCGGGGACCGGACGTAGGTCAAGAGATTGGACCAACCAAGTATAAATCCTTGTGTCTTGCTCTTCTACTCTCATCTTATTTCATCTCTGTTTTTAGTGTTCAAAAACAGAGATATTCGAAAAAGTTTAAAAAAATCCCCAATTCACCCCCTTCTTGATGATTTAGCTCCACTTTCAATATATATAGACAAAAACCTAAACACGCGCGCGCGCGCACACACATATATATATATATATATATGCACACACACACACACACAAATATTGACAAACACACACAAAGATATACATATATATATACACACACATAGATACACAAATATACATATATATGTATAAACACACACAACATATATATATATATATATATATATCTACACACACACATATTGACAAACACACACAAAGATATACATATATGTGTAAACACACACAACATATATATATATATATATATATATCTCTGTACACACACACACAAAGATATACATATATGTACACACACATAGATACACAAATATACATATATGTATAAACACACACATATATGTGTGTGTGTCTATATTTGTGTGTAGACACACACACATATATATCTGTGTGTGTTGTGTGTGTGTGTAAATGTGTGTGTGTGTGTGTGTGTGTATATATGTGTGTGTGTAACATCCCATTTTCAAAAGCAGTATAATTTTTTTTTTCATCAGAGTAGAGCATCGGAGCAATTGAGTAACTAATACATTTATTCAAATGCCGTAAGTCTGGCTGATTTACAGAAGCGGTACATTGACCGAGAGTTTTCAAAATGAATAACAACATAAAAGAGTCTTCATTTAGGACTCTGTACGGCCTGCTCGCCCTTCTCCTCGGTCCTCGGTTCTTCTGAACCTGACGCTATGATAAGAGCTGAGATCCAATTGCAATTTGGATCTCAGGTAACGGTTAACCTCATGCTTAAATATGACTACATATACACGATGCCAAAGAATCAATACAACAATCCACAACGAGATGTATGATTAAAAACACATAACCACGTATACAAGATAATAACCACATATGTAACATAACCTCGTATGATACAACATTAATAACCTCGTATGTGACATAACCTCGTATGTAACATACCGTGTATATAGCATAACCTCGTACACTACTACACAACAAACAAAGAACACAACAAACATATATAATCATACAATAACCATCGAGTTAGTGTTACAAAGACGCGAACGTACATACAAACAAACAGAGCTATCGCCTACCACATACAATATACATAGCACATATATTCATACTATAAACATCAGCGTTAGTGTTACAGTACGCGAACGTACATACCTAACAACACATATACGCATATAATAAGCATCAGAGTTAGTGTTACAGTACGCGAACGTACATACCTAACAACACATATACGCATATAATAAGCATCAGAGTTAGTGTTACAGTACGCGAACGTACCTTCGTTGACGGAAAACGGTACTTTTACGTAAAACGGTAAATTTCCGACAAACGGAAAAATGCGGTATGACGTGCGGCACAACAAATGGGCTCGGACAAATGTTCGATTATAACAGATATCCTATAAGGATAATATTTAACAACTTTTAGCAAGATAATGGGCATTTTAGGTACAAATTACCATTTTGCCCCCGAACCCCTAATCGGCGGAATTTCGTAGAAGCATTTGTTTTCGCTCTATCTCTCTAGAATTTTGACAGATCTTTTCCCTCATCATATTTTCAAAATATATATCATATTTACCCCTAAATATGATATCTAGACTATCTTGAAAAATTAAGGATAAATCTAGCATTCCTACTATATCTACCGAAAGAACTACCGAAACTAAAGACCGGGGACCGAAGAACTTACCCGAGACTTTGCTCGACTTTCTCCAGAGCTTCTCTCTCTAACTTCTCTCTAAGAGGCAGATTTTTGGTGTGAGAAATGAAGAAGAGGAGCTTGGTATTTATAGAAGAGAGAGAGATGGCGTAACGGTAAATAATTCGAACTTCGGTCTTGACGAATATGGACCGTAGGATCGCATTTTTGAGGACAAAACACTCTTGGCCATCCATGGTCAAGATCGAAATCTAAGAGCCCTAAAGTCAATGGATGAGTTGTCATCCATGATGGCTTTTGCTTTATGGCCTCCGGCCCGAGCCTACCCCGATCGGTGTCCGTTTCGCGCGATTTCGCGAAACTCAAAAATCCGGCGTGTAACTTTGAAGATCTTTCCATCCTCTTTCATATTATATATTTTGATCCTCTTTTTGATCATATCCAGGTATTCTCCGGTGCGTCGGAAGATATTCGGACAAACGCGTCCGTTCACTTTAAATCGCTTCCGATAGAACCAACTTCTCGGACAACAATTCATCAATCGTAAAACGTCCAGTTGTTGCCTAACTTAATCTCGTGTTTAAAAAGACGCAATTATTTCTATAGGTTCTCACTTTGCCTATCTCGACTCTACTCTATCCGATCAACTTTTCGTCTTATTTGAAATCGGGTTTTCGGTTGCGGAAACAACGCCGGTAAATTCTTTCTTCGTATAAAATTTCACTTGTTCTTAATTTGATCAGTCTGAAAAGACTTTTACTGGTTTACCGTAGAATTTATTTCTAACTTTTCCCCCTGGGCCGCTGGTGACTCACCGCATTATATTATTATTTTATTCTAATTACCTTCACATTTATTTATTTTTCTTTTATTTTTTATTTATTTTTCTAAGCATAAAATATTTTATTAATATTTTTTTTTTAAATTTTTTAATTTCGAATTTCTCCAATTAAAAATAATTATTTAAATTATTTTTAATTCATTTACTTTATACCTTAATTATCCCATTAATTACCAGATTAGCCACTTACTAATTTTTGATAATTTTCTTAATTAGGATAAATCATTATCTCACAACTATTTTACTTACATTGGTATTTTATATCCCATGTAAAATATTAAAAATCATGGGGTCACTTATGATCCCAAAATAATACTTAATTTTGCCTCATTATTTTTCAAGGGAAATTATCCCAAAAATTCCTAAAATTAGAGACAACATACTTTCTAATTTTTTTATAAATATTTTACTACCTCTTGGGATTTATCATAATATTTTTAGGTCATTCAATGCCCTAAAAATACACTTTAGCTCTTTATCTCTCCTAATTTCCATAGTAATTACCTTAGAAAATAAGATAATTATTACTTATTATTTGAAACCACATGTTCACCTATTTTCAATAGGTATTATTTATCGAAATATAATATTCCGATAAATAATTATCCGGTATTACAAAGTGTGTGTGTGTGTATTGAAAAATTAATGTCAGTTGATTGATAAATAAATTAAAATCCAATATTTTAAAAGTTTTATTTATTGTAAGAGTCGCGATCAACATACATATACTCACAAAAAACCAAATACACTTGAGAGAATAAAATAAGGGTATTTTAGGAAGAAATTGACAAGAATTAAAATGTTGGAATGAGATTTTTTGATGTGTGTGTGTGGCTATTTTTCCTTTATTTTCACTATATGCAAGGAAAGGGAGGAATTGCATGAGTTGGTTTCTTAAATAAATTAGAGATCTAAGGTTAACTGTTTTTAATTAATTTTTCTTACTTATATTTTATATCTTTTCTTTATTAAAATTTTATAATCTCACTTCTCCATAAAAAATTTAAATACAATTGATGAAAATTTGTCATTGCTCCTAAATTCCTCGTATCAAATAGACCAGAGGAAATCATTTTTATCATATCAATTTTGAGATAGTGACCAACTATTGCTTAGTACCAAGGTAAGAATGGTTCTAACCATTGGGGAAAATGTGTTCAATAAAATCACAACCATGTGCTTAATGGAAGGTTTTCGCCACTAATATGATCTTGTGCTTGTTTTTGGACAATGGTTCTAAAAATTATTTAAATCAAATTATGTATTAGTAATAACATAAATTTTGTCAATTCTATTTGTACAACACCTTTGGCCACCACATTAGGAAGTATTCGGCCTGTCATCATGAGTCTTCACAAATAATCTTAAGACCTGGAAAATAAATATTAACACAATCAAAAAGGTCAAAAGGGCTATTAAGAAAAAGAAATAATATGTACAAATATTTAGTAAAAAAGTTAAATCGCATGCTCTTTTTTTTTTTTTTTTTTTGGCAATAATCCCATGGAACTTTAGTTGTAGTATTTGATTTGAGGTGAATGATTGGGTGTTAGGCATCCTAAATGTAGGGCATATGACCTAATTTGAGGGTGAATTATAGTTCTAGGTGCAAATTTTTTTATTTATTATATTTATCATTTTTCTTTAAATTAATTTTTTTAACTCATGAACTGATCTATAATCTAATATTAAATATTTTAGAGGGATCATGTCATATGTTTTAGAGTGATTTATTTAACTTTTTTAATATTTTGAAACTAAACAAATAAGTCTTACACTAAGGATTGTTGGAGTATAAAATAAAGAGACAGAAGGATATTATAATTAATTTCTATCAAAATGACATGTTTAATTTTTTTTGGAGATTGAAGAAGTTAAGAAAAAAATTACTTTTAAAAAGTTATATATAAATTTAATTTATAAACAGATATATAATATAATCATAAACAATACTCCCTCCGGTCCTAATTATAAGACATATTTAACCGATTTTGGGGAGATTAAGGAGGGGAGTTAAATTAGTTAATTTTACTCATTTTCCTAAAATGCCCTCATAAATTTAAAATGACATAAATAAAAGTAAATCAACAACCTCTAACACATACTTCTCCAACCTAATTTTTTTGTCTATACGTTTTCTAATTGAAATAATTGTTTTGCTATATATACATATATGTGCGTATATATATGTATATTACACACACATATGTGTGTGTACATATATTTACACACACATATATGTTAGTTCTCTAAGGGTTTTGATGATCTCCAATAATTGTAAACAAAGCATGAAGTTTTGCTCTCAAATGTGTAAAACCTGAAGGTGGAATATCACCTAGAGGGGGGTGAATAGGTGATCTCAAAAATCTTTTCGCTGTATGATAGATAAACAAAGAAAGCAGTAAAGAAGTAGAGATGACAAACACAGAGAAGTTATCCTGGTTCGGTCCAACTCTTTGACCTACGTCCAGTCCCCAGACACACTCTGGGATTTCCACTATCTTACAAATACAATTACACACTCTGTAAACGAAGGATGATCCTCTCACTCTTGGACTCACTCCCCCTTACAAGTTGTAATCAATACACCCACACTCAAGATACCTCTATCTTGAGAATTTGAACGAACTGTGAAAACAAGTTGTAGAAAAACTCTCTCACAGAGTAAATAGAATGATGAACACGACGCTTAGTATATCCGAAGATATAATCGAATACAATTTGAACTATTTGAAAGCTTTATCAATGTATGCACTTTGGTTCGTTATAGTTGAATTCAATCCATCGTGTATTTGTACTTGGTTGAAGTTGAAGACCATTGAAGGATTTGAATGTGTCCGTTGGGATATTTGAATATGTCATTAATGGAGCACTCACGCCTTCGCTTGCCCATGTTTGAGTGTTTGCTTAGTGGAATGTCTTTACAAAGCATGTTACTCACTTGTTCTTGGATGGAGATCAGCATAGTTTAATGATTCGAAGCTTTTTCTGTATGGGCACCATTATGATGAGATTCTTTTTGTCGGCTCGTTTGCGATATTCTTAATGCGCGACTGTCAAGAACTTAAGCTCGAGAAAAACAAAACTTTGAACTTCGTAGATTCACAAGCAAACTTGTTAAACATAGTTAAAATCAGTAATAGCAAGCAAGTATGTCATATTGTATAAATCTCGATAAGCAATTAAGTCATAATGAGCATTCTTGGTATCCTTCGTCGATCTTGTCAACTTTGGTTATGAACCCGTAAAGCACTTAGGTAGATGATCAATAATATCACGAGTTAATATATAAAGATGTATTGAAGCTAAAAACAATTAACTCGGATGATTTAAATAAGATTTACAAAGAATTTGGTTTCGTCGAGGATCTTTGTCGACCATTCTCGAGAGTCTTTGAAGCCATACTCGAGAATCGCTCAAAGAATCAACCCAGATTGAACAATTCTCGTTCATTCTCGAGAATTACCCATTGGTGCTCGAGAACCATTCTCGAGAATTTCATTCCAATTCTCGAGAATCCAAGAGACGTAAGGACATCGTTGATATAGTCGAGCATACTCGAGAATCATTTTCCCATTCTCGAGAATCATTCTCGAATATTACTTTCTCATTCTCGAGAATCACTTGTAAACCAGAGAGTACAGAACTGAAGCTTCCGATCATACTCGAGAATCTGCTCAGATTCTCGGGAATCATTCTCGAGAATTAAAACATTATTCTCGAGAATTACTTCAGAAACAGAAAGGAATGCAGAATCTTATCGACCATTCTCGAGAATCATTTTCCGATTCTCGAGAATCATTCTCGAGAATCACTCGAGAGATGCAGAATGGTTTTCTTCTGTTTTAACTTCAGACCCGATCATTATCTTGGGAGTGCAGGTGCGTTCTCCAGAACCATTCTCGAGAATGCAATTCTCATTCTCGAGAATTGCTATGCAGTTATTAATATTTAACGGGATTTTAACAGATATTCTCGAGAATTCAAGATCGATTCTTAAGAGGTATTCCGGACACGCCAAACGAGTTCAACATGATTTTCAAAACTTAAACATTAGTTATCATCAAAACATTAGGAGCCAACAAAACCCATCGTAAGAGCAAAACTCGAGGTTTGCACGAAACCTCGAGGTTTGGCCTTACGAGAAAAAAAAGATCGAGCAAAACTCAAGG
This sequence comes from Acacia melanoxylon, assembly GCA_019022615.1. Classification (NCBI taxonomy): domain Eukaryota; kingdom Viridiplantae; phylum Streptophyta; class Magnoliopsida; order Fabales; family Fabaceae; genus Acacia; species Acacia melanoxylon. The sequence continues at coordinate 3,770,345 of JAFJYJ010000010.1, forward strand.
TTTTCGAGAGAAAACTCAAGGTTTCTTCAAAAGAGACTTCTCAACATTTTCGGAAAATGGAAAACTCGAGGTTTCTGTTTAAACCTCGAGGTTTTGGCTTACAGAGAGTCTCCTAAGTTTTGAACACTTGAAAACCTCCAGTTTTTATTTCAAGCCTCAAGGTTTTATTTTAACATGAAAATCCCGGGGTTTCACAAGTTTTGTGAAACCTCGAGGTTTGGTAATAAACCTTTAGGTTTGAGCTAAATGTAGTTTTTCTCAAAGTTTCCAAAATTATGAGAAAACTCGAGGTTTCGGACAAACCTCGAGGTTTGTCCAGCGAGAGAGGATATGTGTTTTTCCAAGTTTACAAAACCTCCAGTTTTATTCTCAAACCTCCGGTGTTTTGTTTTGGCGCAAAAACTCGGGATTCCCACAATTGAGCAAAACCTTGAGTTTTGGTGTGAAACCTCGAGGTTTTGGCATCCGAGAGCAAACGACTTTTCACGATTTTGAAAACCTACGGGTTTCCGGAAAACCTCTAGGTTTGTTCTTGGCGCGATTTTGCAAGGTTTCACATTCAAAGTGAAACCTAGAGGTTTCGGTAAAACCTCGAGTTTTTGTCAAACGAAAAGGGTGTCGCTTTTTGCTGTGTTAAAAACCTCCAGTTTTGGTTCGAAACCTCCAAGTTTGATGTTTTGGACTTAAATCAACTTTACATGCTATAGTCTAAAACTCGAGGTTTGAAGAACAAACCTCGAGGTTTCAACGCGTCTTCAGAATTTCAAATTCTGCGATTTTCTAAAACCTTCTTGTTTGATCTTAATACTTTCCATGATTATTCTATATTGTTCCTAGATATGTTTAACCACTTTTTTAGTGAGTTTCAGATGAATTAGAAAATGTTTATTGAAGGTTTAAAGCAAAAGCAAAAAGCATGACAGAACATTAAATGCTAAGCCCAGAAAGTTGCATGCTTTTGGGTAATCCACCTGCACACACTTGCAAAGCCTTAAAGAATGTTTTCCACATACAGCAAGTGCTACTCCAACGGATTAATTTGTAGAAAGTCAACTCTGAACTTCTGCACAGCTGGATTAAGTGGAGATTAGAGAGAGAAGAAGAAAAAAACTAAACCAGAACCTTGTCTAATGTAGGCAACGATTATATTGAAGATTACAACGGTCACCTAATGCTCTCTTGGTATAAATAGAGCTGCATTCAAGTCTTCTCAACGAACACACCTGCTGAAAACGCATAGCATTCAAGTACTTCAACTACCTTTCAGTTTTCACTTGTATTGTGTCTTTTGACACTTAAAGCTTCAATGTTTATCAATATCCACTCTTAGAGAGAGTTCCTTTTCTGTAAATTATTTATTGTAAAGAATCACAAGTCAGGGGACTTGGTGATTGAGTTCATTGATTGCAACTTGTAAGGGGGAGTAAGTTCTAGTGAGAGAATTACTCTTGAGTACGAGTGTGTAATCAATTGAGATAGTGAAAATCCCGGAGAGTCCGGGATTTGGACGTAGGTCAAGAGATTGGACCGAACCAATTATAAATCCTTGTGTCTTGCTCTTCTACTCTCATCTTATTTAATCTCTGTTTTTAGTGTTCAAAAACAGAGATATTCGAAAAAATTTTAAAAATCCCCAATTTACCCCCTCTTGGTGATTTAGCTCCACTTTCAATATATATACACAAAAACATAAACACACACACACACACATATTGACAAACAAACACAAAGATATACATGTATATACACACACATAGATACACAAATATACATATATATGTATAAACACACACAACATATATATATATATATATATATATATCTACACACACACATATTGACAAACACACACAAAGATATACATATATGTGTAAACACACACAACATATATATATATATATATATATCTATCTGTATGCACACACACAAAGATATACATATATGTACACACACATAGATACACAAATATACATATATGTATAAACACACACACATATATATATGTGTGTGTGTCTATATATGTGTGTAGACACACACACACATATATCTGTGTGTGTTGTGTGTGTGTAAATGTGTGTGTATATATATGTGTGTGTGTGTATGTATTGAAAAATTAATGTAAGTTGATTGATAAATAAATTAAAATCCAATATTTTAAAAGTTTTATTTACTGTAAGAGTCTACGCATCAACATACATATACTCACCAAAAACCAAATACACTTGAGAGAATAAAATAAGGGTATTTTAGGAAGAAATTGACAAGAATTAAAATGTTGGAATGAGATTTTTTGATGTGTGTGTGTGGCTATTTTTCCTTTATTTTCACTATATGCAAGGAAAGGGAGGAATTGCATGAGTTGGTTTCTTAAATAAATTAGAGATCTAAGGTTAACTGTTTTTAATTAATTTTTCTTACTTATATTTTATATCTTTTCTTTATTAAAATTTTATAATCTCACTTCTCCATAAAAAATTTAAATACAATTGATGAAAATTTGCCATTGCTCCTAAATTCCTCGTATCAAATAGACCAGAGGAAATCATTTTTATCATATCAATTTTGAGATTTTGGGCAAATATATATATATATATATATATATATATATATATATATCAATTTTGAGATAGTGACCAACTATTGCTTAGTACCAAGGTAAGAATGGTTCTAACCATTGGGGAAAATGTGTTCAATAAAATCACAACCATGTGCTTAATGGAAGGTTTTCGCCACTAATATGATCTTGTGCTTGTTTTTGGACAATGGTTCTAAAAATTATCTAAATCAAATTATGTATTAGTAATAACATAAATTTTGTCAATTCTATTTGTACAACACCTTTGGCCACCACATTAGGAAGTATTCGGCCTGTCATCATGAGTCTTCACAAATAATCTTAAGACCTGGAAAATAAATATTAACACAATCAAAAAGGTCAAAAGGGCTATTAAGAAAAAGAAATAATATGTACAAATATTTAGTAAAAAAAGTTAAATCGCATGCTCTTTTTTTTTTTTTTTTTGGCAATAATCTCATGGAACTTTAGTTGTAGTATTTGATTTGAGGTGAATGATTGGGTGTTAGGCATCCTAAATGTAGGGCATATGACCTAATTTGAGGGTGAATTATAGTTCTAGGTGCAAATTTTTATTATTATTATATTTATCATTTTTCTTTAAATTAATTTTTTTAAACTCATGAACTGATCTATAATCTAATATTAAATATTTTAGAAGGATCATGTCATATGTTTTAGAGTGATTTATTTAACTTTTGTAATCTTTTGAAACTAAACAAATAAGTCTTACACTAAGGATTGTTGGAGTATAAAATAAAGAGACAGATGGATATTATAATTAATTTCTATCAAAAGGACATGTTTAATTTTTTTTTGGAGATTGAAGAAGTTAAAAAAAAAAATTACTTTTAAAAAGTTATATATAAATTTAATTTATAAACAGATATATAATATAATCATAAACAATACTCCCTCCGGTCCTAATTATAGGACATATTTAACCGATTTTGGGGAGATTAAGGAGAGGAGATAAATTAGTTAATTTTACTCATTTTCCTAAAATGCCCTCATAAATTTAAAATGACATAAATAAAAGTAAATCAACAACCTCTAACACATAATTCTCCAACCTAAATTTTTTTTTCTCTATACGTTTTAATTGAAATAATGGTTTTTTATATATACATATATGTGCGTATATATATGTATATTACACACACATATGTGTGTGTGTATATTTACACACACACATATATATATATATAGACAAAAACATAAACACACACATATTTATATATATATATATATATATATATGCATACACACACACATATTGACAAACACACACAAAGATATACATATATGTACACACACATAGATACACAAATATACATATATATATATATGTATAAACACACACAACATATATATATATATATATATATATCTACACACACATAGATACACAAATATACATATATGTATAAACACACACAACATATATATATATATATGTATGTATACACACACACATATTGACAAACACACACAAAGATATACATATATGTACACACACATAGATACACAAATATACATATATGTATAAAAACACACACACACATATGTGTGTGTGTCTATATTTGTGTGTAGATATATGTGTTTAGACACACACACACATATATATCTGTGTGTGTTGTGTGTGTGTAAATGTGTGTCTATATATATATATATGTATGTATGTATTTATTGAAAAATTAATGTCAATTGATTGATAAATAAATTAAAATCTAACATTTTAAAAGTTTTATTTACTGTAAGAGTTTACACATCAACATACATATATTCACCAAAAACCAAATACACTTGAGAGAATAAAATAGAGGTATTTTAGGAAGAAATTGACAAAAATTAAAATGTTGTCTTAATTAGGACCAAAACCAACTTTTAAATGTTGTCTTATAATTAGGACGGGAGGAAGTATATGTTATGTTTTGAGTAATAAATGATTTATTTAGCTTCCTTAATCTCTATAGAAAGTCAACTGAGTTTTATATTAGGGATCAGATGGGGAGTATAAATTTTATTTTTGTTCCTTAACTTTAAAAAATGTTTTCTTTTTACCTGAATAATTTTACAAATTGTTCTCTCAATCATTCAACTTATACCGTTTTAATAAAATATGCTAAAATAAAATTTTAAATGTTGATTAAATAATCTTAATATTAACCTTGTAAATTTATCAATTACAGAATATTTAATATGTATTTTTTAAAACAAATTAATAGGACCATTTACAGAAATACAGATTGAAAAAACAAAAATAAAAAGGAAAAGAGCAGTTTATTGATTAAATAGTCCCACGCTGATTCTCTTACTCCCGATTCCTGTAAACCCTAACACCTTCGTGGGTCGCGAAGGCTTTCTGATAAATTCGTTTCTCCCAGTCGAGCTCGAGCACCATGAATGACGGAATTCCATTTCTTCCCGAAGAAATTATCCGAAACATTCTGAAACGACTTCCGGTAAAATCGTTAATGTGATTCCAATGTGTGTGCAGACAATGGAGAATTCTCTTCAAGACTTCATCTTTCATCGCAAATCACCTCGACCACTCAAATCATCAAAACCCTTGTCTCCTTCTCCAACGTTATGGCATACATAATCCTTCAAACTTGTATTGCCTTGATTCCGAGATGCAAGTTTTGGAACCTCAGAAGCCACCATTGCTCCATTATTTGAAGCAAGGTAAGATAATTGGTTCCAGCAATGGCTTGCTCTGTGTTCAAATCAGTAAGCCTGGTGGATCTCCTCATTTCCTTGTAGTGTGGAATCCAGCTATTAGAGAGGTCAGACTAGTGCCTGAAACTAAATTTCATGGGGATGCTTGTTACTATCTTATAGCATTTGGGTTCTGTCCAATTATTAATGATTACAAGATAGTGATAACTTATTTTTCTCAGTTTCATGGTGATCTTTATGCAGTGGAAGTGTATTCTTTGAGTTTAGGGGCATGGAAGGAAGTAGAATTTAGGCTCGATGACATCTTAGGTGTAAATTCTTGAAGTGTCACTGTCAATGGTGTTATGTTTTGGTTGGTGTCAGAGTGGTCTGGGGATGAGAGTGATGATGACTATGAGAATGAGATTGTTTCATTTGACTTGGCAGTGGAAGGGTTTACCGTAATTCCAATACCTGAGCTACAGCCTATTAAGCTTACTGTGTATGAGGAAAAACTTGCTATAATTTCTCGGAATAAAAACTCAGAACATTCTGCTATTGATATGTGGGTAATGGAGGAGGGTGTAGGTGCATCTGGAGAGAGATTGGGTTGGACCAAGAAATATACTAGCAGCAGCCCTAATCCTTGCTTCTTAAATCCTACGGCTATTTGGAGGAACGAAATTGTCTGTTGTCCTCCGGGGGAGAAAGAATCAACAGTTCTCTTAAATCCCACTACGGGAAAAATGAAGAAGTTTGCGATTAGCAAATGTGACTATGGGCATTGTATATTCAATTATGCTGAAAGTCTTATACCGGTTGGAGGAATGAAATCATCCACAAATTTTCTCTAGGGTTTGGACTCATTCATGATATGCAAAGTGCACAATGATTTAGCAAAAGCTATTCTACCTCTGTTCAACCTCACAGCTTATGAATTTATGATGTTTGCTTCCTAAATCTTAAATCTTTATTCTGTAAACTTGTTTAGTTTAAGCACTTCTGGTAGAAATGAACCCATATCAAGCTAGATTATCCTGTGCCTTAGGAAGCTTGAACATGTTTTGAGATGTTATCTAGAATGATGAATGTATATATTTAATGACATATGTTTCTTGCTGTATTTGACATATCTACAAGATTAGTTTGTTCTGTTTTCTTTCCAAGACATCTATAGTCTAGTTGCTGGTGTGTGGATTATCTATCATATGACATTGACTTTGTCCCCAACTTACATTTATTGTCATTTCAATCTTTGTTCAATGATTTCAAAATAAAAAAATCTTTTCAATAAGTCATCTTTCATTCTTTGTATCACTCATATATACCTTTACAAAAGTAAAGTATTAATTGTTTGACTTCCGTAGAAATTTGACTCTTGAGTTCATCATTTATATGTTCTTCAAATATGTGTGTGTGTTGTGAGTGGGTGAAGATCTTATATGTAATTGTTCAGACAAGGAAGTGCTAGAATCTAGATCATTACTTGCAAGTTGCAACATTTATAGATTTCTCATTTTGTTCAAGATATTTTCTATTCTTGAAAAGAAAATCTGAAATAACTTTTGAGAATATACTAATAAGCTTTGTATAACTGACATATTTCATTTTTAGCAAAATTACTGAAAAATAACTCATTGTAAAATTTATCAACTAGATATGACTAACGATTCAAGTGCTTAAGTGTGTGCAACTTTTCTTCAGTTGTATACAACATATTTTTCAGCTATATGTAAATTTCTTTCATTTTGCACTTAGTTAAAGATGAGCTGCACATAGTTGAAAAAATAGTTGCACCTGTTGAAAATAGATTGCACCTTGATCCTAAAACAAATTTCAGATACCTTTAGGCTATAAATTTTGGAATAAGGATTTTTTTTAAAAAAAAAAATATTTTTCTTTATGTGATTGTGGCATGTTGGAGCCTCCCCTACAATTGATCTATACAACGTTTTGTAATGCTAGCAAGTTCAGAACCCATAATTGTTAAAGTATACATTTAGTCATTTATAATTTGTATCAAGTTTTATTTTAGTCTTTTAAGTTAAAAAAATGCACTTTTAGTCATTCAAAATTAACACAGTTAGTTTCATTTGATGGAAAATGCTGACTCATTAAACTTAAATGATGATTGTACAAACTAATGCTGACAAGGCATCCTTGTATTCTAATATAATATTTAAATTTTAAAATAAACCAGGCAAGAATCAAAGTCTTCTTCCCCTCTTCGATGGTGCATCCGATCCTCTGAACTGGGGCAAAGCTCCTTTGGGTGTGATTCACAAGATTTAAACAGGAATCACCCTGATACAGTTGGGCTCGAATAACACTGAGAATTCCTAATTATGAGAAATCTCTGATGCTGACAATTATCGTTTTTTTTTTTGGTTAGTAGATTCTGACATTGAAAAAAGACATTTAGGGCCCGTTTGAATTGGTGGGAAGGGAAAGAAATTTTGCAAGTTCCTCCGTTTAGTACACATTTTGCACCAATCTTCCCGAGAACCCAAGTTTTCGGGCCCATCACTCTTCCCTCATATGTGGGAACTGAGATCTCACCAAAATTGGTGTGATCTCAAGTTCTCACGTCATTATTCATATTTTTGGACAGATTTACCCCTAAAATTTAAACTTGGAGGGAAGTTCAAACTTGGCGGTGGGGTGGCCGGCCGCCGCTGGCCGGCTGCCGGCGGTGGTGGTTGGCCGGCAGTGGGGCCCACTGGCGGGAGGTATTTTAGTTTTTATTATTATTTAAAACTAAGGGCAAAAAGATAATTTCACCCAAGTTACTGTTCACTTCATCCAAATTGACGGTCAACTAACGGCTCATGGTATTTTTGCTCCCAAAACGTAACCACGTGTGTACTTTTGCTCCAGAAAAAAGGTCATGGTCTTTGGCCCTCCTAAGGAAAAGGTCATGTGTAACATTGCTCCTTTACCCAAAAAAAAAACAAATATGACATAAAAGAGTAAGAGATAGAAGAAGAGAAAATCGAGAGAGAAAGTGGGGAGCAATTCTCAATTCAACTTCTTGTGTTTCTTGTATTTCTACAATACTTTTTTCAAGACTTTTATTTATAGACCACCAAGGGTCACAACCAAAGGTCACCCACCAAGGGTAACCATCAAGGGTTACGAGTTAATGGACATCCATATAATTAATATATTCATCAAAAATTGTAAATATTGGCAAAATATTATCAAGTATGATATGTTAAGTTTAATTTTTGAAAATAACAATAAATTATAAAAGGATCACTTATATAAAATTTGAAAAGATAGAATAACAAAAATATAAAAACTTTATAGAGGTATTGTATTTTAATTAGGGATAATTGATTTGAGCTGGTACTCTCAGAGTACCTAAGTATTTCTTATACGCCTCGTTAACCAAATATGAAGTAAATCGTTTGACTCAAATTTGATCACATTAATATAATTCAAATTTAATCGCATTAATATAATTTTTAATATAATTTATTGCACTGATACTTTAGTTATGGAGATCCCTACAACAATGAAATATGAAATTCCTTGGTATGCTTGAACCACCTTAACATAATTATTAATATAATTATAATTCGTGATTTAATGTATAATTTCAAATTCAATTTGCTTCATTCTTTATAGTCAAACCCCAATAATGATATATGGACAATTTTGATAGTGTGATTATCCGACTTGTTTGTGAGTTTAACGGGTTACCAAAAAGGTATTGAAAAATTTCTAGTGTAAAGTTGATTGATTCACGATTGATAATTGATTGATTGATTGAGGCTTCAAATAAAATGAAAGTTAAAGGATTTAAACCAAAATGAAAGCAAATTTAAGGGTCTAAAAGTTGGGTCACTAAGCAATATTTAAATTATAATTTTTTTAAATGGAATTTGATAACTGTCCAGAATAAAATGCACATTTTTTTTTTTTAGATTTTAACATATGGCTGCTATTTCTTATATTTTTTAAAATTCCAATGGAAATTTTCTTAACATATTTTCATTTTTAATATTAAAATCAGCGAAATGTCTAAAACAATCCAGCAACAACATAACAAAGCAAAGGAGGTTTATGAAAATATTCTAATGTAAAAAAAACACACACACACACACACATTTTGAACAATTCAACCCTATTATTTCTTTAGGTAAAAAAAACCTATTATTTCGGGAAGTGATGATTGAGAACTGAGAAGTTATAATTTATAATTTAAATAAAAAAATATTAAGTAAATAAATGCGGTTGAAGAGTAAAAGTACATGTGTGGTGAAGACATCGACCTGACTTTTATATAATTATAAGAGAAGTTTTATATAATTATAAGAGAAGATAAGCGTTTATTCCCCACATGTTGTAAAAGATGAATATAATTCAATGTTGAAAGAATATTTTGTAACTGTCCGCCTACTTAAAGAAAAATAACATAAAGAAAGTAATGTACTCAAAAATAGAAATAAATTACATCTCTTAAAATTGAGGGATATACTCTCGAAAGGAAGTATTATCAGCTGATCAATAAATTATGATTACTCAATTATTGAATTATAAAGAAATAAAAAAGAAAAAGGAAAGTATGAAAGAATCAATACCAAAAAAAAAAACTGTATTTATTGATTGATGGATCCAAACCAACCCGTTATCTTATGAACCAAGTATTACAAGTTTTTAAAGATAAAGTTGATGATTATTGAGGAGCTCAAGATGTCAATATGTATATTGAAGTTATTAATTGCAATGCTAATCAATTTAGGTATAGAGAATAACAATTTAAGAACAATTAACAACTTCGACATACATATTGATAACTTAAGCTCGCCAAATGTTGTTAGAGGTAGATTGGACATTTGTAAAGATTTTCAAATCCCAGATGTCTTCCACAGATGTGATGTAACACCCCAAATTTCGTAGCATAAATTGTGCCGGTGACACGTGATTTTATAAAAATTCATTAGAGTTTTGAGGTGCTACAGCTTAGCGTTTTGCGGAAACGGAGAGCATGTACTAAAAATTTAAACAACAGGTATAACACTGAGTAACTGATATGAAATACTCAGACATATGATGATGCCTGACGTATACTAATATATATATTACAAAATCTCCCGAAGGAATTATTCATGTGATACAGTAATACAAAACTCTATAATTACATTTCTTCTATGTAACTATACCCTTTTCCGCCAAGCCTTAGGTAGACTTGGGACATAGAACCTAATTCAGTTAAATCATCTCATTTGGCCAGCCGGGTAGGTCTAGTGGGAGTCTCACCGTGCTAGGGTGACCGATTGACCGAACCACATAGACAACCCTTCTAGTTTAAGCACCAAATGATGTGAAGTAACTTTATTAGATTCATGCCATAAGGTAGGTTCTGTTGACTTTCTTCCCGCATTTCCTTTGACTGGTGACTTCGCACGGTTCCATTTACTGGTGTTTATCTACAGCTCCATCCATTGGTGCCTCCTCTGGTTCATGACCCCTTCCTGTCTATTAATTCAAGACTGAGGTCCAATGCCCATCGGACCTCAGGTAACGGTTAACCTCATGCTTATGTACACAATATATGTATGACAGATATTCATGACATTTTCACAAAAACTACTACAACAGCCCATAACAGATGTAGAAATACATAAATATGTATATAAGGCAATAACAATACACATCCCCTGCAGTATGTTTGTTATCCCAGTCTGCACACTCTCCGGTGCCACGATGTAACGGTTAACCTCATGCTTATGTACACAATATATGTATGACATGTATTCATGACATTTTCACAAAAACTACTACAACAGCCCATAACAGATGTAGAAATACATAAATATGTATATAAGGCAATAACAATACACAGTCCCTGCAGTATGTTTGTTATCCCAGTCTGCACACTCTCCGGTGCCACGATGTACAGTCGTGTCCATAGCGCTAGGAAAACTTTCAACGGCGTTAACAATACCATAACCCGTGTATCCATGATTTCACCACTTTCAAACAAACAGAATCTCAGTACATGAACATAGCAATCACATATAGCATACAACAAGCATCAGAGTCAGTGTTACAGTACGCCGCGAACGTACCTTCGTTGACGGTACTTTCGGTACGTTTTACGAAAAACTGTATTTTTAACAGCGGTACAACAGCGGTACGACATCGGTATGACAGCGATACGATTTTCACAGATATCCTATAAGGATAAGATTTATCAAAATTTAGCACTATAACAGGCATTTTAGGTACAAATTACCATTTTGCCCCTAGTTGGCCTAATGGCGAAATTTCGCCAGAGCTTCGCTACTTTGACCATATCTCTCCAGAATTTTGACATATCTCTTTTACCAATATATTTTCGAAATTAATACCATATTTACCCCTAAACATGATATCTAGACTATCTGGGAAATTTAAAGATAAATCTAGTATTTCTACTATTTCTACCGAAAGAACTACGAAAGCTAAAGACCAGGGACCGAAAAACTTACCCAGAGCTCCGCTAGATTTTCTCCGGACTCCTCCTTCTCTCTAACATCTCTCTAAACTCGGTTTTGGGGTGAAGAAAATGAAGAGAAGTGGTGGCTATTTATAGAAGAATTTTGGTTATTATTCATGCCTTTTTCAGACCGGATTTCGACCGTCGGATCGCATCTTTACACGTGGCTCAATCTTGGCCTTTGAAAGCTCATGGCCGACCTCCCCATGCCCCAAAGTCAACAATGTGATGTCATCCATGATGTCACAAGCTCCTACTTTATGGCCGGTACCGATAAAGTTTCCAGTTCGGTGTTCTAATCGCGCAATCTCAGAGAATCTCAAAAATACTGGAGCATAGCGCTGAAGGTCTATTCATCCTCTTTAAAACTACTTAGGTTAACTAAATTTTTGATCCCATTCAGGGTATTCCGTTGCCTGTTGAATATTTTCGAACGTACGCCAACAAGCATTCGGAAATAAATTCGGAAGTGCCGCTTCGGATAATAATTCGTCGGTTCCTAATATGTCCCGACCTAAGGAAACTAGTTCACGGTTTGTCACAACTATTTCGTTTTCTATAGGTTCTCATTTTGACTATCTGTCATTTTCCCTTAAAACCCTGTATCCTAAGTACACGATTGGTTTCAGAAATGACTTCTGAGACAGCTCACTCCGGGATAAAATTTCATTGGTTTTTAAAAGGTCCAGATGTTAAAGACTAAATTCCTATATTTTAAGGTAGGATTTTATTTCTACCCGTTCTCAAATGTCATGTTGGCTCTTTACCGAATATAATATTATTTTAATTATAAATATCTAGATATTATTTGAAATATCCATAACCCTTTTCACACTATACTTAATTAATTTTATTATTATTTTAATTAATAATTTCGCCCCCTTAATATATTATTATTATATTTATTTTCCTAATTAATTTACTTAATATCTTAACTTAAGTAATTAGCCATTAATTACTTAATTAGTCATTTACCAATTGTTGATAATTTTATTATTTAGGATAAATTATTATTTCACAACTATTTGACTGACATTGGTATTTTATATCTCATGTAAAATATTAAAAATCATGGGGCCAAAAAGTGCTTTTAATAATATTATATTTATGCTATATTATTTTCCAAGGAAATAATCCCAAAAATTCCTAAAATTAGAGACAACACACTTCCTAAGTTTTTGTCGTATTTGTTGCCATATGGTATTTATCATAATATGTTCGCGCCATTTTCTCGCCTTATAAAATACATTTTTCATGGATTTTAGCTCTTTTTCTTTTCCAATTTTCACAGCAATTACCTTAGAAAATAAGATAATTAAGACTTTTTATTTGAGACCCCATATTCACCTATTTTCAATAGGTATTATTTACTTAAATATGATACTTATCATAAGTACGATTTTTAGGGTATTACATGTGACTTGATATTTATGGTATTAGACTCCTGATTTGTCTTTTCCATATTGTAATAATGTTTTTCTAGGATTTTCCCAAGAAAATAATGATTACAAATATTTAATTGTATTTTTTTCCCTATAATCTCATGCCACTTTAGGGCCTATTTGAATTTATGTTTAAAAAGCACGTTCACACAAGTCCAAACAAAATACCTCTTGTATACTTACTTATATAGAAAAATAACTTCTACTACTATTTCAAACAGACAATTAACTATATTTGATTTGATACCGTGGTTAAGCTTGTGGCTTTCAATCTAATATAAAACAAAATAAGAGATATATTAAAATTTATATATATTAAGGTAAATATGTATTTTTAATATTTTTATTTTATATAATATTTTATTTTATTTTCTAATTTTATAAAGTATTTTTCGATTCTCTAACCTTTAAGCTTTTGAAAAGAAAAGAAAAAGAAAAAGAAAATTTTTGTTATTAAACCAACAGAAATCTGGGATAAATAAGTAAAAAATAAGTGGGAGCAATTTTCATTCAATTTCTTTTGTTTCTTGTATTTCTACAATACTTTGTACATGACTTTTATTTATAGACCACCAAGGGTCACATCAAGAGTCACCACTAAGGCCCTATTTGGTATGGAAAAGATTTGAGGAGGAAAAAGAACTTAGAGAAGGGAAAGGAAGATTGTGAGGAAACTTAAAAAGTTGAGCTATTTAACATACATGAGAATAAAACTTAAGTTGAGTGAAAATAAAATGTTTGGTAAGAAAAAAAGACAGTTGGTTAAGTGAGAAGGAGAGGTAAAATACCTATAATATCCCTAAGAATTTTTTTTTAAAAAAATCACACCATCTTCATCGCTTTCATCTCCGACCTTCTTCCTCGCTATCATCCGCGACCTTCTTCCTCGCTATCATCGTGACCTTCTTCCTCCTTATCATCTGCGACCTTCTTCCTCCCTATCATCTGTGATTGCCGATGCCCTCTTTCTTCATACCTCACATAGCCGACACAACACAAATTAAAAAAAAAAGGTTTCAGATAAAAAATAGTCAAGAACCAAAGGAAGAGGAGGGAACGATGGGGCATCCAAATAGTGGGGGAGGAGGCAATGACAACGACAAAGGAAGACATAGATCGAGCGTCACAACAAAATGTCACCGTCAATTGAAAGATAGAGCGTCCAAACGGTTCTCGTCAAGGAAGATGGTGAATCTTCTCTCTCCTTCCCGAATCTTCCGCATAACAAACAGACCCAAGGGTCACAACCAATGGTCACAACCAAGGGTTACCACCAAGGGTCACCACCAAGCGTCACAACTAAATGTCACCATCAAAGATTACAAGTCAATAGACATCTATTCATAACAAATTTTAAATATTGGCAAAACATTCTCAAGTCACAACATTAAATTATAAAAGGATCTCTTATATAAAATTTGAAAAGATAGAATAAAATTAAAGGGATATGATATTGTCACAAGTCACAACATTAAACATTTGATGAGTATAAAACAAAAGAGAGAGATGTTTTTATTCTTGAATTTTACAAAATGTTTTTCTAATCATTCAACTTTACCACTGTTAATAAATTATGCTGACAATAAACTTTTAGATAAATTCTTGTATGAACTTATATTGCCACATAATTTTTAGTTTAACTAATTAAAATATAAATACTGAGTTGATTTGGCATCTCCTAGATATTAGCTAGCATATTAATAAAATTTAAAAAAAAAACTTCAAAATATCTACTTCTTAATTAAGAGATTTTTTTTTTAAAAAAAAAATGTAAATTACATAAGCAGCTAACTAAGATTAATATTAATTGGGTTGTTGTATTTTAATTAAGGGTAAAAAGATTTCTCTAGTCACACCGGAGATAGTGACCCCTAAAACTACGTCGTTTTGGATTAATGAAGGGTGTTTCCGTAATTTTGTTTACTTTTTTATCATATAATTTTTACCGAAACACCATTCATTAATTCATCTAAAATTACAAACACATTTTTCATTAATTTAAAATGACATAGTTTTAAGATCATTGGAGATAAATTTATCTCCAGTGACTGAAGTAATACTTTTCCTTTTAATTAATTAGACCACAAATAACGTACCACGTTCACACAATATGTAGAATTTAAATGTTTATAAACTAATTTCAAATTGAACAAAAAAAAAAACTAATTTCAAAAAATGTAAATTTATCAAATACAGATTATTTAGTGGTAAATGTTTACACGTATACCGATTGAAAAAACAAAGGATTACTTTTAAATGCCGTTTCCTGTAAACTCTAACGCCTTCGTTGAGAGCAAAGGCTTTCTGATAAATTTGTCCTCCCCAATCGAGGTCGAGCACCATGGATGATGACTTTCCGATTCTTCCTCATGAAATTATCCGAAACATTCTGAAACGACTTCCGGTGAAATCCTTAATGCGATTCCGATGTGTGTGCAGAGGATGGAGAATTCTCTTCAAGACCCAATCTTTCATCGCAGATCACCTCGACCACTCAAATCATCAAAACCTTTGTCTCCTTGTCAAAGATTTTGACTTGGATAGTCCTTGGAACATGTATTGCCTTGATTCCGAGATGCAAGTTCGGAAATTTCAGAACCCACCATTGCTCAGTTATTTGAAGCAAGGTAAGATACTAGGCAGCTGCAATGGCTTGCTCTGTGTTGAAATCGATAAGTATGTTGCATCTCCTCATTTTCTTTTAGTGTGGAATCCAGCTATTAGAGAGTTCAGACTAGTGCCCGAAACTAATATTGGAAAGGATGGTTGTTATCATCTTATAGGATTTGGGTTCAGTCCAATTATTAATGATTACAAGATAGTGATAGCTTATTTTCCTGTCCATTATGCTGATGTTTCTACAGTAAAAGTGTATTCTTTGAGCTCAGGGTCATGGAAGGAAGAAAAATTTAGGCTCAATGACATCGGAGGTGTAACATATCCAGCCCCAGGTGTCACTGTCAATGGTGTTATGTTTTGTTGGGGTTACAAGACGGTTGGGGAGGATGTGATTGTTTCATTTGACTTAGCAGTGGAAGTGTTTACAGTGATACCAATACCACAGCTACATGAGCATTCAGGCTTTGCTGTGTATGAGGAAAAACTTGCCATATTTTCTTGGATCGAAGACTCAACACGTTCTGTTATTGATCTGTGGGTAATGGAGGAAGGTGTAGGTGCGTCTGGAGAGATATGGAGTTGGACCAAAAAATATATTATCGACCCTGGTACTTTCTTCTTATCTCCGACGACTATTTGGAGAAATCAAATTGTCAGCTTCTCTATCGGGGAAGGTGAATCAACAGTTGATTTCTTAAAACTCACTACTAAAAATACCTGGAAGTTTGCTAGTGGCAAGTTTGGCTATAAGGAATGGAATTTCTTTTATGCTGAAAGTCTTGTACCAGTGGGAGGAAAGAAATCATCCGCAATTTTTCTGTAGGGCCTAGACTTGTTCATGATATTTTAACGCAAAGTGAATTTAAGATGTTTACTCCCTAAATCTTAATGTTTATTTTGTACACTTATTTAGTTTAAGCACTTTGGGTAGAAACAAACCCATATCAGGTTAGATTATTTTATGCCTTATGAAGCTTAAAGACCTTGAGAGATGTTATCCCGAATGATGAAGGTAAATATTAAATGACAGATGTTCTGTATTTGTGTTACCTATAAGATTTGTTTTTTCTGTTTCATTTCGAAGACGTATATGTAGTCTAGTTACTGGTGTGTGGATTATTTGTAAGTTGTGATCTTTTTGTAATACACATATATCATATGACACTTACTTTTTCCCCAACTTTCATTTATTGTAATTTCAATCTTTGTTTTATGTCTGAAAAAATTTCTACCAATAAGTCATCTTTCATTCTTTGTACCACTCATACTTTTGTAACAAGTGTTAATTGTTTGACTTCCATAGAAATTTGAGTCTTGAGTTAATCAATTATACGTTATTCAAATATGTGTGTATTGTGATTGGGTGAAGATCCTCTTACATGTATGTGAGGGCACCACATGCGACTCTGTTTTATTTGCAAACAAATAAGATATAACATCTCAGTAACTAAAATTTCTTATCCTAACCATTAAGGTTTACAAAATGTCTGATAAAAAGGCAACATTTTATTTATTTTGAAGTTCAAGAATCCTTAGAGCACCAGCCAATTAAGAAGCTTGTATGATAGAAGAATTCTGGCAAACTTGTCTATTGCCCACACAAAAGGATCATTTAAGACAAAATGGTTTATTTGATTTGTGTCTGTATTTTGCTTCACACAATCTTGAAGAAGGTTATCGCATGTGCCTGTTCAGATAATGGAGTACTAGAATCAAAACCATTACTTTCAACAAATTTCAGGTACTTCGAGTAATAAATTTTGGAATGAAGATTTTTTTTAATAGATTTTTTCTTTATTTTCACTATGTGCAATCTCAGGCCATCAGGCCATGTGATTGTGGCATGTTGTTGCCTCCCCTACAACTGATATATATATATATATATATATATATATATATATATAAAATTTATTTATATTAGATATAAGTTGGGTTTCACCTTTTGATAGCTTTGTTGTAGTTTGACTATGGGTGTAGCAAAACCCTCAGCAAACACAGTTCCATTATATGGTCAAGCAAATATAAGACGTGTAAACATTGAGATAAGTAAAATTGTGTGATAATCTGACTTCTTAACTTCAGTTACTAAGGAGTAATTAATTTTACCAACATCCTTTAGCATAAATTATTAATAAAACAATTGTTTTGATTGAGAGATATACTCTTATAAATAACAAGAGAAGTTCAGTTCGGATAGATTTTCTAAGGAAAATTGTAAAAAAATAACATTTGAATTTCAAAATATCAAATAGGTAATTTCTAAAAAAAATGAATTGTCAATTGTTTTACTATTCTTGTTAATCTCATTACTGTTGTTGTCAACAAGATTTTGAAATTTAAGTAGATTTTTTCTGTCATTTTCCCTATTTTCTATTTGTTGGCCAAAAAAGACAAATTTTACAAGGTTTGCACTTGGCAACAAAAATCAAACCAATCTCTAGTGGCTTGTTTCAGTACAAACACTAGTGCAAAAAAGGGCTTTAAGACCGAACAAAAGAGGCATCGTAAGACCGGACCCACGACCGGTCTTGTTCCAGCCGGTATTAAAAGTCCACATTTAAGACCGGACTCGAACCGGTCTTAAAGAAACTCTTTTAGACCGGACATTTAAAACATTAGGTCTTAAAAGTCGTACTAAATAAAGCTGAAATATTTTTTGTTCGGTCCTAAAACTCAACTTTTAAGACCGGGGAAAAACCTGGCCGCTCTTAAAAGATCAAAATTATAAGACCGGACAAATATAAATCCAGTCTGAAAAATAGCGGCTCTAAGACCTGACGACTAATTATACGCGGTCTTAAAAGACTGACTTTCAAGACTTGACGGTAAATTCATCCGGTCTTAACAATTTATTTTTTAGACTGGACGTATAAATACACCGGTCTTGAAAGATAAACTTTTAAGACCGGCTTAATATCAAATATGTCACATGACCTTTAAGACCGGACATATTAGTAAATCCGGTCTTAACAGTTGAACATTTAAGACCGGCCTACTTATTACCGGTGTAAATTTACCCAAATGTTTTCGCTGTTATGTTCTTTCTGATCATATATATTCACAAATCCACCATCCAATCCAGCACATAAAAGTCGATACTTTAAGTACAAGCTATGAACAATTATGAATAAATTGAATTGGGAAAAAGAATACAAATATTATTCACCATGAGTTATGTGGCTTCTTAATTAATGATTATACTATGACTACACAACACCTAAATTAATTTATATAATATCATAACTTACTTACAATGCAAATACACAATAAGTTACAAATACAACATGCCCAACGTAATATTCACAATGCCTTCATCTGATTCCCACCCAGCAACGTAACATCCTCTTTTATAACATGCCCCTTTGGATCCGATCCTGCCACAAAAATAAAACAAGAATAAACTTCATAGTTAGTGACAGTGTTTAAGAACATAAAAGGAATATAATATAGTTAAAACCTTAAAGTTTTCAAAGAATTTTGCATATGAATATTACCTTATGAATTGACTCTTTTATAAAGCGATATCCTCCCATATCCCTTCTTGATGATCATTTCTTATGTCGGGTGTAATACCCGTATATTTATTTATCCGAAATATTACATTTTGGTAAAAAAATTGGCTATTTCGATAAGTGAAATTATTGTTGCAAGACTTGTGTTATTATAGCCTATTTTTCTAGGATGAGTTCTGTAGGAAATTAGAGAATTTAAGGGCCAAAGTGTCAAATGACCAAAATACCCCTGGTATGCAAAATGACTTAGGAAAATTGTGAAAAATCCTAAAAGGCAATGAAATAATTATTTGAGTTAGGAGAGTATATTATCTCTAATTTTGATAATTTAATAAATTATAAGCGAGGAGAAACTGAATAAGAATGCTCAAAAAGCATTGTAATGACCATAATACCCTCTCAAATTCTAGAATAATGCGAATACATGAAAACAGAAATGTCGTGCTAGAATTATGAGGTAATGAGGCATTTTAATTAATAAAATTATCAACTAGTGATAATAAAGTAGTTAAGTAATTTACGGCTAATTACTTAAGCATAAGTAAAGGAAATTCATAAGTAATTTTGTAAAACCCTAAAATTAGTGGTTTTTGGCTTAAAATTAGTAAGAACATATTTAGTAATTAATTGGAGAATTTTGTGAAAAATAAGTGAGTTTAGGTATTTTTAAGCCTAAATGCAAGAATGGACCAATTAGGTGATTTTGTGGAATTTTTGGAAAAAATTGGAATAAATAAATAAAATTAAATAAAAATTAAATAAATATAATAAATATAAAATAAAAATAATAAGATGCCATCCGAAAATTTGAAAGAAAAAGGAGAGAGAAACAAATTTTAATGTTATGGTAAAGTTGTATTATTATATAATATAATTAAAGTTAGTGAATAGTAAATGAATAAATAGGAAACGGATCCTATCTAGAGAACCAGGAATAGGAATTCCAAAGTCAAGGTAAAATATTGATCAGTGAGTTTTTACCTTCAAGTGACCTCTTAGGAAGTTTATTCCGAGGTTAGGAAGCACATTTACCTAATAAGACGAAATAGGGAAAAATGCAGATAGTCACATTTTGGATCTGAAGAAAATAAATTATAACTCAACATCCGGAGATGAGTTTATGATTATATGGACATATTTGGAATCAGTGAATTTTTGTCCAGAGGTTGATGATTCCGAAAACGATTTTCAGAATCGGACGCTTACGGACACGTTTTTCGAGAAAACTTCAATCGGATCTGTTGGAACCCCGTAAGGGACTGGAATCTAAGTTAAATTAGATATTATTGATGAGGAAGAGAAGATCTTCAAAGTTATGAATTCATAATTTAGAGACTACACAAAACGGACACCGATCGGGAAATTCTATCGGATAGGGCATAAAGTAAGCTTAAGTCACCATTCTTGGACCAATGGTTTGATGCCACATCACCTCCCTTATGTCGACCAAGGCAGCCATGGACAAGAATTTACCACATTTCAACTTGATTTTACATGGTTGAAAAGAAAGGAAAAATTACAAAACTTGGAAAGTGAAAATTACCAAAGTAGCCCAATTTTTGCCTATATAAAGGCATGAACTCTTCATTCATTCTTCACACCTCCTCTCTCTCTCTACCTTGGCCGAAACTTAGAGTGAGAAGCTCTGCAAAAGTTTTGCCTTAGCTCCGAGTAAGTTCTTCGGTCCTTAGCTTTTAGTTTCCGTAGTTCTTTTGGTAGTTATAGTAGAGCTGTTGTTTTGATCTAGGAAGTTTTTAATTTGTTCCTAAGTTTGTTTTTATGCCTCATTGCATTGAAAGATGCCTGACGAGGTAAAAACATAGTGGGGATAATTTTGAAATGGAATAAGGTCAAAGTAACGAAGTTCTGGCGAAATTCCGCCAAATAGGGGTAGTAGGGGCAAAATGGTCTTTTTCACCAAAAATGCGTTATGCTGCCAAATATTCATAAGTGTGTTATTATTCCGACTAGAATACTTCGACGTCGAACCGCCGCCGAAATTCCGTCGTTCCGCATTTGTTTTGTCATTGTTTATTTGTTTTCACGTACGCGTCGAAAGTACCACTTTTAGCCCGGAAGAGCCGGGTATATCGCAACGAAGGTACGGACGCGTCTTTGTAACACTAATCTTGTACTACTTACATACTTATATGCGATAGATACGTTCATATACCGAGACTCGTCCGAGTCGTCAGCATACTTACGCCTTACACGGGTTATAGACATGATAATACCGTATGGTTTTCCTAGCGCTGAGGACACGTGTTTGATCGTGGCACATGGTAACGTGAAGACATGTTGTTGGGCTTTACATATTGCTATGTGCTTATGTTCTGTCATTGTTATGATCATACATCTGCTCTGTGCTTATGTATTGATATCTCGTGTTGTTATGACTATCGTGACCATATACCGCTTGTTTGAGTTTGAGGTTAACCGTTACCGAGATCCATATGGTAAATGGATCTCGGCTATAGCTTCGTGGTGCGGAGGACCGAGGGCTGATCGAGGCAAACGGTAGGAGTAGGAATCCGCCGGAGAATTATTTTGTTTTCCATTTGTACCTTTTCGTACTTTTGAACATGGATGACTGTATCTTACATTTACACATCGGTTAATGTTTTGTTAATGATTCAGTTACTCAGTTACTCTCACGCTGTATTATTCGACTCTGCTCCACTCTGATTGACAAAAAAAAAATTCCGCTTTTAAAATGGGATGTTACATTTTTGGTATCGAAGCAAAGAAGTCCCGGCATTGATCGACTATGTTTAGTATGACGATGCAGGGGTGCCAAAGTAAGGCTAGTCTATGTGGGTCGGCCAATCGTCACCCTAGCACGGTGAGGCCCCATGATAGACACTTGCTTGGTCTTTCGTTCAACTAACTGAGTCAGTTCAAAAGCCTTTTGAAACATGAGAGTACATTTTGGCACGGTTCATGTTATTCACGCAACCTTGAGTTGGTGCTTAAACTAGAAAGGGTTTTCTGTGGTTGTCGCTCAGTCGCCGTAAATACTCAGTGAGACTTCCATAGAATTAAACCCGGCCTGGCCAAACTGTTTGAGTAGCATAGTTAGAAATGTTGCATTTTTCTCAAAAAACAGATTTGTTTTGAAAATGAGTACCGATATAGCCCTGAGTCGGTGTACCGTCCTGGATGGTATACCATTCGAACGGTGTACCACCCTCTCGTCGGTGCATCATTCTAACCCGGAATCGTAAATCCATCGTCCATATTCATATTTGATATCAGTTTCTGATAATTCTGATAATCGTCAGTTTGTACTGGACGACTATTTTGTCCTAGCGCAGAGCTTATATGTGGAGCTAGGCCACGCCGGATGAAACTCCGAGACCAACAAGGATAGGTACATGCAGTATTTGACTCATGTAGAGGAACTCCCGATACATATTTCCGTACACGTTTTTGAGTAGAAAGAACCAACAAGAACCTAACGAGGGAAATATTGCGGGTGCCTGTCCGTTTATAGTATAAATGCTAAGTGCGATAAAATCTATGTGCAGTATAAATGCTAAGTGTGATAAAGTCTGTGATATAATACTTGATGTTTTCCTAGTTACTACAACCGGACCGCGATCGTGTCATTAAGTAGGAGGTATCTTGTGTTGTCATGGTGTATGGGTGCCATGGAAACATTTAAGATATCTTGTGTTACCTTGGTGTATGGGCACCATGGAGACATTTTGATATCTGGTATTGACCGAGGTATATGGGTGCCACGGGAAATACTATATATCAAAGTACGACATGACAAGATCTTTGCTGTCAAACCAAAGGAAATTCTCGATCACGATGTGAAAATCCTTGTGTCATTTCTAATATTTACATATTTGTTAAATAAATAAAGGGAAAAGAATAAGACATGGCCATTATTCGAGGCGCTGGTGTTCCGAGAGGCCGAGGCCGTGGTAGAGGAAGGGGTAGACAACCCCAGATCATACCAATACCGGAGCCGGAACCGAACCAGCCAGAGCATAATGAAATGGAAGACATGAGGAGAACTCTGCAGGAGCAGAGGACTCTAATAGAAGAACTCGTGGCGGGACAAAGATTACCGCGGGAGAGAAGCGGAACGAGAAGAATGAGAAGAAGAAGACGATCGAGTGATCGTGAAGAAGCGAGGAGTCCGACGGATCGTGACACGCTCCTCGACGTGGAAGAACCGATAGGACCACACAATTGGGTCACTCAGTTCTGTAAGCTCAAGCCGTCTGCATTCCGAGGAAAGAAAGATTTGGCGGAAGATTGGCTGAGGAGCTTAGAAAAAATTTTCATCGTGACGGACTGCCCAGAGGACAGAAAAGCTCAGCTTGCGATATACAAGCTTGAGGGTGACGCCGACCGATGGTGGGGAAGTGTTGCTGTTACACTCCAAAACCACTACTGCCCTATCACTTGGGAGAGATTTCTGGAAAAGTTCAACGACCAGTATTACCCTCCGTCAACTCAGGTGATCAAGGAGACGGAGTTCCTCCAAATCCAACAAGGTCAGGAAGAATTATTTGATGATTACTTTGCCAGGTTCACCAACCTGTCAAGGTATTCATCATACCTGAAGAAGGAAAACGACGAAAGATGGAAGGCGTACAGGCTAGTTCACGGGCTGAAGTATGAGATCAAGGAGAAGATGGTCTCTCAGAGATTCCCTGACATGACTCAAGCTGTGGAGTCTTGTCGTCTGATAGAGCGCAATTTGAAAGAGTTGCGTGGAATCCGGAATCTCAGCAACAACAATGCCGGACGTGGCGGATTCTATCGCGGAGGTTTTCCGCAGAAGAGAAAGTCACCATGGAATAACCCTCGTGGTGGAAACAAAAGGCCAGCCCAGGCCGGGCAACAGAACTATCCCCGACTGACGGGAGCCCAATCATGTCCGAAATGCAGGAAGTTCCATTCAGGTGCCAGCTGTGATGGGAAACCAATCTGCTTTAAATGCCAGAAGTCTGGACATTTCAGCCGGAACTGTTCGGAGAACATTGCGGAGGCAAGACCTCAGAACACGGGTCGGGTGTTTGCCCTGACCAATACTGAAGCCAGACAATCCCCGGATATGGTCCAAGGTACTATATCTCTAAATGGCAATCTACTTCAGGCATTGTATGATTCGGGTGCTAGCCACTCGTTCATTTCTTTTGATTGTTCAAATCGTTTAGGGATGCATGCCTCTAGATTACCATATGATTTAGTAGTATCTACACCTCTTGGCGTAAAATCCTTAGCTTCTGATGCATGTATGAACTGTGTTGCGAGTGTGAATGGACGGGAGTCAACAATAGATCTTATCCGAGAAGTGGAGTTTGCTATTGAATTGATGCCTGGTACAGGGTCAATATCAAAGGCACCATATCGTATGGCTCCGAACGAGATGCAGGAGTTGAAGAAGCATTTGGAAGAACTTCTAAAGAAGGGGTTCGTCCGACCCAGTGTATCACCATGGGGAGCTCCGGTGCTATTTGTGAAAAAGAAAGACGGAAGTTTCCGACTCTGCATCGACTATCGGGAGATAAACAAAGTAACTGTCAAGAACAAATACCCACTTCACACACTCTGGTTGACATGTATTCTTGTCTCAACTCCAAGGCTGTTGTACTTGCATAGACAGGGCACAAGAATCCAAAATAATTGATTCTGGCCTGTTCAACCAATTGTTGATGCAAGAACCTACAATAATGACATCGATCAGGGAATTAGTATATATGTATGTGTGTCTAAACGATGCATTTAAATTATGTACTCATAGAAGAAGATACTTACTTCATAAACATTTGAACAATTGGGGATGAAAGCTCCTGTCCAGGAACCAGCAAGGACGTTACATCTACGCTGTCAAGGTAAACATCTTGAGGATGAGGGAGGCCTACTACTTCATTGACAGGCCACGATTTATCTTTAAAATATCCATTGTTTACCAAATCTAATATTTTTTTCCTTGGCAGTCAAATGAGCAGTAGGGGATGGAACTTGAGGAGGAGGGGATGCAGCTTGAGGAGGGGATGGAACTTGAGGAGAAGGGGATGAAGCTTCACGAAGAGTAGAGACATGTACAAGCTTCACTGGCCACGAGATGAAGGTTCCAATGACATCACTCACAACCTTCAGCTGATCAGTTGAGAGAGGGAGAGGTGCATCAACTATCACCTTTTCAACTAACACTCTGACTTCATCATCAGTCATTTGTTGGTGGTGTACAGTTGATCCCAAGTTGTGGACAGTCCCTTTTGCAACGAATCATCTATGACTATCACCATCCTCCACATACAGGTCACAAGGTTGCTCTGACTGTCCAACAATGCAGCTCCCTTTAGTGCTTGGTTGCATAGGTGCAGGTGAATGTGTGACGGAATATCGCTTTACGGACGAGAGCTCAAAAGCAGCCTCATCTCGATTCATTTCCTCCTTCATCCGGCTCATCCGAGATTGAAACATTGCTTCTTTAGCCGCTTCCTCACTTAATTTGGCCAGCATTTGTTCCATCTGGGATTGAAACATTGCTTCTTTAGCCGCTGCTTCATCACTTAATTTGACCAGCGTCTGTTCTATCTCCTCTCGGGTAACCATACTTTGTTTGTGGCGTTTGGATTTACCAAAGTATTCCTTCAGGCCTACCCATCCTCCAACCCCCCTTACACGCCCCGCGTGATCCGGTTTTTCGATCGCAACGGTCAGAACATCATTCCTCCCGTCCGACACAAAAGATCTCTCTGCTTCTTTCATTTTAAGATCTTCCTGTAAGATACAGATAACGAGAAGCTTAGTAATGAAACATGTTTAGTAATTAAAAAATAAAAATAACGATACTTACAATTCTTTCAAAGAACTACACGAGTTTGTTCACTCGTGTAGCGCCGCTGGCTTTTGCTGAATATGCAACCACAACTCCTTGCGACGTATAGGAGATGGCTGATCAACTATCGCAGAAGGATTGGATTCAGCTTCATCTTCCAATCTCTTCCGCTTGGCCGCCATCAATTCTTTTTCGGCCATTTCATATCCACCGCGAGAAGCCCTATGTGGGCAATCATTCTTTCTCCCTATCTCCTGTGCTTGTTCCCTTCTTTTCTGTGAATCAGAATTGTAAAAAACTATTAATTATGAATTCCAGCCATCTCACTAACAGAAATTAGAGAACTTCTGCTTCATATGAAGGTCAAACATTAATCAAATTCACTTCATCAAGTTTCAACATTTTATTTAAGAAAGATGTAAAATTGTAGAAGAAATTGGGAGAAATAGAGGAAAGGGAGTTGCAGAAATGCTGCCAACTCAGTCAATTCATTCATTCATCATAATTGGTTCCTACACATATTAGACTAACCTCTTATATATAGTTAGAGGTTGACTCTTCAACCCCAATAACAGCTTGCACCTAAACCATTACACAGTTAAAATACTAACTAACTAACAGCAATGTCTTATGGTATGTTGGTCCAGCTGAGAGCCTCAAATATCCACCCTTCTTTGGTAAGGCTCAATTGAATCTAATGAAGTTAAACTTTGAAGCTGAAGGCTCAGGCCAATCACGAGCACCCTCAAGATCACAAGCCAGAGCATCTCAGTCAAGAGGACAAGAAACTCAGTCTACTCCACCTACAACTGAGATTCTTCATATCTCACAAACACCTACAACTGAGATCTCTCACCCTACACCTTCTCCTATCTCAGCTCCATCCCCATTTGAAGATGACAAAGGGGGAGAGAACGGCAAAGAAGAGTAGAATTTGAGTGTTGAAAGTTTGTAGGAATTGTAGGTTGTTATGCATTAAGTTGTTATGTATTTTGATTTTATCATGTTACATGTAATGCATTTTATGCATTTTGATTTTTCAATGAATGTGCAATCTTTCATGCTTCTGCTATCTCTGATATCTTGTCATTTTGAAAACTTCAAATGTGCAAATTCAGTTTTCTAAATGGTTAAGTCTTTCAAAATGTCAAAATACCTACCTTTGTGAACACTTCATTAACTTGAAATTTCTGTCAAATACAAAACACAATTCAAGACACAAACTCTCTCAAATTCTTGCAAACTTGGTTTACAAGTGTTGTCCTCATCAAAAAGGGGGAGAATGTTAGTTCTCTATGTGTTTTGATGATAACTGACAATTGTAAGCACAAGTTAAAGTATGTCTTGGTAAAGTAGAAAAACTTACTGTCAAGTGAATACTCGAGTATTGGTTTCAATACTCAAGTATTGAGTTGACAAAGAATGGCTCATTTTTATAAAGATAAGCAATACTCGAGTATTCCTCTGAATACTCAAGTATTGAAGTTACAGAGAGCATTCCAAGTTTTTCACTATGAGTCAATACTCAAGTATTGGTATGAATACTCGAGTATTGAACATACATAGACTCTTTCACTAAAAGGAAAAATTGTCAATACTCAAGTATCCATTTGGATACTCAAGTATTGGTTGTACAGAGAGTCAACAAAGTATTACAACATGTGAATACTCGAGTATTGGTTTGAATACTCGAGTATTGGGCTATCAAAAGTTTTTCAAACTTTACACATGTTTATGAATACTCAAGTATTGAGATGGAAACTCAAGTATTGATTTGGCAGAAACTTTTCCTAGTTTTTGAAAACATCTGAATACTCGAGTATTGGCTATACAGAAAGGTTTTCCTTTCTTAAGTGATTTGAATACTCAAGTATTAAAGAGAATACTCAAGTATTGAGTTTGAAAAGATTTCACAAGTTTTCCAAATGATTGGAATACTCGAGTATTGAGTTGAATACTCGAGTATTGGGCATACAGAGAGCTTGGCTCTTTTTCAAATGTTTTGAAAACTCAAGTATTGATTTGAATACTCAAGTATTGAGGTTTTGGACTTAAAACTTATTTTCACATAAAAAGTTCAAAACTTGAGTATTGGTTTCAATACTCGAGTATTGGTTTTATGGTCCAAAGCTCAAATCATGAAGTGCCTTTCTGGAAGATGAATACTCAAGTATTGACGTGAATACTCAAGTATTCATATTAGTGCACAGTGACATACTCGAGTATTGAAGAACATACTCGAGTATTGGCCACGGCTTTTGAAAATCAAGTTGAACGAATTTGTGAAAACCTCTTTGTTTGATTTCAACACTTATCATTATTATTCTCTGATACTCCCAGCTATGTTTAATCACTTTGTTAGTGAGTTTCAGCTTGTTTAGAGGAGATTAAATGAAGACTTAAAGCAAAAAGCATGTCAGAACATTAAATGCAAAACCCAGAAAGTTGCATACTTTTGGGTAATCCTTTTGCACACGCCAACAAAGGATTATTGTCTGTCTTCCACATCCAGTAGCTACTATTCCAACGGATTAATATTCAAGAAGTCAACTCTGATCTTTTGTACAACTGGATTAAGTGAAGAGTAGAGAGAGAAGATACCAAAACTGACTCCAACAGCTAGATTAACACTTCAACGGATATATGGAGTTGGCAACGGTCATTTAATGCTCTCTCAGTATAAATAGAGTAGCATTCAATTTCTCTCAATAACTAAGACTGCAGAAAAAGAAAATCATTCAAAGTTTCCAACTACTCTTGAGTTTTTCTGTGTAAAGTATCTGTTGATACATTAAGCTTCAGTGTTTATCTTTATCCACTCTTAGAGAGAGTTTCTTACCTACAAATCATCTATTGTAAAGAATCACAAGTCAGGGGACTTGGTGATTGGGTTCATTGACTACAACTTGTAAGGGGGAGTAAAATCTAGTGAGAGAATTACTCTTGAGTGCAGAGTGTGTGATCAATTGTGATAGTGGAAATCCCAGAGAGTCTGGGGACTGGACGTAGGTCAAGAGATTGGACCGAACCAATATAATTCCTTGTGTCTTGCTATTCTTCTCTACTCCATAGTCTACTCTATTTTAGTGCTCGAAAAACAGAGCTTTTCTGAAAGAATTTTTATAATCACCAATTCACCCCCCCTCTTGGTGATTAAGCTCTTGCACCGAAACCATTACACAGTTAAAATACTAACTAACTAACAGCAATGTCTAACCACTACCTACTATAACAGAACTAAAACTATAATAATGGCTTGACTCTTATGCCATTATTATTTCCCTAATTACCTTCATAGTATTTTACCTTTTCAGGGTTTACATATCAGACTTGCATAGACAAAGGCAGGAAATGTATATACTTCTATTCACACACCAAACCATTTAACTAACAAGATTAGATGAACACAATAACATTCACATATCCGCACAGGTTAATAAGCACACAAAAGGGCAAACAAAACTAAATATAAACTCACCAGGGCTTCAGGAGTGGTCCACAGCTAAACAAATTGTTGCTAAGTTTGTTCATCAATAAATGTGTACTTCTCCCAAGAATTTTCTATAGGGTGAACCTCGGAAAAAATATACTTGTTAGCTAGAAAGTTCTTAAACTTCCTCCACCGATCAACACAATAAGACAATGTCTTGTCTTTCAACTTCTGACTGTCAGGGACAGTGTATGTAAGCTGGATAGTGTACCAAATAGGATCCTTTACTGCGACAAGGTCCACATTTTTCCACTCATTTGTCAAGATGCTAACCTTACTGCGTGCTAGATAGCCAACAAAACTATTATATTTGGATTTCTTGGGACCGAAAGGTTCCAACTTTTCATCAAACTGAATCTCCAGCCTTGACCCAGAAGTCCGACTTAGGGTTACATCCATCATTCGTGTGCCTCTTCTACCACGGCGTGCAGGACGGTTACGAGGCTCATTGTTAGATGAAGAGGGTTCGTTCTGACTCATACCAGTCACAACAGTAACTGGCGTTCCCGGAACACGAATAGAATCGTTTTCACCGTTCATTTTCGAGACAATAAGAGAGGTAATGCAACACGAAGGGTTTCGCTACGTGAACAGAGGCTCTTCAGTGAGAGTAACAAAAGCTTTCGCGCGAAGAAATGTTTATTTGGCGGTTCATTTTTAAGAACGGATATAAAAATAAACGGTCTTAAAAATTAATATTCAAGACCGGTCATATTATGGTCCGGTCTTAAAAGTAATTAATTTTTTATCCGCATTCTTTTTCTATATTTTATACCGGTCGCATTTTATGTCCGATCTTAAAAGAATAACTTTTAAGACCGGCATTTAAATATGTCCGGTCTTAAAACTTTATTACCATCATATTGAAATTTTTCCTTATTATTTTGGACCGCGGAAAATATTAGTCCGGCTGTGTGAGATTTCTCCATAAAGTAATTGATATTTGAATATTTTTTAATAACATTTTTAAGACCGGCTTGTTTTTTAATGGGCCTGAATAATATATTTAAGACCAATGAAAAATGAAATGGTATAAGAAGTTCTTTATATTTACAAAACTGCCACCGGTCATACATTTAAGACCGGTGCGTCGAATGTCCGGTTTAAATGAGGCGGTCTTAAAGCCATTTTTTGCACTAGTGAAACAAACACATCCCACCCAAAATTTCAAATAGGATTATAGGATGCCAAGTAGGATAAAAATTTAGTGAGGTGTCATATTTATTTGGGAGGAATTGATCTGAGTTGGTATTCTCAGAGTACCTAAGTATTTCTTATGAGCCTTGTCAACCAAATATAAAGTAGATCACATACATTAATATAATTTTGGCTAAAGTATACATTTGGTCCTTTATGTTTACCTCTGGTATCATTTTAGTCCCTTAAATTTGTAAAGTACATGTTTGGTCCTTTAATGTTAACACCGTTAGTCTCACTTAACAGAAAATACTGACTCAACAATTTTAAGCGATGATTGTGTAATTAAATGTTGATCAAACATGCTAATATGTTAGTATTTTAATAAATTAATATTTTAAATCCTATTAATTGAAAAATATTTAATTCCTTCGACAAAAAAAAAATCTTCATAAATTGTGAAAAATCACAAAACAGTTTGTGAAGATTTTTTTTTTCAATTAATAGGATTTAAAATATTAATTTATTAAAATACTAACATATAAAAAAAATAAAATTGTTGTCAGTATTTTCCGTTAAGTCGACTAGCATTTAATTGCAAACATAAAGGACCAAATGTATACTTTAGCCTATAATTTTTAATATATATTGCACTAAAATTATTTTGAATCCCTATAAAGTATTTTCCGATTAAGAGATTTGTTTGTGATCTCCCAAAATATCGATTAGAAAAGATTTGTAGTATAGTGTAACCCAAACTCGTGATTGATTCGACGAACCGAGTTAATATTAAGGGACCAAACATACACTTTACAAACTTAAGGGACTAAAATGATACGGATCCGATTAAAATAAACGAGACGATTCCATATTACCGATGAAGCGCATGTCCTCCTGGACTCTTGGAACCCTCAATCCATAGGTTAACCAAGTAAACTTAGCCGAGCATGGCTAAGCAAAACATAAAGGACCAAATGTATACTTTAGCCTATAATTTTTAATATATATTGCACTAATAACCTTATTTATGGAGATCCCTACAATCATGGAATATGAAGCTTCTTGTAAGTATGCTTGGAACATATTAACATAATTATAATTCATAATTTAATGTATAATTTCAAATTCAATTTGTTTCATTCCTTATAGTCAAACCACAATGATAATGGATGAAGTATTTTAATGGTGTGATTATCTGACCCGTGAGTTTAATGGGTTACTAAGCGCATATTACAAGATTTCTAGTATAAGGTTCATTGATTGATGCTTCAAACAAAATAAAAATTGAAGGACTAAAACAAAAATAAAAACAGGCTTTAAGGGACTAAAAATTTCAGGAAGTTATGGTTGAGAAGTTATAATTTATAATTTGAATAAAAATATATGAAGTAAATAAATGCAGTTGAAGAGTAAAAGCAAATGTGTGGTGAAGATATCGTTCCTACTTTTATATAATTGTAAGAGAAGACAAGCGTTTATTCCCCACATGTTGCATGAGATGAATATAACTCAATGATGGAAAAATTGAAAGAATATTTTGTAACATTCCCCTACCTAAAAATATATAAAAAAAAGGGGCTAAAGTATGCTTTTAGTCCTTTAAGTTTTACATAAGACATACTTTTGGTCCTAAAATTCTAACACCGTTAATGTTACTAATGGAAAACGTTGACAGCCGAACACGGATGATGACTAATAATATTTAATTACACAAATTTTATATATTCTTTCAATTTACCCATATTTTAAATTTAAACTTAATAGCATTTAATTACACAGTCATCATTTAAGTTTGCACCGTTATCACTTGAGTTTGCATTTTCCGTTAGCAAAATTAATGGTGTTAGAATTATATGACTAAAAGTATACTTTATAAAGCCAAAAGACCAAAAGTATACCTCATGTAAACTTAAAGAGTTAAATGATTAAAAATATACTTTAACCAATTAATGTAGTTAAAGATAGAAATAAATTGTATTCCTTAAAATTGAAGGATATGCTGCCATCATGAAATATGATTACCTAATCAATAAATTATACTAGTTTATTAGTGAATTATAAAGAAATATATATAAAAAAAGTATAAAATAATTCATGATAAATTGTATTTATTGATTAATTGATATAAATTGACTTCTTTTTTTTTTATGAATAGGATATTATAAGTTTTTAGGGATAAAATTAATTGAAGATTGACGAGATACTATATGGAAATTTTATTTTCTCACATTAGCATCACATAATTAAGGGAAAATTTCAAATCACATTATTTGCCTATTAAGTTTTGGGGGGAAGGGATTTGAGCTGCAACATATTTGATTAATAGAACTCCTTCTAAAGTTTTTATTACCTTACACCTCATGACCTATTATATGATAAATCTCTTTATGTGGATCACTTAAGAGTGTTTGAGTGTTTAGCATTTGCTACTAATTTGAATTGTAATGACATGTTTCATCCAATGCCTGACCTTGCGTTTTCCTTTGATATCCAACCACTCAAAAAGGTTAGATCTTACTTTCTCTGGTCTTTATTATAAGGCACCAACTAACAATTCCCACAAACAGATAAAAACAGTTAAAGTCAATAAAGTTACCCTAAAATTTAAGTAATTTTCAATATTACCCCTACTGATTGCACTAAGTTCTAATATCATATTAATTATTACTCTTATCCACTACCCTTATTAATTAGGAACATATATGGAAAAAAAATTAATACTCCTTGGAAACAAGCAAGTGCTTTATAAATAGGATCAAATACATTTATTAGTTGGTGCCTTATAAGAAGACGAGAGAGAGAGTATATAGCATTAAAAAGAAGTCTTTGATCATTACTAGACATGTTATTTTCTTAGAAGATAAATTTTCCTTTTGTGATATCCAGAGTATGAATAAGGGGGAGTTCATACTTCATAGTAAAAACATTACAGATCCTTTCATTATTAGTTACGGTATGGGTTCCTTTGATGCCATGGGAAAAGAGACACATGATCCTATCTACAATAATTCTGCACCTGTCCAAAATAATTCAGTACCATATACCCCTTTTAAACCAGCTATTAAGAAAAACGCATTTCTTCTATACATATCTTTTGTTAATGGCTTTGAAGTCATAATAATAATAATAATAATAATAAGTCATTAAGTTAATTTGTCGTGAATAAAAATTGGAAATAATTTAATTACTTGGGTTAAATACCTAATTTACCACGAAAGTTTTGCTAAGGGAGCATCCAATACTCGGAAGTTTTTGTGGTATCATTTTTGCCCCGGAAGTTTACAAAATGGAGCAAATATGCCCCGGAAGTTTTTTTTAGGAGCAAATTTGCCCTGGAAGTTTTTTTTAGGAGCAAATTTTTATAAACTTCCGGGGCAAAAATGATACCAATCCAACGGTCAAGATTACTGATGGGCATATTTGCTCCATTTTGTAAACTTCCGGGGCAAAAATGATACCACAAAAACTTCTGGGTGCTGGATGCTCCCTTAGCAAAACTTCCGTGGCAAATTATGACTTTAACCCTAATTACTTTGGCTTTGAAAATCAGGAGCAGTGGGAAAGAAAAAATTTAACAACATTTGACAATGATAGCGGTACGTACGTCGGTCGGTATGCTTTCTCGGATAGCCTATAATAGTAATATCGCTTTATTAATCCATAAATAATATCCTAAGAGATATTTTGGCCACTAATGACTATTTTACCCCTGGTGAATTTATTTTCCAATTTATTCCCCCAAAATTTCATAAAAACGCTGGTTACAGCATTTAGGGCAGATTTTTCGTCTAATTTTGAAAAATCATAACTAATTCTAGAAAAATCAAAATGGGGATCCGTAAAATTTTCCCGAAATATTTAGGATGTCTATTATTGATAAAAAAAAATACTGGAATTTACCCAGAATTTAAGAAAAAATTCCAGTTTTCACGTTTTTAGCCTCTGCCCATAATTTTACCCAGAAAACGTAGCTTTTCTTAAAGAATTTTTATCTCCTTGTATAAAATTCAAAATGATACACTTTAGGTATATTTGGAAATCCCTATATGTCTACTTTAACCATGAAAAATTTCAGAATTAATTAACTTCATCTTCAACATAAAATTATGGCATTTTTACTACTGACTCCAGAAATCGCCTAACCGAAAAATTTCGCAAGAACTTCGTTACTTTGATGTTTCTCTTCCAAAAAATTTGCTCTATCACTTCCTTCATCATTTTTTAAAAATAAAACCATTTCTAACCATAAAAACATGAACATAAAATTACTCTAGCATATTTAAGATCAAAGCAAAGTCTATCTATGAATTTAAGAACTCAAACTTAAAGAACTTACTTGCAAATGCTCTAACTCCTTCTCCAAGCTCCTCCTTACTCACTCTCTACTCTCACAATCAGATTTCCTTGCTTGTTTTGGTGTGAAAATATGAAGAACCCAAAGTCCCTATTTATAGGAAAATGCTATGGCAATTTGGTAAAACTTCCAAACCTAACTCTTCTTGAATTGGAGCCATGAGATCTAGGTTAATTCATTAAACACTCATCCTAGCCCTCAATCCCATATGAACCGCCGCCCCCCTCTCTCCATTCTATCCTCTTCCTTTTTTCTTTTTTTTTTTACAAAATATCCCTTACATATGTACCTTGACTTTTAATCCAACATGTGCTTTAATCTAACTAATATCTAGATTTTTATAACTCTTTCCTCTTCCTCAAGCTAGAGGAGCCGTGGCCTAATAGATAGTGCTTTGAGCTCCCTTATTGGTTCATTTTAATTCACATGGATTTAGACTTTAACATGAAATTAATTTAGGCCATTGGATTTAGCTTTATGAAATTAAATCTTGGCTCTTCATTTATGTAGAAAAATCCTACTTACTTTGGTAGATTTTTATCTTATATCACATGTGCTCTTATCTTATATTTTTGTTTAATCTTTGCCTCTTTTATTAATATGAATTTCGCCCAACACAATAACATTAGGGTTTATTAATTTAATTCAAGTTACTATTCTTAATATAGTGTTTTAGATGTTATTAGGCTTAATTATAATAGTGTGATTGATTATCAATTTAATTATGGTCTTTAGAAATTCATTTGATACTCATCTTGAACCCTTATTGGTCTTTAATATTTAATTAAGCCAAAATATTCCAATTTGTTGATTTTAAATTGCCCCAAGATTAATTATAAATAATTACGCAATTAACTTAATTAATAAAAATTCAATTGCCTCACAATTGTTTTTAGTATTCTTTAATCACCTTAATCATTTTCATAACCCTTTATGGCTTATCTTTGGTTATTATATTAAAACTAGATGTTAAAATATTAATTGTAGGGTATTTTATGATCCCTAATTGAAGATTAGAAAATTGGATTTGGATTTATTAGATTCCAAAGAAAAATTTCCCTAAAAATGATAATAAATCAATTAAAATTTAGAGACAACATACTCTCCTAATTTAATAGATATTACTTGCCAAAATATGATATTTAGGAGAAATACAAATTTTAAGGTATTACAGTTGGTGCCTTATAAGAAGGACGAGAGAGAGTATATAGCATTAAAAAGAAGTCTTTGATCATTACTAGACATGTTATTTTCTTAGAAGATAAATTTTCCTTTTGTGATATCCAGAGTATCTATCAAGGGGGAGTTCATACTTTATAGTAAAAACATTGCAAATATTAGTTATGGCATGGGTTCCTTTAATACTATGGGAAAAGAGACACATGATCCTATCTACAATAGTTCTGCACCTGTCCAAAATAACTCAGTCCCATATACCCCTTTTAAACCAACTATTAAGAAATTAAAACGCATTTCTTCTATACATATCTTTTGTTAATGGCTTTGAAGTCATAATAATAATAATAAGTCATTAAGTTAATTTGTCGTGAATAAAAATTGGAAATAATTTAATTACTTTGGCTTTGAAAATCAAGAGCAGTGGGAAAGAAAAACCTTTCTCTCTCATTCCCTCTATAACTAATTCTCTTACCTGTCCAAGGTTTTGAAACCATTAAACTGGTCAAGGTACTAAGTTAAAGGTTAGTGAGTCAGGTTGAAATTAAACTAGAGCTAATCTAAAATCAAACTGATCAGAAATTGAAAATTTCAGAATAATTAATATGAAATTCTAAAAATAACCTGTCCCTCCATAAAAATTTCATGCCTAGATCTTCATTTTTTAAACTGAAATCATTCAAAAATTTCTTCAATGTTCTCTTTTTTATTTCCCTCCACCCAACACAGAGGCTAGAATAAATAACTCATTATAAAATTTAAACCATATTTGTCAGTGCATTCTCGTTTATTATTTAAAATTAATGGGTTGAAATTTTCTGAAAAAAATTATTTTTAATTATTAGCGTAAAATCAAAAAATTTCTTTTTGGGGACGACAAATGATCAATGTTGTTAAAATTATGTTTTTATATAGAAATAGAGGGGTGGTAGAAAAGTAAATTGAAGAAACTGACACGAAACGTAAAGTTTCTACTACCTAAGCTCATAATACAAAATTATATATATGCATGTAAGAAAAACATAAATCACTCTCAAAATTCAATAAATAACTTCATATTTAAAAGCTATAAGTCACATAACTATATAAAACACAAGCCTAAAAAACAAAAAAAGAGTTTAACAACTCCTACAACCAAGTTTCAAAATATCAAAAGAATAAAGTTTATCAATTCCTAAATTATTTCAATTGATTAAATCGAACACATTATTTTGCATCAGTTGAACTTAGAATGTCATCTTTTCTTGTTCTTATAACAAGTTCATTTACAAAACTTGGAATGTCCAAATCATGATCATCCATAAGTTCCCTCATTTTAACTTCAATCAAACTTTCATCATCTTGGGCATCAATATTGTCTAAGTTGTCTAATCTTCAAAATATTCTTTGTTAAAAAGTGTAAAAACTTACATTTTTACGGGTCCTCATTCCATGCTTGTCTTTTATGTGCTTCTTAGGTGCTTCTCCTCCTAAGAAGCACATTAAAAAATATTGATGGAATTTTTTAATTTTTTTATTTAGATTAAATTATATGTTGTATCTTGAAATATTTTTTGCACCTCAAATTAATTAATTTATAGTCTTGCATTCGAAACATTTTTCCCGTAACACTAGTATCTTGTAAATTAATTAATTTGATATACTGGATGCAAAAAATATTTCAGGATACAATATATAATTTAATTTAAATATATAAAAAAGATTAAAAAATTCCATCAATATTTTTTAATGTGCTTCTTAGGAGGAGAAGCACCTAAGAAGCACATAAAAAAGAAGCATAGAATGAGGATTCTGTTTTTACACACCGTTTTTACTTGTTTTTATTAAGGATAGTTTTTACTTACATTTTAACAAGTATCACTCCAAAGAAAAACGTTTAGGCCGTGCATGACAACCATTTCGTTGCTTAGCACTTTTCGAGATGAAACAATTTTTTTCGATTCGTGCTTTGGAAAAATTCCGAGAATCGAATTACGTTTGTTAACCCATTTTATTTTTACTCCGAGAATCGAATTACGTTTGGTAACACATTTTTTTTTTCCATTCCGAGAATCGAATTACGTTTAACACATTTTATTTTTATTTCGAGAATTATAATTACCTAATACAATACAAATCTATTTCTTTATTTATTTATTTTTACAAATTTCATCAACGATAAAAAAAAAAAAAAAAAAAAAAAAAAAAAAAAAAAAAAAAAAAAAAAAAAAAAAAAAAAACCAAAATGCCAACATTTCATATTTAACAAAAAATATCTAAAAAATATAATTCATATTTTAACCAAAATGTCCTTTTCTTTAATAATTAATATAATTATTATACTTTACAAATAAATTTAAATTTCCTAAAAAAATTATTTATGTAATTTTTATATTCAAAAAATTATTTATGTGGTGGCGGTGGTGGTGGGGTGGCGGTGGCGGTGGTAGTGGGGTGGCGGCGGCGGTGGTGGTGGGCGGTGGTGGCGGGGGCGGTGGTGGGGGCGGTGGTGGGGTTGTGGTGGGGTGGTGGCGGTGGCGGGGCGGTGGTGGTGGTGGTGGTGGCGGCGGTGGTGGCAAGGGCGGCAACGGTGGCGGCGGGGGCGGTGGCGGCGGCGGTGGCGGTGGTGGTGGTGGTGGTGGTGGTGGGGTGGTGGTGAATGAGGGTAAATTTTTTCTTCAAAGAGGAAAGAGTCTTTTTTTTTTTTTTTTGGAGAAAAATGATTCTGATTTTGTGCCCTGGAACAGAGAAGCTGAAAATTTTAGCTTCTTTTTTTTACTCCTCAAAGATAAAAAATAAACCGGTTCATCCCGGAGTAAAAAAAAAAAAAAAACCGGATTTACCAAACACAATTCCCATCTATTTTTGTTCTTGGGCACGTAAATTAAGAAAAAATTCATTCAGGAGCGTTACACGCACACCCTTAATGCAAATGATAATAGCATTCTTTATTTAAATATCTAATGAAACGCAGAATATTTAGTAGTATGATCCAAATTTTTTAAATGTTTGACGTACACAAAAACTTGTTTAAAATATATAGCGATCTTTTTTCTGTTTTCAGCCGAAGGCACGATTCTCAGACATTGACATAAAAATTCCGATTAATTTATTTATTAAAAAAGAAAAAACATAATAATGAAAAAAATGATAAAGGGTAATTTTGTCTCAAAAGTATAAAAAATGGGGTAACTGGTATCTTAGTTAATTTAAGGGTTAAGGAGCGTCCATCACAATAAACTATTAGCTCAGGAGCGCGTCAAAGACAATTAACTATTAAGTGGACACCCAAAGACAATAAATTTTTAAAAATGAGCGCCAAAGACAATGCCGTTAAAAAAAGTTAACGCCGTTAGTAAAAAGTTAACGTCCGTTATCTAAGGAGCGCCCAAAGACAACAAACTATTATTCCAAGAAAGCACCAAAGACAAAAATTCTAAATTTTACTAAATTAAATAATTTTTTTCTCAATTATCATTATTCAAAACTACTTGTATAAATATCTATGGACAAAAATTATTCATTCTTCAATTTTGTCAAAATTATAATTTGCTAAAATAAACAAAAAGTTTTGATTAAAAATATAATTATATGATTTAAATAAAACTCAAGGTGTTTTATAGTTTATTATATATGTTAAAAAAATATATATGATTTATTTTTATTTTAGAAGAAATTTATGTGAGTTAAAAAATTAATTTAATGTTAATAAAATTTAAAAAATCTAAAAAATATGTTGACAAAATTGAAGAATGAGTAATGTTTATCCATAGATATTTATACAAATAGTTTTGAATAATGACAATTGAGAAAAAAATTATTTAATTTAGTAAAAACCCAAGGTTTTTTATAGTTTATTATATATGTTAAACAAAAAAATATATGATTTATTTTTATTTTAGAAGAAATTTTTGTGAGTTAAAAAATTCATTTAATGTTAATAAAATTTAAAAAATCTAAAAAATTTGTTGACAAAATTGAAAAATGAGTAATTTTTGTCTATAGATATTTATACAAGTAGTTTTGAATAATGACAATTGAGAAAAAAATTATTTAATTTAGTAAAATTTAGAATTTTGTCTTTGCCGGGCGCTCTTGGAATAATAGTTTGTTGTCTTTCGGGCGCTCCTTAGATAACGGACGTTAATTTTTTGCTAACGGCGTTAACTTTTTTTAACGGCATTTGTCTTTGGGTGCTCATTTTTAAAAGTTTATTGTTTGGGTGGTCCACTTAATAGTTAATTGCCGGACGCTCCTGAGCTAATAGTTTATTGTGCTGGACGCTCCTTAACCCTTAATTTAAACCATTAATTGATCAAATATGTCCATCCATGTCATTTTTGTTAAAATGCAAATTTCTAGAAAAGAATGTCTTTATTGATTTCTATCTCTTATCTTTATTGAATATCTCCACTCGATCAAGTTTCAATGATTGAGATTTAATATTATATTTTGTTGTATCATATATTTTTTATTTATATATATATATAGTTTTAAACCCTTAGAATTTAATCTTGGAGACATTCAATGGAGAAGAAATAGAGAGGGGATCAATAGAGACATTCTTCTCCCGCAAACCGG
The DNA here is from genome assembly GCA_019022615.1 of Acacia melanoxylon. Lineage (NCBI taxonomy): Eukaryota > Viridiplantae > Streptophyta > Magnoliopsida > Fabales > Fabaceae > Acacia > Acacia melanoxylon. The sequence goes on from JAFJYJ010000010.1 coordinate 3,811,166, forward strand.
CCCCAACAATTTTAAAGTTAACTTTAAAAAAATGGAGTATATGATACATGGATTACGTAAATTTACATCTTAATAAAAATGATGTAATGATATGTATATTGTTAGCTCAACAAATTTAGTTAATTAATGGTTAAAATTAAATAAAATAATGGTCAACAGAAAATTACTCATTTTTTATTGTTATGAGATAAAATTGATTGAAGAAGAAGAAGAGGGTTATTTGGAAATTTTGTCCGTGGAAAGATCAGTTCCTATCGAAAGTGGAGGGAACCGATCTTCCCATGAATGAGTTAAAATGGACCGCGGCTAGAACTCGGCTTCCCGGAAGATAAAGCATCCAAACAATTCTCGTCAAGGAAGATGATGGTGAATCTTCGCTCTCCTTCCCAAATCTTCCGCATAATAAATGGGACCTAGGGGTCACAACTCACAACCAAAGGTCACCACTAAGGATCACAACCAAGAGTCACAACCAATGGTCACAACCAAGGGTTACCACCAATGGTCACCACCAAGCGTCACAACCAAGTGTCACCATCAAAGGTTACGAGTCAATAGACATCCACATAAGATATTCATACCAGATTTGAAATATTGGCAAAATATTCTCAAGAATGATATGTTAAGTTTAATTTTTGAAAATAACAATAAATTATAAAAGGATCACTTATATAAAATTTGAAAAGATAGAATAAAATTAAAGGGATAGGATATTGTCACTATAAATATTTGATATTTGATGAGTATAAAACAAAAGAGAGAGATGTTTTTGTTCTTGAATTTTACAAAATGTTTTTCTAATCATTCAACTTTAACGCTGTTAATAAAATATGCTGACAATAAAAATTTAGATAAATTCTTGTATGAACTTATATTTCCACATAATTTGTAGTTTAACTAATCAAAATATAAATACTATGAGTTGATTTGGCATCTCCTAGATATTAGCTAGTATATTAATAAAATTAAAAAACTTCAAAATATCTACATCTTAATTAAGAGATTTTTTTTTTCTAAAAAAATGTAAATTACATAAGCAGCTAACTAAGATTAATATTAATTGGGTTGTTATATTTTAATTAGTCATATGACAAATAACGTGGAAAATCACGTTGACACAAGAATCTATTTAGAATTTAAATGTTTATAAACTAATTTCAATATTAATATTGCTTGTAAATTTATCAAATACAGATTATTTAGTAGGTGAATGCACACGTGTACAGGTTTTTTTGGGAAAATCCTTTTGAGGGCCCGTTTTGGTGTAAAAATCCAAAAAAGCCCTTAAAATCGACAATACCCGAAAAGGCCTTGGGCTTTTTTGTATTTTCGAAATCTTACGCAAGTTATTAATTTGACCGATATAATTGTTAGTTAACAACTAAATCGCCCCATTAACAACAATTTTTTAACAACTAAATCAGCCCCCATTAACAACTATATCGCACCCGTTAACAACTATATCAGCCTCGTTAACAACTCCCATAAGATTCCGAAAATACCTGAAAAGGTAGGTATTGTCAGATTTTGAGGGCTTTTTTTAGGATTTTTACATCAAAAAGGGCCCTCAAAAGGATTTTCCCTTTTTTTTTGGTCAAGCACGTGTACAAGTTGAAAAACAAAAAACAAAGGATCACTTTGAAATACCGTTTCCTGTAAAGTGTAAACCATGGATGACAAATTCGTTGAGAGCGAAGGCTTTCTGATAAATTCGTCCTCCCCAATCGAGCTCGAGCACCATGGATGACAACTTTCCGATTCTTCCTCCAGAAATTATCCGAAACATTCTGAAACGACTTCCGGTGAAATCGTTAATGCGATTCCAATGTGTGTGCAGACAATGGAGAATTCTCTTCAAGACCCAATCTTTCATCGCAGATCACCTCGACCACTCAAATCATCAAAACCCTTGTCTCCTTATGAAAGATTTTGACTTGGATGATCCTTGGAACATGTATTGCCTTGATTCCGAGATGCAAGTTTGGGAATTTCAGAAGCCACCATTGCTCAGTTATTTGAAGCAAGGTAAGATACTAGACAGCAGCAATGGCTTGCTCTGGCTTCAAATCAGTAAGCATGATGGATCTCCTCATTTTCTTTTAGTGTGGAATCCAGCTATTAGAGAGGTCAGACTAGTGCCCGAAACTAATCTTCGTAAGGATGGTTGTTTCCATCTTATAGGATTTGGGTTCAGTCCAATTATTAATGATTATAAGATAGTAGCAGCTTATTTTCCTGTCGATTTTGCTAATGTTTGTGCAGTAAAAGTATTTTCTTTGAGCTCAGGGTCATGGAAGGAAGAAAAATTTAGGCTCAATGGCACCAGAGGTGTACCATCTCAGGGTGTCACTGTAAATGGTGTTATGTTTTGGTGGGGTTACAAGACGGTTGGGGAGGGTTATGCTAATAAGGGATTGATTGTTTCATTTGACTTAGCAGTGGAAGTGTTTACAGTGATACCAACACCACAGCTACGCCCTGTTTCATGCTTTACTGTGTATGAGGAAAAACTTGCCATATTTTCTTGGATCGAAGATTCAACACATTCTGTTATCGATCTGTGGGTAATGGAGGAGGGCGTAGGTGCGTCTGGAGAGAGATGGAGTTGGTCCAAAAAATATAGTATCGACCCTTATCTTTATCCTTTCTTCTTATATCCTATGACTATTTGGAGAAATGAAATTGTCTGCTTTTTTCTCGGGGAATGGGAACCAACAGTTGTTTTCTTAAATCTCACTACTAAAAAAATCTGGAAGTTAGCTATTGGCGAGTTTGGCTATAAAGAATGGATTTTCAATTATGCTGAAAGTCTTGTACCGGTGGGGGGAATGAAATCATCCACAATTTTTCTGTAGAGCCTGGACTTGTTCATGATATTTTAACGCAAAGTGAATTTAAGATGTTTACTCCCTAAATCTTAATCTTTATTTTGTACACTTATTTAGTTTAAGCACTTTTGGTAGAAACAAACCCATATCAAGATAGATTATTTTATGCCTTATGAAGCTTTTAACCTTTAGAGATGTTATCCTGAATGATGAAGGTAAAGATTATTAAATGACAGATGTTTCTGTAGCTGTATTTGTGTTACCTATAAGATTTGGTTTTTCTGTTTTCTTTCCAAGACGGATATATAGTCTAGTTGCTGATGTGTGGATTATTTGTAAGTTGTGATCTTTTTGTAATATACATATATGATATCACACTGGCTTTTTCCCCAACTTTCATTTATCGTCATTTCAATCTTTGTTTGATGTTTGAAAAAATTCCTGCCAACAAGTCATCTTTCATTCTTTGTACCACTCATACTTTTGTGGCAAGTGTTAATTGTTTGATTTCCATAGAAATTTGAGTCTTGAGTTAATCAATAATACGTTCTTCAAATATGTGCGTGTATTGTGAGTGGGTGAGGATCCTCTTATATGTATGTGAGGGTACCACTTGCGACTCTGTTTTATTTGGTTTCTTCTTTTATTTGCAAACAAATAAGATATAACATCTCAATAACTAAAATTTATTATCCTTACCCTTTAAGGTTTACAAATTGTCTGATAAAAAGGCAACATTGTTATTTATTTTGACTTTGCTATTTATTTTGAAGTTTAAGAATCCTTAGAGCACCAACCAAGTAAGAAGTTTGCATGATAGAGAAATTCTAACAAATTTGTCTATTGCCAAACACAAAAGGATCATTTAAGATAAAAATGGAGTACTTGAATCAAGGTATTTGCTATGTTTTGTGGAAAGAAAATCTGATTTCAATGGGCGTGCAGACATTGGAGAAATCTCTTCAAGTCCCAATCCTTCATCACCGAACACCACCAGCACTCAAATTATCAAAAAAAAAAAAAATTAGTGATACATTCTTGCTTACTTCTTTAATTTCTGACTATGGAGTAATATTTAAAATATTTTGCTTGCTGCAGAACTTTTTTTTTTATATAAAAAAAAGTGTTTGTCTTTTCAAATAAATATCTTAATACAATTGAGGGAGACATAATTTTTAAAAATTATTGCACTTATAACCTAATGATTGATATAATTAATAATACAATTCATAGAGATCTCTATAATCATGGAAGGTGAAGTTCATTGGCATGCTTGGGGCATAATTATATAATTATGATTCCTTATTTAAGTATTTAACATCTAATTTCAAATTCATTTTACTTCATTCCTTATATTCGAACCCTAATAATCGCATATGGACAATTTTGATGGTGTGATTACGTGCCACGAAATACTTACATACTTTAGGAGCGTAAGATCATCTAAACTTTGTTCAATTAAAATACGACACTTTAGCTTCCAGAAGTATTTCACAATTTATATTTTTTTCAAAGCAAACGTCCTAGTTTAAAAAGAAAAAGACAAACTCACAAACACATCCCGCCAGAAATTCCAGTTAGGATTATAAGATGTCAACTAGGATAAAATTTCAAAGAGATGTTGTATTTTAATTAGGCATAGTTGATTTGAGCTGGTACTCTTAGAGTACCTAAGTATTTCTTATGTGCCCTATTAACCAAATATGAAGTAAACTGTTTAACCCAAATTTGATCGCATTAATATAATTTATTGCACTAATACCTTAGTTATGGAGATCCCTACAATAATGAAATATGAATTTCCTTGGTATGCTTGAACCACCTTAACATAATATTAATATAATTATAATTCTTGATTTAACGTATAATTTTAAATTCAATTTGCTTCATTCCTTATAGTTAAACCCCAATAATAATAGATATGCAATTTTGATGGTGTGATTGTCCGATTTGTTTGTTAGTTTAATGGGTTACTAATAAGGTATTGTAAATTCAATTGTACTTTTTTCCTATAATCTCATGCCACTTTAGGGCCTATTTGAGTTTATGTTTAAAAATTGTAAAATTTCTAGTGTAAAGTTGATTGATTGACGTTCACATAAGTCCAAACAAAACACCTATCGTATAATTACTTATATCACATTGTTATTTTATATTTTAACATATGGCTTCTATTTCTTATATTTTTTAAAATTCGAATTTAAAAAACAACTTCTACCGCTAATCTAAAAAAAAAAAATTTTGAGCAATTCAACCCTATTATTTCTTTAGGTTAAAAAAAAAAAACCTATTATTTCGGGAAGTTATGATTTAGTTATAGTTGATTCGATAAATGTGGTTACGCTCGTGGCTTTCAATCTAATATAAAACAAAATAAGAGATATGTTAAAATTTATATATATTAAGGTAAATATGTATTTTTAATATTTTAATTTTATATAATATTTTATTTTAGGGAAAAACACTTCTCATGTTGTAGGAGAAGTGCTAATCAATTTAGGTATAGAGAATAACAATTTAAGAATTGAAATTAACAACTTCAACATATATTAATAACTTGAGCTCCCCAAATGTTATCGAGAGGTAGATTGATCATTTGTAAAGATTTTCAAATACCAGATTTCTTCCACATATCACACACATGAAATGGTGGGACCCACATATATATATAATTAGCATATATATATATATATATATGGGTCCCACCATTTCATGTGTGTGTAGGAATCTTTTTCTTCTAATGCAACATGAGAAGTTTAAACCCCCTTTATTTTATTCTCTAATTTTATAAAGTATTTTTCAATTCTCTAACTTTTAAGCTTTTGAAAGAAAAATAAAAATAAAAATATTGTTATTAAACTAAAAGAAATATGGGATAAATAAGTAAAAAAAATAAGTGGGGAGCAATTCTCATTTAATTTCTTGTGTTTCTTGTATTTCTACAATACTTTATACATGACTTCTATTTATAGACCACTAAGGGTCACATCAAGAGTCATCACTAAGGCCATGTTTGGTACAGGAAAGATTTGAGGAGGGAAAGGAATTTAGAGCCGTTTGGTATGGGGAAACTTTGAGGAAGGAAAGGAACTTAAAATAGGGAAAGGAAGGGAAGGGAAGATGAGTTGTTTGATAGGAAGAAAATGGAGAGGTAGTAGTTGGTAAAGAATCAAGAAATGTCTATTTTACCCTCAAAAGTAATTAATTCAAAATAAAAAGAAAAATATTTTTTAAAAAATATGCTCTTATCAAGTTCGAACTTGTGTAAAAAAATTTCCTGCCAAGTTTGAACTTAAATTCAAACGTTCCCGCCAAGTTTAAATTTGAGGGGTAAATTTGTTAAAAAAATGTGAACATCGACGTGGAAACTTGAGATCCCCCCAATTTTAGTGGGATTTGATCTTCCCACATATAAGGGAAGATTGGTAGGCATGAGGTGGGCCCGGGAACCTAGCTTCCTGAGAAGATTGGTCCAAAATGCGTACCAAACGGAGGAACTTTCTAATTTTCCTTTCCCTTCCCACTGATTCTGTGTACCAAACAGACCCTTAGAGAAGGGAAAGGAAGATTGTGAGAAAACTTGAAAAGTTGAGCTATTTGGCAAATATGAGAGTAGAACTTAAGTAGGGAAAATAAAATGTTTGTTAAGAAAAAAAGACAGTTGGTTAAGTGGGAAGGAGAGGTAAAATATATATAATACCCCTAAGAAAAAAAAAAATCACAACACCATCTTCATCGATTTTATCTCCGACCTTCTTCGTCGCTTTCATCTCCGACCTTCTTCCTCACTATCATCAGCGACCTTCACTTATGTCAATGGTCACCGGTGCCCTCTCCTTCATCCACCATCACCGCCGACGCCCTCTTTCTTTATCCCTCACTTAGCCAACACAGCACAAATTGAAAAAAAAAAGTTTCAGATCGGAAACAGTCGGGAACAAGAGGAAGAGGAAGGAACGATGGAACGTCCAAACGGTGGCGGAAGAGGCGGCGGCAGCGGCAACGACAAAGGAATACTCAGATCGATTGAAGAAGAAGAAGAGGGTTATTTGGGAGTTTCGTCTGTGGGAAGATCGGTTCCCACCGAAAATGGAGGGAATCGATCTTCCCATGAATGAGGGAAGATGGATCACCGCAAGAACTCGAGTTCCCAAAAGATAGAGCGTCCAAATGGTTCTCGCCAAAGAAGATGGTGAATCTTTCCTCTCCTTCCCGAATCTTCCGCATAACAAACGGGACCTAAGGGTTACAACCAAGGGTCACAACCAAGGGTCACCACTAATGGTCACAACCAAGGGTCACCACTAATGGTCACAACCAAGGGTCACCACCAAGGTTCACCACCAAGTGTCACAACCAAATGTCACCACCAAGGGTCACCACAAAAGGTTATGAAGCAATGGACATCCACATAAGATATTCATATATAACAAATTTTAAATATTGGCAAAATATTCTCAAGAATGATATGTTAAGTTTAATTTTTGAAAATAACAATAAATTATAAAAGGATCACTTATATAAAATGCGAAAAAAAAGATAGAATAAAAATTAAATATAAAAACAAAAAGAGCGGTTTAGTTTATTGATTGAAAAATACATGAAGCAGTGTGGACACTAAGCATTTTCACAACCAATTCCTGTGAATGGAGGATTTTGTGTGTGTCTATTTTTCCTTTATTTTCACTATATACAGGGAATGGAGGAACTTTATGAGTTGGTTTTTAAAAAAATCAGAGATCTAAGGCTAAAAGTTTTTAATTGATTTTTCTTATTTTTTATTTTATATCTTCACTTTTCCAAAAAAAAAATAAATCTAATTCATGAAAATTTGCTTTTCCTCTAAATTCCTCGTGTCAAATAGACCCGTGGAAATCATTTTTTATAATATCAAATTGAGAGATAGTGACCAATTATTGCTTAGTACCATTGGGGAAAATGGGTTCAAAAAAATCACAACCATGTGTTTAATGGAAGGTTTTGGCCACTAATATGATCTTGTGCTTGTTTTTGGACAATGGTTCTAAAAATGATTTAAATCAAATTATGTATTAACACAATCAAAAAGGTTAAAAGGGCTATTAAGAAAAATAAATAATATGTACAAATATTTAGTAAAAAAAGTTAAATCTCATGCTTTTTCTTTGGTAATAATCTCATGGCGCTTTAGTTGTAGTATTTCATTTGAGGTGATGATTGGGTGTTAGGCATCCTAAATGTAGGGCATACGAACCTGGTTAGAGGGCGAATTATATTTCTAGATTCTAGACCTTTTTTTTTTATTTCATTTTTTTTAATCATTTTTCTTCAAGCTAATTTTTCAAACTCATAAATTGATATATAATCTAATATTAAATGTTTTAAAAGGATCATATCACATGTTTATTTATTTAACTTTCTTAATCTTTTTTGAAACTAAACAAATTAGTCTTACATTAAAGATTGTTGGAGTATAAAATAAAGAGGGAGATGTATATTAGAATTAATATCTATCAAAAGGACATTTTTAATATTTTTTTAGAGATTGAGAAAGTTAAAAAAATTATTTTAAAGTAGTTATATTTAAACCTCACTTATTAAGGGATATATAATCTAATCATACACAACATATGTTATTATTAAAGTTATATCTAAACCTGACTTATAAATGAATATATAATCTAATAATACACAATATATGATATGATTAAAAATTGATTTATTTAGCTTTCTTAATCTCTACGGAAAGTCAATTGGGTCTTACATTAGGAATTATATGGGAAGTATAATTTTTTTTTCTTTAACTTTAAAAAATGTTTTCTCTTTTCTTTTTACCTGAATAATTTTACAATTTGTTTTCTCAATCATTCAATTTATACCGTTTTAATAAAAGCTCAGATGCTAAAATAAAATTTTAAATTTTGATAAAATAATCTTAATATTGACCTTGTAAATTTATCAATTTCAAAATATTTAATATGTAGTGTTTTAAAAAATTAATAGTAGCCTTTACAGAAATACAGATTGAAAAAACAAAAAGGAAAAGGATTAAATAGTCCAACGCTGATTCTTTTGATTACCGATTCCGGTAAACCCTAACACCTTCGTGGGCCGCTAAGGCTTTCTGGTAAATTCGTTTCTCCCAATCGAGCTCGAGCACCATGAATGACGGAATTCCATTTCTTCCCGAATAAATTATCCGAAACATTCTGGAACGACTTCCGATAAAATCTTTAATGCGATTCCAATGTGTGTGCAGACAATGGAGAATTCTCTTCAAAACTCGATCTTTCATCACAAATCACCTCGACCACTCAAATCATCAAAACCCTTGTCTCCTTCTCCATGACAGAGGTGATCTTTCAAACTTGTATTGCCTTGATTCCGAGATGCAAGTTTGGGAACTTCAGAAGCCACCATTGCTCAATTATTTGAAGGAAGGTGAGATTATTGGTTCCAGCAATGGCTTGCTCTGTGTTGAAATAAATAGGCACGATGCATCTCATCATTTCCTGTGGAATCCAGCTATTAGAGAAGTCAGACTAGTGCCCGAAACTAAATTTCATGGGGATGATTATTACCATGGTATAGGATTTGGGTTCTGTCAAATTATTAATGATTAGAAGATAGTGATAACTTATTTTTCTGGGGTTTAAGGTGATCTTTCTGCAGTAAAAGTGTATTCTTTGAGTTTAGGAGCATGGAAGGAAGTAGAATTTAGGCTCAATGACACCGTAGGTCTAAGTTCTAGAATTGTCACTGTCAATGGTTTTATGTTTTGGTGGATGTCAAAGAGGTTTGGGGAGGATACTTATGATGATGGATATGAGAATCTGATTGTTTCGTTTGACTTAGCAGTGGAAGTGTTTACCGTGATTCCAATACCTGAGCTAGAGCCTATTGGGCTTACTGTGTATGAGGAAAAACTTGCTATATTTTCTTGGTATATAAACTCAGAACATCATTATTCTATTGATATCTGGGTAATGGAGGAGGGTGTAGGAGCATCTGGAGAGAGATGGGGTTGGACCAAAAAATATACTAGCAGCCCTAATCCTTGCTTCTTAAAACCTAGGACTATTTGGAGAAACGAAATTGTCTGTTGTCCTCACGGGGAGAAAGAATCAGCAGCTGTTTTGTTAAATCTCACTACTGAAAAAATGAAGAAGGTAGCGATTAGCAAATGTGACTATGGGCATTGTATATTCAGTTATGTTGAAAGTCTTATACCGGTTGGAGGAATGAAATCATCCACAATTTTTCTCTAGGGTCTGGACTCATTCATTATATGCAAAGTGCACAATGATTTAGCAAAAGCTATTCTATCTCTGTTCAAACTCACAGCTTATGAATTTATGATGTTTGCTTCCCAAATCTTAATCTTTATTCTGTAAACTTTTTTGTTTAAGCACTTTCGGTTGAAATGAACCCATATCAGGTTCGATTATCTTGTGCCTTAGGAAGCTTGATGACGTTTTGAGATGTTGTTTAGAATGATGAATGTATATATTAAAAGACAGATGTTTCTAGCTGTATTTGACATATCTATAATAAGATTAGTTTGTTCTGTTTTCTTTCCAAGACATCTGTTTGTAAATCAGAGGTATCACACTCTCTGTTATGTTATTTGATAATGAGAATTACAACGTACTTATAAGGGAAACAAGGGAGAACCTAGAAGGTAAATTAGGAAATACAATATAATTAAGACAATAAAGGCTAATTAAGACACCCATAATCAGATCAGCAATCAAGGGATCCTAATAAGATGGTGATTTATTTCTTATTCTAACATGATTTATTTCCTATTCTAACACTCCCCCTCAAGCTGGAGAGTATATGTTGAGCAATCCCAGCTTGCCACAAAATCCTTCAAACTTGGTTCGACCGAGTGGTTTAGTCGGGACGTCTGCAATTTGTTCTTCTTCGATCGAATGTGAGGGGGTCATAATGCTTGCTTCAATCTTTTCTTTAATGAAATGTATGTCTATATCAACATGCTTGGTTCGATCATGATATATTGGGTTCTTGACTATTTCAATGCTGGCCTTGTTGTCACACCAGAGTTGCATTGGTCCTTCATGTTGAATCCCCAGCTCCTTCAGTAATCTGATAATCCACATTCCTTCACAAACGCCTTTGTTAATGCTCTCGATTCTCGCATCGCTTGCTTGGTGACACCACTGTCTGTTTCTTGCTTCTCCATGTAACCAGATTTCCCCACACATATGTACAGTACCCTGAGGTTGACCTCCTGGTCTCTCTATCCCTTGCATGGTCTGCATCAGTGTAGATTTCAATATTTCTGGTAGTAGCTTTCTTGAAGAATATTCCTTTTCCAGGATTTAGCTTCAGGTAGCTCAAGATCCTGTATACAGCCTCCATGTGCTCTTCTTGTGGTTGATGCATAAATTGACTTACTATTCCAACTGCATAGCTAATGTCAGGATGAGTGTGGGTCAAGTATATCAACTTCCCCACAAGTCTTCTGTATCTTTCTGAATTAGCTGGAACACCTTTTGGTTTGATCTGTAGGTGGCATCCCTCTTCCATTGGTGTCCCTTATGGTTGAGTGCCCAACATGCCTGTCTCATGTAACAGGTCTAGTGTATACTTGCGTTGAGATACATTGATGCCCTTCTTAGTTCTTGCCACTTCCATGCCTAAGAAGTACCTCATTTGGCCAAGGTCTTTCACCGGAATTCATCGACAAGTCACTTTTTAGTTGTGCAATGGCTTCTTCATCATTTCCGTAATGATTATGTCATCAACATACACAATCAATATGGCGATTTTGTCATTAACACGTTTGGTAAACAATGTGTCATCTGCTCGTCCCTGAGTGTACCCAAGCCCTTTTACTGCTTTGGTGAATCGACCGAACCATGCCCTTAAAGATTGTTTCAGGCTGTACAATGACTTGCTTAGCTTACACACAGTGTTATTAGGAGCTAAAACTTCATCTGGAATCTCCATATATACTTCTTCCTCTAAGTTGCCATTCAGGAATGCATTTTTCACGTCCGGTTTGGTAAGTGACCAATCCAAGTTTTTGCAAGTGATAACAGTACTTGAATGGTATTAAATTTGACCACCGGAGCAAATGTCTCCGATAGTCAATTCCGTACGTCGGGTATATCCTTTTGCAACAAGTCTTGCCTTGTATTTGTTGATGCTACCATCGGGATTGAATTTTGGAGTGAAAATCCACCGCATCCTACTTTGGTTTCTTTCCTTCAGGAAGGGTCGTGATCTCCCATGTTCTATTTTCCTTGAGTGCCCTCAATTAATCTTCTGCAGCTTGTTTCCAATTTAGATCAGCCATAGCTTGTTGAAACGTGTTTGGAATAGTTATCTCGTGCCTTGTTTACAACAAAACTTTGCATTTTTGCGTACAGATTACCATATGAGACAAATCGTTGAATTGGATGATGAGTACAAGATCTTACCCCTTTTCTCAAGGCAATAGGCCAACCCGATTCTTCGGGATTTAATCCGGGTCGATTCATGGTCATTCCTTTGAATGGGAGATATTGTTCTACCGGTTAATGCGGTTCGGTTTGAATCGTGAGCTGGACTCTATCTCCCGTCGTGATTCTTCATCCACCCTTGAATTGATCTCAACATGAGTTTCCTGTTCATTGGGTTCAGGTTGGGGTGAAATGTGTATATTAGGCTGGTTCGGGGAAGCAAGTGAGTCAAGAGAGGCTAGTGAGTCAAGAGAGGATATAGGGTTAGGTGGTACTGATGATGTGTCAGGTGAATTTGAGGGGTTGGAATTAGATGCTTCTTCCGAGATTAGCCATTCAATATCGAATACCCCCGAATGGGTAATTTGGGATAATAAGCCTCGTCTTCCGAGAACACCGTATCCCGAGAGATAATAAGTTTCTTGGAAGACGGCGAGCATTTGTACCCTTTTTGAGTAGAGGAGTAGCCAAGGAAGATACACTTGTCGCTCGAGCACTTTGAATTTGTTGCCCTCCTTTTTGTGAACAAAGACAACACAGCCAAATACCTTGGGAGGTAATGAATTGATGAGAGGGAAATTTGGGAAGAGTTCCAGAAGTTTTTGAATTGGAGTGGCATATTGGAGAACTTTAGAAGGCATGCGGTTAATTAGATAGGCCGCGGTGAGGATGGCATCGCCCCAGAATATGGTGGGAACATTTCTTTCCATTAGCAAGGCACGGGTTACTTCCAACGGGTGACGGTTTTCCGTTCGGCTACCCCATTTTGTTGAGGAGTGTAAGGACAAGAAGTTTGGTGATGAATTCCTTGCTGATCAATAAACTCTTTGAAGGATGTGCTCATATATTCTTGGGCATTATCACTTCTAAGGACCTTAATGGACGTGTTGAATTGAGTTCGGACAAAGGTATAGAAGTTCTGAAAGACTTTGGCGACGTCGGATTTGTTTTTCATTAAGTAAACCCATGTGGTTCGAGTGTGGTCATCAATGAAAGTAACAAACCACCTAGTATGAGTGTGGGTAGTGGTTGGGCAGCCCCCGAGATATCATTTGTGAATTAATGTGAATGGTGAGGAGGGAGTATAGGGCCGTTTGGGATAAGAAGATCGCGTCTCGTTTGGCAAATTGGCAAGTTTCACAATGAAAAGGAACATAACTTTTATTGAATAAATTGGGAAAAACATGTTTCATATAATCAAAACTAGGGTGACTCCGATCGACGAGTGCCACAACAATACATCATTATTATGTGAATTTGAGCTAACTAGCGCTCGTCTTGCCTTCCACGTATCTTTATTCTTCGAGTTTGATCCTTCAAAGTAGAACAATCCATCCCATTCTCTAGAAGTCCCAACGTTCTTAAATCCGAAACAAACATATACCATCATCAAAAATCACTCGACATATTTGACCTTTAGTCAACTTGCTTACTTCTGACTATCGGATTACAAGTAAGTTCCGGTACAAACAGAACATTATGTATCGCCAAGTGATCAGATAAGATAACAAAGTGCCAATGCCCTCAACCCTTGTGAATACCCCATTAGCTACTTTTACCTTGAGGTTCTCGTGATGATTTAAGGTTGTGGAATAGAGTTTTGTTAATGGTCATATGATCCGTAGCTCCGGAGTCAACTATCCAGGTATCGTCATTAGTCATCACGGTGTTGAGAGCAATAATAGAGTTACCTGATTGTACAAGGTTTACGCTGGGAAAGAATTAGACTTTTTTCGTTGATCGAGCATTCTCGCGAAAGGTTTGAAACATCTGTAACTCCTCCGAATTCAAGCGATCATCACTTTCCACCTTTGGTTCATTTTCGAGGTCGAGTGACTTTGGAAGTTCGATTTTCCCGGAACGTTTTCCATGGAGTTTCCAAAGCATTCTTCCCTATTATGGCCCTTCTTCTTACAATAGTTGCACCATTTATTGGTTTTTCATTCCCCGATTGGTCCCTGAATTGAGAGTGTGGAGCTTTCAATGTTGCTTGGTCCACTTCGGTTCAAGAGCTTCCTACTTTCTTCGAATTGCACAAGGTTAACCACATCAAAGAGCGGTGGGAGTGGCTTCAGTCCCATGATTCTGCCCCTTATCTCTTTGAAAGTACCATTGAGGCCTAACAGAAAATCATGTATCCTTCCTCCTTCCACAATTTGTTTGTACAATTGTGCATCTTTTGAGACTTTCCCAGGGATGAACTTCAAACATATCCTGTTGCTGCCATAATTTTAGCAGGGCATTATAATATTCAAGGATCGAACTATTACCTTGGCGTAAATCCGAAGTTGTCTCTTCGATGAATCAAAGCAGCGGTGTTTTCAAGGGAGGAGTAGGTCCTCCTAGCGGCATCCCATATTTCCTTTGCCGTGTGTGCAAGCGAGATATCCCTCATTGATCTCCAAGGTCATTGAATTACACAACCATGTCATGACTTGGTTGTTTTCAAAGAAACCATGTGTCAAAATTAGGGTCATCGGGGATGGTTGAGGAGCTGCCCCATTAATGTATTTCTCCTTTCTCTTACCTCGAATATACCTCAAAGACACTTTGTGACCACCGGAGATAGTTCCCGCCATTAAATTTATGGCTAATAGCCATAATATGATGGTCTGAAAATTCAAGCCATCTCTCGAAGTTCTAGATGGTGCGAGTTTCTTGGTTAGAGTGGAAGAAGATGAGGAATTTTCGGTTTGAGAATCGGTACCGGACATAAAGACCATGGGCGATGTTCCGGTTGTTTGTCCGGGAATTGTCCCGAATAAAGGAGAGGACTGAGAGGAATCCATGTGGACAGAGAAGAAAATCAGTCACCGGAATTTGGAAAATTGTCACCGGAGAACTCGCCGGAAAAAGTCAAACACTCGCCGGAAAAGGAAGTAACCACTGGGGATGGCCGGAAATTAGAGGAGGAGACCTATCCAGGAAGTCACCGTCGAAAAAACCTCTGCACGCGCCGCCACTGTTCGTTGTCCGTCGAGCGCGTGAAGCCCACGCGCCGCCTTGGAGACGCCGGATGGTCACCGGTCCCAGGCGTTCGCAGATCGGAGCCTCCCCGGTTCTTCGGGCTGGGCGGTGTCGTGTAACTCTCCGCCTACGAGAGAACCCTAAACTTGCCGGAGCCTCTTTTCCACTGTTTCTCTCTACCTAACAGTCACTCACTGTTTCTCTTGCCTTTCCTGGCCTCGGACAGATGTCCTTGGCTCTGATACCATGTTTGTAAATCAGAGGTATCACACTCTCTATTATGTTATTTGATAATGAGAATTACAACGTACTTATAAGGGAAACAAGGGAGAACCTAGAAGGTAAATTAGGAAATACAATAAATACTAATTAAGACAATAAAGACTAATTAAGACACCCATAATCAGATCAGCAATCAAGGGATCCTAATAAGAGGGTGATTTATTTCTTATTCTAACATGATTTATTTCCTATTCTAACAACATCTATGGTCTAGTTGACTGGTGTGTGGATTATTTGTAAGTTGTGACCTCTTATATGTAACTGTTCAAATATGAATCTCGACCATTACTTGCAACATTTATAGATTTTGCACTTTGTGGAGCAGATTCAAGGTATTTTCTATGCTTGAAAAGGAAATCTGAAATAACTTAGGAGAATGTACTGATAAGCTTTATATAACTGACAGATTTTATTTTCAGGAAAATTACTGATAAATAACTCATTGTAAAATTTATCACCTAGATATAACTAAGGATTCAAGTGCTTGAGTGTGATCAACTTTTCTTTTGCTGTATACAATATATTTTCAGCTATATGTAAATGTCTTTCATTCTGCACATAGTTGAACAAATAGTTGCACCCATTGAAGATAAATCGCACCTTGATCCTTTGGGCAATAAATTTTGGAATAAGGATTTTTTTAAAAAAGATTTTTCCTTTATGTGATTTTGGCATGTTTGAGCCTCCCCTACGCTTGATCTATACGACGTTTTTTACACAGAAGACAATTTTATTATAAACTAAATAAAACAATACATGAAAAAGCTTCAACAACTAGCCTACTGGAGTTAGCAACTATGAAGCCCAAGAACATGAAGCAAAACATGAAAAGTAGAGAAAAATAAAACACCCAACAAACATAAAAACAAGTATAAGAAAAAAACAATAAGCATGAAAAATAAAGGCCCGACACACAAACAAACACCATGCAATCACCTATGCAGCCAGTCAAGCACGAACATGCCAAGGAAGATGAAGACTACCATGAGGCATGAGCATTTGAAGCAAGATAAGAGACGCACAGCGAAGCCTGTTTGAGTTAGTGTTTAAGAAGTATGTTCACGCAAGTCGATACAAAATTCCTCTCACATACTTACTTCATACATTGTAAAAGTTACTTTTACTGCTAACTCGAACAAGCACTAGTATTTAAAACCTGCCACAGACATCTGTATCACAAGGGATATTGAAAAAGCAATTGGGAATACCTAAAAGCAGGGAAAGCCATAGCAATGATCACCATGAACCAGGAGAAAGGCGAACAAACCAACCATCCGCAAAAGTTTGGGCCAAAGCAACTCATTAATGAAAACAACCGAAAAATAAACAAACACCACAAGACAGTCATGCACATTTGCGGAGTTTTTTGGGATGGTCTAAAATGGAAGTGAACTATGGAAATCATTTTAACTTGACAAAATTTAACAATTTAACAAATCTTTAACTTCTTCTTCTTAATTATTTATGAGGTACATATATATAAGGATGAGGAGTATCTTACATCTCATAATTATTTTATTTTCTTTGAATCATGAACTTTTTAGTAACTCTCTTCAATTGTATTTTTGATTTTTTTTTCTACACTTACTTTATTTTTACTAATTTCATTGTTTTGTTTTATTTAACATTGATTTTATTTATTTATTTATGTAATTTTTAGAGTAAAATACTCTAACCACCTCTCTCTTTTACTTTAATTATACAGACATTCCCTCTATTTTGAAAACCCATATAGACCCCCTTAAAATTAAAATGAATGTTACACAAACCTTCCTTGTATTTTAAGATTCTATTTTCATCCACCCAAATTGCTAGTTGACCGTTAAATTAGACTTTCGACCTTTAGTTTTACCAAAATGCCCTTATTTAACATTAGAATTATTTAAACAAATATATATGTATGTGGGCTAAAAAACAAATTATACCACCAAATATTTATCCTAATAGATTTTTTTAAAAAAAATTTCTAATATGTTGAATATTTCTGAATTTTGATATTATAAAATTTATAATTTTAATTTTTTACCGTATTTATTGGAATTTATTTATTTTAGTTTCTTAAATGACTAAAAATATATATCAAACACATTTTGTTATATCAAATATAATAAACTATATATGTTTGAGAGATTGTATTAAGTCATTTAAATTTAAATTTTGATATTTTTCTACCAACATTTAAAAAACCTACTTAAATTTTTAAAAGCTTGTGATATTTATAAGTTGTCAATTAAAATTTATGATTTAGCATTAAGGATAAATTAGTAAAAAAAATTATTTTTATATAATTTCAATTAAACAATACTATATTTTAGAATATTTTTAGAATATTCTTAACGGAATTAACAGTTTGGATTTAAGTTGAAATACTTGGTATAGAATTAAAAGATGGTAATTTGATCGCAACGAGTTAGTATAAGTTGATCATTAAACTTTGAAAAATTGAACTAGTATCTAGACGGGCTTAATGGGGAGTGTGATATTTAATACTTTGATTAATCTCATATTCTAACATATTATAATGAATTAATAAAAAAGTTTAGAACTTTATAATGCTAGTGAGTTCAGAACTCATCATGGAAAATGCTGCTTCATTTAACTTACGTAATAACTATGCAATTAAATGCTGACGAGGTATTCTTGTATTTTAATATAATATTTTTATATTTAAATTAAAAATAAACCAGGCAAGAATACAACATCTTCTTCCGCTCTTTGATGGTGCATCTGATGCTCTATACTGGGGCAAAGCTCCTTTGGGTGTGATTCGTAAGATTGAAAACTAATTAAAAGCTTAAAATTTCTTATTACAAAATTTAAATACTGAATCCCCTTATACACCGTGATAGCTTAATAAATTTTCTCATAGCCATGATAAGCTTTTTTGAACGGCTCCATGATAACTTTTTTAACTTGCCTGATTTTTTAACAATGCAAATAATCATATTTAGATATTATCTAATATTAACCTAAAGAAAAAAATAGATATGATCACCAAAAAAGAGAAAGATTTAGAGATTACATAATTATCAATATAAAATTTATTTATTCAACTTGTTAAAAAAATTCAGACTTGACTTTCTTCTCCTATTCTTACCATAGAAATTATATAATATATGTGAAGTTTTTTCCTTATTTTTAAGTAGATCTTATTTTAGAATCACGACATATACATAAAATTTGTTATCTTATTTTTATAATGAATTAAATATTTCAATTTATAGGGATTCGTATATAATATATTAAATATTTCAATTTATAGGAGTTCAGATATAATAGATGAAATATGGTTCTTTTTTCTATTCCAAGAAAATTAAAATGGTTCACCACGTGGACTTTGTTGAAATAACTAAAAAAAGTAAGAATATATTTGTTAGCTCTTAGAATTTTGAAATACTACAAGAACAAGAAAGACAATAGATCAAAATAATTAGGGTTAAGGTGAAAAAATATTTATGAACTTTTAGAAAAAATGAACTCTATACCGTAGATTATTTGGAGGTGTAAAAATATCCATAAACTTTTAAAATTGAAACAAAAATATCATCACCGTTATTGTTAGTTTAATTGAGGAAAATGAATGGATAATGATTCAGTGGGAGGGAAGAAGAAAAACACTCATATGCTTACATTGCATTATGCCACATAAACCCTTTTCGCCAGGATTGAAGAAATCAAAACCCTTAAACTTCAAAGAACACATCACTCAAGAAATTAACAAACTCATAAATCAAAATCTAAAAATAATAATAATAAATCAACCCAAAACCATCAAAGCAAAATTACTATCGAATATACTCAAAAGTCATTGAAAGAAGGTCCGTTGGAGAGATGAGTGAGAAAAGTGAGGCGAAGGGCTTGTCGCCGCCGCTGCCAGAGGAGAGCATCCGATCGACGAAAAAAGTTCGCATCCGTTCCATTGGAAGGGATGACGGAGGAGGGGGGAAGTCTGTGGAGGCCGACTTTGTCATGGAGGAGAACGAAGCTGATAAAGGCATTTTGTACCGTAATAAGCTGCTCAATATGGACCGCGAGGAAACTGCTTACCGGGGTTTGGAGGATGTTGTGGTTACAGGTGCGGACTTCCTAATCACCAGAGAAGGTGATATCCCATCGATTGAGTTTTCTAAGGAAGTGAAGGCTGTGATGGCTAACGGAATGTAGAGAACACTGGTTGTCAAATTGCTGGGAAGATCTGCCACTTATGGTGACTTACTGGATAGATCTCGGGCCATCTGGCAAGTCAAAGGCTCTTATCAGTTGGTGGACGTGGGTGGAGGTTTCTTTCTTACCTCTTTTGATCTGGCTGAGGACCACTCCACGGTACTGACTGGGGATCCATGGAAGGTATTCGGAGCTTACCTTACAATGCAACCATGGTCGATAGATTTTGATCCTAGCACTGCGAATATCTCTACAGTGGTTGCATGGATAAGGGTTCCGGGTCTCTCATTCCGGTATTACCATAGGGACACGCTACGCGCGATTGGTAAGCTATTGGGGGAGGTGGTGAAGATTGATTATAGGACGAAAACCCGAGGACGTGGGAGATATGCCCGTATAGCTGTCCTAATCGACCTCCGGCAACCGCAGGTTCCTTGGATAAAGGTTGATGGCAAAAGATATGACGTGGAGTATGAAGGGTTGCCGCTCATCTGCTTTGAATGTGGTAAATATGGCCATACTAAAGAAAGATGCCCAGCTGGGAAGCAGCAGACTAACAAGGAGGCGATGTCTCTCCCGGTTCCACCATTCAGTGGATCTTCAGTAGTACACCAGGTTGATTCCTGTCAAAGTCCGTTGGATGGTCTGTCGCCGGAGCCTGCGACGTCGTATGGAACGTGAATGAAGGTGAGGTATCCTAGGAGAGGAAAGAAGCAGCACTGAGGGACAGATGTTGGGGGACCCAATGTGATTGGCGGCTCACGTTACAACATCCTCTATGATTGTGATAATTTGGAGGCGCACATTACGCAATCAGTTAGAGCGGATCCTATGGGATTTAATGGAGAAAAGCTGGAAATGATGTGGTGGGGCCCAGTTCTACCCAAGATCTGAGCCATAGGTATGAGCCAAGCCCTCCCGTGAGTAAATCAACCATACAGGGGACGTCAAAGCAAAAGAGTGTCTCGACCACACAGACCCAGGAATATCGAAAGAAGATTCCATCTAATGGACCAAGCATCGGCTCTACTCCACAAACAGCCAAGGAGATGACGTCTCAGTCCAGCAGCCCAATTGAAGTCGTTCGTAATTTTAAAGGTAAGACAAGCGCAAATGGGGAGATATTAGCCTCAAGTAATCCGGAAGGTGATCGTCCCATGGATTTGCTCGCTAAGCGCTCGGCCCTTATACCCATTGTGGTAACATCAACTTTGGATAGCTTTAAGCATACGGTGGTTAAGTTACAGCGGCATGATTCCTTGATGGACGTGGGTGGACCTAACGAGCAGAATAATCCCACTCGAGTATTATCTGTACCGGTGGGGGATGAAGGTCGACGGAAGGGAAAGGAGAATCAAGCCCCTCATCGGGTGGCATCGGAAAAACCTCCACATGGCATCAGACTCCAAAATTCTACCAGTAAGAGTATGAAAGTCAGTAGGAAACCCTTAGGTACGCATATATCTAAGGATGCAATAGTGATGCTCATGGAGGAACTCGGGGCAGCCAGAAAGTCGGAGGTAGATCCTGAAGGTGGAATATCACCTAGAGGAAGGGTGAATAGGTGATATGATGACTCTTTTTGGCTTTGTGAAGATAAACAATGAAAGCAGTAAGAATGAAAAGGTAAATGACACAGAGAGATTATCCTGGTTCGGTCCAACTCTTTGACCTACGTCCAGTCCCCAGACACTCTGAGATTTTCACTATCTTACCAAAGCAATTACACACTCTGTAACTCAGGATGATCCTTTCTCTCTAGGACTCACTCCCCTTTACAAGTTGTAATCATATACCCACACTCAAGATACCACTATCTTGAGATTTCGAAAGATTGAGAATAAATAGTAAAAGCTCTCTCACAGAGTAATTGACTATGAGCACTGAAGCTTAATGATACTTTAGAATACACAGAAAGTAGTTTCTTTGTAAAATGGTTTTCTGCGTCTGTGTGTATTCCTTTGTGTGTATTTGAACAATTCATATCTTCGGATATTTGTACTGATTGAAGTTGAGGACCGTTGAAGAATTTGAATATGTCCGTTGAGCATTTGTTGTATCTGCGCCTCGCCATGAACGGATGTCGTATGGTGGACTTACTTTACAGATCATCGTTCTTGTGGTCTTCAGAGAAGATAAGCTTAAAATATTGTTTCGTGCCTTTTTGGTTATGGGCAATCGATTCGATGTTGGCTCTGTCCGAAACAATCTCGGTGCTTCACAACTCAAATAGGATGTTAATCAATGTGAAGATCTTCTGCAACTCTTTAAATAAATGGGTTAAAGGTATTTGAGAATAATAATGAGTAGCATATAGAATTGAATAATATATCACAGAGAGTATGAAGATAGCGCAGAAGATAATTAAGTAACAGAGGTACCTTGCTCGAGCAACAATCAATGTGTGCTCGAGCACGCTTTGTATGAAGTGGTTCAGATGCAGGTTGGCTCGCTGATGCTCGGGCAGGACAATATGCTTGCTTGGGCATGATGCTCGAGCATGGATAAAATCATGCTCGGGCAGGCTTCTTTACAAAGACGTGGATGCGCTCTGCTTCGATGATGCTCGAGCATGGTTAAATGCTTGCTCGGGCAAGGCATAGACAGAGACTGGGTAGAGAGAGCACAATACGTTGCTTGAGGCAACCCTGAAAGTATGCTTGCGGAGAAGGCGTGTTTTGGCGATGTTGCTCGAGCATGAAGCAAGGCTTGCTCGGGCAAGCTTCTTGATGACCGTTGTCTCAGGGTATGCTTGGGCAAGTATTCTCCTCTAGGTGCTTGAGCATGATACTCTTCATGCTCGGGCAAGCTTGAACTGAGAAGTGCCGCCATACGATGTTGCTCGAGCAAGCCACTTACCTTGCTCGGGCAAGACTTAGACAGAAGCGAGAACTTGAGAAATGATGGACGTTGCTCGGGCAATGTTTTTCCTTTGCTCGAGCACAGTGCTCGAGCAGGCCTTTTTCGCTGCTCGGGCAAGACCTTCTGATTAGCTGTGTTTTGCTTCTGTCTCGACGTTGCTCGGGCAAGAGGTATTTCCTGCTCGGGCAAGGTTCTCTGAATGGCCTTCTTTCGCTTCTGTATTGATGATGCTCGGGCAAATCACAATTCTTTGCTCGGGCATTGCTTGATGTCAATTCTGTCTTTTGCTTATGTCTCAAGGTTGCTCGGGCAAGCTAGAATCTTTGCTCGGGCATGATTCAATAACTGATTCTCGTTTGCTTCTGCTTTGATGTTGCTCGGGCAAGCTTCATGGAGGTAGCTCGAGCATAACTGATTTTCACTACTCTGCTGTTCCAGAAACCGATGTTGCTCGGGCAAGATCCTGGGGCTGCTCGAGCAAGCTAAGAACTTCATCAAAAACATTGAGAACTGTTATCATCAAAACATTGAGAGCTAACAGATCCAGTTTGTAATCTATGAATCACCTGATGGGATCTATGAATCTTTTACCGGAACCACCAGATGGGATCTATGAATCTCTTCGCGAGGACGCTGAAGGTGTCGCACGAGCTCGTCTCGTTTGTAATTTTCCCTGATCCTACTTGATCAGTCCTTTGTTAACAAAAAAAAAGTCATTAAAAGAACTAGAAAAAAGAAAAAACCAGAAGCTTCACATCTGCATAGTTATTTCTACATTTATGGGAACTTGAAACCTTAGAAGAGTTTGAAGTTACTGCCAATTCTCATGGCAGCTCATCCGTGACAGTGAAATAAAATACGCCTATCAACAGAAACTTGAGAATTTTAAAAGCGTTGAATTAGATCCTGATGTTGATTTGAATCAATCGGCAGTATCAACAAATTTGAGAGGAGGGAAGTCAAGAGTTGATCAAGCTTGTACTATATAGTTTAGTTGTTGATCTTTGGATTATTTGAGACTTCTTATTCAACCAATGTAAATATGTGGAAGAACAGAAGAAAGTCAAGCAAATTTTAGTTTTTGGCTTTTTTATTCATTTTTACTAGATAAATAAGTCAAGGGAAATACATTTCTCATGTTATTGAAGAACTGTATCCTCATTTTATAGATACAAAAAGATGTGGATCCCACCATTTCCGTGTTTGAGTTTTTTTTTATATATAAAAAAGATACGAGTCTCAGTATTTCCGTGCTTGAGTTTTTTTTTTTTTTTTAATAAAAAAGATATGGGTCTCACCATTTCATGTGTGTAGGAATCTTCTTTTCATGCAACATGAGAAGTGTAAACCCCATAAGTTAAATACACTGGTTTCTGATTTTGTTTAAGTTGTTGTCCTCCTTACACTGTGTGTAATTCTTTTTACATTTTGGATATTTGATCCCTCATTATTCTCAATCTTTTCTATAAAGGTTAAGGCACAATTTTGCCTTAAAAGTGTAAAAAATGTAGCAATTTTGTTCTAACAATTATCTCAACTAATTTCGACCAATGGTTGACCAAATATGTTAAGCTAACAATTTACATGTTACCCACATCATTTTTTAATAAAATGTAAATTTATGTCAAAAGTCTATGTGTCATTTACTTCATCTTTTTTCAAAGTTAAATTTAAAAATTTCCGAGAAATTTAAAACAATGACGTGGATAACATGAAGACTTACAGTTCAACATATTTAATCAACTAATAGTCAAAATTAATTGTGATCATAGTCAGGACAAAATTGTCCTCTAAAAAACTTTCAAGATAAAATTGTCTCTTGATAAAAAATTTTAAAGCAAAAATGTCCCTTATTCCTTTCAATAAAGATATATTTTACAGCATCTGCAATAAAAATAAAACCAACCTTTTGGAACATGTTTCAAAGCAAACAAAAGACTTTTTGGGATGCTCAAAACTTAGATGTTGTTACTTAGAATTATCTTCTTCTAAGATAACGTGTAAGGGGTTGTTTGGTATGAGAGACTTTAAAAGAGGGAAGGAAAAAAAAAATTATGAGTAGGACTTAAAAATATCAGAGATGTAAAAAAAATTAATTTTTCTTATTTTTTTTATCTTACATATTCTCTTTTTTAAAATTTTATAATCTCATTTCTCCAAACTTTTTTAAATCCAAATCATAAAAATTTTCCAATCACTCTAAAGTCATTGGGAAAAATGGTTTCATTAAAATCACAACCATGTGTTGAATGCGGAAGTCTCTGGCACTAATATGATCTTGTTATTGTTTATGGGCTATGGTTCAATTTTTTTTAAAAAAAATCAAATTAAGTATTAAGAAAAGGAAATAAACAAAATTTTTTTCAACTCTATTATTTCCTTTTCTTAATAGCCATTAAAAATTTCAAAATGGCTATTAAGAAAAGGAACTAATAGCAACAAATATTTAGTAAAAAAAAAAAGTTAAGTATCATGCTTTTTCTTTGGCAATAATGCCATGGCACTTTAGTTGTATTTGGCAATAATTTCATGCCAGTGATTTTCATATATAATATAATGTTACACAAAAATATTTTAAAGGATCATATCATACATATTATAATTATAATTAAGTAATTTATTTAACATCCTTAATATTTTTAAATTAAATAAATATATTTTATATTAAGGATTTGGTGAGTACAAAACAAGAGAAAGAGAAGTTTAATTTTACAAAAATGTTTTTTCAACCATTCAAATTTAACGGTTTTAATAAAATATGCTGACAATAAAATTTTAGATAAATTCTTGTATGAACTTATATTGCCACATCATTTGTATTTTAGTTAATTAAAATACAACAAAAATGAGTTGTTTTGACATCTCCTAAATATTAGCTAGCATATTAAGAAAATTCAAAATATTTACTTCTTAATTAAGAGATTTATTTTTTTAAAAAAATAAAAATGTGAATTACATGAGCAGCTCACTAGGATTAATATTTATTGGGTTGTTGTATTTTAATTAGTCAGACCACAAATGACATGGTAAATCAGATTCATACAAGAATATATGTAGAATTTAAATGTTTATAAACTAATTTTAATATTGAGCTTGTAAATTTAGTAGGTCAATGTTTACACTATACCTATAGAAAAACCAAAAAAACAAAAGATTACTTTTAGAGTAGAATTTTGTCTTAATTACATAAACATCCCTTCTATTTTAGAAATCCATATAAGCTTCTTTTAAAATTAAAATGTACACAGATATCGTTAATTGAGCATTAAGTTTGATTTTTGAACTTTTTCTTACCGAAATGTCCCTCTTCAATATTAGTTTGTTAAAAAATTTATTAGTTTTGAAATTATAAATTAATTTTGACTTTAAATATATATTAAACACATATTTTTGTCAAATATAATAAACCATATAAGTTTGAGATTGTATGTGTCATTTAAATTTATAATGTAATACTTTTTTCATAAATATTTATAAACACATTTGATCAAGCATATGTTTATTTAAAAACTATTCAACGTTTGTAATATTTACATTAACCAATGCTAAAATTATCAAACAAATAACTACTTATAAAGATAAAAATAGATCTTAATTCTTTTAAACAATTTTAGTCAAAATGTGCAAGATAAAATAAATAGATGCAAAATAAAAGTAAGATTAGGGATTTAGTATTAAAGGTAAAATAATAAATAAATTTTATCTTTATATAAACTTTAACTAAAAAATATATTTTTGAATTTTTTTAAAATATTCTTAACTGAGTTAATTATTTAGACTTAAATATACATTTTCAAAATAGTTGGGAGATTGTAATTAAAGGAAAATAGATTATTTTACCTTTCCTTTTAATATCGTCAAGCAAGATTTCCCCCGCCTGTTGCACATGTGCAATTACATAACAACAGGTAATTTCACAGGACCACAACATGCAACACACCCACCACATTAAGACGTCTAATACTTTGTAAAAATGCGTACATGTCACAGTGTAACTTACAATATTTCACCAACGTGTCTCAACATTCTTGAAAATCTCCCTATTGACAACATTGGTAGTTGTATAAAGTAAACAAAGCATTTGATAAAGTAGACAACAATTCCAACTTAAGTTGTGCAGCCCATTGCAAATGATGTTAATTTGTTTGGTTAATTAAAGAGGTTGGTTTTTTTGACCAAAAAAAGAGAGAGGTTGTTTTCCCCCCCCAAAAATAAAGAGGTTGGTTGAATACGTGAAAAAGAGATATATAAAGTAAACAAAGCATTTGAACTACTGGTGACGATAGGAACAAAAAAATACTAATGATCTTGCATTAAAAGACATTTTAACATTGTAAAAAAAAAAAAAAGACATTTTAACGTAAGAACTTGGTCTATTTTGGTTATGAAAAAAAAAACCCTATAAAATCAGTTAACTCTTAGCCATAATCCCACCTCTTTTCTAGTTGATTTGATGCTTTCGCTTAGGATTTGATATTTTACTAATTCTAAATTCTAAATTGATCAGGCCTAGTAGTATACAAAAAATAGAATAATTCTTTAATGTTTAGGTCAAAAATTTTGTTACATGAATGACACACGCCACATTAAGACAACATATTTTACTCCTTTGAGCAACAATGAAGATTCCGAAAAAAGAATAGGTTCTTTAGTGTAATAATCACCTTTGGGCCATTTTGCGTATTTTTTCAGAATGAAAGATTTAATTATTATATAACAATACCCGTCCCCTTGCCCACTATATATTATAATTATAATTTTTTTATTTATATTATAAATTAAAATAAAATAATATATATATAAAAATATAATATTATAAATATAAATATAAGAATAATGATATGAAATAATATAATATATAATATTATATATTGTATAATCATATATCAAAAACATATTTGACCAAATCAACCAATTTGGGCATCTTCGTACATCACTTTGCAAATCAACCCATTTGCTTTTTGAGCCAAAAAAAAAACAATTTGCTTTAACTTTCCAATACCACGCAACTCTGTTTCTTTTCTTTAAAAACTTCTTCAGTTTTTTGTTGTTGTTGTTGTTGATATAAGACTTCTTCAGTTCATTGACGGTTTAAATGTTGCCACTACAAAGCGAATTCGGGAAGCAGATTCTTTCTTCCTCGTTTTTTTCACATTATCTATTATCAATTAATCTGAGCCATTGATTGAAAATATGAGAAAAAAATCAATGTAGTATTATGATCTTTTAAATCGATTGGAAAAACATGATTTAAAAATTGTGAGGAAAACTCAACCCAAGAATTCCCATACAAGAAGAAAACCCGCATAGCTCTTTTTAGGAAAAAAATTGTTTATTACCATTTAAGAAATTATTCAAAGTATATAAGCTACTTGCTCTTCTAATTTTCACTTTTTTTAAAAGGAAAAAAAAATCTTTTCTGAGATTCCTATCCTAATCAAACTGAATATTCATACATTCACAATTTTTTATATATTTAATTTCCATTCCCCTCCCACGCTTAATCCTCTGTTCCTCACACATGTCAACTACTTTGCATCAAAGCTTTCAATCAAATCCTTCACACTCCCCGTTGCCGTCGCTGGGACTCCTTTGGTAGACGATTTCGTAAGTTCCCATTAAGTGCTCAAAGAACCCGGGGCCGTGCCCTGACCTTGGTGGGGGACTGATGCCAAACCCCTCCAAAACTTTTATTTATCAAAAAAAAAAAAAAAAATCCTTCACACTCCTGCTACTACTTTTATTTGTCTCCGAGCCTTTACTACCCGCACAATCATATTAAGGAAAAAAATTATTTCTTAAACCTAATATGATATGAAAAAATGGTCTTAAAGTATTATAATAGAGTATTATCCATATTATGTTGGATATTTAATTAGTAAAGTTTCAAAAAATGTATATATCCACATGTATATATTTTGTTGGATATTTAATCAGTAAAGTTTCAAAAAATGTCTACACTAACCGTTGTAGATAGGATGATTTTATCTAGCCAAAAAAAAAAAGATAGGATGATTCAGCGAATAAATTAAAAAAACTTAGGATACAATATGGACAAAAAAATGGTGTTGTTCATGTTGAAAAATTAGTGCTCAAGGTGGTGTGCTTTGCTTTTGGACTTGGAATTCGAATGTTTCAATTTTTCTCTATCCAGATTTCTTACATCCGAGACAAAAAATAACCCAAATCAATTTTAGTAGCAAATGTACTTTTACCTTCATCCGAGACAAGGAAAAAAAAAAAAAGCGTACATTAATTTTATACATTTTGATAAAGATCAAGAAAATTTTATTCGCAAAGACAATATTTGTTCAACAATTTTATCAAGCATTCAACACAAAGGGAACTACTGTAGGGAAGGATGTCTTCGTCTCACTCAAATCGTACTACTCCATGTAAATATATTTAGAGACGAATGATACGATGCAAAATTTTGATACTAGATTTTATATGAGCCAAACAAATTTTTTTCTTGTAATGTCGTTTCTTTAAACCAATAATGTTCTTTTAGAAAAGAAGAATTATAAATTTGATAAAACTTGTTATCAAATCATAATATTATGGCTACTTGCATTAAAATATCAACTGCATTATTTTGTTTTTCATCATAATAATTGTTTTTCCCTTGTTAATAAGAAAAGTGTTCTGGTGTGGAACCAGATGTGGCTAGCCCTAATGGACTAGCCTGTTTGATGTTGGTTGATTTGAAGCGGACTTGACCTAGGCACGATGCCTAGGACCTACGTACCCTGTAGAGGGATCAAAGTCCACGTAGTTCGAGGACACACCTTGGCGTTTAGCCAAAGGGGTAGTGTGTATGCTCCAGTAATTGTGTTCTCCGCACCTTAGGGTTTGACCTCTGTATTTATAGAGTGTACCTCAGGTGGGATAGTATGGGCCTCGTAATCCTCGGCCCTAGTATCATAATGGTCGAATCTATCTTTAGATAAGATAGATCTCCCTTGATTCTATATGAGATATGATTTCCCTTTATTATAGGTAGATCCTAATATGTGATATATTCACTGTTGGGCCGTCCAGGTGTTGGGCCTAATGTAGGTCCGTAACAGATGCCCCCCAGCCTGGTAGTTCGAGATTTCGAGCTGCCGGGATGTATTTTGTTCCCAAGCAGGTTATCCGGGGTAGGCTGTCGTAAACCTTACCCTCTCGTATGTCTACCGTCCATTGCCAGGTTGGGTCATTCTGGCCCTGGCGACCAAAGTCTTTTACTCCCAGATCCGAGGTAAGGTCTCAAAGATCCGAGGTTGTTTACTCACAGGTTCGAGGTAATGTCTCAAAGATCTGAAGTAGTGTCTCAAAGATCTGAGGTAGTGTCTCAAAAATATGAGGTAGTGTCGAGGCGGTTTGCCTGACTTCGAGGTCGGGACCTTTCATATCCGAACTGCCGAGGTGGATCTGTTATTGAACCCGAATATCGTATCCGAGCTGCTACAACTTGTTTGATTTATTGTATCTCGGATTCCTACATGTTCATAGATAATTGATAATAAGAAAATATTGAGCATCTATGAAATAAAGAGTGATACTCATCTGGATCCCGGCATTCTCTGAATCTCGGCATCTAACCATCTCAGCGTGCCTCGGCATCTCGGCACCTCCTCATCTCGGTGTATCATCAACCTTGACTATCACGATGGAGCCGGGACGCCATTGGCGTTGGATCAGCCTCGGCTTAACAACAACCTCAACTATCTTGATTTGCTCGTTTTCCCTGCCTCAAAACAATTCTCATAGACCAAATAATAGTTCAACGAGATCAGACGCTATTGCTATATGTTTGGAGGGTTTTAGTAATCCGCTAACTATATCTAATGTGAATAATATAGAAAAGACAAACGCCAAGCAGATATAGCAAAGGCAAACATAAAGTAGTGTGATCCTATTATTGACCTCCCTGCATCACCGAGTCGTAAAAATAACTCCTTTAGCATTGAATCAGCCTCGGCTTACCAACAACCTCGGCTATCTCAGATATCTTGATTTGGGATTCTCAAACGGGTATTGAACCTGCAGTTGTATCAATTCCTAGATCTCATCCTCTATCCAGTGGCTATTGTTGCGCGGAGGGCCCAGAGGCTGCTATGCTAGGCTCCTTCTGGAGAGGTCCGTTTGATATCCAAAAACTGCAGGTCCGTTTGATATCCAAAAACTGCTCAGCAACAATCGGACAAGTGGGAAAGTTGGGGTAAACCAGAAAATTTTGGGTAGTGCCGGATCTAAATTTTGGCTAGGTAAGCATCCTATTCGTGTAACCTCGATCTCGGCTTCGGAACCCGGCTACTCTCTTTCTCTGTCTCTGTCTCGGCCTTTTCATGTTTCGGCGTGCCGGCGTCTCAGACCCCGGCCACTACAATCTCAGCCATTAGTAAATGACATAGAGAGTTCAAATATTGTGGTTGCATATAATCTAAGCATGACATTTAAATTTATGCCAGAGGTGAAAAGTGTCGCTCGTTTAAGGACTAAGAGTATGGTTTATGTGCTTCCTGATACACACCCTCTCTTAAAAGAATTCCCAAGGAGAGAAACTGGTGATCCTTCCCACTATTTCTCGTCATGGGAAAAAGGAAACCCATGTGAGGATCTGAAAATACCCAAAATGAAAGACAAGATCTAGAAGATTCTCGCATGGGTGACATTAAATTCTCTTAAAAGAATTCCCAAAGAGAGAACCTGGTGATCCTTCCAACTATCCTCTTATAAGGAGAATTATAAGAAAACCCATGTGAAGCATCTGAAAATACCCACAATGAAATACAAGATGTTGAAGAGTCTTGCATGGGTGACGGTAACTTCTCTTCAAAGAGAGAACCTGGTGATCCTTCCAACTGCTTCTAGTATTGACCATCTTAAGTCACGGGAATCGAAATTTAACGATCCCCACGGACTGCGCCAATGTTCTGGTGTGGAACCAGATGTGGCTAGCCCTAATGGACTAGCTTGTTTGATGTTGGTTGATTTGGAGCGGACTTGACCTAGGCACGATGCCTAGGGCCTACGTACCATGTAGAGGGATCAAAGTCCACGTAGTTCGAGGACACACCTTGGCGTTTTTTTCAAAGGGGTAGTGTGTATGCTCCAGTAATTGTGTTCTCCGCACCTTAGGGTTTGACCTCTGTATTTATAGAGTGTACCTCAGGTGGGATAGTATAGGCCTCGTAATCCCCAGCCCTAGTATCATAATGGTCGAATCTATCTTTAGATAAGATAGATCTCCCTTGATTCTATATGAGATAGGATTTCCCTTTATTATAGGTAGATCCTAATATGTGATATATTCACTGTTGGGCCGTCCAGGTGTTGGACCTAATGTAGGTCCGTAACAAAAAGTATGCAAATATTTTTGTTGGTATAAATAGTATGCAAATATCAATAATAATGTAATATAAACACGTGAGACCCGGCACAAAAAGTTTCTTCTGCCTTCACGTGAAGGTTTGAAAAATGTGATTGAGAAAAAATCAGCGTGATTTCCTTATCAATTTTATATATAATAATACATATATACACACACACACGTAATATATATATATATATATATTAATAATATCTATATATTTATATATATAAAAATGAACTGATTTAAATAATAACAAGGCAAAAAAAATAATAACAATCTTTCAAAATGTGTATTTTTCGATAAAAAAATCTCTTTAATTCTATATAGTAGCTAAAATTATCCCATATAGTTAGAATAAACATATTATGAAATTATTAAAGAGAGAGAGGATAAAAAAATCATACCTTACTTAGAACTCTCATGTTGATAAATTTATATGGATTCTAAGCTTAAAAATAATTATTAAAATTATCTTTACAATTTGATTGAGGAAGAATAATCATGGTACTAAAGATTTAAAAATAAAACACTTATATTGTAAATAAGTTTATATTTATTACTCATTTGCAGCAATTGTTGCGAAAGCACAATATAGAGAGTAATCGATTATACTAGAAAATTACCCAACTAGAAAACAAAGTTTCTAGACGTAATTTAATAATATAATAAGCCACGACTACTATATATAAATGCAACTAATAAATAATAAATAAGAGAAATATAAGAGAAATATTAGATCCTAAATTCACTCCAAATAATTTACAAGTGAAATACTACAAAAGAAGAAGATATACAAATATCTTAAGAGACAATTGAGGGGAGGAAGAATATGGGAGGAGGGGGCCTCTATTTATGCGCCCTCTCCCCTCTCAATTTGGCGATGTGGGACTTTGCCACCCACACCGCACTGCACAAAATTATATTTATATAATATAATATTATAATTGTAACACCCACCTTAAATACTCCATTTAATTGCATACATGGAAGTATATTTTAAAATTTAAAATATTATATCGAATCCGTACTTTCTTCGTCGAGCGGAGGCTCTCCTCCGAGAGAGGCAGAGTTTCACTTTTTTCCTCCATCTCTCAGCAGTGAATTCAACATTCGAGAAGAAATAGAGGATGGGGAGGTGGAAGGTGGGAATGTTGATTTGGAAGGCCTGGATGTTATGACGGAAGAAGGGGCTACTGGGGTAGTCTCATACCGAGCAAAACTCCTAAACCTGGACCAGACTGGCAAAGATAATCGATCTCTGGATGAGGTAGAGGTAACAGAGAAGGACTACCTTATTAGTAAGGATGGTGACATGCCGGTGATTGAATTCTCGAAGGAAGTGAGGGAGGTGCTGGTGCGAGGAATGGAGAAAACAATGATTGTCAAATTGTTGGGACGTTCAGTCACCTACAGAGACCTGTTAGCAAGAACCCATGTGCTCTGGCGTTTGAACGGCTCCTATCAATTAGTTGACATGGAGGGGGGGTTTCTACTTTGCCTCTTTCGATCTTGAGCGGGATTATACGAAAGTTCTCACTGCGGGCCCATGGATAATGTTCGGTGCCTATCTCACGGTGCAACCATGGTCTATTGACTTCGATTCGAGAACCACGAAGGTATCCAATGTGGCTGTGTGGGTTCGTATTCCGGGCCTTTCATTCAGGTACTACCACAAAAGCACCCTGCGTGCAATTGGAAAGTTATTAGGGGATGTTGTGAAACTGGACTACACGACGGAGACAAGAGGGAGGGGCCGGTATGCTCGCGTTGCGGTTCTAGTTGATCTACAGAATCCATTAATACCTTGGATAAAGGTAGATGGACGAACTTATGGAATCAAATACGAATGCTTGCCACTTATTTGTTTTGAATGTGGGAAGTACGGACATACGAAGGAGAGGTGTGGTAGTGGGGTGTCGCTAAATGCCGGAGTTCTACCACGGACGCCGGCACAAGCATCCAGCCCAATTGCCGGAGACACGTCGGCATCGACGTCGGGGTCTTCTCAATTTGGTTCTTGGATGCAAGTTCGTTATCCTAAAAAAGGAAATAAAAAACATTGGGGAAAGGAGGCGAAGACTGGTGGGGTACAGGCTGGCAATGGATCGCGCTATAATGTTTTGTTTGAATGTCATGATTTGAATGCGGATATCAAGCAACTGCCTGGAGAGAATTATGGAAAAGTCAACACTAATGTAGGAGCAAGTGGAGTGTTTGGTAATGTGGCGGACCAAGTGGTGGACCCGAAGAAAAAGCAAAAGTGGGTAGTTAGTAATAAGGCATTGAATATTAAGGCCAATGGGGCCCATGAACAATAACCATTAAGTCTAAAGAAAATGGATGTCATTTGTAATTCCGAAGGTAAGCCCAAAGGGGAGATACCAGCCTCAAGTACTCGGAAGGTGATCATCCCATGGATTTACTCGCTAAGAGCTCGGCCTTTATACCCAATGTGGTAACATCGACTTTGGATAGCTCTAAGCATACAGTGGTTAAGGTTACAGCGGCCGAATTCCTTGATGGACGTGGGTGGACCTAGCAAGCTGAATGGTCCCAATCAAGTACTATCTGTATCACCGGGGTTTGAAGGTTGACAGAAGGGAAAGGAGAATCAAGCACCTCATCGGGTGGCGTCGCAAAAACCTCCACATGGCATCAGACTCCAAAATTCTACCAGTAAGAGTATGAAAGTCCGTAGGAAACCATTAGGTACGCATATATCTAAGGATGCAATAGTGGTGCTCCGGGAAGAACTTGGGGCACCAGCAAGTTGAAGGTGGATCCACTTTGTAATCCATGAACCACCGGATGGGATCTATGAATCTTTTATAGGAATCACCATATGGGATCTATGAATCTCTTCGTAAGGATGCTAAAGGTGTCGCACGAGCTCGTCTCGTTTGTAATACTCCCTGATCCTACTTGATCAGTCCTTATTATTAACAAAAAAAAAATTAAAATTTTGCTATTCACGTTACAGAAATATTCACGTATATAGTACTATTTACTATTCATAAATACAAAGTGCAATTTAGCTAATTCAAAAATATTCTTGGTACAACCATCATTTATACATACAATTCAATCAATACATTGAGTACATTCATACAATATATAAATATACATATAGTGATAAATACATGCATGTAAAGGCACACAAAGTATGTGCAGATCTGACGGTCTTTCCATTTCTTGATTTGGTTCTTAATCCTCTGATCGTCCAGGATAAATATTGATTCCTATTTTTACATATTTAGGGACGGTTAAGTATTACTTATCCAAATTCACTATTTTTCTTATTCTTGAAGAAATTCTAAAAACTCGCAGAATTTTCATTTAACTTTAAAAATTGAGCCCCAATTGGTGTGCTTCCAAAACTCAAGTCTTCTTTGGTAAGTCTATTTTTATAGAAAAATATATCCCACTTCCAATTCCATGGACACTTTTCCAGATTAAATCATAAATCCGTACTGTTTCCAGAAAACGTCCAAATTCTTTGTCCAACTTCAAAAATCTATATCGAGAGTTCTAGTTGTCAGCATCAGGTGGTTCAAAAATCTATGAACTCCTTATTACGTGTAGTTTCTAGAAAAATTGGTTTCAGTATTTAATCATATGCAAATAATTCTCAGGTTTCAAATATGTAATCACTGTCCAGAAAACGCTTCAGATTTCATTTTTAACTTCGAAAATTCATAGTAAATTCTCTAGAACTCTGATTGAGGTGGTTCAAATATCTATTCGAAGCTATTTAAGTCTAGTTTATGGATAAAATAATCAAAAAACCAATTAATGACTGTAAAATTCCTAGAAATTCAAAAAGTGACCGTTGTTTGATTCTGAAAATAGAATTTTCCAGATTTTCTGAACAAACTTTGAAAATTCATAATTCAAGTTCTAGAAGTCGGATTAATACGTTCTAGGACTCATGTTAAAGATTAAGAAGTGTATTATCATCTTACCAAATTTCACGGTCAGATGAAGTCATTTACTCGATCAAAACGTCACTTCAACACACATGCCTCATTGGTTCTCCAGAAACGACACTGCCTTGCAAAGTGATAGAAACTTCTCATTCTAGTATCCGTTTGATCTCGAAAACCACAGCTAACTACCGAAATGAAGATGATAAAGAGATTAGAAAGCTCACCTTCAACCAAAAACCAATTTACTTATAGGTTTCCCAAACACCCTTCTTGCTTACATGAAACACACTCTTCTTCCTTTTCTTTGATGATCTCGTTCACCTGGCTCTCACTCTCTTCTGAGTTTTGCACTCACCGCTCCCTCTCTCTCTTTCTCTATTCGGTCATACAGACCAAAATTGAAGAAAGGAAAATGTGTATAATTGGTGTGAGAGGGAGAGGTGTTAGCGCATGTTGAGCCATCCGTGAGTGAATATGAGTGATTTTTTTTTGAATGAAAACTGAAATCCATTAATAGCTCAAAGAGCAAATGAAACAAGGATAAAAATACAACCAACTATCCCTCACCAACTACCTCCCATTCATACGAAGGAGGCGGTTGATGAAGAAAGCAAAAATTCCCTACGATGTTATGAGACAATTTAGCCAAATGATCAGCTAAAACTTTGTTTTCCCTAGGAATATGGTTAATCAAAACTTGCCAGTTTTTAATTAACCACAATCTGGCATCAATTATAACGTCTCTAAAGGGATGAGAATGATCACATCCCCTGGTCAAAACATTAATAGCTTCAACACAATCAGATGAAACAACAACTTTTTTGTAGCCTTGGTTCCAGCAAATCTGAAGACCTTAGATGATCGCAATAATTTCAGCTATTACTGGTGGAACTGTCGTAAGTTTGCACATGAATCCACATATCCATCGATTGTTGTCATCCCTAATAACTCCTCCACATCCGCTTCTTCCTGACTCCAAAACTGAAGCATCTACCTCAAGATTGATAAAACCTTGTTGATGTTCCCTGTTAACGCTTCCTGCAACATTTTTATTAGAGTAAAAAAGACAATTTGTTACAATTTCCTTATCCCAGCTTGCCCTGAAGAGACTATCATAGGCATTTACACCATCATTGATTGGTTCATCACCAAATAGTTTCTTGCATCGATCCACCCAAATGTCCCAGCAGATATAACCAAACAAAGTAGTCCATGATATTTTTTTGGTGAATTCCCTTCCTGCCTCGTGATTAAGATTCCATTGTAGCCATTCCTTGCCCTGAAGTGATGTAAATTGATCCCAAAAAATCGAGACAACTACTGAAATCCATCTTTCTTTGGCGTTGCTGCAATCCCTTATTAAGTGCATGAAATCCTCCTCCTGGTTGCATCCAAACATGTATCTTGCTGACTCCTGAAGACCTCTCTCGAACTCTCATTCGTCTTTGTGTGTATTCTCCCATGTGCAAAGGTCCACATAAAGGACTTAATCTTCTCTGGAACAACCCATCTCCACAGCATCTTCCAAACAGAGTCTTCATCTCTTTGAGTACCTGCAGAAAGAAAAAGATATGCAGACTTCACAGAAAAACAACCATTAGAAGAAGGTTTCCAATAATAATTATCTTCCCTTCGCTCCACCCGAGGAGGATGGGCACACATGATCCGATCCACAACATGCGGTTGAAACCACCTAAGCAACCTATTTCGATCCCATTCACCCCAACAATCAACGTAATCAACAACTCTCTCATTCCTATCCACAAAAGCTTCATACCTAGGAATAAGATCAATAAGAGGAGTATTAATTTCAGGCCAATTATCAAACCAAAAAGATGTCGATTGACCATTTCCAATTGTAACTCCAACGCCCTTTTGAAATTTGTTCCAAACAGAACATATACCTTTCCAAGTGAAAGACACTCCTCTCTTCTTTTCAAGAGCAGGCCTAAACCCTTCTCCAATCATATACTTATTACGAAGAACCTTCACCCAAAGAGCTTCTCTATTACACAAAATATTCCAACACAATTTCATCAGAAAAGCTGTATTCTGTTTGCGCATATTCTTTATTTCAAGACCACCATCCTTCTTATCTTTGATCACCTGTTCCCAAGATACTAAGTGGAGCTTCTTTCCTTTGTCATCATCACCCCATAAGAAACTCTTACTTTTCTTTTCCAGATCCTTAATCACCCATTTTGGGAGAAGCATAGTTTGCATATAATAAGAAGGTATAGCACTGAGCACTGCTTTAATTAGGGTAGTTCTACCTGCGAAATTTAAACATCCTCGTTTCCACCCTGATAATTTCTTCTGAGTATTTTCCACGATCAGAGCAAAGGTAACCTTAGATGCTCTCTTATGAATAAAAGGAATACCCAAATATTTACCTAAATCACTAGTGAGGGTAACTCCCATGCTTTGGCTTGCTCGTGGAATAGGAGTGATTGAATAATGGGTTAATGGTATAAAAATAGACATATGCTTTTCTCAGCGTCTAGTAGCAAGTGCTTTTGTTAGGTGCAAAAGTGACTATAAGGTTATAAA
Source organism: Acacia melanoxylon (assembly GCA_019022615.1). Classification (NCBI taxonomy): domain Eukaryota; kingdom Viridiplantae; phylum Streptophyta; class Magnoliopsida; order Fabales; family Fabaceae; genus Acacia; species Acacia melanoxylon. The sequence goes on from JAFJYJ010000010.1 coordinate 3,849,555, forward strand.
TTAGGTGTAAAAATACCGTTTGACCGTTAAGTTTGACTTTTTCCGATTTGGACGATGACGTGACATTTCAAAAGTGCAAAAATACATATGTGGTTTGTCAACAAAAGCGTCGAACACCAATTTTTTTTTTGAATTTAATAATTTTATTTTAATTACTATCAGGTACTAAAAAGATATTCAAGATACTGACATGTACTGAAAAATTATTTCATGATCTTGAAAAAATATTTTAAGATCTGAAAAAATAGTTCAAAGCATACTAACTGGTACTAAAAAGATACTTTGAAAAAAGCGCTCGTACATAAAAAATATTTCATGATCTTGAAAAATTATTTTAGAATCTTAAAAAAATATGCTAAAGTATATTTTTAGTACCAAATAAGACTGAAATTTTTTTCATGATCTTAATATAATTTTTCAAGATCGTGAAGTATTTTTTGATCGGCCGTATCCTTTTAGTACCAGTTAATAGCTTGAAATATTTTTTCAAGATCCTAAAATATTTTTTTAAGATTATGAAGTATTTTTTCTGTACCAGTCAAATCCTAAAATTACTTTTTAGTACTAGTCAGTACCCTGAAATATTTTTTCAGTATCAGTCAGTATCCTTTTAGTACCGTTCAATACCTGAAATATTTTTTCAAGATCCTAAAATAACTTTTCAAAATTATGAAGCATTTTTCCTGTACCAGTTAGTATCCTGAAAGTACTCTTTAGTACCAATCAGTATCCTAAAATATTTTTTTAGTATGAGTCAATATCCTTTTAGTACTGGTCAATACCTAAAATATTTTTTAAGATCTTAAAATAATTTTAATTGAAGTAAAATAATTAAATTTTAAAAAAACAAATTGGTGTTGGGCGTTCTTCTTGACAAACCACATGTGCATTTTTGCACCTTTAAAATGCCACGTCATCGTCCAGTGAGCCAAAAAAGTCAAACTTAACGGTCAAAGTCAAACTTAATGATCAAACGATATTTTTGCATCTAATTTGTAACCACGTGTGTACCTTTGCACCTATTGCTACTAGGCGCTCCTTGAGGAAAAATACTGTATTTTTGCACTTTAACCCTTGAATAATTACAATAATGAGAGTGGAAGGAGTGGCCGAATGAGAATGAAGTAGTGTGAGTGTGGGGTTTCCATGTTGGCCACTTTGATTAATTGGTGAGGTGTGTCCGGAAGTTTTAAGAGAAAGAAGGTGAGTGTGTTGTCCATATTAAAGAAAAATAATGGTTTAGGTGTAGATTTCTTCTTGCTTTCCCATTCATTTAACAATTATTGTAGACTTTTTTTTTTTGCTCAAAGACAATTATTGTAGACTTTTTTTTTTGCTCAAAGGATAATTATTGTAGACTTTTTTTTTTGTTAATAAGGGACTGATCAAGTAAGATCAGGGAAAATTACAAACGAGCAGCTCGTGCAACACCTGCAACGTCCTCGCGAAGAGATTCATAGATCCCATCTGGTGGTTCCGGTAAAAGATTCATAGATCCCATCAGGTGATTCATAGATTACAAACTGGATCCACCTCCGACTTTCTGGCTGCCCCGAGTTCTTCCCTGAGCACTACTATTGCATCCTTAGATATATGCGTGCCTAAGGGTTTCCTACGGACTTTCATACTCTTACTAGTAGAATTTTGGAGTCTGATGCCATGTGGAGGTTTTTGCGATGCCCGATGAGGGGCTTGATTATCCTTTCCCTTCAGTAGACCTTCTTCCCCCACCGGTACAGATAATACTCGAGTGGGGCTATTCTGCTCGTTAGGTCTACCCACGTCCATCAAGGAAACCTGCCGCTGTAACTTAACCACCGTATGCTTAGAGCTATCCAAAGTTGATGTTACCATAGTGGGTATAAGGGCCGAGCGCTTAGCGAGCAAATCCATGGGACGATCACCTTCCGGAGTACTTGAGGCTGGTATCTGCCCATTTGCGCTTGTCTTACCTTTGGAATTACGAACGACTTCAATCGGGCTGCTGGGCTGAGACGACATCACCTTGGCTGTTTGTGGAGTAGAGCCGATGCTTGGTCCATTAGATGGAATCTTCTTTCGATATTCCTAGGTCTGTGTGGTCGAGACACTCTTCTGCTTCGACGTCCCCTGGTTGGTTGATTTACTCACAGGAGGGCTTGGCTCATACCTATGACTCAGATCTTGGGTAGCACTGGGCCCCACCACATCATCTCCAACTTTTTCTCCATTAAATCCCGTAGGATCCGCTCTAACTGACTGCGTAATGTGCGCTTCCAAATTATCACAATCATAGAGGACGTTGTAACGAGAGCCGCCAATCACGTTAGGTCCCCCATATTTCGCATCTGTCCCCCAGTGCTGCTTCTTTCCTCTCTTAGGATACCTCACCTTCATCCACATTCCATACGGCGTTGCAGGCTCCGGCGACTGACCATCCGACGGACTTTGACAGGAATCAACCTGGTGTACCACTGAAGATCCACTGAATGGTGGAACCGGGAGAGACATCGCCTCCTTGTTAGTTTGCTGCTTCCCAGCTGGGCATCTTTCTTTAGAATGGCCATATTTGCCACATTCAAAGCAGATGAGCGGCAACCCTTCATACTCCACTCCATATCTTTTGCCATCAACCTTTATCCAAGGAACCAGTGGTTGCTGGAGGTCGATTAGGACAGCTATACGGGCATATCTCCCACGTCCCTGGGTTTCCGTCCTATAATCAATCTTCACCACCTCCCCCAATAGTTTACCAATCGCGCGTAGCGTGCCTTTATGGTAATACCGGAATGAGAGACCTGGAACCCTTATCCATGCAACCACTGTAGAGATACTCGTAGTACTAGGATCAAAATCTATCGACCACGGTTGCACTGTAAGGTAAGCTCCGAATACCTTCCATGGACCCCCAGTCAGTACCGTGGAGTGGTCCTCAGCCAGATCAAAAGAGGCAAGAAAGAAACCTCCACCCACGTCCACCAACTGATAAGAGCCTTTGACTTGCCAGATGGCCCGAGATCTATCCAGTAAGTCACCATAAGTGACAGATCTTCCCAGCAATTTGACAACCAGTGTTCTCTCCATTCCTTTAGCCATCACAGCCTTCACTTCCTTAGAAAACTCAATCGATGGGATATCACCTTCTCTGGTGATTAGGAAGTCCGCATATGTAACCACAAAATCCTCCAAACCCCGGTAAGCAGTTTCCTCGCGGTCCATATTGAGCAGCTTATTACGGTACGAAATGCCTTTATCAGCTTCGTTCTCCTCCATGACAACGTCGGCCTCCATAGACTTCCCCCTCCTCCGTCATCCCCTCCAATGGAACGGATGCGAACTTTTTTCGTCGATCGGGTGCTCTCCTTTGGCAGTGGCGGCGACAAGCCCTTCGCCTCACTTTTCTCACTCATCTCACTTTTCTCCGGGTGGAATTTTCAAAAAACAGAGGGAAGCTGGAAGCAATTATTGTAGACTTTGATGCAACTCTCTTTGCTAAAGTGAACGACCGAATGAAAAAAGAACAATCGATAGTGATAGGATCACGGAGAGAGAGAAGCTCTGCCTTCTCTCTAGATTCTCAAGTCTATTCTGTTGCTACTCTTGCTGTACTATTCGGTGTTTGCTTCTTTCTGTTTGGATTGCTGTTTTTAAATGATGGATGAGAACGAGAAGGCTCTGAACGCGACGGCTATGAACGAGAAGGCGTCCTCCCCCCCACTCTCGGAGGACAACCTTCGGTCTACCAAGAAAGTCCGTATACGGCCCGATGGGGCGGAAGTGGAGGGGGGCACCATGGAGGCATAAGATGTTTGTATGGTGGAGAAGATGGTTGAAGGGGATACCTCTTATCGGAGTAAGCTGCTGAATATTGATCAAGCCATGGACAATAATCGGTCATTGAAGGATGTAGTGTTATCGGAGGAAGACTACAAGGTTGGCCAGGATGGTGACATTCCCTCCATTGATTTCTCGAGCGGGATTAGAGAGGTCTTTGGTGAGGGGAATGGAACGAACGGTGATCATTAAGTTGCTTGGTAAATCGATCAATTATAGAGTTTTGCTTGCGCGAACACAGTCTCTCTAGCAGCCACGGGGATCCTATCAGTTAGTCGACATGGAGGGAGGATTTTATTTCTCTACGTTTGATCGAGAGGAGGATTATCTGAAGTCCATTACTGGTGGACCCTGGATGATATTCGGTGCATATCTTACTATACAACCATGGTCCTTGAATTTTGATTCCAGTTCATCTACTATCTCGAAGGTTGTTGTCTGGCTTCGGCTTCCAAGACTTTCTTTCAGGTACTACCATAAGAGTACGTTGAGGTTGATCGGTGCCCTATTGGGAGACGTCATTAAAATTGATTATTTGACGGAATCTAGAGGGCGTGGCAAGTATGCGAGGCGGGCATTTGTCCTCATTGACTGCAGCGGCCTCTAGTACCTTGGATTAAAGTGGATGGAAAGTGTTATAGGGTGGAGTATGAGGGGCTGCCCCATATCGTTTTACTTGTGGTAAGTTCGGCCATACCAAGGATAGGTGTGGGAAGGCGGACAAGAGCCCAAGCCACGCCATGCATCGGGAACCCGGTACCCCTATGGATGTCGTCGTCCCATCTCGGTGCGAATTGCTCACCGCCACTTTGTCGCTACATCGTCGGAGTCAAGGCCGTCGCCGTACGGCGAGTGGATGCAGGTCAGGTATCCCAAGAAAGGTAAGAAACAGATTTGGGGGGGTGAAGCGAAGATTGGGGGATCAAGCACGAATGGTGGGTCTCGATATAATGTCCTTTTTGACTTTGATTGCGAAGATTTGGTTGTGAATAATTCAATGCCGCATGGCACAAAATCGAGCTAATGAACCACAGTTGTGGAGGAAGGTAACGATATCTCTAAAGGCAATAGAGTTGACTCCAAAAATAATCGAGACCCACATGGTGGGCTCGTCGCGCGTAATGCTCAACGGGGCCAAGCAAGGTGGGCCCAAGCTGAATCAAGAATATAGGAAGAAGCCGGTAAAAGAAGCCGCAAATCCTCAACGGATTTGGACCCGGTGCTTTGGAGGCTAGCTCGTCCCTAGATAATAGGAAGCATCTTTGTGATCACACTTCGAAGCAACCGACAAGCATGTGAAGGAGCTAATTCGATGGTTTTGGATGGACAAATAGGGGTGGATGCAACATGCCACATATATGGGAGGAAAGAGACAAAAGAGGCCCCACCCTCACATCACTAACCAAACCCAACCTACCCGTGCCACCCTCAACGTGATTCCCGCATCGGACAAGCATGAAGTTACAGCGGAAGGTGATCGTCCCATGGGTTTGCAGAGCTCGACCCTTGTACCCATTGTGGTAAAATCGACTTTGGATAGTTCTAAGCATACGGTGGTTAAGTTACAGCGGCAGGATTCCTAGATGGACGTGGGTGGACCTAACGAGCTTAATAGTCCCAATCAAGTACTATCTGTACCGCCGGGGTTTGAAGGTCGACAGGAAGGAAAGGAGAATCAAGCACCTCATCGGGTGGCGTCGCAAAAACCTCCACATGGCATCAGACTCCAAAATTCTGCCAATAAGAGTATGAAAGTCCGCAGGAAACCCTTAGGCACGCATATATCTAAGGATGCAATAGTGATGCTCAGGGAGGAACTCGAGGCATCCAAAGAGTTGGAGGTGGATCCAGTTTTGTAATCTATGAATCACCGAATGAGATCTATGAATCTGTTACAGGACCCACCAGATGGGATCTATGAATCTTTTCAAGAGGATGCTGTAGGTACCGCACGAGCTCGTCTCGTTTGTAATATTCTCTGATCTTACTTGATCAGTCCCTTATTAACAAAAAAAAAATTAAAAGTGAACGACCGAATAGAGGATGGAAATGGTGGAGAAATGAGGATGGAGTGTTTTGTCCTTTGTCCAAATGATAAAGCATTTTTCAACATTCTTTATCCACCCGTGAGTGAACAAGAAAGAGTGGACATGAGAGGTGTATAATTAATTGGGAGAGTTGTGTGCCCGTGTATGATTAATTGGAAGAGGGAGAGGGTGGATGTAGGAAAATAATAGAGTATTGCATGCTTCCCATTCTCCATTAAAATAATAGGATTCATTGTTGAAGTGTTTTTTTTTTTTTTTTTTTCATTACAATAGCAGACACTAAAATACCCACCGAGAAATACTATAGAAATGTACTTTGTCAATTTTTCTATGCTCATTCACTCTAGTAATCCTCCAATAAAATTTCTATTTGATCTTGTTTAACTTCCTTTTGTTTGCACATTTAATTGCAAACTTTAGATAAATATTCAAAATAAATCCTTAATACCATATAAGGATTCTTCTTTCTTAATTAGCTTCTTTAAGCCATTAAATATTGACTCTAAATTTCCTAGGCCAATATTTATTCTTCAACTATTTTTCCTTGAATTTATTCTTTTCCTGAAAATCCCAAGGAAAATAGGTCTTAAATTCCAATAATTATTTCTACAACTATTAAGGCCAAATTCTCATAATAAATTTCCACAAAAATATTTCTTATTTCCAAATCCCAAAATTTGGGATATTACAATAATAATATAATATTTAATTATAATACCCCTCTCCCTGTCCACTATATATTATATTATTATTATAATATATTATAATTATAATTATAAAATATAAAATATAATATTATTATAAAAATATAAATAATGATATTACAACTCTCGTGATGCCCTTTTTTTTCCCACTATAACAATAACAATGATATAATAATTTAGAAAATATAACTCATTGCTTTTGAAAACCAATGCTGAAGTTGGGGAAAATGTTGAGGAATTTGAAATAATTATATATAAGACAAAGGCAAGTAATATTCATTTGTCTTATCTACGAATCCATTCTGAGCTTCTACATACCAAAGATTTTGAAGTTTATAAAATTAAATTATTTTTGAACAGTAATATAATATTATTCCATCTTTAGTCACAAATTGAAATATAACCATGGAACCGACATATGGTAAGTTAAAAAGCTATTGAATTTTGCTTTCCATTCTTTTCTCATTCCAAAAACTTAGAAACGATTCCATAAGTAATGAAAGTAATATAATGTTAATAACAAATTGAAAGATAATAATATTAATGGCATTAACTTTCTTCCAATAACTATGCAAATAACCCCCAAAAAAAAAACTATGCAAATAGGACTTTACCATTGAAAATTACATTTAAAATATTCGAATAAAAATATTCAGTGCATTTACTAATTTTTTGGGAATTGAGGCAAATACGCGGTTGTCCAATTTGTAAATGACTGAATTCTGCATGTATATATTATGTTGGATATTTAATTAGTAAAGTTTAAAAAAATGTATATATCCACATGTATATATTATGTTGGATATTTAATTAGTAAAGTTTGAAAAAATGTTCTGAGAAAAAAAAAAGTTTGAAAAAATGTCAACACTAACAGTTGTAGATAGGATGATTTTTTCGAGAAAAAGAAACTTGGGATATAATGTGGACAAAAAAATGGTGGAGTTGTTATTGAAAAATGTGGTAGTGCATCAATTATCTGCGCTGCTTAACAACTTAATGGGGGACTTTATTGCCATCTAATGACAAAATAAGCATGTATAAAACGTACACCAATGTCCACTGACAAAGTGATCAATGATGTGTAAAACAATAATGAACTATTTAATAGCAATATCAATATCAATAATGCTTGTACCGAATATATATGTGGGCCAGATTCTTAGAAAAAATTATTATGTTAATCATGCTTGCACCGAATATATGGGGGCCAGATTGGTGAAAAAAATGTAATATCATATAATAACAAATAGTAATTAGTTTGGAATTTCAAAAATAGGATTAAACCGTACCACTATCAAGGACTTACACATCTCATATTGTGTAATTTATTTTCCCGACATGTCATTAAATGTAATTAAATCATCCGTGGACGTTCATGTTAAAAATATATATATAGTTAATTATTACCTTTTGCTTTAAATAATTTTTTTTTGAAAACAAAATAGTGAAAAAAATGGATTTTTGCTGAAAAATTAGAAATTAAGCCTAACATATTTATGTGGTCAACAACGACCATCGTGTACCTTTTTGTTTTTCCTGCACATCATTGTTTATGTTCTTCATTTCAAAAGGTAGACATATCATCCAAATGTAGAAATATAAAGGATAAGTTGTACTGCATTTTGATTTTGGTCAAATAGCTTGTACTGCTTTTACTTGATGATAAAAGATGCAATTATGTGCTCAAATTTTTTTTTTGAACTAATGGAATTTCACATCACATCACAACGAAGAATCATAATAAAGCATAGCAATACAACATTGAAATAATAAACTTAAAAATACTCTCGTCTGTTCAAAATTTTGAAAAATTCATAATTAGAAAAGTCTCATGAAACTTAGAATAAAAGGTACAATCTGAAAAATAGAAAGAAAAAAGGCGAGATGATTTCAAGCATCAAGAGCAACAGTCGGTACAACCCCACCACAAGCTTTGACCATCTCAAGTTTATGTCTTTTAATTTCTTCTTGAACAGTTACTCTTGAGACGGGATCAGCAGCAGACATTGACCTTCTTAGATCAGTGATTTGCCTCATCGCATTTCGAATCTTTATGTAGGGCCATTTTTCTATTCCTCCCTTACGACATATTCCTTGTACAGCATTTTTGCATAAACGAACTCGTTTTGCCGCTTCATACTGAGGTAAATGAAATAAGTCTTTAAAATCATTTATTGACATTGATTCAGCCCTAAGGTTTTGTTCAGCTCTTGACCTATACGAATTTCTCGGTAGGGGATCTAAGGCTTTATTATTTACAACATCAGGTCCTTTTCTTTTATAGGATATATTTTTTGTGTTGGTTGGAAATGAACTACCTGGGGGTTCATTTTGATTTTTAGTCCATTCAAAACCAACACAGAGGGCCTCATAGTAGGATGATAGAGGATCTGACAGCAGGACATACCCTAAAGAGTTTTGGTTCAAACAATAATTTTTTAGAAAATACTTGACTTCTTCAATATTTTTCTTACCAAAATCAAATTTTTGAGGTTTGGAAGAACCTGCTTGTACATCCTGGTGAAAGATAGCATGACATATCATACCAATCGTCCCATGAACTTCAAGTTTATGATATTGAAGTCCATTTGTATGAACGATTTCTCGCAAAACAGTGCAGGAACAACATGAAAATGGATTAGTGGTTTCAGCTAGACTTGAAGCAGGATGCCTACTTGAAACAAAATTCCTTGGTTGAGTAGGTTTCGTAGACTCCATAAGTTCTGCCATATTACGACATCTTTTGACATGTCGCCTTGATGGACCTGCTTCAGACGTTTCTCTGTTGGTTTCCGTAAGCATTGAATCTTGAATTCTTGAGGGAGAAGTTGGAGAGTGAATGAATGAGGATGGAATAGGAGCATTCATCTCTAAGGGATTCTCATGAAGTAAATACGAATACGAAAATGGTACATTGTTAGACAATTCAGCCAACATGTTGGACTGATTGTCATTTAGTAAAGAATCAAGGAAGAAAGGATTGTATGATTCAGTAACTGGGATTAAATTGCTTTGACCTGCCATGATAATATGGATGAATTTAGAGCAAGGTACGAACGGGAGTAAAATGAGTATGTTGTAATATTTGTGATGCTTTGTGAGAAATTTACTCTTGGTTTCTAAAATTTATAGTTGAGCCAATAATCTCTAGATTTTTCTTTTATTAAGCAGTGACGTATTTTAATCCATGATTACCCCATAATCGTGCAGGCTTTTTGATCATGTGTTAATGGTGGACGCCAAACCCTAATGCAGCCTGGATGAACCCTAATGCAACTTATCTTTATGCAGTAAAATCTGACTTTGAGTGTGCAGGTGATTCTAGATGAATAGTTTTCTTGTGGAAATGGAACTCATGATTACGCAAGCTTAGGTGGGAGTCTTCTCGAGAAGGATGAGTTTGTTGTTATGTTATTACAATTAACTTAGAAAGGGAAAACAATTTTTTTTTGCTCATAGAAAGGGAAAACAATTTGAAGAAGACCATAGACAATAAAACTAAGTAACAATTTGAGTTCATAGTCTGTAATATGAATGTGAAAAGAAATAGAAAAACAATCAACAGAGAAACGAAAAACAATTGAGGTTAGAAGGGAAAACATACCGGAATAATCTCAATCATTTACATCCTTGGCACTTCCTCAAAACTGTTAAATTTTTTTTTTCCGTCGAAAAAACTGTTAAAATGAAGTGTTAGAATCTCGAGCTCATTCAGCTAACTGAGTTTGACGATGATGCTGATTTGAAAGTAAGCGTGAAATTGCACAGTATGTATCACAATCAAATTTGAATTGCAGATTTCGAGAAACAAAATTGTTTTTCTACATGAAGGAACGGTGTTGATATTGATGTCTCATGAGTTTTTTCTACTCGGCCACACAAAATGAAATAGTATTGCATATCTTATATTATAAAATCCAATTGCTCATATAATTGTATATTGATTTGTGTGCCTTTAGCATAACACGTGAATTGGGGAATATAATTTTATATAATTAAACATGCTGTACAATGCATATATATTATACTAAGTTTGTTTTTTTATATAAAATATCTTATACTAAGTTAATGCGGGATCTCTGTGTCATCTAATGAGTTTTTTCTTGGTAAAAGTCATCTAATGAGTTTAACAATCAAACAATTATATTAACCTACTGATTCACCTTGTCAATTATATTAAACGTTGTACCACCTACGCAATCACAGTTAATAAAAAGTGAAATTTGAATTTTCAGATTCATACTGTAATAATTTAAACTAAAAAAGTGAAATTTGAATTTTAAGATTCATACTGTAAAATACAAAAGCCAAAGAAGGTGATCTTCCTGTTTTTTACACAAAACTTTATGTATATTTCAAAAGCCACAACTCTGATTCTAATCATCCACTTTTTCTCAGAGTTTTTTGTTTTCTGGACAATTTTTTTTCCCAGAGAATTGAAGGAATATTAATATTTTTTTTTTGAATCAACAAGACAAGAGTTATCTCTTGGAATATGTCAACATTACACAACACAAAAGTGATATAACAAAAAATAAATTAGCTCGATTAACATTTGATCCAAACAATAAGAATAAGCGGAAGAAGGACGGGTGAGGTAGCAAAAAAAATATAATAAATATGACAATTTGAAAATTGAGGTTTAACATAATATTATATTACACCTATATTATATTAGCACGTGGATGTACAGGCTCATTGGTCTTTATATGCACAATCCGTGCTAATACAGGATCCACAAACTTCTAATGGATTTGTTTGGGTCCCAATATTATCTGGTGTTAGCGACTGAGATGCTTATTTTTTAAAATCCAAATCTCACAATATAAATCATATTTGTCTTTAGTGGAAACAATGTATCTAAGAAATAATTATTTTTGTGTGCCATGAATCATGCTTATTTGACTATCGATCAATATGTTTCAATTCACGAGCAAAAAAAAAATCAATATGTTTCAATTAAAATATTATAAAAAAAATTATTAGGAGCAAGTAATGACTGTAGATTAAAATATCATTTCTGAGGACAGAAGATTTTCCCTCCCTCCCAATGTAGTAATGATTAAAAGAATTTATAGTTTAGAAAAATAAACGCATGTTTTAATTAATTAACTTAACCAATCGATTAAAAAATTAAATTTTAATTTTAATATATATAGATTAGCTATTTAAGAGTAATAGGTTAGAGAAATAATTAAAATGATATTATAGTTTAGTATAATTAATAAGGGTAATATTAAAAATTATTTAAATTTTAGTAAAAATTTAATGAATTTAATTATTAATATTATTTTTAGAGAATTATCTAATAAGGACCGGAGGGAGTATCAAGAACATATATACAACTTGTGAGGCCAAAAAGGTCAATTTTAAATGAAAAATTATACACCTGTCTTAGATTAAAAAAACATTACATATAAAGAGCTTTCAAAAATTTTAATTCTTTTCTTACAAATTTGATAAATAATGTAAATATGCAAGTTAGAATTTAAATATAATTTGATAAAATAAATCATCTAAAACTGATAGATACATATCCTTTATTTTTGTTAATTTTTTTTTTTGGGTAAAAATGATAGATACCTCTCTTATTATTCTAATTCTATGATCTTTGCCAAATAGCTTGAAGTTGAAAAGTGAGGGAAAGGAGTCATGGAAAAGCATAATCGTACAGTTGCTGTTCCCTGCTCAATGATATTAACATCTTTATCACGGATGATTTTAGGTAACCTAACCTCTAAATATCTTGTCTTTTTCTTAATTTGGACAAGTTTATTAGCCAAAAAAGTATCGGTGTTGATGTGAAACCAAAAAAAAAAAAAAAAAATATGGGTGTTGATATTGATATCTAATGAGTTTTCTCTACATCATGACTTAGCTTCTTGGACGTAATATACAAATCATCCATATAGCTGGCTATCACTTTGTTTTCTTCTTTGATTAACTCACTCCATAATTATTGATAGGTGATTGAGAACTGTTGTGAGAAATAGAATTTTAAAATATAATATAGGTAAAATTATGTAAGAGTTTGTGTCCTCGCACACATTTTTTTTTTTTTTTTAGCAATTATTTCATGCGTTTTGACTGTTGTGAAAGAAAGCATGCAAGTGAGGTGGTGACTCCTTGTATTAGGTATTCCACATAATGACTTTGCCTTTGGCATTAATTGTGGCGGCACCAACTACAACTTAAGTTATCCTGTTCATTGCAAATGACGTTAATTTTTTTTGATTAATCAAAGTGGCATTTTTTTTTTTTTGCTCAAGATCAAAATGGCATGTTAGTTTCTGAGCCCAAAAAACAAAAGTGTCATGTTAGTTTCTGTTGAAGCTATTAATGTTTTGACCAGGGGTTGTGATCATTCTCATCCCTTTAGAGACGTTATAATTGATGCCAGATTGTGGTTAGTTAAAAACTGGCAAGTTTTGATTAACCATGTGCCTAGGGAAAATAATGTTTTAGCTAATCATTTGGCTAAATTGTCACATAATATCGTAGGAAATTTTTTCTTGCTTCATCATTCGCCTCCCTCGTACGAATGGGAGATAATTGGTGAGGGATAGTGGATTATATTTTATTTTTGTTTCATTTGCTCTTTAAAAAATTAATGGATTTCAGTTTTCATTAAAAAAAAAGTTGGAATACTAGGATGATAATATTGTGAACAGGAAGGACAACCTACTGACACAACATGAAAGTGAAAGGGTAGGCAGCATGCATAGTATATATATATTTGCTTATCAGTTTTTTTTTTTGTTTTTCCTCATAATTTTCAAACGTAATTGGATCATATTAAAATCTGTATCACATTCTGGTCAAAACAAAATCTGTATCACATAAACTATGGATGCTTCCCAGGCGAAAGAGGCTAATTTAATCTTTCCGAGCGGAAAAAAAAAACATATTCATATAATCATAATGCACCTTTTTTAAAGTGTATTATTTTTTTAGACATATTAGACCCATTACATTGAATAATGCGATGAGAGGAGACTGTTTTTTAATAACATAATATTGTTTAGGTAGAGCCTAGAAGTGTGTCTGACAATCATTTCAATGAATGAATTTGTTTTTTACTGGTGCATTTATGATTAAATATATGAAGTTATTGTTGTCTATTCACCGTTAGAAGCAATAAAGGTTCATATATTAGGCTAATCCCTGTTTAAGGTTTGAATAAATGGAAGGGGTGGGCACATCGACTCACAATTACTAAGGCAATGTACTTCCCCCGCAAACCAAATTTGAAAACCTCAAGAAAGATCCATGTATAGGAGGGAAATTTTTAATTCAAATTCAAGTTAATTCTCACTACATGTTAAAACAGTTACAGGAGAAAATTAGTGAAATTCAATTGCTCATATAATTGCGTATAATTTTAGGGTGTGTGCCTTAAGTAAAACACGTGAATGGGGGAATATATTTTTTTTTTGATAAAAAAAAAAGTTTAGGTGGGTTCGGCGCCGGTCTCTTCCCACCAAGGTCAGGGTATGGCTCCAGGGCTCTTTGAGAGCTCTTACAGGGGTTCTTACGAGATTGTCTACCAAAGAAGCCCTCACAACGATAGAGGGAATCGAACCCACGACCTTGTGGGTCAAACACGTGAATGGGGAAATATAATTTTGAATGGGGGAACATAATTTTGTATTGACAAACATGAAAAAAAAAAAAAAAAAAACATGCTGTAGTTGGAATATATGTTATACGAAGTCAATAATGCGGGACCATTGTTTCATCTTCTTTTTTTTTTGAATTAAAAAGATAAGAGATACGAATGAGTCATAACAACACTACATAATAAAAGGATACAACATGAATAAAATTAGTCTAGATCGACTAACATTTGATCTAAACAATAAGATGGCTGAATTTGTAACAAATTCAGCTCAGTGTTCGCTTCATGAGCCATTTTGGCCATAAAATCTGCACATTTCAGTACCTATGTTAGAATGAATTATCTCTATATCCCAGTTTGAGAAAATCAGCGATCTGATTTCAGAAATTTCTTGAGCCAAAGGATGATATGGTCCACACTCTGATATCAATAGACGAATAGCCTCTGTAGAATCTGAGTACAGCTTAATTTTTGTGAAACCAAGCTGTCTACAAATCATCATACTAGCTTTAATTGTTTGTAGTTCTGTTGCAGAAATTGAAGAGAAGCCAATGTTTTGTTTAATCTTCTGACACTAAATTAAGGTTAACAATCAAACAATAATAATAAACTACTGATTCACCTAGTCAATTATAGTAAACGCTGTACCACCTACGCCATCAAGTTAATTTGAAATAAAAAAGTGATATTTGAATTTTAACGATGGGTGACTTTTTTTTTCGACAAAAAAAAAAAAGTGCCAAAATACTCTTAAAATAATGCATTTATTAACAGGGACATAAGTTTTAAATAATCCATATTTCAAGCTTGCTTCTGGTGTTGCTATCCACAACTTGGGAACAAGGCCCAATTTAAACTCTGCTGGCCCCTCTGTTCGCTGCATGAAAGAGATAGCCAGGGCAATTCATGATAATCCAGATGCCTTAGAAGAATTTTCACTGATGAACGGTTCAATACCGAAGGAGTAGTGATCCATATTAAATCACTTGCTATTCATACCCAAAGCTGTTTTAACAAGCTTAGTCTCATTTTGTAGTTTGCTTTTATAGTTCCTATGACTCTTCAGATGTATTTTTCCTGACGGATTCTTATTAATATAATTCCATTCCATTCAAAAAAAAAACTTTGCCATAAGAAGGAAAATTCCACCGCGCGCTGTGTCAGTAGTAGGATCAAATGATTGCATTATTCACTAGGATTAAGACATTTTTTTTGTTGTTGGTCAGAAGACATTTTTTTTTTTGCTCGTGAGGATTAAGACATTAATAAAGCTCTGATGGGTCATTGCTCAATATTATAAAATCTTATCAAATATTCAACAACACTGTATAATTGTTGGAACTGAGGTGATTCAGCTTTTTTTTTTTTTGGGTCTGAAGGTCATTCAGCTATCTTCTTTTTTTCCTCATAAGGTCATTCACCTATCTTTTTTTTTTTTTTTGTTAATAAGGGACTGATCAAGTAAGATCAGGGAATATTACAAACGAGACGAGCTCGTGCGGTACCTACAGCATCCTCTTGAAAAGATTCATAGATCCCACTGGTGGGTCCTGTAACATATTCATAGATCCCATTCGGTGATTCATAGATTACAAAACTGGATCCACCTCCAACTCTCTGGATGCCTCGAGTTCCTCCCTGAGCATCACTATTGCATCCTTAGATATATGCGTGCCTAAGGGTTTCCTGCGGACTTTCATACTCTTACTGGCAGAATTTTGGAGTCTGATGCTATGTGGAGGCTTTTGCGACGCCACCCGATGAGGTGCTTGATTCTCCTTTCCTTCCTGTCGACCTTCAAACCCCGGCGGTACAGATAGTACTTGATTGGGACTATTCGGCTCGTTAGGTCCACCCACGTCCATCAAGGAATCCCGCCGTAACTTAACCACCGTATGCTTAGAGCTATCCAAAGTCGATTCTACCACAATGGGTACAAGGGCCGAGCTCGCAAACCCATGGGACGATCACCTTCCATTTGTAACTTCATGCTTGTCCGTGCGGGAATCACGTTGAGGGTGTCACGGGTAGGTTGGGTTTGGTTAGTGATGTGAGGGGTGGGGCCTCTTTTGTCTCTTTCCTCCTATAGATGTGGCATGTTGCATCCACCCCTGTTTGTCCATCCAAAACCATTGAATTAGCTCCTTCACATGCTTGTCGGTTGCTTCGAAGTGTGATCACGGTATGCTTCCTATTATCCGGGGACGAGCTAGCCTCCAAAGCACCGGGTCCGTTCGTTGAGGATTTGCGGCTTCTTTTCGGCTTCTTCCTATATTCTTGATTCGGCTTGGGCCCACCTTGCTTGGCCCCAGATTGAGCATTACGCGCCGACGAGCCCACCATGTGGGTCTGATTATTTTTGGAGTCAACTCTATTGCCTTTAGAGATATCAGTTACCTTCCCCTCCACAATCTGTGGTTCATTAGCTCCTGATTTTGCGCCATGCGGCATTGAATTATTCACAACCAAATCTTCGCAATCAAAATCAAAAAGGACATTATATCGAGACCCACCATTAGTGCCTGATCCTCCAATCTTCGCTTCACCCCCCAAATTTGTTTCTTACCTTTCTTGGGATACCCGACTGCATCCACTCGCCGTACGGCGACGGCCTTGACTCCGACGATGTAGCGGCAGTGGCAGCTGAGCAATAACCTCATTCAACTATCTGAATATGAGGTTATTGTAGATTTCGAAGTAAGCGTGAAAGTACACAGTATGTAATACCTTGAAATACGAATTGCATATTGAAATTCTTTGTTGAGACTTTTTTTTGCTCTGAATTCTTTGTTGAGACTTCGAACCAAAATATATATATATATATATATATATATATATATGATGTTACGGTTGTTCATAGCTGGTATATTGAAATTCAAGTTATGATAAATAGATTGTAGCAAAAGTTGATGTTTTTTTACTTATCATTGATTTCCATAGTGATAAATCAAGGCATTAGATTATACAATCCCAGAGGGTTTTCATTTAAAATTTCTTAATTAACGGAGAATATATCGATGAAATTTTAATATGATATTTGGTCAAATTTTAATATTGTAAATCAAGCTATAAATAATTTGTTCATTAGGTGGCCTATTTTTTTTTTTTGGTTAATAAAGGATTGATCAAGTATGATCAGGGAATATTACAAACGAGACGAGCTCGTGCGATACCTACAACATCCTCTCGAAAAGATTCATAGATCCCATCTGGTGGGTCTTGTAACAGATTCATAGATCCCATCCAATGATTCATGGATTACAAAGTGGATCCACCTTCAACTTGCTGGATGCCCCAAGTTCTTCCCGGAGCACCATTATCGCATCCTTAGATATATGCGTACCTAAGGGTTTCCTACGGACTTTCATACTCTTCTTGGTAGAATTTTGGAGTCGATGCCATGTGGAGGTTTTCGCGACGCCACCCGATGAGGTGCTTGATTCTCCTTTCCCTTCGTCGACCTTCAAACCACGGTGGTACAGATAGTACTTGATTGGGACTATTCTGCTTGCTAGGTCCACCCACCTCCATCAAGGAATCCGGCCGCTGTAACCTAACCACCGTATGCTTAGAGATATCCAAAGTCGATGTTACCACAGTGGGTATAAGGGCCAAGCTCTTAGCGAGCAAATCCATGGGAAGATCACCTTCTGGAGTACTTGAGGCTGGTATCTCCCTTTTGGGCTTGTCTTACCATTCAATGCCTTGTTACCAACTTCCCACTCTTGCTTTTTCATCGAGCCCACCCCCTGGTCCGCCACATTACCAAATACTCCACTTGCCCCTTCATTAGTGTTGACTTTTCCATGATTCTCTCCAGGCAGCTGCGTGATATCCCCATTGGCCTTACCATTCAATGCCTTGTTACTAACTTTCCAATTTTGTTTTTTCTTCGGGCCCACCACCTGGTCCGCCACATTACCAAACACTCCACTTGCCCCTTCATTAGTGTGACTTTTCCATAATTCTCCCGTGCGGTTGCGTGATATCCGCATTCAAATCATCACATTCAAACAAAACATTATAGCGTGATCCGTTGCTAGCATGTACCCCACCAGTCTTCGTATCCTTTCCCCGATATTGTTTATTTCCTTTTTTTGGATAACGAACCTGCATCCAAGAACCAAACTGAGAAAACCCCGACGCCGACGTATCTCCGGCAACTGGGCTCGATGCTTGTGCCTGCGTCACTGGCGTCTGTGGTAGAACTCCGACACTTAGCAACGCCCCACTACCACACCTCTCCTTCGTATGTCCGTACTTCCCACATTCAAAACAAATAAGCGGGAAGCATTCATATTCGATTCCATAAGTTCGTCCATCTACCTTTATCCAAGGTATTAATGGATTCTGTAGATCAACTAGGACCGCAACGCGAGCATACCGGCCCCTCCCTCTCTTCTCCGTCGTGTAGTCCAATCTCACAACATCCCCTAATAGCTTTCCAATTGCACGCAGGGTACTTTTGTGGTAGTACCTGAATGAAAGGCCCGAAATGCGAACCCACACAACCACATTGGATACCTTCGTGGTTCTCGGATCGAAGTCAATAGACCATGGTTGCACCGTGAGATAGGCACCGAACATCATCCATGGGCCCGCAGTGAGAACTTTCGTATAATCCTCCTCAAGATCGAAAGAGGCAAAGTAGAAACCCCCTCCATATCAACTAATTGATAGGAGTCGTTCAAACGCCGAGCGCTTGGGTTCTTGCTAACGGGTCTACGTAGGTAAGCGAACGTCCCAACAATTTGACAATCAGTGTTTTCTCCATTCCTCGCACCAGCACCTCCCTCACTTCCTTCGAGAATTCAATCACCGGTATGTCACCATCCTTACTAATAAGGTAGTCCTCCTCTGTTACCTCCACCTCATCCAGAGATCGGTTCTCTTTGCCGGTCGGTCCGGGTTTAGGAGTTTCGCCGTACGAGGCTTGTAGCCCCTTCTTCCGCCATAACAACATCCAGGCCCTCCAAATCAACGTTCCCACCTTCCATCTCCCCATCCTCTCGAATCCGTACTTTCTTTGTCGAGCGGAGGCTCTCCTCCGAGATAGGCGGAGCTTCACCCTTTTCCTCCATCATTCCAGGGGTTTTTATTGTAATTGAGTTTTGTGTTCACCCTTAGGTGGCCTATTTATTTATATAAATTCATGTTTAAAGATCTTATATTGAAGCAGATAAAACTCTAGTAACACGACAACAACATCTGTAGATTTTTTTTCAAATTTTACCTTCCATGATTCCAATTCTATCATAGCTTTTCACATAACTTTTTATTCAAATGACTAACCTACTCCCATGAACTGAAAATGACCCGTTCAATTAGTGTAGGCCAATATACTTAATTATGAAAAAAATATATTTTCCAACAAATTAGACAATTTTGTTGAATATTTGATAAGAATTTATATTTTTGAACCATGTGTCATTTGAACTTTATTGATGTCTTATTCCTAGTGAATAATTCAATCATCTGTTCCAAAATAATACTGTTGAAGTTTAGTTAATTCATGGATGGGTCCCATATGTTAAAAATAAAACTTGATATCTAAATTTTTAAACATATGTTTTTACCTAAACACTGTTAAGTTGTTGAAAAATAAGATAGGTAAAATTATGTAAGATTTTGTAATAGCAATTTTTTTTTTGATAAAATAAAAGTTTTGAAGGGGTTCGGCATCAGTCCCCCACCAAGGCCAGGGCACGGTCCCGGGCTCTTTGAAAACTTAATGAGGACTTACAAGATCGCTTAGGAGTCCCAACAATTTTAAAATATAAGATAGGTTACCCTAAAATTTCTAATAGCAATTTTAAAATATATGACGGTAAAATTGACAATATCATCACTATCAAATGAATTTAGCCTGGCGCTTAGTAGCGCCTTGGCACTTGTGCAAGCTCTAGGAGCTTGGCCTCCCCCTTGTCCCGAGGTCAAGCCCGCTCCCCCATGGAGTTATCAAAAAAAAAAAGAATTTAGATTGTTGAGTCATGAGAAAATATTACCGTGGATTGAGGAAACTTTTAGTTTATATTATCTATTCATAATTTCAAACTCTTAATCCTTTTTCTTTACCTGCCATTTTGATAGTGACTTTGATGGCTAAACACACCTTCAGCATCATTGTATATAAAAATGAATGATTAATGCTTTTGGTGTTGAGCTACAAAAGTTAATTGGTAATGAAATTTCTAACTTATAATAGTGCTGATAATAAAAAACATATTATAATAGTGCTTGGGAGATTAAATCAATTAATTTTTTTGCTCAAAAGATTAAATCAATTATTGCTATATCCTTGATTAAAACAATGATTGATTGTATAAAAAAAACAATGATTGAACTTTTTTTTTGGTCAAGAATGATTGAACTTCAACCTGGCAGATATCATAGAGGTATCTATGATTTTCATCAATTAGTGAATAATAATAATTGAATTGAAAATCATGATACCAAGATCTGCAGGAGTTTGGGGTGAACGTGAGACGAGAGCGATGGAGGAAAAAAGTGAAGCTTCGCCTCTCTCAGAGGAGAGTCTCCGCTTGACGAAGAAAGTACGGATTCGAGAGGATGGGGAGGTGGAAGGTGGGAACGTTGATTTGGAAGGCCTGGATGTTGTTATCGTGGAAGAAGGAGCTACTGGGGCAGTCTCGTACCGGGCGAAACTCCTAAACCTGGACCAAACTGGCAAAGAGAATCGATCTCTGGATGAGGTGGAGATAACAGAGAAGGACTATCTTATTAGTAAGGATGGTGACATGCCGGTGATTGAATTATCGAAGGAAGTGAGGGAGGTACTGGTGCGAGGAATGGAGAAAACACTGATTGTCAAATTGTTTGGACGTTCAGTCACCTACAGAGACATGTTAACAAGAACCCATGCGCTCTGGTGTTTGAACGGCTCCTATCAATTAGTTGACATAGAGGGGGTTTCTACTTTGCCTCTTTCGATCTTGAGGAGGATTATACGAAAGTTCTCACTGCGGGCCCATGGATAATGTTTGATGCCTATATCACGGTGCAACCATGGTCTATTGACTTTGATCCGAGAACCACAAAGGTATTCAATGTGGTTGTGTGGGTTCGCATTCCAGGCCTTTCATTCAGGTACTACCACAAAAGTACCCTGGTGCAATTGGAAAGTTATTAGGGGATGTTGTGAAATTGGACTACACGACGGAGACGACGGAGACGAATCCATTAATACCTTGGATAAAGGTAGATGGACGAACTTATGGAATCGAATACGAATGCTGCCGCTTATTTGTTTCTAGTTGATCTACCTAGAATCCATTAATACCTTGGATAAAGGCAGATGGGCGAACTTATGGAATCGAATATGAATGCTTGCCGCTTATTTGTTTTGAATGTGGGAAGTACGGACATACGAAGGAGAGGTATGGTAGTGGGGCGTCGTTAAGTGCCGGAGTTCTACCACGGACGCCGGTGACGCCAGCACAAGCATCGAGCCCAATTTCCGGAGACACGTCAGCATCGGCGTCGAGGTCTTCTCAGTTTGGTTCTTGGATGCAGGTTCGTTATCCTAAAAAAGGAAATTAAAAACATTGGGGAAAGGAGGCGAAGACTGGTGGGGTACAGGCTGGCAACGGATCGGGCTATAATGTTTTGTTTGAATGTCATGATTTGAATGCGGATATCACGCAACTGCCTGGAGAGAATTATGGAAAAGTCAACACTAATGCAGGAGTAAGTGGAGTGTTTGGTAATGTGGCGGACCCGAAGAAAAAGCAAAAGTGGGTAGTTAGTAATAAGGCATTGAATGGTAAGGCCATTGGGGCCCATAAACATCAACCATTAAGTCTAAAGAAAATTGAAGTCATTCATAATTCCGAAGGTAAGCCCAAAGGGGAGATACCAGCCTCAAGTACTCTGGAAGGTGATCATCCCATGGATTTGCTCGCTAAGAGCTCGGCCCTTATACCCTACTGTGGTAACATCGACTTTGGATAGCTCTAAGCATACGGTGGTTAAGTTACAACGGTCCTTGATAGACGTGGGTGGACCTAGCGAGCTGAATAGTCCCAATCAAGTACTATTTGTACCGTCGGGGTTTGAAGGTCGACAGAAGGGAAAGGAGAATCAAGCACCTCATCCGGTGGCGTTGCAAAAACCTCCACATGGCATCAGACTCCAAAATTCTACCAGTAAAAGTATGAAAGTCCGTAGGAAACCCTTAGGTACGCATATATCTAAGGATGCAATAGTGGTGCTCCGGGAAGAACTTGGGGCATCCAGCAAGTCGAAGGTGGATCCACTTTGTAATCCATGAATCACCGGATGGGATCTATAAATCTTTTATAGGAATCACCATATGGGATCTATGAATCTCTTCGTGAGGATGCTAAAGGTGTCGCACGAGCTCGTCTCGTTTGTAATACTCCCTAATCCTACTTGATCAGTCCTTATTATTAACAAAAAAAAAATCATGATACCAAATCAGCGAATGACCACTGTTTAAGTTCAAACACAAAAAGGTTAAGTCTTTAGCCTAGCTAGCTAATTGTTTCAAAATGACACGTAAAAATGGATAACTGCCAACTCCAATATCAATATCTTTAGGATTTTGAATTTTTGTTTGTAAGAGAGTCTCACTGTGCTCTGCGCGTGCATCCTCGGCGTCGCC
Organism: Acacia melanoxylon; assembly: GCA_019022615.1. NCBI lineage: Eukaryota > Viridiplantae > Streptophyta > Magnoliopsida > Fabales > Fabaceae > Acacia > Acacia melanoxylon. Next base: position 3,872,382 of record JAFJYJ010000010.1, read on the forward strand.
CACTGCGACTGCCGTCACAGAGTGGTCGCCGGCTATCGTCTTGGTAACCGGCGACGGTGAGGTACTGAGCTTCGTGGATCTGTTTCTGGTTGCTGTTTCTGGCTTCTTGTTTTTGTCTTTCAATTTGCAAATCTGAGTGGGTTCGATTGAGGCTCCTAAGCTTCATGAATCTGTTTCTGGTTTCTGTTTGCTGTTTCTGGTTTCCGGTTGCTGTTTCTGGAGATTTGTCCGGATCTAGTTTTTCTCTGTGCTGCGTCGTTGTCGTCTGCTTGTGCTGAGTCGTCGGCATCTACTTGTGCTGCATCGTCGGTGGCGAGTTTCCAGATTTGTCTGTGGGGTGGTGTAAAACAGATCTTCCTTTTGTTCGGAGTGTTTATCGACCTCGTCTTCGGTGGATCTGAAGAGGGGGTAGTTACTGGTGGATCTGTGGGAGATTAATTTTTCTATAACTGATTATGAGCAGACCGGAAGGGGATGGTCGGACAGAAGAAGACGGGAGACCGAAAGATTGTGAGATGGGAGAGAATACTACAATCATGAAAGACCAGAACAACACTTTTGGAACCTCATTTCGAGACAAATTAATGAATCTGGACAGAGCTAATACGGGAAGTGTGGAGGAGATCGCCATTACTGATAAAGACTACACCATTGCCCAAGATGGTGATGTTCCATCGATCGAATTTTCCAAAGAGGTTCGCTGTGTGCTGATGAAAGGCATGGAGAAGACCCTTATCATCAAATTGCTGGTAGATCCATTACATACAGGGACCTCGTAAGTAAAACTCAATCCCTCTGGCAAATGAAAGGTTCTTATCAGTTAGTGGATGTCAAAGGGAATTTCTACTTTGCCACTTTTGATCTGGAAGAGGATTACACAAAGGTGCTTACATGGGGGCCGTGGATGATATTTGGGGCGTATCTTACAGTGCAACCATGGTCTTCTGAATTTGACTCATGTTCAACAAAGATCTCCAAGGTAGTGGTCTGGCTCAGGATTCTGGGACTTTCATTCAGATACTACCATAAGAGCACACTACAGGCGATTGGGGGTTTACTTGGTGATGTTGTTAAAGTTGATTATATGACAGCAACACGGGGGCGTGGGAAGTATGCTAGAATAGTAGTGCTTATCGATTTATTGAAGCCGCTTGTTCCAAGGATTAAGGTTGATGGTTTGACTTACTGTGTGGAATATGAAGGATTGCCACTTATTTGTTTTGAGTGTGGTAAATATGGCCATACTAAGGAGAAATGCAAAGCAGGGGTACAACAAGGTAGCCAGGTTGAATGTAGTCATCAAGAAGCAACAAAGTAGACACCACACAATCTTGCCCACACTACAACTAGCCCTATGTCTATCACTGATAGAAGATCTGGAAAAAGTTCGTCGCCGTATGGCTCATGGATGCTTGTGCAATATCCGAAGAAAGCAACTAAACAGTCTGTTGGAAAAGAAGTACGGCCTAGATGCTCAAATAGTTCTGGGGGATCTCGCTTTACTGTTCTTAAGGATGAGGATACGGAGGATATTTCAACACAACCGATAGAGGCTGATCAGAAGGGGAATAACCCACAAGTAGTAGATTTGGCCAAAAGAACCAAGACACACCAACAGATGGAACCTAAGAGAGAGAGCAATCATGCAATGATAATACTCTTACTAAGCTGGGCAATAATAACAAACCAAAAAAGAGTGCTCTAAAAGTGGTCCAGGAATATAGAAGAAAGATACCGTTGGAGGAGACTACCAGCATACATCAACCCATGTCACTAGAGAACGAGGCCCCGCATCCCAACCTGCCTACTGACCAAGCCAATATTTCAGGTGCACCTAGATTTGAAATGAGCCAAGGAGCGAAGAAAGGAAAGAAGGTAGACCCAGGGACTAAGCAATCCAATGAATCAATCTTTACAACATCGGTGTTTAAGGCTTTTAAAGCTATGGAGACTGAATCCACCTTGGACAACAGTGAACATACTGTGGTAGAAATTCAATGCAACAGACCCGTTCTTGAAGAGGCAAACCCGATGTTTGTGGATACTAACTCTGGCAGCATACCCATTTTACCAGCGTCTGATGATTTAGGAGGAGGCAAGGAAAATAAGGTGCCCAAACCTCCTGACCAAAAGTCACCGCCGCATGGCATCAAACTACAATCTAGTATAAAGCGAAACCTAAAAGTTTGTAAGAAGCCTTCAGGAACGTATATCTCCAAGGATACAATAGAAGTTCTCCGTGAGCAGCTTGAGACACCGAAGGAATTGGAGGTAATGCCGGTATGCTCCTCTGAACAATATCAAAGGCAGAACGAGGGAGATGATGACCCATCGGGGCCTGGTATGGTTGTATCTAATCCTTAACGTCTTAATGATTACACGAATATTTGTTTGGAACTGCCAGGGAGCAGCTAGTAAAAAAAATTTAGGACCTTTATGACTTTCATGTCGGAGCATAATCCTGCCATGGTTGTTTTAGTCGAACCTCGTATTTCTGGAATGAAGGCTGACAAGTTTATTAGATATTCAGGTTTTGATTATTCATACAGGCTCGAAGCAAGAGGTTTTTTAGGTGGTATTTGGTTGTTGTGGAAGAATTTTATTACTGTCTCTATTGAGCTGTGCCACTCACAATTCATTCATTGCAAATTAATCACTTCGGGGACTACTAGACCTTTTCACTTCACAGCGGTTTACGGAAGTCCTAACAATACCATGAGAAAAGAGCTATGGCAATCCCTACAAGATGTTGCAGGGACTGTATCTGATCCATGGCTTATAGCAGGTGATTTTAATGCAATTCTTACTAGTGGGGATCAAATTTGGAGGTTCCGAGGCGAGAGCCCGCGGTTGTGAACTCTTTCGTACTTTTATTTTTAAGCGTGGTTTGACAGATCTTGGTTTTTGTGGCCCTAAGTATACATGGAGATGGGGTACTTTACTCCGAGCGTTTAGATCGCGCACTTGGAAACACTCTCTGGCTGGATACCTTTAGTACAACAGTTGTGAAACATCTCCCCAAACTCAGTTCTGATCATCGTCCGTTGTGCATACAGGTTGGTGGGCATGCTAGTCTTCCTCAACAGCATAAACCATTTAGGTATTTGGCAGCCTGGGCCACTTCTGAGTCCTTTGGAAAGGTAGTACAAGATAGTTGGTCTAGCAAGGAGCCCATTGTTGAAAACATCAAGAAATTCACGGATTCGGTCAAGACTTGGAATCGTGAGGTTTTTGGAAGTATCAAGCAACGCAAGCGTAGAATTTTGGCACGGTTAGGTGGCATTCAAAAAGCCCAGGAGACTCGTCAAACTGCTTCACTTGATTGATTGGAAGGCGAACTACGTAAGGAGTTTGAGCTAATATGTGAGCAAGAGAATTTGACATGGGTACAACGAGCCAGGTGCGACTGGATAAAGTTTGGCGACAGAAACACAGCTTATTACCATGCAAAAGCAATCCGTCGAGGCCGAGGAAAATTAATTACGGCTCTGAAAGGTGACAATGGAGACTGGTACACTGATGATGCTATTCTCCAATCTTGGGCGAGTCAGTTTTACAAGAACCTGTATGCTAAAGATTGAGACTTTGTCTCACGATACCCGGGTATAGGCCTCTTCCCTGTTATGGACAGATCTCTGACTCAGTCTCTCGATTCTGCTATCTTGAAAAGTGAAGTGCATACAGCTCTTTTTCAAATGAAGCCCCTCAAGGCTCCAGGGGTCGACGGTTTGCATACCGCCTTTTTCCAGAATCAATGGAAGATTGTCGGCTCCTCTCTATACCACCTAGTTATCCGGTTTTTCGAAGAAGGAATTATCCCAAGTGAACTGAATGAAACGCTCATCACTCTAATCCCCAAGATTCCATCTCCAGATAGGCTTAAAGAATTCCATCCAATAAGTCTATGCACAGTTCCCTACAAGATCCTTACAAAAGTTCTGGCAAATCGACTCAAGAAGCTGTTACCCAGGTTAGTCCTCCCGAACCAATCTAGCTTTGTTGCAGGACGGCAGATAACTGACAATATCATTATTGCACAAGAGGTTATTCACTCAATGAGATCCAAAAAGGGTCCGGAAGGGTGGTTAGCAATTAAAGTGGACCTTGAAAAAGCGTATGATCGATTGCGCTGGGACTTCATAGAAGAAACACTTTATGACGCCGGCCTTCCAAGCAAATTTGTCAAAGCTGTGATGTTATGCGTTACTACTTATAGTATGAGGGTTGTATGGAATGGCAAGCAGCTTGAGAAATTCTGTCCCTCCAGAGGTATTAGACAAGGAGATCCACTCTCGCCTTATCTTTTTGTCCTCTGTATGGAGAGGTTATCTCAAATGATCAACAAAATGGTGACAGAAAATCGGTAGAAGCCAATTCATATGGGACGTGGAGGTCCTCTTCTCTCCCACCTATTTTTTGCAGATGATTTAGTGCTCTTTGGTTCCACCAAAGCCTCATAGGTACACTTGATCAATAATATCCTCAATGATTTTTGTTCCAGCTCGGGTCACAAAGTTAGTAATAATAAGACTGAAGTGTTCTTCTCCAACAATGTTCCCCATGGCGTCAAAACATGGGTGAGTGAGGAGTTGGGCTTTAATCGAACTGATGATCTCGGGAAGTACCTTGGCGTTCCTTTACTCCATAAACGTGTACGGATTGGGACCTATGAGTATATAGAGGATAGAATTAGAAACAAACTGTCTGGCTGGGCAACGAAGACTCTATCACCCGCGAGCCGTATTACATTAGCAAAATCTGTATTATCTGCTATACCAGTATATGCAATGCAGACAACGAAGTTCATTTGGGATGTGTAGCCGCATTGACCGACATATCAGGAATTTTGTGTGGGGTAGCATGGGTAATGAACGGAAGCCAAGCTTGGTGAAATGGGATGAGATGTGTACAACTTACAAAGCGGGTGGTTGCGGTTTTAGGAGGCTAGAACAACAAAATCAAGCGTTCCTGATGAAGCTTTGTTTTACTCTTAGATCTCAACCGGAGCTTCTTTGGGTACAGGCCCTTCGAAAGAAATATGGGTGGGATGATTACCAGGGCCCTCACAGGAAAAATCACAATTGTTCTTATTTATGGAGACATATTAAGAAAGTATGGTCTGATGTGGAACTTGGCATAAGGTGGGACGTTGGTGATGGTTCTCGTACTCGGTTCTGGACTGATAATTGGCTATCGGAGATAGGTCCCTTGAACCTATTGGCATTCAGAGATATCACGGAGAATGAGGCTTCCCTCCCAGTTAGCCACTTTGTTACCCCTGAAGGTAATTGGAACTGGGACCAGTTTCATGGCGATCTCCCTCAGCATATTCTTTCCTTAATTTCAGGTTGCAAAGCCCCAGATGGTGAGGATAGTGCTGCTCGTTGTTTTTGGGATCGTTCACCTAATGGACATTTCTCTGTTTCTTCTACCTATGAGATGCTTTGAGATATTGAGATCAAGGAATCTAATCGCCTATGGGAGGTGATCTGGAAGTGGGAGGGTGCCCAGAGAGTTAGAGTTTTCCTCTGGCTAGCGGCACAGAAAAGATTACTTACCAATGCAGAGAGGCGCCGACGCCATATGGTGGACTTGGATCTTTGTATGCGTTGTGGAGATGTAGTAGAGGATACAGATCATGTATTACGAAAATGCAGGTTTGCCCAGGAAGTATGGATCTACTTGATGCCACTAGATCAAAGACAACGTTTCTCCAACATTGATTTCATGATTTGGATGCTACAGAATCTTGGAACCAACCGTCAATGTCTTAACGGGTGGGCCAAATGGGCAAGCTTATTTGGTTTGACATGCTGGAAACTTTGGGAAGCTAGAAATAAGGCTGTATTTCAGAATATTCATCTTCAACCAGCTCAACTAGCTCGAGAAGTGATGCTTTTAGCTGATTTCAATGTACAAGCAACAGAACTCGTTTGTTCAGCATGAGGTGACCGTCTGAGAAAAACAGAGAGGATTATAAAATGGCGTAAACCTTCAGGTAATACTATCTCCTTGAACTGTGATGGGGCGAGAAAGAGCGATTCTAGACTTGCAGGTGCAGGAAGTTTACTTCGGGATCATGAGGGACGTTGGATAGCTGGATGCTGCCGACACATTGGTATCTGCACCTCTCTCCAAGTGGAACTGTGGGCCCTCATGGATGGCCTTCAATTGGAATGGGATAAAGACTTCAGGACGATGGAAGTTCAAATAGACTGTTTGGTTGCACTAAGTTTAATTCTTAGGGAGGAAGGACACGCTAATCCAAACATGTGTTTGGTCCGGAAGATTCAACGTCTTCTAGCCTAGGAATGGTTAGTAACTGTTACTCATACTTTTCGTGAGGGTAATCAGTGTGCTAATTTTCTTGCTACATATGCTCTAAATCTGGAGAAGGGATACCACATATTGGACGAGCCACCTGTGGACCTTCAACGCTTCCTCCAGGAGGATGTAGAAGGTAACGGGCGAGCAAGATTTTGCTCTAGTACTTCTTGATCTTTGATGATCAGTCCCTATTGTAAACCAAAAAAATATCTTTAGGATTTCAATTTTTTTGGTGAAATAAAATGTATATTGGAATTGTCGTCAACAATATTTTTTTTAACAAAGGGGCTGACCACTATGGATATGTAGTAAAGCCTAACTAGCCCAATATCATCTGCATCCTCATCAAGGAAAAGCGAAAATATGTAAAACAATAACTAATAATGGGGATAAAAAGTCAAATGGGTCGCCATCACACTCATGAGGTAGTTGAGCAACTCCAAGTGTACACCCTGGCGCACTAAGAATGGGGATAGATAAAGTTACATTGTGATACAGTTAATATTTAGTTTTGGAAGTTTATGATGGAGGAAAAGGGTGAAGCTCCGCCTATCTCGGAGGAGAGTCTCCGCTCGATGAAGAAAGTACGGATTCGAGAGGATGGGGAGGTGGAAGGTGGGAATGTTGATTTTGAGGGCCTGGATGTTGTTATGGCGGAAGAAGGGGCCTGCGGGGGCAGTCTCGTACGGGCGAAACTCCTAAACCTGGACGGACCGGCAAAGAGAACCGATCTCTCGGATGAGGTGGAGGTAACAGAGGAGGACTACCTTATTAGTAAGGATGGTGACATGCCGGTGATTGAATTCTCGCAGGAAGTGAGGGAGGTGTGATGAGAATTGCCGAGCTCTCACAAAATAACCAAGTTACCAAATATTTGCAGTATAGGGACAACCTGGATCGTCTCCCAAGGAATTCGCAGTTGGTTTAAATCAATTGGTAAAAATAGTGAATGAAATGGGGGGTTTTAAGGTTTAGTTAAAATTAAAGAAAGAACTAAAGATAGAATGCAAGGATAAATAAAATTAAGTAGATTAAAAATGATCAACCCCAGTGGGATCCAAAATCTTCCATCATCGGACAAAAATAGAATAACTGACCTTGTGATTGATTCTAGGCAAACCGAAATCTCTGCATTAGTCTAGAAACTCCCTCGACTAGACGATCGTCTAGCATTTATTCAAACACGTGGCGAGCTCACTATACGATCGTACGACGTTCTCTATAACCTGGTCCGAACTATGTCCTTGGGATATCAATCTGGATATTAAATCTAACATCCAATCTATTTCTAAACTCAAATCCGATTAAAGTAAACAGAAACAAGTCAGTTATCGATTAAAACATAAGTCCTCCGGATGACACCATGGAATCCTCAACTCATGGGTAGATCACAGAAACTTAGCCAAGCATTGCTATGTAAGATGAAAATGAAGAAATAAGGATATTTATCATGACCACGAAGAACATGAACTAGTTTAACATGAACACGAAGAACACAATGAACAACTTAAGAAAAATGAAAGCTTCTATTTCAATATAAAAGTAAATCTCAAAAACATAATGAATCCATAAAAGAAAAAGATGAAGAACATAAAATCAACATAAATAATTAAAAGAAAAGATTAAAATGTCATACCAAGTAGGAGGCAAGAAATTAAAGACAAGAATTAAAGAAAATACATGAAAATAAAGCCATTCCAAGTAGGAGGCAAGAAATTAAAGACAAGAATTAAAGACAATACATGAAACTAATAAAGCAAAATAAAGACATTCCAAGTAGGAGGCAAAAACTACAAGAAAGATTTAGAATGGGAGAATTAGAGAGATCTTGGTCTTCTTCAAAGGTGTGTCTTGCTCTTCTCAAAATCCATCTATTTATAGAAATTATGGAAGAACTATTTAGCCATACTTTTTGACTTTTGCACCTCCAAAACCGTGTTCCATCTTGCAAGCTGTATTAAACCACAAATTCGGTGGAACTGGTCCTTGTTGTCTTCATATGAAATGTGCCCGTTTGTGTCAACTTTCCAATCGTTCAAACCGGGCCTCATTTGGAGTTATGTATCTCAAGATATGGATCAAACACCGAACATTGTTCCGGAGCCCAGTTGCACCTTTAAACATTTGATTTAGCTTTTGGGCTCTTCATATGGTTTGTAGATCTTCATTTTAGCTTTCTGAAAATATAAATTGCAGAGCCATTGGATCTCTAAAACTCAAGTTATACCCAAAATACCGAACAGTGTTCACTACCCAATTGTAGTAAGAATATGACTCAAGTTCAATTTTGAATCCAAACCCAAGATGTGACCAAGATTAATACAAATAAATTTTAAAAACTCATTATGAAGTGTAACCACATATTTAACTAATTGGTCTATTAAATCATGACAATGACAGAGTTTTTAACTTCTTTTTGCATTTAAAATAATATGAATTTAAAGATTATCAAGGTGCTGGTGCGACGAATGGAGAAAACACTTATTGTCAAATTGTTGGGACGTTCAGTCACCTACGAGACTGTTAGCAAGAACCCAAGTGCTCGGCGTTTGAATGGCTCCTATCAATTAGTTGATATGGAGGGGGTTTCTACTTTGCCTCTTTCGATCTTGAGGAGGATTATACGAAAGTTCTCACTGCGGGCCCATGGATGATGTTCGGTGCCTATCTCACGGTGCAACCATGGTCTATTGACTTCAATCCGAGAACCATGAAGGTATCCAATGTGGTTGTGTGGGTTCGCATTCCGGGGCTTTCATTCAGGTACTACCACAAAAGTACCCTGCGTGCAATTGGAAAGCTATTAGGGGATGTTGTGAGACTGGACTACACGACGGAGACGAGAGGGAGGGGCCGGTATGCTCACGTTGCGGTCCTAGTTGATCTACAGAATCCATTAATACCTTGGATAAAGGTAGATGGACGAACTTATGGAATCGAATATGAATGCTTGCCGCTTATTTGTTTTGAATGTGGGAAGTACGGACATACGAAGGAGAGATGTGGTAGTGGGGCGTCGCTAAGTGCGGAGTTCTACCACGGGACGCCGTGACGCAGCACAAGCATCGAGCCCGATTCCGGAGATACGTCGGCGTCGGGGTTTTCTCGGTTTGGTTCTTGGATGCAGGTTCGTTATCCAAAAAAAGGAAATAAACAATATCGGGGAAAGGATACGAAGCGGTGGGGTACATGCTAGCAACGGATCACGCTATAATGTTTTGTTTGAATGTGATGATTTGAATGCGGATATCACGCAACTTCCTGGGGAGAATTATGGAAACGTCAACACTAATGAAGGGGCAAGTGGAGTGTTTGGTAATGTGGCGGACTAGATGGTGAGCCCGAAGAAAAAGCAAAATTGGAAAGTTAGTAACAAGGCATTGAATGGTAAGGCCAATGGGGATATCACGCAACTTCCTGGAGAGAATAATGGAAAAGTCAACACTAATGAAGGGGCAAGTGGAGTATTTGTTAATGTGGCGGACCAGGGCGTGGGCCTGAAGAAAAAGCAAGAGTGGGAAGTTGGTAACAAGGCATTGAATTGTAAGACAAGCCCAAAAGGGAAGATACCAGCCTCAAGTACTCCAGAAGGTGATCTTCCCATGGATTTGCTCGCTAAGAGCTTGGCCCTTATACCCACTGTGGTAACATCGACTTTGGATAGCTCTAAGCATACGGTGGTTAGGTTACAGCGGCCGGATTCCTTGATGGATGTGGGTGGACCTAGCAAGCAGAATAGTCCCAATCAAGTACTATCTGTACCACTGGGGTTTGAAGGTCGACATAAGGGAAAAGAGAATCAAGCACCTCATCGGGTGGCGTCGCAGAAACCTCCACATGGCATCAGACTCCAAAATTCTACCAGTAAGAGTATGAAAGTTCGTAGGAAACCCTTAGGTACGCATATATCTAAGGATGCAATAGTGGTGCTCTGAGAAGAACTTGGGGCATCCAGCAAGTCGAAGGTGGATCTACTTTGTAATCCATGAATCAGATCTATGAATCTATTACAGGACCCACGAGATAGGATCTATGAATCTTTTCGAGAGGATGCTATAGGTATTGCACGAGCTCGTCTCGTTTGTAATATTCCCTGATCATACTTGATCAGTCCCTTATTAACAAAAAAAAAAAAGAATGGGGATAGATAGCATGAGCAAAAAAAAAAAGAAGGGAAAATCTATCTTGGGGCCTTTTTGGGAAAAAAATTCCAAAAAGGGCCCCAAGATTCTGAAAAACCCAGAAAGGGCCCTTGGGCCCTTTTTGGGATAAATTCATGAAATTTTTACAACTAAAATAGTCACATTAACAACAATATCAGCCCTCCGTTTACAACTAAAACAGTCACATTGACAACAATATTTTTACAACTAAAACAATCATATTTACAACAATATCAGCCCCGTTAACAACTAAAACAGTTAATGAAAATCCCAAAAAGGGCCCTAGGACCCTTTCTGGGTTTTACAGAATCTTGGGGCCGTTTTTGGGATTTTTTTCCCAAAAAGGGCCCCAAGATGGATTTTCCCAAAAAAGAAGGGGATAGATAGTCAAACCAAACCTTGATTTTGGCAACAAAAAAAAAAACCAAACACTGATGGGTCGCCATCACACTCACGAGGTTGTTGAGCAACTCCAAGTGTACACCCAATAACAAATGAATAGTAAAAAAAAACCAAACACTGATGAATAGTATTTACTGAGCATAGGTACTAAAATACACTCATTCCAAATTTCTCACTTATCCAATCCTGATTGGATACAGCCTCGGATAATTCATAAATTATCCTTAAACTCCTAACCTCTTTATAATTGGGCTTGAAGTTCTAACCCAATTATATCATTAGTCTTGACAAAATCCAATAACAATTATTGGTCCAAACTTGCTAAACTAAGCAATCAAGAATAATCTTAGTGTGTGACCCATTAGGCCCAATTAGTTACTGACATAGATAAACTTGAACCAATTAAACTCCTTTAATAGGTCAATTTATCTAATGACTACATAAGACACTAGCAATGCTCTGCAGTCCCAGAACTAATCAAGTTGATCAAGTGATCTACCTTTCTAATTTGGATACCATGCATGTATCATCCCTTACAACGTTTTTCATATTTAGTCGAGAGCAAGGATAGAGTATCACCTCTCTAGATTGACTAAATGTAGCTTTTACACAGAACTAGGAATATTCTTCTATTGACTCTAAGACGGATCATGACTCTTCATGATCACTTACTATGCATAGATTCCCGAGTCAACTAGAAGTCATCCAAGCCCTACCGGTCTCGTGAACAACTAATCCCTTGTAGGGGACTGTAAGTCCTTTCGGCATGTCCATCTATACTCATGTATTCAAGTTACACCCAAGAGTACATTGTTCTCCCCATATTTCAGGAGGATAGAGTTGTATAGTCAAAGTATAACTCTAGGACATAGTGTTCGATGATATCCTCAAGTCTAAGATGATCAGCACTACCAAACGATGAGAGACATTACAAATCCAATGATACTCTCTACAAGGAATCCTTGTGGAGTCTCTCAGCGGGTTAGTTCAGTGCTATCTGTTCTCTAACAGATACGCCCACGACATCAGCTAAGGCATCAACATGCCTGCATTCCATGAGGTCCCTACCTTGTATCACTATACAAGTAGATGATGTCGTACTAGTCTTATTGAGATCACCAATGCCCTTTCTTGGTGATTCAAGACTAGGAACAAGTTTCAGGCAATAGACATGTAGTGTCCTCGATTCCTCATGATCATGATCTCTATCATAGATCATCGAGTAAACACTTATTCTATTCATTGGGCCTTTATCTTTAAACTCATATTAACCCTAAAATATAGGCGAGACATAAATATGATAAAGATAAATTATGCTCAAATATATAAATCATGAAATATCAAACAGTAGAAGGTGTTCAACAGATTGTCTCCACGGGAATAGTAATTTACTATTTGCATAATTTACTATTTGAATAATATTATAATATATAAAGGTGTGGGACCCACAGACAATATTTTCTTCAGCCGCCGTCCCCTTTTCACGTGAAGTGTTGAAAATTTGTCACGGGGAAAATTACAAAGAATGGCCCAGAGGTGAAAATTACACTAAATGACCCATTTTCCTTCTCTTTAAAAACGCACACACGCAGTTCTTTGCGAAATGAAGAACGATGCAGAGGTGAGAGGGAGAGAGAAAGAAAGATAGAAAGAGGGAAGGAAGAAGATGGCTAAATGGAAGGAGATGATGCTCAATATCTGAGAAAATGGAGTATTTTTTAGAGCTATGACCGAGGATTTAAGAAGAGAAGGAAAGGAAAATCATTAAGGACTTGACAAATGTCCGGAACAACTAAAGGGTTGGGGAGCCGTAATAAGGATAGGTAAAGCGTCCAATATTTGTTGCTACCTGTGGTATGTATAGCATATCGGACACGACTCCCAGGACAAGACGGTGGAGATTAGCTGACCAAGAGGTGTTGTAGGTTATTTTTAAAAGCCTACTTTGGAGTTTTAAAATGTTGTTATATCAGGGGGTGTTACATTTAAAAACCCAACAGGGTTATACAAATACCTTTTAAAACTTCAAAGTAGGCTATTAAAAATAACCTACAACACCTCTTGAATAGTAAATACGTATTTGTGAATAGTGAATACGTATTTTTGAAATAGTAAATACTATTCATTGGTCCAAAAATTCTGATTCCAAATTTTTCACTCCCAAAAATAGGGCCTAGTAGTCTTCCAAATATAGACTAATTTTCTATTCTTTAGACCCAAAATTTGGGATATTACATTCCCCACATCAATTATTACCCCAAAAAAAAAAACTTAATGATTTAGAAGAAAACGAGAGAGACTAGTAGTGCAGTGGTATTGGGATTCATTTCTCTCCCCTTAGTTCCTGCGTTCGATCCTCCTGCCCTATCGCCTTGTATTAAAAAAAAAAACGCCTCCTATTTTTTATAATTATACAGGTTGGGATGTCACTGCTCTGCCTCCTCAATTATCATCGCCCCAAGTGTTTTAAATATTTCATTACAATATGCCTATTTCGATTTTTTTTGCCTTATTTGCATAGTTATTGGAATCAACGAAATCATACGCAAAATTAAATATATACTTGTGATTGCTTATTTTTAATTAGAATTAATTCTATAAAGAGAATTGAATTTCAGAATCATCATCAATATATATAAATTGTGAAAAGCTCTACTTATGAGATGTAATTGTCATTTTCTGTAAACCACCTCGCAATTGTCAAACCGCGTGGAAGGCTTCATGATCATATACTTTGCATTATTGCACTGCAAATTTCCACGCTGCGGATTCATTTTCTTTGTAGTGGTTGTGGAAAAAGATCATACTCTCCCTCGTTTTTAAATATAAGATAAATTTGATTTTTTTTTAGATATTAATACACTAATTAAATTACTTTAAGATATTTATATTTATCATTTTTTCTCCAAACTTTTTTTATCTAACATATAAACTGATATATGATCTAATGATATAATATGATTAAGTAACTTATTTAGTCTCTTTAATTTTTTTAAAAAATGACAATTATATCTTATATTTAGAACGAGTATTAAAAAGCCAATGTTTGTCTCCGCCGTGAGAGTGACGCTTTATATCCCACAAGTCCTTTCGCCAAAATATTATCTCCGCCGTGAGAGTGAACACCATGGAGTAAAACTTCAATAAGCCACCCTGCGCAACCTGAAAATCCGCAAAAAGAAATCAGAAAAACAATTGACTAAGGACACCTTAGCTATCCTTCAAGAGTAATTGGGATATTACAGGGAAGGTACTTATCTTTGTACCTTTGTGGACTTATTCGTTAAAGGTTTTAAAATCAATTAACGAATTGATGTGTGGGGGTGTGTGTATAACAAAATAAAATAATCTTATAACAAAACAACCTTGATCTGCTTTGACCAAATTAAAAAGCGATAGTCCCACTTGATATATTATATTAACATGAAATCTTCCCGTGAACCAGGCACCCACGGATGAAAATGAATAATAAAAATATGAAGGAATAATAATATTGGACAGGTAATTGTCTGCCACTACACTCATAATTGGGTTTTGAGATACCGATAGACAGTCGGACTTATGAAAAAGTCTAATTGGGTATAAGTCTGATTGTAAAATGTGATTTATGTTTAAGTAGCTTATAGAAAAGTCTGATTGGGTAAAACTTGTTTGGAATGACTTATGGATAAGTGACTTTTGAAATAATTATAAGGAAAAAAATTAAAATCAAAATTACTAAAAAATATGAAAAATATTAAATTACACTCTAAAATATTTTAATGTTTTTGATGCATTTAAAATATATATATTCTAGATAGGATGTGACTTGACCTTTTCATAAATGTTAGGAAAAAAAATAATTTTCGTACAAGACAATTATCTGTTAAAGGTCCATCTATTTCATAGAAATTTTAGAAACACCTTTTTATTCGATTCAATTTTCAAACGTAAGACAACATGCTTCATTAAATGTGATTTGAAATTGTGAACCTCTCAACCTCATCCTTCGAGATACATAACAAAATTTAGCAATACTAAAATACATAATTTGATCAAATAAATATGACTACATATTGAATACATATCCTCTCCAGTTGCAACCACATCCTTGAATATCATCCTTATCACATTTTCAAACATTAAGGCATTGTACCTAAATTTTCTATAACCCTTATTCGCCTGCATACAAACAAGTAAGCAAAGTCACAGAATATCCACAAGTAAGCTGAAAATGTTAACAAATAACAGAATTGGAAACAGCAAAGTCGGGTTTTTATACCTTTATTTTCTCCCATATTGCTTCTAATCATTAAATCATCAAAGTACTTCTGAGCACACAAAAAAATCATCAAAGTACCATATCATGTATTGTTATATGAGTATCACGTCATTAAATTGAAAACACTTCATCAGTTCATGGCCTCAAACATCCAAGAACGAATTCAAATTAAATAGTCACTTCACTTATTCACTCAAACACATATGATCAGATTAAACAAAAGCTTTAAGTTACAAAGAAAAGTTGGTGCTAAATAGTTCAGCAGTGGTTCATTGACCTTACCATTCTGTTTGATTTGCAAAGGTATTCAGCAGTAGTTCAGCTTTAAAAGTAAAACAAAGGTGTTCTATATTTAATTTGCAAATGAAATATGACTAATTCTGTTTGATTCTTGATCAACCAAATATATGCCATGAAACAAAGTATTCAATTTCATTGTAAGCAATCTTTTTATGAGCAAAAAAAAAAAAAAATTTGTAAGCAATCTTCCACTGTCCTTTCACATTCAATCTAACAAGGCAATTTGAAATGCGTGCGATGTAAATCATAATAATGATATACTCATGTAACATCCCATTTTAAAAAGCAGTATATTTTTTTTCATCAGAGTAGAGCATCGGAGTGATTGAGTAACTGATACATATATTTATAAATGCCGTAAGTTTGGCTGATTTACAAAAACGGTACAATGACCGAGAGTTTTTAAAGTGAATAACAACAAAAGTGTCTCCCCGGCAACAGCCATGTCGTGTCAACAGAAGAGATCTTCAGCTGGATCTCTATGCGGCATGCTTGCCTTTCTCCTCGGTCCTTGGTCCTCCTGAACCTGACGCTATGTTAAGAGCTGAGGTCCAATGCACCGGACCCCAGGTAACGGTTAACCTCATGTTTACATACATCATATAAGTACTACAGATATTCATGGAATTTTGACGACACTTACTACGTTCAAAGTAGGGTATACATAATCGAGATATATATGGCAATAACAATACGATCGGATGTAAGGTTAAGGCACAAGGAGAAATGTACATGATCAGATATGCACGGCAATAACAATACAATCGGATGTAAGGTTAAGGCACAACGGACATTGGACATAATCGGATATGGACGGCAATAACAATACAGTCAGATGTAAGGTTAAGGACATAGAAAATACAGCATGACGGAGGAAAATACATATATGCATACAATAACCATCAGAGTTAGTGTTACAGTACGCGAACGTACAACATAGACAGTATATGACCTACGTCAGAGCTATCAGCTACCACATACAATACACATAGTACATATACGCATATAATAAACATCAGAGTTAGTGTTACAGTACGCGAACGTACCTTCGTTGGTGATAGCGGATTACGTACGTCGGTCGGTATGTATTCTCGGATAGCCTATAATGGTAATATCGCTTTATTAATCCCTGAATAGCATCCTAAGAGATATTCTGACCACTAATGTGTTAGTTCTCTGTGTGTTTTGATGATGTCTAACAATTGTAATAAGTACTTAATTAAAATTGGGAAGATCTAAGTTTTAGACAGATTGAAATTAAAGCCTAGTAAAATAATTTTGAAAATTGGTAACTCAAGTTGTTGAAAACAACTCAAGTTGCCCAACTCAAGTTACTGTCAAAACTCAAGTTTTTCATAGTCTCAAACAATGGATAACTCGAGTTGTCACTAAACAACTCAAGTTATAAGTTGTACTTCAGTTCCCAAAAGCCTCATCACGATATCGATTTTGGGTATCGATATAACTCGAGTTACAAGAAAAAACTCGAGTTGCCCAAGTGTTAAAAACTTTTCGTTTGATTTTCGAAGTAGAAAAACTCGAGTTATAGAATATAACTCGAGTTGCCCAACTCAAGTTATTTTTGTAACTCAAGTTATATTATGTGCGAAAGTTTTTCCGAATGATTTAAATTCAAAAGTAACTCGAGTTAATCAAGTACAACTCGAGTTGGACAACTCCGATTCTTTCGCAATAACTCAAGTTATGTTTTTTTCGCGAAAACTCTCGTCGATTTGAATTCCAAAGAAACTCGAGTTAGAGTACAAAACGCGAGTTGGACAACTCGAT
Organism: Acacia melanoxylon; assembly: GCA_019022615.1. Taxonomy (NCBI): domain Eukaryota; kingdom Viridiplantae; phylum Streptophyta; class Magnoliopsida; order Fabales; family Fabaceae; genus Acacia; species Acacia melanoxylon. The sequence continues at coordinate 3,889,623 of JAFJYJ010000010.1, forward strand.
TATTACTATAACTCAAGTTATACCATTTGCGAAGAATTTCCGAATAATTGATTCTCGAAGTAACTCGAGTTAGGCATAGTAACTCGAGTTAGCCAACTCGAGTTGGTAATGATAACTCAAGTTCTGTTCTTCATTCAAATATCTTGAACTAAAAGTAACTCGAGTTATATGAAGCAACTCGAGTTATGCATATCGATTTCGAACAAGTCTTTCGCGCATTTCGATTTCCTTCGATTAAGTCTTGGGTGTCTCACGTATTTGATTCATATTATTCCTAACCAAGTTTAATCGGTTTGCTAGTGTATTTCGAGATACTTCTAACATGTTTTTAAACTTGAAATCACGAAAAGTCAATATGTGTCGAAGCATTAAATGCAGTCCCGGACTTCGAAGCCGAAAGAAGATATAGACCTCGGACATACCAAAAGCATTACGGCCTCTTCTCGATAACACTCTCACCTTTGGTTCTCAACGGACAAATCGAATAAAGAATGTTAATGAAGGATAACGGTCGAATGTCGGAAGAATACGAGGAAACGAGCAAGTGATTTACAACGGATATATTCATTACTCACAACGGCTCATTTATTCTTCTCAACGGTCATCAATGCTACCAACCTATAAATAGAAGAAGCATTCAAGTCTCCACCTACCGAAACTCGCGCATTAAATTAGTCATTAATAGCATTTACGGTTTCTACACGAGAGATAATATCTTTGGATATATTAAGCTTCGTGATTATTATTCTCGCTCTTTTAGAGAGTCTTCATAGATTATTCTTTATTGTAAGAATCTCAAAGTATTGGGACTTTGAGATTGGGACATTTGATTACAACTTGTAAGGGGGAGCAAGTTCTAGAGAGAGAATTGCTTCGAGAGTTACGAGTGTGTAATCATTTGAAATTAGTGAAATCCGGAGTGTCGGGACCTGGACGTAGGTCAAGGATTTGGACCGAACCAGTATAAATTTATTGTGTTCAATCTCACTTACCCTTACTCGTTTATCTCTCGTTTTGCATTCGGCTTACAGTATTTACGCGAGAAAATTTAATATCTCCAATTCACCCCCTCTTGGTGATATTCCGTCTTTCATTTGGTATCGAGCTTGGTCTTCTCGAAGAGATTAACATCTCGAGAAGGATCACTATGGAAGGTATCCTACCCGATGGAGCTTCGATCAACCGACCACCGGATTTCTTGGAGAGCACTACTCATTCTCGGAAAAACAAATTCAAAGTCTTCGTAATGGCTTCCGAATATGGTCTCGGAGAGTGTTTGAAAAAGGAGACTATGTTCCTTCAACTACTAAAGATGGAGTAATAACCCCAAAGAAAGAAGAAGAATACGATGAGAATGATCGAAGCAGATCGTTCTTAACAAAGAAAGCCATTCTCATGCTCCGAGTGCCTTAAGTCGAGTGAATACTTTCGAATATGTTCCAAGACTTCGCTAAAGCAATGTGGGACGCATTGGAGTTGGCTCATGAAGGAACCACTTGGAGTCAAAGAGAATAGAGTTAACACCCTTATGACTGAGTACGATCTTCTTCGTATGAAGTCAGGGGAATCGATTGATGAGTTCCGGCTTAGATTCACTCATCTCATCAATCAACTTGCTGCATTGGGAAAAACCTATGATGAACCAGTTCAAGTCAGAAAAATCTTGAACATTCTCGGCAAGGAATGGGAAGCCAAGGTGTTTTGCCATCGAAGAAGCTCATGGTGTATCAATGCATCGGTATCGGCGTTATTTGGTAGCTTATCAGAATATGAAGGCAAGATCAAGTTCAGAAAGGGACTTGATGAAATCCATAGTAAGAGCAAAGGCATAGCTCTTAAGTCTATCAAAGAAGCTAAAGAGACAGATGATGATGAAGAAGAAGACGAAGAGAAGGGGCTTGGCATGATCGTTCGAAAATTCAAACGATTCTATCGGAAGGATCAAGGATACAAGAAATTTCACAAAGGTGGCTCAAAGAATGAGGCAAAGAAGCCGATCATATGCTACGAATGTGAAAAGCCAGGCCATATCAAGTCCGAATGCCCTCGAATTTGAACAACAAGGACAAAGAAAAGAAGAAGTTCAATCGATTCAAAAAGAAAGCCTATGTCTCGGCCATTTGGGGTGATAGCTCATCGGATGAAGATGAAGGCGATGAGGAAGATAAGGCAAACATCTGTTTAGTTCTTTGAGGAAGAAGAGCAACATGACAACAATGAGGAGGTATACGATTCAAAACCATCTTATGATGAATTGTTCTTGAGTACATTGTTGTTCAAACAGAATTTGATAAACTTGCTTTGATAAATATCTTGATTTGAAAAGGAAAAATACAACTTTAGAGATGCAAGTTGAAAAATCATCTTCAAGTGAAAATACCTTTGTCTCGTGAAGATTGTTCGATCTAAAGAAAAGGAATTTACATCTTACAAAGGCACTTGAGAAATTCACTAGAGGTAGTGAAATGCTCAATGTTATTTTAAAAGAACAACGATTTACAAATGATAGATCAGGAATCGGTTACAAACCAGATTTTGATAAAAGAAAAGGCAAAAAGAAATTTGGAGAAAAGAACTATATGAACTATTTTAGAAAAACAGTTCACTCTTCAAATCCTTTTGCACATTGCAATTATTGTAATCGAAAGGGTCACACTACTTCTTCCCGTTTTCATATAAAGGAAAGAAGGAGTAAACCCATGGGAAACTATCAATGGGTACCTAAGGGATCTTACAAGATTCCTAAGACACATACTAACCCCAAAGGACCCAAGAAAAGATGGGTACCTAAGACTTGATCTGCTATGTCTTGCGAGGTGTGTCTAAGAGCATCAAATCCCAACAAGTGGTACATCGATAGTGGATGCTCAAGACATATGACGGAGACCAATCCAAATTTATCTCAATCAAGCCCAAGGATGGTGGCAAGGTGACTTTTGGTGGAAATCAATCTGGAAAGATTGCCGGCATTGGTGAAATTGGAAACAATGAAGGACCACAAATCAAAGATGTCTACCTTGTGGAAGGACTTTGCCACAATCTCCTCAGTGTAAGCCAAAGCACTGACAAAGGTAACTTAGTTATCTTCGATTCTGAGGAATGCTTGATAGTAAGCAAGGATTTTCTCTCTTTAGAAAATAAAAAATCAAAAGCTTTATTGAGCTCCTAGAGATGGAAATTGTTATACTCTCAATTTCTCTAGAAATGGCTCAGTTCGAAAAATGTTTTGTTAGTGATCTAGATGATAGTTGGTTATGGCATAAGCGATTAGCTCATGTCAATATGATCCAACTTGACAGATTACTCAAAAAGGATTTGATTATTGGTATTCCAAAACTTCGTTTCAAAAACGACATGATTTGTGATGCTTGTCAAAAAGGAAAACAAACCAAATCCTCCTTCAAATCTAAAAATGAAATTTCAACTAATAGACCTCTTCAACTACTTCATATCGATCTAGTCGGACCAGCTAGAGTAAAAAGCCTTGGTGGCAACTTTTATACCTTGGTCATAGTTGATGATTTTTCTCGATTTGCTTGGACTATATTTTTGTCATCGAAAGATGAAACCTTTGATCAATTTGTTGTGTTTGCCAAAAAGGTCCAAAACGAGAAAGGTATCTCAATTTCAGGTATAAGAACCGATCATGGTGGAGAATTCGACAATCATGCATTTGAAGAATTCTCGTGAAGCCCATGGGATAGACCACAATTTTTCTGCTCCAAGGACTCCTCAACAAAATGGTGTTGTGGAGAGAAAGAATCGAGTTCTCACCGAGATGGCAAGAGCAATGTTAAATGAGAATCAAACTTCTCAAGTCTTCGGGCGAGATGCAATGAGTACGGCATGCTACATCTCAAATCGTGCATACATCCGGAAGAAACTTAAGAAGACACCTTACGAAGTGTACAAAGGAAGAAAACCCAACCTCGGTCATCTACACATCTTTGGATGCAAATGTTTTGTGCACAACAATGGTAAGGAACATTTGGGTAAGTTTGATTCTAAGTCGATGAAGGTATATTTCTTGGTTACTCAAATAGAAGTAAAGCTTTTAGAGTATTCAACACTCGTACTCGTATTGTTGAAGAGTCAATTCATGTTGTATTCAAGTGAAACTAAATCGAGAAATCTTTGGATGATGATGAAGAAAATATTTACATAAATCAATTCTTTTCTAAAACCACCGCTCTCTTGAAAACACCGAAGATGTTTTTGAAAATACTTCGAAAATGATCTGCAATCTCAGCCTAAAGCTTGGAGATTCATTAGGAATCATCCTCTAGATCAAGTCATAGGTGATGTAAATCAAGGAGTTAGAACTAGAAATAGCACTTTGAATGAGGTAACCTTTTCTGCATTCATATCTCACATTGAACCCTCTAAGATTGATGAAGCCCTTTCAGACAATGATTGGGTGATAGCAATGCAAGAGGAGTTACATCAATTTGACAGAAATCAAGTTTGGGATTTGGTACCTAGGCCTAAGGACCATCCGGTCATTGGCACTAAATGGGTATTCAAGAACAAACGAGATGAATCAGCAATCATTGTCCGAAATAAGGCAAGATTGGTTGCTAAAGGCTATAATCAAGAAGAAGGAATTGATTATGAAGAGACTTATGCTCCAAAGTGGCAAGATTGGAAGCCATAAGAGTTCTTCTTGCCTTTGCATGTGTAAAAGGGTTTAAATTATATCAAATGGATGTAAAAAGTGCATTTCTAAATGGGTTTATTCAAGAAGAAGTCTATGTAGAACAACCTCCGGTTTTGAAAATGACCATCATCCAGATCATGTCTATCGTCTCAAAAAGGCCCTATATGGCCTTAAGCAAGCTCCTAGAGCTTGGTATGAGCGATTGAGCAAATTCCTTCTTGATCAAGGTTTTATAAGAGGCAAAGCGACACAACTCTCTTCATAAAGAGTAATAAGCTTAATGAAATTTTAATTGTTCAAATATATGTTGATGATATTATATTTGGTGCTACTAATGATCTTCTTTGTGAAGAATTTTCCAAGAAAATGCGGGGAGAATTTGAAATGTCTATGATGGGGGAATTGAACTACTTTCTTGGCTTGCAAATCAAACAACGGAAGGATGGAATATTCATCTCTCAAACAAAATATCTCCGTGATTTGCTCAAGAAGTTTGGTCCGGAAAATTGCAATGGTGCGAGACACCCCAATGAGCTCAACAGCCTTCACTTTGGATCCGATGAAGAAAAGGGCAAAGATTTCAACATAACTAAGTATAGGGGAATGATAGGTTCCTTGTTGTACTTAAGCGCGCCAGACCCAGACATCCAATTCAGCGTAGGAATGTGCGCAAGATTCCAATCCGCTCCAAAAGAATCACATGCCGATCATGTTAAAAGGATCTTTCGCTACCTTTCGACACACAAAAGAATTGGGTCTTTGGTTTCCAAAAAGGCAACAAGAATTTTTGGTTGCATATTCGAGACTCGAGACCATGCGGGCTATAAGACCGATAGGAAAAGTACAAGTGGGCAATGTGAGTTCTTTGGTGGCTCACTAGTTTCATGGTTCGGCAAAGAAGCGAGACAAGTGTGGGGTATCTTCAACCGAAGCCGAGTATGTAGGCGCATCAAGTTGTTGTGCTCAAGTTCTTTGGCTCAAGCAACAAATATCAGACTTGGGGATCAACTTGAAGGAGATTCCAATCCTCTGTGATAATACAAGTACTATAAGTTTGGCCAAGAATCCAGTCCAACATACTCGAACCAAGCACATTGATGTAAGACATCACTTCATAAGAGATCATGTTCAGAAAAAGGATATCAAAGTGATGTTCATCCCAACACACCCGCAACTTGCGATATCTTCACCAAACCCCCGGCCAAAGAACAATTCATGTTCATAAGAAGAGAATTGGGAATGGTAAATCCCAATGAATTGTAAGTTAAATCTCTTCCAATAATATTAGTTATATGTTTTGATGAGTTAAAAGTCACTAACTTAAGCTTGAGTGTCTATAGAATGTTTTTGAGGAGTGTGTGAATATCTAACAAGCTTTTCCTTAAACTTACATAATCGTCAAAATGTGGATCAATGATAGAACTCGAGTTACTCACTCAACTCGAGTTGTCGATTTAAGCTATAACGAAGAAGGGAAATAAACAACTCGAGTTCTTAAGAGTCACTCGAGTTACCCAACTCGAGTTATTAACACAACTCGAGTTCCGGTATGACTTTCGAAATTTCCTTATTCATTTTTCTTCACATACAACTCGAGTTACATTTAATAACTCGAGTTGCTCTCTTGTCATATATATATGCCGTCGAATCCGACTTTCATTTTCGCAACTTTCAAAACCCTAACTCGGGAACTCTCTCCGATTCTTCACTTCCTCCTTCCCAATCATTCAAAATGGCTCCCAAATCTTCAAAGATCTCCAAAACCCGAAAAATCATCATCTCGAGTATGCTCCCACCGATTCCTCTACTCACCTCCTCTCACGAGACCAAAGAGAAAGCGGAAACCTTCGAAAATCCAAAGTCCGTCAATAGATTAATCATCGGCAAAGAAATCAAAGAAATCAAAGGAGCAAGAAACTCATGTATTGCCCACACGAAAAAAAGAGAACCCTTGATCGCGAATCGAAGAGACAAAGAGGTTGTCGTGGCACCTCACAAAAAAAGAAGCGCGTATCCATAGCTCCCGAAGCTCAAGGATCCAAGATACCATCCGTCTCCAAGTCGCAGCGCTTACGGTTCAAAGGATCACGGGTCCTAGTATGGGTGATTCGACTCCCAAGGTATCGCAATCCCAACCCTATGTTTTCAATCCTCCGAATCTAGTCAAACCACCTTCCCATGAATTTATACGTAATCCCACTCCCATGACCAATGCTCAATTCTTAGATTACCAAGAGAAATATGCCAATCGTGGATTTTGTCCCACGGTGTATGTGGACTTGGATAAACTTAAGAAGGAGTGTAATCTTGATTTATCTCCTTGGTTGAGTCAATTCAAAAATTTCCTAGCTATAAACACACCGCAAATCACCTACTTTAGTCGACAATTCTATTACAATATGACCATGGCAAATGTGGTTGGTAGGAAAGGTGTTTTAGTTGAGGATAAGTGTATTACATCTGTTAGAGGGAAGTCCATAACTATTTCCTCGACATAATTAACAATTCATTACTATTCATTGAAAATCCTCCTCCCGTACCCAAAATCGGCTATGATAAGGAGAGATTTTTCAAATCTTAGGCCGATCAAAGTGTATGAGGGCAAGTTAAACTTTTCCCAGTTGATATGCCTCCGTCCATAGGGCTCTATGGTATGTATATTCTAGGAAACCTTGTCCAAAAAGGGAAGAATTACACCCACTTCAATTCCACAGACTATGCTCTGTTTGCTTCCTTACTGGCTAAAGTCCCTTTTAACATTGGGCATTGGGTTTACCAAGAAATGAAAAAATTTAGGTTTGTGTCTTCAAGCTCTAAGTCCACAATACCTTTTCCCAACTTAGTGTCTCTGATTCTGTACACCAACAAAATCTGGTACCTGGAGCTTAAGGAAAAACCTGTCAAGCCTAAGATGTTTGGGCAAACTCATTTGAATTACATGAATATATCCTTTCATGAGGATTCAGGTCAATCCAGAGCACCTTCTAGATCCAGAGCCTCCCATTCTAGATACACTGAAGCCCAATCAGTTCCTGACTCAGCAGAGTCTCAGCCTCCTCCTCAATCATGTAATCTGAGTCAAACTATCAAGAAAATTGTGGAAAAGGCTATGCTTGAGACCTTTGGGTCTCTCCAGACAACCCTTACAGCTCAATACTATGAGTTGTCCGAGAAACTAGAGTCGAAATTGCAAAATTGGTTGAGAAGGTTTCCTCTACGGACGAAGAAAAGGTGGATTCCTTAGATGCTAGATTGGAGAATGTAGAAGGTCACTTTGGTGATCTTGATCGAGATTCGAGAGTATGCATCTTTTGTATCAAACACTGGACTCCAAGCTCTCCAAGATACTGAAGACTGAAGATGCTAGTCCTTCAGGGTTTTTTCCTTCTCCCAAACACTCTCCTATTTCCTCTCCCAGACATTCTCCCATTACCTCTCCTGTTCATCATCCACTCACCCCTACATATTCCTCCTCTGGCGATACCGCAGATCTATTTGATGAACATTCTTCTGGTACCTCCTCACCACCACACTCTCCCAAAACTTCCTCATCCTTAACTCTCACTCTACCACCCGAACCTCCTTCTTTATCTCTTACCTTGTACTCACCACTTTCGCCTATTCTTCAAGCCCCGCGTGCATCTCGACTCCCACTCCTCCCATTTTGCCCGATGACAAAGGGGAGAGAAAGTGAAGAAATGAAGAGTTTTTGAAGAGTTTTCATGTGCTTTGATGTTGCATATGCTTGCATATTATTTTTGCTTTCTAGTTTACATTGCCTTTGGATTAATCTATGTATTTTGTAATCTGTGCAAGTAGCTAGATTGTTTATGAGACTCATTCGACTTTCTCTGTTTATGCTTATGAGACTCATTTTGAAATTTACAATTCTTAAATGCAAGTATGTTGCTCTCTCGATCGTTTTTGATATGGTTCTTGATATAACTCCCAAAATCATTTTTCAAAACTCTACAAGTGTTGTCATCATCAAAAAGGGGGAGAATGTTAGTTCTCTGTGTGTTTTGATGATGTCTAACAATTGTAATAAGTACTTAATTAAAATTGGGAAGATCTAAGTTTTAGACAGATTGAAATTAAAGCCTAGTAAAATAATTTTGAAAATTGGTAACTCAAGTTGTTGAAAACAACTCAAGTTGCCCAACTCAAGTTACTGTCAAAACTCAAGTTTTTCATAGTCTCAAACAATGGATAACTCGAGTTGTCACTAAACAACTCAAGTTATAAGTTGTACTTCAGTTCCCAAAAGCCTCATCACGATATCGATTTTGGGTATCGATATAACTCGAGTTACAAGAAAAAACTCGAGTTGCCCAAGTGTTAAAAACTTTGTTTGATTTTCGAAGTAGAAAAACTCGAGTTATAGAATATAACTCGAGTTGCCCAACTCAAGTTATTTTTGTAACTCAAGTTATATTATGTGCGAAAGTTTTTCTGAATGATTTAAATTCAAAAGTAACTCGAGTTATTCAGTACAACTCGAGTTGGACAACTCCGATTCATCGCAATAACTCAAGTTATGTTTTCTGCGAAAACTCTCTCGTCGATTTGAATTCCAAAGAAACTCGAGTTAGAGTACAAAACTCGAGTTGGACAACTCCGATTATTACTATAACTCAAGTTATACCATTTGCGAAGAATTTCCGAATAATTGATTCTCGAAGTAACTCGAGTTAGGCATAGTAACTCGAGTTAGCCAACTCGAGTTGGTAACGATAACTCAAGTTCTGTTCTTCATTCAAATATCTTCGAACTAAAAGTAACTCGAGTTATATGAAGCAACTCGAGTTATGCATATCGATTTCGAACAAGTCTTTCTCGCGCATTCGATTTCCTTCGATTAAGTCTTGGGTGTCTCACGTATTTGATTCATATTATTCCTAACCAAGTTTAATCAGTTTGCTAGTGTATTTCGAGATACTTCTAACATGTTTTTAAACTTGAAATCACGAAAAGTCAATATGTGTCGAAGCATTAAATGCAGTCCCGGACTTGAAGCCGAAAGAAGATATAGACCTCGGACATACCAAAAGCATTACGGCCTCTTCTCGATAACACTCTCACTTTGGTTCTCAACGGACAAATCGAATAAAGAATGTTAATGAAGGATAACGGTCGAATGTCGGAAGAATACGAGGAAACGAGCAAGTGATTTACAACGGATATATTCATTACTCACAACGGCTCATTTATTCTTCTCAACGATCATCAATGCTACCAACCTATAAATAGAAGAAGCATTCAAGTCTCCACCTACCGAAACTCTGCGCATTAAATTAGTCATTAATAGCATTTACAGTTTCTACACGGAGAGATAATATCTTCGGATATATTAAGCTTCGTGATTATTATTCTCGCTCTTTTAGAGAGTCTTCATAGATTATTCTTTATTGTAAGAATCTCAAAGTATTGGGACTTTGAGATTGGGACATTTGATTACAACTTGTAAGGGGAGCAAGTTCTAGAGAGAGAATTGCTTCGAGAGTTACGAGTGTGTAATCATTTGAAATTAGTGAAATCCCGAGTGTCCGGGACTGGACGTAGGTCAAGGATTTGGACCGAACCGTATAAATTTATTGTGTTCAATCTCACTTACCCTTACTCGTTTATCTCTCGTTTTGCATTCGGCTTACGAGTATTTACTCGAGAAAATTTAATATCTCCAATTCACCCCCTCTTGGTGATATTCCGTCTTTCATTTGGTATCGAGCTTGGTCTTCTCGAAGAGATTAACATCTCGAGAAGGATCACTATGGAAGGTATCCTACCCGATGGAGCTTCGATCAACCGACCACCGGGATTTTGGAGAGCACTACTCATTCTCGGAAAAACAAATTCAAAGTCTTCGTAATGGCTTCGAATATGGTCTCCGGAGAGTGTTTGAAAAAGGAGACTATGTTCCTTCAACTACTAAAGATGGAGTAATAACCCCAAAGAAAGAAGAAGAATACGATGAGAATGATCGAAGCAGATCGTTCTAACAAAGCAAAGCCATTCTCATGCTCCGAGTGCCTTAAGTCGAGTGAATACTTTCGAATATGTTCCAAGACTTCGCTAAAGCAATGTGGGACGCATTGGAGTTGGCTCATGAAGGAACCACTGGAGTCAAAGAGAATAGAGTTAACACCCTTATGATCGAGTACGATCTTCTTCGTATGAAGTCGGGGAATCGATTGATGAGTTCCGGCTTAGATTCACTCATCTCATCAATCAACTTGCTGCATTGGGAAAAACCTATGATGAACCAGTTCAAGTCAGAAAAATCTTGAACATTCTCAAAGCAAGGAATGGGAAGCCAAGGTCACGCCATCGAAGAAGCTCATGGTGTATCAATGCAATCGGTATCGGCGTTATTTGGTAGCTTATCGAATATGAAGGCAAGATCAAGTTGAAAGGGACTTGATGAAATCCATAGTAAGAGCAAAGGCATAGCTCTTAAGTCTATCAAAGAAGCTAAAGAGACAGATGATGATGAAGAAGAAGACGAAGAGAAGGGCTTGGCATGATCGTTCGAAAATTCAAACGATTCTATCGGAAGGATCAAGGATACAAGAAATTTCACAAAGGTGGCTCCAAAGAATGAGGCAAAGAAGCCGATCATATGCTACGAATGTGAAAAGCCAGGCCATATCAAGTCCGAATGCCCTCAACAACAACAAGGACAAAGAAAAGAAGAAGTTCAATCGATTCAAAAAGAAAGCCTATGTCTCGGCCATTTGGGGTGATAGCTCATCGGATGAAGATGAAGCGATGAGGAAGATAAGGCAAACATCTTGTTTAGTTCTTTGAGGAAGAAGAGCAACATGACAACAATGAGGAGGTATACGATTCAAAACCATCTTATGATGAATTGTTTCTTTGAGTACATTGTTGTTCAAAAAGAATTTGATAAACTTGCGATAAATATCTTGATTTGAAAAGGAAAAATACAACTTTAGAGATGCAAGTTGAAAAATCATCTTCAAGTGAAAATACTTGTCTGTGAAGATTGTTCGATCTAAAGAAAAGGAATTTACATCTTACAAAGGCACTTGAGAAATTCACTAGAGGTAGTGAAATGCTCAATGTTATTTTAAAAGAACAACGATTTACAAATGATAGATCGGAATCGGTTACAAACCAGATTTTGATAAAAGAAAAGGCAAAAAGAAATTTGGAGAAAAGAACTATATGAACTATTTTAGAAAAACAGTTCACTCTTCAAATCCTTTTGCACATTGCAATTATTGTAATCGAAAGGGTCACACTACTTCTTCCCGTTTTCATATAAAGGAAAGAAGGAGTAAACCCATGGGAAACTATCAATGGGTACCTAAGGGATCTTACAAGATTCCTAAGACACATACTAACCCCAAAGGACCCAAGAAAAGATGGGTACCTAAGACTTGATCTGCTATGTCTTGCGGGTGTGTCTAAGAGCATCAAATCCCAACAAGTGGTACATCGATAGTGGATGCTCAAGACATATGACGGGAGACCAATCCAAATTTATCTCAATCAAGCCCAAGGATGGTGGCAAGGTGACTTTTGGTGGAAATCAATGCGGAAAGATTGCGGCATTGGTGAAATTGGAAACAATGAAGGACCACAAATCAAAGATGTCTACCTTGTGGAAGGACTTTGCCACAATCTCCTCAGTGTAAGCCAAAGCACTGACAAAGGTAACTTAGTTATCTTCGATTCTGAGGAATGCTTGATAGTAAGCAAGGATTTTCTCTCTTTAGAAAATAAAAAATCAAAAGCTTTATTCAGAGCTCCTAGAGATGGAAATTGTTATACTCTCAATTTCTCTAGAAATGGCTCTGGTTCTGAAAAATGTTTTGTTAGTGATCTAGATGATAGTTGGTTATGGCATAAGCGATTAGCTCATGTCAATATGATCCAACTTGACAGATTACTCAAAAAGGATTTGATTATTGGTATTCCAAAACTTCGTTTCAAAAACGACATGATTTGTGATGCTTGTCAAAAAGGAAAACAAACCAAATCCTCCTTCAAATCTAAAAATGAAATTTCAACTAATAGACCTCTTCAACTACTTCATATGGATCTAGTCGGACCAGCTAGAGTAAAAAGCCTTGGTGGCAACTTTTATACCTTGGTCATAGTTGATGATTTTTCTCGATTTGCTTGGACTATATTTTTGTCATCGAAAGATGAAACCTTTGATCAATTTGCTGTGTTTGCCAAAAAGGTCCAAAACGAGAAAGGTATCTCAATTTCAGGTATAAGAAGCGATCATGGTGGAGAATTCGACAATCATGCATTTGAAGAATTCTGTGAAGCCCATGGGATAGACCACAATTTTTCTCGCTCCAAGGACTCCTCAACAAAATGGTGTTGTGGAGAGAAAGAATCGAGTTCTCACTGAGATGGCAAGAGCAATGTTAAATGAGAATCAAACTTCTCAAGTCTTTTGTCAGATGCAATGAGTACGGCATGCTACATCTCAAATCGTGCATACATCCGGAAGAAACTTAAGAAGACACCTTACGAAGTGTACAAAGGAAGAAAACCCAACCTCAGTCATCTACACATCTTTGGATGCAAATGTTTTGTGCACAACAATGGTAAGGAACATTTGGGTAAGTTTGATTCTAAGTCGATGAAGGTATATTTCTTGGTTACTCAAATAGAAGTAAAGCTTTTAGAGTATTCAACACTCGTACTCGTATTGTTGAAGAGTCAATTCATGTTGTATTCAAGTGAAACTAAATCGAGAAATCTTTGGATGATGATGAAGAAAATATTTACATAAATCAATTCTTTTCTAAAACCACCCCCGCGCTCTCTTGAAAACACGAAGATGTTTTTGAAAATACTTCTGAAAATGATCTGCAATCTCGGCCTAAAGCTTGGAGATTCATTAGGAATCATCCTCTAGATCAAGTCATAGGTGATGTAAATCAAGGAGTTAGAACTAGAAATAGCACTTTGAATGAGGTAACCTTTTCGCATTCATATCTCACATTGAACCCTCTAAGATTGATGAAGCCCTTTCGGACAATGATTGGGTGATAGCAATGCAAGAGGAGTTACATCAATTTGACAAATCAAGTTTGGGATTTGGTACCTAGGCCTAAGGACCATCCGGTCATTGGCACTAAATGGGTATTCAAGAACAAACGAGATGAATCAGCAATCATTGTCCGAAATAAGGCAAGATTGGTTGCTAAAGGCTATAATCAAGAAGAAGGAATTGATTATGAAGAGACTTATGCTCCAAAGTGGCAAGATTGGAAGCCATAAGAGTTCTTCTTGCCTTTGCATGTGTAAAAGGGTTTAAATTATATCAAATGGATGTAAAAAGTGCATTTCTAAATGGGTTTATTCAAGAAGAAGTCTATGTAGAACAACCTCCCGGTTTTGAAAATGACCATCATCCAGATCATGTCTATCGTCTCAAAAAGGCCCTATATGGCCTTAAGCAAGCTCCTAGAGCTTGGTATGAGCGATTGAGCAAATTCCTTCTTGATCAAGGTTTTATAAGAGGCAAAGCTGACACAACTCTCTTCATAAAGAGTAATAAGCTTAATGAAATTTTAATTGTTCAAATATATGTTGATGATATTATATTTGGTGCTACTAATGATCTTCTTTGTGAAGAATTTTCCAAGAAAATGCGGGGAGAATTTGAAATGTCTATGATGGGGAATTGAACTATTTTCTTGGCTTGCAAATCAAACAACGGAAGGATGGAATATTCATCTCTCAAACAAAATATCTCCGTGATTTGCTCAAGAAGTTTGGTGCGGAAAATTGCAATGGTGCGAGACACCCTAATGAGCTCAACGGCTTATTTGGATCTTTGATGAAGAAAAGGGCAAAGATTTCAACATAACTAAGTATAGGGGAATGATAGGTTCCTTGTTGTACTTAATCGCGCGACAGACCGGACATCCAATTCAGCGTAGGAATGTGCGTAAGATTCCAATCCGCTCCAAAAGAATCACATGCCGATCATGTTAAAAGGATCTTTCGCTACCTTTCAGACACAAAAGAATTGGGTCTTTGGTTTCCAAAAAGGCAACAAGAATTTTTGGTTGCATATTCAGACTCAGACCATGCGGGCTATAAGACTGATAGGAAAAGTACAAGTGGGCAATGTGAGTTCTTTGGTGGCTCACTAGTTTCATGGTTCAGCAAGAAGCAGACAAGTGTGGCAGTATCTTCAACTGAAGCCGAGTATGTAGCTGCATCAAGTTGTTGTGCTCAAGTTCTTTGGCTCAAGCAACAAATATCAAACTTGGGGATCAACTTGAAGGAGATTCCAATCCTCTGTGATAATACAAGTACTATAAGTTTGGCCAAGAATCCAGTCCAACATACTCGAACCAAGCACATTGATGTAAGACATCACTTCATAAGAGATCATGTTCAGAAAAAGGATATCAAAGTGATGTTCATCCCAACACACCTGCAACTTGCCGATATCTTCACCAAACCCCGGCCAAAGAACAATTCATGTTCATAAGAAGAGAATTGGGAATGGTAAATCCCAATGAATTGTAAGTTAAATCTCTTCCAATAATATTAGTTATATGTTTTGATGAGTTAAAAGTCACTAACTTAAGCTTTGATAGTGTCTATAGAATGTTATTTTCCTCAGTGTGTGAATATCTAACAAGCTTTTCCTTCAAACTTACATAATCAAAAATTCAATGGAGAACTCGAGTTATATGTCAACTCGAGTTGTCGATTTAAGCATATATCGAAGAAAGGAAATAAACAACTCGAGTTCTTAAGAGTCACTCGAGTTACCCAACTCGAGTTATTAACACAACTCGAGTTCCGGTATATCTTTCGATTTTCCTTATTAATTTTCTTCATTTACAACTCGAGTTACTCATTTAAAACTCGAGTTGCTTTGTCATATATATATATATCGTCGAATCGGACTCTTCATTTTCGCAACTTTCAAAACCCTAACTCAAGTTTTTTCTCCGATTCTCTTCACTTACTCCTTCCCAATCATTCGAAATGGCTCCCAAATCGACAAAGATCTCCAAACCTCGAAAAAATTCATCATCCGAGTATGCTCCCACCGATTCTCTACATCACCTCCTCTCACGAGACCATCCAAAGAGAAAGCGAAAACCATCGAGAAACCTTCTTCGAAAATCAAAGTCCGTCAATAGATTAATCATCGGCAAAGAAATCAAAGAAATCAAAGGAGCAAGAAACTCATGTATTGTTCCACACGAAAAGAGATTGACCCTTGATCGCTAATCGAAGAGACAAAGAGGTTGTCGTGGCACCTCACAAGAAAAAGAAGCAAGTATCATAGCTGTTCGAAGCTCAAGGATCCAAGATACCGGCTCCAAAAAGTCGCACACGGTTCAAAGGATCAAGGTGATTCTAGTATGGGTGATTCGACTCCAAAGGTATCTCAATCACAACCTTATGTTTTCAATCCTCCGAATATAGTCAAACCACCTAATCCCATGAATTTATACGTAATCCCACTCCCATGACTAATGCCCAATTCTTAGATTACCAAGATAAATATGCCAATCGTGGATTTTGTCCCACAGTGTATGTGGACTTGGTTAAACTAAAGAAGGAGTGCAATCTTGATTTATCTCCTTGGTTGAGTCAATTCAAAAATTTCCTAGCTATAAACACTTGCAAATCACCTTCTTGGTCAAACAATTCTATTACAATATGACCATGGCAAATGTGGTTGGTAGGAAAGGTGTTTTAGTTGAGGATAAATGTATTACATACTGTTAGAGGAAAATCAATCACTATTTCCTCGACATAATTAACATTACTTTTCATTGAAAATCCTCCTCCTTTGTGCCCAAAATCAGCTATGATAAAAAGAGATTTTTCAAATCCTTAGGCACGATCAAAGTGTATGAGGGCAAGTTAAATTTTTTCCCAGTTGATATGCCTCCCGTCCATAGGCTTTATGGTACATATATTCTAGAAATCTTGTTCAAAAAGGGAAAATTACACTCACTTCAATTCCACGAGACTATGCCCTTTTTGCATCCTTGATAGCCAAAGTACCTTTTAACATTGGGCATTGGGTTTACCAAGAAATGAAAAAATTTAGGTTTGTGTCTTCAAGCTCTAAGTCCACAATACCTTTTCCCAACTTAGTGTCTCGATTCCGTACACCAACAAAATCGGTACACGGAGCTTAAGGAAAAACTGTCAAGCCTAAGATGTTTGGGCAAACTCATTTGAATTACATGAATATATCCTTTCATGAGGATTCAGGTCAATCCGAGCACCTTCTAGATCCGAGCCTCCCATTCTATATACACCGAAGCCCAATCGGTTCGACTCGCGAGAGTCTCAAGATCCTCCTCAATCATCTAACTCGAGTCAAACTATCAAGAAAATTGTGGAAAAGGCTATGCTTGAGACCTTTGGGTCTCTCCAGACAACCCTTACAGCTCAATACTATGAGTTGTCTGAGAAACTAGAGTCAGAAATTGCAAAATTGGTTGAGAAGGTTTCCTCTACAGAAGAAAAGGTGGATTCCTTAGATGCTAGATTGGAGAATGTAGAAGGTCACTTTGGTGATCTTGATCAGAGATTCGAGAGTATGCATCTTTTGTATCAAACACTGGACTCCAAGCTCTCCAAGATACTGAAGACTGAAGATGCTAGTCCTTCAGGGTTTTTTCCTTCTCCCAAACACTCTCCTATTTCCTCTCCCGACATTTCCCATTCTCCGTTCATCATTCACCACCTCACACCTCATCTATTCCACCTCTTCCACTCCCATTCTATCCTCTCCCCATTAGCCACACCTCCACCTCTCTATGCTCCCATCTCTTCATCCACGTTATCCTTCCTACTCCTCCACTCACCCCTACATATTCCTCCTCTGGCGATACCGCAGATCTATTTGATGAACATTCTTCTGGTACCTCCTCACCACCACACTCTCCCAAAACTTCCTCATCCTTAACTCTCACTCTACCACCCGAACCTCCTTCTTTATCTCTTACCTTGTACTCACCACTGCCTATTCTTCAAGCCCTGCGTGCATCTCTGACTCCCACTCCTCCCATTTTGCACGATGACAAAGGGGAGAGAAAGTGAAGAAATGAAGAGTTTTTGAAGAGTTTTCATGTGCTTTGATGTTGCATATGCTTGCATATTATTTTTGCTTTCTAGTTTACATTGCACTTTGGATTAATCTATGTATTTTGTAATCACGTGCAAGTAGCTAGATTGTTTATGAGACTCATTCGACGTCTGTTTATGCTTATGAGACTCATTTTGAAATTTACAATTCTTAAATGCAAGTATGTTGCTCTCGATACGTTTTTGATATGGTTTTTGATATAACTCCCAAAATCATTTTTCAAAACTCTACAAGTGTTGTCATCATCAAAAAGGGGAGAATGTTAGTTCTCGTGTGTTTTGATGATGTCTAACAATTGTAATAAGTACTTAATTAAAATTGGGAAGATCTAAGTTTTAGACAGATTGAAATTAAAGCCTAGTAAAATAATTTTGAAAATTGGTAACTCAAGTTGTTGAAAACAACTCAAGTTGCCCAACTCAAGTTGCTGTCAAAACTCAAGTTTTTCATAGTCTCAAACAATGGATAACTCGAGTTGTCACTAAACAACTCAAGTTATAAGTTGTACTTCAGTTCCCAAAAAGCCTCATCACGATATCGATTTTGGGTATCGATATAACTCGAGTTACAAGAAAAAACTCGAGTTGCCCAAGTGTTAAAAACTTTTGTTTGATTTTCGAAGTAGAAAAACTCGAGTTATAGAATATAACTCGAGTTGCCCAACTCAAGTTATTTTTGTAACTCAAGTTATATTATGTGCGAAAGTTTTTCTGAATGATTTAAATTCAAAAGTAACTCGAGTTAATCAGTACAACTCGAGTTGGACAACTCCAGTTACTGCAATAACTCAAGTTATGTTTTCTGCGAAAACTCTCTGTCTGATTTGAATTCCAAAGAAACTCGAGTTAGAGTACAAAACTCGAGTTGGACAACTCCGATTATTACTATAACTCAAGTTATACCATTTGCGAAGAATTTCCGAATAATTGATTCTCGAAGTAACTCGAGTTAGGCATAGTAACTCGAGTTAGCCAACTCGAGTTGGTAACGATAACTCAAGTTCTGTTCTTCATTCAAATATCTTCTGAACTAAAAGTAACTCGAGTTATATGAAGCAACTCGAGTTATGCATATCAGTTTCGAACAAGTCTTTCTGCGCATTCTGATTTCCTTCTGATTAAGTCTTGGGTGTCTCACGTATTTGATTCATATTATTCCTAACCAAGTTTAATCAGTTTGCTAGTGTATTTCAGATACTTCTAACATGTTTTTAAACTTGAAATCACGAAAAGTCAATATGTGTCAGAAGCATTAAATGCAGTCCCGACTTGAAGCCGAAAGAAGATATAGACCTCGGACATACCAAAAGCATTACGGCCTCTTCTCGAGATAACACTCTCATTTGGTTCTCAACGGACAAATCGAATAAAGAATGTTAATGAAGGATAACGGTCGAATGTCGGAAGAATACGAGGAAACGAGCAAGTGATTTACAACGGATATATTCATTACTCACAACGGCTCATTTATTCTTCTCAACGATCATCAATGCTACCAACCTATAAATAGAAGAAGCATTCAAGTCTCCAACTACCGAAACTCGCACATTAAATTAGTCATTAATAGCATTTACAGTTTCTACACGAGAGAGATAATATCTTCGGATATATTAAGCTTCAGTGATTATTATTTCGCTCTTTTAGAGAGTCTTCATAGATTATTCTTTATTGTAAGAATCTCAAAGTATTGGGACTTTGAGATTGGGACATTTGATTACAACTTGTAAGGGGGAGCAAGTTCTAGAGAGAGAATTGCTTCGAGAGTTACAGAGTGTGTAATCATTTGAAATTAGTGAAATCCCGGAGTGTGCGGGGAATTTGGACGTAGGTCAAGGATTTGGACCGAACCAGTATAAATTTATTGTGTTCAATCTCACTTACCCTTACTATGTTTATCTCTCGTTTTGCATTCGGCTTACAGTATTTACGCGAGAAAATTTAATATCTCCAATTCACCCCCCCTCTTGGTGATATTCCGTCTTTCATAATGACCATTTTGCCCTTGATGGATTTATTTTACAATTTATTGCCCAAAATTTCGTAGAACCACGTTGGTTACAGCTTTCAGATTTTCGTCTAACTTTGAAAAATCATAACTAATTCTAGAAAAATTGAAACGAGGATCCGTAAAATTATTTGGAATCGTTAAGATGTCTAATTTCAAGAAAAAATACTTTAAGAACCTATAACACCATATTTCATTCCCAGTTTTAAATTTCCACACGCTGTCCAGAATTTCGCCCAGAATTCGTAGGCTATTTTCAACAATTTTTATCTCCTAGCACAAAAGTCAAAATGACATGCTATATGTATATTTGGAAAGCTCTATATGTATAATTTCAACATGAATTTTCTCAGAAATTTAGAACATCATCTTCTACATAAAATAATGACGTTTTTACCCCTGACTTCAGGAATCGCTAACCGATAAAATTTCGCGTAACTTCATTACTTTGTGGTTTCTCTTCCAGAAATTTTGCTCTATGACTACCCTCACCATTTTTTCGAAATAAAGCTAATTTTAATCATAAAAACATGAAAATAAAAATACTTCTAGCATTTTAAGATAAAACCACAACTATCTGTGAATATAAAAGCTTAAGGCTCAAGAACTACTTACCAAAGCTTCAACTCCTTCAAGCAACTTCCCACTCACACTTACTTCTCTCTAAAACCAGATTGCTCTTTGGTTTGTGGTGTGGGAATTGTGAAGACTCAAGCTTGCTATTTATAGCAAATCCTAGATGCACCTAATTGGTGGGTTTCAAAAACTTATGGAATCAAGTTTTATCTTCCTCTTACACACTCCCAACCGACCTCCTCCCTCTCATACCACTCTTCATTATTTCAAAATTGATGGACACTTCTTGGCCACGGAAATTGCTCTCCCACTTGCAACAATATCCATTGCTCCATGTGTTTCTATTGGCTATTGATTTATGTTGACTTTTCAAAGCTTCCCTTTATGCTTTATTAATCTCCATCTCTTCTCTTGTCTCATGGCCGACATCCCTCTTCCAAACTCATCATCATCTTTTATTTAATTACTTCAATTCCTAATTCATATTTTATAGAAACCGTGTACCCCTTTTTCTTCTCTAATTTTTGTTTTTTTAATTACCTTACAATATCTAGGAGAAAGTCTTCTCACTTTCACATGGATTAAGCTTTGAATTATTAGGACCATTAGATTAACTTCATTAACTTCAATCCATGCCTTTGATTTTTGTTTGACTTGTCAAAGTTGTTTAACAAGATTGCTTAGTATTTTAATCTCATCATTAGTTAGGGTTGTTCATAATTATTTCCCTTGATTCATACTTAAGATAATTAGCCATTAATTACTTAATTAGTCACTTACTAATTGTTAATAATTTTCTTAATTGAGATTAATTATTATCTCACAACTATTTTTGCGACATTGGTATTTTATGCTCCATGTAAAATATTAAAAATCATGGGGTCAATTATGATCCCCAAAATAATATTAAATCTTGCCTCAATATTTTCCAAGGAAATTAATCCCAAAAATTACCTAAATTAGAGACAACATATTCTCCAATTTTTAATAAATATTTCATTGCCTCTTAGGATTTATCATAATATTTTCAGGGTATTTTATGACCCACAATTGCATTTAGGGATTTTTAGCTCTTTATTCACCCTAATTTCAATAGAAATTACCTTAGGAAATAAGATAATTATTACTTATTATTTGAAACCACATATTCACCTATTTCCAATAGGTATTATTTACTGAATTTATGATATTTATCATAAGTCAGTTTTTAGGGTATTACAACTCATATCAAACAAGCCAAAAAGATTATCACGCCTTCAGCAAATGAGAGGTTCTTTCAACCATAATAACACTGAAATTTTTCATATGCTACTCTGTATTTAACTCACTGCAGTAGATAAGATCAATAACTTAAAGTCATATCCTAACTAATTTTTTTAAATAGAAATGCTTCAGAAAGCATCAAACTAACAAGATGGGAGATCACAACTCCTCTCATACTCTAACTCTTCCTTGCCAATTGGGAACTATTACATGATTTTCAAATTTAACCAACTAAACTGTTGGAAATTAAAGATGAAATATAATGCATTTTACAGTCCGATTGTCAACAAACGAAAACAAAGGTGTTCTATAATTTTTGTGACAGTGGCTTCATCATTGAGTCAAAATATATATTCCAATCAGAAATTTATAAAATTCCAAGATAACACAAGTCTGAGCTATTACAGTTAGTCTAACAAGGGTTATGCATTGCTAGCTAACAACGAACTATACTAAAAAACTTTTTCTTGTCAATGGTAGAAGTTTTTTTTTTGTTCTGCGTCTAGTAGTCATAATTTTTTTTAAATTTGGATACACCAGGTAGGCAATATAAATGTGCTTCCACTCGAAAGACATATACAAGAGCTGTTGGTGAATACGAATCGAGCCACAAAGAAACCAAATCAGGTGAAAGGGATCCTATATCAGCAGAGTATTGAAACTAAAACCACACTACGATTGTTCACAGATCTGGAAAGGCAAATTAATGGGAATACAGAAAGAAACCCAATAACCAAACAATTGGAACACAGAGCATAAACCACCGGCAGAGAGAGAGAGAGAGAAGACCAGATCCACAGTCCACAGCCACAGATCTAGAAAGGCGAATTAAGGAAATATACCTTCAAAAAACTGGATCGATGAGCAAACCAGATCCACAGCTCCCGAAGCTCGATTAAATGTAGAGATTCGCCACACCAGACCGCCGGCGACAGAGAGAGAGCGCAAGCCACAGATCCGACGAGTGAGAGACGCACTGATAGTTCCACGAGAAAGAGAGAGCGCGCAAGAGGAAGCTCGATTAATTGCTTCAAGTTCAAGGTGAAGTAGTTGGCAAAATTAAATGAGCTCAAACCAGGTAGTTGGCGAAATAAATGAGCACCTTCAAGGCTTGAAGCTCAGGCAGGCGAGTTGGGACACAACGGATATTTTTTTTGCAGAGGGCATTTGTGGAGAGAGATGAGGAGCTATGTTTTTTTATATAAACGATGGCACTAGGCCAGAATACAAAACAAATTACAAAACAAGGGGAATGAATTCCAAACACTCTTGATCAACCCAGACCCTCAAGGAAGAAGGGCAGTCACTAAAAATGCCAGAATGAGATAGTCCCATTTTAGCTAAAGCATCAGCTATTCTATTCAGCTCTCTCGAGATATAAGATAAAGAAACAGACCAGTTCCTAGCCATAAGATCTCGCAGCTGGTCAAGCATAAGGCTCCCAGACCGAACGTTCTCATCTGTCAACCTACTGATTAAACACAAATCATCTGACTCAACCTGAATTTTCCTGAGACCAAGGTCCCAAGCCATTTTCAGGCCTTCAAAAAGGCCCCATTCCTCATCAAGACTGATATCACAGGTGCCAATCGGTTTCGAGAAGCCAGCCATCCATACACCATATTTATCTCTCAGCACTCCTCCACAAGCAGCTTTTGAAGTTCTCACAACAACTGCACCATCCACGTTCATCTTAGCCCAACCATCAGGAGGGCATTGCCAATGCCGAATATGAGCTGGAGGATGACTATTATCAGATAAACCCGGAACAGAATCCTGGAACACCGCGAATTTCCTCCAGCCGAGCAACACAATTGATTCAGGTTTCCTAGGTTTCTTAAAGTTAGGGTCAAACGCAGAGGAGTTGCTCCAACCCCAAAGATGCCAAATCGCAACACCAAAGATGAAGCACCAAAAAGGACCCATACCTTGACCAATCTTACCAGCCAGGTTCATGGTGATCCAGTCCCGAAGACCTGTTAAGAAAAACTGTCTCACATAATTGGGGTCAATAAGCTTCAACCACATATACTTTGCGAACTGACAGTCTCTCAAAATGTGAATCGTATCCTCAACCCCCTCATTACAACATACGCATATAGCAGACGCCGAGGACCATTTACTCCTCCAGAAATTTGTGGGAAGCTTATTTAATACTACCTTCTACAAGAACAGCTTAATACGCTCCGCCCCACGCCATTTCCAAATATAATCATAAATTTACTTTTCAAACATTGAGGATTCTTTTCTAAAAGAGAGTAAGCACTTCTGATGGAAAATGCACCATCCTTTGCGGCACCCCAAGTAAGAAAATCATGCCCAGCTTTAGGCCGAGGGGGAAGAGTGGGAATCAGCCTCTGAACAATCGATGGTAGAACAACCTCCGCCAATTTGATAAAGTCCCACGAACCATTAAAACCGATCAGCCACTGAAGAGAAAGTCTCCTCAGTAGATAAATGTCTATGACATTGATTTTTCAAAGTATCACCTTCTAGGAGCCAACAATCATTGAAAAAACTAACTGAGGAGCCGTCCCTTACCTGCCATTTCTAACCCAACTCGACAATGGACTTCAGAGAAGTAATAAATCTCCATAGCTTCGAGTCTCCCTTACGATAAGTTAAGAGATCATCTACGTTTCTCAACATATATCTACCCTGAAGGATATCAAAACATAAACCTTTACTGCCAATTAACAGCTTCTAGGCAAGTTTTGCTCCACAAGCATTGTTTTTTTTGGTAAGATCCACAAGCATTGTTAAGAGAAGCAAGTTTTCGGAAACCAAGCCCTCCATAATCCTTGGGCCTAGTATTACAATCCCAACCCACAACATGAAGACGTTTTTGGGTATCATCATGGCCCCAAATAAAGTTTCTTTGAAGTCGCTCTACCTCGAGACATATCCTCTTTGGAAGCTTAGCAACTTGCATAGGGTATAGAGAGATGGAACTAAGGTAAGATTTGGCTAGAGTGACACGACCTGCCATAGACAATGACTTGGCTTTCCATGCAGATAGCTTCGCATGAACCCTTTCAATAATATAATTGAACTTATCCCTACCACTTCGAGTTCTTGATAGGGGGAATCCAAGGTACATACCAATATCACAAGAGATAGGAATTTGAGAAGAATCGCTGACCTTCCTCTTCAACCAAGTTGGGACTCTAGGTGAAAAATAAATAGAGGACTTTAACCTATTGACCCTACCACCGAACTCATTAGTAAACACATCCAAGCAATTTAGCATGAAATCCGCTTAAGATTTGGAGGCAGTACCAAATAACAATAAATCGTCTGCAAACATCAAATGGGATATCTTAGGTCCCGTCCTAGAAGTGGCAATAGGCTTCCAGCTCCCACAGTCAATAGCATCACTAATTAAGTGGGAGAGTTTGTCAATACACAGTACAAACAACAAAGGGGAGATAGGATCCCCTTGGCGGAGACCTCTTCGCGGGAAAAAGAGCTCAGTTTGGGATCCATTCCAAAGCACATTGTACGAAACCGATGAAATACATGACATGATTAGGTCAATAAAATTTAGCTCAAAGCCCACTTCAACCAGGACCCTCCTTAGAAAATCTCATCGCGCTCTATCAAATGCCTTCTCAAAGTCAATCTTCATGGCCATAAAACCTCTTTTACTTCTATTAGAATTCATAATATGAAGCATCTCCTGCCCAACAACAATGTTGTCATGGATCTGCCTACCTTTAATGAAACTTGCTTGATACGGGGAAATGAGATCATTCATCACACCTTTTAGACGATGAGTAATCAGTTTAGTGATACATTTATAATGTACTGAACACAGCGAAATTGGTCTAAAGTGGGACATCCTTTCTAGCCTATCCCTTTTGGGGATAAAAGAGATGAGGGTACGATTAGATATCCCAAGAGAAGTCTGACCTTGAAAAACCCCTTTGACAAAGGCACACAGGGAAGGGCCAACTTTTGCCCAGTTACTTTTGTAGAAAATTGGAGGGTAACCATCAGCACCTAGAGCTTTGAAATTACCCATAGAAAAAACAGCATTCTTAATTTCCATATCATCTGGAACTTTAGCAAAGTTGCTCAACAATGACACATCGATAGATGGGAATGAGGAGTTTGTTTCAAGCAAACCAGACTGAGTTATATCCTCATCATAGAGGGCTTTGAAATACCTGACCATCAGCTACTTTAGCTCTTCTTCTTCATCAATCCACTTGTTCGAATCATCTAAAAGAGCCACAATTTTGTTCCTTCTTCTTCTCATTTGGACTTGAGGTGGTAATACCGGGTATTAAGATCACCTCTCGCAATCCACTCTTCTCTTGATTTCTGAAACCATTTGATTTCTTCGAATTTCAGTAATTTCTTGAGCTCCTCCTGTAGATCTACTTCAAGCTGGCAGAGGAAATGAGATTGAGGGTATGCGCTAGCTTTCTGAATGTCGTCCAGTCTAGCTAAGATTGAGTGCTTCTGTTTCTCAATATACCCGAACACTTCTTTATTCCAGACGTTCAAGGCCGTCTGTAAGTTTAGGAGCGACACATTAAAATCTTCTTCATCCATCCAGCTATCTTCCAGGAAGGAATTAAATTGGGCATGACCAAGCCACATAGCCTCGAAAAGAAAGGGGCGAGTCCCTGCTCTCGAATTCTGGGCACCCCCCAGTCTCAGCATAATGGGATTGTGGTCTGCGAAATTGGTTCTGGTAAGTACCTGTACATATGAGGAAGCAAAAACATATAAGAAAAAATTATTAGCTAAAACTCTGTCAAGCCTTTCAAATAACCTGGGTCGTTCGGTAATTTAGGACCTCGCCAAGTAAAAGAAGGGTCGAAGCTACCCATATCCGAAAGATGGAAATATTAGATTCTGTTCTGGAAGAGCTTGATTCGGGAGAAGTTAACAGCCGCTCCCCCAGTCCTCTTATGCGAAGCAAGGATATCGTTAAAGTCGTCTATCACAACCCATGGCAAAGAGAGACCATTGGCAAAGTTAGTTAGCTCCTGCCAGAGAGAATGCTTAAGAGTAGAGATTGGGACAGCATAAATCTCCGAAAGTAAGAAGGTGGGATACCCAACCAGAGAACAACGAAGATGCATATACTGTCGGTCCTTCCGTACCACCAAAACATCAATCGTATCAGATCTCCAAACCACCACTAATCCTCCCGATCGGCCAACACTGAGGACGAAATCAAGATTATCATAACCTAATTTCTCCAGGCACTGAAGGTTATCTAACTTCTCACACTTCATCTCAGCTAGAACCAGCAAAGAAGGAAGCTTCCCCCGACAAACTGATCAAATCTGATTATTGAGACTTTTGTGGCACGTGCCACGTGCGTTCCAGTAGAATAAAGAAGACATACTGGGATGAAAAACAAATACAGATAAGGGAGTGGGCTTGGAAAGGAGGGTCCAAGGTAAAGACAGATCCAATAAAAGATTTTAACGTCACAAAAATTAAAATCAAAGGTCCGAAGTCTCAGGGACAGCAGTCCCAATAGAGTTTCCACAATTACTCTCCATGGCCATATTCACCCCAGAGTCCAGGTATACCGAGCCAGGCTGCGTCTCAACCACCACCAACCCAATAGAAACACCCTCATCCACATCAGCATCCATTGATAAATCTGGCTCTAAAATATAAGGCCCAGAACAGAATTTCCCTTGAAGCCCAGCAACAAGATCTGGTCCATCCATTTCTACGGCCCAATTAGGGGAGTAGTCTAATTGAGGATTCTGGAGCTTTTCACAACCGGGCTCCCACACAACGGCTTCTTAACATTTATCGAAAGAACCACGCCATCCCTATCATCCTCCCCACCTGCTTTCCCATATGTCAGGCGCAATACCTCAGAGCACTTTCCAACACCTTTTACCGAATTCCTTATTTTTTTCCTTCCTCTTCACCTGTCGAACTGCCTTCTGCACGCTGCTTTCCCTTTCACAACCTGACCCCTTTTTGAACTTCTTTTTTTCACCTTTTTTAACCTCAAAGGATAGCTCAGAATTAAGTCGTTGGGCACTCTTCTCAACAGCCTCCTCGTGTATTACAGGATGACCCATCTCTGATGGTTCCCTATCACCGCCACAACCCTCCTCGGTTAGCGTACCAAAACGTGATCCCTCCTCCGGTCACCGGACAGCCACCTGAGTCTTCTCCGTCAAACCCTTCACCACCTGAGTCATCTCCTAATTCTTCTCCATCGAACCCTTTACCACCTGAGACTTCTCCGACGATCCCTTCTTTTGACGACGTGGACGCTGAACCACCTTCCAGGAATCGGCCTCCGCCCTTGCTTTCAAGCCCTCATTCATGCTGTAGTTCTCCAACGCCATTACCCCTGGGGGGAGATTTCAGCACCCACAGCAACAGGGGACTCAGGGATCGAAACCTTTATACGGGATTTACAGTCGACATCTTTATTCCCATATAGGCCACAATCCGTACATAGATAATGCAATCCTTCATACTCTAGGTAATAATAACAACCCTCTAATAAGAAACCAGACATTAGCTGCTTCTCTAAATTAAGAAGGACACATATTCGGGCAAAAGATCCTCTAAGATGATTAGAGGTATTAATATCGATTTTTATAGCCTCACCAATCCTATCACCGATCCAGGTTAATGCCTCCTTATTGTAATATTCCAGAGGATATTAGGAAGTCTAACCCAAACTGTAGCTTTGTTAATGGTAGCTGTCCTGGGCTGAAAGCAGGGTTCCCACGGTCTCACAGTGAGATAGTGGTCAAAGATCATCCAGAGACCACCAGTTAGGGCATTGGTATAGTCATCATTGTTAGTGAGTTTCACCACAAAAAAGCCACTCCCAATATTGATTAGACTGAGAATCCCCTTCTTAGCCCACAGTTTCTGAAGAATAGAGAGAAGGAGTTTATATCCAATGCTTCTACCTAGAAGCTTGATAATCACCGCTTGTTTCCATGGTTTGTATAATCGTTTCTTTAGCTTCCCTAAAAAGGAGAAAGTGGGAAGTTTCTAGTAGGGTCCTCACTGATTTTACATAAATGAGCAGATTCCTCAATATCAGATAGACTATCATCAGATAAGTCCTTGTCACCAGTAAGGTCTTCCAACATCCTATCCTCGTGGTTAATACCTTGTAGACAACCCAGGACCCCATTGCTTTTGCTTCTCAGTACCCAGCGTAGGCCAAACTTCTTCATAGGTGCTACCCTCTCTATTTTTAATCTTCTTCAAACTTCTGGTAATCTGATCATTCTCTTCTGCAGACAGAGGAACAAGCTCGGGAGGATCACATCCATGTTTACCAATTGTACTACTCGTTTTGGGTTCTAATTGCAGATGAGGAGTTGTTGATAAGCTGCTGTTGATAAGCTACAAAACCCAACTTATAAAATTAGCCCAACTTAAGCCCATAAGTCCTTTTGGCAGCCCTTTGTATCCAAACAAAAAAAAAATACCCATAAACACTTTTCAAACAATAAATAAGTCCAAAAGCTCCCTTTTTAAGCCCTTCCAAACATGCACATTATCATTCACTTATTGAGATCCATTATCAACTCATTCATTAATTCGTCTCATTGGCTTTTCTTCTTCTTCTTCTTCTTCACAGCGCCGCAAATGAGAGTGGATCGGATCCTTCTTCTTCATTGGTCGTTTTCATTAGATTGTCATTCCTCTTTACCGAAAAGACGTTCTTCAACCATGTTATGCGACAGCGGCGCTGAGGGAGCGAAACAGAGGAGTGAACGGTACTGGGCAGATGAAGCTCAATCAGCACCGTTATGGAGTTTTTTTCCCATTGCAGTGCGTGTGGTGAAAATTATGAAAAGTAACTTGTAAATTGCTTCTCTTCCTCTTATAATCTGAAGGTGAATGATGGATAGACGAGTTCACTACATAGACAGTGAAACTACAGTTGTAATTCTCTCTGTTGGTCTTATAATATGAAGGTGGAAGATGGGAAGAAGAGGAAATCGGAGGAACGTAAGAAGGTTAAAAAGGGACATGGAAAAAAGATATAGAAAGGATTGGTTGTATAATATGAAGACGAAATGTAAGGTGACATGGTTGAGCAATGGTGATTAAATATTTGAATATAGAAAATTGAAATTTGAATTTGAATTGGAAAAAAAAAGGAGGGATAGAAGTGGCGGGGAATTCAAATATGAAAAATGAAAAACAACATTTTCAACACATCTCCCTCTCTACACGAAGCCCAACATTCACCAAGAGGAGGGTGAATAGGGGATTTTAAAAATTCTTTTTAAATCACCCACATAGCAGATGTTTAACCAAGGTAAAATGGAGACAGAGAAGAAGAGCTTGACACAGAAGATTTATACTGGTTCGATCTTAACTCTTGACCTACGTCCAGTCCCCAGACTCTCTGGGTTTTTCTACTATCACTCAAATCATATACACACTCGTACTCGAAAGTTATCCTCTCTCTAGGATACACTCCCCTTACAAGTTGTAATCGATAACCCAACCTCAAAGTCCCACAACTTTGAGATTCTTACAATGAATGATTTACAGAAATGAACTCTCTCAAAGAGTGAATAAAGATAAGCACTGAAGCACAATGTATCAAAGATACAAATGATTATAATGAGCAATAAAAGACTAAGATCTTTGTATGTGTTTTCTGTGTATGTCTTCTCAACTTGAATGCTTCAAATCTTCAGGTATTTATGCTGGTTTGAAGCTTGTGATCATTATAGATCCGTTCAAACTTGGAGCAATTTGAAATACTAGTTGTTGTGTCCATGTCTGTTAAATATAGCTGTTGGTAACATATGCTGATTTGAATATTTGAATGTTGTGCTGCTTTCCGGGTTGTAATCCATTTACTTTGGATGAGAGATATATTAAAATATTGCAAGTTGTCCAAGTTATTGTTTTAATATCTTTTAAAACAAATCTTGATCTTCTGAAATCTCATAAGCAAACTGGTTAAATTTGGTTAGAAATAATGATATGGAGTATACAAATCATAATCAACCATTTTGCAAAATCAAGCTAAAGCATAAATCAAACCGAATAAAATAGACTCAGATGTGTTCATCTGTTCTGGTGTTTGAACGTTGCTCTCTCTCTTCGTGTTATCCGATGTTGCCATTTATTCTTCGTTAACATTCTTCATTCGATTTTTCTGTTGAGACTTAGTTAGAATGTTGACTAGGAATGGCTGAAATACTTTATCATTGCTCAGAAGCTCAATTTCCTTTTTCATGCTTTAACTCTGTTCAAGCATTTAATGCTCTGACATAATTTTGTTTTATGCAAATTTGATGATTAAAACTTGTTAATCACATCTGAAACTCATTAGCAAAATGATTAAACTTGGTTAGGAATAGTAAGAATCAATAATATGGAATACCCAAGATTTAATCAAAGAATATCAGATTACGCAGACGAAATATCAAAAGCTTATAAGCATAACTCAAGTCATGACTAGAGTTATGATTCAAAATATATCAATGCAATTTTAGATGACTCGAGTTGTTACTGGAGTTATGATTGAGGAATTTCAAACAGGCGCTTTGATCACTTGAGTTATGACTTGAGTCATTACTGAGAAATTTCAAACAGAAAAGATTTTCAATGGAATGACTTGAGTTATGACTTGAGTCATTGCTGAGAAATTTCAAACAGAAAAGATTTGTAATGGAATGACTTGAGTTATGACTGGAGTCATTGTTTAAACAATTCTGTCAGAAAGAAATGTCTGTGAGGTAACTCGAGTCATGACTGGAGTCATTCTGAAGCAATTTCGAACATAAAGAAATTTCAGTGTGGTAACTCGAATCATGATTGGAGTCATGCAAGTTATGACTGGAGTCATTCAGAATCATTTTTAGACAGAAGCGAAAACCAATATGTTGACTCGAGTTACGTCAAGGATGACTCGAGTTATATCATATGATAGAAGTTACTTATCGAGAAAATCATTTTGCAAAGATTGAAGTACAGGGATGACTCGAGTTGTTAAGTGATGACTCGAATCATAAGCAACATTTTCAACTATTTTCCAAGCTCAGTGACTTGAGTCACAATTAGAGTCAAAATGCTATGTTTTAAGCTATCTCAAATCAGAGTCAAGATATCTTTAAATTATCTTTTCAATGAAATCATTTTGGCTCGATTCAATCTTACAATTGTCAGTCATCATCAAAACACATAGAGAACTAACATTCTCCCCCTTTTTGATGATGACAACACTTGTAATTTGTGAAGTGAAAATGAGTTTGTACAATATCATGTATTACACATAAAGCAGAGGTAGACATCAAAATACATTGCATATGTATAAATATTAGAGTCACATAGTTAGCTCATACATTGAAAATATTTTCAAATGCTAAAAGATATAGATAAACTACATGAAAACGAAGCTAGAAACATCTGCAGAATGATAAACACATATTTAAACTGCAAACTACATTCTTCATTTCTTCTCTTTCTCTCCCCCTTTGTCATCAGGCAAAATGGGAGAATCAGAGGCCAGGGAAGCACGCAAGGCCTGAAGAATAGGCAATGGAGAGTATAAGGTGAGAGAGAGAGAGAGAGAGAGAGATGGTGGTGCAGATGGAGAAGTGAGAGGTAAGTTTGGTTTAGAAGAGTGGGGTGAGGAAAAGGAAGCACCAAAGGAGTGCTCATCAAACAGGTCTACAGTGTCATCAGAAGATGATTTGATAGTGGAGGTCTGAGGAGAAGGTAGAATGACAGTGGGAGGAGCAGATAAAATGAAAGGAACAAAGAGAGGTGGAGTGGGTAAAATGGGAGTGGCTTCAGGATGAGGTGGAGAGATAGGAGTGGTCTGCAAGATAGGAGAGGAAGAAGGCTGAAGTGGAGAATGAGAAGGAGGGGAAAGAATGGGAGAATTTTTTGGAGAAGGGATGGGAGAATGGCTTGGACCAGCAGAGGGAGGGGGAACCAACCCAGAAGAACTAGCAGCTTCTTTCTTCAATAGCCTGTCAAGCTTTGAATCCAGTATCTGGTACAGGGAATTCATATTCTCAAATCTCTGTCCAAGGTCCTCAAAATGGCCTTGAACGTTCTCCAATTTTTCATTCAAGTACTCAACCTTCTTATCTGTGGAGGTGACTGTTGCAACCAGCTTTCCAACTTCTGACTCAAGTTTCTCAGAGAGTTTATAGTGTTGAGCAGTCAGGGTTGTCTGGAGAGTAACAAAGGTTTCTTGCATAGCCTTTTCTATAATGCTTTTGATGGCAGCATTGAGGTTGGATGACTGAGTAGGAACATAATGGACTTCAGTTGGCTCTGGCACAGAAGCTCTAGACCTAGAAGGGGCTCTGGACTGCCCTGAACCCTCTTTAAAAGAGATTTTTATAAAATTCAAATGTCTTTGACTAAACAAATTTGGCTTGACAGGTTTCTCAAAGAGGTCAAGGTACCAAATTTTATTGGTGTATAGCAGAAGTGACACCGAATTGGGAAAATGAATTGTGCCTGAAGGAGATGAATCAAATCTAAATTCTTCATCTCTCGATAGACCCAGTGACCTATGTTGAAAGGGACTTTGTTTACTAGAGAAGCAAAAAGGCCATAGTCAGTAGAATTGAAATGGGTAAAGTTTTTTCCTTTTTGAAATAAGTTTCTGGAATATATGTACCATAAGGCTCTATGAGTAGGAGGCATATCAACAGGAGAGAACTTAAGTTTACCTTTAAATGGTTCACCAGGCCTCAGGATTTTGAAAAACTTTTCTTTGTCATACTTAATGTGAGGCACAGGTGGGGGATTTTCAATAAAGAGGATGGAGTTGATTATATTAGCAAAGACAATGATGGATTTTCCTCTAACAGAAGTGATACATTTGTCCTCAATGATATGACCCTTTTCATTTACTATATTAGCCGTGAACATATTGAAATACAAGTGCTTGACTAGTGAGAGAGTGTAAGGAGTGTTTATAGCCAACAAATTCCTAAATTGATCCAACCAGGGGGATAAATCAAGATTACATTTTTCTTTTAGTTTGACTAAATCCACATACATTGTGGGACAGAAGTCTCTTGAAAAATATTTTTCCTTGAATTCTAACATTTCTGCATTAGACATAGGAGTAGATTGACAAATGAATTTGGAATTTGGAGGTTTCACAAGATTTGGAAGACTAAAAACATATTTAGTAGGTCCAGATACCTTAGAGCCAGAAGCAACTGGTTTAGAACCAGCTTGAGCCTTAGAACCAGAGGCTTGAGCACCAAAGATGGACTGAGGCTTCTTTTTGTGAGGAGCCACGACCTTTTCTTTGTCTCGGTGAGTTGCGGCAGAAGGATCAATGGGCTTTGATGGAGGAACCTCATGAGGTTCTTGAATTGTCAATTTCTTTGGCTTCTTTGAAGGAGTTTCTGTGAAACCTTACTTTGTAGCTTAGTTGAAGGTTTCCTCTGTCTTTTAGGTCTCTTCGATTGAGGAGGAGACGATGATATAGTGGCTTCAAATTCAGAAGATGATTCCTTCGCAGGTTTAGGAATTTTAGGAGCCATTGCGAAAGATTCAGAGATGGGAAGATGAGAATTCAGAGAGAGAGGACGAGAGATTACTCGGGTTAGGGTTTGCGAATTGATAGAAAAGAAGAGACACAGTTGTAGCAGATATTGAAAGACCTGGCTATCACCCAAGAGGGGGGTGAATTGGGTGTATGATAAAACTTTACGAACTTTGAAATTTTTTCACAATATCTAAATTAACAATTAGATATTCAAATAAGCATATAATGGAAATATAACAGTTTAGGGTAGAGAATATGCAAACTGTGATTTATCCTGGTTCGGTCCAATCCACGATGACCTACGTCCAGTCCCCAGGCTCCTCCTGAGATTTTCAATCCACTATCTTCTTTCAACTTGATTACACATTTTATACTCGAAGCAACCCTCTCACTAGGATTCACTCCCCCTTACAAACTGTAATCAATACACCGCTTGATCACACACTCTGTACTCGAAGTAATCATCTCCCTATGATTCACTCCCCTTACAAGCTGTAATCAACACAGTGTGTTTCCCACTCAAGATCACCCAACCTTGAGTAACTCTAAGATAGATTGTTTATAGATACATCTTCTCTCTTTCAGAAGTGAATAAATAAATGAAGGTGGAATATCACCTAGAGGGGGTGAATAGGTGATTATGAAATTCTTTCTCTAATTGCTCAAGAACACTTAAAACAGAGATAGAGAGAAGAGCAATGAACACAAGAGATTATACTGGTTTGGTCCAACTCTTGACCTACGTCCGCACTACCCGACACTCCGGGATTTCACTATCTCGTAACTTGATTACACACTCGTAACTCTCGAGTAATCCTCTCACTAGGACTTACCCCTCTTTACAAGTTGTAACCAAATACCCAAAGACACAATTACACACTCTGTACTCAGGATGATCCTTTCTCCCTAGGACTCACTCCCCCTTACAAGTTGTAATTATACACCCACACTCAAGATACCTCTATCTTGAGATTTTGAACGAATTGTAAAACAAATGATAAACACTGAAGCTCAATAATATCCTAAGATATATAAAGAATAGAAATTGAACACTTTGAATGCTTTGTCTGTGTATACGTTGGTTGTGTCCATTGATGAATTCAAACCTTCGGGTATTTATAAGATGAAGTTTGAGAACCGTTGGAAGGATTTGAATCTGCCCGTTTGAATGTGTTTAGACATCTGCTCCTTCTGCTTATCGATGTTTGAGTGTTTGCTAAGTGGAGTCACTTTACAGAGTGTCTTCCACGTGGTCTTGGATGAAGATCAACTTAGTTTAATGATTCGGAAGCTTTTGCTGTATGGGCACCATTATGATAAGATTCTTTTTGTCAGCTCTGTTCTGTGACATTCTTAATGCGCCAGCTTGTTACAACTTGAAATCTGAAAAGTAAAACTTTGATCTTCTAAAGATTCACAAGCAAACATAGTTAGAATCAATAATAATAAGCAGCATGGCATATTCTATAAATCACATATCAGCATTCAAGTCAAATGAATATTCTTGGTGTTCTTCGTCTGATCTCGCAACTTTGATTATGAATCTGTAAAGCACTTAGAGAGATGATTAATAATATCACAGTTAATATAGAATGATGTATTGGAAGCTAAAATCAATTAACTGGATTATTTAAAGAGAGTTACAGATGAATCAGGTTGTTGTCGAGCTTTCTGGTATGGATGCTTTCAGACCATTCTAGAGAATCATTGTCGGCATACTTGAGAATCGTTCATTGTATAAATCTGAAGTCTCAATCATTCTCGAGAATCACCCAAGGATTCTCGAGAACCATTCTCGAGAATTAATTCCTAATTCTCGAGAATCACTCGAGTAACAGTACACACAGAAGCGAGTATCAGTTAAGCGTTCGTTAATACTCGAGAATTCTTTGTCAGTGAAGGCCATCGACCATTCTCAAGAATCAATCTCTGATTCTCGAGAACCATTCTCGAGAATTGATTCTCAATTCTCGAGAATTACTCGAGGAACACAGAATAGTTTACTTCTGATTTTGCTTCAGACCCGATCATTCTCGAGAATTACTAGTGCATTCTCGAGAACCATTCTCGAGAATCCAATACTCATTCTTGAGAATTGCTTTGCTGTGATGAGCTACAGATTAGCAACCATTCTGGAATTCTGGAGAATTCTTGAAACAGTTCTCAAGAATTGATCACATCGAGAATCAGAAGAGATAGCAAATTTGTCAAAGCACTCATGCTCATAAATCTCTTCAAGCTTTCTTTCCATTGCAAGAAGAATCAGCCCAAACTTGTTGAATTCCATCGGTTATCATAAGATAAATGTAGGCTGTTCTTAATCAATGCTGATTGCAACATCCTGAACATACTACCAACTTAAAAACATCATAACTCCTTCAATTGATCTTCTTTTTCTGTGTTCTTGATGTTTATAGAAATTTATTTGAGTCTAGTTTTCAATGGCACCAATTTCAGCGCAATCCGATTTGTCGTTTGTGAGATACACTCAAATTACCAAAGGTTGGTCTGGACTGTGAGGGTGATTTGTGTTCCATTTTTAAAAAATCATAGCTCTCTCATCTAGACTCCTTAGGACTGGAAATTTTGTCAAAAGTACGTTTTGGATGTCTAGTTTCATATTCCACTAGTTTCACATTAATCCTATTCCTGGTTTGTGAGATATCATCGAAATACCAAAGGTCGCCCAAGCTGAACGTGAAACAAAGCTGCTGAAGAATTGCTGAAACTCGATGATTCTCGAGAATCAGAATGGCATTCTCGAGAACCATGCTCGAGAATTGCTTCCAATTTTCACATAATCAGTACATTCTCGAGAATCAAGTTTCTATACTCGAGAATTGCTTCAGAATGAACTTGTGACTCGTTTTTCACTCATTTTAACTCGAATTGAGTCGTTCCAACTTATGTTTGATCATGGAGACTTGAATATTGATATTCTCACAATATTTAAAAAATTATTCTTTCTTCAATCTCCATTCTTGATCATTCTTCATTATTTTTACTTCATATCTACATTAATAAATAAGGATTAATCAAAGTAGAAGATAAATGTAGTGTGTAGACTTTTTGCTCTGGATAATGGCACCTATATAAGACATCATCAAAACTAATCATAACTAACAATCTTTTCACAATATCTAAATCAACAGTTAGATATTCAAATAAGCATATACTGGAAATATAACAGTTTAGGGTAGAGAATATGCAAAATGTGATTTATCCTGGTTCGGTCCAATCCACGATGACCTATGTCCAATCCCCAGGCTCCTCCTAAGATTTTCAATCCACTATCTTCTTTCAACTTGATTACACGTTTTGTACTCGAAGCAACCCTCTCACTAGGATTCACTCCCCCTTACAAAATCTAATCAATACACCGCTTGATCACACACTCTATACTCGAAGTAATCCTCTCCCTAGGATTCACTCCCCTTACAAGCTGTAATCAACACAGTGTGTTTCCCACTCAAGATCACCCAACCTTGATTAACTCTAAGATAGATTGTTTACAGATAAATCTTCTCTCTTTCAAAAGTGAATAAATAAACATTGAAGCTCAATAATATCCAAAGATATAAACAAACTATAAATTGATGCTTTGAATGCTTTGTCTGTCCAAAGATATAAACAAACTATAAATTGATGCTTTGAATGCTTTGTCTGTGTATGCGTCTTTCTTCCTTGATGAATTCAATCCTTCGGGTATTTATAAGTTGAAGCTTGAGGACTGTTGGAAGGATTTGAATCTGCTCGTTTGAATGTGTTTAAACATCCCCTCCTTCTGCTAACCACGTTTGAATGTTTGCTTAGTGGAGTCTCTTTACAGGTTGTCATTCATGTGGTCTCGGATGAAGATCAGCTTAGATTATTGATTCAGATGCTTTTGCTGTATGGGCACCATAATGATAAGATTCTTT
Organism: Acacia melanoxylon; assembly: GCA_019022615.1. NCBI lineage: Eukaryota > Viridiplantae > Streptophyta > Magnoliopsida > Fabales > Fabaceae > Acacia > Acacia melanoxylon. Next base: position 3,927,680 of record JAFJYJ010000010.1, read on the forward strand.
TTGTCGGCTCTGTTCCTCGACACTTTTAGTGCGCCAACTTGTCAGAATTTGAACTTTGAGAAGTAGCTGAAACGTAAAGCTTTCATCTTCTGAAATCTCATAAGCAAACTGGTTAGAATCAATAATAATAAACAACAGAGTATATTTCATTGATTTACAGATCAGCTGATGGTAGACATTCTTGGTGTTCTTCGTTAGAATTTGAAACTTGATTATGAATATAAAAAACACTCAGGAAGATGATTAATGATATCATAGTAAATATTGAATGATGTATTGGAAGATAGAATCAATTAACTGGATCATTTAAATAAAGTTATAGATGAATCATGTATGCTGTCAAACCATCGGTATCCATGCTATCTGGGAATTCTCGAGAATTGATTTAGCTATACTCGAGAATCACTCATAAAATCATTTTGTACTTCAACACCCTTTCGACCATTCTCGAGAATCACCAAATGATTCTCGAGAACCATTCTCGAGAATTGATTCTCAATTCTCAAGAATCACTCGAGAAACATCTAACACATAAGTGAATATCAGTTGAAGCATCCGTTAATACTCGAGAATCCTTTCTGGTTCTCGAGAACCATTCTCGAGAATTAGTTCTAATTCTCAAGAATCACTTCAGAAACGAAATGCATCAGTATAGGCTATCGACCATTCTCGAGAATTGATTTTCAATTCTCGAGAATCACTAGAGAAACACAGTATAGTTTTTCTTCTGAGATATCATCGAAATACCAGAGGTCACCCAAGCTAAACGTGAAACAGAGCTGCTGAAGAATTCTTTGAAACTCGATGATTCTCGAGAATCGAATGGCATTCTCGAGAACCATTCTCGAGAATTGATTTTCAATTCTCGAGAATTGCTTCCAATTTTCACATAATCAGTACATTCTCGAGAATCAAGTTGCTATACTCGAGAATTGCTTCAAGAATGAACTTGTGACCCGTTTTAACTCATTTTAACCCCGAATTGAGCTGTTCCAACTTCTGTTTGATCATGGAGACTTGAATATTGATATTCTCACAATATTTAACAAATTCTTCTTTCTTCAATCTCCATTCTTGATCATTCTTCATTATTTTTACTTCATATCTACATTAATAAATAACGATTAATCAAGGTAGAAGATAAATGTAGTATGCAAGCTTTTTGCTCTGGATAATGGCATGTATATAAGACATCATCAAAACTAATCATAACTAACATTCTCCCCCTTTTTGATGATGGCAAATACTATAAGAAAAATATGTATGAATGTGAAAATAGATTAGGCCCAACATATTTTTCATGTCATTTCTCTCCCCCTTATTTGTCATTAGCAAAAAGTTGAAGTATAGAAGAAATGCTTGGAGAGGTAAATATGAAACAGGATTATAAAGAATCAAGAAACTGTTTTCTCTCCCAGATTTGAAATTATTTTCATGCTGAAAATGATGCAACTTGGAAGAATTTGGAGAGGTTTTAAATAAATCTTTCACAAAATAAAGTATATAGATACCAAACATGTGCAGAATATCTACTGAATGTAAAGATAGATATTAGAAATGCTCATGTAGATTCTTCAAATGATGAATGATCGATGAAGTCCATTTTCTTGATGTATGCATTTTGGTTGAATCCTTGTGGCCTAAGATGAAGCAGTGGTAGACTTTCTTCCTTTATAGCTCAGCTTCAACCATCAAGGCATCTTTCCTTAAATTAATATATTCTCCTTGTATTGTGTTAAGGAAAGTCCTAGCACATATCAAAATCTCCTGCTACAAATGTAAAATTTTCTTTGCAAAAGAGATTTGTTAGTGCAACCATATATCAAAATATTCTTTTCTAAATGATATTTTCAAGGTAAGATAATGAAAGGAAAATATGATATTAACTCATCATCAAAACTAATAAAACACAGTGAATGCAGATGAGCAAACTTAAAGAGGTATTCTTTAAACAAAGGAGATGAGCTTTTAAGATATCAAACACGTGTGAATGTGAAGCTCCCCCTTAATGAATGCATGATCAAAAAAGAAGTACCCTTTGATGATACCAAATAATAATGTGACACCAAATGTTATGAGGTGTGGAAATATCCTTGCTCACAACATGGTATCTCAGAATCATGAACTCTCAAGTTCATTTGAAATAGGTATAAAGAAGTCACTTATGCTTTTTATGATGATAAATATGTTTAAAGCATAAGAATCATTTTGAAAATGAATGTGCTCAGACTAAATTTCAAGAGATAGAATCAAATGAATAAAATCAAGTTAGCCTCGAGAACGTTTTGCATATACTCAGGAACTGATGAAAAGTTTCACTGTTTAACTTCCTTTTGTGAGAGAGAATGATGAGGGATTCTCGGGAGTTAGAGAGAATGATGAGGGAACAGAAGCGTCGATTTCAGGGGTTTTATAACGAAGGGACAAAAACGACAGAGACGATGTAAGTGAAACGACATCATATTCTGGTCCTTTGAACTTTTGTTCGATGATTCTCGAGAATCAACAAATGATTCTCAAGAGTCGTTCTCGAGAATGACACTTCATTCTCTAGAATGATCTCAGCAATGAAGAATTTAGGAAGAGATCCATTCTGTAGAACACACTGTCTACTACAATTCTCGGGAATGCCTTAGCCATTCTCGAGAATGATAAATGACTTGATCAAACATGCTTGGTGAACTTCATAGAATCCCGATATTTCTCGAGAATGGCTCTGAATTCTCGAGAATGCTTAGGAAATACAGGGAAAACTTATCTTTCAATTCTCGAGAATGATAAAATCATTCTTGAGAATTATCAATTATGTATCGGCTTTTGTTCGCTGGACTAGAACCTGCAAAACAACATCAAGAACATCGTGCACAAATCAAATGTATATGCTAATCTGCATTTGACAATTATCATCCTTTGATAGACTCTGTAATTCTAACCATAGAGCATCCTGCACAAATCAAATGTATATGCTCTTTGGTACCCAATGAATCTTGAGTCCACACACGATTAGACAAGAAACTCTTATGCTCTTATAGAATTAAATCATATGATATTTGAGCAAAGAGTATAACAATCAAAGATCAAAAACATAGTTTTACCCAATCAAATAAGTTCAATCCAATGAATCAAATAGGGTAACAACTAAATGATACCAAAAATGTTATTTCTCAATGCCAATTTTATAAATACACTTGGTGTAGAAAATATGTCATTGATAAAAATACATGTAAGTTTGATCAAAGAGCATTTGAAAGCATTTATCAAATCAGTTCATAAATAAGATCATATTTTTCAAGAATGATAATGAAATATGAAAATGGTTTCAAATCTCGAATGTTCTTTCAAACCGTGATGATGTATTATGAAATCAAAATTCTGATGAAAGATTCATTTTAAAACATGTTTGAAGTCAATGCTCATTCTAAAACATGGTGGAAGTTAACAGTTTAAAGAATATAGAATGTATCAGAACATGTTTCAAATTTGGAGAACATGTCACACACACAAGTTAACATGTTGAAGAACTTTCCTAAGAGCAAAAGTCAGAAGGGAAATGAATTAGCCAAAAAGACTAAATAGAATAGAAATATTTATGCATAATGACTTTGCTGTTGACTGTGAGATAAACTTGCCTCTAGAATTGAATCTATAAATATATGAATAATCAAGGCCAGAATATGAATATACAGATATTGTTACTCAAGATAGTTGAAAATCTTCCAGAGGCGGGATCCTTGAGATTTCTGAAACTCCCTTTCTTGCCAAGAAGGGTAAGCACTAAAGCTTTCCTCCATGGCTTACAGGATTTCCTCCATTCTTCATCCGTGACCTCCGAACAAGGGTAAACTTCCATAATCTTTTTAAGCTCCTCAGTAATAGTGGTAGAGCAAAGATCTTCCTCATTCCATAGTGGATGAAGACAGATGCTGATGAATTTGAGTAACAAAGAGATTATTAGGAATCGTGGATGATGAAGCAAATACTCACTAGTCCAAATGACTCGAGACCCTAATATCATCCTAGTAGGTTATTCCACTAATGGTTAATGCATTAACATATAATGCACTAATGAACATAAAGCTTGGAACAACTTGATCAATAAGAATTTATGCAGTAGACATAACACTCACAGATTGAATCCTTTTATGGGAGATAGACTTGAAACTCATATATGATCAACTTATTATATAGAATGAAACTGAAGAGTTCAAGCAATACATTAAATATCAAAGATCAATATGTGAATGATAGGGAAAGCTCAATGGACAAATTTGAAAACATATCTGACATTCCGTATACAATGATATTAACTTCCAATTTTGAAACATCATTTGAATGCAATCGAAGATGAATTAGGTCGGGGTGGCTGGTGGTTTCGGGATCCCGTAGAAAATGCTTCTTTTATGCCTTGGGTATTAGCCACAGCTTGTATTCATTCCGTAATTCTACCCCTTCTTCATTCTTGGATCTCGTTTCTTAATATTGTGACTCTTCCATGCTGTGTCTCAGGAACCTTTTCAATACGGTCCGGATTGCTAGCTTCCGTTCATAGTTTTGCTACAGATGATACACGAGGAAGATTTTTATGGCGGTTCTTCCTTCTAATGACCGGCATATCTATTCTTCTTTTCTCCCAGATAAAGCAGCAGGCATCGGTCCGTATAACTTATAAAAAAGATATGGTTGTGGCGCGAAGTACTCTTGTGCACCTCCGTCACTCGGCTCGCGCGCAACCCCGCCCCGTTATGTTATGGAAGAATTTTACTTATTGCCGGGCTGGTTATTCAGAGCCAGCAATTGGCTGCCGGATTTCGTCCCGCAACTAGAAAAAGATCGCTTCGGGGGTCACTGTGGCGTGGCTGAATGTAGAGCAGTCCGCCCCTACAGCGTTTGATCAGTAGATTATTTAGAACTTCGGAAGATGGTCAAGGTGTTAGAGGTTTTGCTACTAAGATAAGTGAAGTAAAAGAAGAAACTGAGTTCCAAAAGAGACTGCCAGAAGGATGGGTCAACTTGCTGCAGGAATGTTTACTAAAGGGCTTGCCTATAAAAAACTTGGAATGAGAAGATTGGTCTATGGTTCGGGGAACCAATAGCATCCACTTTTGTGGCAAAAGCCGTGACAACAGAATCTTCTTAAGCGGAGAAGGAAGTACTTTGGCCGGTAAAGCCCCAGCCGTGTGAACTGAACTGAAAGTTCCAGCTGACGTTTATGGTTGTGAATTCCTTCCCACTAGAGGAGACACCTTTGAAAGGAGAAATTAAATAATGAGTAATAGAATTTTACATTCGCCAAAGTAATCCCTTCCTTTAATGGTGGATCACCCATATCGCTTCTTCCAAAGCTCCAAAGATTGAAGTCATTCTACGTCCGGAAAAGATCTTTCTATTTTGGTAAGCAGTACGACCTTAGAAAGAGCTCGCCTGCAAGCTGCCAAACTAAGACTCAGTCTTTGCAAGTCCCACTTTAAAGGCTGTAAGCCGAGTTCGCCTACGATTCTTTGACTGAGACGGATTCGAAGAACCGTAACCTTAAACATCAAAGAAGACGGGGACTAGAGATCAAAGAACGAGCCTAAGTCCTTGTAGTTAAGAGTTTGTCCTATAAAACAAAGTGAATTGAAATCCAAACAAATTCTAAAATTGTGCATTTCAAAAGCAAACTCAGAAGGTAATGCATAAATTCATTTATGGTCCATTTAGCAATTTGAAAAATATTTCAAAAATCATAAATGATTGATTGCTAATGAAATGCAATGATGGACAAGTATTCATTACCCAAAAAGAATATGTAATCATAGTATGGGGTAAGAAATAGATATCACTGTAATTCCTCTTGTCCTTGTAGAAGCTTGCTTGATTAAGATGGATTGATGTAGATAATTTTTCTTCCGACGTTCACCATCAACCATTGCTTCTTTTGCATACTCACGAACCGTCTTACTGATTCCTCATTTGTTTTCCCTTAGGTGCATACAAAGCTTTCTCAAAAGATATAGTTGGCAAGAGTCTTTTCCTTTGTGCACTAGAGATCCTTCTTTTCTTATTCTCCTCAGGATAGTTGAATGGTACTTCATGGTAGTTCATTCTTGAGGTAGAATGTACTCTTCTTGCTTGTATCCATTCCATAAATTATAGGGTTAGGCGATTTGGCCAATAAACTGTTGGCTCAGAAGCGTCTAACACAATTAACTATTAAGTGGATCAAAAATACCAACAAACTTTTAAAAAGGAGCGCCCAACATAACGCCGTTAGAAAAAAGTTAACGTCCATTACTAAGGTGCAGATTGGCCAATGAACTTTTACTCCAAGAGCGCCCAGCACAAAATTCTAAATTAAATAATTTTTTTTTCTCATTTGTCATTATTCAAAACTACTTGTATAAATATCTATAGACAAAAATTACTCATTCTTCAATTTTGTCAAAATTATAATTTGCTAAAATAAACAAAAGTTTTAATTAAAAATATAATTATATGATTTAAATAAAACTCAAGGTGTTTTATAGTTTATTATATATGTTAAACAAACAAAAATTATATGATTTATTTTTATTTTAGAAGAAATTTATGTGAGTTAAAAAATTCATTTAAAGTTAAAAAAAAATTAAAAAATCTATTATATCTTGAAAGAAATGAAATAGGTTTACTTTTTATTTTTATAAAAAGAGCTTAATAGATATCAACTTTGATACTTAATAATATAAATCAGAAACTTAATGATATATCTGTTAATTAAATAATATATTGCTTATATGGTTTAGTAAAGGGCCAAATTGCTCCTTAACCTATTATTAAATTGTCCTTCCTCAAGCCTCTTAAGTTATCCTTTTTTTAACAAATCTCATATTCATATAATCAATAGATCATTTAATTAACAAATATATCATCAAGTTTCCGGATTTATATTATTAAGTATCAACGTTGATGTCTATTAAGCTCTTTTTATAAAAATAAAAATTAAACTCGTTTCATTTCTTTCAGGATATAATACATTTTTAGGTTTTTAAAATTTTAATTAAAACTTTTGTTCATTTTAGCAAATTATAATTTTGACAAAATTGAAGAATGAGTAATTTTTGTCCATAGATATCTATACAAGTAGTTTTGAATAATGACAATTGAGGAAAAAAATATATTTAATTTATTAAAATTTAGAATTTTGTCTTTGGCTTCCCGGAGTAAAAGTTTGTTACTAATCTGCACCTTAGATAGATAATCCGGACATTAACTTTTTCTAACAAAACGTCGTGGTGGTATTTCTTTTTTAAAAGTCTGTTGTGTTGGGCGCTCTTTTTTAAAAGTTTGTTGGTATTTTTAGTTCACTTAATAGTTAATTGTGTTGGACGTTCCTGAGCCAATAGTTTATTGGTCAAATCGCACATTAACCCTAAATTATAAAAGGAGCACTTATATAAATTTTGAAAAGATAGAATAAAATTAAATATAAAAGCAAAAAGAGCGGTTTATTGATCGAAAAATATACGAAGTAGTGTGAACACGAAGCATTTTCTCAACCAATTCCTGTGAACGCCATAAGCCTACTTTTTCGAAGGCTTTTCCTCTGACAAATTCGTTCTTACGAATCGATCCACTATGAGGGAGAAGAGAGTGAATAGAGACATTCCATCTCTTCCCCAAGAGATCATCAGAAACATTCTTAAACGACTTCCGGTAAAAACCCTAATCCGATTCCAATGTGTGTGCAGAGAATGGAGAAATCTCTTCAGGACCAAATCTTTCATCGCCGATCACCTCGGCCACTCAAATTATCAAAACCCTTGTCTCCTTTTACAATGTTATGACAGGGGTGATCTTCCGAACTTGTATTGCCTTGATTCCGAGATGCAAATTTGGGAATTTCAGAAACCACCATTGCATGATTATCTGAAGCCAGATAAGATCGTTGGTTCCTGCAATGGCTTGCTCTGTGTTCAAATCAATGATCCTGATGTATCTCCTCATCCCCTTTTAGTGTGGAATCCCTCTATTAGAGAGGTCAGGCTTGTGCCCGCAATTAATTTTCATCAGGATTATGAGGATTATAATATAGGATTTGGTTTCAGCCCAATTATTAATGATTACAAGATAGTGATAGCTTGTAATTCTCAGTGTTATACTGAGATTTCTGCTATGCAAGTGTATTCTTTAATCTCAGGGTCATGGAGGGAAGTAAAATTTAGCCTCAATTGTACGGAATGTCTTAGTGATGAAAGCGTTACTGTTAATGGTGTTATGTTTTGGTTGGGATCAAAGCGGGTTGGGAAAGATACAGATGATGATGAGGCTCAGATAGTTTCATTTGACTTAGCAAATGAAGTGTTTACATCAATAGCAATACCCAAGCTACACCTTTGGACAGCGCTTACTGTGTATGAGGAAAAACTTGCTATTGTTTCTTGCATGACAAACTCAGAACTTTCTGTTGTTGATCTGTGGGTAATGGAGGAGGGTGTGCATGCATCTGGGGAGATATGGAGTTGGACTAAGAGATATACTAGCAACCCTTATCCATGCTGGTTATATCCACAGACAATTTGGAGAAATGAAATTGTTTGCACTGCTGACATTGAGAATAAACCAACAGCTGTTCTCTTCAATCCCACTACTAAAAGAATCAAGAAGAATGTCATTAGCAAATGTGACTGTGGTCCTGATATTTTGAACTATGCTGAAAGTCTTGTCCCGGTTGGAGGAATGAAATCATTACAAATTTTCTGTATGGCTTCAACTCATTCATGATGTTGAGTACAAAGTAGACAATGATTTGGCAAAAGTTTCTGTCTCTTCAGTCTCACATCTCATGAATTTAAGATGTTTGCTTCCTAAATCTTAATCTGTATTTTGCAGATTTACCTAGTTTAAGCACTTTTGGCAAGAATTGAACCAGGTTAGATTATTCTAGGTCTTATGAAGCTTGTACACATTTTGAGATGTTATCTAGAATGATGAATGTGGATGTTTATGAACATATGTTTCTAGTAGCATTTGACATATCTATAAGATTAGTTTGTTCTGCTTTCTTTCCAAGACGGATATATAGTCTAGTAGTTGCTGGTGTGTGGATTACTTGTGAGTTATGAGGTTTTGTCCAGGTAAAATACATATTCCTATGAGAGGGGGAAAAGTGAAGCCAGTTTGAGTTGCTTGTTTCTTCCATATCATTTGTGCTTTTTAATTTTTGTGAGAAAAGGTAATTTATGTTAGGAGCAAAACAAGAGTAGTTATTACAAAGTAAAAAGTTAAAGAACTAAAGAATAAAAAGGGCATGAGGGCGTATCAGCAAAAGAGAAATAAGGGAGTTGATCTAGCTGAACAAAAGTTTCCGAATGAAAAAACTCCAGGAGAGGTGTCATCATTTGTGCTTGATCTTGCAAGTTTTTACCACCTTCCCCAATAAAAGCTTTTTGGTTTAATATAGTCTTTAGTCCCTTAAACTTGTTTCCATTTTAATTTTGGTTCCTTAAATGTCAAAATGGTCCCGGTTTTATGAAGCTATAGGGACTAACACGTTATTTCTCCACCGTGCTTTGCACTAGGAGGGTTGCTAGAGGTGAACATACCTAAACATTATTGGTTTGATATAGACGTATAAGAACAAAATTTAATAAAAATCTCTATTCATTTGGAAAATTATGAATTTATTCCTTTGAAATTCGATTTGTTTCTTATGAAGTTAATTACTATCATTTTTAAAGTTATCAATATCTCAATTAATATCTAATTATCATTAAAAGTTGAAAAAAAGTTATTGTTATATTAGTATCCTAATTTTTATACTAATTATAAAAATTAGGATACGAATCTTGAATCGCAAAGCCTATTTTCAGAATCGTGAATCGAAAATATTCATGATCAATTTTAAAGATGATATTAATGTAATTTTCACTTAAAAGAAAGAACATCAAATGTTTGTACATATTAGCACTTTAAAGGAAAAAAAACACTTCAGGGAAAAGAGAAATAAAAAATAGGATTTTGATTGGGGATAAATGAGAGGGAATAAGGGATAATCATATAAGTAAAAGGAAATTCTTAAATAAATTTGGGCAAAATCAAAAGGGGGTTTCTAAAGTCAGGTGCGTAACCTGGTTCACATAGAATCACAAGAATAGCTAGTATTGTGTATTTGTGTGATTCTATCACTCCTGGAATTATAAGATATATGCACAAATAAGATACATCAACATATTCATATCTTTCCCACATAATTTTGAATCTAATCATGAGATAGACTCGAGATTCATTTGATTCTAATAACCATGATTGATAATATTTCATACACTTCCTTTTATATATTTTCAAAAATCTATAATGCATCTGAAAAATAATGATTTTTTTTTTTATGAGGTCTGATTGGTTACTCATGTAATAATAGTTATATTCATGAAAGTCAAAAGCTAATTTATTTTTAAAGTCAACAATATTATTTTGAAATATCTTTAATTTCTCATTAATACCCTAATTGTAATTATTGCGGTTTAATATCTCAATTATCACCAATATTCAAAAACCTTCCTTTTCCACCTTTGTTGTATTAATACCAAGGAGGGAGACATAATTTTAAAAAATTATTGCACTAAACCTATTGTTTAATATAATTAATAATATAATTTATGGAAGTTCATTGGCATGTTTGGATCACAATTATATAATTATTAATATAATTATGATTCATGATTTAATGTCTAATTTCAAATTCAATTTACTTCATTCCTTAAATTCAAACTCCAATAATTGTGAATGGACAATTTTGATAGTGTGATTAAGCTTCTAAAAAATACTTAAATACTCTAGGAGTGTCACGTCATCTAAGCTCTGTCCAATTAAAATATGATATTTTAGTTGCTTTTAATCTAACGTGCTAGATGAATCACCAGAAGTAATTCACAATTTATATTTTCTTAAAAGCAAATGTCCTAATTTGTTGAAAAGAAAAATAAAAACTCACAAACACATCCCACCCAAAATTCCAATCAGGATTATAGGATGCCAACTAGGATAAAAATTTATTGTGGTGTTGTATTTTAATTGAGCAGAATTGATCTAAGCTGGTACTCTTAGAATACCTAAGTATTTCTTATGCGCCCTCTAAACCAAATATGAAACAAACCATTTAACCCAAATTTGATGACATTAATATAATTTTTAATATAATTTATTGTACTAGTAACTTAGTTATGGAGATCCCTAGAATCATAGAATATAAAGCTCATTGGTATGATTGGACCACATTAACATAATTATTAATATAATTATAATTCATTATTTAAGGTATAATTTCAAATTCAATTTGCTTTATTCCTTATAGTCAAACCCCAATAATAATGGATAGACAATTATGATAATGTGATTATCAAACCCATTTGTGAGTTTAACTGCCACTAAGCGGGTATTACAATATTTCTACTATAAAATTGATTGATTGATACTTCAAACAAAATTAAAATTTAGGCACAAAAATCAAAATGAAAGCAGACTTAAATGACAAAAACTTTTGGGAAGTTATGGTTTTGAAGTTATAATTTATAATTCTTGACAACAACAAAAAAGTTATAATTTATAATTTAAATAAAAATATAAGAAGTAAATAAATGCGGTCAAAGTGTGAAAGCACATGGGTGAGGATCTCGTCCCTAATTTTATATAAATATATAATTATAAGAGAAGACATGTGTTAATTCCTCGCGTTGCTTCAGATAAATATAATTCAATGATGGTAAAATTGAAAGAATATTTTATAACTCTCCCATTTCCGAAAAAAGATCATGTAAAAAAGCTAATGTAGTCAAAGATAGAAACATGATTACCCAATTAGTAAATTATTACTACTTAATTAGTGAATTAAAAAAAAAAAAAAAAAGACAGTATGAAACAATCAATAATAAATTGTATTTATTAATTAATGGATCCAAATTGGGACTTGGCTTTTCTTTTATACACATTCTCATCCTTTTTCCTCATTTTTCTTTTTCTACCATTAGATAAAGATCACAACTTAGATTTATCATATGATAAAAGTATTATTATAAGGTAAGATGATGGGAAAAGATAGTAAATTTAGGCTGTTGATTTTTTAATCCAACGGTAGGGAAAAGAATGTGAATGCGTATAGAAGAGAAGTCAAGTCTTCCAAACTAACCCGTTTTCTTATAAACATCATATTACAAGTTTTTAAGAATAAATTTGATTGATAATTGAAGATTGAGGAGAGAGATAAGATACTGTATGGAAATTTTCTTTGGGAAAATTCTGTTTAGGTTCCAAGGGATTAAAAATATCTCAAAAAAGTCTAAAAAGAAATTCAGATGTCAGAAAAGTCCTAAAGAGTTATTAATCCGACTGATAGAGTTGTTAATCCTACATATGGGAGTTGTTAATGCTACATCAGGAGTTGTTAATGAGACTTTTTCGACATCTGAATTTCACTTGGGACTTTATTGATATTTTTTTGGTCCATTAGGATCTGAACAGAATTTTCCCATTTTCTTTTCACAGAGTAGCATCACATAAGGGAAAATTTCAATGGAAAATCTCATATAAATACCATCTGAATTTGTAAAACCCTCAAATGTTTGTTAAATTTATTAAAGGACTTAAAGGTACCAACAACAACGGACACAGGGGGCAAGGGGTGACCCCCGCCCCCTAAAATTTTTTTTTTTTTTTCAAAAAAAAAAACATATCAGTCTAACACATGGCGTCCAGTTTCATGTATATATTAATTGAGAATACCATCAGTCACCATATCGCATTCCGCATCCCACCTTTCATTTTCCTTTATATATATTAAAGAACTATAATAATAAAGAGGTGGGGGTCGACAACCTTTATTGCAGGGAAAATTACGTGTAGGTCCCAAGGAATAAACATAATTACAAAAAATCTCTTGAAATCATCAAATTAAACAAAAGTCCCAAGGGACTTTTTTGTAATTATTTGTATGGAAAAAATCCAGGTTTTTAAATGTTGTCGTAAATATGACTTTTTTCTATTGTAAATGGTCATATTTTAAATTTTGTTGTAAATATAGCATTTTTGTTGTTGTAATTGACCTTTATACGTTCAAAATCCAGGTGTTTAAATGTTGTTGTAAATATGACTTTTTCTGTTGTAAATAGCCATATTTTAAATTTTGTTGTAAATGTAGCATTTCCTGTCGTATATAAATGTCTTTTCTATTGTTAATACAAATAATATCAAAAAAGTCCCTTGGGACTTCTGTGTAATTTGGTGATTTCAATGGATTTTTTGTAATTATTTCTTTTCTTTGGGACCTACATGTAATTTTCCCTTTATTATATACCCAAACGCATCTCACCTTTCATTTTCTTTCTAATGATACAATTTTTATACTGATTAAAGAATATTTTAGGGTTAGAATTTTAGACAAGTTTTGAGTTTTGTTAAAAGATGGCTATGAGAATATAGATGATGATTAATAGTTAATTTTAATTATAGATGAATTTAACAATAAAAGTTTTGAGTTTTAGCGGATTCAATTATAGATGAATTTAACAATATGAAAACACGTAGAGTATGAGTCAAGTGAAGTAATCTTAATTTATGTAATAGATTTCTTTCAATTTTTTGTATATTAGATCTGTATCGTATTTCAATTACTTTTATTTATCATGTAAAATTTTTTATTTTCGCCCCCGTCAGTAAAATTCCTGGGTCAGCCCCTGGGTACCAAGGACCATATGGGGATTTACAAATTCGGGTGAATTTACCATTTTGCCTTTAGTTTTAAATAAATAAAAATGACCCTCGGTAGGAGTGGGACACCAGTGATTGATTTTTATTTTTTTTCCAGGGTTTTTTTTTTTAAAAAAAAATTATTGAAAATGAGGGAGGTAGGGTTCGAACAAAATTTTTTATGACATTTACGATTTTTTTTAGGTTTACCTTTTTTGCTTCTGAGAGAAAAACAAAACAAAAATAATGCATTATCACAAATTTTTCAACGACATTTACAAAATTTTCAATGACATTTACGACTTTTTTTTAGGTTTATCTTTTTTGCCTCTGAGGGAAAAAACAAAAAAAAAAAGCATTATCACAAATCTTTCAACGACATTTACAAAATTTTCAATGACATTTACGACTTTTTTTTTAGGTTCACCTTTTTTGCCTCTGAGGGAAAAACAAAAAAATAATGTATTATCACAAATCTTTCAACGGCAGTTATAAATCTTTCAACGACAGTTACAAATATTTCAACGGTATTTACAAGAGTGTTTGTTGATTAAAAATGTTAAGAAGAATATATATATTTGTTAATGCGTATATATATATATATATATATATATATATATATCAAAGGAACCAAGTTAGGCCACTTGGCCCTATGGAGGTGGGGGTGGGGGATTTGAACCCTACCTCCCTCACTTTCAATGAATCCTTCTTTTTTTTTTTAAAAAAAAAAAAAAAAAACCCAACCCCCCCCCCCCAATAAAAAAAAAAACCATCGTCGTTGGCCGGCGACTCTCCGACGAGGTTATTTTTATTTTTTAAAAAATTTATTTAAAACTAAGAGCAAAATGGTAAATTCACCCGAATTTATAAATCCTCCTATAATCTTTAGTATTTTTAAGTTCTTTAACAAATTTAAAGATAATTGATGATTTTATAAATTTAAATAGTATTTATATGAGATTTTCCCAAATTTCAAATCACATTCAAAACAAAAACAAAAAAAGGAGTGTTTAATTTGGTTACCAAATACACGATGCAGAGTCTGAATTGTGAACCCATCCGCGAAGGCCTTTGAGAAATTCGTTCTTCCCGATCAAGCACTATGGAGGAGAAGGGAGTGGATGTTGAAATTCCATATCTTCCCCCAGAAATCATTGGAAACATTCTCAAATGACTTCCGGTAAAATCTCTAATTCGATTTCAATGTGTGAGCAAAGAATGGAGACAATTTCCGAGCAAAAAAAAGAATGGAGAAATCTCTTCAAGACCTAATCTTTCATCGGAGATCACCTCGAACACTCAAATCATCAAAAACCTTGTCTCCTTCTCCAACCTAATGACGACAAGGAGAGACTTTGGAACGTGTGTTGTCTTGATTCCGAGATGCAATTTTGGAAACTTCAGAAACCGCTATTGCCTGATTATTTTAAGCGCGGTAAGGTCGTTGGTTCCATCAATGGCTTGCTATGTTTTCAAATGAATAAGCCTAATGCATATCCTCATTTGCTTTTTATGTGTAATCCAGCTATTAGAGAGCTTAAACAGGTGCCGGTGCCCCACACTAATTTCTATTGCAATGATTGTGTTTTAGGATTTGGGTTCAGTCCAATTATTAATGATTACAAGATAGTGATGACTTGTGCTTCTGAGTATAAAGCTAAGCTTTCTGCTTTGAAAGTGTACTCTTTAAGCTCAGATTCATGGAAGGAAGTAAAATTTAGGTTCAATGACATCGCTTGTGTTAGATCTCGAAGTCTCACGGTTAATGGTGTCATGTTTTGGTTGGGGTCAAAGGTGGTTGGGAAGATTCAGATAATTAGAAGGTGATTCTTTCATTTGACTTAGCAATGGAAGTGTTGACATGATGCCAATACCTGATCCAAACCCTCTTCCGATTCTTATTGTTTATGAGGAAAAACTTACTATTGTTTCTTGCATCAGAAATTTAGAAGATTATATTATTGATCTATGGGTAAGGGAGAAGGTTGTAGGTGTATCTCAAGAGAGATGGGGCTGGACTAAGAAATATATTAGAAGCCCTTATCGATGTTGTAAATGGGATATTTGGAGAAATGAAATTGTCTACCTGATTGACGTGGAGAATGAACCAACAATTGTTTTCTTCAATCCCACTACTAAAAAAACCAAGAAGCTTGCTGCTGGCAAAGGTGACTATAATCATTGTATTTTCAATTATGTTGAGAGTCTTGTAGCAGTTGGAGCGTTGGACTAATGAAATCATTCACAAATTTTTGCAAGGGCCTAGACTCATTAATGATATTGAATGCAAAGTGGATAATAATTTGGCAAAAGTTATTCAATCTCTATTCAACGTCACATGTCATGAATTTAAGATATTAGCTTCCTAAATCTTAATCTTTATTTCGTAGATTTACTTAGTTAAGTTTTTTTTTTTAATGATCCTTCAAACTTGTATTGCCTTGATTCCAAGATGCAAGTTTGGGAATTTCAGAGCCCGCCATCGCTCAATTATTTGAAGCGCGTTAAGATCACAGGTTCCAGCAATGGCTTGCTCTGTGTTAAAATGAAGAAGCATGATCTTCCTCCTCATTTCCTTTTAGTGTGGAATCCAGCTATAAGAGAGGTTCAGACTGGTACCCGAAACTAATTTTCAACGATTATCATAACTATATTATAGGATTTAGGTTCAGTTCATTTATCGATGATTACAAGATAGTGATAACTTATTTTTCTGTGTTGTATGATGCTGTTTCTGCTGTAAAATTGTATTCTTTGAGTTCAGGGTCATAGAAGGAAGTAAAATTTAGGCTCAATGACGCTGTACGTCTAATTTATCCAAGTGTCATTGACTCATTGTCAATGGCGTTATGTTTTAGTTGGGGTTAAAGAAGGTTGGGGATGATGATGATGAGTATGTGATTGTTTCATTTGACATAGCAATAGAAGTGTTTACTGTGATACCAATACCTGAGCTACACCCTCTTACAGAGCTTACCATGTATGAGGAAAAACTTACTGTACTTTCTAGGATTAAAAACTCAGGACATTCTGTTATTGATCTGTGGGTGTTGGAGGAGGATGTAGGTGCATCTAGAGAGATATAGCCATATAGGGTTGGACCAAAAAATATACTAGTGGCCCTAATCATTGCTGCTTAGTGCTTACATCCTATGACTATTAGGAGAAATGAAATTTTCTGCTATCCTCATGGGAAGGATGAATCAACAGTCGTTACCTTAAATCCCACTACTAAAAAAATCAAGAAGTTTGCCACTACTAAATTTGACTATAGGCGTTGGATTTTAAATTATGCTGAAAGTCTTATACCAGTTGGAGGAATGAAATCATCCACAAATTTTCTGTAGGGCCTGGACTCATTCATGATAAGGAATGCAGAGTGAACATTGATTTAGCAAAAGCTATTCTATCTTTGCTCAACCTCACAGCTCATGAATTTAAGATGTTTGCTTCCTAAATTTTAATCTTTATTCTGTACACTTATTTATTTAAGCACTTTCGGTAGAAATGAACCCATATGAGGTTAGATTATTTTGTGCGCTATGGAGCTTGAAGACCTTCTAAGATGTTATCTAGAATGATGAATGAAAATATTAAATCACAGATGTTTCTAGCTATATTTGACTTATCTATAATATTAATTCGTTCTGTTTTCTTTCCACTAGTTGTTGGTGTGTGGATTATTTGTAAGTTGTGACCTTTTGTAATATACATTTATCATATGACAGTATGGCACTGACTTTATTCCCAACTTACCTTTATTGTCATTTCGATCTTTGTTCAATGTTTGAAACAAATCCTATCAGTAAGTCGTCTTTCATTCTTTGTACCATCCATACTTTTGTAACAAGTATTAATTGTTTAACTTCCATATAAATTTGACTCGAGTTATTCGTTATATGTTCTTCAAATATATGTCTGTTTTGTGATTGAGTGAAGATCCTTTGATAGGTGAGGATACCACTTGCCACTCTGTTTTATTTGGGTTTCTCCTTTAATTTTTGAACAAATAAGATATTACATCTCAATAACTAAAATCTCTTATCCTAACCATTAAGGTTTACAAGTTGTCTGAAAAACGGCAACATTTTTATTTATTTATTTATTTTGAAGTTTAAGAATCCTTGGAGCACCAACCCAAGTAAGAAGCTTGCATGATAGAAAAATTATTGCAAAATTGTCTATTGCCAAACTCAAAAGGATCATTTAAGTCATATGGTTTATATGTTTTGTGACTGTATTTTGCCAAATTGCTCCGACAAAAGTGCTGGATTCTAGACCATGACTTTCAACACTTATTCTGGACCATGACTTTCAACACTCATTTAAGTAATACGCCACTTTTTTTTTTTTTTTTGGTCAAAATACGCCACTTCCTTTGGTACACTGAAATCCTGATCAAGTATCGAGAAATATAACATCCACTTACACCAACAAATTTTAACACAACAGCTTCTACAATAATCTTTGACCAAAAAAAAAGAAGGAATACAAGAATGACAAACACAACAATAACGCTTGAAGTATGCGTTTTTATGAATTGAATAAAAGAAAGAGAGTAAAATTTTAAAGTAAAATCCAAATGAAGAATTATAATAAAATCCCCAGAAACCACACCAAGGCTTTGGGAGGCTAATTATGTGTCTGAAGCTGTGCACTTGCTATGACTCTGCATTTAAGAAATTATTTCTAACACTTATTTAATATTTGTAACCTAATAAATAAAATATCACGTAAATAAAAACCTTTTAGAGGACAAATGAAATTAAGATATATGTGAGATAGATACCTATTTCTCAATTTTCCCATGACTTCTCCTTTCGGCCGCCTTCCTCCTTTGAGCTTAAAAAAAATCCTATTATATAATGATAATATAAAAGTATATTAAATTATTAGAATATAATAATATAATATATTATTAAAATATAATAATATAATATATAATGTGTGGGACCCACGTCCAATTTTTTCCCGTAAAACGTTTGAAAATTGATGTTGGGAAAATTACATCAAATAGCCCAGGGTAAAAATTCTACTTAAGGATCCATTTTCTAAAAACAAATAAATCACACGCGGTTCCTTCGTTCAATTCGATATTTGTTATGAATATATTAAAATGTGGATGTCCATTCTGTCCATGGTTGTCCCAATGCATCACAATGTATTTATATTATATTAAGGTATGGAGGTAGCACATGTTCACCGCCCACAAGCCTACAATTAGGAATAGAAAAAGGTAATTACATGAGTGTTAGTGTGCTGGACGTGCGGCAGGGAATGTCCAATGAATTGTAAAATAATGAGTGAGGTGTGTGCTAGGCTATAAATAGCCTCATACTTGACACAGATTTATACAGAGCAATAAGAATCTCCTCCTCCTTCCTCTGGATTTCTCCTTCTCTGCTCTTCTATCCTTTACCTTATATTTCGTTCAATTTCATAACAATATTAGTATTCCTTTTGCCATTTTCTAAAAACAAATAAATCACACGCGTATCCATTTTTAATTTCATTTTTAGCAAAATTATATTTTGTTCCTCGTTTTACAATGCGGCATGGTCCCGTTATTTAAAGTCAAAGAATCGTCGCATGAATATATCAATGTAGTTTTACAGTGAAATCAATGAATCTCTTTAATTCAGATAGTTTTACTATTCTATATCTTATGGGTATTTAAGTGTAATTTTCTCCTTAACTAATTTCAACAAGTGAAGGCGCCTTTCATCCATGCCCACTACAATCTATTTTCACTTTAGAATAAGATATAATAAAATATAAAATGACAAGTGATTAAGATACAATGATAATTAATAGCATTTTTTTCAACTATAAAAAATGGAAACATTTATTGGCTAAATAAGTGAACATATTTTATGTAATAAATAATTTCGTCTTCATATTAATTTCAATTTTCTTTTTCTTTTTTGCTCGGATATTAATTTCAATTTTCACATGAAGCCCCACTAGAACAGACCAATAGGCGACCATACTTTTAAAACTTCTAGTCCTAGAATATTATGTAAAACTCAAGGAAACACGTTGGTGCTGCCTCCACTGTAATTGAAATAATGATAATATAATATATTATATTAATATTTTATTAGATATATGTGAGGTGCAAAATTTTGATAGTTTGTTTTTTATAAGGCCAACTTTTGATATTAAAGAGGGCTATTTTGAAGTAAAACATAGTATAATTTAAATATTGTTAGAAAAATAAAGAAAAGATAGGATAAAAGACTAAGAATGGAGAAAAAAATGGTGGGAAGTATTCCTTATTCATATTATTGTATAACAATTCTCTCTGTTCTCATCTCTCTCTTCCTCACTTTCTCTCTCTTCTTTACGCTGCAATATTTGTCTCACACAAAATAGTTTTAATACTTTCGTCAATTTTAAATGATATTTATGTAGTATATGTATTATATATAAGAACCTTTAATAAATATAATATGGCATACAATAAATAAAAAACTAATGACCCTTGGCACCATAACAATAACATGAATTTTTATTATGTTTATTATACCTACTAATAATCTTTCTTCACTTTTTGTACAGATTTTGAACCAAATCATAATTACAACCATGTCCATATGTGTAAACATATTTCCACACATGTCCACAACCACAATTAAATTCATTCATTACTTCATAATGGACTCGAGCGTGTTGGAGGAAATTTATGATCATTAAAACAAAAACTCACTGTTTTTTAAAAATAATAAATGTGCTAAAAAAGTCATATATTTTATAAAAATACCCCTATAAATATTTGTAATAAGATATATAAACATATATATATATATATATATATATGTGTGTGTGTGTGTATGTATGTAACAGGAGACACCCCACAATCAATTATTCACCCTGCACTTCCTCCCGCGTCTAGATTTCAAAGAAATCTATCCAGCAACATGAACGGATTTAATTTGAGTAGATAAACAACTCCACTGGATTTTGAGGAAAATATTTTTTTAATATAATATAATATATAAAAAAATGGATTCCTTAGTGTAATATTCACCTTTGGGTCCTTTTACGTTATTTTCGTCGATCAGTATTTCCAACACCTTCACGTGAAGGCAATTTCAAGGTGTTTGAAAAATTAAAAAGGGATGGATCCCACTTGATATATTATAGGAGTATTAACGGATTGCATTAATTGATGTGAGATATTAATACTTTTTTTGTTAATAAGGGGTGATCAAGTATGATCGGGGAATATTACAAGCAAGGAGCGAGCTCGTGCGATACCTCTGACGTCCTCTCGGACAGCCTCATAGATCAGGGGGTCTATGTGATTAAGCCGATCTCACCGTAGGTGATTCATGGATTACAAAGTGGATCCGGCCCATTTCTTTGAATGCCCCCGAGGAAGTTTTTCAGGCACATGTATCATCCTTAGATATATACGTACCTAGAGGTTTCCTACGGACTTTCGTACCTCTTCTTGGTGATTTTGATTGATGCCATGTGGGGGGTTTACTGCGCCTTTGAGGGGTCAGTCTTGATTCTCCTGTGCTCGATCTTGAGCCCGATTGGTACCGGTACTTGATCGGGACTAATGCGGGGGGTGAAGTCCACCACGTCCATCAGAATCAGGCCTTTGTAACCTAACCCTTAGTATGCTTAGGAAGGCTATCAAAGAGTCGATGAGCCGTTGATCTCCCATCATCAAATCCTGATCGTCCATTTTAATACCTTAAAATAAGTTTAGAACCGTGAAAAATTATTTTAGGATCTTAAAAAAAAAAATCCTGAAGCATATTTTTAGTACCCAAAAATTTTAAAAATCCCTCTCTGGACGTTGGATCAACTTTTGGACGGCCCAAATCAAAGGATACTGAGGGATGAGGAGGGGAGGATACTGAGGAAATCTGCTTCCGAGTATTAACTTTATATCTTCCCTTGAACCACGCACCCGACGGATGAAAATGAGTAATAAATATAAAATTATTTACAAATATAAATCTTTAGTACATTATTCTTCTTCAATTAAATTGTAAAGATAATTTAATAATTATCTTTAAGCTTGATAAGCTTAAGAATTTAAACTCGCTTAGGTATAGTTCTCTTCGACCAAAAAATAATAGGTATAGCTCTCACATATATCTTAATCCCATTTGTCCTATAAAAGGCTTCCAATCATGAACGTGATATTTTATTTATTAGGTTACAAATATTAAATAAGTGTTAGAAATAATTCCTTAAATCCATATAAGGATATTTCTTTCACAATTAACTCCTCTATGCCTTAAAAAATTGATTCTAAAAATATAATAAACAAATATTTATTCTCCATGCATTTTGGACCTGAGAGAGATTATAGATTGCATTTTGTTTGCTCAGAATATTATAGAGCGCATTGAAATATGACTTGAAATGTATAGATGTCATTTTGTTTTGGTCAAATGTATAGATGTCATCGTCAAAATTTTGTCACTCATATTTTGCATCATATCATTCACTCCATGCATTATTTGCACTCAGGTATATATTGATGATAAAATTGAAGTTGTTATATTATTTAGTAATTACATCTTTACAATTTTAATTGATTATATACTATAATGTTATATTTATATAAATATATATATAGTGCGTTATGAGAAAGCTACAGGGGTATATATAATATAATATATATTATTATATACATTAAATGACATTATAATATAATATAATGTATTATTATATTATTTAAATGATGATAATGCGAAGTTCACGGGAGACGTTCACGTGAAGGTTTGGAAATTTATGACGGAGCAAATTACATAGAATGACCCAGATGTAAAAATAAGTACCCATGAAATCCTGAAGAATAGGCATTTCTAATTTTCACAAACAATCTTTCCCAGTGCCATGTAAGTATTTTTTTTAAAACTTAAAATTAAAACAAAGCACAATTGAAAAATTGGGAAATGAAGACAATATGTTGAAGTAATATTTTAAAAAACCCAAAGACTATCATTTCAATAATTTTTAACATTTATCTTCTCCAAAATGCCGTCTTCTACCATTCCCTCTGAAGGTCGCCTTTGATCTCAAACTCCACCCTGTCAAAGTTCTTCGCTCCTCGTCCTCTTCTTCCTCTTCAATCGCTCTTCCTCTCTCTCTCTCTCTCTCTCTCTCTCTCTCTCTCTCTCTCTTGCAAAGCGTATGTTCGACAAGTAGAAACCTCATCGCGATACGATAGTAACGATGGGCTTGATCTGGATTTTTTGAAAATCCTGAACGCCAACCTTTAACCGAGGAAGTGTACGTTGCGGATTTTTTTTTTCCATCGCGGTGTGTGCGGAGAAAGAAGGGACGATCGGTAAGTTTTCCATCGTAGTTGTTCTAGATCGTGGAGTCGCGAGAGAAAAAAACATTGAATCCTAACTTCGTACTCTCTTTCTTGCTCTCATAATCGAAGGTGAATGATGTTGCCCAGCTATTTGTCCCGCACAGAAAGCAATTGAAAAAAATGGACATATTTCCATCGTGAGTTGTTCACATTCCCGAAAAAAATGGATGAATTCTTCGGTTAAGGAATTTTGATGTGATGATGACGTCTACGATGTCATTGAACAGGGTCAAAGGAGAGACGATGGGGAAGTGAACAACTGAGGATGGAAAAAACTGATTTATGTCCGATAACACTACATTTGAAAAAGCAAAATTTGAAAAAAAAAAAACTTGTACATTTTTCCAACGCAGTCCGTCTGGCGAAAGAAGGCCATATCTGGTTAGTTTTGGATGGTGTGTGTCTTAAGTATGGTTTTTGATCGTGGAGTCGCAGATCAATAAAAATGAAACCCATCTTTTCTCTCTCTCTGTTCCTACGATGATCGAAGGCTGAACGATGTTGCCCGGCCTATTTGGCTCATGGAGCATACGATTCCTTAGAATTGAGGTACATGATTAAGCTCACATGGAAGCAAAACATCATTAGAGGGGCATAAGCAGACAGAGGAATGAGAAGAAGGGAGATGGAAAAAAGAGAGAAAAAGGACTGATTGCAGAATATGAAGACGAAAGGTGACTGGAGCAATGGTGATTATATATTGGAATACTGTGTTTTGAATTTGAAATTTGAAAGAAAAGAGAGAAGAAACGTGAAGAGAGGGAATTTCAAATTTGAATTTTCAAAACTGACATGCTCCACACGCCTTCATCTCTACAACTTTTTCAGTCTAAAATATTAGAATTTGAAGGAAGAGTTTTCAAATTTGAATCTGAAGCAAAGGGACAGTCTGAAATAAGAATCTCGGGAAGCGTGATGGTGTATGATGTTTTTTCAACGCAGGCCCGTGAAATAAGGCAATTAGAAATCGGCTTGTAGAAAGAAAGAACGGCTTATGAACAATATCATCACGGCTTATGAACAGTGAAATGTGAGGAGAGCTGAAGATAAGCAGATTGAACAGTGCGGCTTGAAGGGATGCGTTTTTATATATATATATTGATGATATGGGAGAAAATTGTATTCTGATTGCATTGATAATACAGGCAGATTACACACCTATTTATACACACTGAAAGCTTCATACCTACAGTTGCAACCCATACTACAACAAATAGTTAAGACCCTGGTTGGTGCCTCTATACGACCCTTCACATGAATAGTTAAAACTCCTACAAATAAACAATAGAGACTCTTGACATGAATAGTAAAGACTCATATTCCCACACTCCCCCTCAAGTTGGATCATAGATGTTAATCATGTCCAACTTGCTTATGTAACTTTCAAACATAGGTTTGAGTAATCCTTTTGTCCACACATCAACAATTTGAAGATCTGTCGGTAGATAAGTGAGACATATGATACCTTCTTCTACTTTCTCCCTGATGAAATGTCTATCTATCTCCACATGTTTCGATCCTTTATGTTGAATAGGATTTAAGGCCATACTGATGGCCACCTCATTATCGCAATAGAGTTTCAATGGTAAATCTACGTTAACTTGTATCTCATCTAGAGCCTATTTCAGCCACAACTCCTCCATTATCCCTTGAACTAGTGCCCTCAACTCTGCTTCATCATAGCTCTTAGATACAATCCTCTCTTTCTAGCTTTTCCAGGTAACCAGGTTTCCCCATACGAAGGAGCAATACCCAGAGGTTAATCTCTTGTCAAGATGACTTCCTCCCCAATCTGCATCAGTGTACATTTATATAGTTCTTCGTTCCTGTTTTTGAAAAAAAAAAACCCTCTTCCAGGAGTTCCCTTTAGATATCTCAAAATTCTATAGGCTGCTTCCATGTGCTTCTTCTTTGGCTCACTCATGTACTGACTGGCAACACTTACAACAAAAGAAATATCAGGTCTTGTATGGGAAAGATAAATCAACTTTCCAACGAGTCTCTGATATCTTCCTTTATCAACAACTTCATTTTCTTCTTGATCTTGATCTTCTTCGTCAATCTCATCCTCTGAGTCACCTTCTTCTGACTCCTCTTTATTGTTCTGCTTAGATTTCTTCTTTCTCCTTTTATGAACTACAATAGGAGTTGGCTCGGGACTACAACCAAGCATGCATGTTTCTTTTAGAAGATCAAGTATATACTTCCTTTGAGAAACATAGATGCCTGATCTTGACCTAGCAACTTCCATCCCAAGGAAGTATTTCAAGTTTCCAAGATCCTTGACTTCAAATTCTTTCCCAAGTGCAACTTTTATCCTAGATATTTCCTCAATATGATCTCCTGTAAGGATTATATCATCAACGTACACAATGAGGATGCACTTTTTTCCATTTTCTGTTTTAACAAACATTGTGTGATCTGATAATCCTTGTTTGTTGTCCTCTGACTTCAAGACTTTCAAGAACCTGTCAAACCATGCCCTGGGAGACTGCTTTAGACCATACAACAATTTCTTCAACTTGCATACTTGATTAGTTTACTTCTTCTTTTAATTCTCCATTTAGAAAGGCATTCTTAGTGTCTAGTTGATGAAGTGGCCCTTTTTCAAAACTTGGAGGTAGATTCATGTATACTTCTTCTTTTAATTCTCCATTTAGAAAGGCATTCTTAGTGTCTAGTTGATGAAGTGGCCACTCTAGGTTGGCGGCTACAGACAATAGTACTCTAATAGTGTTTAGATTTGCTACTGGTCTTCCATAATCGCTTTTCTCCATTCTGGTATCTCCATTGCCTCTTGGATGTTGTTGGGAATGCATACTTTATCCAGATTAGTAGCAAATGATTGGTAACGAGGAGAGAGAGCCTTATAAGACATATATTTCTGAATTGGATGCATTGTGCAAAAGATCATATGTGAATAAGCATAATACTCTCGGTACAAAGCTTCAACTTCCGGAGTATAGAGACTTTCAAGAAGCAATCATATTGATGGCAATTTCGAGCATAACGTCCGAGAGCAATTGGCAAATCAAGGTCGATTGTTCACTAACCAATCTTCACCTCGATATTGAGGGAATTGTAAAATTCATATATAATTCATCTGGATATAAATGGCTAGTTCTAACGAATTATCAATCCGATTCCTTTGGTGTTTCAGACGCAAGATGTTCTCCTTCCTTTGTTTTTCCTTTTCGTGTGTACACCAACCCATCCTTATATCTGTTTTCCTGCTTTTCTGTATTTACCTTGGTTTGTTCATTTTGTGGCATAGGAGACGATGAAGATGGTGGTAGTGGTTCAGATGGTGTTATCACCATATATTCTCTGTTGGGTTCTGGTTCCCAAGTCTGAGGTTCATTACCCATATTCTCCCCCTGAATGGAAGACTTGGGATAGTAAGGAACTTCTTCATTAAATGTGACATCAAAGGTGACAAAGACGTGCTTAGAAATAGGATCGAAGCATATATAACCTTTCTTCATAGAAGTGATCCCAAGAAATATACATTTCACGGCACGGGGATCGAACTTGTTATGAGGGTGCACATTGACATATGCGGAGCAACCAAAGATACAAAAGGGAAGGTTGGTTTCAAGGTGGTGTGTGGGAAAAGTATGTTTGAACTGTTGGAGAGGGGTTTCAAAGTTGATGACTCCATTCAGCATTCGGTTAATGAGATGGGTGGCATATAAGATGGCATCCCCCCAATAGAACTTTGGCACATTGCAAGTTAGCATCAGTGCTCGAGTGACATCTAGGATATGTCGATTTTTACGCTCAGCGACCCCATTATGTTGAGGAGTGTTAGGACATGATCTTTTGTGGATAATACCATATGTTTGGAGGAATTCATTTAGGGTTTGATTAAAGTATTCTGTGCCATTGTCACTTTGCAATACCTTGATGCTCGTATCAAATTGATTTTGAACCATAGCACAGAATTTCATGAATGCTGAGGGAGCTTCAGACTTGTCCTTTAAGAGATAGACCCAACAAAGACGAGTATGGTCATCTATGAAAGAGATGAACCATTTTGTTTTGGTACGATTTGGAACACGAGAAGGTCCCCAAAGATCACTATGAATTGTGGTGAAAGGCTTGGATGGTGTATATGGAGCTCTAGGATATGATGAGTGATGGTGTTTGGCTAATTCACATATTTCACATCTCATATTTATGCCAGTTTGCGGACATAGAGATGGGAACATACGAGCTAAGTAATTAAAATTGGGATGACCCATTCTCTTATGCCATAACATGATATCATCAATTTTAGAGGTCGATATAGAACTGCATACCCGAATCGGATGTTGTTGGTGACGTTCTTTAACGTCATCAAGAAAGTACAGTCCTTCGCGCTCTTTACCACGTCCAATCGTCTTTCCTGATGATAGATCCTGAAGAACACAGTGAGATGGCAGAAATTTAAGACAACGTGTGTTTTGTTAATTGGCTGATAGATAACAGATTGCACGCTACTTTTGGTACATGGAGCACAGCTTCAAGAGTGATAAACTTAGAAATCCGAATACTTCCTTTCCCAGCGATAGGAGCAAGAGAACCATCAGCAATCTTAACCTTTTGGTGACCGGCACATGGGACATAGGTTGTGAATAGTTGATAGCAATCAGTCATGTGATCTGACACTCAAGAATCAATTATCCACACTGGTCTCTCCCGTGAGACTTGGAGTGCTTGAAGAAAGTTGCCATGTTTAGCAAGTATCATCGAAGCAACAATCTCTATTATGTGCCCTACAATTTCTTGGGTTTCCACCATGCTGAGTGTCACAAATATTCACTCGAACAATTTAATCTTTGAATTGTCAGAATGACAACTTGGTCTCTAAAGTTGACGATAGGCATATTGGTCCTCCTTGGTCATGGATGGAGCATTGTTTTTTTAACAATACGGGCGTATATATGAACAGTACCAAACGTACAGATGAACAATATTGTACGTATGAACAATGACTGTCGTGAACAGTGAATGAACAGTATCCTTGTCTCCTTTGCACAGTAGCACACAAACAAACAGAGAGACTCACGGGCTGATTAGAGACCTTATTTCTTTGGTCATTAACCAAAAAAGAAATACTGTTTCGAAGACTAATTTTGTCTTCCTTCTCCTTCGGTATAACAAAACATTATAGGCAGAAAGCAATATTTCACCAATCCAGATCTGCAAATCACCAATCTGCAAAGAGTACAAACCTGATCTACAAATCACCTTGTTGGCGCTTGTGGGCTGGACGGTGGAGTGACCGAAGCTTCTGGTTCAGTGATGGAAAGAGGAAGACGATGAACAGTTCGTCTTTGTTTTTCCTCCACCTGAAGTCCGAACAACAGCTTCACTCTTTCTTCCTTCTGATTTCGATCGTTTTGTATGATGAGGATGCCGCTGCCTTTCGCTGCTCCTCTCTGTTTCTCTATAACAAAGACGGATGAACAGTAACCACGCCTCTCTCTCGGCTCTGGTTCTCGCTCTTCCTTCAGATGACTTCTGGACTGTTTGATAGAGTCGGATTAATCCTGCTTCGACGGCGATGCTAGGACTAATATTCATTCACACTCCGTTGGTGATAGCTGGCGCTGGAGTCTAGTTTTCTGATATGTACTGGACTTTCCTCACAGTGTTGAAATAACTGGTTTCTGGTTCGCTCTTTTCTGGCGAAACTCAGTGATAGTGAGGTAAGGAAGATCGAAAAAAAAATTCTGATATGTTCCTTCTTTTAGACAAAGACCTAACCGGTTTACGGTGACGATGTGGCAGAGTCCGATTAATTTCTTCTCGGCTCTGATATCATGTGGAATAATATGGGAGAAAATTGTATTCTGATTGCATTGATAATAGAGGCAGATTACACACCTATTTATACACTGAAAGCTTTACACTTACAGTTACAACCCATACTACAACAAACAGTTAAGACCCCAGTTGGTGCCTCTATACGACCCTTCACATGAATAGTTAAGACTCCTACAAATAAACAGTAGAGACTCCTGACATGAATAGTAAAGACTCATATTCCCACATGTATATATACATCCCACTTGTATACATGAATTAAGTGAATATAAAAGATTACGTTTTCTACATGGCATCAGAGCCTATTCTCTGAAAATATTTGGTTCTATCCAGGTTACCTCTGTTAGATCTGGATTCATTTTTGTCAGATCTGCTTCTGGTTTTGATGATTTGTTAAGGGACCTCTCAGTTTCTCCCTTCTGTGTTTGATTTCAAGCTGTCGCCTGAGAGATAGCGAGCACCAGATTCTGTTTCTGTTGACACAGAGAGAGTGTTGTCTATTCTTGAGGCTGTTCGTGCGTGACCTCTATTCCAGCGAGTTTTTCTGTTCTTGAGGCTGTTCGTGCGTGACCTCTGTTCCAGCGAGTTTTCCATCGAGTTTCTTGATTTCCGATGTTGACTTGGAGTTTCCGACGGATTCCTCCAGTGATTGCGTTCGGGTTCAGTAATTTCCCACTCCGGTTGGTTTGTTCCTCTCGTTTTGTGTTTCTAATTTGTTGCCTTTGGTTTCTCGGCTGTTTTATCATTTCCGGTGTGGTTCTGAGTTTCGGCGACTTTTCTAGACTCTGGTGATTATTTCCAGATTCCTGCGTGATTTTCCGGCGAGTTTCTGGCATTGTTCACCTTTTGACCGATAGGCACTGTTCACTCACTTTTGACCAGACACTGTTCACTCACTTTTGACTGACATGTATTGTTCAATTATTGTTTGCCGACAGGTACTATTCATAAGTACGGTACTGTTCATTCGTACGTTGGCACTGTTCATACATACAGATTACTGTTCATCAAGTTGGCAATCTTGGACTCCTGCCTGTTATTTGCCTCCGGTGAGGTGTTTGTCTTGAATTTGCTGCTCTCTTCTGTTTTACGGTGCTATTTGGGTGTTATAGTCTTTGTGAAATACTTTCTTCTGGTAAGACTTCATGACTGCACCAATTGTTGCTCAGTTGGAAGCTTTAGAGCATGTTTTACATTATTTGAAGGGTTCACCAGGCCGTGGTATACTCTATAAGAATCATGGCCACATCAAGATTGAATGTTTTTGTGATGCAGATTATGCAGGGTCAAAGGCAACCAGAAGATCCACCACAGGATATTGTGTATTTGTGGGTTGAAATTTAGTATCCTGGAGAAGCAAGATGTGGTTTCTTGGTCGAGTGCAAAAGCTGAGTATAGAGCCATGAGCCAGTCAGTACAAGCAATTGTGTGGCTTCACCAGTTAATGAAGGAGGTTGGTCTTGCCACGTAATTGCACACGCAAAGTTGTGGTGTGATAATAAATGCTCTACACATAGCCTCCAATTCTATGTTTCATGAACGTACAAAGCACATTGAGATTGACTGTCACTTTATACGCGATAAGATTAAGGAGAATTTTATTTCTACGGGACATGTACGGTCTAGTGACCAATTGGGTGACCTTCTGACTAAGGCTTTGAATGAGACTCAGGTTGATTATCTTTGTAACAAGTTGAGCTTGATTAACATCTATGCTCCAACTTGAGGGAGAGTGTTAGGAAATAGTAATATTTAGTCATATTGGATCTTGGGCCTATTAAACCTAGAGCCCTCTTTCTTGTGTATATATACATCCCACTTGTATACATGAATTAAGTGAATATAAAAGATTACGTTTTCTACAATTTGATTTAGCATTTTGTGGAACAGATTGAAGGTATTTTCTATGCTTGAAAAGAAAAACTGAAATAACTTATGAGAATGTACTGATTGGCTTTATATAACTGACATATATTAGTTTCAGGACAATTACTGAAAAATAACTCATTGTTAAATTTATGACCCTGTTATGAATATACTAATTATGTGGATGTCCATTGACTCTTGATCCTCAATATTATTTATGAGTACTGTTCATATATAGTACTATTTCATGTATACGTATTCACTATTCACATATACGGTACTGTTCATGCATACGTATTTATTGTTCATGTGGGGCCCACGCGTTTCCTCACTTTCGGTGCAGCTGTAAACGTGTTGAATATATTTGATTTTTGGGGAAAATTACAGCTAATGACCCAGGTTGAATAATTACACTTTAGGACCCATTTTCCTTCTATAAATAGACATCCATTGTAAACATACAATACTTGAATGAGAACTCCTCTCTCTAGAATTACTTTGCTCTTATTCTTCTTCATTTACCTTAAGTTATCTTTAGTTTTATAACACGTTATCAGCACGAGAGCTCTAAGAGAGATATGATTTTCTCATTTTCTTCTAAATGTTCATTATATCAATCTGGGATAATCTTAACCACTTTTTTTTTGAATTACAATGGCAAGCCGAAGCTTGAAAATGTAAAATAGGAACTAGATTATAAGACTCTAGCCCCTAATACAACAGATATAAAGATACTAGGAGTGGCAGGATCGCTGATCCTTTAAAACCATAGTCAGACACCCTCCCGGAATAGATGGAATCATAACCATATCGGTACCAATGGTAGCACTATGGCCCTTCTTGGCCATGTAATTAGCGCAAGCGATGTTTTCTCTTGGAGTATGATGAAGCTCCACATCTTAGTCACGAAACAAAATGTCTCTAGTCTCCCCTACAATATCTTTTAGCGGATGATTAGTAGGACAATCTCTCATGAGGATATTGACGGCATCAAGATAATCTTAACCACTATATGGAATTATAGATATACTTTTACCAATTGTTTTGAACATCGGGTTCCATGGTTAAGATTGGAGATTATTTATTTGAATTATATTTTACTATTCATCTTTGATTTAATTATTTTCATTTGATTACATAATGCTTTATTCTTGTGCACAATATATATATATGGTTGTTACCTCCTACATGAGATGGTTCTACTTCCATAGTTTAATTTTATTGCTAACATTTTATTATTATTTTGACTCATACATGGATGGTTCTACCTCCTACATGGAAATCTTGGTTACTAACTTTTACATAACATTTATCTTTTGTTATTATTGCTAACTTTTAATGTTACGTTATTCTATTCAAATTCTTTTATTAATATTATGGCCGGAAGCCATACACCTTTGTTTTCCTATTTTAAAATTATATGACCAGAAGTCATATCACTTTAATTTCTTATTTTATGGCCAGAAGCCATATAAATTTAAATTCTCATTATGAGAAATAAATGGCCCGAAGCCATAAATTTATACTGTTATTATTGTTTTTAATTTTATATTCTTTGATTTATTATTATATGGCTTGCATATTGTTTTAATTTTCTAGTATAAATTATAAGATTTGGATGGGTGTTTACATTTCCTAGTTCTACGCCCACTATATATTTTAATATCCCCTCTCTTTTCATTATGGGGCTGTTTATTGAATAAATTATATGTGAGCACCAAATTGAAGAAGAACAAAAACGCTGAAGTAGGTGGGGAGTTGAAATATTTATGTATGTGGGTTCACATGTTTTATATTATATTATTTATAAATATTATTGAAGGAGCAATAAGTCAGTATTATTTAATTATATTATTATTATTTCTTCTTTTGACAAAAGGATGAAAACGAAGAAGGAAATGGTGATGCATACATGCTTTTATATTTTTATATATATATATTAAAATGTCATGTTAATAGTCTTGAATTATGCACATGTATCCACCGAAAATTTGGATCCAGCTATGTAGAAGAATTTATTTTATTTTATTTTTTGGAATTGGGGACCTAATGGTCCCGGGCAGGGTCGAACCCTAATACAAAGGCTGGATAGGCCAGCATCATAGCACTACCTGAGTGCTTGGTATGTAGAAGAAATTTGAAAAAGACCAAATTGGCCTGTAGCCATAAAGAGACATAAATTGGCCTGAAGCCAGATCTAGATCCATGTTAAATATTTGGCATTAAAAGACTTTCTTGTTCTTTAGAACAAATTAAAGGGATCGTATAACCACCAGAAGATGGTTGTTCTTCTAATAGGTTCTTTATAAATGGCAGTATTCAATTTGCTCTTGCAGTAGCAACATTGTGAAAGAGGTCTTAAGAAATATTATGAATTAATTTCATTGACCTAGGTAGCCAAACAAAACAATGAGTTACAAGAATTATGAATATTGTACTGGTTGTCATTCCCAGAAGTGAATGAATTTATGGTTATGGATACATATGTAAATATGACTGACTATTGTCATTTTTGTGATCATAATTGATCTAAGTTCCCACCGGAAGTGGAGAAATATTTTGTTATAAATTACGAACCAACGAGATCCTTGTTTATGAAAAAAAAAATTGCATGGTTACTATTTGCACAATAACTATGCGAGGCCCACGTCAAATTTTTCTTCATCCCAGACGCATATTCACGTGGAGATTTTGAAAAAATTTCATGTGGGCCCCACGTATTAATATTATATTATTATTACTATTTATGGGCACTATTCATGAATAGTATCGTATGGTACTATTCGTAGATACGGCACTATTCATGAACACTGTATTTTTATGAATACTTTTTATCCGTGCTAGGTGCTTCAAAACAAAATTTTTTGTGATAAGATTAGTATTTATCCCTTAATATTAAGGCCTTGGAGGCTTATGTTTTAAATATTGTATGACACAATGAGATTGTGGTAGCCTTAGAAAGGTATTGTCCAGAAGACAATAAACTATAGAGATTTTGTCAAAATAAGTATAAAGGCTAATAGTCCTGGAGGCTAATTAGTATATTTTGTAAAAGGCTAATGTTCACACTTATATGGCAGTATAAATTTGGCAGAAGGCTCCGGAAGAGTTAATATTTTGTTGCAAGTAACAAAATTTTTCGTTGATTATTCTACCAAGTATTAAAGAAACTTATTGAGTTTCATAGATATCTGCAGAAATAGATATTATATAAAAATACATGCTTTTGTAAACCAGAAGTTTACACATAATATTATAAACCAGAAGTTTACAAATAATAATGCAAATTGGAAGTTTGCGAGTAAACTAGAAGTTCTCAGATAATCAAGAGATTGGAATTGTAAACCAGAAGTTTGCAAATGCAACAAATCAAAAGGTTGCTAATACAAATCAAATTTTTACCAATGTAAACTAGAAGTTTACTACCAATGAAATATTCAAGAGGAAATGAGCTACGAGAGATTTATTGAAGCCAAGACTCAACATAAAGAATAAACCTACAAGGTAATACAACGTTTAAATTTGTTTTTATTATTATTTAAATTTATTATGATCACATATAATAAATTTATTGTCATGAAAATTTTCGCTAGAAAACTATCATATGTGTGACTCTAAATGTGTAATTCTAAGTTATTTTAACATAAATATCTTCACATGTGATAGACTGCATATATTTTATGCATATATAAATTAATTGAAGCATAATGAATCATTAGACTAGTGATGCAATATTATATGTTTATTCTTGAAAAATTAACATAAATTTTTCCTTTCAAAGTTTAAAAAATTTGAAAGTGATTTTGAAATACAAATATAAAGAAAGTATGTTTATATGACTCACACTTGAGGGGAGATTATTAGAAAATAAGTGTGAGTTCGAATACAAGTGTGAAACAATATTTGAAACGTTATATAGTTTTCACATAAAGTTTGATCTCGTGAAACAATATTTGAAACGTTATATAGTTTTCACATAAAGTTTGATCTCCCAAAATGCATGTCGGATTTTGATCGATATGTTATTGAAATTGAAAAATTTATGATTATTTGAAATATTATGTTAGAGTAAACCAAAATTTTACTGATCCAAATAAATGTATTGTTGGCATGACTTGTGTAATACCCTTAGGATAATTATTTATCGGAATATTATATTTCAATAGATAATACCTATTAAAAATAGGTGAACATGTGGTAATAATTATCTTATTTTCTAAGGTAATTACTATGGAAATTAGGAGAGATAAAGAGCTAAAATGTATTTTTAGGGCATTAAATGACCTAAAAATATTATGATAAATCCCAAGAGGCAATAAAATATTTATTAAAAATTAGAAAGTATGTTGTCTCTAATTTTAGGAATTTATGGGATTAATTTCCTTGGAAAATATTGAGGCAAGATTTAATATTATTTTGGGGATCATAATTGACCCCATGATTTTTTGACGTTAGACGTCCAAAAAGAATGTCATGTTATTATGTCAGCCGGACTTACGGCATTTGAAATATATGTATCAGTTACTCAATCGCTCCGATGCTCTACTCTGATGGAAAAAAAAATATACTGCTTTTGAAAATGGGATGTTACACTTTTGGTATCAGAGCAGTTGTCCTGGCATAGAGCTGGTTAAGTTATTCCAAAAACCTTTTGGTGCCGAAGGCAGGGCTAGTCTATGTGGATCAGCCAATCAGTCACTCTAGCACGGTGAGGCTCCCATGATAGACACCTACCTGGCCAAATTGGTTGAGTAACGGAGTTAGGCTCTACGCCTTTTTAAAGAGCATGTTTTGAAAATGATGCGATATAGCCTAAGTCGGTGTACCAGTCTGCACTGGTATACCATTCTGAACCGGTGTACCACTCTCTGTCGGTGCATCACTCTAAACCAGGGCTCGTGAGTCCATCATCGGTACCTATATTGATATCAGTCTCTGATAAATTCTGATAACCCTGATATCAATCTCTGATAATTCCGCTAATTCTGATAATCTCCAGTTTGTACTGAACGATGATTCCATTCGAACCCAGAGCTTTTATGTGGAGCTGGGCCACGCCGGATGAAATTCCGAGATCAATAAAGATAAGTACATGCAGTATTTGACTCATGTAGAGAAAACTCCTGACACGTGTTTCCATATTCGAGTAGAAAGAACCAACGAGAATCGACGAAGGAAAGGTTGCGGGCGTCGTTTATTTGCGGTGTGAATAGAGTCTATGTGTGGTATAAATGCTAAGTGTGGTAAAGTCTGTGATATGCTACTTGTTGTTTTTATTTTAAAATCTAAACGTATACACTCATAAAGAGAAAGAACGAGATATGGCGAATTTACGTGGAGTCGGAGCTCCGAGAGGCCGAGTGTACACACTAACATGTACCGAGGACGGGGGACTTCCGGAGATGGTCCAAGGTACTATCTCTTTTCAAAGGAATCTTCTCTAGACGGTATATGACGTAGGTATTAGCCATACGATTACGTGAATTACCTCTGTGACGTGTTCTATGTTTCTTAGTTGTTACTTTCCGATTGCGATTGTGTCATTGAGTAGGAGGTATCTTGTGTTGTCATGGTGTATGGGCGCCATGGAAACATTTAAGGTATCTTGTGTTACCATGGTGTATGGGCGCCATGGAGACATTTTGATTTTTAATATTTTACATGGGATATAAAATACCAATGTAAGTAAAATAATTGTGAGATAATGATTTATCCTAATTAAGAAAATTATCAAAAATTAGTAAGTGGCTAATCTGGTAATTAATGGGATAATTAAGGTATAAAGTAAATGAATTAAAAATAATTTAAATAATTATTTTTAATTGGAGAAATTCGAAATTATTAAATAAATAAAAAATAAAAATAATAAAATATTAAAAATCATGGGGTCAATTATGATCCCCAAAATAATATTAAATCTTGCCTCAATATTTTCCAAGGAAATTAATCCCATAAATTCCTAAAATTAGAGACAACATACTTTCTAATTTTTAATAAATATTTTATTGCCTCTTGGGATTTATCATAATATTTTTAGGTCATTTAATGCCCTAAAAATACATTTTAGCTCTTTATCTCTCCTAATTTCCATAGTAATTACCTTAGAAAATAAGATAATTATTACCACATGTTCACCTATTTTTAATAGGTATTATCTATTGAAATATAATATTCGAGATAAATAATTATCAAAGGGTATTACAACTTGTTTGATCATCCGAGTCATATAAGAACCGAGAAGATTCTTCAATAACCAACATATTGTTCAAGAATAATTATGTCTTGCTTGTTCTCAAATAAAAATGACTATGTGAATATCATAGATCATGATTGGTAATAGATCTCGGAAATATATCAAACAGATTTATATGGGCCCATTACAACCGGAAGTTTGTAAGAACGCAACTTTGAAGTTGCAATAATGTTTGAATAAATTAAGCGCTATTTCCAGTTATACGATCCAGAAATCATGAATTAAAGCATCCATATAGAGCTGGATTAATGCTTATGAGGACAAAGATTTCTATGTTGGTGTATTTGATTATTGCAGCATTTATATAAGCCAATAAAATTCTCCCCGTAAAATTGGTTTTTGGTCAGGAACCAGACAATTCCATCTGGAAAGTATTTGAATGTGCAATGTCTATAAATCCACCACAATGCACATAGATGGATATAGAAAGAAAGTTGGGATAAATGTTGTGTAAGGACCTCCTTCTTCTTGTTTGTCTCTAAATGGAACAAAATGATGTTTCTAAAGGTAACAAATGGATTTAGGAGACTTACACTGCATGATTAGTCAATTGAGATTTGACATTGTTTTCCCAACATGAGGGGGAGAAAATATGCAGTTGGGTAAAGAGATTAAGCTATAATGAATTACCATTGGCTCATTTTGATCCTCGTACAAAACAATGTGAACTGGAAGTTCAAAAGATAATTCATTTACAGAATTTAGCTAATTGAATGCCAGAAGTATTTACTGACCCAAAGAAAGTGACAAAGTCATATGTCCCAGCTGCTAATGCTCCTATTGATGTCCTTGAAGGACAACCTATGATAAATGAATTGATAGTATGCCTGAAGCGTAGTAGGTCCATCGGTTCCAAAGATATAAATCCTCGAAAAAGAAAAGGAACTAAGAATATAGATGATCAAGTTGAGAATAATCAAGATAAATTAGTAGCTCCAGAAGAGCCATCTCCTGAAGAGATATTATCTCCAGTAGAGATATCTTCAGAAGAGAATGTTGTAAGTCCCAGAAGAGACCAAGGTACCTGAAATATGTGAAAATAATGAGATCTCAATAAATTGTTATGAATAGAATCCGATGGGACCGAAATGAAGTCAACTTTGATGACATCTTTGCTTATGATATAACATATGATGTAATGAATAATGATGAGGATCATGAGCCATAATCCATTAGTGAGTGCCAACAGTGAAAGTATTGGCCCCTATAGAAAGATGTCATTATTGAAGAATTAAAATATTGGCAAAACGAAAAATATTTGGACCTGCAGTCTATACAACTGATGATGAAAGGCCAGTGATGCAAAACCAGTTGGATACAAATAAGTTTTTGTACGAGAAGAAATGAAAAGGGTGAAATCACGAGATATAACGTACGTAGTTCAAGGTTTTAAACAAAAACCTGACATTGATTTTGAAGAAACATATGTGGATGCAAATACTTTTGTTATTTGATAAGCCTAGCGAGTAAATGAAGGGCTTGGTCTCGCATCTAGTGGATGTTGTAAATTGTAATTGACTATTTGTATAATTCACTTGATAGTGATATTTATATGAAAAGTCCCTGAAGGACTCATGGTGCTAGAAGCACATGTCCCCGAAGGACTTAAGGTGCCAGAAGCACATATCCCTGAAAGACTTAATGTGCCAGAAGCACAAATCCCTGAAAGATTCAAGATGTTAGAAGCATCTGATTCAAGTTCTCAAGAACAATACTCAATTAAGTTAAATACGTCCCTTGGCCTGAAGCTATTAGGGCGCATGTGGTATATTTGTTTCAAAGAATATCTGATGAAAGGAAGGGTACAAAAATAACCCAATATGCCCATGCATCTTTATGAAAAGACATAGAAATGAATTTGTTACAATTTCTGTTTATATTGATGATATCAATATCATTGGAACTCCTGAAGAGCTTCAAAAGATAATTAATTGTTGAAGAACTACATGGTCCAGAAGTACCATATATTAGTGATATTAGAAGATTAATATATCATGTCTATTAGCAAGATATATTTCTTCACCAACATAAAGACAATAGAAGCAATGTTGACATCATAAAGAGAAAGATTGATATTGTCATCAGGGGGAGTAAAACTGATGTCATTAAGAGGGGGAGTCGATACACGCTGTACTCTTTTTCCCTTATCTAGGTTTTGTCCCACTGGGTTTTCCTAGAAAGGTTTTTAATGAGGCAGCATTGGAAAGTGTATCAATGAATGATGTACTCTTTTCTTTGGCTAGGTTTTTATTCCACTGGGTTTTTCCTAGTTAAAGTTTTTAACGATGCATATTCATAAATGGACATCCAAGGGGGAGTGTTATGAATATACTAATTATGTGGATGTCCATTGACTCTTGATCCTCAATATTATTTATGGAGTTACTGTTTATACGAAGTTATTATTCATGTATACGTATTTACTGTTCACATATACTGTACTGTTCATGTATACGTATTTACTGTTCATGTGGGGCCCACGAGTTTCCTCACTTTCGATGCAGCTGTAAACGTGTTGAATATATTTGATTTTTGGGGAAAATTACAGCTAATGACCCAGGTTGAATAATTACACTTAAGGACCCATTTTCCTTCTACAACTAGACGTCCATTGTAAACATTCATAACATACTTGAATGAGAACTCCTCTCTCTACTTTCTCTCTCTAGAATTACTCTGCTCTTATTCTTCTTCATTTACCTTAAGTTATCTTTAGTTTTATAACAGACCCAAAGATAACTAAAAACTTAAGTGCCTCAGTGGGTACAACTTTTTTTCAACTATATATTTCAACTATATTTAAATGTCTTCTGTTTTACATATAGTTAGTTGAAGAAAAAACATTACACTTTGGTCCTAAAACAAATTATAGATTCCTTTAGGGGTTAAATTTTGGAATGAGGATTTATTTGTTGTTGGCTATTTGTCCTTTATTTTCACTATATGCAAGGGAAGGGAGGAGTTTTATGAGTTGGTTTTTGAAAAATTAGAGATTTAGGGCTAAAAGTTTTTAATTAATTTTTTTTATATCTTCTCTTTATTAAAATTTTATAATCGCACCCCTCCAAATTTTAAATCTAATTCATGAAAATTTGCCTTTCCCCCTAAATTCCTCGTATCAAATAGACCAGTGGAAATCATTTTTATCATATCAAATTGAGATAGTGACCAGTTATATAATTATTGCTTAGTACCAAGGTAAGAATGGTTCTAACCATTGGGGAAAATGGGTTCAATAAACCCACAACCATGTGTTTAATGGAAGGCTTTGGCCACTAATATGATCTTGTGCTTGTTTTTGGACAATGGTTCTAAAAATTATTCAAATCAAATTATGTATTAATAATGGGGATATCATTTCTGCATCTGATGCAGATAAATATATCTGCAGCCATCCAAAACGACACCGTTTTCTCAGTTTTTTTATTAATTAATGCGCCCAACAACTTGTTATATATTATAAGGCACCAACTGCCTCTAAATCTGAGTTTTTCTCATTTGACCCTCATTTTTAATACTCCTCAAACATGGTGAATTATCATCTCCTACACTCTAAACATTTACTCTGAATGAACATGTTTCTCTCTCCTCCCAATGGGCATTAAAACCCTCCTAAAACATATGTTAAAATGACAAATAATATTTTTAAATCTGCATCATTAAAGTAGGGTTGAAGATGAAAATATTTATCAACTGAACACTAATTTAATGACTAAACTGCTCTTCTTTGGTCTAAGAGAAATGACAGTTGATGCCTTATAATAACGACCAAAGAGAGTGTAACCTAATATTAAATATTTTAAAGGGATCATGTCACATGTTTTAGAGTAATTTATTTAACTTTCTTAATCTTTTTAAACTAAACAAATAAGTCTTACATCAAGGATTGTTGGAGTATAAAATAAAGAGAGAGATGGATATTAGACTTAATATATATATGAAAAGGACATGTTTAATATTTTTTTAGAGACGGAGGAAGCTAAAAAAATTACTTTAAAGTAGTTATATCTAAACTTAACTTATAAACTGATATATAACATAATGATACACAACATATGTTATGATTAAAGTTAGATACACAACGTATGTTATGATTGATAAGTAATTTATTTAGCTTCCTTAATTTCTACATAAAACAATTTGGTCTTATATTAAGGGTCGGAGGAGAAGTATAAAGTTTATTTTTGTTCTTCAACTTTAAAGAATGTTTTTTTATAGGAAGAATGTTTTCTTTTTGCAATTCACAAGGACTCGAACTCGAGACCCTTGCAATTGCTCCGACAAGGACTCGAACTTAAGATAATTGGTTCCAGCAATGGCTTGCTCTCGTGTTGAAATAAATATGCATGATGTATCTCTTCATTTCCTTGTAGTGTGGAATCCAGCTATTAGAGAGGTCGGACTAGTGCCCCAAACTAAATTTCATGGGGATAATCGTTACTATCTTATAGGATTTGGGTTAAATCGATTATAAGTGATTACAAGATAGTGATAACTTATTTTCCGGGGTTTATGGTGATCTTTCTGCGGTAAAAGTGTATTCTTTGAATTTAGGGGCATGGAAGGAAGTAGAATTTAGGATCAATGACACCGTAGGTCTAAGTTCTCAAAGTGTCTTTGTCAATGGTGTTATGTTTTGGTGGATGTCAAAGAGGTTTGGGAGGATCTTGATGATGAAGATGAGAATGTGATTGTTTCATTTGACCTAGCGGTGGAAGTGTTTACAGTGATTCCAATACATGAGCTACATCCTATTAAGCTTACTGTGTATGAGGAAAAACTTGCAATAATTTCTTGAAAGGAAAACTCAGAAGTTAGAACATTTTGCTATTGATATGTGGGTAATGGAGGAAGGTATAGGTTCATCTGGAGAGAGATGTGGTTGGACCAAAAAATATACTAGTAGCCCTATTCCTTGCTTCTTAAATCCATTTTGCTCTTAAAATCTATGACTATTTGGAGAAACGAAATTGTCTGTTGTCCTCACGGGGTGGAAGAATCAACAGCTGTTTTCTTAAATCTCACTACTGAAAAAATGAAGAAGTTTGCGATTAGCAAATGTGACTATGAGCATTGTATATTAAATTATGTTGAAAGTCTTATACCGGTTGGAGGAATTAAAGTCTTATACCGGTTGTATACTATTAAATGACTGGTGTTTCTAGCTATATTTGACATATCTATAAGATTAGGTTGCTTTGTTTTCTTTTCAAGGCATCTCGTAGTCTAGTTCTTTGGTATGTGGATTATTTGTAAGTTGTGACCTCTTGTAATATACATATATCATATGACCTTGACTTTGTCCCCAACTTACATTTATTATCATTTCATTCTTTGTTCAATGTTTGAAAAAAATCCTATCAATAAGTCATCTTTCATTCTTTGTATCACTCATACTTTTGCAAAAGTTTTAATTGTTTGACTTCCATGGAAATTTGACTCTTGAGTTCATCAGTTATATGTTCATCAAATATATGTGTATTGGGATTGGGTGGAGATCCTCTTATACATGGTTGTCAAAATCATCGATCCAGATCGTAAGATCGGCGATTTCATGATTTTCTAGCCCCAAAACGATCTGGATCGCAAGCAGAATCGCAGTCGAGCAAGATCGTGTAGGATCGCAGAGGAAAATCGTGAAGTCGTCGATCATGGTCAATCCTGCTTGGTGGGTGACTCGATCAAATAACCCGTATACCCGCCCACTACCTGAGCTTTGACCCATTTTAGCCCATCTGAAAACCCTAAATCGACTCACCTGTCCTCGACTGTTTTCTCTGACGCGACCAACCACCATCATCCGCGATCATCAACGGCAGCATCTTCGGTTCACTACTTCACTCCACAGTCCACAGTCTTGCTCTTGCGTCAGTGTCTTCAGTTCCAGGTGTTAGTTATGATTAGTTTTGATGATGTCTTATATAGATGCCATTATCTAGAACAAAAAGTTTACATACTACATTTATCTTCTATGATCAAGCGGAAGTTGTAATGGCTTAGTTCGGAGTTAAATTAAGCTATTTGAAGCATAAGTATGAATAGTAGTGTATACGTAAATAGTGCCACGTATACATGGATAGTGCCAATACTGGAAAGTCTACATGATCAAACAGAAGTTGGAATAGCTTAGTTCGGAGCTAAACCAAGCTATTTGGAGCACCAGCATGAATAGTGATTTTTTAGTACTGTATACATAAACATTAGCATATACATGAATAGTATCGTATACATGAACAGTGGTACACACGTGAACAGTACATCAATTAATGGATCCTGAATAGTACTTCAGTTTTCGGATTCACGGTTCATCCTACTCTGTTTGACTTTGTTTCACGTTGCACTTGGGCGAGCTCTGGTTATTCAATGATATCTCCCAAACCAGAGATCATATTGAGGTGAAACCAGCGGCATATGAAACTAGACTCACAATGCGTCATTTTAACATAAAATTCAAGTCCAAAGGAGTTCAAATGAGGGAGCTATGAATTTTGGAAGATGACAGTGAAATCAACGTCACACAGCAGACCAAGCTTCGGTAATTTGAGTGTATCTCACAATCGAAAAATCCATATGAGCTTAAACCAGTGCCATTTGAAACTAGACTCAAATACCTTTTCAAAAACATCAAGATCATGAAAAACAAAGATCAATTGAAGAAGATATGATGTTTTGAAGTTGATAGTCGGTAATGGTTTGCCTCAAGTTATTTGTGCCCAGAAGTGTGTTTGCGTTTTCTTTAACTTAGGAAATATCAAGTTAACTTTTTCTTTTGAACTTAAAATATCAAGTTAACTTCAGTTAACTTTCTAGATATTTAACAAATATCAAGTTAACTTCATATATCAAGTTAACTCTTCGAAATCACGTCTGCATAAACTGAAAATCAATGCCTGTGATTTCATTACTCCATATCTTCACTCATTATTATTCCTAATTGCTTTTAATCAGTTTGCTAATGAGTTTCATATGATTATATGAAGAATTAACATCAAACTCTACAGAAGCCAAAATCTGTCAAAAACTTCTTTGAAATTGAAGAATTTGATGAAGTTTGTTACAGACATTCACAAATGGCAGAGAAGATCGAATTCAACAAGAAACATGAATAGTCAACTATAATATTTCCCAATTGATTCGAATGTTGAACGATAAAATGTTTGAATGGACAGAAGCTTCAACAGATGCAATATTCAAAATACGCAAGTAGATGACAGCTTGAAAAGAAGCCCAACCATTCTTCAAAGCATACAGCAAGCTTCTACCAACTAAAGTGAACATCATTAATTATCTTCCAAACATGATCGAAGCATTTATTGCGCTGAAAAAGCAGAACACGCAAACAGAATTAAAGTGTGTAGCAGTTGAAGACATTCTAGCTATTATTCTGACTCATCTTCTGTACAAGTAGGCGAATGCATTTAATGAAGGCACGGATGTTTAAATGATCTCAACGGATATATACTAAGATTCAACGAAGCTGAGTAGGAAGCGAAAATGAAGCAAAGCACTTAACGAAATAAGTAAAACGACAAAACATTTAAATTCGCCAACGACTATCTCTCTTTATACGGATGAACACCACAGCGGACATTTAATGAAGTTAAATGGCAGACAAAAAGAGAGGAAGCACGAGACGCTCCAATGACCATTCTCAACAGACCGAAATTCAAAATTGTTACTATTCACAACTAGAA
Source organism: Acacia melanoxylon (assembly GCA_019022615.1). Classification (NCBI taxonomy): domain Eukaryota; kingdom Viridiplantae; phylum Streptophyta; class Magnoliopsida; order Fabales; family Fabaceae; genus Acacia; species Acacia melanoxylon. The sequence continues at coordinate 3,972,348 of JAFJYJ010000010.1, forward strand.
ACGCAATGACGAATGCTTCCAACAATTGTCTATAAATAGAGAAAGAGCGATGGAAGAAGCGAAGAACACAGAGACACGAGCTTACAACTTCAATATGTCAATACTCTGATATTCACTTACTCTCTGTTCTTAATGCTTACATAGTTTACCATAGAGAGTGAAATGATTTGAATTGTACTTCAATATTTATTCATTCACTTCTGAGAGAGAAGAATTTATCTGTAAACATTCTATCTGAGAATTACTCAAGATTGGGTGATCTTGAGCGGGAAACGCATTGTGTTGATTACAGCTTGTAAGGGGAGTGAATCTTGGTGAGGGGATTACTTCGAGTACAGAGTGTGTGATCAAGCGGGTGTATTGATTACAGTTTGTAAGGGGGAGTGAATCCTAGTGAGAGGATTGCTTCGAGTACAGAACGTGTAATCAAGTTGAAAGCAGATAGTGAATTGAAATCTCAGGAGGAGCCTGGGGACTGGACGTAGGTCATCGTGGATTGGGCCGAACCAGGATAAATCACATTTTGCATATTATCTTCCCTAAACTCTTATATTTCCAGTATATGCTTTTTTGAATATCTAACTGTTGATTTAGAAGTTGCGAAAAGATTTATCAAAGTTCCTAAAGTTTTATCAGACACCCAATTCACCCCCCTCTTGGGTGATAGCCAGGTCTAACATTTGATATCAGAGCGGGGCTCTTATTTAAAGGACTTAACCGTCTCAAGAGTTACAATGGCTAATTTTGGGTGTTGCTTGCTTTACGAAGGTTTCGATTACTTTGTTCCACCATTTTAAAAGATATTGATTTACGGTTTTGGAAAGCTAGAATGACTAGTTTTATCAAAGCAACTGATTTTGATATGTGGAATGTTTTTACAAATGTTTTTGATTTCAAACCGAGAAAGGATTGGACAGAAAAAGAAAAGAAAATGTTTTCGTTGAACATTAGAGCAATGAAAATTTTGTATAGTGCTTTAACCGAAAATGATTTTGCAAAAATCAAATGTTGCTCTAATGCTAAAGATATCTGGGATACTCTTGATTATATATATGCTTCTAACAAATATGTTGAAGTTGAAAGTGTTGACAGTTCATCGAGACTATATGTTGTACATCTACGACCGATGAACAACTGGAGTATGAAGAAGGAGAAATCATAGAATATCTTCACGATCCAGTCAACACAGAACAAGAGGAAGATGATTCCCGGAAGAGCTCATCATGCACGAAGATGGTAAATCAATATCTAGAGCTCAAAATGAACATGTGGTAAACAACTCCAACCTTTCCTCTGTAGATAAGAGAAATGATTTTGAACAACTGCATAAAACTGTTTTTCAACCAATTACTGATTCAGTTTTGAAAAGCAAAAATGTTTTCAATCATGCTGGAAAATCATATGGGAAGAAAAGATATAAAAATATGGTTCATTTGTCGTTGCTTCCACTCGACCAGTACAATTCTTATAAAATTGTTCATAATAAGCATCATTCTATTATTTGCAATTATTGTGGAAAATCTGGCCATATTTCTTACACATGCTATATTATGAGAAATTCTAATGTGAGAAATAAATTTATTTGGGTTCCAAAAGGACAAGTAAATATTTGAAGCCACCATCCTACCATGAGATCAGAGTTAAATATTTGGGTTCCAGGATTCAAGCCACCATCCTACCATGAGATCAGAGTTAAATATTTGAAGAAAAAATATGACTCAACAATGCAGGATATTGAAGAACATAAAGCTTATTGGAGAAAATTTGGATGCTCAATAATGACAGATGGGTGGACCGAAAAAAGGAAGAGGACAATCATAAATTTCTTAGTGAACAGCCCTAAGGGAACTATTTTCCTCAAGTCTATTGATGCATCTGACATATCTAAGACTGCGGATAAAATCTTTAAGATGATTGATGATGTTGTTGAAGAGATTGGTGAAGAACATGTTATTCAAGTGGTGTCGGATAATGCAAAGCAAATTACAAAGTCTGCGGGGAGAGATGTTAATGGAGAAAAGAAAGAGATTGTATTGGACACCTTGTCAGCACATTGCATTGATTTAATGTTGAAGGATTTGGAAAAGAAGATACCAGTTCACCATGATACTATTCCAAGGGGGAAAATCACAACCTACATTTATTCAAGAACTGCTTTGATTACTTTATTGCACCACTTCACTAAAGGGAAAGATTTGGTGAGACCAGCCCTCACTCGCTTTGCCACATCTTACCTAACTTTGGGGTGCCTCCATGAAAACAAAGGAGCATTGATTCGGATGTTCACCTCCGAAGAGTGGAAGTCTAGTCGGTTTGTAAAGACAAAGAATGGAAAGCTTATAGAAGATGTGGTTTTGGACAAGGCTTTTTGGAAAGATATTATTACTTGTTTGAAAGGTGCTTATCCTTTGGTCAGGGTGCTCCGTATGGTTGATTCAGATGCGAAGCCAGCCATGGGCTTCATATATGAAGAGATTGATCGGGCTAAAGAGAGAATTGCTCATGCTTTCAACAACGTAGAGAGAGGGTAAACTATTAAGTTTGATTTAAATTGTAAATTTGTAGTTTTTTTCTCTACACTAAGTCATTTTTTTTGTTCTTTAGTTATTTTCCTTTGTGGGACGTCATTGATCATATATGGGACAAGCAACTTCATCATCCTTTGCATGTTGCAGGCTATTATCTTAACCCACAATTACATTATAATTCTTCATTTAAGGCTGATATTGAAGTGAAACGTGGATTATATAATTGCATGGAAAGGTTGGTGGGGGATGTAGACAAAATGAATAAGATTGATACTCAACTTGAAGATTTCAAGCATCAAAGGAAGTTTTTTGGTAGAGCAATAGCCAAGAAAGCAATTGACATAAAAGCTCTAGCAGAATGGTGGGAGTCGTATGGGGATGAACATCCGGAGCTCCAACAATTTGCTATTCGTGTTTTAAGCTTGACATGCAGTGCCTCCGGTTGTGAGCGTAACTAGAGTGCCTTTGAGATGGTAAATTTTCATGACTATGAAATATGAATTATATTTCATTTCAAGAATGAATTTTGTATTAATTGTTTTTTATATTTGCTTAGGTCCATACAAAGAGAAGAAATCGCTTGAAACAAAAAACTATGAATGATTTTGTTTTTGTGATGGCAAGTTCAAAATTGGCCAAGAAGAAGGTGGCTAGAAAAGCGAATGAGTATAATGTTGATGATATTTCTTCTGATGATGATTGGATTGTGGAAAATGATGAAAATCCATCTAACATTGAAGACTTAGATGTAGACAACTTGGTGCCAACTCAAAATGAAGCTTTGGTTGAGCCTAGCAATGATTTGGATTTGGAGCCAAATTTACCAAATTTTGATGAAGAAGCCTTTGAAGATGGAGAGGAACTTGGTGAAATGCTAGATGATGATTGTGATTTGAATGCATTGATAGATTAGATTTGAAGTATTTTGTTGGAGTTTTGGTGATTTGGTATTTTGTATTTGTGGCTCAAGCGATGCTTTGAATTGTCTTTTAGGACTTATTAAATGATATTTTGAATGCTATATATTTTTATTTGAAGATTGAAGTCTTTTAATATTAAGTTGTGAGTTAAATGTTATTTTATATGCATATATATTTTTTATTATTACTAAAATTAAAAAAGTAAGATCTTTACGATCTGTGCCAATCCCACGATTTACGATCTTGCTACCCCCTTTCGATCTTAAGTAAAATCGCGATCTTGACAACCTTGCTCTTATATGTAACTGTTCAAACAAAGGAGTGCTAGAATCTATACCATTACTTGCAACATTTATAGATTTCGCATTTTGTGGAACAGATTTAAAGTATTTTCTATGCTTGAAAAGAAAATCTAAAATAACTTATGAGAATGTCTTGATAAGCTTTATATACTGACATTTTTTTTTCATGAAAATTACTGAAAAATAACTCATTGTAAAATTTAACTTCTTTTTCTTAATTATTTATGAGGTACATATATATTAAGGATGAGAAGTATCTTAAATCTCATAATTATTTTATTTTCTTTGAATCATGAACTTTTTAGCAACTCTCTTAATTGTATTTTTTGTTATAAAACTAAAAAGAACTTAAGATAAATGAAGAAGAATAAGAGCAGAGTAATTCTAGAGAGAGAAAATAGAGAGAGGAATTCTCATTCAAGTGTGTTCTGAATGTTTACAATGGACGTCTATTTATAGAAGGAAAATGAGTCCTTAAGTGTAATTATTCCACCTGGGTCATTAGCTATAATTTTCTCCTTTTTCCAATGATTAAAACGCGTCTGACAGCTGCACCAAAAGTTGAAAATGTGTGAACAGTCACTATGGGCCCCACATAAACAGTGACTGTATACATGAACAGTACCCCATATGAACAGTAACTCCGTAAATAATATTGAGGATCAAGAGTCAATGGACATCCACATAATTAGTATATTCATAACACTCTCCTTGGATGTCCAATTATGAATGTGCCTCGTTAAAAACTTTAACAAGGAAAAACCTGGTAGGATAAAAACCTAGCCAAAGAAAAGAGTACAACATTCATTGATACACTGTCCAGTGCTGCCTCATTAAAAACCTTTCTAGGAAAACCCAGTGGGATAAAACCTAGATAAGGGAAAAAAAGTACAGCGTGTATCGACTCCCCTCTTGACAACATCATTTGAGATCTCACGAGTTTTCGAAGACCAATACCATGAACCAGCTTTTCAAAGATTGCTCCTGGAAGTGACTTGGTAAATAAATCTGCTAGATTTTTACTTGAACTGATTTTCTGAATATCTATTTCTCCATCCTTTTGAAGATCACAGTAAAGAAGAATTTTGGTGAAATATGATTTGTTCTATAACCTTCTTTAAGTTGAGTAACACATGCAACATTATCCTCATATAGAACTGTTGGGACCATCCTTCCTGAAGGTAAATAACAAGTTGGTTGAATATGATGTATTACTGACCTCAACCATACACATTCACGACTTGCTTCATGCATTGCTAAAATTTCTGCATGGTTTGATGATGTGGCTAATATAGTCTGTTTCATAGACCGCCATGAGTTAGCTGCACCTCCACATATAAACAAATAACCAGTTTGTGATTTACCATCATGTGGATCAGATAGAAAACCGGCATCTGCATAACCAATCAGTTCATGCTTGGATTCATTTGAGTAGTATAACCCCATATCAATAGTGCCTCTGAGATATCAAAAAAATGTGTTTTACTTCATTCCAATGCCTCCGTGTTGGTGCAGAACTATATCTTGCTAATAAATTAACAGTAAATGATATATCAGGACGTGTGTGATTAGCAAGATACATTAGTGCTTCAATAGCACTAAGATATGGTACTTCTGGACCAAGTAGTTCTTCTTCACATTCTTCGTTAATTATTTGAGGCGGAATGGATCTTTATCAACCTGCAAAGATCTTACAATCATTGGGGTACATAATGAATGTGACTTATCCATATATAATCACTCTAGGACCTTCTCTGTATAAGCTTCTTGATATACAAAGATCTCATTCTTTAGGTACTTGATCTGTAGTCCAAAACAGAATTTTGTTCTGCCCAAATCTTTCATTTCAAATTCTTTCTTCAAACAATTAATTGTCTTTTGAAGCTCTTCAGGAGTTCCAATGATGTTGATATCATCAATGAAAATTATAGCAAATTCATTTCTAGATCTTTTCATAAAATGCATGGGTATATTGGGTCATTTTGTACCCATATTTCTACAGAAATTTCTTGAGAAGATTATACCACATGCACCCTAATAGCTTCAAGCCATACATGGATTTATTTAACTTAATCGAATATTGTTCTTGAGAATTAGATGCTTCTGGCACATTGAGTCTTTCAGGGACTTTCATATAAATATCACTATTAAGTGAACCATGCAAACATGCAGTTATAATATCTGCTAGATGCAGACCAAGCCCTTCATTTACTTCTAGGCGAATCAAATAACGAAAAATAATTGCATCTACTACTGGTGTATATGTTTCATCTTAATCAATAACAGGTCTATGTGTAAAGCTTTGGGCTACGAGACGTACCTTATATCTTATGATTTCTCCCTTTTCATTTCTTTTTCATACAAAAATCTATTTGTATTCAACTGACTTTACATCTTCAGGTGTATGGACTACAGGTCCAAATACTTTTCATTTTGCCAGTGATTTTAATGGCATCTTTCCATAGGGGCCAATACTTTCACTGTTGGCACTCATTAATGGATTGTGGCTCATGATCCTCATTATTATTCATTACATCATATGCTATATTATAAGCAAAGATGTCGTCAATGTTGACTTCATTTCGGTCCCATCGGATTCTATTCATAATATAATTTATTGAGATCTCATTATTTTCACATATTTCAGGTACCTGGGTCTCTTCTGGGACTACAACATTCTCTTCTGGAGATATCTCTACTGGAGATAATATCTCTTCAGGAGATGGCTCTCCTGGAGCTACTATTATTTTCAACTTGATCATCTATATTCTTAGTTCCTTTTCTCTTTTGAGGATTTATATCTTTGGAACCGATGGACCTACTACGCTTCAGGCGTGCTATCAATTCATAATAATAGGAACATTAGCAGCTGGGACATGTGACTTTGTCACTTTCTTTGGGTCGATAAATGCTTCGGCATTTGATTAGCTAAATTCGTAAATGAATTATCTTCGAACTTCCGAGTTCACATTATTTTGTACGAGGATCAAAATGAGCCAATAATAATTCATTATAGCTAATCTCTTTACCCAACTGCTTATTTTCTCCCCCTCATTTTGGGAAAACAATGTCAAATCATAATTGACTAATCATGCAGTGTAAGTCTCCTAAATCCACTTGTTACCTTTAGAAACATCATTCTGTTCCATTTAGAGACAAACAAGAAGAAGGAAGTCCTTACATAACATTTATCCCAACTTTCTTTCTATATCCATTTAAGTGCATTATGGTGGATTTATAAGCATTGCGCATTCAAAAACTTTCCAGATGGAATTGTCTGGTTCCTGACCAAAAACCAATTTACAGGGGGAATTTTGTTGGCTTATATAAATGCTGAAATAATCAAATATACCAACATAGAAAAATTTGTTCTCATAAGCATTCATGATTTCTGTATCATATAATCTGGAAATAGCGCGCTTAATTAGTTCAAACATTATTGCAAACTTCAGGTTGCATTCTTACAAACTTCTGGTTGTAATGGACCCATATAAATCTGTTTGATATATTTCCAGAGATCAATAATCAATGCAGCAAACAAATAATATGTTGGTTATTTATGAAGAATCTTCTGGTTCTTATATGACTCGGATGATCAAACAAGTCATGCCAACAATACATTTATTTAGATCAGTAAACTTCTCGTTTACTGTAACATATATTTCAAACAATCATAATTTTTTTTTTCAATTTCAATGATTAAAATCCGACATGCATTTTGGGAGATCAAACTTTATGTGAGAACTATATAACTTTTCAAATATTAGCTCACACTTTTTTTTCTGGCAATCTCCCCCTCAAGTGTGAGTTATATAAACATACTTTCTTTATATATGTATTTCAAAATCACTTTCAAATTCTTTAAACTTTGAAATGAAAAATTTATGTTAATTCTTCAGGAATAAACGTATAATATTGCATCACTAGATAATCTCATTATTCATGACTAATATACTTCAATTGACTTATATATATATATATATATACAAAAATATACACAGTCCACCACATATGAAGATATTTATAATCAAATTAACTTAGAATCATACTGATAACAAAATAAACATACCTTTTGGGTTTATTCTTTATCTTGAGCCTTGGCTTCAAAATAAATATGGTCATATTTCTCTACGTACAGCTCATTGCCCTTTTATTTGTAACATTGACAAATATTTGATTTGCATTAGCAAACTTCCGGTTGCATTTACAATCCTTTATTTGTAAACTTCGGTTTACAATAACATGTATTTTCTATATTTATTTCTGCAGATATCTTTGAAATTCAATAAGTTTCTTTAATACTTGGTAAAGTAATTAATACATAATTTTGAAAATATTAGCTCTTCCGGAGCCTCCTGTCAAATTTATACTGCCATATAGATATATAGTCTAAACATTAGTTTCTCAAAATATGCTAATTAATCTCCAGGACTATTAGCCTTTATATATATATATATATATATATTATAACATAAATTTCTGCAATTTATTGTCTTCTGGACAATACTTTTCCAAAACTTATTAAAATATGTATCATACAATATTCGAAACATAAACCTTCAGGGTCTTAATATTAATAACAAATAAATTTCAATCTCTTGTCCACCCTATTAGTGAGTGTGAAGAATATAGTAGTACTAAATATCTCATAGATATAAATTACTTTGCAATATTACTATGCAAAATAGTAAGTTGTTGAGTGAAATATTTCTCACCTATTTTAAATATCTTTATAAGATATCAAAATCTTATAAATCATAAAATATTTTTCATGATCATATAAAATCATATAATATATTCGAATACATATAAATATGTATATAGTGGGGAGAGGGTATCATATTAATATCATGAATTTATTATGCCTGATAATTTCTTTTGTTGGTTCTTATCAATGATATTTCTCCACTTCTGGTGAAAATTTGAAACAACATGATTACAAAACAAGTCACGTTAACACACATGTCCAAGACTATAGAGATGTTCATACTCATATCCATGGCTACAATTTATTCGTTACTTCATTTACAATATTACTACTGCAGGAGCAAATTGGATACATCTGAAACACACCTACCGGCCTCACCCTTTCGGGTGGCGGGTAGTGTGGTCCCTTACCTTAACTACCATTTTATATAGTCTTTTGCTTTAAAATCCAATCCTAGGTTATTTACGTTGTGTATCAGAGTATAAGCAGCAGAGCACATACTGGTTTGGACAAAACATACTGAAGAAATAAAGTGCAATAAGTAAAGGTTCTCCCCAAGGGATTTGTATACAGTTATCCAAAATAAAGTGCCCAACGGCCTAAGTGGTAGTTATACAGTCATCCGGGTAACCCAAAATAAACATTCAGAAAAAAAAGTCACTTCCATCTCAATCTTGCTCCGCACGCCTACCTTCGTCACCAGGCACTGACCTAGAAGCACTTCCAAAATCCTTGCAAAAGCCTGGGATTCATAATTGAATCCCAGAGTAACCATTAATCTCATATTACATATGTATGCAATGCATGTATGTCACCACAATCAGGAAAACGCCAAATAATAGCATTCAGTAACAAACGCGCAGTAACACAAATACAACATACCAAGTATACCATATTAACTGCGGAAGGACTATATGTCCTAGAAACAAACGCAGGACTGCTCAATAAAGCGAATCCTGGATCCACGGCGCCAGGAAAAATCATAGTGGTCGGGCTCTGAACCCAAACCACACTAAATGCACATACAAACGCATGTCCCTCACGAGACACGGATCCACAATCATGGAAAAATACAGACATACAAAGTAACACAAGGCATATGAAGATTAAGGTTACTACCTGATAGTCGACCTCAATTAATACTAATTTTTCCGGCGCGCAGGTGACAAAAATATCATTGTCTTAAGACCCAAACTTCCTTTGATCTTTGCTCCTTTTTGATCACCCAATACACTTAACCTTTTTCCTTTGCTTCAAATCCTCTTCTTGCTCAAGCACTCTTATGTTCTCTTGAGTAGAAACACTTGCTCTCTCTCTTTTCTCTCTTATCAACCGGATAGTAAGCTCAAAAATGAGAAAGTGTTGGCCTATATAAAATGCTCTTATTCAACACTTTGGGCCGATTGGGGGGAAAATTGGGTTCAGATTTTTGATTTGAATAATATACTCAACTACCCTATTTAATGCTCCTTTTTCTTCATTAATACCACATTGTCTCATTACTAACTTCACTCTTCCTCTCAACCGACGGTAATAAATGAAGTTGGAAGTGATATATATATATATATATATATTTTATTTTTTTATTGTTCTCTTTTGTTTCTTTCTCATGCTAGGTGCTTAAGGAAATAATAGAAAAAGATTTGTGAGATGCTCCACGTGACCACTCTTATCTCCTTCATTAATTAAAGGTGTTTTGTCCTTTCCATCATTTCTTGCTTTTCTCACGTCTTGCATCTTGGAGAAGGATTATTATATTATATATTTGTCCATTTGCTTTGGCCTCTCACTCACGACTAGAACTTTGGGAATTATTGAAGAGAGACTTGATGAGTCTCTTTTCTTGCTCGTACAACATGCCTACCTCACCTTCATTAATTGAGTTTTATAACATCCACCTAATCTCCCTTCTCACACATATCTGGCGCCATGAGGAAACAAGGAAGAATTATTTTATGTTCTCTTTTTACATTGCTCACATGCTCAATTCCACATTATTTCCCCCAATTAATATATCCTGTCAGAAAATTAAATGGCCTTAACTACTACTACGTACTTGGTGAAAAATTCACATACTCCATAAATTAATTTTCATAAAAATTGGGGATGTTACTACAGCCATTTAAAATGAACTTTTAGTAGAATAACCATCTTCTGGTGGTTATACAATCCCTTTAAATTTGTCCTAAAGAACAAGGGGGTCTATAAATACCAAATATTTAACATGGATCTGACTTCACTTCAATATGCCTTGTGGCTTCATGCCAAATATTCAACTTTATGGATCTGGATTTGGCTTCACTTCAATTTGTTTCATATGGCTTAAGGCCAGTTTTCTTTTTCTTCTTGAGAAATTAAATATGGTTTCCACCATTTATCTTCGGATAAACAAAAGTTATGGCATCGGCCAAATAATGGATCAAAGAAATATAAGTATAAGAATTAAAACTTTATGGCTTCGGGCCATTTAGTTCTCATAATGAGAAATTTAATTTATATGGCTTCTGGCCATAAAATTAAGAAATTAAAAGGGAAAATTACGCTCAGGTCCCAAGGAAGGGAATTAATTACAATAAAGTCCCTTGAAATCATCAAATTACGCTCAGTCCCAAGGGACTACGTGTAATTATTTGTATTAACAACGGGAAATGCATATATTTACAACAACTTTTAAATACCGACCATTTACAACGGGAAATGCATATATTAACAACAACATTTAAACACTTGGATTTTGAATATAGAGAGGTCATTTACAACAGAAAAAGCATAGATTTACAACAGGAAATGTTGCATTTGCATCAAAATTTAAAATATGGTCATTTACAACAGAAAATGCATGTATTTACAACCGGAAATGCATGTATTTACAACAACTTTTAAAAACCTGGATTTTATTTCTATACAAATAATTACACAGAAGTCCCTGGCTATTTACAACAGAAAATGCATGTATTTACAACAGGAAATGCATGTATTAACAACAACATTTAAAAACCTCCATACAAATAATTACATAGAAGTCCCTTGGGACCTGAGCGTAATTTGATGATTTCAAGGGACTTTTTTGTAATTTTTTTCGTTCCTTGGGACCTATATGAAATTTTCCCAAATTAAAATGTTATGACTCTTAATCATATAAATTTAGAATAGGAAAATAGTGGTGTATAGTGTAACATCCCAAATTTTGGGATTTGGAGTTTTAAATATTATATGGAAATTTAATTATGAAATTTTGGCTTAAAATAATTATTAAAAATTTAGGCTTATTTTTTTCCTTAATTTATTATAAGAAAAGAATAATTCAAATAAAGAACGATTTATGCCTAAAAATTTTAGGCAAATAATATACGAGAATTTACTTGTGGAAATTGGCTAAATTAATTAGTTGGAAGATTAAGAATTTATTTGCTTTATATTATTTCACAAGAGTCAAATTTTTGTATAACACCCAACCCATTACACTAATCATTTAAACTTCAATCCATTTAATCTATGTATTTGGCACAATCGCATATTAGAACCCAAAACACAGCCCACAACACTTTAATTGATTAATCCTTTCGGCCAACACGCACGCAAGAGAAAATCCATAGTGGAGAAGAACTGAATCCAAATTGCAGCACCTTTTACGCGAGACACAAAGATCACACGAGATCATACTCCATTGCTTCTCTCTTTTGGCAGAATGACGACACCAGCACCATACCTCTCCAGCTTCTCGAGACCCAAATCCACGTCTCATCCACTTCGGACCGTCAGTTTATTTCTCAAACTGGACCCTTAATTCTCTTATTTAATCACCATTCATGTTGTCTTAACTGAGAAGGAGAAAGAGAGAGAGGGAGCGTTGGAACTAAGAGTGTGTGCTCTGTTTTAAAAACCAAAGAACAGAGGGAGATCGAGAGAGAAGAGTGAGGGACAGCTGTGATCACTGATCATTAAGCTCTGTTTTAAATCCTAAAAACAGAGGTAAGTTTTAAGCTTCCTTTCCCTCTTGGTTCCATGATAAACCACGTTTCTTTTTCACTGCACACTATATATATATATATATATATATATATATATATATATATATATATGCAAGTTGCTGTATGTGAGAATAATAGAAAACTCTTACCGATATGTATATATATTGTAACATCCCATTTTCAAAAGCAGTAAAAAAAAAAAAATTCATCAGAGGAGAGCATTGGAGCGATTGAGTAACTGATACATATATTTATAAATGCCGTAAGTCTGGCTGATTTACAGAAACGGTACATTGACCGAGAGTTTTCAAAATGAATAACACCCGAAGAAAGTCTTGCCGGGTCTCGTACGGCTGCTCGCTTTCTCCTCGGTTCTCCCGAACCCGACGCTATGATAAGAGGCCGAGATCCAATTACAATTTGGATCTCGGGTAGCGGTTAACCTCATGCTTAAATACGACTACATATACACGATGCAAAGCAATCAATACAACGGTCCATACGGATGTATGATTAAAAACACGTAACCACGTATACAAGATAATAACCACGTATGTAACATAACCTCGTATGATACAACAATAATAACCTCGTATGTGACATAACCTCGTATGTAACATACCGTGTATATAGCATAACCTCGTACACTACTACACAACAATCACATACAATCATATAATAAACATTAGAGCTAGTGTTACTAAAGACGCGAACGTACCTTTTGGCGGTACAACGGAACTTTTACGGAAAAACGTGAAATTCGACGGCGGAAAAACAGCGGTATGACGGCGGCAACAGCGGCTCGATTAGCTCATATATCCTATAAGGACAACGTTTATCAACATTTGGCATCATAACGGGCCATTTGGGCGAAAATTACTATTTTGCCCCTAGTACCCCTATTTGGCGGAATTTCGCGAACTTCGTTACTTTGACCGTATTCCATTTCAAAATTTTCCCCACTATGTTTTTACCTCGTCGGGCATCTTTCAATGCAATGAGGCATAAAAACAAGTATAGGAATATATTCTGAAACTTCCTAGATCAAAACAACAGTTCTACTATAACTACCGAAAGAACTACGGAAACTAAAAACTAAGAGCAGAAGAACTTACTCGGAGCAAGGCAGAATTTTTTGCAGAGCTTCTCTCTCTAGAACCTCTCTCTAGGTTTCGAATTTGGTGTAAAGAATGAGAGCAAGAGAGCTTGCTATTTATAGGGAAAAATAGGGACAAGGTGGGAATTTCCACAAAAGTCTTGGATCGGATTCGGCCGTTGGATCGCATTTTGAGGACAAAACACTCTTGGCCATCCATGGTTAAGATCGAAATCTAAGAGCCCAAAAGTCAATGGATGAGTTGTCATCCATGATGGCTCTTGCTTTATGGCCTCCGTCGATAAAGCTACCGTCGGTGTACTGTTTCGTGCGATTTTGCGAAACTCAAAAATGCGAGCGTGTAACTTTGAAGGTCTTTTCATCCTCTTTCATATTATATATTTTGATCCTCTTTTTGATCATATCCAGGTATTCTCGGTGCGTCGGAAGATATTCGGACAAACGCGTCCGATTACGGAAATCGCTTAGATAGAACCAACTTCGGACAATAATTCACGGAATCGTAAAACGTCCGGTTGTTGCCTAACTTAATCTCGTGTTTAAAAAGACGCAATTGTTTCTATAGGTTCTCACTTTGCCTATCGACTCTACTCTATCTTATCAACTTTTCGTCTTATTTGAAATTAGGGTTTTCGGTTGTGGAAACAACGCGCAGTAAATTCTTTCTTCGTGTAAAAATTCACTTGTTCTTAATTTGATCAGTCTGAAAAGACTTTTTACAGTGGTTTACCTGTAGAATTTATTTCTAACTTTTCCCCCTAGCTTTGTCTATATCCGACTCACCGCATTATATTATTATTTTATTCTAATTATCATTTTAATTATTTAAACAATTCTTTTTAATTAAAAATAACCATAATTTCGGCCCCCTCTTTTAAAAATTCAGTTTTAATTATTTTTCCATAATTTTTTCCATTTTTAAAAAATATAATATTTTTTACCAAAAATTCTCGTTTTACCCCGCCGTTAAGGCTTAATCGAGACCTAATTTCTTCGTTTAGTGATCTTTTTAGGATCAGGTTTCTTCATATATTTATCTTTACCGGTTTTACAAGTATATTGTTATCTTGCAAACTTTTATACGACATTGTCATTTTATATACTATGTAAAATATTAACAATGTTTACCCCATCGTAGTTACTTTATAGTTAAATGCTTTTTAAACTTTTCTTCATGTTATTTCCTACGAAATAATTTATTAAATTCTCATAATTAGGGATAACACTTCCATATTTTTCTCATAATTTTTCATGATCTTTCAGTATTTATCATAATATTTTTAGACTGTTTTTATCACCATTATTTCATTTTTAGTCATTCTGTTCATCTGATCTTTCCGTAACTTTTTTAAAAATTTACTCTATAATTATGAAAATTTTCTGTAATAGTTTTAAACTCATGATTTTGCTTTATCAAAATATTCTTTAATTTCCTTTATCTCAAAAAATTAAGATTTACTAAAATCCGGGTATTACATATATCAGTATCCTTACTGCAAAAACAAAGTAAGAACAATGTAAAAGGGGAAAAAAGAAAAGAAAAAGCAATGCAGTAGTCAAACAATATCAAGAGACGTAGAGGCTTTCCTTTAGTTATATATATGTGTGTATCAATTGCTATATATGTTGCAACCTTTGGTAAAATACGGGAACGTTGCTGTAGAACGTGTGTGTATATTTATATATCTATTTTTGTAGCATGGTAGGAAGAATTTATAAGGCAGGATACTCATAGGGAAGTACTGCATGATGTACTAAAGTATCATCATATTTCGTGACTTTGAAAATAATTGCAATCTCTTGAATGAATATTAAAGAACACTGAATATCATAAAAGTTTCTTCGACAAACTTTAAGATTATGCAAGAATCATCAAAACACTCATTCAAAAGCCTTCCATAGCATTGAATATATATATATATATATATATATATATATATTGCAAATTCTTGAAGAACATCTAAAACCCACAGAAGATATGTTGCAGAAGTTTTTCTTCAATAGGTCTCTAGAGGATTTTCAGGATTTTCAAAATCTCGATTATAACTTTATTATACAAAATGAGTACTTTTCTGCTGTTCTACAAGTTTATATTTACCATCATTTTCTGTCATTCTCTATGCTTACTTATAGTACCTTATCACATAATTTATTACATGCACAATTACACCACTAACGATCCCTCGTCGGCCTGTCAACAAATCTTGGAGTCAATAATAATTCTTAATCCTCAAACATGACTATTTTATGGCTTATTCCTTGGCGGCCATTTGCATGGTATTTGACTAACCATATATGATCAGGTTTTGAAGTGAAAAAATAATAATACTAAAATCGAGAAACCAAAACTCTATATTTGGTCTTTCAAAAAAAAAATGACAAGTATCAAATATTGTTATTTCTACACATATGATGAAACATAATTTATTGTTAGAATAGCCTCTGAGTTTAAAATAATTGTAGGTAAATAATAATAATTAGTAAAATAGTAATAAAAACAATGACAATAATAAAATAAATAGATAGTATTAAATCATATTATTATTATTATTAAAGTTTGTATATTTTAATTTTATGAAATTATAAGTTATAATTTTGTTTATTTAGAGTTTTAGAAGAGTTATTAATGATTAGTAAATTGGTTGTGGTAGATTAATTTTTGGATTGTGTTTGAGCTCTTGGATAGGAGCGGTGTGATAATAATTAACTTCGGTGAGAGGTAACCACTTTCCACTTATTATGTGTATTAGAATGTTGTTTGTGAGTATTTTGTGAAATGATTATGAATATCTTAATAGAAATTGCCTTGTGGATCGTATGATTTGAATTGTGAAAATATTGGAAAAATTCTTGTTGAGTTACTTATTATGATAATTATGGAAAGTGTTGAATTGGGAAGAAATGGAGTAATTTATTCCACCACGTGGTGAGGCCTCCATTGGTGCACAATGGTTTGGCTTTCTATTGTCCCACCTATTCAATGAGGGATTGCCTACTAGTTCAATGAGGGCTTATGACACCCCACTAGTTCAATGAGGGGAAAAGACCCATGGTCTGGGACATGTGCTCTGAAAATTTTGGCTAGTTCTCATCACATGACCAGTGAGCTTTTGAGTAACCAGTAATATGGATGTAACTTAGCCCATGGGTCTAGTCGGAGGAAATAAGGTGGTTCGGTTGGATTGGTGGGAGGCATCTTGGGAATTGTGTTAAAGAAAAATTGTACTACCTAATTTATGATACATAATTTATTGTATGAAATTTTGTGATGTGGATACTGGTGAATTATATTTTAAATATTTTGTTATATAAATTGTTCCACTTGGCACTTCACTAGCACGTATTAGTATTCGTAATAAGTTGGATTGATGGTTACCACATTTTTTAGGTGATAGTTCATGTGCGGGTCCATCAGGGAAGACCTCGGAAGCTTATGCTACTTCTGCTAAGAGTAGTGCTTCTGTCTTTTTGGTTTATGTTGGATGATCATATATTGCCACGATAGGGCTCATTTTGCATACTCGATTTATCTTACATATTTTGATAAGTGATGAGGCATTACTTAGTTGTTAATGAATCCTTAATTAGTTATTATGTTAAGTTAAAATGGAGAACGTCACATTAGCTTCGGCCATAATAATATTAATAAAAGAATTTGTATAGAATAACATAACATTAAAAGTTAGCAACAATAAATGTAGGAGGTAAAACCATCCATGTAGAATAAATGTAAATAATAAAAATAACCGATCGATTAAATAATAAAAGTAAATGCTTAAAATAAATGTTATGTTAAAGTTAGTAACCTAAACTTCCATGTAGGAGGTAGAACCATCCATGTAGAAGTCAAATTAAAACATTAAAATTAAAGCAATAATAAAATGTTAGCAATTAAACTTTGGGAGAAGAACCATAGGAGGTAACAACAATATATATATTGTGCATAAGAATAAAACATTATGTAATCATAAAATAATTAAATCGAAGATTAATAGTAAAATACTATTCAAAAAAATAATCTCCAATCTTAACCATGGAACCCGATGTTTAAAACAATCGGTAAAAGTATATTTTTAATTCCATATAGTGATTAAGATTATCCCAGTTGATATAATGATCAATTAGAAGAAGATGAGAAAATGATACCTCTCTTAGAGCTCTCGTGCTGACAACGTGTTATAAAACTAAAAAGAACTTAAGATAAATGAAGAAGAATAAGAGCCGAGTAATTCTAGAGAGAGAAAGTAGAGAGAGGAGTTCTCATTCAAGTGGGTTCTGAATGTTTGCAATGAACATTTATTTATTGAAGGAAAATTGGTTCTTAAGTGTAATTATTCCACCTGGGTCATTAGCTGTAATTTTCTCCTTTTTCCAATGATTAAAACGCATCTGACAGCACTATGGGCCCCACGTGAACAGTGACTGTATACATGAACAGTACATACTTATACATGAATAGTAACCCATCTGAACAGTAACTCCGTAAATAATATTGAGGATCAAGAGTCAATGAACATCCACATAATTAGTATATTCATAACATTTTTTATTTTTTTTCTACACCTACTTTATTTTTACTAATTTCATTTTTTTGTTTTATTTTTAATACTTACTTGAAATACTTGGTATAGAATTAAAATATATTATGTCGGTCCTAATTATAAGACCTAGTTGATTTTTTTCAGAGAAATTAAGGAAGCTAAATAAGAAAGTAATTAAGCTATTTCCCCTCTTAAAACCCCCCATATTGGGGGAACTTTATTTTTTAGAAGAATGAGGGTTTTGGAGGATTTGTAAAAATCCCTGATTCTCCCCTCCTATTTTTAAAACTTGCAAACAAGGAAATGGACTATCAAAACCCCTCATTCCCTTTCCTTTCCCTCCAAAATAGAACTCCCAAACAAACCCTAAAGGAATCTCAAGTCAAACCTTCTCTATTCACTTAGGAACAGGTTGTGTAACATCCTAATTTTTATTAAAGTAATTAAATATTTTAGGATGTGATTTATTATATAATTTGAGGTGTAGGAAATACTTAGAAATATAAAGTGGGAGTTAAAGAAAATATTGTAAGTTTATTTGTTGAACATTGGGGATTTCATTTAGACTATAGTAGTACTAATAGGTAAATATCCATTGATGCTTGTATATTTTTGGAAGTGGGACCCTCAATCTCATGGAGTGAGATTCTACGTGCATGAACATGAATGAGTTTTGCTAAATCAATAAGTAAATAAATGTATATTATGGGAAGCAATGGGGTCAGTTTAAGGTCTTTAATTTTTGCGATCATCCAAGGTCTTCATATTTTCTTTGGAACCAAGGCTACGAGAAAAGTTGCTATTTCATCAGATTGTGTTGAAGCTATTAATGTTTTGACCGGGGGAGGTGATCATTCTCATCCCTTTAGAGACGTTATAAGCGATGCCGGATTGTGATTAGTTAAAAGCGGCAAGTTTTGATTAACCATATTCCTAGGGAAAACAATGTTTTAGCGATCATTTGGCTAAATTGTCTCATAACATCGTAGGGAATTTTTGCTTGCTTCATCAACCGCCTCCTTCGCATGAATGGGAGGTAGTTGGTGAGGGATAGTGGATTATATTTTTATCCTTGTTTCATTTGCTCTTTGAGCTATTAATGGATTTCAGTTTTCATTCAAAAAAAGGTCTTTAATTTTAAATTAGTGTGGCTTTTATACAAACACGAATAAATAAATATTCAATGGGCCAAGTGCATTTTGGAAATGATGGAAACATGGGAATCTAAAAATATTATTATATATGCATGGGACAAATGCACCTAATTAAACTATTGAGGTGGGCCGTGGGGTTTGATTCTTATTTTTGCATTCATTATTATGTGTCTACGTTCCCTTCCTTCATTATTATATATGTATGGGACAAATGCACCTAATTAAACTATTGAGGTGGGCCGTGGGGTTTGATTCTTATTTTTGCATTCATTATTACTCCTCTGGTCCTAATTATAAGAGCTAGTTGACTTTTTTGGAGAGATTAAGGAAGCTAATTAAATTACTTTGAAATATTTTAATTTTTAATTTTTTTCTTCAAACTTATTAGTTTGACTAATAAACTAATATATAATCTAAGAATACTTAACATATGAAATGATTAAGTAATTTATTTAGCTTCCTTAATCTCTCCAAAGAAAGTCAACTAGCTCTTATAATTAGGACCGGAGGTAGTATATGTGTCTTCGTTCCCTTCCTTCCTTATTATATTATATAAGAGTACTTTATAAAAAGTAGTTCCTCCCATTCTTATTGTATTTTATGCCCCAACTTTAATCTACCTTCGTGCTCCTTCCCTCGTTGCTTTTCATGTATTGCACACGCCAAACGAAAAAGGTGAAGCATTAAGACTAGAAGAATGGACTGCTGCCAATTTTAAAACCTTGTAATATACACCCAGTGGCAGAAGACCTATGAAGCACCGACACGCTTATTCTGGGAGAATTTGCGCGTCGTACGGTGTCGGACACCGACACGCATCGACACGCGTTCCAGACGTGGTCAACGGAGACCGACACCTTGACCAGCCTGACACGCATCTTTGACCGTGTCTGACACGGTCAAGGAACGATCTGGTTTGAGCAACGATCTGTGAAGTCTAAAACACAAAATGAGAAGGAGGAGGAGAGAGATAGATCTGTAGAAGGTCGACGGAAACAGAGGGTGTGAAGATGGAGGAAGTGGCTCTCCAACTCTTCTGAAGCTATCATCGGCGCCTCTAGTTTCTGGTGTCCGATCTCTATTGAGCTCTCCTTGCTCTTCGCAGCTGTGAAGTGTGAAGACGAAGTTCGCCGACGGCCTAGGTGGTAGATGATGTTGCCAGCGAGAGGAAGATGAAAGTGGATGTTCAGGAGGAACGATTCTGGTCTCTAGTTTTAAGAAAATCCTCCGCGGCACTCAACTCATCTGTTTTTCCTCCTCCTTCCTCAAACGAGAATGCCGCTTATGAGGGTGTGTACTGTGTAGTGCGGGTCTCTCCTCTCTCTCTTTTTTCCGTCATGCCTAGTCTCCCCACCCTTTTGCTCACGGTTCCAGCTGTTTTTAAAGACCGTTGATGGCGGACAAATCGCTCCTCTTCTTCACTAAGCACGTCATTTTGTGGTTACTTTTTCTTCCACAAAACACGTCGCCCATGCGTCCACCCACCATATGTTTCTTTTTATTTTTTTATATTTTGTCGAAGACATGCAAATGCTCACCTCACCGTCCATGTGTATGTGCTCCCTCTCTTCTTTACATGTTCTTCTTCCTCCACTAACGTCAGCTTCTCTTTTTTTATCAATTACGCGGGACCCAACTGATTCTCTCCTCCACAAATGGCCACGTATCACATATAGAAAAGAACAAAACTTAAGATAAAATAAAAGATTATAATAATAAAAATAATAGTAATAAACTTGTGAGTAGTCTACATGTTTTGTATTAAATATGAATTATACTATATATATTAAAAATAATATTTAATATTAAAACGTGTCCTAACATGTCGAAATTTAGACTTTTTTAGGATTAACGTGTCGGAGTGTCGTATCGTGTCGTGTCGCGTGTCGCGTGTCACCTTAAAATATTTTATTGGTATTCCAAGACGGGCAGCACCGATATTAAATACGTGAACACTTTATGGGTCTTTCTTTTCAAGATAACTCCCTGTACGTACGGTGAGGGAGGCCGAGTGTGTAGAGTGAAATTGAGGGCTGAGAGCTTCGGAGAAGAAGAGGAAAGTAAGGCTGAGGTATTAGGTTTTAAGGTAAGTCTCCTATCTTTTATCTTATAGGATCATTTAGGTAATCAAGCTGATTTCTTTTCAATAAAATTTCTTCATAAAAACTGTTCTTCATATTTTTCTTATTCTAATGAGGGTGTTATTTCACTGATTAGTAAAAAAATTTGGGCCTGACATTTAGAATATTTCTAAGTTTTAACAATAGATAACCATATTTATATAAAGGGTGATCAATAGCCAATTTTATTTGGTTTAGATTTTTAGTTAGCTATTATATGATTTTAAAATAAATCTTTCTATTTAAGAAGTTCAATATTTGTAGTATGGGACGATTTTACAATTAAATTTAGTGTAAATAATTTATGTGAGTTAATAAAACTATTATTGGAATTTTAATGGATTAAACTATCGGTTCAAATTTTTAGTAGTAATTGTTATTTCGAAATTTGGAGTATTAAATTGTCCTTTTCAGCTCCTATTACTAAAAATATTTTATTACTGAATTTACATATATTTTGAGTCAAATAAGCTTATAAGTCATGGTTTTAATTATGTCTAGGCTCAAAGAATTATTGGACTGTGCTCATATAAGTTAGGAGATATATTTAATTGGGTTAGGATGTTGAGGAGAACCAGTGTAGAGGAAATTAGATTTTTAGGAATTACATTTATTTATTATTATTTGAGGTTGATTGGTATTTACATTTGTAACGTAGAGCTTTCTTGATCGGTGGTTGTACGTACCTTGTCCCTCGAATTAAGTCTGAGCTTGGAGTTGAGGTAACCGGGGTTAATTTATTCTATATGCTTGTTTTGGACTGTAAGGTTTTCTAAACCTTTCTTTTATAATTACTAATTGTATGAGTTTTGAAATTTATATGTATATTGAATATGAAATTATCCCGGTGAAGCGGCGTATTTTTCAACCGGTATACTTATGTGGATATTTATGTTGAGTCTGTTATTGTTGTGATGGTTATAGTATGTGTTGTGGAATACTGTATATAGACTAGTTAATTGTGAAAGTATTTTTGTTATGAAATTATTTGATATGTTGAATTTGGAAAATAATTTTTATAACATGATTTGGAAGCTCATATTAATGTTATCTTGTGGAGCACATGTTGGGTTGTGTGGAAGAGATGTGAGGGTGAAATTGTGCCCATTGGCTCTCATGTTCTGACCCGGATTTGAGTCGAGTGTTTTGGGCGGATACTTCCCTGTTACGGTATATTGGTGGTGGGTTTGTGGGAAAGATTTTGTACCCTGGACCCCTAGGTGGTAGCATGGGAGGGGACAGTATCCTTGAAGCGATAGCTAACCTTGGCCGGGTTTACTAGCACTGATGGACTGATCCACGTCCACGAGGAAATAAGGAGGAGCAGGATGGAAGAGTGGGGATGGTTAATTGTTAGTGTTATTTGGGTATTAAACGTTTTACCTGTTGTTATTTTTGTGATTATTTAATTATTGAAATTATCACTATATTATTAGTAAACCTGCTTCTCTGACTTGCAATCCTTTCCTGCATATTTTATAAATTAATTTTGGTTACGGGGACTTTATGTCTCACCCCGTTGTTATTAATATTTTTCAGACGAGACCTCTAATTTCACTAGAGGCCAAGGGAAGCGACCGAGGCTTAGCGGTTACGAAATTTGTAGGCCTCTTTTGGTGTTAATGTTGTTTTGATTATTATATTGTCATTCTAGGGCCCTCATGTTTTGGATCATATCTTATGTTTGGGAAACTATTTTCGTAGTGACTGTTTAACTACTGTTGGGCCAGAGGCCTTATTTTATAAACACTCTGATAACTTTGGTGGATCCACAATTATGTTTTGTGTGGAAATTAATTTCTGTTAAGATATGATGTGGAGTTTAATATTGTAAGACTCGTGGGCTTTGTATTATTCCATTTGTTAATTGTGCCCAGAGTTAAGGATTTTCCATAGTGAGTTTGTGGGCGGGATTTGTGCCCTGGACTCTGAGTTTGTGGGCGGGATTTGTGCCCTGGACTTCAGGTTTGTGGGCAAGCGTTGTGCCCTGAACCCGCCATGTGTGTCATCGGAAGAAAAAGTTTTCTCTATTAACACTGGTTAAAAAGGTTTTGTAAAACTATCATGATTAATTGTTTTTGTGAGGAAAGGGTCTTTTCAAGTTGGACAAAACCAATCAAATCTCATATGGACACGATAGGATACCTTCCGACACAATTTCCCCAAAATCCCCCGTAAAATTATCGGTCATATATCTAAATCACATACTCCCTCTGGTCCTTAATATAAGGCACCAACTAACAAGTTTATTCGGTCCTCTTTATAAGACATTTGCTTGTTCCCAATGAGCACTGATTATTTTTTTCCATGTCTGCCCCTAATTAATAAAGGTAGTGGGTGAGAGTAATAATTAATATAATATTAGAGTTTAGTGCAATTAGTAGGGGTAATATTGGAAATTACTTAGATTTTAGGACAACTTTATTGACTTTAACTACTTTTATTGGTTTGAGAAAAGTTAATTGGTGCCTTATAATAAGGACCAGAGGGAGTATATGTTTACTTGGGTTGATTAATTCATGGCAAAAGCGGCAATTTCTCATGGTGGCGAAAGGGAAACTTCTCATGGCGTCGTTCATGCTCCACAGGACACACAAGTGTCACAATCATCCGACTTTTTGCTTTTCCTTTCCTCTTTTCTTTGGACCATGGATTAGGAGTATTATTGGAAAATAACCAATATTTAAATATTCTAGATTGGGTCATTTACCCAATTTAAGATTTGTTGAGTTTATGAGCTTTATACGGGATTTTCTTATTTCAACCGTCTTTATATGAGATTCTCCCTTTTTATCACAACATAAACATAAGATTTGTTATCATATTTTTATAATGAATTAAATATTTCAATTTATAGGGATTCAGATATAATAGATTAAATATTTCAATTTATAGGAGTTCAGATATAATAGGTTAAATATGGTTTTTTTTTTTTAGTTCAAGAAAATTAAAATGGTTCACCACGTGGACTTTGTTGAAATAACTAAAAAAAGTAAGAATGTATTCGTTAGCTCTTAGTATTTTGAAATACTACAAGAAAGACAATAGCTCAAAAATAATTAGGGTTAAGGTGAAAAAATATTTATAAACTTTTACAAAAAAAATGCACTTTATACCATGGATTTTTTAGATATGCAAAAATATCCATAAACTTTAAAAATTGGAACAAAAATATCATCACCGTTATCGTTAGTTTACTGAGAAAGATGAATGGATGATGATTCAGCGACAGGGAAGAAGAAAAACACTCATCACCTCAAATTGCATTATGCCACATAAACCTTTTTCGCCAGGACCGAAGACATCAAAACCCTTAAACTTCAAAGAACACATCACCTATGAGATTAACAAACTCAGAAACCAAAATCCAAGGAGAAAAAAAAAATTAATCAACCCAAAACCATCAATTGAAGATGACAAGAATCAAGCCATATTTACACAAATTTGTCCACTCAAAACAAAAATAAAATATCGAATCTACTCCAAAGTCATTGAAAGAACTATAAAAAAAACCAGAAACTTCACATCTGCATATTTAGTTCCACATTTATGAGAACCTGAAACCTTAGAAGAGCTTGAAGTTACTGACAATGATATTAATCCGAAGCCCAAATCCCCCAATGGATCAACATCATCCAAAACCTTGTGAAACACAACCTTTTCAATTCTCATGGACGCTCACCAAGAAAGCCGTGCAAGTGAAATAAAATATGCCTATGAACAGAAACTTGAGAATTTTCAAAGGGTTAAATTAGATCCTGACGTTGATTTGAATCAATCCGCGGTATTAACAAATTTGAGGCCAGGGAAGCCAAGAGTTGTTCAAATTTGATTTGATCTATGGATTATTAGTGACTTCTTATCCAACCAATGTACCTATCCTGTGTAATATGTGGAAGAATAAAATTCAGTCAAGCAAATTTAAGTTTTTGGCTTTTTTTAATGAGTAACTTTAATACATTGGTTTCTAGTTTTGTTTAATTTGTTGTCCTCCTTACACTCTTTCTGTAATTCTTTTTACATTTTAGATATATGATCCCTCATTAAGGACAATTTTTCCTAGAAGTTTTTCGGATGACGATTTTGTCTTGAAAGTGTAAAAAAAGTATTACCTCCGGCCCTAAATATTTAGCATAGTTTGTAATCAATTTGCACTACAAACTTTATCTTATATTTAGGATAAGAGGGAGTAACAATTTTACTCTGACCATTATTCCAGTTAATTTCGACAATAGTTGACCAAATATGTTAAATTAACAATTTACATGTCATCTACGTTATTTTTGTTAAGGTGTAAATTTATGCCGAAAGTCCATGTGTCATCTACTTCATGTTTTTTTAGAGTTAAATTTTAAACTTCTTGTGCAAATTAAAAGTTTAACAAAAATTATGTGGATGACATGAGGGACTAATGTTTCAACATATTTAGTCAACTAACAATCAAAATTAACAGTGATCATGGTCAGGACAAAATTACCCCCAAAAAACTTCCAAATTAAAAAATTTCCTTGGTGAAAACTTTTAGGACAAAAATGCCCCTTAAGCCTTTCTATAAAGATACATTTTACAACGTCTACAACAAAAATAAAACCGACTTTTTGGAACTTGTTTGAGCAAACAAGAGACTTTTTGGGATGCTCAAAATTTAGAGGTTGTTACTTAGAAATAGCAACTTCGGTCTTAAATATAAGACATAGTTAGCTTTTTTATAAAGATTAATGAAGATATATAAATTATTTTAGAATATTTATATTTATCATTTTTCCTTCAAACTAATATGTGTGACTTATAAACTAATATATAATCTAATGATACACTATACATATTATGATTAAGTCATTTATTTAACTTTTTTAATGTCTCCAAAAAATGTCACCTATATCTTATATTAAGAACCGAAAAGAGTATCTGCTTCTAAAATGATGTGTAAGAGGCTCTTTGGTATGGGAGACTTTGAGGTAGGGGAGAAAAAAATTTATGAGTTGAATTTAAAAATATTAGAGATGTGGGGTTAAAATTTTTTTCATTAATGTTTTTTATCTAACGTATTCTCTTTATTAAAATTTTATAATCTCACTCCTCCAAAACAAAAATTTAAATCCAAATCATAAAAATTTTCCTATCACCCTAAACCATTGGGAAAAATGGTTTCATTAAAATCACAACCATGTGTTGAACGGAAGTCTTTCTCACTAATGTGATCTTGTTCTTGGTTATGGGCTATAGTTCAATTTTTTTTAAATCAAATTAAGTATTAGTAATAATTAATAACATATATTTTGTGTAACACCCTGAATATCTAACAATTTATAATAACATAAAATTTCTAAAATCATAGAAAACTGTGAAATTTAAATTAACCAAATTTGGGAAATGTTACCGCCGCACTTGTACTAAAGACAAGCGCAAGGCTAAATTCATTACATTCAAATAAAACCAAAGGCTAAAGTTCAATCAAAGGAACACATCTTATGCATTTTATTAAATTTATAAAAATTCTGTAAAACCCTAGAACTAGTTAGAAATCTATGAGTCGCTATCCTCATTGTCCCCTGCTAACCCCCTACTTTGCAACCTGTTTCACTGAAAATCTGCTCCCCCGAAGGATCATCGCAGCCACACAAATACAAAAATCAGCAAAGCTGGTAATCCTAATCAAAACACAATTTATATAGCTTCAATATAACAATCAAATCAAATATATAATCACATAGTCATTGAATCAAATATCAATTTCAATATTCATCATATATACATTCACATCAAATCAAATATTATTCATTGTCTTTATTGAATTCATTTAATGTGTTTAGTGGGAAGAGATTCATGGTAGACCCGGAAATCCTAACAAACTTGTCTATTGCCAAACACAAAAGGATCATTCAAGACGAAATGGTTTATTTGATTTGTATCTGTATTTTGCTTGACACAGTTCAGAAGGAGGTTATAGCATGTACCTGCTCAGACAATGGAGTACTAGAATCAAGACCATTACTTTCAACATATATAGATTTAGCATTTGTGGAACAGTTTCAGGGTATTTGCTATGTTCAGGAAAGAAAATCTGAAATAACTCATGAGAATATTATGATAAACTTTATATAATTGACAGATTTTATTTTCAGGAAAACTATTGTAAAACAACTCATTGTTAAATTTAAGACCTAAAGATAATTAAGGACTCATGTACTTAGGTGGTTGAGTGGGTGCAAATCTTCTATGTCTTCTGTTTTACACATAGTTAAAAATGGGTTGCACATTGTTGAAAAAGAGTTGTACTTGTTGAAGGCAAGTTGTTCTTCGATCATAAACAAAATTCCAGGTACTTTGGGCAATAAATTTTGGAATGAGGATTATTTATTTATTTCTTTTTATAGATTTTTCCTTTATTTTCACTATGTGCAATCTTAGGCCATGTGATTGTGGCATGTTATTGCCTCCCCTACAACTGATATATATAATTTATTTATATTAGATATAAGTTTGGTTTCACCTTGTGATAGCTTTGTTGTAGTGTGACTATGGATGTAGCAAAACCCTCAACAAACACAGTTCCATTCCATTATATGGTCAAGCAAATATAAGATGTGTAAACTTTGAGATAAATAAAATTGTGTGATAATCTTACTTCTTAACTTCAATTACTACGAAGTAATTAATTTTACCAACATCCTTTAGCATAAATTATTTATAAAGCAATTGCTTTGATTGAGAGATATCCTCTCATAAATAACAAGAAAAAGTTCAGTTCAGGTATATTTTCTGAGGAAAATTCTAAAAAAAGTAACACTTGAATTTCAAAATGCCAAATAGGTAATTTCTCAACCAA
Source organism: Acacia melanoxylon (assembly GCA_019022615.1). NCBI lineage: Eukaryota > Viridiplantae > Streptophyta > Magnoliopsida > Fabales > Fabaceae > Acacia > Acacia melanoxylon. The sequence continues at coordinate 4,000,538 of JAFJYJ010000010.1, forward strand.
ATGAGTCGTCAATTAATTTTGTTCTTGTTAATCTTATTATTGTTGTTGTCAACAGGATTTTGAAATTTAAGTTAATTTTTTCTCTCTTTTTTCCTATTTTCTATTAGTTAGAAAAAAAAAATCTATTAAGACAAAAATCAAACCAATCTCTAGTGACTTGTTTCAATACAAACAAACACTTCCCACCCAAAATTCCTTATAGGATTATAGGATACCAACTAGGATAAAACTTTACTGAGGTGTCGTATTTTAATGGGTCGAATTGATCCGAGCTAGTACTCTCAGTACCTAAGTATTTCTTATGAGCCTTGTCAACCAAATATAAAGTTAACTGTTAAACCCAAATTTGATCACATTAATATTATTTTCAATATAATTTATTGCATTAATAACCTATTTGTGGAGATCCCTTCAATCATAGAATACAAAGCTCCTTTGTACGCTTGGACCACATTAACATAATTATTAATATAATTATAATTCATGATTTAACTTATAATTTCAAAAGAACATGAAGGTGGGTGGGTTCGAACCTCATCTTTTCACTTTCATTCAATCTTTTTTTTTTAAAAAAAAGATTCAACCCTACCTAAAAATAAAAAACTCTTGCGGAGCCCACGCCGATGGTTGTGGGTCGTTCGGAGGCCCGCCATACGGTAGCCCCTCGCGAGAGTCATTTTTCCCCTTTTTTAATTTAGTTAAAAATTGAGGGTAAAAGGGTAAATTCACTCAAATTTAAAAATCTCAATTTGATCCTTGTCACTTTTAAGTCTTTTACAAAGTTTATGAGACATTTGAGGGTTTTGGAATTTTATTTGGTATTTAAATGGAATCTTTCCTTCTTCTTTTTATCGAGATTGTTAGTATTTAGGTGTCATAAAGACAAGCGTAAGGACATATCGGTACCATTTCTACGTTGTAGTATTTCATTTTTAATAAAATGAGCACATTTTATCTTTATCATATTTATGTCTCACCTTTATTTTAAGGTAAATATGTGTTTGAAGATAAAAGCCCTAGGAATAGAATATGTGTTATTCTTGAAGATCAATGATAGAAATCATGATCATGAGGACTCAAGAACACTGGATATCTATTGTCTAAAACTTGTTCCTAGTCTTGAATCACCAAGAAAATGCATTGATGATCTCAATAAGATTACTACGACATCATCTATATGTATGAGATACAAGGTAGGGACTTCATGGAATACAGGCATGGTGATGTCGTGGGTGGATCTGTTGGAGAACAAATAGCACCGAACTGATCACTGAGAGACTCCACAAAGATTCATTGTAGAGTGTATCATTGGATATGTAAAGTCTTTCATCGTTTGGTAGTGCGGATCGTCCTAGACTTAAGGATGTCGTCAAACACTATGTTCTACGATTATACTTTGACTGTACAACTCTATCCGCCTGAAATGGGGAGAACATTGTACTCTTAGGTATAACTCGAATACATGAGTATAGATGGACACGCTGAGAGAACTCACAGTCCCTATAAGGGATTAGTCATTCACAAGATCGGAAGAGCTTGGATAGCTTCTAATTAACTCGGAAGTCTGTGCGCACAACAAGTGATCATGAAGAGTCATGAACCGTTGTAGTGTTAATATAAGAAGATTCCTAGTTCTGTGAATTAGCTACATTTAGTTAATTAAGAGAGATGATACTCTATCTTTGCTCTCGACTAAATGTGAAGGACGATATGACGGATGATGCCTGCATGATATAAAAATATGAAAGGTAGATCACTTGATTAACTCAATTAGTTATGGGGCCGCAGAGCATTGCTAATGTCTTATGAGGTCATCAAATAAATTAGCCCGTTAAAAGAGTTTTAATTGGTTCAAGTTTATTTATATTAGTGACTAATTGGGCCTAATAGGTCATACACAAAGGTTATTTCTGATTGCTTAAAATTAGCAAATTTGGGCCAATAATTGTTATTGGGCTTTATCAAGAATAAAGGTGTAATTGGGTTATAGTGAGACTTTAAGCCCACTAAGAAGAAAAATGGCGTCACATATATGGTCCACAGTGAGAAATCAATTTCTCTACAAAAGAGCCCAAATATATTGGAAGACCCAACGCATTCTTAGGCCAAGTTGAATTTGAAATTCAAATTTTGAATTTAAGTTTGAAATTTGAATTTTAATTCAAATTTTTAGGTTATAAAAGATAATTTTGAATTATCATATATATATATATCCAATAATGATTGGATGAAGATAAGAGAAATAATAAATGACGATTAAATTAAAAATGATTTTGAATTTTAGTTTAAGAGATGAATGTGATCCATCATCTTAAATTATTATTCAATTAATCAATTAAGATATATTCCCTATGGTCCTTATTATAAGGCACCAACTAGCAAGTTTATTTGATCCTTTTTATAAGACATTTTCTTGTTCCCAAGGCGTATTAAATATTCTTTTCCATGTATGCCCCTAATAAATAAGGGTAGTGGGTGAGAGTAATCATTAATATAATATTAGAGTTTAGTGCAATTAGTAAGGGTAATATTGGAAGTTACTTAAATTGTAGGCTAATTTTATTGATTTTAATTGTTTTTATTGGTTTGTGAGAATTGTTAACTGGTGCCTTATAATAAGGACCATAGGGAGTAAATGTGATCCATCATCTTAAATGGTTGACTCAATCAATCAAGAAATAAATGTGATACATCATCTTAAATGATTTATTCAATCAATCAAGATATGAATGTGATTCATCATCTTAAATTCAATCAGTCAATCAAGATATGAATTTAATTCATTGTGATTTGGATTTTCCAATTCAAGCTTGGATTGAGCCTTTCTTGTAAGCACTTAAATTAGGGTTAGACTTTTATAAAGTGCTGATTTTTGGTGTGCCTCTAGCTTACACGTTTTTCTAGGAGAAAAACAAGATGTCTCATGCTCTCTAAATTTCGCTCATTACCAAAGATTGAGAGGGAAAGGGCACCATCCAAGAAAGACAAGGTTACAATGATCTTATTCCTCCTATCCTTTACCGAATTCAAAAAAAAGCCACGGTTGGCTAGATTGTCAAGGTTTTACCTCCAAGAAACCCATTCTTCACAATCATGGAGCGCGAAATTCCATTTCTTCCCCAAGAAATCATCACAAGCATTCTCATAAGGCTTCCAATAAAATCCCTAGTCCGATGTCAATGTGTGTGCAAATATTGGAAAAACCTCTTCAAAACCCCTTCTTTCATCTCTCAACACCTTTACCACTCCACCCAAAAAAACTCTTCTCTTTTTTTCAATTTCGAAGATAAGGATGAACGTGGTCGTTTGTGCTTATGCTTGCTTGATCGTGAGATGCAAGTCTTTGAAGTTCGGAATGAACCTTTTATAGGTTCTGTGCGGCCTAGTCGTATTGTCGATTCTTGCAATGGCTTGCTCTGCGTTACTAGTAACAATTATTCCATTTATTTGTGGAATCCAGCGATTAGAGATATCATATAGGTGCCTAAAGCTATTAACTGGTTTGAGAGTGATAATGACTATTTAGGATTTGGTTACAGTGCAATTGTTAATGATTACAAGATAGTGAAAATTTATGTTTCTAAGAGTGATGATAATAGGGTTAATCTAGTGGAGGTGTATTCACTAAGAACAGGGTGAAAGTGGAGCTAAATCACCAAGAGGGGGGTGAATTGGGGATTTTTAAAAACTTTTTCAGCTTACTCTGTTTTTGTACACTAAAAACAGAGATGAACGAAGTAGAGGGTAGAAGAGCAAGACACAAGGATTTATCTTGGTTCGGTCCAATCCCTTGACCTACGTCCAAAGTCCCCGAGACTCTCACAGGATTTTCACTATCTCAATTGATTACACACTCGTACTCAAAAGTAATTCTCTCACTAGAACTTACTCCCCTTACAAGTTGTAATCAATGAACCCAATCACCAAGTCCCCGACTTGTGATTCCTTTACAATAAATGATTTACAATCAATAAACTCTCTCTAAGAGTAGATAATGATAAACACTGAAGCTTAATGTATCAACAGATACTTTATACAAGAAAACTCAAGAGTAGTTGGAAACTTGAATGATCTTCGTTTTCTATTGTCTTAGTTGTTGAGAGGAATTGAATGCTCTTCTATTTATACTCAGAAGGCATTAAATGACCGTTGTAATTCTTCATATAACCGTTGGTGACATTAACCAAGGTTCGGTTCGATTTTTGGTCTTCTTCTCTCTAATCTTCACTTAATCCATTTGGCGGAAGTTCGAGTTGACTTCTAGTAAATAAATCCGTCGGAGTAGTAGCTGCTGGATGTGGTAGGTAGGCATTAATCCTTTGTAAGCGTGTGCGGAAGGATTACCCAAAAGTATGCAACTTTCTCGGGTTTAGCATTTAATGTTCCGATGACTTTTTTGCTTTTGGTATTAAATCTTCATTTAATCTCGTTTAAGCAAGCTGAAACTCACTAACAAAGTGATTAAACATAGCTGGGAATATATAAGAATGATAATAGAAAGCATTAAGATCAAACACGAAGAAATCACAAATACGTATGATTTGAATTTTGAATACTTGCGCCCAATACTTGAGTGAGTTCTTCAATACTTGAGTATTGCATCTTGTGCACTAATGTGAATACTTGAGTATTCAGATGAATACTTGAGTATTCGTCTTCCGAGAGAAGGCACTATATGATTTGAGCGTTTGGACAATTTTTGAGTAGGACCAATACTCGAGTATTGAACCAATACTTGAGTATTGAACTTTTATGTGGAAATAAGTTTAAGTCCAAAACTTCAATACTTGAGTATTCAAATCAATACTTGAGTTTTCAAAATATTTGAAAAAGAGCCAAGCTCTCTCGTATGCCCAATACTCGAGTATTCAACTCAATACTTGAGTATTGAACTGTTTGAAAACTTTGTGAAAAATTTTCCAAGTCAATACTTGAGTATTCATCTCAATACTTGAGTATTCAAATCACTTGGAAAAAGCAAACCTTTCTGTATGGCCAATACTCGAGTATTCAAACCAATACTTGAGTATTGAACTATTTGAAAACTTTGTGAGATCTTTTCCAAGTCAATACTTGAGTATTTGCCTCAATACTTGAGTATTCAAATTACTTGGAAATAGCGAAACTTTTGTCGTCTGGTCAATACTCGAGTATTCAACTCAATACTTGAGTATTGAACCGTATTCAACATTTGTGAAGTTTCGTCATCTCAATACTTGAGTATTCATTTCAATACTTGAGTATTGATAAACATATGAAAAACTTTTAAACCTTTCATTTTTTTGATACTCGAGTATTCAAACCAATACTCGAGTATTCACATGTTGAATACTTTAATGATTTTCTGTATGACCAATACTTGAGTATCCATATGGATACTTGAGTATTGGCAATTTTACCTTTCAGCGAAAGAGCCTCTGTATGATCAATACTTGAGTATTGAAACCAATACTTGAGTATTGACTTATAGTGAAAAGCTTGAGATGCTCTCTGTAAGCTCAATACTTGAGTATTGAAACCAATACTTGAGTATTGCGCATTTTGTGAAAGAATGCACCATTCAGTTCATTGTCAGCTTTCGAGGGTCATATCTCCCTGGCCTGAACTCCGTTTTGGTTCATTCAACTCTTCATGGACAGCTCTGTGAGTTTACTTTCATATGCCACCAATTTCAGCTCAATCGGATTTGTATTTTGTGAGTTACACTCAAAACATTGAAGCTTGGTTTGCTGTGTGGCGTGGATGTTGCTGTCAACTTGTACAATTCATAGCTCCCTCATATGAACTCCTTTGGGCTTGAATTTTATATCAAAATGACGCATTTGGAGTCTACTTTCATATGCCACTGATTTCACTTCAATCCGATCTCTGGTTGAGGAGATATCATCAAATTACCAAACGTCGCCCGATCTGAACGTGAAACAGAGTTGATCACGCTGAATACTTGAGTATTGAACTTACATACTCGAGTATCCAATACTTTACTCGATACTCGAGTAATGACTGAAGTATTGAACTATTGGCCTTTAGGTGAACCTCTGAAATTCCAGACCATTACTTGAGTATTGTCACTTACATACTCAAGTATTCAATCGCACCCGATACTCGAGTAATGACTCAAGTATTCAATATCAAGACCCCGATACTTGAGTAATGACTCAAGTATTGCTTCTCCCCAATTTTCAAGTTACTCTTTGCCTCTCGAATACTCGAGTAATGCTTCCAATACTCGAGTATTGCTTCTTTTATCAGCAAATATTCGAAATTTGTTAAACATCCTACAGAAAACATAGCTAGGCACTCCAATACTCGAGTATTGATGAACATACTCGAGTTTTGACTCTTAAAGCTGATTTTTCCTTGTTTCAACTCTAAATTGAGTCATTCCAACTTCCATATGATCTTGGAGGCTTCTAACATCAATATAAGAACTTGAATAATGATATTTTCATTCCATTAAACAAGTTCTTCCTTTTTCCATCTCCCAACTTGATCATTCTTCATCATTTAATCTTAATCTTCACATCTTCTTTGATTCAATCTCTTTCTCTAATTCAGTACCTCTTTATTGATCTTTTTGTTGAACTTTCTCCGTCATTCAACTTGGACTCATCATTCTTTGCAAGTTCTACCTTCTTCAAATTTCTCTCTTCTTCGATTATTCCCAAAGTCCTTTGATAACTTCTTGCTCCCTTGACATTCGATATTCTCATTATATTATGTGCAAGAACTTCTTTATTCAATCCCTTATTTCCTTCTTGGTTATTCCCCATGATTGAACACTTTCTTTCTTCTCTTCTCTTGATCATTGCCAAAATCGTGTAACTTCTTTGCTTCCTTGGCATTCTCTCCCATTCAACTTGGAGTAACATCTTGCTTCCTTGACAACCTCGCAAGTTCTTCTTTCTTTAATACCTTTCTTGATCAATCTCCATTATTAAACTTTGCATCTACATTCAATATAAGAATTAGTCAAAGTATAATGTAAATGTAGTATGCAACATTTTTGCTCTTAAGAATGGCATCTATATAAGACATCATCAAAACTAATCATATCTAACACAGGGTCATGAAAGGAAGTTGATCAGTGGAAGAGCCACAATGGAGCCTATGTCCGCAAGTGCAGACATAAGATTTTGGGGATTGGATGCTGATTTTATTTAGCGAATATTAATATACAAGCTTGCATACTCTTTTTTTATGTGGGTGTGCCAGAGTAGACGGAGTCCGAGAGAATTTGCTGAAGATATAAAGACAAAAGCAGAGTATTACAATGGGTTTAATTTAGTGGTGGGAGACATAGAGTCAAAATCTATGGTTTACATGAGCAACAGGGGGAAAAGCACAAGGTAGTAGCTCCTACACAGAGGAAGTGAGGCAGGGCCTTCATGTTCTTTCTAACGCTCAACTAGACTCTCCTTGGCCAAAGTCTGAGCTTCTTCGTTTTGGCTTCCAACAAGAGCTTACGGTGAAAAGACCATCCCACTCAATCACATTGTCAGTTCTGTTATTAAGGATTCTGTTAAAACCTCACGTCCTGTACTTCCTCACATCTCCTCCTGACTAGGAACCTGCCTTCAGTTCCATTTTAGGAGTGTTAATGTGTTGTTATAATGAATCCTTATAGTGGTTCTGCTCTTTTTATTTATTGAAATACTATTGGGTATTATTAGGAGTGTTAATGTGTCATAAGTTAATAATTTTTCCTGGAATCCCCTTGCCTTCTATTATCCTTGTGCACAAATCAGCAAGATATCAGTAAATCAGAAATTGATCTTAGTTTCTAAGCTGTTTATTCGAAATGAAGAATTTCTGAGATGTTTTTTGTACCCAGTATATGAAATTAATTAAATTAATTAATTTTCATAATACTGGTGTTACAGACAAATGCAGAACTGGAAATTAATTAATTTGAGATACTGGGTGCAAAAAAAATATCAGAAGGCAGCATATAATTTAAATCTAAATAAATACAATATATAAAAAAAATTAAAAATTAAAAAAAATGCTAATACCTCTAATTAGAGGTATTAGCACCTAATAAGCATCTAATTCTAAGCACCTAAGTGGACTTACCAAAGAATGTTTTTGTAATCGTTATGTTGTAATAGTTTAGTTGACTCTTGATTATTATTTTTCTATGTTAAGTTGAAGTTTTCTTTTCTTTTCTTGTTTATATTCTTTTACTTTTTAATGTATTTAAAATTTTCCCAAAAAAAAATCGGGGGCACTGCCCCCAAATCCCCCCCACTAATTGTGCGGACACAAACAAAAAATCCTGGCTCGGCCACTGAAGTTGATTGTGATAGTTTAGATGGTGTAGCTATCAGTCATAACGGTTTCAATGCTAATGGAAACAGAGCTATCTTTTGGTTTGGTGTAAAGCTAGGTGTGGAAGAGGATGGTGAAGTTGATACTGATTTCATAGTTTCATTTGACATAGCAATGGAAGTATTTACATTGATTCTAGCACCTGCTACCCCTATAGATTTTATATATGACACTGGTCTTGCTATATATGACAACAAACTTGCTATTCTTTCTTACACCCTAAGTGAAAACTTTGATTCCGCTTTGGTTGAGTTGTGGGTGATGGAGGACGATTGGCATTGGAATAAGAGATTTACTAGCGAGGCCCATCCAGTTTACGATTACTTCCAATGACTATTTGGAAGAATGAAATTATACGCAATACTACCGAATTGCACGAAATTAAAGTGAATAATACCGAACAACAAACCGCTATGTCCAATCTGACCACTAATGAGTTTAGAATGTTTGCTATTCGCAAAGCTAGCCTTCTTTATGGTATTTTTAAGGGAAAATCCATATGAAGGCCCATATTACCAAGAAAAGCCTAAAAAAGGCCTCAACAGTGTGCAAATCCTAGAAAAGGCCCTAGGACCTTTCTAGGTATTAAGTTCAAAACGTAAATTACAATGTTACCCCCCAAAATCAAAGAATAAAAAAGGCTCAGTATTTACCCCCAAAAATCAAAGAATAAAGAAGGCTCAGTATTTCCCTCAGATTCTCATCCTCTCCCGATAACTCTGCATATTTCGGGGCATCCGTCTTCGTTCTACCGAACCCGACGAAGTGGAGGTGGATCACACGTTGTCGCCGCTCTCGAGTTCAACGCGAGTTTCGCCTCCCGCGCGCCGGACTTCCGTGAGGCTTGTTGCACGAGAGTCTTCAAACGTTGATCTCGGAGAATAGCTACTTGAATCTTGCTTATGGAAGTGCTTTTTTAGTTCTGAGAAGCTGATTTTCCTTTTGCCTTTTCCCATTCTCAACGTGCAAAGTAAATAATTTCTTGATCTCATTATTTTATAGAATACCGAAATTAGTTTCTTGATTGAGTAGTTCTTGCTTCCTGTTCATTTCCCCCCAACAAAGTTTTGACTTTCATTTCCTGGGTTGTACTTGATTTGGTTGCATTATGTGTCATTATTTTAGGAAACCTGAAGGATTATGGGTATGATGAAGGAAATTGTTGTTGATTTGGAGAAGATGGCGAAATGCGATATGGTAATATGAATATCATTTCTTTTGTATCCCTGTTTATTTGTTTGACAAGAGTGCAAGGAGAGAAGCATGACGATTTCAGTTAAGCTAGATGGTTTTCTAGCAGGACCTAGAAATAGAATCCTCTAGATGAAAGTTTTGGAATTCATCATGACATAAGGATATTATTTGGAATAATATTCATAATTGATAATGTCATTCCCTTCTTGCTCTTTCATATTGAAGCTTGAAACTAATCTGTTATTCTTGAACTTTTTGGATCTTATAATTGATTATGTGGAAAGGATCTAATAATGAATACACAAAGAAAGCATAGAAATAATTGAAAGCATGGAACTAATGCTCATGATTCATGCAAATGTTACTTTGAAATGTAGTTGTTTGACAACTTGGCCTGCTAAATATGTTTTTTCTAGGGTTAAATACCATTTTTACTACGGAAGTTTTGGTAAGAGGACACTCAACACCTGGAAGTTTTTTTGGTATCATTTTTGCTCCGGAAGCTTACAAAAGGGAGCAAATGTGCCCCGGAATTTTTTTAAGGAGCAAATTTGCCCCAGAAGTTTTTTTTAGGAGCAAATTTTCCCTAGAAGTTTACAAAGAGAGCAACAATTCAACGGTCAAGATCAACCAATCGGTAAGATCATTATGTTTGTAAACTTCCAGGGCAAAAATGATACCAAAACAACTTCTGAATGATGAGTGCCCCCTTATCAATACTTTCATAGCAAAATTGGTATTTAAACATTTTTTCCTAAGTAGTATTTTATTAGGCCTTTCCTTTATTTGGGGTCTAAGAACTAACAAATACATTTGATATTGTAGGTTATGCTTATACTATGAGAAAGCTTTAGCTGCATTGAACGTTGCACCTCTAAATCAGCATTTTGACAAGTCTTGGTTAGCTCATGTACAGCTAAAGGCTACTTTATTCTTTAGAGAAGCTTGCTATAGATATGGATTAGAGCTACATGAGAAAGAAGACATAGCATAGGATATTGCAAGACTGAAGACTGTGGGTTAATGCACTAACTGAAGCAAAGAAAAGCTCAAAGGGTGCCCCTGCACAAATCCTAGATGCAAATAGGCAGCAATTGGTTTTGGTCAATAGGATGATTTATTATTGCGCTAACATATTGATTGTATTTAGGATATATGTTTTGTCCATCATATTTTTTGTAAACGTCAATGTTCATTGATGTCACAGTTGTTAACTAATTTGTTATTGTGCAAAGGTGCTTTTGTTATTATGCAAATGTTCATAACAATTTGGTATTGTGTACAGGTCCATATGAAGTTAATTCAATTTTGAATATCAATTACATGATGAACTATTTTGTGCCTCTCTGTCACTGGTATGTCATAGTAACAAGTTCACCAGTATGTGTTAACAACAACATCAGTATACATTAGCAAGTCCATCAGTATACATTAGCAAGTCCATCAGTACCCACTAAAGGGGGCTATTATTTGTGCTGATGTTGTTGATATGGGGGCTGATCTAGTTGTTAATGGGGGGCTGATGTGGTTACTGATATTGTTGTTAAAGGGGGTTGATGTAGTTGTCAATGGGGGGCTGATGTAGTTGTTAGTGTTTACTGATATAGTTGTTAATGGGGGCTGATGTAGTTGTCAATGGGGGCTGATGTAGTTGTTAAAGGGGCTGATGTAGTTGTCAATAAGGGTTGATGTAGTTGTTAACGGGGGCTGATGTACTTGTTAGTGTTTTCTAATGTAGTTGTTAATGGGGCTGATGTAGTTGTTAAAGGGGGCTGATGTAGTTGTCAATGGGGGTTGATGTAGTTGTGAACTGGGGCTGATATAGTTGTTAGTGTTTGTTGATATAGTTGTTAATGGGGACTGATGTAGTTGTCAATAGGGGCTGATGTAATTGTCAATGGGGGCTGATGTAGTTGTTAGTGTTTGCTAATATAGTTGTTAATGGGGGTTGATGTAGTTATTAATAGGGGCTGATGTAGTTTTCAATGGGGCTTGAAAAGACCTTTTCCTCACAAAAATAATTAATCATGATAGTTTTACAAAATACCTTCAACAAGCGATAATGGAGAAAACTTTTTCTTTCGTTGACACACGTGTCGGGTTCAGGGCACAAATCCCACCCACAAACTCAGAGTCCAGGGCACAAATCCCGCCTACAAACTCACTACAGAAAATCCTTAACTCTGGGCACAATTAACAAATGGAATAATACAAAGCCCATGAATCTTACAATATTAAACTCCACATCATATCTTAACAGAAATTAATTTCCACACAAAACATAATTGTGGATCCACCAAAGTTATCAGAGTGTTTATAAAATAAGGCCTCTGGCCCAACAGTAATTAAGCAGTCACTACGAAGATAGTTTCCTAAACATAAGGTATGATCCAAAACATGAGGGCCCTAGAATGGCAATATGATAATCGAAACAACATTAACAAGAAAAGAGGCCTACAAATTTCGTGAACCGCTAAGCCTCGGTCGCTTCCCTTGGCCTCTAGTGAAATTAGAGGTCTCGCACGAAAAATATTAATAATAACGGGGTGAGACATAAAGTCCCCGTAACCAAAATTAATTTATGAAATATGCATGAAAGGATTGCAAGTCAGAGAAGCAGGTTTACTATTAATTAAATATCACAGAAATGACAACAGGTAAAACATTTAATATATAATAACTCTAACAATTAACCATCCCCACTAATCCATCATGCTCCTCCTTATTTCCTCGTGGACGCGGATCAGTCCATCAGTGCTAGTAAACCCGGCCAAGGTTAGCTATCACTTTAAGGATACTGCCCCCTCCCATGCTACCACCTAGGGGTCTAGGGTACAAAATTTTTCCCACAAACGCACCACCAACATACCGTAACAGGGAGGTGTCCGCCCAAAACACTCGACTCAAATCCGGGCCAGGAACATGAGAGAGCAAATGGGCACAAATTCACCCTCACATCTCTTCCACACAACTCAACATGTCCTCCACAAGATAACATTAATTTGAGCTTCGAAATCATTTTATAAAATTTATTTTCCAAATTCAACATATCAACTAATTTCATAACAAAAACACTTTCACATTTAATTAGTCCATATACAGTATTCCACAACACATACTATAACCATCACAACAATAACAGACTCACATAAATATCCACATACATATACTGGTTGAAAAATACACTGCTTCACTGAGATAATTTCATATTCAACATACATATAAATTTCAAAACTCATACAAATAGTAATTATAAAAGAAAGGTTTAGAAAACCTTACAGTCCAAACAAGCATATAGAATAAATTAACCCCGGTTACCTCAACTCCAAGCTCAACCTTAACTTGAGGGACAAGGTACGCACAACCACCGATCAAAAAAGCTCTACGTTACAAATGTAAATACCAATCAACCTCAAATAATAATAAATAAATTTAATTCCCAAAAATCTAATTTCCTCTACACTGGTTCTCCTCAACATCCTAACCCAATTAAATATATCTCCTAACTTATATGAGCACAGTCCAATAATTCTTTGAGCCTAGACATAATTAAAACCATGACTTATAATCTTATTTGACTCAAAATATATGTAATTCAAGTAATAAAATAGTTTTAGTAATAGGAGCTGAAAAGGACAATTTAATACTCCAAATTTCGAAATAACAATTACTAATAAAAATTTGAACTGATAGTTTAATCCATTAAAATTCCAATAATAGTTTTATTAACTCACATAAATTATTTACACTAAATTTAATTGTAAAAATCGTCCCATACTACAAATATTGAACTTCTTAAATAGAAAGATTTATTTTAAAATCATATAACAGCTAACTAAAAATCTAAACCGAATAAAATTGGCTATTAGTCACCCTCTATATATATATGTAGTCATCTGATGTTAAAAATTGAAATTATCTTAAAAGTTGAATCCCAAATTTTTCACTAGTCAGTAAAATAATACTCTTATTAGAAAGATAAATATATGTAGAGAAATTTTTCTGAAAGGAAATGAGTTTGGTCACCTAAATTATCTGATGAACTTGCCTTATATCTAGAATTGCATTGACACGCCTAGCGCCTCGTAGCGCAGTGGCACCCGTGCTAGCCTTTAAGAGCTAGCCTCCCCCCTCCCCCTCAGGGCTTCGATCCCTGCCATATGTATCAAAAAAAAGAATTGCATTGACACAGTTGAACGGATGCCTACACAGCTCCAAACGCTGAGACCAGACTTTGCCAACGAGCCAACAGTTAAAATGGGCTGATAGTGGGGTATATAATACCCCCGAGACTGCACTAGCATCGGGCTTATTATTATTGTGGGTTTGTGTGTATTTTATTGCATTATATTTTGGCAACCCCACCAGCTCGTACCACTATCCTCGGTGGGTTCACATTTGTTCTTTTCATACCACTCATAATCACTCACCTGTCCCTATAATATATTTCCATTAGATTCCCGTGCACTTAGCCCATATTTCCACCGGACTTCCCACCCAACTACACTTGGTCGTTGGTCCATTGTATATTTGTTTTATTACTATTATTTTTATAAAGTCCTTAAAAGCCCACATGCACACAGTCCTTTAAATGGGCCTTCCTTAAAAGCCCACATTCTCCTAACTCCCTGACATCACCTCACGCTACAATACTACCAATAACATCAATTCCTATCTCATTACTCACATAACTTATTTATCTAATGAGCCTTTACTACCCGCGCCGCGGGGAATCATATTAAGGGGGAAAAAAATGATTTTTTATTAAACTAAATCCACCACACTAATATTAGTTGAACATATTATATTTAATATAATTATTAGAGAAAACAATAAATTGAATAAAAAAGAAAAATTAAAGCATGACTCACTTGGAGAATAAAGAAAACAATGAATTGAATAAAAAGTGAGAACTAAAACTTGACTATATATGCACATTTCAAGCAAAACTTTTTTCCCCGCTGGAGCAATAATTGATTAACACAGATACATGACACAAGTCTAAAATTAAATAGAGTATACATTATTCTTCATTCTATTTGTAATGTAGGAATCAAAGTAATTCTCACAATGAATCAAGATGCACAATCCAAACGAATAAAAATTTGCTAAAACCATTTAAAAAGATTAATTCTATAAAATATATTTAAGCCTAAATAATTCTGATAAGTGACCAACCAACATCTATACACAATGGCGTTGATAGTAAAGTCCAAAGAAGTTTACTTTCATACCCAGCATCTGCTGTAAAATTTACGCCTAGTAATTGCTTGTTATATCCAAGAGACACCTAGACATGAGTGAGTTGAACACGGTACTCCCAATCAAACATTTTTTATGCTCTAGATAATCACAAAGGTATGGCAGTATTTATAAATGTTTCCGTAAACTTAGAACTTGTCTGATTCCATAACCATGACGATATCAAAGTTTTTAAAAAAAAAAAAACAGGAAAAAAAAACATACAAGGTAAATGATATCAGGTTTTGATAAATTAAAGATGACATAATGTAAGATAGAGTTCTTACAGATCACGATCTATATAAAGCGCAAAATGACCTCCCCCACCAATGTAAAACAGCGGTTTACCATGTCTCTTGAGCAACATGGCTACAAGGCACAATTCAAAGATGCTTAATCCCAAGCAAACCTCATATCCGTTGGCACCACTTTCCAAAACAGATCGTAAAAAACCATAGCTTGCCTAGAAAAATCCTCAACCTTCCTTCTTCATTAACATTGGCAGGATTAGTGTTAATCTTAGAGGATCACTAAAACTAATTCCCAAATGCTTCAAAATTGTGTCAATGAAGAACATATTTGCATCACTCACAACCCTTAAATGGCACCTGTAAAAAAAAACAAAAATGCCACCCACATATTTCTTCTCCAAAAGGAAAGGAAAATAAAGGAAACAACAAGAGAAGAGAAAGATGCATATCCTAAAGCATGAGTTACTTTAATGGCAGGAACTACTGTGGGATGTAAAGGAATCTTCTGGCTCCACCTATTCAATTTACTCAATGGTTACTCCTTGTGAATGTAGCTCCATCATCATTCTATGCTGTAAAATCAATACCTGAAAAAAAAATTAAAAACAACGGCACTCATTTCTGTCATAAACATCTATCAGAAGCACAAACTTCGCAGAAAAAGTTCTGAAACTAAACAAAATGAAGGAATTTCACAATTATTGAAGAAATTTCATCATTGAAAGAGAAAATATTATCTGAACTTGAAAAAAAAAACATTTACCTGGACCATCATTATTGAAAAAAGAAAAATTAAATCTCCACAATTAAAAATTTTACCATATGCAAAGCACAGCAACTTGTACTCGAAGAAGGAATAAAAGAATGGCAAACACATTTTGACCATATGCAAGTTCTCAATGTAGAATCAAGAAGACAAGGAAATTGCTCATGAACCGGTATAATCTTGTATGAACCTACAAGGCAATAAGAAGAAAGTCATCAAAACAACCGGAAATAATTGTGGAATCAAAGATGAAGTAGAATACTATAAAAGAAAGTCAAATTAGAAAGTAAAAACATAGGGAAAATACAAGTAGTGAGTATATAGTGTTATTCAAAGATTTCATATTGATCACACCTATAAATTAAATTGACTTAACAGCCCTGCACTACATCCCTCACTGCAAATCAGTAAATAGAATAAAATGAAAGAGAACCAAATTAAATTTGACTTAACAGCTCCAACTAATCAATCACAATCAACATATTTGTCAAGAAAAGCAAACATGACTAACCTAATTTTATTTCTAAACAAATCTTAGAATATCAATACGTTTGACCTTTAAAATTTATAACTTTCTGAACACCTACAGCACAATCAGAGTACAAATGCTACGTCACATTCATCCCTTAGCAAGGCACCCTTTTCTATGTAAAATCCTTCCCATCCTTTCTAAAAATGGAAAAAACTCATTGACCATTAAAGGACAACATCTTTGCAAGGTGTTAATAAATAAATATATATATCATGTATTATATTCCTACCTTTCTATCTGTACCAAATATTCCCTCTATCCCGTCATCATAATTTGCTGTCACATTCATTCCTCTTTATTCATTCTTTAACATTCCAACTATACAGTTTGTCGGGTCCCTTTATTCCCTGTATCATTAGTGGAGTTTGCTGTAATATTCCTTTGCCCATATTGTAACAGCTATATGCATATACATCATCTATTATAAATATAGTGAATCATCTGCCTCATTCTATATCGAGGCTTCAGACACTTTACCTCCATTTATCGATTTCCTTCTTTTTCAACTTGGCATCAGAGCCAGCGACACTGCTTCTTCATATCTTTCACAATGTCTGCCTCTTCTACTCCCTCACACACCGATTCAACTACCGTAGCTTCCTCAGCAACACCGACTACCACTACTGTCAACAATATCTCCAGAATTAATCCAATGTTCAACTCATTCAATCAAGTAAACTCGGTCAAGCTGGACCGTGGAAATTACTTGATATGGGAATCAATTGTCTTACCAATTATAGAAGGTAATAAGCTAGAAAGCCATCTTGATAGCTTAACAAAACCACCTCCTCGTCTCATCTCAGATGGTGTTGAGATGAAGATGAATCCAGATTTTGAAGACTGGAATGCTACTGATCGTCTTCTAGTAGGATGGCTTCGTAATACTATGAGCATCGAAGTTGGAGCTCAACTTTTGCATTGTCGAACTGCAAAGGAAATATGGGCTGAAGCACGTTCTCTTGCTGGTGCTTCAACCAAAGCCAGAGTCATGGTATATAAATCAGAATTGCATCGAACAAGGAAAGATGGAATGAAGATGGAAGATTTTTTAAACAAGATGAAGTCCATTCTTTGATCGGCTAGCACTCGGAGCTCCATTGCCACATGATGAACTTATCATTCATACCTTGAACGGTTTGGATACTGAATATAATGCTATAGTCGTTAAATTAATTGATCAAACTCATCTTTCTTGGGTTGATATTCAGGCTCATCTACTTGCTTTTGAAAGCCGGCTTGAACAACTGAATCAATTTACTAGTCTTAGTATTGAACCAGCTGCAAACATAGCACACCGTGGTGCTACTTTTCAACGAGGTGCTAATTCCCGACAGCATTTTCTGTCCGGGAATGATTTATATGCTACACAAGGAAATTGGCGAGGGAGTCAAGGATCTCGTGGAAACTTTCAAAGATCTCTTGGAAATTTTCGAGGACATAGTCGTTCTGGTCGTGGACGTCATCAAGGTCGTCCTTACTGTCACTATTGTAAACGTCCTGGTCATGATATCTCCAAGTGCTACTTTTTATGCGGTGATGGAGGTCAAGTACATTATGCTTCTACTGGCAATGTTACTGATCCAGCGTGGTACATGGATAGTGGAGCCAACTATCATGTGACTCCTTCTGCTGAGTATATTGATCAAGCCTCCGCTATTGGTAAGTTTCATATTAACACATGTACTGGTGAAAAGACCTCTGTTCAAGCAATTGGGTCAAAACAATTATCCTCTAATATAAATCTTAATAAGATTTTGGTAGTACCATCTTCTACAAAGAAGCTCTTAAGTGTATCTCAATTGGTTAAAGATAACCCTGTTATTGTTGAATTTAACGACATTGGTTGCTATGTGAAGGATTGAATGACAGGACAACTTTTGACGCAAGGGAAACCAAAGCAGGGGCTATATCCGGTGATCAGTGATGAAGCTCAAAGCAATAATCACCGTGCTCAAGTTCATTTTGCTTCTACTGAATCTAGTCATGATTTTTCCTTATGGCATCAAAAGTTAGGACATCCTGGTAAAATAGTACTTGGTAACATTTTGAATAAATGTAATGTCAAGCTTAAGCATAATGAGTATGATTTTTGTGAAGCTTGTCAATATGGAAAATCCAAGTATCAACCATTTCCGTCATCTAGTTCTCATGCTTTGGCTCCCCTTGATCTAATTCACACTGATTTATGGGGTCCTTCTCCTGTTCAATCCACCTCTGGACATCGATTTTATGTTCATTTTATTGATGATTACAGCCGATACACCTGGTTATATCCTCTTAAGCATAAAGGTGACGCAATTGTAGCATTCAACCATTTTCAAGCACTTGTTGAGAACCAATTTGGCACCAAAATTAATGTAATTCAATGTGATATGGGTACTGAGTTTAAACCTTTTGTTCCAATTGCTAACTCTCTTGGTATTCAGATGCGATATACTTGCCCTTATACTTCTCAACAAAATGGAAGGGCCGAAAGAAAGCATCGACATATTGTGGAGACTGGTTTAACTCTATTAGCTCAAGCTAAAATGCCACTTAACTACTGGATGGAAGCTTTCCAGACTGTTGTCTTCTTGATAAATCGAATGCCCACACCAAGTCTTTGAAAGACTCAACACCTCTGTTTCAGTTATATAAAACAAAGCCAAATTACAAAACACTTCAACCTTTTGGCTGTGCCTGCTATCCCTGTTTAAAACCATACAACGATCACAAGTTTTCCTTCCACAGTCAACAATGTGTTTTTCTCGGGTATGCATCCCAGCAGAAAGGTTTTAGATGTCTAAGTCCTTCTGGACGCATATACACTTCTCGCCATGTTGTGTTTGATCCAATGACTTTTCCTTTTACTAATGGTTTCCTTCAAAGAAAAACCAATCCTGATGATATTGCAGCTATTCCTCTGGCTATCAATCCTTCAATGGATGTCTCTGCTTCACCGAATACTACTTCAGAGATACAAGCTGCTGAAAGTGATGACAACTCAATGCCACTAACTACAGTGGTTCCATCATCTCTAAATAGTCCAGGTTCTTCTCTTAATCTGATAGACGAATATGTTGAAAATTCAACTTCATCATCGGCCAGCCCAAGCTTATCATCAGTTCAAAATGTCCATCCAATGACTACGAGGGCTAAGAGTGGAATTCACAAACCAAAATACCCATTTGTTGGGCTCTTACATTCTGAGGATAATGATTCCTTGAAACGCATAGCTGAACCTTTAACTGTCAACGAAGCCTTCTCCTCTTCAGATTGGAAAGCAACCATGACAGTGGAGTTTTCCGCTCTCCAGCGAAATCGGACATGGCATCTAGTTCCATACAATGATACACAGAAAATAATAGATTGCAAGTGGGTGTTCAAAAACAAATTTCATCCCGATGGTTCTCTTCAGAAAAGGAAAGCTCGGCTTGTGGCTAAAGGGTTTCAGCAATCTCAAGGAATTGATTATCACGAGACGTTTAGTCCGGTGGTTAAAGCAACCACGATTCATCTTTTGTTCTTCTTTGTTGCAACCACATTCAATTGGGATGTTTGGCAACTCGACATCAATAATGCATTCTTGAACGGGTATCTTAAAGAAGATGTTTTTATGAAACAACCCGAAGGTTTTGTGGATCAATCTCGACCGACTCATGTGTGCAAACTTGATAAAGCACTTTACGGACTTAAGCAAGCACCACGCGCCTGGTATGATCGCTTAAGACTCACCTTGATCTAATGGAATTTTCAAAATGCCAAGAGTGATAGCTCTTTATTTGTGCTGAAAAAGGATAATTTGCTTGTTTATGTTTTGATATATGTTGATGACATATTGATAATTGGAAACAGCAAAGAATACTTGAATTCTTTTGTTAGTAAATTGAATTGTTTGTTTTCCTTAAAAGACCTTGGTGCAATTCATTATTTCTTGGGCATTGAGGTTTTCCGAGATAGCTCTGGCATTTATCTAAACCAAGGAAAGTACACTTTGGATCTACTTCAAAAATTTGGAATGCTTGATGCTTCACCAATGCCAACACCTATGGTATCCGGAAAACATTTTTCAGTTAATGATGGGAAATTGTTGCCTAATCCTACTGTGTTTCGGCAAGCAATAGGAGCCTTACAATATCTTACTACCACTCGGCCAGATATAGCATTCTCAGTAAACAAGTTGAGTCAATTTTTATCCAGGCCTACTGATATTCACTTTCAAGCTGTAAAAAGGGTACTAAGATATCTTAAGGGAACATACCATTATAGCTTACATATCAAATCTTCTCCTGGTTTGAACTTACTTGGCTTTTCTGATGCTGATTGGGCAACTTGTGTTGATGATAGAAAATCAATGTCTGGTATTGGTGTCTATCTAGGAGGCACCTTGGTTTCATGGTCCTCCCGGAAACAACGTGTGGTATCACGTTCAAGTGCAGAATCAGAGTATCGGTCATTAGCTGATTCATCTGCTGAAATTATGTGGCTCTGCTCATTACTATATGAGCTTGGTTTTAAAAGTAGAAAACCACCTATTATCTTGTGTGACAACATTAGTGCTAAGGCGCTAGCTACTAATCCAGTACAGCATGCCCGATCCAAACATATTGAACTTGATGTTCATTTTGTACGTGATAAAGTTTTAGTTGGTCAATTGGAGATCCGATACATTCCTTCTACACAACAAATTGCAGATGTTTTTACAAAGGCTTTAGCTCATCCTCAGTTCTCTGAATTTCGAAGCAAGCTCGGATTGGTGGTCACCCCTTCTCGCTTGAGGGGGAATGTTAATAAATAAATATATCTATCATGTATTATATTCCTACCTTTCTATCTGTACCAAATATTCCCTCTATCCCGTCATCATAATTTGTTGTCACATTCATTCCTCTTTATTCATTCTTTAACATTCCAACTGTACAGTTTGTCGGGTCCCTTTATTCCCTATATCATTAGTGGAGTTTGCTGTAATATTCCTTTGCCCATATTGTAACAGCTATATGCATGTACATCATCTATTATAAATATAGTGAATCATCTGCCTCATTCTATATCGAGGCTTCAGACACTTTCCCTCCATTTATCGATTTCCTTCTTTTTCAACTCAAG
This sequence comes from Acacia melanoxylon, assembly GCA_019022615.1. NCBI lineage: Eukaryota > Viridiplantae > Streptophyta > Magnoliopsida > Fabales > Fabaceae > Acacia > Acacia melanoxylon. The sequence goes on from JAFJYJ010000010.1 coordinate 4,021,941, forward strand.
GTCTACTAAGGATTCAAACAAGAATTATTAAAGGACAATACAAAACCCAAAGAGCTACCCTAAAGAGCTTTAACAACAATACAAAACCATGCCAGCCAAGTCAGTTTTAGGATGGAAGCATGAAAATCGCGAGATGAGAAGCTAGTACCTTTCGATTCAGCTGTACATTTGGTTTCAGCTGTGCTGTAATGAAATTATAGCCAAACAAAATTAAGCAACGAACTATAAATAATTCTATATCTGTTTTTAGTAAAATCCATGTCATTAATAAAATATATACAGAGAAATTAACATATATACACAACAAAATATGGAGATACTAATACATTACCCAGATAAAAATCCAATCAAAATTTTTTCTGGAAGTTTGCAATCATAATACGTTGCTTCCTTTGGTGCACTGAAATCCTCATCAAGTACCGAGAAGTATAACATGCACTTGCACCAACAAATTTTAACACAAGGTTACTCTATAAGAACTTAGATCAGTTCAGAAGCCAAAAAAAAAAAAAAACACCTGAAATTGGAAGTAGAAATATATATATATATATATATATATATATATATATATATATATATATATATACTAACCTGTGAGGTGTCATGGAAAAGCAAAAAATCTATCTATTCTTAGCTTTCTCAGGCATGGAAAAGTAAAGATGTACGCACGCATATGGCTAGTTCCCTGAATATGAATTGCTTGATCAAACCAAGACTCTTCACAATTTTCTTTGTGTTTTATACGCATATATGTTATGTATGAAACAAAAAACTATAGAATAATTAAATTGCCGCTCCATGATAAGCATGCATCAAGTTTTATATATATTTTAAATTTTAGTGGCCAATTGCCGCTGCATGATAAGCATGAAACAAACACACAGACATTTTGACCACTATCAATTAAATTTCACGAATCCATTTTTTTTATGACTGAAAATGGAAAACAAATGTCTTAATTTAACACCAAACGCTTGAAAGAAAATAATTTGGTATCATAAAAATATTTGATGCAGAACAATGTTTATTAATGTACCTGCGGATGCTTTTAGGGATATTGCGATGGAAATACTATGTCAAGGAAGACACCTTCATAAGATGTTCCTACCTGTAACAAAGTAAAAGTAACTCAACATATATTGTTCATGCCAAAATAAGTTATAAATTAAAAGAAAAGATGGAAGGAGTTGATGATGACAAATGATTGAAGATGATGGAAAAACTATGTCAAGGAAGACACCTTCATAAGATGATTGAAGAAGTTCATGAATTACAAAAAACGCTCTGTTCTAAATCCCAGAAGCAATATATCATATATATACCTTGAGGGTTCCCTTGCAGTGGTGACATCTGAAGCAAAATCTGCGGTAAATTTTTTTATAACAGGCCGTACATTTCTGGGTGGTACCTACAAATGTTGCCACTCAAAATTCTGACTTGGAGGATTCAAATCAAATGGGCAAGAAGAATATTCAAGTGCTGCACAATGTTCCTTTCTAAAACCTTGTTCAGCTAAATTTACAACTGGTCTGAGAAAGTCAGAGACAATCAATGAGTGATCATGGGTCTACCTTCAATATGTTGATGGAACCATTGAAATTTATATTGATCAGTTAGCTAGGAAGAACTGACCTTCAAATTTTTTTTCTAAGCTTCCAGTCTTCTTCAAGAGTTGATATAGCACTCAGTCTTCTTCAACACGAGGTTGAAGATTCAGAAAAGCAAGTAATTAATTCCATGATTTGTATATCACCCACAACAGCTCATTAAATTGATGGATTATTCTAAACCATAAAGTAAGCTTTAACATCTTATTAAAAAACAGTTGTAGTGGCAAGATTCAGAAAAAGCAAGCAGTATTATACGCCCATCAGGATCCCATGTTGCACCCGCATAATGTTTTGCAACAACAGATTAGAAATTTAATTTCTAGTTATGAATATATAATTTCAGAATTGCTCTTTGTAGTCATGTTTCTAGCCATGCTCTGCAAGATGTGACTGCATAATTCATGATGTTCTCATAATGCTTTGCAAGAACAGATTAGAAATTCAATTTCTAGTCATGCTTTCATACTACAAAGTCGCTTACCAAAGTACAGCCAAAGTGCAAAACTAAATTCATAGCACAGCCTGCTTTTTCTGCTCCAAATAAGAAACAGTAGAATTGAGTAAGTTGCATGCAAATCCAGGAATTCATGGATTACAGTAGCATGTAGCACACTAAAATCATGGAACGTTGAGAGGGCTAATTAGGAATCAATACGAGTTTACTTTTGCTGAAGATTTAATACCTTCATCATAGTCTCAGTCCTTCCACTTTTTCCTAAATGTGCAGGAACTGATTAAAAAGTCCAACTGAAGCTACAGGAAGCAAGGGCTATATATGAATAATTAGTTGAACAGCCGTCTTCCAATCACGTAGCCTGATAGCAAAAGACAAATTTAGCAAGACAGAGGTATTATTTTTCGTTTTTTTAAATGTAGCCAACATATCAAAGAGAAAATACATCAGTAAACCACATAGACATGTATGTAATACTAACTTTCCACCAAAATACCATACCATGTGAAATTAACAGAGGCGCAAAAAAAATCCAACATCTTAGATGAAAAACACAAGCAAGACCATTTCTTTTTCCTCAGAAACAACGAACCTCATCCTCAAAATTTCTTCAGTTCCGCAAAACCCAGCAACAAAAAGAGTTAAAATATAAAGAATGCCAATCTTTCTTCATCTTATATACATTTTCTTAGAGAACAAACAAATGCACTCACCGTAGGTACAGATAGATTTATTGTACCTGAGAAACGACAGATAAACTCCGCCCGCAAATCATCGTCTCCCTCCAAATCTTCATGCCCACGAAGGTACAGATCTGTGAGAACAGCCAGTGACAAATTCACAGCACGCCCCAAGGAATGATCATATTTTGAGTTACTCCCTACAAAACCGTCGACAGGCAGCATCAACCTCTACTCCTTTGCAATCCATTTCATCGGCTCCATGAATACACGTGTTTTGTCATAGAACAGAAAGAAATGGCAACCCAAACGGCCTAAAGAAGAGTCAAAGAAAATCCAATGAGGAATGACATGCGTAATCATTCATGAAATGAGTTAACTTTTAAAAGAAAGTTTATAACTACCTCTTTGCCTCTTACGAACCAGTCTGCAGATCAAATATGGTCTTTCTCACAACCCGAGACTCTCGTTCATCTCCCTCTCCTTCGACGGCGACTAGAGTGAGGATGAATGGAAGGGGGAGTTGCCGTCTCTGCTCTGGGTTTTCTTCATCTCCGGCGAGTACGACGAGTAGAGAGGGGGGGTTCGAACTGGTCAGTCATCGGCTCTCCGAACTGAAGCTTTGACGGAGGAGCTGGAGAGCACACCATCTCACTGGTTCTGAATCCTTTTCTGCGGAGCGAGAGTGAACTGAAGCTGGGAAGGCAGATTTGAATTTCAAACCGAGGCAGCAAATGTTTTTGAAATCATAATACTGGATGTAATGAAAAGCTTTTGTTTGTTTCGGTGTTTCCAGTGACGGCGCGGAGCCCTATGCATGGATGAGACATTGCAGACCTGACATGGGGAAAACATCTTTCAACCGTGACTTTCTGCGTACACGAATATGGTAGAGTTTTGAATTTTGAAATGCATATCTGACCGCCTTTTTTTTAAGCTTAGCATGGAAGGGGATATTTATCTTTGTAAGAGATGGCTTACACGGCAGTGTGCTTTCGGCTTATGAATATTGTGCTTGTTTGGGAGAGCTTATTTCATGAGCTTATAGAGCTTATGCAGCTTATTAAAAGTGCTTATGGAGTTTTTGTCGAAATTTATGTTTGTTTGAAAAAATCGCCAACGAAATTATGGTTCAACTGAGCTTATTTCAAAAGCTCCAATTTGGGCTTATCATGCTCTTATTTCAAAAGTTCTTATTAAATCCCAAATTATTGTACAAAGCCTAATTTTCTAGTTAGTTATGTAATATTTATTTAATCAAATTATGTATTTTAGTATTGCCAAATTTTGTAATTTAGCATTATTCATATTTTTGGTAATTTGATTTTTTTTATAATAATTATCTCAAAAGTTATTTATTCATGTCATTCCAAACAAAAGTTTATCAATCGGACTTTTCTATAAAGCTACTTATACAACCACTCATCCAAACATAAATCACGTTTCACGATCAGACTTTTTTACACAATCAACTTATACCCAATCGACTTTTCCATGCATCCGATTGTCCACCTTCCCAAACAAGCCCAATTATGTGAGGAAAGCCGATGATAATCCATGGCTTGAGGGATGTGTTTTTATATATATGATTTGTGGGCCCTTTATCATATAAAATTTCCTTTCCAACCCAACAAACACCTACATCCACGTCCAACTCATGCAAATGAGGGTCCCACTTCAAAAATATGCAAGCATCAATGGAGATTTACTATTATTATAGTCTAGATAAAATTCTAATGTTTAACAAATAAACCTACAATATTTTCTTTAACTCTCACTTTATTTATTATCATTTTTTAAAAAAAATATTTTCTACACCTCAAATTATAAAATAAATCACATCCTAAAACTCTTAATTACTTTAATAAAAAATTAGGATGTTACGAGTACTGATGTAGTTGTTAGTGTTTCTTTGATGTAGTTGTTAATGAAATTTAATAATGTTGATAAACGAGTACCTTATTAGGGACAGAGTTCCATCAAAATCCAGGAACATTACAATTTTCTTTTTATTCTGATTTATAGATTATATAATCAAACACTAAATGATGATGAAGCTGTGTGTTCCAACAAGAGAGAGAGAGAGAGCATTTACATTTAGTCAACAACTTTTCATGAAGTTCAATAGAAACAAGAAGCACTGTATGATATGGTGCAGCCACATTGGATTCATGATTGGGACACAATTAAATCTTCAAATCCTCTAAAATTTTAGGGACTGATAAAAATCTGCATTTCTTCCTCAATTTCTCCAAAAACAAAATCAATTGATTTCTATTATCATTTGGTCACCTCCTACAGCTTTCTTCCCCTTGCCCTTCGCCTTTTGTTTTTCTACATGTTGCTTGAAGAATTCTTCTGTGAACAAGTTAAAGCCTGAGAACCTCGCGTCCCTTTGAGAATGTTTCATTGTTGTTCCTTGTCCTTATGTTAAAGTGTTGATATTAGCACTGCAATATGAAAATTAATGTGTTAAAGCGCAACACATGCAAGTTGTTTTCAGGTTCATTAACAAGAATGAAAGCAGCAAGTTTGAACTTGAGGTTTTGAATCCAAAATCAGAATGGTACTAGAAATTCATCACAAAAGTATATGAGTAGCAGTGCCCTAAAGTGAATTTCCAAAAATTCCAACAAAATCTACACAATAATAATTATGAAATAAAGAGCATTATCAAGATTAGCGTTTTATTACTATAATAGCACAATTCAACAATTCTTCAATCATAATTGAATAGCAACAAGATTCATATCAGAAACCAAAAGACAGAAGTCCAGAAACTAGAACACCTATCCATAACATTTGATAACAATTAATTCATCCCTACCGCCTTGTTGGTTCATCCACCCAAATAGATTTAGGAACTGCAATTTTGATTATTCAGAACTTTTGACTTTTGGAAGAAGAATACGCAACAGAATCACAACCACAACACTCAAGGTTCAAGAAAAAAAAAATTATTGACCAAAGTTCTTAACAACATACTTCTTGTAATTCAGACTATTCTAATTATTGCAATTAACCAACACCACAAACACTTACAAAAGTATAACCACTTAGACTAATGACTCAATCTATAGCATTACTCAACCATATTCACAAAGTCACAGCAACGAGCAAAGATCACCCAGACGCCATGTAAACGTGAAAGAAGTTATTTTAAATCATGTTTCTTCTTTAATTGTAGCTAACTCAGGAACATTTAACAATAATTAAAAAGAAAAACAAATCATTTATGAGATATTCAAGTGCAAAAATCCAAGATTTCAGTAGCAAATATTATAATGACAGGCAGCAGCAAGTTGATATCACAGTAGCAAACAAATATGGAAAAAAAATCACATTCAGAAGAACTACTAAATTTGCTAATAATCAGTTTTTGCACGAAATCAGATTAAGCATAGCAAGGATTGCTTACAACTCGAGCACCTAGAGCGAGACTACAAATTCATTACTATATCAATAGTATTAATCAAAAGATTACCTATCAATCATTGTTCATATCAATCCGAAATATGCTTTAACTAACTCATATATTCAATTCCAAAGCCAATATGAGTCAAAGCAATTATCGTATTATCGTTCTTACGGAATTGCACGCAACAATTGTGAGTTCAAGAAAAGATTAATCAACGATGATCAACCGAAATTTTAAAGCCATTGTAGTCATAGCACTTTCTTGGATGTTAAGGCACAAAGTACAAGGCAAAAACACCAAAGCAATCTAATATGATTAATCACCTCTTTATTGTTATTTTAGGACATTTGAGGTTAATTCTAAGCATGGATATCAGCTCTTAAGAATAGCCAGCCAAATATATGGGTTCATATATGTATTCCTCTTGTTTGGCTCTCCGATTTCTTCGAAGTTACACTATCCTACCAAGGCTAATGGATCATGCTTGATCTGGGGAAACAGGCATGTCAAATTTTGAAACAATGCACAATTTAGGGTGTATCACGATGAAGCATACGTAAACTCTACCATCCAAAGAAACTGAACATAGACTCATATGCACTTTGTCATAAATGAGGAGGCAACAAATTTAAATAGTATATCAATCGTCCTTGATGAGGAAGATCTCCAACCATAAGGACATCAATAATCTTTCCTCCCCTCAAGTAAAATAAATTTCAATTTTCATCCCAAATAAATACATTCCACAACAATAAGATACATATAATTATAATAGAGTAATAAAATAAATAAATGAACACTCAATTCAGATTGAACTTTTTTGTCTTATAAGTTATTTCTTCTTTAATTATCTTTTACCAAACGCTGATAAAAAAAAGACTCAAGTTCTGATATATCAATTTCACCGAGCCTAACAAAAACACATTGAAAGTCAAAAATTCTAAAACATTCATTGCATTAGACCCTTGTTGGTCCTGACCAAAGGAAAACAAAGGAAAGCAGTGATAACTGGACAAAACATGACATCAGTGAGATTAGGATAACAATGAATAAAAGAATAGAAGAAAAAGAAGAAGCAACCACAAATGCCTCATTTGGAAATAAGACACAGACCCGACAAGCCACCAACAAAAGTTGGAACCTGGAATTTCACAAGTCAAAGAATAGCAAGAATTTATAGCCAAAGAAAAAACCCACCGGAAATCAGGGAGATCGACATTAGGGTTAAATCAACACTTACCCTTTCTCTCTGAAACAGCCGTAGATCGACGACGACGGAGGCGCAGAGGCAGAGACTAATGACGGACAACCGAATGAGGCCGGAGATTAGAGAATGCAGAGAGTGGGCGCGACGGAGAAGGCAATTTGACAACCAAATGAGGCCGAGGATTAGAGAATGCAGAGAGTGGGCGCGACGGAGAAGACGATTTGGAATGATTTAGAGATGAGAGAGGAATACTTTCATTTGTGTTCAACTTCAAACTTTCACTGAGGGTAACAACGTAATTTCGTTTTCAGACATAATACCCATCAGGGCCCTGAGGCCTTTTCTAGGATTTGCAGAATCCTTGGGCCTTTTTTAGGTTTTTTTGGTAATATGGGCCTCCAAATGGATTTTCCCCATTTTTAATTATGCTGAAAGCCTTGTTCCAGTTGGCAACATCCACATTGAAGAACAGTCTTCATCCTAAATCTAGGTTATTATATTAGCCTATTTACTTTGTTTAAGCACTTATGGTGGAATTGAACTACTTGCCTTATTGATGTTTTATGTCTTGATAGGTTGCAAAAAGAAGGGGGGGATTGGGTAGCTAGCTTTCTCCTTCACTTTCTTTCTTTTTTCAAGGAAAATGTGACTAGTAACAGAAATACAAGTTTAATATTATTAGATGTGTTATTAAAAGTCTTTCTAGATGACAATTATCATGCCTCTTGTCTATGAATTCAAGGAAATTTTGTTTGGTGAAAACTTTATTGGCCAACGTTGTTTTTAAACTAGAAATTCCCTTGATCTCTTAATGCAAAACATTTCCCTGTTTAAGTATGAAAATGTTTGGATGAAGATGATATGTTGTGGTTAACTAAATTATTTAATTACATTGGTGCTATAATTGATACCAAAAAGAAAATTCTGGAACTATAATCTGGCTTCTTAACTTCAATTACTAAGAAGTAATTGATTTTACCAACATCCTTTAGCATAAATTATGTATAAAGCAATTGCTTTGATTGAGAGATATACTCTTATAAATGAAAGGGTTAAGGTTCAATTTTACCAATGAATTATTGGTCTAGGAGCACCCAACACAATAAACTCTTATATGGACCTAAAATACAAATAAACTTTTAAAAATGTTAAATCAGCACAATGGGGGTAACGTCCGTCTGTTGCTGCTGGAAGGAATATGCCAAAGATGCCGCCACCTCACCCTTGCTTTTTCTCAATTTCGGTCAAAGGTACACCGCATTCTCTTAGTCTTTTGGGACTTGTTAACAAAGCCACCACCATTCCCTTTAATAATTATTAATTCCTCATTTCATTCCCTTTAATAATTATGAATTCCTCATTTCATTCACCAAGTTGGTGAATATCTCCATCCACACCGAAAAGAGAAGTCATAAATGAAGAAGGAAACGGTTGAAGGAATAGGAAGAAGACGACTAAAAATCTTGTAGTTTACTACCTAAATTCTTGAGGTAAGCTTCTTAATCACCTCTCTAACTTCATATGGTTGAATGATGGTGCTGTCTTGGTGAAATACGTGAACCCTTATTTTCTCCGTCTTTCTCCGACGACCCCATGTCGATGAACACCTGGCGTGGGTAGCTCTCCAGGGAGTCTCCATCTCTGGCTCCCGTCGTCAAGCGTGCGAGATCGGGTGAATACGAGATCCGGGTCCGAATCTGTGGAAGGATCTGGCGGGATTTTATGTCGGGTCCTCGATGTTTGTGGCATCACCGCCGCCCAGTTTTGTCCTACTTCCAGCTTTTTTCACTAAGAAATCAATCAGCAACCCTATGAATCACTTGCGAAGGATTCGGAATTGGAGGGGATATTGGGGTTGTAGTGTCGCAGTAACCTTGCTTATTTTGTGATTGGAAGGATTTGGACACTGTTCTTCGATTATTGGGGCTTGTAACCCTCGATCTTCTCATATTTTTTCAGCAGGAGTCATTGTGCTCATTTAACCAATTCAAAAGTTTGTTTGTACTTTAGGTCCATATAAGAGTTTATTGTGTTGGGTGCTCCTGGACCAATAGTTCATTGGTAAAATTGCACCTTAACCCTAAATGAAAAGAGAAAGTTGAGTTCAAATATATTTTCTAAGGAAAATTGTAAGAAAATAACACTTGAATTTCAAAATGTCAAATATTTCTCAATAAAACGAGTTGTCAATTGCTTTAATGTTTTTCTTAATCTCATTACTATTGTTGTCAACGGGATTTTGAAATTTAAGTAGATTTTTTTTTACATTTTCCCTATTTCTTGTTAGTTGGCCACACAAAAAAATCTATTTAGACAAATTTTACAAGGCCGCACTCAAGCAACAAAAATCAAACCAATCTTGATTGGCTTGTTTCAGTCCAAACAAAAACATCCCACCCAAAATTCAAAATAGGATTCTAGGATGCCAACTAGGATAAAAAATTACTGAGGTGTCGTCTTTTAATTGGGAAGAATTGATTTGAGCTGGTACCTAAGAGTACCTAAGTATTTCTTATGAGCCAGTCAACCAAATATAAAGTAAATTATTTAACCCAAATTTGATCACATTGATATAATTTTTAATATAATTTATTGCACTGATAACTTATTTATAGATATCCCTACAATTATGGAATATGAAGCTCTTTATGCTTGGAACAATTAACATAATTATTAATATAATTATATTCATGATCTAACCTATAATTTCAAATTCAATTTTCTTCCTTCCTTATGGTCAAATCCCTATAATAATGGAAGAAATATTTTAATGATGTGATTATCCGACCCGTTTGTGAGTTTAATAGGTTATTAAACAAGTATTACGAGATTTCTAGTATAAGGTTCATTCATTGATGATATAGTGATTGATGCTTCAAAAAATAATTGAAAGACTAAAACTAAAATGACTAATTTTTTTTTGGGAATTTATGGTTGAGAAATTATAATTTATAATTTGAATAAAAATATGAAGTAAATAAATGCGGTTGAAGAGTAAAAGCAAATATGTGGTGAAGATATAGTTCCTACTTCTATATAATTATAAGAGAACACAAGTGTTTATTTCCCACGCCTGCACGAGATGAATATAATTCAATAATGGAAAAATTGAAATAATATTTTGTAACATTCCCCTATCTAAAGAAAAATCATATAAAAAAGTAGTGTAGTTAATGATAGAAATAAATTAGAGAAAATTATAATAAAGGACCTAAAAAAATAATATTTATTAAAAAGGACCATAAAAATAGTAATTATTTTGAAGGACCAAAAATTTAAACATAAAAATAGAAAGACTAAATTACCCTTAGCCAGATTTTCTATATTCTCTCTAACCAAATCAGATTGCAGTGATTGATGGATAATGACAAATCAAAATCTAGATCAGTGATTGATCGAACTCGCCTCCCAGTTACAAACTTCCTTTGCCGTCTCTCTTCTAAACTTCATGGAGAGATAAAGAAGCAGAGACGCAGTCGTATACTAGAAAACTTCAAACTTCATCTTCGATATTCATCCTCCACCATCCAACCTTCTTCTCTAATAATCTGTAAGTTGAAACTCTTGAGAGAATCTGAATACCCGAACCGAACCCAAGGTCAGTGCTCTTTTAGTCATAAAGTTTGCTTCCTCCTTCTTCCATTTGTTGATTTGCATAACTTGGGTATCTCATTCTCGGTTCAATATGCTCAAGGCCATTCTAATAACATTCACATGAAATTAGTCACTAAGTGCTACGGCATTGCCCTCCCTGCCATTTTCTTTCACTTTCAATACCCAAATTTTCAAAAATCTTGAATCTTTCATCTATTTGCATTGTGTTGGTGCAACTCTAATGCACCTAAGAGTAGATGGTGAAGGATGAAGATCAAATATGAAGTTTGAAGGTCTTTAGTACGCATCTGTGTGACTATGTCTTTGCTTCTTTATCTCTCCAGCAAGTTTAGAAGAGAGATGGAAAAGGAAGTTCGTAACTGGGGGCGAGTTCAATCAATCACTCAAGATTCCGATTTGTCATTATCCATCAATCACTCTAGATTCTGATTTACTTAGAGAGAATATAAGAAAGGGTTAAATACCATTTTTGCCACGAAGTATTGGTAATAGGGCACTCAACACCCTGGAAGTTTTTTGGTATCATTTTTGCTCCGGAAGTTTACAAAAAGGAGCAAATATACCCCAAAAGTTTATTTTGAGGAGCAAATTTGCCCCAGAAGTTTTTTTTAGGAGCAAATTTTCCCTGGAAGTTTACAAAGAGAGCAACGATCCAACGGTCAAGATCAACCGATGAGTAAGATCATTATGTTTGTAAACTTCTAGGGCAAAAATGATACCAAAAAAACTTCCGGGTGCTTAGTGCCCCCTTATCAATACTTCCATGGCAAAATTGGTATTTAACCCTATAAGAAATCTAGCTAAGGACAATTTAGTCTTTATACTTTTATGTTTTAATTTCTGGTCCTTCAAAATAATTACTATTTTTATGATCCTTCTTAATAAATATTATTTTTCCTAGGTCTTTTATTATAATTTTCCCAATAAATTATATCCCTTAAAATTGAAGAATATGCCGTCAGAAAGAAATATGATTACCTAATCAGTAAACTATCAAAAAAGCTCCGCTGGGAGACTCACCCACCATATCTAGGTGCGTGACCGGGTCGATTTGGATTATGGTGAAAGCCTCCGGATCTAGGATGGATAAAAAAAATTATGATTAGTTTATTAGTGAATTATAAAGAAATATAAGTATAAAATAGTGCATAATAAATTGTATTTATTGATTAATTGATATAAATTGACTTTTTTTTTTTTTGAATAGGATATTATAAGTTTTTAAGTATAAAATTGATTTTTTTTTGGTCGGAAAGTATAAAATTGATTGAGGATTGACGAGATATATGGAATCACGGTAGCATCACATACTACATGGTTACAAAATACACGACGGCAGAGTCTGTGAATTGTGAGCCCATACGGGAAGGCCTCTGAGAAATTCGTTCTTCCCGATCAAGCCCTATGAAGGAGAAGGGAGTGGATGGCGACATTCCGTATCTTCCCCCAGAAATCATTAGAAACATTCTCAAACGACTTTCGGTAAAATCCCTATTCCGATTTCAATGTGTGAGCAGAGAATGGAAAAATATCTCCAAGACCCAATCTTTCATCGCAGATCACCTCGAACACTCAAAAAATCAAAAACCTTGTCTCCTTCTCCAACCCATTGACGACAAGGATAGACTTTGGAACGTGTATTGTCTTGATTACGAGATGCAATTTTGGAAACTTCAGAAACCGCTATTGCCTGATTATTTTAAGCGCGGTAAGATTGTTGGTTCCATCAATGGCTTGCTATGTTTTCAGATCAATAAGCCTAATGTATATCCTCATTTTCTTTTTATGTGGAATCCGGCTACTAGAGAGCTTAAACAGGTGCCCCGCACTATTTTCCATTACAAGGATTGTTTCTTAGGATTTGGGTTCAGTCCAATTATTAATGATTACAAGATAGTGATGACTTATGCTCCTGAGTATAAAGTTAAGCTTTCTGCTTTGAAAGTGTACTCTTTAAGCTCAGATTCATGGAAGGAAGTAAAATTTAGGGTCAATGATACCGCTTGTGTTGGATCTCGAAGTGTCACGGTTAATGGTGTTATGTTTTGGTTGGGGTCAAAGGTGGTAGGGGAAGATACAGATAATCAGAAGGTGATTGTTTCATTTGACTTAGCAGTGGAAGTGTTGACATTGATACCAATACCTGATCCAGACCCTCTTCCGATTCTTATTGTTTATGAGGAAAAACTTGCTATTGTTTCTTGCATCAGAAATTTAGAAGATTCTATTATTGATCTATGGGTAAGGGAGGAGGTTGTAGCTGCACCTCAAGAGAGATGGGGCTGGACTAAGAAATATATTAGCAGCCCTTATCGATGTGATAAATGGAATATTTGGAGAAATGAAATTGTCTACATAATTGACGTGGAGAATGAACCAACAATTGTTTTCTTCAATCCCACTACTAAAGAAACCAAGAAGCTTGCTGCTGGCAAAGGTGACTATAACCATTGTATTTTCAATTATGTTGAGAGTCTTGTAGCAGTTGGAGCGTTGGATTAATGAAATCATTCACAAATTTTTGGAAGGGCCTAGACTCATTCATGATATTGAATGCAAAGTGGGCAATGATTTAGCAAAAGCTATGCTAACTCTGTTCAAACCTCACGGCTTATGTATTTAAGATATTTGCTTCCTAAATTTTAATACTTATTCTGTAGACGTTTTTAGTTTGAACACATCTGGTAAAAATGAAGCCCCATATAAGGTCAGATTATTCTGTAGCTTATGAAGCTTGAAGACCTTTTGAGATGTTATCTAGAATGATGAATGTAAATTTGAAATGACAAATTGTTTCTAGCAGTATTTGACATATTTCTAAGATTGGTTTTTTTCCCCCCCTTGATTTCTTTCCAATATGGATATATTGTCTAGTTGCTAGTGTGTGGATTATTTGTGGGTCATGATATTTTGCCCAGGTTATTTGTGAGTTGTCATTGCAAATTCCAACGTGACAACAACAAAAATTGTACCTCCTCATTTTGAGTGGACAAATGTATTCAACCCTTCCCTCCTTATATTGGGTTAACTAAAACCATTGAAGAACATCCTTATGGTTTATTAACTGTGGATCCAAAATATTATATGACTAGTGCAAAAGGGATAAAACTTAGCAACTATTAATTTGATTGTTTCATTTGACATAGCAATGGAAGTATTTACGGTGATACCAATACCTAAGCTATACTCTGTTTAAGGCTTAATGTTTATAAGGAAATTGGCCATTAACAATAGTTAAGGGTAGAGCATTTGAAAAGTTGGCTTGTTTGTACTTCAAATGTTGTTTACAAGGGGTGTGTGATAACCTCTATAGGTAGTTAGGTACTCTGTGTGCTATATGTTTGTGCCAACCATGGTTAATGGTTACTTGGTGATTTCATTGGATTGTATCTCTGTTTATTTAATTTCCTGTTCTTGTCAAAAAGTGTTGTAACTTTAAAAAAAAAAAAATTGAGATTTATTGGATTTTTTTTTTTTTTTTTTTGGGTGGTACGTGGCCATATTAACTGGATGGAATGATAAACCAAACACTATTTTGTTCAATTTTACTCCTAAAGAATTGACAGAGTTTGCTGTTAGCAGAAGTTGCTATGGTCATCATATTTTTAATTATGTAGAAAACCTTGTGCAGGTTGGAGGAATGAAATTATCTGAAATGTAGCATCTGGACTTTTTAGTGATATTGATGGTAAAGGGGAAAATGATGAACCAAAACATATTCTCTCTCTATTCAACCTCACCACCAATGAATTCAATATGTATTCTACCCACAGATGTATCAATGGCAGGGAATTTTCAATTAAGTAGTAAGCATTTACTAGCTGGCCATATCCACATTGAAGAGCCTCGATCTTTAGTGTATGTTATTATATTGCATACCATTCTGGTCCTATTTATAAGTCCACTTTGACCAAATCTCACATACCAAGGAAAATTAGTTGACACAATGATTATGAGATAAATTTTTAAATTTGCCCTCATTTATGATTGAGTATTTTTCAATTGTTTCTTCTCTCTCTATCTTTATGAGTACAATTAATATGGCTAAAATTGTCATAATCTCATTTATTACATGAAACTGGACTTATAAGTAGGACCAATTTTTTTGGTCAAACTAGACTTATAAATAGAACCAGAGTGGTATTTGCTTATTTTGAGGACTTTCATTGTTCTGAGTTCTATAAATAGCTAATATGCAACTCGTGAAGGAGACTTTTAGTGAATGGAATATTTTATTTTCTTCCTTATCTCTCCCTCTCCCTCTCCCTCTGTCATGCACTTCTTTTTCCTTAATATTCTACCTCTGTTTGCATCATTATGTGATCGGTTAGATTGTGCTTCATTTTATATCATGTTGTTCAGTTCTCTTTCAAGATGGATGTGTGATTTAGTTCCCTCTCCCTCTCCCTCTGTCATGCACTTCTTTTTCCTTAATATTCTACCTCTGTTTGCATCATTATGTGATCGGTTAGATTGTGCTTCATTTTATATCATGTTGTTCAGTTCTCTTTCAAGATGGATGTGTGATTTAGTTGCTGGTGTGTTGATTACATGGACTTTTCTATCAGATGAGAAGGAAGAAAAGTATGTGAATTTCACTTTTAATTTCATTCACCCTACTTTATGAACATTGTTTTTCCCTCGTCATTCCATATACATGTATAATGCCTCCTTGTCATTTTAGACATGCTCAAACGAATATGAGGGATCCCTCAGTCTCAGATTTCAATCATTGTGCTAAGTCTGAAAGAATCGTATTAGTTAGCCATTTTTCATCAAGTATTAATTTCTTGTCTTCCTTACAAACTTGGCTTTATGTTAGATTAGTGAATAGTGATATATTCTTGCTTACTTCTTTAATTTCTGACTAAGCAGTAATATTTAAAATATTTTGCTTGCTGCAGAACCTTTCTTTTTTTTAAAAAGCGTTTGTCCTTTCAAATAAATATCTTCATACCATTGAGGGAGGCATAATTTTTAAAAATTATTGCATTAATAACCTAATGATTAATGTAATTAATAATACAATTCATAGAGATCCCTATAATTATGGAAGGTGAAGTTCATTGGCATGCTTGAGGCATAATTATATAATTATTAATATAATTATAATTTCTGATTTAACGTCTAATTTCAAATTCATTTTACTTTATTCCTTAATATTTGAACCCTAATAATTGCATGTGGACAATTTTGATGGTGCGTGTCGAGAAATACTTATGTGCTCTAAAAATGTCAGGTTATCTAAACTTTGTTCAATTAAAATACGTGCTTTAGCTGCTTTTAATATAACGTGCCTGACCAAAGGCCTTGTAGCCTAGTGATATGGGTACTCCCCAACTAGTGGGAGGTCATGGGTTCGATCCCGCTCCTTGTAATTCAGGCTATTAGTGCATGCCGCCTTGTAATTCAAAAAAAAATATATATAACGTGCCTGATGAGTCACCAAATGTAATTCACAATTTATACTTTTTTTTCAAAGCAAACATCCTAGTTTAAAAAGAAAAAGGAAAACTAACAAACACATCCCACCCAAAATTCCAGTTAGGATTATAGGATACCAACTAGGATAAAATTTATTGTTCAAAAAAAAAAACTAGGATAAAATTTTAAAGAGGTGATGTATTTTAATTAGACATAGTTGATTTGAGTTGGTACTCTTAAAGTACCTAAGTATTTCTTATACGCCCTGTTAACCAAATATGAAGTAAACTGTTTAACCTAAATTTGATCGCATTAATATAATTTTTAATTTAATTTATTGTACTAATACCTTAGTTATTGAGATCCTTACAATAATGAAAGATGAAGTTCCTTGATATGCTTGAACCACCTTAATAAATTATTAATATTATTATAATTCGTGATTTAACGTACAATTTCAAATTTTTAAATTCAATTTGCTTCATTCCTTATAGTCAAACCGCAATAATAATAAATGGACAATTTTGATGGTGTGATTATCCGACTTTTTTGTGAGTTTAACAAGTTACTAAAAATGCATTGCAAAATTTCTAGTGTAAAGTTGATTGATTGATAATTGATAATTGATTGATTGATCGATGCTTCAAATAAAATAAAAGTTAAGTGATTAAAACCAAAATGAAAGCACACTTACGCAATATTTAAATTAAAATAGAATGATTTAGAATATCCAAGTTTTTTTAAATGGAATTCGATAACTATCCAGAATAAAATACAGATTTTAACATATGGCTGCTATTTCTTATGTTTTTAAAAATACCAATTTAATTTTTTTTAACATATTTTCATTTTTAATATTAAAACCAGCGAAATGTCTAAAACAATCTAGCATCAACATAACAAAGCAAAGGAGGTTTATGAAAATATTCTCTTGTAAAAAAAAAAAAACATTTTGAACAATTCAAACCTACTAGTTCTTTAGGTAAAAAAAAAAACATACTATTTCGGGAAGTTATGATTGAGAACTGAGAAGTTATAATTTAAGGGTAAAGGTGCAAAAATGCACATGTGCTTTACCCCCAGGAGCACCCAACACCACGTGCTTTTTTTGGGTGCAAAAATACCTATGTGGTTAAAAAAGTTGAACAAAAGTCCCACCTACCGTCAATATAGCAAACGTCCGTTAGTTAATACTGTCAATTCAATATAAGATCGTCACTATCACGCACCCACTTCCGCCATTGCCGATTTCTTTGTTCGCATACGCTGTACAGTTACAATCCTTAAGGCACAAATCCCCACATTCCACGATATTCATCTCCTGTTCGTGAACACCAAGGTTGTAACCGGCAGCTTCACATTCTTCATCTCCAAGAACTTGTCTCCCCCACAATCCAGCTCTGTGTTCCTCACACCCATCTCTCAGATTCCACGCCTGCAAGTTCTTCGGCCTAAAACCTCTCATACACACGCAAACCGGCAAAGCATTCGCATAGCAAACTTCGAATGGACCACACTGTTTGTAGTAATCGCATTGGTCTTTTGGAGTGTACCAGAATTGCTTAGAGTGCAGAGGATGAAAAACAACCCATCACGCTTTAAGCTTATAAAAAGAACTGGATGAAAGATGAAGATTAAATAATAAAGTGCGTGTGTGAAAAAACTGAAACGGGAACTAAAACTGATTGAAGTTAAATTGTGATAAGAAATCAAAACCAATTTGCTTGGAATAATCTGTAAAACTATAAAGTTCAGCTACAAAGCTTCCATGGTGTAAAGTTTTACTTAGATTTAAATTATTAAGCACACACCAATTTATTACTAGATTTTGGGGTGGGTAATATATGATACATCGATACAATAAGAAAGCGAGAAGTTTGATATTAATTTGGCTCTTGTCGGGTGGGTCTCGTGTATGGTTTTTGCTCTGTAAATGACAGCCCGATCAAACAGCCTGTAAAAGGTTGTTTTACAGCTCAGCTAAAAAGCTATGTTCCATGGGCTTCCACTTCCAGCAATGGCATTTAGTCATTTACCTCCTTTATTCGCCATCGCAAACTCCCTTCTTGATCAAAAACCAGTCATTGTTCTCGAAACTCTCCGTGAACTCCAATGGCGAGCTACAGAGGATGACGTGGATCGAAAGCACACAAATTTGGACCAAATTCTGGTACACTCCGAAAGACCAGTGCGAACAAAGAAATCGGCAATGGCGGAAGTGGGTGCGTGATAGTGACGATCTTATATTGAATTAACAGTATTAACTAACGGACGTTTGCTATATTGACGGTAGGTGGGACTTTTGTTCAACTTTCTTAACCACATAGGTATTTCGGCACCAAAAAAAAAAACACGTGGTGTTGGATGCTCCTGAGGTAAAGCATATGTGCATTTTTGCACCTTTACCCAAATTTAAATACAAGAATATGAAGTAAATAAATGCAGTTGAAGAGTAAAAGCACATGTGTGGTGAAGATATCGCTCTTACTTTTATATAAAAATAAGAGAAGATAAGCGTTTAGTCCCCACATGTGGTAAAAGATGACTATAGTTCAATGTGGTAAAATTAAAAGAATATTTTGTAAAGAAAGTAATGTAGTAAAAAAAAAGAAAAACAAATTACATCTCTTAAAATTGAGGGATATGTTGCCGGAAGTATTATTAGCTGTTCGATAAATTATGATTACTCAATTATTGAATTATAAAGAAGAAGAAAAAGGAAAATATGAAAGAATCAATAATAAATTTTAATTATTGATTGATGGATCCAAACCGACCCGTTTTCTTATGAACTAAATATTACAAGTTTTCAAGGATAAGGTTGATGATTATTGATGAGCTCAAGTTGTCAATATATATATTGAAATTATTAATTGCAATGTGTAATCAATTTAGATATAGAGAATAACAACTTAAGAATTGCATTTAACAACTTCGGTATACATATTGATAACTTGAGCTTCCCAAATGCTTTCAGAGGTAGATTGGTCATTTGGAAAGATTTTCAAATCCCAGATTTCTTCTGACTTGATATTTATGATATTAGACCTGATTTGTCTTTTCCATATTATAATAATGTTTTTCTAGGATTTTCCCAAGAAAATAATTATTACAAATATTTAATTGTATTTTTTTTTCTATAATCTCATGCCACTTTAGGCCTTATTTGAGTTTGTGTTCAACAAGCACGTTCATACAAGTCCAGAAAAAATACCTCTTACAAGTCTAGACAAAACACCTCTCGTATACTTACTTATGTCGGAAAAACAACTTCTAGCACTAATCCAAACAAACAGTTAGTTATATTTTATTTGATACCGTGGTTACGCGGATGACTTTCAATCTAATATAAAATAAAATAAGAGATTTATTAAATCCATATATATTAAGGTAAATATGTATTTAAAATATTTTAATTGTATATAATATTTTATTTTATTCTCTAATTTTATAAAGTATTTTTCAAATATCTAACCTTTAAGCTTTTGAAGAAAAATAAAATAAAAATAAGAATAAGAATTTCGTTATTAAACTTAAAGAAATCTAGGATAAATAAATAAAAAATAAGTGGGGAGTAATTCACATTCTTTTTTGCTCAGGAGGAGTAATTCACATTCAATTTCTTGTGTTTTTTGTATTTCTACAATACTTTGTATAAAACCTCTATTTATAGACCATTAAGGATCACATCAAGAGTCACCACCAAAGGTCACACTAAGGCTCACCACCGAGTGTCACAACAAAATGTTGCTATCAAGGGTCACAACTGAAGGAGAATGGGAATCGCATTCCGATCCGATAGGCGCAGGGTAAGGAAAAACATATGTTTTTAAAGACCTACCGATAGTACTGGAAAGCCGGGGTTGGCCCTACTGGGACGAAAATTACTATTCCAAATTTTAACTATTTTTCCTTCGATTTTTTTTTCAAAGAAATATAATTAGTAAATTGCAACCATTAAAGTTCTAATATATCAAATAAATGTTATCAACATTAATATCTAAACAATATAAATCATTCAACAAATAAACACATTCATTAATTCGTAATAAAAAAATAAATAAACACAAAGAATATGTTTTTTCCTTTTTTAAAAAAAAATATTAAACAAAGGAATTGTTTTATGTATGTCCACAACAAAACGCCTTTCCTTTCGTAATTTTGTGTGTCTGCAGATTCCTTCAGTTCATGTATGATTTTACTGACAGGTAAAAATAATTATACTTTTTTTACACAAAATATATTTATAATTTATTACTTATATAATATTGTAATACCAAAGTATGTGTTTATTTAATATGAAAACTTCCCTTCTTTAAAATTTATGATAACTAATTATGTGTTTTAATACAAAATAATAATAAACATAAAAAATGGTTATAGTTTAAACTAAAAAAATCTAAATAATTACAAATAATCATATTCATTAAGTGGAAGTTTCTAAGTAATTAATTATTTTTTTTAAAAAGATATAAAGTTAAAGGCTAACGGGCGCCGAGCTGCAGGAAACTCGCGCTAAACCGACGATGACGGGCTAAATTGATTTTCCACTCTACTCACAACCAAGGATCACACCAAAAGTCACCACCAAGTGTCACAATCAAATGTCACCACTAAAGGTCACCACCAAAGATTATATGAGTCAATGGACATCTACATACTTGAGAGGGAAAAAAAAGGACATCCACATAATATATTCATAACAAATTTTAAATATTGGCAAAATATTCTAAAAAATGATATGTTAAGTTTAATTTTTGAAAATAACAATAAATTATATAAAATTTTAAAAGATAGAATAAAATTAAATATAAAAACACTGATTTTTTTTTTTTTGCTCAGATTAAAAAAAAAAAACACATTGAAAATACACGAAGCAGTGTGGAGACGATGCATTTTCACAACTGATTCCTGTGAACGCCATAAGCCAACTTTTTCGAAGGCTTTTCCTCCGACAAATTCGTTCTTACCGATCGATCAAGCACTATGAGGGACAAGAGAGTGAATAGCGACATTCCATTTTTTCCCCAAGAAATCATCAGAAACATTCTTAAACGACTTCCGGTAAAAACCCTAATCCGATTCCAATGTGTATGCAGAGAATGGAGAAATCTATTGAGGACCAAATCTTTCATCGCAGCTCACCTCGGCCACTCAAATCATCAAAACCCTTGTCTCCTTTTACAATGTTATGAGGGGGTTGATTCTCCGAACTTGTATTGCCTTGATTCCGATATGCAAGTTTGGGAATTTCAGAACCTACCATTGCATGACTATCTGAAGCCAGATAAGATCGTTGGTTCGTGCAATGGCTTGCTCTGTGTTCAAATCAATGATCCTGAGGTATCTCCTCACCCCCTTTTAGTGTGGAATCCCTCTATTAGAGAGCTCAGGCTTGTGCCCCCAGTTAATTTTCATCAGGATTATGATGAATATTATATAGGATTTGGTTTCAGCCCAATTATTAATGATTACAAGATAGTGATAGCTTATGTTTCTCAGTGTTATACTGAGATTTCTGCTGTGGAAGTGTATTCTTTAATCTCATGGTCATGGAGGGAAGTAAAATTTAGCCTTAATTGTACGGCATGTCTTAGTAATGAAAGCGTCACTGTTAATGGTGTTATGTTTTGGTTGGGATCAAAGCGGGTTGGGGAAGATACAGATGATGATGAGGCTCAGATTGTTTCATTTGACTTAGCAAATGAAGTCTTTACATCAATAGAAATACCCAAGCTACACCTTCGGACAACGCTTGCTGTGTATGAGGAAAAACTTGCTATTGTTTCTTGCATGATATACTCAGAACTTTCTGTTGTTGATCTGTGGGTAATGGAGGAGGGTGTGCATGCATCTGGGGAGATATGGAGTTGGACTAAGAGATATACTAGCAACCCTTATCCATGCTGGTTATATCCACATACAATTTGGAAAAATGAAATTGTTTGCAGTGCTAACATTGAGAATAAACGAACAGCTGTTCTCTTCAATCCCACTACTAAAAGAATCCAGAAGCATGTTATTAGCAAACGTGGCGGTGATCTTGATAGTTTCATCTATGCTGAAAGTCTTGTCCTGGTTGGAGGAATGAAATCATTACAAATTTTCTGTATGGCTTCGACTCATTCATGATGTTGAGTGCAAAGTAGACAATGATTTGGCTAAAGTTTCTGTCTCTTCAGTCTCACATCTCATGAATTTAAGCTGTTTGCTTCCTAAATCTTAATCTTTATTTTGCAGATTTACGTAGTTTAAGCACTTTTGGCAAGAATTGGACTAGGTTAGATTAATCTAGGTCTTATGAAGCTTGTAGACATTTTGAGATGTTATCTAGAATGATGAATGTAGATGTTTATGAACATATGTTTCTAGTAGTATTTGACATATCTATAAGATTAGTTTGTTCTGCTTTCTTTCCAAGACAGATATATAGTCTAGTAGTTGCTGGTGTGTGGATTACTTGTCAGTTATGAGCTTTTGTCCAGGTAAAATGCATATATCCTATGAGGGGGAAAAGTGAAGCCAGTTTGAGTTGCTTGTTTCTTCCATATCATTTGTGCTTTTTAATTTTTGTGAGAAAAGGCAATTTATGTTAGGAGCAAAACGAGAGTAGTTATTACGAGTACAAAGTAAAAAGTTGAAAAACTAGAGAATAAAAAGGGCATGAGGGCGTATCAGCAAAAGAGAAATTAGGGAGTTGATCTAGCTGAACAAAAGTAACCGAATGAAAAAACTTAAGGAGAGAAGAGATGTCATTTGTGCTTGATCTTGTAAGTTTTTACCTCCTTACCTGATAGATCTTGATAAAATTAGGATCTATGTATGAACTTCAAGAACTAGAATCTGAATTCTTGGCCAATTAGATAATCCAAATCTGTATATATTCATTCATAAGTGTCTGTTTACAATCTAAAAGGGGATATAAATAAAGAAACCTAACCAATCTGATTGTTTTTAGTATTAAGCCTTCACATATCATTTACTTTCTTTCTTGCTTTTTATTAACAACAGAAATACAAGTTTAATATTGTTCTGGTGTAAAACACAGATGTCTAGCCCGTTGGGCTAGTGCTTTGATCTTGGATTGAATGGCCCTGCCGGAGTATCTATGGAGGAGATATCCGGGAAGGCACAGGATCACTGTACACTATAGGCTATCCGCCAAAGGGGGGATGGGGGATTGTGCACAGTGATGCGTAATGTAAATAGGGTTGAGTTAGAACGTGTGCACCTTTGAACCCTTCCCTTGTATATATAGGGTATACCTTGGTATCGTAACTGCCGGATCTATCTTATCTCCTGATTACAGATATGATAGATCCTCCCTGATCGTCGGTGTATCTGGATATGTGATATATTTCATATTGGGCCGTCCAGGCGTTGGGCCGCTTAGGCCTGACCGGAACAGTTGCCCCCCAGCCCGGTAGTTCAAGCGTTTGATCTGCCGGGATGCATCTTGCTCCTATACTGCCTGTCTGAGGTGTTATACCGAGGTAGGTTGGTCACACCGGCCTAGCTTGTTGGATATTTGATTGGATAGGGCTTGACCTGGGTACGACCCCTAGGGCCTACGTACCCTGCAAAGGGATCAAAGCCCACGTAGTTTGAGGTATCCATAATCCTTCAATTATGAGGTGTTTGGCCGAGGCCGTGTGACCACTGGCCCGGCTACGAGGGTTTCCCATTCCCGACTCCGAGGCCCGATCTTAGGATTCGTGCATCTGCCTGGAGTTTTGCCAAGTCCGCGATGACGCGACAATGCCAAGATGTCTTTATTCTCGGGACACTTATCCCGGGGACCGGGGTCTGAGGTAAGGCCAAGCTCTCTGGCCTACTCCTAGGTCAGAACCCTTCCGTATTCCCCATCTTTGCCCCTTGACATGTGGCGCTTCTAGATTGGCGAGGGATTTCAACAACCCTGCTACGCCACCTTCGATTTTCGTGCGCACTTAATGCGCTCCTCGTTTATCGTACGTTACTCTCGTCGTTAGGAGAGAATTTATCTTTTTACCCCTGGCGCTTCTACTTACTTGACTCGTAAGTGTCTTTCACATTTCCTTTTTCCCTCCACTTCTCAAACTTCACCTTCTTCCTTTCTCCTGAGTTCGCATTTGCTCTGCGTATTTTGCTTTTTGCCTGAACGATCAGTCTCGTGCTGCATCCTCAGATTCTTCCCGTCCGAACATTACTTTTATTCTGCTTAAATCTAGGTATGCCTGATCGTTCCATCCGCTATTTTAACTGTATGTCTCTACTTATAGTCTGTTTTTCTGCATTTGCCCTTCGCTCGTTACGCTGACGTATCGCGGGTAGGCTAGGATAAGTGATTTTCTGGGTGTCTGTATCCAGAGTCATACTTTCCTGTTCATAAGTGCGTGTCTGAGTTCATGGGGGGTCTCCACCATGTTCCTTATTAGCCATTCTATGCCTCTTTGATGAGGGGTAACTAGTGCAAGTATACACTATCAATGTAATACTAGCAAGTATCCCGGAGTAATAAAATATCGTTCCCACAGGGACCAAAGTTCCAACTACCAACCCAATTTACTTGAATTTAAAGTTGATGCAACCATATGAGTCTTTGATGAAAATAATAAAAGTAAATAAAATTACAAAGAAATTGAACTAAACTTTGTAGAAAGCAATTAACAAAAGCCTAAGGTCATGTATATCATTAATAATCCATTTAATTGCTCTTCCTTTACCAAAAGCTAGATTAAGACTTAATCTTCTTTTAAGGTAGAATTTAATTACTTAACCCATGAATTGAAATATGTCAATCAAATTTCAGATTTTAATCTAATTGCTTATTCCTAAGTCAATTAGCCTAATCTTTAATCCTAAAGTCATGTTCCCATACTCATTAGAATTAATTCTTGCATTAAGTCCAATTCTTTATGATTGCATAAAGCCTATGTCAAGTTCCTTGCTAGTACCTTATGTTTTTTAATCAATTGAACCAGAATTAACTAGCCTTTCCCAAGGTCTAATTAATCTTTCAATTCCTTAATTAGATGATCAAACTAACTAAGGCGTTAAACATGGATTGAAGAAACACATCCAAAATAAGTATTATGTAATTAAAAACAGAATTTCAATTAAACTTCATAAAGAATCCATACATGACCTTAGAAAGATACTTAGTTCATGCTATTCATGACCAAGCATAAAAAGGGTAAAAGATGAAGAACATAAAAATCAAACTAAAACATTCAAAAGGAAAGATTACAACTAGTCGTCCATGTAGGAGGTAGAATCATCACATGTAGGACTCAAATGAACAAAACATAAAATTAAATTAAAACAATCAAAAGGAAATATTACAACTAATCGTCCATGTAGGAGGTAGAACCATCACATGTAGGACTCAAATAAACAAAAGGAAAATAATGCATAAGAAGCATAAACAAGATATAAGAACCATCCATATAGGAGGCTATGAACAAAAAGGAAAAACAATACATGAAACTAATAAAGCAAAACTAAGCCATTCCATGTAGGAGGCAATAAATACAAGAAGGAAGATAGAAAGGGAGAGATCTTGGTCATCTCCAAGGTGTGTTTTGCTCTTGCAAAGATACATGTATTTATAGGAAAATTGGGAGAACTATTGAGCCACAATTCTTGACTTTTGAGCTCCAAAAACGCGTCCGACTTACAGCCTGTGTTACACCATGAATTCGGTGGAATTGGGACAAGTGGTCTTCATATGAAACGTAGCCCTGGATGTCCGCTTTCCAGTCGTTCAAACCGGACCTCATTTGGAGTTCTGTAACTCAAGTTATGGATCAAATACTGTACGTTGTTCCAGAGTCCGTCACAGCACCCTGTCTTGCTTTCCAAGCCCAATTTGGTCCTCTAAACGTCTCATTTAGCTTCTGGACTCTTCATAGAAGTTGTAGGGCTTTCATTCAGCGTTCCTAAGAGATAAAATGCAGATCAATTGGAGGTCTAGAACTCAACCTATGATCAAAATACCAAACAGTGTTCTTTACTCAATTGTAAAAGAGATGAGATTTAAGCCCAATTTTGATCCAAACTACAAATATGACCAAGATTAATGCAAGTGAAGTCTAAAAAATCATTATGAAGATGAAATCACATATTTAACTAATTTAATCCATTAAAGCATGACAATGACAGAGTTTTTAGCTCCTTTTTGCATTAAAAATAATATGAATTTAAAGATTCACTCTTTAGGTTGCTATCTCCAGTATCTATGGTTAGGGTTAATCGCTCATCCTCAAGCCGTCCCCTAGACCCCGACGAGGAGGAAGCACTACGTGCGCGTCATCCTTGCATGAGCCATTGGCTACTTGGCACTGCCCTCACCGAAGAGCAGAGACTATCCTCCTTTCTCTGTGGGGGGTCGGGTCTGAGAATCGTGGAATCCACCCCACTTACTGCTGCCAGGCCGCGAAATCCTTGTTCCCCTTCTAGGCCTTTCCCCCAAGCTGTAACTGAGGTGGTACCAGCCCGACCTATTAATTTTTATGAAGACCCTCCGCGTCCTAGGGTAGAATCCCTTCCGACGGTATCTCGTCCTTCATTGGGGACCGCTTGCCTCAAGTTTGTTCCATCTTGCACGCGGTGAAGATTTCTGAGCCGACACCATTTTAGGCTCCTGTCGCCATAGGTCGTCTACTGGGAGTAACTCTGGGACTATGGGTCATCCGAGTCCGCCTATTCTTCCCGTTCCACGCTATAGCATGCATGCGTCGGGTATTTCGCACTTGCTGATTCTAGTATTGCTGTTTTTGTGTTATAGGTAAAATGGCGACACCTTCTTCGCAAACTAGTGGCCGATCGGACACCGGGGTGGCGGATTCCTCCGCTCCTTCTCCATCCCTGGTTAAGCGGTTTCCTTGGGTCACACACGACGTACTTACTACCTGATCCCTGATGACAGACGCCGATCTCGATCGGATGAAGCTGGGGGAGATGGAGGGTTGTTTCCTGAGTCCTCCTATTGCCGACGAACCTGTTTGTTCCTCCCATACTTGGTTGCCTTTGAACGTTTATGCAATTCTTTTTCCGAGCCCCTTCCTTGCACTACTACCTTATTTTTTATTTCTTTTGCCCTTTTACCCCTTGTTCTGGTAAGGAGGCCGAAAAGTTAAAGGGGCTTACTTCCCTTCGAGGTTGTACTGACCGGAAACTCCTAATCACTTTCTCCGACTCCTTCAAACACTTCAAGAACGGCTTTTTTAAGGTAGTCGCTAAACTCGGGGAGCAGCCCTGGTTTCTGCAGGGAGCCGAGGGGAAGAAATTGGAGTGGATGTTTCCCCTGTACTAGACGTACGATCATCAAAAGCTGACCTCCACCTCCTACCAAGTCGAATTTGACGATCTTCCGGCCGAGGAGGTCTTGTCGGTCGACCGACTGGTGTCTTATATCGCTACCTACGGCACCAGGAGCGCGGCTTATTTTATTACTGGTCCTGGTTCCAAACCAGGATATACTATCTGTATGGGTCCTTAGTTATTTACTGTGGTTCTGTTTCTATGGCTTTTATGGTAACCGAAACTGACCTTTGTTATTTTCCTTTTCAGCTCAAGACATGATAGGATTGCCTCTATATCTGTCCCACGTGAATCCTGATAGGGCCACTCCTTCGAGGCTGGAGACCCAGAAACGTGCTGCTGCTGCGTCCAGTTGGGGTCCAGAATCAACCATGCCCATGCCCCGGCCACGAAAAAGACTCAGAGCTCTTCCCCGGTGGGCACGTCTTCCTCTCTTCCTTCTGGACAATCTCTTCCTCCGGAATAGGGAACTATGGTCAAGGAAGCTCAAACTTCTATTCCATCCCAGCCTACTTCGCCATCTCCTCCTCCTTGCAAACTGCCGCGCAGCCTAGTCTGGGAGAAAGGGGTTATTGACGAGCTCAGCGTCGCCTTCTTCCCCCCACGCCGGTTTCTAGATACTACCCTCCCCCTGACCAAAAGCAACGAGGATATGGTTCACTTTATGCAGAATCATCTCTTGAAAGGGGTTGGCTTGGTGCAATCAATGCTTCATCTAAAGCACCAAGTCGTGGGGATCTCTGTGGAGAAAAGGCGGCTAGATCGTCCACTGGAACCCGGACGTGACCCTGGATCTCATCAAATGCTACTATAGGGCGTACGTATACGAGGGCCAATTCTTCCCGCCTCCTCTATCGCCCACTGAGGCTCCTACGGCGGAGCTCGACGAATCTGGCCAAGGAGGAGAAGGGGAGCCAGAGGTCGCTCCCGAAGTCTCTTCTGCTACCGGTCTCGGTCCTGCAGACCCATCCTCGTCCGTCCCTTGAGAGGCTGAGGGGTTTTTGTTGTTGTTTCTTACTTTCGGGCGTCTGTGCCTTTTTGACTTTTTCCGGCATCTGTGCTGTATTCGGGCGTCTGTGCCCTTTTAACATTTGTAATCCTCCGGCGTTCGTGCCGAACATGTATTCAATTTTTGATTAAATTATATGTTTTCTATCATCTCGTTCTTTCGACCGGGTCAGGGTCATAATTCAGATCTATGTTTTCTTCTAGGCTCGTCACCTAGGAATATGTGGTAGGGTTTTCTTTATTAACCGCTATGGGTTTTATTTTTAACCTCACTACCGACATCCGGATCCGTTGTCTGGGTTCATCACCCAGATAAGGGTAAACTGTCACATGTTCAGCCATGGTGTCCGCAACGCAACGCTGTTAACATTTTGACCTGATCAAAGTCGGAATGACAGTTCATCTTCTTATCTGGGAGCGAGCGTTGACGCGTCAATTTTATAAAGGCCTAAGTAGGCGACTTTACATTGCTCGTAATTAGGGCACATTGGCCCTAGCGTCAGCCATCTAGATGGGTTCTCTTTTGATACCGGGTGTTAGGACCTCGGTGTAATATGATCGGGTATCATGACCTCGGTGTAAAGCTTAAGCTGTCTTTAAGGCGCCTTTGCGAAACTCCGCTGAGAAATTCACTATTAAAACAATCATCGGCTCCAAAGAGCTCGTAATGTCTTTTAAAGAAATGTTAAATCGTAAATGTAAATGACCGAAATCTAAATACTGAAATCAAGATAAAATCTCAAACATAACATGTCTGAGGTAGAAGATGTGCCAAGCTGGGTCTAGTTGTAGTAGATCCTCAGTTTGTCAGCGTTCCAGGTTCTCCTTATGGGCTTCCTTCCTAGGGTCTCAAGTATGTATGCTCCATTGTCCAGCTTCTCTTTTACCCGATAAGGACCTTCCCAATTTGCAGCTAGCTTGCCGTCCTTGGCGTTTTTATTTCCGACGTCTGCGCGCCGGAGTACCAGGTTGCCCCTGTTGAAAGAACGGGGTCGGACCTTCCTATTGTCTTTTGCTGCAATGAGCTACTTGGCAGCCAATTCTCTGCAGTGTACTGCGATTCTTACCTCGTCAATTAAGTCCAGCTCTGTCCTTAAAGCGTCTTCATTGGCCTCACCGCCATCGAGCTTTAGTCTTCCTCCATGATGGCTATCCTATTTCGACTAGGATCATGGCCTCGAAGCCGTAGGTTAGTCGAAAAGGGGTTTCCTGAGTTGTGGTCTGCACGCTAGTCTTGTATCCCCATAGGACACTGTAGAGCTGTTCGACCCAGTTGGACTCTGCATCCCGCATTAGCTTTTTTAAGCCGTCGAGCACGATCTTGTTGGCGGCTTCGGCCTGGCCGTTTGATTGGGGATGTTCGACCGAGGCGAAGTGCTGTTGTACATCAAGATCCGTCATCATGTCTCAGAACCCTTTGTCAATAAACTGAGTTCCGTTGTCTGTGACTATCTCGGCTGGAATTCCGAAACGAGAGATGATCTTGTGACGAAAGAAACGTTGCATGCGTGCCGAGGTGATAGTTGTTAGGGGTTCGACCTCAATCCATTTGATGAAATAGTCTACCGCCACAATGAGCCACCTTAATTGCCCGGGGGCAGCTTTGAATGGTCCAAGTAGATCCATTCCCCATTTGTAGAAGGGCCATGGGGCCGTGATGCCCTTTATCTCCGCTGGTGGGGGGCCATATGATCTTGGTGTGTTTCTGGCAGCTATCACATCTCTTGACGGCCTCTTTCGCGTCCGCTAGCATAGTTGGCCAATAGTAGCCTGCACGCAGAGGTTTCCTAGCTAGAGCTTTGACCCCCCATGTGGTGGCCGTTGATTCCTTCGTGTATCTCGGCTAACACATATTTTGTCTCGGACAGACCCAGACATCTCATCATCGGAGAGCGCAAACCTTTTCTGTATAATTGGTCGTCAATCGTCGTGTAGACGGCGGCCTCTCGGATCAATTTCTTGGCCTCAGTTGAGTCAGTTGGGATAATTCCTCTCTCTAGATAATCCTGAATCGATTTCCTCTAATCCATCGCTGACGAGATGGTCATGATGCAGCTTGGTTCCATCAGGTTCTGCTGGATCACGGTTCGATGATTCCCCAGGCCCTTAGTACTGGCTAGCTTGGAGAGGATGTCGGCTCTGGCGTTTTCTTTTCTTGGGATATGAGTGACGGTTACCTCTTCAAAGCCGGCGATCACTTCCTTTGCTCTGTTAAGGTACTTGGCCAAAATAGGGCCTTTAGTCTGATAAGTGCCCTCAACCTGCGCTTTTACGAGCTGTGAGTCGGTGAAAACCTTTACTCTTTGCGCCCCGTGTTCCCTGGCTTGCAATAGTCCGGCAATTAGGGCTTTGTATTCAACCTGGTTATTGGAGGTCAGGAATTTCAGCTGGAGGGAATGTTCAATGGTAATGCTGTCCGAGCTTTCGACTATGATTCCTGCTCCGTTGCCCCTTGTGTTTGAGGAACCGTCTACATATACCTTCCATACCTTGTTTTGGCCGGCGTCGGCGTTCTCAGCCGGGGTGAGTTCTCTCACAAAATCTGCCAATGCTTGTGACTTGATTGCATGTCGGGCTTCATATGTGATGTCGAACTCTGACAATTCGATGGCCCAACTGGTCATTCTTCCTGCCAGGTCCGGTTTGTGTAAAATCTGTCGGAGAGGCTGGCTTGTCCGAACTATGATTGGATGTCCCTGGAAGTAAGGCCGAAGTCTTCTTACCGAGATAAGTAGGGCAAAAGCCACCTTTTCTAGTTTTTGGTATCTTAGCTCCGAGTTCTGTAACATCTTGCTTACGAAGTAGATTGGTGCCTGGCCGATGTCGGTTTCCCGTACTAGGGCTGCGCTTACTGCTTCTTGTCCAATTGATAGGTATAAGAATAAAGACTCACCTGGGTTAGGTTTCGAGAGGACTGGTGGGGTCGCCAGACACATTTTGATCTTTTCGAACGCTACCTCACAGTCCGGGTTCTATCCTCCTTGCGTTTCCTTCTTTAGTAACCTGAAGAATGGGAGTGCGTTCTCGGACGATCTCGGTAAAAACCTGGTGAGGGCGGCCAGGCGGCCAGTCAGTTGCTGGACTTCCTTCTTCGTTCTTGGAACCTGCATATCGAGCACCGCCTTACATTTATCGGGATTGGCCTCAATTCCTCGATTTGTCAGCATGAAGCCTAGGAATTTCCCAAGACTCCGAATGCACCCTTGGTGGGATTCAAACGGATCTGAAATCTTCTTAACTTGTCAAACGTTTGCACAAGGTCTCAGATGTGGTCTTCTGGGTCCTTAGTTTTCACGATCATATCATCAATGTAAACTTCCACATTTTGTCCGATCTGGTCGGCGAAAACCCTGTTCAACATCCGTTGGTATGTGGCTCCGGCGTTTTTCAAACCGAACGGCATGACGTTATAACAATAGTTGGCTTTGTCGGTCATGAAGGCCGTCCTCTCTTGGTCGTCCGGGTACATGGCAATTTGATTATAACCAGAATAAGCATCCATGAAAGACAGTAATTGAAAACCCGAGGAGTTGTCGACCAGTTGGTCGATGTTGGGCATTGGGTAGGAGTCTTTTGGGCATGCCTTGTTTAAATTGGTATAATCCGTGCATACCCTCCATTTTCCGCTTGGCTTTTTTACCATGACCGCGTTGGAGAGCCATGTGGTGTACTGTACCTCACAAATGAATCCGGCTACCAGTAGTTCTTGAACATACTTGTTCCAAAGCCTTCTGTCTATCGGCTCCGATGTTTCTCTTCTTTTGTGCCATTGGTGTCGAACTCCGGTCCGACACGGCACCAGCAAGACGAAGGACGGGTCTATTCAGGGTATCTCGGACGACGTCCATGCGAATACATCCTGGTTCTGTCTTAAGAACTGAATAAGACTATTTTTCAAGTTCGGGCTCAGTGCTCCCCCTACCCTCGTAGTTCTCGACGGGTCACCTTCAAGGATTAATTCTTCCAATTCACCTTGCGGTTCCGGACGTGGGATCTCGTGCTCGTCCCTGAGGTCGAGCTCTATCATGCCTACTGGACGTCCGTACTTCTTGTCCCTTTCAGAGTCTGGGCGGCGTTCACCCTTATGGATCCGGGGAGGAGATGTCGGTCCATCTTCTTTTTCTCGAACCGTCTCGAAGTAACATTGTCTGGACTCCTTCTGGTCTCCGCTGATCACCACGACTTCGTTTTTCTTGTTTACCATCTTCAACTTCTGATGTTTTGTAGATGCCATTATGTCCCAGCCATGGATGGTCGGTCTTCCCAATATGATATTATAGGGGGAGGGGAAGTCGGCCACTATGAACCTTATTCGTTCTGATCTGAACGCCTCTTTGGTTCCCGATGTTAGTCGCAGGTCAATATACCCTTTGGGAAGCGAGTGTTCTCCATTAAATCCTATGAGAGTTGTCTTGCATGGTTTCAGGTCTTCTACGTCCATCTTCATCTTTTTGAAGGCATCCCAGCTCATAATATCTGCCGAGCTCCCTGGATCTACGAAAATCCTTTTAACCCGGCATTGCGCCACAGTTCTCGTGATAACTAAGCCATCCTGGTGTCCCGGAACTACGTCCTGCAGCTCCTCATGAGTAAAAGCTAATGGTGGTGGCGTCGGTTTCTTAGGGTCTTCTTTGAACCTTGGGAGATCCCTTACAGAGAGGACTTCTCTTAGGTATTTCTTACGCTGGCTCATGGTATCTCCTCCACCCCTGAATTCTCCACTAATAGCGTTGCAGTAGAATTGGGCTTCTGGGAACTCGTCGTCATCACTAGTTGCCTTTCGTTTGTTTTCATCTCTCTTGGGGTCCGATGTCGGGCTCCTACTACGACCCTCTTGCTTACGCTTGTTATTTTTTCGCCCTTGGGTTTTTATCAGGTACTGGCGTAATTTGCCATCCCTGATAAACTTCTCGATGGAATCCCGAAGTTCGTAACACTAGTCCGTGGTATGCCCCGGTCCGTCGTGGAACGCGCAATACTTTGAATGGTCTGTGGTTGGTCGGCTTCGGTTAGGCCGGGGCCTGTCAGCCCTTTTCATCTCGGTATGTGCGACTTCCTTCCAAATATGGGAACGAGGAGCATTAAGAGGAGTATATTTTTCGTACCTTGCTTTTGCTTCGGGTCTTTCCCCTCTTGTTCGTCCATCTCGGTTCCGCGTGCGGGGCGGGGCCTCTTGCCTCCACTTAACGGGCTGGTCCTTGTCGTCAGGTGACGTGTTCCCCTGCTTCTCGGCTCCAACGACATTAGCTAACTTCATCTGCTCTATATCCAAGTATTGTTTGGCTTGAGTGTGAAATTCGGTGAGAGTGTAGACTCGGGTCTTGAAAATACTCTTAGCCAATCGAGATAAAGGATCTAGGCCGTCTATGATGGAGTGTACGTGGATGTCCTCCGGGAGCGAGCGTACCTGTAAAGCTACCTCCTTGAAGCGGTCCAAATATTTCTGGAGCGTTTCGCCCTTCTTCTGCTTGATTATGCTCAAGGTGACTTGAGACTTCGGCTGTTTCTTGCTTGTTGCGAAATTCAATTCGAACTTGCGTCCGAGGTCCTCAAAATTGTGGACCGAGTCGGTAGGCAGGGTATGGAACCACTTTTGCGCTGGACCGACTAACGTAGCTGCAAAGAGTCGGGAGATGACCAGGCCCTTAATCAGCCGAACGTACATGAGTAGCTTGAACGTGTCAAGGTGAGCGCGTGGGTCCTGAGTCCCATCATACTTAGGGAGGTGCGTCAAGTCCAGGTTCTTTGGATACGGCGCGGTTGCGATTTCCTCATAGAAAGGGCCTCCATTGAGGGCAGTTAGGTACTTCATTTTATATTCTCTAGGAGAGCTTTGACGTCTGGGCTTTCGCTCTGTATCTCGGTCTTCATGTTCCGAGATGCGACCCAGACGTATCTTTTTCGCACTATGACATGGCTGACCTCGTGGAGAGCCCAAGGTCTTTTGTGCATCCCGCTGTGATGATCTCGGTCCCTCGCTGCGAGATGAACTGCAAGTGCTCTGTGCCCTCCTTTCCTTGCTTCCCCACGGATCTTCGCGGCCTTCTTTTTCAACTAGCTTCTCGAGCTTTTTAAATCGTTCCTCCATCATCTGCTGCATTATCCTAAAATCTTCCTGGCGCTTGAGGCTATTGCGCTTCTCAGTATTCTCCATTCGCTTCAACATTGACTCCTGTGTTTGGCGGAGGAGGGCAAAATCTGGATTTGGACCCGAGGATTCCGTTTCCGCTGCTGCTTGTGCTTTGGGGACAATAGGAGGGGAAGACGCTGTGTCAGAGACGTTCCCCTCCGGGATATCCTCAGGCAGTTCTGGAGCCTGATGGGCCCCGGCCTGAGGTGGGTTTTCAGGCTGAGGATTCCGACTGTTGCTTCTGGTATTAGCCATCGGTGGTCACGGGGATCGAAATATAACGTCCCCATGGTCGGCGCCACTGTTCTGGTGTAGAACACAAATGTCTAGCCCGTTGGGCTAGTGCTTTGATCTTGGATCGAATGGCCCTGCCGGAGTATCTATGGAGGAGATATCCGGGAAAGCACGGGATCACTGTACACTATAGGCTATCCGCCAAAGGGGGGATGGGGGATGTGTTCAGTGGGGATTGTGCACAGTGATGCGTAATGTAAATAGGGTTGAGTTAGAACGTGTGCACCTTTGAACACTTCCCTTGTATATATAGGGTATACCTTGGTATCGTAACTGCCGGATCTATCTTATCTCCTGATTACAAATATGATAGATCCTCCCCGATCGTCGGTGTATCTGGATATGTGATATATTTCATATTGGGCCGTCCAGGCGTTGGGCCGCTTAGGCCTGACCGGAACAAATATCATTAGACGTGTTATTAAAAGTCCTTCTAGATGAGAATTATCATGCCCCTTGTCTATGAATTTCAAGGAAATTTTGTTTGGTGAAAACTTTAATGGCCAATTTTTTTTTTAAAAAAAAACTATAAATTCCCTTGATTTCTTAATGCAAAACATTTCCCTGTTTAAGGATGAACATGTTTGGATGAAGATGATATGTTGTGGCTAACTAAATTATTTAATTACATTGGTGCTATAATTGATACCAAAAAGAAAATTCTGGAACTATAATCTGACTTCTTAACTTCAATTACTAAGAAGTAATTGATTTTACCAACATCGTTTAGCATAAATTATTTATAAAGCAATTGCTTTGATTGAGAGATATACTCTTATAAATGAAAAGAGAAAGTTGAGTTCAAATATATTTTCTAAGGAAAATTGTAAAAAAATAACATTTGAATTTCAAAATGCCAAATAGGTGATTTCTCAATAAAACGAGTTGCCAATTGTTTTAATATTTTTGTTAAGGAAAAATTAAAATCAAGGACCTATAGCAGATAATATTTATTGAGAAGGATAATAAAAATTATAATTATTTAGAAGTACCAATGAACAAAATAAAAATTTAAAAATACTAAAGTGTCCCTAATCAAACCTCCTACATTTTTGCTCACATTCTATGTTTAAAACTAATATGAATTTCTAAATTTAATTAAATTAAACACAATTTCTCTCATCATAGATATTTATAGAACAAATAACACAAACATCTTTCATTTTTGTCAAAATTTTAATTTAAAATTGACACAAACTTTGATCGAAAGAATATATAATCTTAGGAAAAACTCAAAAAAATTTATAATTTATTATAAACATTGAAGAAATGTTTTTATATATATATATATATAGGGTCATGTTCAACACGAGCGTGCCTTCCAGTGTCAACAGACATTAACCCATTATTATATTTCAATTTTTGATATAATATAGTAATGTTTTATTTTTGTTATTTGAGCCTACACAACTAGTTCTAATAAGATTAAAAAAAACGCGTTTAATTTTCTATTTTCGTTGATAAACTTTCTTAGATAGAGTTTTTTTTTTTCTTGATTTACATATAAATCAAGAAAAACACTTAATGATATAAAAGGGTTAAAGGGCCAATATTTATGTTACCAGTAATAATTAGATTATATAATGATAAGATATGCAATGAATTTAATTTTTTTTATTTTGGTTGATAAATTTCCTTCGATAGAGTTTTTATTTTCCTGATTTATATAAAATTATGTAAATCAAGAAAAAAAATTAATGATATAAAAGGGTTTTAGGGCCAATATCTACATTACGAGTAATAATTAAATGATAAAATGATATGATTATGTAGATATTAGTTAAGGTTAAAAAATGATAATTTTGGCAGTAATAATTTTGGTGGAAAAAAAAAACTAAATCAATTTCAAGGGCAATTTAGTATTTCTAAATTTATACTTTGATAAATGGTCATTTTAAATAATTACAATTTTTACTGTTCTTCCCAGTAAATATTATTCTATACAGGTCCTCCTATCTAATTCTCCCTTTTGTTAATCTCATTACTATTATTGTCAACCAGATTTTGAAATTTAAGTAGTTTTTTATTATTATCATTTTTCCTATTTTCTATTAGTTGGCACAAAAAAAAAATCTATTTAGACAATTTTTTCAAGGTTTGCACTCGGCAACAAACATCAAACCAATCTTTAGTGACTTGTTTCAGTCCAAACAAAAACATCCCACCCAA
Source organism: Acacia melanoxylon (assembly GCA_019022615.1). Lineage (NCBI taxonomy): Eukaryota > Viridiplantae > Streptophyta > Magnoliopsida > Fabales > Fabaceae > Acacia > Acacia melanoxylon. Next base: position 4,059,254 of record JAFJYJ010000010.1, read on the forward strand.
AATTCCAGATAGGATTATAGGATGCCAACTAGGATAAAAATTTACTGAGGTGTCGTATTTTAATTGGGAAGAATTGATATAAGCTGGTACCTCATAGTACCTAAGTATTTCTTATGGGCCCAGTCAACCAAATATAAAGTAAACTGTTTAACCCAAATTTGATCACATTAATATAATTTTTGGCACTAATAACTTATTTATAGAGATCCCTACAATTATGGAATATGAAGCTCTTTATGCTTGGAATAATTAACATAATTATTAATATAATTATAATTCATGATTTAACCTATAATTTCAAATTCAATTTTCTTCCTTCCTTATGGTCAAATCCCTATAATAATGGAAGAAATATTTTAATGATGTGATTATCCAACCGGTTTGTGAGTTTAATGGGTTACTAGGCAAGTATTCCGAGATTTCTAGTATAAGTAGGGGTGGAAACAGGCCAGGCCTCACCCTTAACAGGCCAGACCTGTTATGCAATGAAGTGGCTTGAGCCTGGCCTGTAGCTTGTTACAGGTTAAAATTTTGGCCTGAGCCTAGCCTGGCCTGTTAAGAGGCCTGTATTTTTTAGAGGCCGAATGTAAACAAGCCAAAAATAGGCCGAAATCAGGCCTAGATAATATTGTGCCTAAAACAAGCCTACAAAAGATCTGTGCCTAAAACAGACCTATAGTATATAGGCCGACAACAGGCCTAATGTAAACAGGCCAAAAACAGGCCTACTTTAAAGCAACACAAACTGTTTCACAAAGTATTCAAGACTTTGAAGATTGATTTGAAAAAAAAAGAAAGAATCCACTAAGGAAATTATACCGGATATGGGAAAAAAATTTAATTACTCTTAATAGGCCGGCCTGTCAGATCTAACAATTCTATTTAGAGGCCTAGGCCTGACCTGTTACAACAAATAGGCCTTAAAATAGACCTTGGCCTGACCTTTTAGCTTGACCAGGCTTTTAACAGGCCAGGCCCCTAGCCTATTTCCACCCCTCAATATAAGGTTCATTTATTGATGATATATTGATGCTTCAAAAATAAAAATAAAAATTGAAGGACTAAAATTAAAATTAAAACAAACTTTAAGGGACTAATTTTTTTTTTGGGAAGTTACGGTTGAGATATTATAATTTATAATTTGAATAAAAATATGAAGTAAATAAATGCGGCTGAAGAGTAAAAGCAAATATGTGGTGAAGATCTCATTCCTACTTCTATATAATTGTTTTTTTTTGGTCAGAAACGATACTTGTATTACCAACACTAGGAATGATACAAACATATACAAAAGAACTGAAACAAAGCAGCTAAAGAGACAATACAACGATAACAGGCCAACAGGGAAAACAAAGGGGCCGAAAACAAATAGAAGTAGAAAAGAGCAAAATAACAATTAACCCTCATCTCTAAAAGAACTAGTGGAAGAAGCACCATCCACAACAATATTAGCTTCCTGAATATCCAAAGTTAGAAAAGACAACAAAGAGGGTGTTGGCTTAGAACCCACCCAACACGACATACCCCCTTATAAGAATTTGCTGCAAGAAGATCAGCAATACGGTTACCTCGACGAGGAGTAAATAGCATAGAGAACCCAACCTTGACAGAAAGAAGGCAAATAATATTGTGAATAATACTTCTACACTTCCAATCAAATAAATCAGTGGATTTAGCTTCAACACAAGAGATGAGGGGAAGACAATCAGTCTCAAAAATAGTATTATCATGGCCTAAATCCATAGCAAGCATCAAGGCTCTTTTGAGCGGATATAGATTTGACTTTATCTACAAAGCCCCACACAAATTGGCCAAAACAATCTCGACATACCACACCAATGGTAGCTATCTCATTACGTGATTTAAAAGCCCCATCAGAGTTGATCTTAAGGCGCCTTGGTGCCGACGGATGCCAAAAAAGCAATGGTTCACTACTACCCGCAGATATATCAGGCCCTGATGGCAATGTAACACAAATTGACCAAAATTCACAGTTATAACTCCTAGCTAACTTGATAACCACAAGGGGATTAGGGGAAGTATGATTAAAAACTTTATCATTTCTCTGCTTCCAAATGAACCACAATGTCCAGCAGATCAAGGAAACATCATGAGAGGAGAGGGGGCATACTTACAATCAACAACCACCAAGCTATAACATTGGTCACATTAGCAAATTCAAACTGGCCTCCTAGTGCACAACCAAACCAGACTCCTTGGGTCCAAAGACAGTGAAAGAAGAGATGCTCCCAGGATTCCTTAAACTCTTCGTAGATAGGACACAAATTCGTGGGGGATCGCTTCCTATGAAAGAGGGCTGCATTAGTGGCCAAGGCATTGTTGAGGAAGCGCCACATGAAAAGTTTCACACGGGGGATTGTTTTGGTCTTCCAAGTAAATTTCCAGCAAGCCGGTGAGACAAACGTAGAGGGGCCTGCCCTATTAATTCCCATCGATGACGCATCCTTCCCTCTATGATATCCCAACCAAACCGAATAAACTCCATTGGCAGCATTGGTCCAAATCAGTTTATCATCTAAACCATTAGATGGAATAGGAATATCGAGGATAGCATTTTTGGATCTCTTGTGGTAAGTATTGGGTGATCGGAGCAAGATCCCAAGAACCATGAATCATAAGATCACTAACTCATCCATGATTAACATAAGGATTATCACAATATAGAGGCTTCTCGGGAAAAGAGACCCCAGGGACCCAATTATCACCCCAGATTTGAATTGCAGTACCAGAGCCCACATCCCATCTAAGATATTTTTTAAGGAAATCACGACCATCAATGATACTTGACCAACACCAAGAAGCTCTATAGCCTTTTTTAGCTTTGAGGAAACCCACATCAGGAAAATAAAGACTCTTAAGTACTTTGGCCCATAGAGCATTAGGATTCAACAACAATCTCCAGGCCGTTTTGGCCAGCATAGCTTCGCTCATGATCACCAAGTCCCGTAAACCCATACCACCTTGATACTTCCCCACAGTAAGAAAGTCCCATGCTTTCCAATGAGTCTGACTACCAAAAACATTACCATCCTACCAAAAGTTTGCTATGAGGCTATGAATTTCCTTACAGGATTTGACCGGAAATCTGAAGCAGTGCATAGAAAAGATAGGTATAGCCTGAATAACTACTTTAATCATGACCTCTCGCCTTGCAAAAGAAAGGAGAGACTGCCCCCACCCTTGAAGTTTACTCGCCACCCTCTCTCTAACATAGGCCATCACTTGGTGTTTGGTCTTTCCCCAAATGCTAGGGATACCAAAATACTTACCCAGATCTATGGATGCTTGAATGCCCAAAATCCTCCCCATCTCATCCTTGACATAATTTGGTGTGTTGGAAGAGAAGAACAAGCTGGATTTATCGAGATTAATGCTTTGACTAGAGATTGAGCAAAAGGAATGCATGATCCGAGCCAAATTATTGCAATGAACTGAGCTAGCATTCATGTAAACAAGGGCATCATCCATAAAGAAGTTATGTGTGAGTACTGGGCAATTCTGGCACAATTTAATCCCCTTTATCTTACTTCTATATAATTATAAGAGAACACAAGTGTTTATTTCCCGCGCCTTGCACGAGATGAATATAATTCAATAATGGAAAAATTGAAATAATATTTTGTAACATTCCCCTATCTAAAGAAAAATCATATAGAAAAAGTAATGTAGTTAATGATAGAAATAAATTATATCCCTTAAAATTGAAGAATATGCGGCCAAAGGAAATATGATTACCTAAATCAGTAAATTATGATTAGTTTATTAGTGAATTATAAAGAAATATAAGTATAAAATAGTGCATAATAAATTTTATTTATTGATTAATTGATATAAACTGACTTATTTTTTTATGAATAGAATATTATAAGTTTTTAGGGATAGGTTATTCTGTCTGCTCCTATTTTACCTACCTTTACCTACCCCTTTCACCCCCTTTCAATACCGTTAGATTATGATGTAATAAACATTTTACCCATTCCCGCATCTTCTTCGTTTCCTGTTTCCCATCCCCTTCTCTATGGTTTTTTGCGTAGTAATTCTTGAAGAGGTTCAGATTCTGCAAAGCAATCGGTTAAAAATATCGGCCTGGCGCATCTGCTTCAGATTCAATTGTGGATTCAGGTTTCTTCATTTTGATTCACTTAATTGCAACTTTTGTGCCTGAGGTAATGCTTCTCATGGGGTTATAGATTTCATAATCTACCGTGTACATATGATCTTTTTTATATATTATAAATTTTTTCCTTGTTGGGGTGCGTCGTACTGATTCGTCGAATGTGGAATTGTGGAGACTTTATGAAAGTTAGGTTCAATGAAGCGGCAATGTTGATTTGCCGGTGGAGTGAGCAGGCAGCGTTCACTGCTGATTTGCAGAGGGCTTTTCGGGATGATGCCTGGAGAAATATTACTGATGTGTCCTGTTGCTCGAAGTTGATCTTGAAATTATCTGTATTTATTACATAATACCAAATTCACATTCCTTTGCTCCCTGAATTTGGGACCTAGAAATTTCTCTTTAACCTCAATGATGTATGTAAAATAATGTTACCAACTATTTTGGGTCTCTAGAATATATGCCAAATAACCAATATTTTCTTACTCTTTTTCAGTATATGCGAGGCCTACGTTAGGAAGTATCCAGCAAAAATTAGGACATGTACATTTACCTGATCATTTATCCAGTAAAATGATTGTCCTGAGTTTCTTCAACCATTTCATGACCAAGTTCATATTAGAAGATTTAGGGACTTCAACCACAACTTTTTCTGGTACGTCTTTCAAAAGTTTTGTTGTTAGTATCTCCATAGGGAAATCTTGCTCCCAGTTCAGTTCTAGGGAATCTCCATCAGCAGCCTTTGAGGCTTATCATCTTCTTGTAAAGCAGGAACAAACTCCTTTATTAAGAATCAAGTTCATAATGTTGAATTCACAGTGCATTCTCTTCTTCTGGTTGTACAGCTCCATTATTACACGTATATGGTTCTGCAACATTTCTGTCTGAACTCATACAGATATTTTTGTTCAGGCCTTCAATTTTCATTAATCTTCTGCATTATTGCCCCTGTTCCACTTATGATGACGAGATTATTTAGTTTTAAATAATTTTGATTGTTTTATTGAGAACAATTAGTAATTTGAATTAAAATAGATAAAAAGAATGACACTCCCTTGTAGTCTTTAAGTGTAAGCTCCTAGGTTTTAGCTTCCTCCATGCTCCTCCCAAGTTGCCTCCTAAAAGCTTAAGCTTCCATGGAAATCACTCCTCCTCCAAGCATTAGACTACCCACGACCATGAAGAAGAGAATGAGGAGAATTAATCAATTCAATTTCCTCGGTTGACGCGCATTCACTGGAGGAGTACCGTATGCTAATTACTTAAATGATGCCAATTCTCGTAAATTAACGCTGGAGCTTTTGTCAAAAACCAAAGAATTGAATTGGAATCAATTCTTCCACCAGGTGGGCACGTGTAGATTAGAATCAAAACTGATTCTATGCGTCTCTGCCTCTGCGTTTCTCAGGCGTGTGCGTGATTTTGGCGGCTGCGTCTTTGCGTGCGTGAATGAATAGTCTCTGTATCGTGAGATTGGCGGCTCTCCCTCCTCTCTTGTTCTCTGCGGCTAGGTTAAATAATAGGAGGAAAGTGATAGATTTTTGGATAAGCCCATTAAAGTTTGAGAAGTCCAATAAAACTCTACCGTTGGATTTCTTTTTAGTCTTTCCTGAAAAAATCTGCACCATAGGATCTCTAATATGATAAAATCTAATCTATCATATATTAAGAAATATATTTAACCACAAGATAATAATTAGGATATTAATAATTTAAGCTCAATAATCTCATAATTAGTTCAGATTTATACTATTTCCTAAAATTGGCCAACAATTCAAATATTATCTAATATTATCCAAATTAGCCTCAAATAATCCCAAAATAAATGATTAAGGTGAGATAAAATATATAAAATTATGGATTTATCAATGATTGTTATCTCTTCCTCATGTTATTAGGTAAAGTGGCACTTGTTACGGGAGGAGCTTCTGGAATTGGAGAAAGCATTGTACGTCTATTCCACCTCCATGGTGCCAAAGTTTGGCTTGGTGATGTTCAAGACAACCTTGGTTTGCAGGTTGCTGAATCCCTTGGTGTTGATGTTCAAGACAACTTTGTTCAAGAATGTTGCAGCTGAACTGGGGCAACATGGAATAAGAGTGAACTGTGTGGCGCCTTAAGCTGTTTTCACCAGTTTGTCTTTAGCTTATTTGCCTGAAGAGGAGAGAATCGATGATGCCGTAGTCGGTTTTCGTAAATTTATTGGGGGAAATGCCAATTTGCAAGGGGTAGAATTGACTACAAATGATGTGGCTAATGCCGTGCTCTTCTTGGCAAGTGATGATTCAGCGTATGTAAGTGGCCAGAACCTAATTGTTGATGGAGGCTTTACAAGTGTTAATCACTCCCTTCGAGTCTTTCGTTGATGAGTGGCTTTTGCTTGTTATTGCTAACCCTCAGATACCAGTTGCTCATCCAAGTGGACCAAGTGTGTTTGATATAATGGACATTATTTGTACTTTTACTACCATTGAATTTGAATGACAAGACTTGACATGATTTGAAAAAGGACTTATGCTAGATTTGGTGGAGAAGCATCCCAAAAGGAGATGTGTTCAAACTGAGCCGCCCTTTATTGTTGCTTAGAATTATCTAGACTATTGTCTAAACAAAGCATGAGATTTTGTATCTCCAATTATGTTCTGTTGGTATTAGAAAAAACCTGTACAGTTATAAAATTCTTAAACATTTCTGAGAACAATCTCCATAATGCCCATGTCAGATGCTCAAGAACTGTTGCAGCAGTGCCTTAGCTTCTCAACCCGAAATGTTGAAGATTTTCCTCACTTGGTGACTGTAACCGTAATTTGACAGTTGGATTGTGAATATAATAAGTAAAAAATTGTTTATTTTTGGTTGTAGGCTACAAATATGCTTCTTTTAGTTTTTTTTTGTAATTTTTCTTTAGTTCAATATATCTATCTTCTTGTAATCATCTTAGGCTTGTAACAGAGCAATTGCCATATCAAAAAAAATGATTATTTTCTTTCAATAATTGTATTCTTTCAACAACAAAAATACCATATCAAAAGCACAAAATCTTCAGTCACAAGTCTCTTGACACTAACAAATCTTCATAACAGTAATTCAAAATTTTATAAATAAAGAACTTAATCCACAAAAACAAAAAAATAAATCATATTAATTTCTTTGCAGGGGCGCCTATTATGTCCTCGTTTTTTGCAATGTCCGCAAATATTGGTTTGCTTCGAAATCCAGAACTGTGTATACCAACATATCCCCTGCAAAATAAAAAACAAAGGAACATATATGAGCTACCAATGGAGAAAATCAAATATGCAAGATTTAAAACTCACACACTGTTCTGGTCTGGAACCAGATGTGTAGCCCGATGGGCTAAAGCTTTGATATTGGATCAATATGCTCCACCGTACTCTATGGGGTAGAAATCTTGGAGGAATCGGGATCACGTACACTATAGACTTATTCGCCTTAAAGGGGAAGGGGATGTGTCAAGTGGGGATGTGCACAAGTGATATAGAATTTACTAGGTTTGAGTTAGAACGTGTGCACCTTAGTGTCGTGCCCTTGTATTTATAGGGCTTGCTTTGATATCCTAACTGTGTGATCTATCATATCTTATTAATATTAGATAGAATAGATTCTGATCTATCATATCTTTATTAATATTGGATAGGATAGATTCTTCTGGATTGTAAGTGTTCTCGGATATATGATATGGCCTGTGTTGGGCCGTCCACACATATGGGCCGTCTGGCCGGACCGTAACACACACAAAACCATATCCAAGTAATATCAATTACAGGAACGTAAAACAACAGTTATGATTTACGGTATATACAATGTAAGTATGTGAGAAGAGTTTTATCTTGATTCACGTAAATGAACATTTTTAAAGTCAAAAATATAATCCTAAACAGACACGTGCAGACATTCTATAACACTTGTAATTAAAAACGAGCAAGGTCTTGTAAACAAAATAAAAAAACCACCAAGGTCTTGCCATAAAAGAAAAATGACCAAGGTCTTTGGACCCAGTTATGAAGAAGCCTTTTTCAGAAATTGAAAGGCCAGAACATGCATGATCCTCCAATACTAAATTGTTTTCCTACCTCCCTGCATATATATCACCCACACACTGTTATTTGATTAAGACATGCACAAGAAACAATAGGGCTTCCTCCGCATCTTGTAAGATATAAATTCAATAACAAAAATTCAAAGTTGGGTTGTTAAGCTACTGTAATTTTGCTTTACACGAACGATAATCATCATCATCATCATCATCATCAATATATCCCTCTAAACCTCCTAGCCTTACAGTTATTGGTCCACATGTTCCACTATGATAGGTGCCACGTCATCTCAATTTACTGCCATCAATTTCTCAATTCACCTCTTCCCTCCCTCCATTTTTTCAATTTCAAATTTTATCCTCTCCCTATAAATCACCTCAAACATAAAAAACCAGTCACCATTTAACCTCTCCGAATTAGGGTTTACACTTTGCAAAGAGACTCAACACATACCCTCCCCCCGGCCGCATTGAGATCCTTTGCGCTGCATCCATCCTTCGCTGCAACAATGGCGACTCAGATGAGCAAGAAGAGAAAGGGGAGTACTTCATTTCCTTGGGTTTGTTTAAACCCCAATCTCTGACTTCTGTTCGCGTCTAACTCTCTTTTCTTTTTTACTATTAGCAAGCCATACTCTTTCTTCATTTGTTTTGACCATGTACAGCTGCTTCCGGTTAGAGCATTTCTTCTTATTCCTTCCAAAAAATAACACTCCAACTACACAACGATCAGCACCTGTGGATTTGTCATTCACTAACGATCCTATTACTCCCTCCAAATTCGAAGTTCCTGTAGCCAAACACGAATCAGATGTACGAGTCACCGACAGCACCGGTGAAGAGAAGGAGACGGACAAACGAGCTGTTTCCGGTGAAGAAGAAGAAGGATCCGGTCCGTTCTCATCTGCGGCGCTGTGACGAAGAAGAGAAGAAGGATCCTGTCTGTTCTCATCTGTGGTGCTGTGAAGAAGAAGACTAAAATTTTTGGTGAGCAGCAGTGTATGGGGACTTAATCTTTCTTAAATAATTTTGGTTTTCTCTCCACTGCAGTACGGTTTTGAATTTCTAAGAATTGAAAGAATAAAAGTTAGTCTACCAAAGCGAAAAATGTTCATTCTTGGGTGACGAGGATCATACAGTTGGAAAATGATTCCAGTCCCCAGTAAAATGCACAGCATCCTACTGTGATTTCGTGGAGGACTGTGCAAAACACATATCAATTACAAACGATAGTTTTTTTTCAGACCCATTATATGAGTATATTAATTTAAATCTTATACTGTGCGTGTAGGAACGAAGCAAATGTCGAACTGCATGGATTCCAATAAATACAAAGTGTCTTGAAAAAGGGAAATCTAAACATATTCTCAAAACAAATACACCGCCAGAAATTTGAGCTGATCGATGAAATTTGATATGTTAAAATATTGAATAATACAGATGATGAATTAATCAGAAGCAAACCACAAAAATGTGTGTAATTTTGTTTTTAAAACTGGATATAGTATACCTTTTCTTTGAAAAAAATAAAGTAACTAACGGTCAACTCTCAAACATGTCCCACAACGCCATTCTAATTTTCAAAGCAACTATTCAATGACTTTGCCTTTTAATAATATGTACGTACCAGCATGTGTAAACCTAATTTGTCATTTTTTTTTTTGTTTCAATAATGTTAGAGTCAGTATGAGCAAAAAAATAATGTTAGAGTCAGATAGCTTTTGAATATCGACCAAAAAAAAGGTAGCTTTTGAATACTTGGGAAAATATATGCTATCTAAGACAGAAAAATGATAGTGCAAATGACTGTAGTGGCCGACAAAGCGTGGGTTAAATAATAAATTATTTAATGCATCGAAGTGGGACAAAGCGTGTTATTTCAATGCATCGTAATTCTAATAATGTAGTGGGTTAAAACATTAGCATTTGAATACGTGGGTTAAATAATTATTATTATTTTTTGGTATTCGGTGAGTGAATAATGCAAAATATTTGCAAAATGTCAATGTTGACCTCCACTATTTGCAAAAAATCGCATGCTTCCTGTTGGTTATGGCTTCATATTTTAGAAACGGTTATGAAACTGAAGAAAATGTAAAGAAAAGTAGAGAGAAGTCAGAGGAATTCTAGAGAGATGGGAGGAATTCTTATTTCAAGTAAGTCCGAATGTTTACATAAGACCTCTATTTATAGACTTTTAGGGATTACTATGCAATGGACATCCACATAATACATATATTTATAACACTCCCCCTTGGATGTCCAATATGGATATGCCTCATTAAAAACTTTAACTAGGAAAATCCAGTGGGATAAAAACCTAGCTAAAGAAAAGAGTATATCATCCATTGATACACTTTCTAATGTTGCCTCATTAAAAACCTTTCTAGGAAAATCCAGTGGGACAAAACCTAGATAAGGAAAAAAGAGTACAACGTGTATCGACTCCCCCTCTTAATTACATAAGATTTTCAGATGCCGCCTCATTAAAAACCTTTCTAGAAAAACCCAATGGGACAAAACCTAGATAAGGAAAAAGAGTACAAAGAAAGTACAAACGAGTATGGACTTCTCTTGATAACATCAGTTTTATTCCTCCTGATGATTCCTCCTGATGACAGTATCAATATTGCTTCTTCTAATGCCAAAATTGCTTCCAATGTCTTTGTGTTGAAGAAAAACTATATCTTGCTAATAAGCATTATGCAATGGTACTCCAATAACACTAAGATATGATACTTCTGGACCAATTAGTTCTTCAACAATTATTTGTCTTTTGAAGCTCTTCAGGAGTTACAATGATGTTGATATTATCAACATAAACAACAATTAGTGCAAATTCATTTTTGGATATTTTCATGCAGATGCATGGGTATATTGGGTTATTTTTGTACCCTTCTTTTCATCAGATATTCTTTGAGACGATTATACCACATGCGCCCTAATAGCTTCAAGCTAAGGGACTTATATAACTTAATTAAATATTGTTCTAGAGAACTTGAATTAGATGCTTCTAACATCTTGAATCCTTCTGGGATTTATACTTCTAGCACATTAAGTCTTTTTGGGGACATGTGCTTCTGGCACCTTGAGTCCTTCAGGAACTTTTCATAGAAATATCACTATTAAGTGAATCATGTAAACATGCAGTTATAATATCCTCTAGATGCAGACCAAGCCCTTCATTTACTGCTAGGCTTTATCAAATAACAAAAGTATTTGCATCCACATATGTTTCTTCAAAAATCAATGTCAGGTCTTTGTTTAAAACCTTGAACTACATGACGTACCTTATATCTTGTGATTTCACCCTTTTCATATCTTCTCGTACAAAAACATATTTGTATCCAACTGGTTTTGCATCTCGGCATTTCATCATCGTTATATGGACCGCAGGTCCAAATACTTTTCGTTTTGCCAATATTTTAATTTCCGCAATAATGACATCTTTCCATAGGGGCCAATACTTTCACTGTTGGCATTCACTATCGGATTGTGGCTCATGATCCTTATATCATTTATTACATCATATGCTATATTATAAGCAAAGATGTCGTCAATGTTGACTTCATTTCGGTCCCATCGGATTCTATTCATAACAATTTATTGAGATCTCATAATTTTCGCATATTTCAGGTACCTGGGTCTCTTCTGGGACTACAACATTCTCTTCTGGAGATATCTCTACTGGAGATAATATCTCTTCGGGAGATGGCTCTTCCGGAGCTACTAATTTTCCTTGATTATTCTCAACTTGATCATCTATATTCTTAACTCCTTTTCTCTTTTGAGGATTTTTATCTTTGGAACCGATGGACCTTTCACGCTTCGGGCGTGCTATATATTCATTCATAATAGGTTATCCTTCAGGGACATTAATTCGAATAGGAGCATTAACAGCTGGGACATGTGACTTTGTCACTTTCTTTGGGTCAGTAAATGCTTCTGGCATTTTATTAGCTAAACTCTATAAATGAATTATCGTTTGAACTTCCAGTTCGTATTATTTTGTACGAGGAACAAAATGAGCCAATAATAATTCATTCCAGCTAATCTCTTTACCAAACTGCCTATATTCTCCCCCTCATGTTGGGAAAACAATGTCAAATCACTATTGACAAATCATGCAGTGTAAGTCTCCTAAATCCATTTGTCACCATTAGAAACATCATTCTGTTCCATTTAGAGACAAACAACAAGAAGAAGGTCCTTACATAACATTTATCCAACTTTCTTTCCATATCCATCTATGTGCATTATGGTGAATTTATAAGCATTGCACATTCAAAAACTTTCCAGATGGAATTGTCTGGTTTCTGACCAAAAACCAATTTACAGGGAGAATTTTGTTGACTTATATAAATGCTGCAATATATATATATATATATCAAATATATCAACATAGTATTATGTTCTCATAAGCATTAATCCATCTTTTTATGGATGCTTTAATTCATGATTTCGGATCGTATAATGCGGAAATAGCGCGCTTAATTTATTCAAACATTATTGCAACTTCAAAGTTGCGTTCTTACAAACTTCACGGTTTGCAATGGGCCCATATAGATCTGTTTGATATATTTCCGTAGAGATCCATTACCATTACCAATCATGACCTATGGTATTTACATAGTCATTTTTATTTGGGAACAAGCAGACATAATCATTCTCGAACAATATGTTGGTTATTTATGACTCGGATGATCAAACAAGTCATGCCAACAATAAATTTATTTAAATCAGTAAACTTCTGGTTTACTATAACATATATCTCAACCAATCATAGACTTTTTTAGACTCTGTGTGAGAAGTATATAGCATTTCAACTTTTCAAAAATTAGCTCACACTTGTATTATATAACTCACACTTGTTTTCCTGGCAATCTCCCCCTCAAGTGTAAGTTATATAAACATTCTTTCTTTATATTTGTATTTCAAAATCACTTTCAAATTCTTTGAACTTTGAAAGGAAAATTTATGTTAATTCTTCAAAAATAAACATATAATATTATATCACTTAGATAGTCACATGATTCATGATTAATATACTTCAATTAATTTCTATATGCATAAAATATATGCAATATATTACATGTGAAGATATTCATGTTAAAATAACTTAGAATTACACAAATTTAGAATCATACATATGATAATTCTCTAACAGAAATTTACATAGCAATAAATTTATGATATGTAATCATAATAAATTTAAATAATAATAACAACAAATTTAAACGTTGTATTACCTTGTAGGCTTATTCTTTATTTTGAGCCTTGGCTTCAATAAATCTCTCGTAGCTCATTTCCTCTTGAATGTTTCATTGGAAGTAAACTTCTAGTTTACATTGGTAAAAATTTGATTTGTATTAGCAACCTTTTGATTTGCTACATTTGTAAACTTACGGTTTTCAATTACAATCTCTCGATTATCTCAGTAAACTTCTAGTTTCCGCAAACTTCCAATTTGCATTATTATCGTAAACTTCTCGGTTTACGGTAACATGTATTTTCTACATGATATCTATTTCTGAGATATTTTAAAACTCAATAAGTTCTTTTTATATTTGGTAGAATAATCAATGAATAATTTTGTTCCTTCAAGTAACAAAATTTTAACTCTTCCGAGAACCTTATGTGAAATTTATCTTTGCCATATAGATTTATAGTCTAAACATTAGTTTCTCAAAATATGCTAATTAATCCCAAGGACTATTAGCCTTTAGACTTATTATGACACCATCAAACTTATTATAACATAATCTTAGCAAATTATTGTCTTCTGGACAATATTTTTCCAAGACTACAAAAATCATTGTATCATACAATATTTAAAACATAAGCCTTCAAGGCCTATAAAAATCCATAAAATTTTCCTTATCATGTCATTTCTTTAAACCAATATTGTTCTTTTACAAAAGAACAATTGTAAAATTGATAAACTTCTTAATATCAATTTTTTATGAATAGTAATTACTATGCATAATAATAAATTAACATAAAATTCTATCATGTTTTTATATCCAATAATTTCACTTTATATGGTTCATATCAATAATCTTCCCTCACTTCCGGTGAGAATTTGAACCACCATAAATAAACATATCCATATGTAAACATATTCACACACATGTCCACAACCACAATTAAATCTATTCATTTCTAAAAATGGAATTAAACTAGTACAATATTCATAATCTCATTGTTTTGTTTTGCTACATGAGGTTAATGAAACTTAGTCAAAATTATTTCTTAAAACCTCTCTCACAATATTGCTACTGCAGGAGCAAAGTAGATACACCAATTTATAATAAACTTTTAGAAGAACAACCATCTTCTGGTGGTTATACAATCCCTTTAATTTAATCAAGGAGATCTTTTAATGGCAAATATTCAATTTTATAGATCTGGCTTCACTCTAATTTGCCTTGTGGCTTCAGGCCATATTTATCTCTTGCTCGTGGCTTCAGGCCCCTTTTTTTTTTTTTTTTTTTTTTTTTTTTTTATCTTGGCTTCGGGCCAATTTGTCTCCAGTGCCAATTAATTCTATCATATTACAAAACAAACGGATTCTTCCTTCACAAATCATCATGTTCGGTGAATCGGTAAAGAAATGTTAATACCGGCCAACCAAACTATAAATATTAAGGGGAACATCCAATCTTGCTTTAAGATTATCACATATCCACTTAATCACTGGCAAAACAAACAACTTGTTTGTAAAAGCAATATAAAATAAATATGTGGGCCCATATAATTATTTCAACTCCCCCACATCTTTTGCCTTTTATACGCATATATGTGATATATGAAGCAAAAACAATAGAATAATATTATATTAAGCAAGCACAGACACCAATCAATATATATATATAAGTCATGCCAATTGCCAACCACTATCATATGGGAAACCAAGCATTATTATCAAACGCAATATACGCATATGCTGCCAAGACATAGAGAAAGTATTAATAATTTAAATCAAATATTTTGGTTATTAGAAACCAAAATTCGACAAAAGCGGTGCCATTTCAATAAACTCACATGGGTCCGGGGTCCGCCAACTTGTACTTATTGGAATGACACCTACAAATTCTATTTTTTCAAATACATTTAAAACTAATAATTTCTCTATTATCACCTTTGCCTTTGCGCATGGAGTCTTGATCATTGAAAACTATAAGTAAGATATTAATAAAATAAGTTTGCCAACATCTTATCTTGTTTTAGCAATTATTGCACCGTCCATTGTATCAATCAAAACATAATTATGATATATTATAGTATAGAAAAATAGGACCTACAACTTTTTTTTTTCCATCCGACCGCCCCGTGCGTGTGTGTGTGTTTTAATTATATATATTAATCAAACATGGGAGACAGCAGGTTTTTCTTTCCGTGATTTTTTTTTAATATAATAATATAATATAAAATAGTAATAATAAAACAATAAAAACATGTGGGTCCCGAAGACAAATTTTTTTCAAACTTCTCTTCCTTCCTCCGTGATATCCATTTGTGATTGATTGATTTTTTTAAAAAAATATTAAAAAAATATTAAACGTACCGGACCGAATGAATCTTCGTAGTAATCCTCTTTTCTCCTTCTTCATCCGTCGCACCGCGCTCATCCACGCCCGCACGTTGCTCATCCGGAACCCGAATTGCTCGCCGCGGTGCCGGTGATTGCTAGTTTGCGCATCGGTTGAGCGAGCCACAGATTTCATTGACGGCATCCCCAAGGTTGGTGAAGTCGCGGAGAGCCGAGGCGGCCCTTGAGTTGGTCTTTGTAGTCGGCGGATTGACGAGAGACGGAGGAAGAAGAGAAGAAGGCGTTGGGTTATCATGGTCGATTTACTTCTCTTGTTGGACCGTGCTTTTGGTGGTTGAGGGCTTTGAAAATATAAGAGACTCGGTGGTTTTCACGTTTGATGGAGAACATAAACCCAGACTTGTTCGAAAATTTCCAGATATAATCGGTAGTGATGATCAACACGGGAATGAGGCTCGGATTGATTAGAGCCTCGTGCTGATAATGTGTTATGAAACTGAAGAAAATGTAAAGAAAAGTAGAGAGAAGTCAGAGGAATTCTAGAGAGATGGGAGGAATTCTTATTTCAAGTAAGTCCGAATATTTACATAAGACCTCTATTTATAGACTTTTAGGGATTACTATGCAATGGACATCCACATAATACATATATTTATAACGTAAAAACCAATATATTCTCAGTGTTATTTGATTTGATAAATTTATCTGTAATTGCTGGAATTATTAAAACATTATATCATACGAATAAACAAATTAAGTGTCTCTTCTTGCTTTGCCTTCTCTTCTTTAAGCATTTTGAAATTATTTCGTGTTTATCAGTGTGTTAAACATATCTCAACTACTGTGGGATATATCTAGAGGGGTATATATATTGTGTCATGCAAAAAACAATATAATAATATATATTATTATTATATATTTATATTATAATATATTACTTTATTATAAAATAATGTTAAGGAGTTGTTGTCTCTAATATAAAATATTTTCTTTAATAAAGTAGACACCAACTCCAATTTAAGTTGTACACCACATTGCAAATGATGTCAAACATGTGCGTGTAACAGAATACGTGAAAATGAGATATATCAAGAAAACAAAGTGTTTTTCGACCAAAATCGTCTAATTAATTTTTTACAAAAATTAACATCAAAACAAAAATCGAATATTTAGTTTTTTCCACCTCATCACCATAATAATCAACAATAAATGAGTCACTGAGTGTTCACTAACCACCCCAAGCTTTATTTTTGTGGCCATAACAAATTTCGTTATAAATAGATGAATCCAGTAATAGGTACATATATCTTTGAATTAGGTAAAATGGTCCCATATGTTTGAATTATAATATATTATACATATTATATATATTTTTGATATATGATTATATAATATGTAATAATATATATTTTATTATTACATATTATTATTCTTATATTTAGATTTTTATAATATATGTTATAATATATTATTTTAATTTAATTTAATTTATAATTTATTATATTTTAATATATTATACATATTTTTTTTCACCGTGTAATCATGTACCACGTAGTACCAGAGTGCATTGAACTTTTTAACTGGTTTGTATGCACATGTGTAACATCCCAATTTTTATTAAAGTAATTAAATATTTTAGGATGTGATTTATTATATAATTTGAGGTGTAGAAAATACTTAGAAATATAAAGTGGGAGTTAAAGAAAATATTGTAAGTTTATTTGTTGGACTTTGGAGATTTTATTTAGACCATAGTAGTACTAATAGGTAATTGTCCATTGATGCTTGTATATTTTTTAAGCGGGGCCCTCAGTTGCATGGATTGAGTTTGGACGTGCATATACAATTATATATGTAGGTGTTTTATCAAACCACCAATTAAATAAATGGATCTTTATTATATTGGGAGTAGTGGTGCCAGCTTGTCCTTGGAATTTTATAATTAAAGTTGCATTTGAATATGCCACAATGAGTTTTGGTACACGTACACACATTCTTTCCCTTCCATCTTCTTCTGAGCACCGTAGTTATTCTCCATCTTCCTACAATGGTTAGCTCCTCATTTGTCTTTTTGTGTGTCTTATTATTTTACATTTTCTCTCTCCCACGTTTGGCACCCTTCATCATGTATCCACTCACATATTTAATTTACTCTCTTTTATTTTTATCAACTCATATGGACAGAGCACTTTATAAAAAGTAGTTCCTCTCATACTTACTATATCTTATTTCCCCAACTTACATCTATCTATGTGCCTCCATTCCACGTTGCTTTTTATGCATCACACTCACACACACATATCAAGAGTACAACTAGAAGAATGGACTCTTGGGTTACATGAGCTGAGAGACATTGTTTGAAAATCACATAAATTTCAATATGGACTAGCTCGACAAGGACGCCATGCGTTGGACGAGTTCTTTCTTTTCTTATATTTTTTAAACTGTCCAAAAGATATACACACACCACTTGCTCGTGCGTCGGCCCTTCCCTTGGTATCCTATTACACTACTTTCAATGGGTCTCCTACACCATTTTTAATATTCATGGAGAAACTATACATGCACAGTGACACTATCCACTATTATATTCTTCGGCCATACATATATGTTGGGTGTATTGTATACGTCCTGAACAAGCACACACTAAAACACGCACATTAAGAAAGTGCAAAGGTAAGAAAATATATTCTATATAAGCTTGGGACGGATGAGTGTTGGAGGTGGGGTGAGAATAGAATAAAATATACACCCACAAATAAAAGTGTTAAGAGCTTTGTTGGTGGGTTCTGCGGCAAATAAAAATATATACACAATATCCCAAGTGCACGGTTTGAGGACCCACTTCAAATAACCCACATAGATGCTAAAAACACACACAATTTCGGCGTGTGTTCCAGTGAGAGGAGAGTACGAGATAAACCGAGTGTGTTCAGTAAGATTGAGTGTGAGAGCTTCGAAGAGGAAGAGAGCGCAGTACTTGGTTTATGGCGAGACCTCGAAGGGAAGCAGCCAGAGGCTTAGCAGTTCTGAAATTTGTAGGCCTCTTTTGGTGTTAATGTTATTCGATTATACCACAGTGTCACCAACCTAGACCGGTGGCGTTACATTTCTCAGATTTGACCGTCGCTCTGACAGTCGTGAGTTCCTGGGCCCCCAGATGCTGCTTCTGCGTGACTTCCGGCGGGGGTATAACGACAAGGAGGAAATGAAGGGAATGAAAAGTGGAATGGGAAGCGTGAAAGGCGGGATAGGAGGGAAAAAAAGGGCTCCACGCGCAAATCATGGAGCAGATTTACAAAAGTTGATGAAGGAAGGACCACGTGGAGAGGTTAGTAAAATGAGTAAGGAGCATGTACTTGGAATTGATTTAAAAAAGTCAAACTATAATTTGATGGAGGTGGAAAAAACTAAATCAGAATGGATTGCGGTGGGCTCCAAAAGGAAAAAAGAAGAAAAGATTAAAGTATTTGGCAAAGAAAATAGAATTAATGGCGGGTCCAAGTTGAATACAAAGCAAGCGGAAGAGAAGGAAGTTCAAAACCAATATTCACTTTTGCCTTTAGATGACATAAAGGAGGGTCCACAAAAAGATGATTGGCATAAGGGACAGCCTTCCCTTGATAATACGACATCTAAGGGTAAAGATCACTATGAGGAAATATTAGATGCTGAGATGTATCTGGATGCACATGAGTCAAATAATGGCATGGGAATCTACGACGAGCACCCTATGGAGAGTGGTATGATCCCTACAACTCTTGACTTTTCTTAATGAATTACATGATATAGAATTCACGAGGTACATGCTAGAAGTCATTTCCAAGCCTAGTACGTGAAATCAAAAAATATTATAAGTTGCATTTTATGGCTATTCTTGAAACACGTTCGAATGCTACTAAAACTAAACGAAGAATCCGTCATCTGGGATTTAGTAAGTATTCTTTTATTGCTGCAGAGGGATACAGTGGAGGTATATGGTGTTTATGGGATGAAGCTTCTCTTACAGTAGAGGTTGTGGAACAACATAAGCAATTTATGCACTTGAAGATTGAAAATCCTAGACAGGATAAGTGGCTCTTAACTGTGGTCTATGCGAGCCCCAACCGTGTGTACCGTCGTCCATTGTGGAATGAGCTCTTTCGAATTAGAGATACGGTAACTGGTCCTTGGTGCATTGGGGTTGATTTTAATGCCACAACGTCTGCGGAGGAAAGGCGGTCCAGTGCTCCATCACAGGTAACAGTAGACCGTGAGTTTGTTAGATGGATCGACAACATGAATCTAGCTGACTTAGGGTTTTACATCTTCCGCACTATAAATCTGACCATCGGCCCTTATTACTGACCATAGAGAGATCTCATCCACCAGATTAGATTATGCGGCCGTTTCGTTTTATTGCTGCATGGGTGCTCCATGATTCTTTTGATGATTTGGTACAGAAGGAGTGGAGCTCGAACAGAGATTGGGGGACCAATATTGAGAGTTTTGCGCATGCTTGTAGTTGGTGGAATAGAGAAGTTTTTGGAAACATTCAAAAGCATAAGAATCAACTTCTTCGGCGGCTAGATGGAATAGATAGAGCTATAACCAGAAGGGGTAATCTCCCCTACTTACAAGAACTCCAGCAAAACCTATGGACTGAGCTTGATGAGACTCTAACTCTGGAAGGTCTTCTATGGGCACAGAAAGCCAGAGCTAATTGGGTTGTGGATGGAGATCAGAATACACGGTGGTTTCATATCCAAGCAAATAGTCAGAGAAAAAAGAACCGAATAGATGCTATTTGTTTGGAGAATGGGGAATGGTGCTATGAGGAAGCCTTGATTAAAACCCATGCAAAAGGGTTTTTCTCTAAGCTATTTACAGAAGAAGTAGTAGTACGTGAGAACCTTGAATGTGATATCTCCTACCCCAAGATTACTGAGTTTCATGAAAGGGTGTGTGAAGGTGGAATATCACCTAGAGGGGGGTGAATAGGTGATTACAAAAATTCTTTCGCGGTATGATTGGTAATCGATGAAAGCAGTAAAGAAGTAAATAGAGATGATACAGAGAAGTTATACTGGTTCGGTCTAACTCCTTGACCTACGTCCAGTACCCAGACACTCCGGGATTTCCACTATCTCACAAATACAATTACACACTCTGTAACTCAGGATGATCCTTTCTTCCTAGGACTCACTCCCCCTTACAAGTTGTAATCGTACACCCACACTCAAGATACCACTACCTTGAGATTTGAACGAATTGTGAAACAAATAAAGAAGCTCTCTCTCATAGAGTAAATGATTAACACTGAAGCTCAGTTATATCCGAAGATATAATCAGAATACAATATGAACAATTGAAAGCTTTATCTATGTATGCGCTGGTTCTTGTGTCTCACTTGATGGATTCAATTCTTTTGGTATTTATAATTTAAAGTTTGAGGACCGTTGGAAGAATTTGAATATGCCCGTTTGAATGTGTTTAGACATCCGCGCCTCTGCTTATCCATGTTTGAGTGTTTGCTTAGTGGAATGTCTTTACAGCTTGTTGCTCACGTGTTCTTGGATGGAGGTCAGCATAATTTAATGATTTGGAAGCTTTTGCTGTATGGGCACCATGATGATAAGATTCTTTTTGTCGGCCATGTTCTGCGACATTCTTAATGCGCCATTTTGTTACAACTTGCAATATGAAAAAGTAAAACTTTGATCTTCTGAAGATTCATAAACAAACTTGTTAAACATAGTTAGAATCAGTAACAGCAAGCAGCATGGCATTTTCTATAAATCTCATATAAGCAATCAAGTCATAATGAACATTCTTGGTGTTCTTCGTCTGATCTTGGCAACTTTGGTTATGAACCTGTAAAGCACTGATAGATATGATTAACAATATCACAGTTAATATAGTATGATGTATAAGAAGCTAAAAGTGAAAGTGAAGGAAATCACCAAGAGGAGGGGTGAATTGGGGATTTTAAAAATTCTTTTCAGATCACCCACACAACAGATGCTTAACCAAGGTAAATGGAGTTAGAGAAGAAGAGCTTGACACAGAAGATTTATACTGGTTCGGTCTTAACTCTTGACCTACGTCCAAAGTCCCCGGACTCTCGGGTTTTTCTACTATCACTCAAATTAGATACACACTCTGTACTCGAAAGTTATCCTCTCTCTAGGATACACTCCCCCTTACAAGTTGTAATATGATAACCCAACCTCAAAGTCCCACAACTTTGAGATTCTTACAAAGAATGATTTACAGAAATGAACTCTCTCAAAGAGTGAATAAATGTATCAAAGATACAAATAAGAGTAATACAACAGTGAAAGACTGAGCTCTTTGTATGCATTTTTCTGTGTATGTCTTCTCTGCTTGTAGACTTCAAAGCTTCATGTATTTATACTGGTTTGAAGCTTGTGAACGTTGTAGATCCGTTGAGACTTGAACTGATTCGAAAATATAGCTGTTGTGAGTGTGTCTCCATGAATCTAGCTGTTGTGATCAAGGCTGTTTGAATATGGTTGTTGCAGATTTGAATATTTGAAATTTGGCTCCTCAATAGTATGTTCCATACTGTTATGCTTAGTGGAGGCAATTGTATAATGTTGCCCAGCTGCTTTAGAATGGTGGATGCTAGCTTTCTGTCTTGGAGAATGGTTGTGCTGCTATCCAGGTTGTAACCCATTGCTTTGGATGAGAGATACAATATAATATTGCAAGTTGTCAAGTTGTTTGTCTTAAAGTCTTCTTTAAAACAAACCTAGATCTTCTGTAATCTCATAAGCAAACTGGTTAAATCTGGTTAGAAATATTGATATGAATCATATAAATCATAAGCAACCAATTCGCGTAATCAAGCTAAAGCATAAATCAAACTGAATAGAATATACTCGGATGCGTCATTTCTCTGTTTGGTGAAACCTCGAGGTTTCATCAGAAACTTCGAGTTTTGGACTGTTGTAAGTAAAGATGATTTGAGTCCAAAACATCAAACCTGGAGGTTTCTACCCAAAACTGGAGGTTTTCGAAACAACGAAAAATGTCACCCATTATGTTTGACAAATACTCGAGGTTTTATCAGAAACCTCGAGGTTTCATTTGAATATGAAAAACGCGCCATTGCAAAACTGGAGGTTTCCTGGGAAACCTGGAGTTTTTCAAAATCAGTGAAAGTCGTTTGCTCTCTGGATGCCAAAACCTCGAGGTTTCATATCAAAACTCGAGTTTCACTGATATGTGGAATTTCTGGGTTTTGCGTCAAAATAGAAACTTGGAGGTTTGAGAGTAAAATTGGAGGTTTTATAAACTTGAAAAACATATATCCTCTCTGCCTGGACAAACCTCGAGGTTTGTACTCAAACCTCGAGTTTTCACAATCTTGAGAAAACTGGCTATACTCAAACCTGGAGGTTTTCAACAAAACTGGAGGTTTTGAAAACTGGCGATAACTTGAGCTTTCTCTGGTAGATCAAAAGCTCGAGGTTTCTTACCAAACCTCGAGGTTTCACAAAATTTTGTGAAACACGGAATTTTGATGTTAAATCGAACCTTGAGGTTTCGACAAAACTGGAGGTTTTCAAGTGTTCAAAACTTAAGAGACTTTTCTCAAGTCCAAACCTCGAGGTTTGAACGAAACCTCGAGTTTTCCATTTTCGAAAAAATATTGAAAAGTCTCGAATAACGAAACCTTAAGGTTTTCTCTGAAAACCTCGAGTTTTGCTCAGTCCAGAAACCTTGAGTTCTTCTCTGTAAGGCCAAACCTCGAGGTTTCTGTGCAAACCTCGAGTTTTACTCTTACAGTGAGTTTTACAAAATTTTAGAGCAAAACTTCATACTTTGTTTACAATTATTGGAGATCATCAAAACCCTAAGAGAACTAACAAAAAGCAAATAACTGGATCAATTAAAGAAAGTTACAGAGAGTCTGGTTTCCGTCGAGCTGATGCTGTCTGATCATTCTCGAGAATGCTGAAGCTATACTCGAGAATTGCATAAAGAATCAACCTAAAGATTTGAACAATCATCGATCATTCTCGAGAATTACCCAGTGGTTCTCGAGAACTATTCTCGAGAATTGCATTTCAGTTCTCGAGAATCAAGCTGACAGAAGCAAACTTCAGTTGATATAGACGAGCATACTCGAGAATCGTTTTCCCATTCTCGAGAATTACTTTCTCATTCTCGAGAATCATCTCGTAAACAAGAGAGTACAGAACTAAAGCTTTCGACAATACTCGAGAATCCTTTCTGATTCTCGGGAACCATTCTCGAGAATTAAAACTTCATTCTCGAGAATCACTTCAGAAACATAATGTATTGCAGAAGCTTATCGACCATTCTCGAGAATCATTTTCTGATTCTCGAGAATCATTCTCGAGAATTGATTCTCAATTCTCGAGAATCATTCTCGAGAATTGATTCTCAATTCTCGGGAATCATTCTCGAGAATTGATTCTCAATTCTCGAGAATCACTCGAGAGATAAAGTCTGTTTCTGCTTCTGGTCCGATCATTCTCGAGAGTGTTTGGTGCATTCTCGAGAATCATTCTCTAGAATGCAATACTCATTCTCGAGAGTTGCTTAGCTGCGATGGAGATCAAGTTAAACATAATAACACAGTTTTGCACGAGAATCATTCCTGAACATATCAAAACTAAATTCATCATAGTTTTAAAACTTAAAACATTTGTTATCATCAAAACATAAGGAACCAACAGAATCAAGGGTTCAGAAACAGATTCTAGAAAGGAACTTCTAGCAACCGACAAGACTTCAAAGACAAAGAACAAATTATTTGCTACGAGTGTGAGAAGCCGGGGCACATCAAATCTGAATGTCCTCAATTAAAGGATAAAGAAAAGGATAAGAAGAAAAGATTCAATCAATTCAAGAAGAAAGCCTACGTATCTGCCATATGGGGAGATAGTTCTTCAGATGAGGAAAGTGATGAGGAAGAAGTAGCAAATGTCTGTCTAGTTGCTGAAGATGACGATGAGGTAAGTAACTCTGAACCTACATATGATGAGCTACTTTCTGAATATAATGAACTATATTCTGAGTTTAGAAAAATCACTAGAGAATTTATTTCTTCAAGAAAGAAAATCAAACTACTTCAAAAACAAATTGAAAATGCTTCTCTATCTTGCGAAAACCCTCCTTGTGAAAAACGTTCCGATCTTGAAAAGAAAAACATCAAACTTACACAGACTCTTGAGAAATTCACTAAAGGTAGTGAAACGCTCAAAGTTATTTTGAAAGCTCAAAGATTTACAAATGATCGATCAGGGATATGCTATAATCCTACCTTTGAAAGAAAGAAAGGGAAAAAGAAGAGTGGAGGAAAAACTTATTTGAATTACTTTCAGAAGTCGGTTCATTTTTCAAATCCCTTTGCTCACTGTAACTATTGTAATCGTAAGGGTCACAATACCTCATCCCGTTTTCATAAGAAAGATAGAAGAGATAAACCTATCGGTTCATTTTCATAACGATGAATACAAAGGATGGTGGTAAAGTAACCTTTTGGGGGGAATCAATATGGAAAGATCGCTGGAATTGGCGAAATTGGTGAAAAAGGAAAACCTCTAATCAAAGACGTATACTATATGGAAGGACTCTGCCATAATCTTCTGAGTGTGAGCCAAAGTGCAGACAAGAACAACTGGATCATTTTTGACTCAGAGGAATGCCTCATCGTGAATAAGGATGATCTTCCAATCGACAAAGGTAATCTTAAAACCTTGTTCAAAGCATCAAGAGAAGGTAACTATTATACTTTGAACCTTCCCAATGTGAACTCTGAAAATTGTTTTGTTAGCAACTTGAATGAGAGTTGGTTATGGCATAAATGTTTGGCTCATGTAAATATGTTCCAACTAGACAAGTTGTTAAGAAAAGATTTAGTTCTTGGATGACTTAAACTACGTTTTAAAAATGATATGATCTGTGACTCTTGTCAGAAAGGTAAACAGACTAAATCCTCTTTCAAAAATAAACCTGAGATTTCAAGTTACAGACCTCTTCAATTACTTCACATGGATTTAGTAGGACCAGCTAGAGTTAAGAGTCTTGGTGGTAATTTATACACTCTAGTTATAGTTGATGATTTCTCTCGATTCACATGGACTATATTTCTATCATCTAAAGATGAAACATTTGATCTATTTGCTGTATTTGCCAAGAAAATACAGAACAAGAAAGATATGTGCATTTTAGGTATACGAACGGATCATTGAGGAGAATTTGAAAACCATTCTTTCACGGAGTTCTGTGATGCTCATGGTATTGACCACAATTTCTCTGCTCCAAGGACACCACAACAGAATGGTGTGGTTGAAAGGAAAAATTGTGTTCTTACTGAAATGGCCCGTGCAATGCTGAATGAGAACAAGACCTCTCAAGTCTTTTGGGCAGATGCAATGAGTACTGCATGTTATGTGTCAAACCGAGCATATCTTGAAAGAAGCTTAACAAAACCCCGTATGAGCTCTCCGTAACATCCCAAATTTTGGGATTTGAGATTTAAAATATTTTATGGAGATTAAATTATGGAATTTGGCTTAAAATAATTATGAGAATAATTATTTGAGATTTAGGCTTATTTTTCCCTAAATTTATGTTGAGAAAAGAATAAATTCTAATAAGAAGTATTGTAACATCCCATTTTTAGGTGGACAATTCAGCTTCCTCATTTACCATATAGCCAACCCATATGTTTCACTCTTTTTCTCATACATGTGCTCACGTCCCTCTCATTTTCTTTATTATATTCCACATGTTCCATTCCTTCTTTCCAGCGATGTGAGATCATAGCACCCATTCCTTCATTATTTTTCAGCCTATTCGGACAAAGCAAAGCACACGATGCAAACACTCCATTATATTCCATTTGTTCCTTCATTATATCTCACTTTCGCGGAGAGACAAAGAAACACCATGTTCCATTGCTTCTCTCGTGTCTTCAATAGCCCATACACATTTGCTCCACGGGTTACGGTTTCTCTTGAAAGACAGCAACTCGTGTTCCATTATTCTGAGCCACACTCCACACTTCCTTTCATTTTAATCTAAGCGAAACACAAACAGAAAAGAAGAACACGTAGAGAGGAGAGACCGAAAGTTGACGTGTGAGTGAGAGTCGGGAAGGAAAGGAAGAAGGTTGGAACCGTCCGTGTAAGCCTGCCTAACGACCAAGGTGAGTTCTTTGAGCCTCTTCCTCTTTGTTTCCATGGCTTTTACACATTAGTTTTGCTGGTTGAGTGAAGAAAAATGACAGAACCGTAAACACCTCTCGTTTTTCGGACTGAAAACAGAGTAGTCTTGTGAGCTTCTGTTCCTATAGAAAAGGTTTGAGTTTTTGCACGAAATGTTTATGTAAGATAGTAGACATATTAAGCTTTAAACCGAGTCAAAACCCACCCAAAACGGACGTGTAGAATGGGAGAAATAATTTTCCAAAGTTAGGCCAAAATCTGAAATGTTTTCTGCACTTCCAGTGAACAGTACTTTTCGGGCATGATTTTGAAATATCAAAAATTTGAATTTTCCATTTATATTTTTACAGTATATAGTAGACTCCATAAGGTTTACAATGAGCTTTGGATCACCCAAAACGGAGGTCTATAACTCCAGTTATGATTTTTGGAAGTTGTGTTAAAAATCTGAAACTTACTGGTATGATTCTGGAGCAACCATATGACGTTGTATTTCGGACCAATTAAACATTTTATTTTCTCCTTGAAGTTTTTACAGTATGTAGTATACATCTCAAGCTTTCCAAAAATCCAAAGAACAGCTAAAAAGGATTTGTACAAAGGGAGATATGATTTTCCAAAGTTTAGCCAAAATCTGAAACGTTTTCTGCACTTTTGGTGAACAGTGATTTTCGGGCTTGATTTCAAAATAGCAAACCTTTGTGTTTTTGCTTGAAACGTTTACAGTAAAAAGTATACATCTCAAGCTTTCCAAAAAGCCAAAGAAAACCTAAATCAGACGTGTGGAATGAGAGCTATCATTTTTCAAAGTTTGGTCAGAAAACCTGGAAAATCTTGTTCCAGATTTAAGTAACGTCTACTTTGCAAATTCCTGGGAATTATACAGCCATTATTTGATTTGAAGACTTTTTGTCCCTTATACTAGACGTATAGAACTTTGAATAGAAATTTGAATCACCCGAATCGGAGATCTAGAGAATTAGTTATGAATTTTCAAAGATTAATGGAAATTTTGAGAATTTAAGGTCAAGTCTAAACGTAAGGAAATTACGGGGAATGTTAGGGATTAATCTAGTTTTAACCCTCTATAAATAATTCGTTTAGTTAGATGCTGTGCGGCACAAGAAGTGACTAATGACAATGATAAACGTTTATAGGCATACCTTGACACCTCTCGCTGATCCCAACACTTTCGGACAAATTAAGGATTCAAACTTGAGGTGGGTAACTGTTATCTTGTTAGCCTGTATGTATGTATTTCTTGTATGACTGATTATGTTTGCTAGATGATTTATATGTTTATTTCCTAGCTATGGATTTTGAGGCTGCGGTCTCATAGGGCTGCGTGTCCTAACACAAGGGCTGCGTGTCCGAAGGGTGCGGTCCTTGGCCGTTAGCTGCGGTTACGGTGTGTTTTATTACTATGAATTATTCTATGCATATACATGTGTTATACTGTTATTTTCATTTCATACCTGCATATGAGATTAACTGTTACCCCTGGGTTCATTCATTTGAACTCCAGACCGCATGAAAGGGACAGTAGTGGATCGGGATCAAAAGGAAAGATGTAGCATGTAAGGGTTACAGAAGGAACTATTTGGAAAGTCTTGAACGGACGAACCGAATATTTATCGTTTATCATTTGTCTATTTTTGGATTAATGTAATAAGATCCCTCTATGGGATAGATTCGAATCGCGAAAAGCTTATCCTCATGTTTTCAAACTATGTTATTTTTAGAAAGTTTTATTCCGCAATTAAGTCGTCCAAACTACTTCGATGCCTGTGCATTTAAACTCTGATAAAGAAAGGCACTCTTAAGTTGGGTGCCACACTCTCTAAAGGAAGGAAGCCAAATTTAGCACATCTACGTATATTTGGATGTAAGTGCTTCATCCATAACAATGGTAAGGATAACTTAGGAAAGTTCGATTCTAAGTCTGACAAAGGTATCTTTCTTGGCTATTCTAATAGAAGTAGAGCTTACAGAGTATTTAATCTATGAACACGTATTGTAGAAGAATCAATTCATGTTGTGTTCTGTGAATCTGAATCTGACAAATCTCTTGATGATGATGAATCTGTATTTCAAACTCAATCATCTTCAAAAACTTCCTCTACTCCTGAAATTTCAGAAAATATTTTAGAAGTTGAACCTGAAAATGCTTGTGAAAATCAACCTCAACCTGAACCTCATGCTTGGAAATTTAGTAGAAGTCATCCATTAGACCAAGTGATAGGTGATGTTAGTAAGGGTGTGAGAACCAGAAAAAGCATTTTAAATGAAGTTACCTTTTCAGCTTTTATATCTGAAATTGAACCCTCTAAAATTGACGAAGCCTTATCAGACAATGATTGGGTTATAGCCATGCAAGAAGAACTGCATCAATTTGAAAGAAATCAAGGTTTGGGATTTGGTACCTAGGCCTAAAGACCACCCGGTCATTGGCACCAAATGGGTATTCAAGAACAAACGAGATGAATTTGCAATCATAGTCAGAAACAAGGCTAGATTGGTTGCCAAAGGCTATAATCAGGGTATTGATTATGAGGAAACATATGCTCCAGTGGCTAGATTGGAAGCTATACGAGTACTCTTAGCCTTTGCGTGTATCAAAAGATTCAAACTCTATCAAATGGATGTTAAAAGCACCTTTTGTTAGTTATGATTAGTTTTGATGATGTCTTATATAGATGTCATTATCCAGAGCAAAAATCCTGCATACTACATTTATCTTCTACTTTGACTAATTCTTATATTTAATGTAGATGTGAAGTTTAATGATGGAGAATGATCAAGAAAAGAGAAGAAAGAAAGGAAGAACTTGCTTAATGGAATGAGAAAATCATTATACAAGTTCCTAGATTGATTCTACAAGTCTCCACGATGATATGGAAGTTGGAACGACTCAATTTGGAGTTAAAATGAGTTAAAACGGGTCACAAGTTCATTCCTGAAGCAATTCTCGAGAATGCAATCCATTCCTGAAGCCATTCTTGAGAATGGTATTGATTCTGTGAAAATTACAAGCAATTCTCGAGTATGGAACATCAATTCTCAAGAATGATTCTCGAGAATGCCATTTCGATTCTCGAGAATCATCGAGTTTTGAGTTCTTCAGCTGTTTCACGTACAGCTTGGGCGACCTACGGTAATTCGATGATATCTCACAAAAAATGAATTTGATTAATGTGAAACTAGTGGAATATGAAACGAGACATCCAACACGTACTTGTGACACAATTTCAAGTCCAAAGGAGTCCAGATGAGAGAGCTATGATTTTCACAAGTCGGAACACAAATCACCGTCACAGTCCTGAACAACCTTCGGTAATTTGAGTGTATCTCACAAAAGACAAATTGGATTGTGCTGAAATTGGTGCCATTGGAAACTAGACTCAAATACCTTTCCAAAAACATCAAGAACATAGAAAAATAAGATCCATTGAATAAGTTATGATGTTTTGCAGTTGGTAGTATGTTTAGGAAGCTGCAATCAGCATTGATTAAGAACAGACTTACATTCATCCTATGATAACTAACGGAATTCAACAATTTTGGGCTGATTCTTCTTGCATGGAAAGAAGGCTTTAAAGAGTTCAAGAATTTGAATCAGAATTAACTCACTTACATGTCCATGTGAAATTGACTCTCGAGAATGGTGTGTGTCAGCATCGCAGGTTCTGAATCTTCTTCACCTACATCAGTTCTGATTCCCGAGAATAAGTAAGGGACTCTCGAGAATGGTTCTCGAGAATGCAACAGCAGCTCTCGAGAATGATCGAGACAGAATCACACAGCCATAGTTTCTCTGATATGATTCTCGAGAATAAATAAGCAATTCTCGAGAATGACTCTCGAGAATCAGGAAGAATTCTCGAGAATGGTCGATGGGCTATAACTAATGCATTCTGTTTCTGAAGTGATTCTCGAGAATGTGTTCCAATTCTTGAGAATGTGTTCCAATTCTCGAGAATGGTTCTCGAGAATCAGAAACGATTCTCGAGTATGATCGGATACTTCAACATGTTATTCGCTTCTGTTTGCTGTCTCTCAAGTGATTCTCGAGAATTGATTCTCAATTCTCGAGAATGGTTCTCGAGAATTACTAAATGATTCTCGAGAATGATCGAAATAGGTTCAAGTGCAGATTGCTATTTTGAATGATTCTCGAGTCAGACTTCACCAATTCTCGAGAATGCCCAGAGAGAATGAATACCAAAGATTTGACAGCAAACATTGATCAACTGTAATTTCATTCAGATGATTTAGTTAAGTGATTCTATGCTCATATACATCATTCAATACTACCTATGATATTACTAATCATCTTCCTAAGTGTTTTTCAGATTCATAATCAAAGTTTCACATTCGGACGAAGAACACCAAGAAAGTCTACTGTCCGCTGATCTGTAAATCATGGAATATGCCTTGTTGATTATCATTATTGATTCTAATCATATTTAACCAGTTTGCTTATGAGATTTCAGAAGATCAAAGCTTTGCTTTTCAGCTACCTCTCAAAGTTCATATTCTGACAAGCTGGCGCACTAAAAGTGTCGAGGAACAGAGCCGACAAAAAGAATCTTATCATTATGGTGCCCATACAGCAAAAGCATCCGAATCAATAATCTAAGCTGATCTTCATCCGAGACCACATGAATGACAACCTGTAAAGAGACTCCACTAAGCAAACATTCAAACGTGGTCAGCAGAAGGCGCGGATGTTTAAACACATTCAAACGGGAAGATTCAAATCCTTCCAACGGTCCTCAAGCTTCAACTTATAAATACCCGAAGGATTGAATTCATCAACGGGAACAGACGCATACAGAACACAGAGACACGAGCTTACATCTTCAAAATGGCAATACTCTGATATTCATTTACTCTCTATTTCTCAATGATCATATAGTTTACTGTAGAGAGTGAAATGATCAATTATGTACTTCAGTGTTTATTTATTCACTTACGAGAGAGAAGATTTATCTCGTAAACATTCTATCTTAGAGTTACTCAAGGTTGGGTGATCTTGAGTGGGAAACACCGTGTTGATTACGACTTGTAAGGGGAGTGAATCCTAGGGAGAGGATTACTTCGAGTACGAGTGTGTGATCAAGCGGTGTATTGATTACTGATTTGTAAGGGGAGTGAATCCTAGTGAGAGGGTTGTTACGAACGTGTAATCAAGTTGAAAGAAGATAGTGGATTGAAAATCTCAGGAGGAGCCTGGGGACTGGACGTAGGTCA
This sequence comes from Acacia melanoxylon, assembly GCA_019022615.1. Taxonomy (NCBI): domain Eukaryota; kingdom Viridiplantae; phylum Streptophyta; class Magnoliopsida; order Fabales; family Fabaceae; genus Acacia; species Acacia melanoxylon. Next base: position 4,091,458 of record JAFJYJ010000010.1, read on the forward strand.
TCGTGGATTGGACCGAACCAGGATAAATCAAAGTTTGCATATTCTCTTCATTAAACTCTTATATTTCCAGTATATGCTTATTTGAATATCTAACTGTTGATTTAGAAGTTGCGAAAAGATTTTCAAAGTTCCTAAAGTTTTTTCAGACACCAAATTCACCCCCCTCTTGGGTGATAGCCAGGTCTTTCACCTTTCTTAATGGTTTTATTCAAGAAGAAGTATATGTAGAACAACCTCCCAGTTTTGAAAGTGAATCCCATCCTGATCATGTTTTTGGTTTGAAAAAGGCCTTATATGGTCTCAAACAAGCTCCTAAAGCTTGGTATGAGAGGTTAAGCAAATTTCTTCTTGATCGAGGATTTGTCAGAGGTAAAACAGACACTACACTGTTTATTAAGAATAATAAACTTAATGAAATTCTAGTTGTACAAATTTATGTGGATGACATAACCTTCGGTGCTACTAATGATACCCTTTGCAAGGAATTCTCTGAGATGATGCAGGGTGAATTTGAAATGTCCATGATAAGAGAACTCAACTATTTCCTTGGTCTGCAAATTAAACAAAAGAAGAATGGAATCTTCATATCCCAGACCAAGTATCTCAATGATCTACTCAAGAAGTTCGGGATGGATCGGTGTAATGGAGCCGATACTCCAATGAGTTCAACCACCTCATTTGGATGATGAAGAAGGAAGGACTTCAATATTACAAAGTATAGAGGAATGATTGGATCATTGCTCTACCTCACCGCAAGTCGCCCGACATCCAATTCGGTGTTGGAATGTGTGCAAGATTCCAGTCTTCTCCGAAGGAATCTCATGCTGAGAACGTGAAGAGAATCTTCAGATACATTGCTGACACAAAGAATCTAGTACTGTGGTTTCCCAAAGGACAAACTGAACATCTTGTAGCATATTCAGATTTTGATCATGCTGGATACAAGACAGACAGAAAAAGCACAAGTGGACAATGTCAATTTCTTGGTGGATCTCTTGTCTCATGGTTCAATAAGAAACAACCATCTTGCGCTGTATCAACAACTGAAGCCGAATATGTTGCTGCATCGAGTTGTTGTGCTCAAGTTCTGTGGCTCAAGCAACAACTTCAAGATTTGGGACTCTATTTCAAAGAAATTCCAATTCTGTGTGATAATACCAGCACAATAAGCTTGGCAAAGAATCTAGTACAACATACCCGGACCAAGCATATTGATGTTAGACATCATTTTATCAGAGATCATGTTCAAAAGAAAGATCATGCATAGCTCCCATTGATGTTTTGATGATAACTAAGATTTACAAAGAGATATACATTGAAAAAGATAAGGAAAATGTTTTTAACATAAACTAAAACATGTTTTATCAGTTGAGTGTTTTGCTGTCATATTACCTCCAGGTGATATTGCAGTCTCGAGTTAGCTCTTTGAATTGCATTTACGAAATTAAGTCTTTGCCTCGAACCTCCAGGAATATTACCTCGAGTATGTCACCTCGAGGTAAGTTAATCTCTGCCTCGAGGCAGCTCATTGAAATTACATCTATGAAATTGTGTATTGCCTTTAGCTTCCAGGAATATTGCCTCGAGTCAGTCACCTCGAGTTGAGGTAATCTCTGCCTCGAGTCGTATCCTTTAAGTTTGCATTGCTGGAATTGTGTAATGCCTTGAGCCTACAGGTATGTTGCCTCGAGTCTGTCACCTCGAGTGAAGGTAAACTCTGCCTCGAGCCTGATCCTTAAACATATAATTGCTAAAAATACTCACAGCCTCGAGTCTGTATAAAATGTGCCTCGAGTTGGGTAACTCGAGCCAATATGATATTTACCTCTAGTCAAGCTCATTCTTGTACTTCTCTGTTATCATGATGAAACTCGAGGTTATAAGAATGATGCCTCGAGTTAGGTGACTCGAGCCAATATAAGTGTTACCTCGAGTTAATATCTCATCTGGATTTTTGTGTTTGAATATTACCAATTGTTTAACTCGAGTCTGTAAACAATTTACCTCGAGGCAAGGTTGTCTCGTTATTAACATTCGATTATCATTGAGTAGAATATATTTGCAAATACAAATCATATTCTTCATTATTACCTATGAGATTACTAATCACTTTTCTGAGTATTTTCCAAGATACACAAACAGGTTCAAACTGATTAGCTATGGCGCACCGAGAGTGTCGAAGAACAGAGCCGACAAAAAGATTCTTATCTTAATGTGCCCATACATCAAAAGTATTTGAATCAATATTCTAAACTTATCTTCATCGAAGACCACATGGATGACATTCTGTAAGACTCCACTAAGCAAACATTCAAACATGGATAAGCAGAAGGCGCGGATGTCTAAACACATTCTAACAGGCAGATTCAAATTCTTCCAACGGTCTTCAAGCTTTAACTTATAAATACCATAAGAATTGAATCAATCAACATGAACCAGCGTATACATAGAAAAAGCTTTCAACTGTTCATATTGTATTCAGTTTATATCTTCGGACATCAGTAAGCTTAAGTGTTCATCATTTATCTACTCTGTGAGAGAGTTTCATTACTTGCTTTATAATTCATTCAAATCTCGAGATAGTGGTATCTTGAGTGTGGGTGTACGATTACAACTTTTAAGGGGGAGTGAGTCCAAGGGAGAAAGGATCATCCTGAGTTACAGATTGTGTAATTGTATTTGTGAGATAGTAGAAATCCCGGAGTGTCTGGAACTGGACGTAGGTCAAGGAGTTAGACCGAACCAGTATAACTTCTCTGTGTCATCTCTATCTACTTCTTTATTGCTTTCATCGATTACCCATCATACCGCGAAAGAATTTTTGAGATCACCTATTCACCCCCCTCTAGGTGATATTCCACCTTCAATTATTGTTGAATCCCCTCAAATGTTTGAAAACATAATTGTTCAACCTATTAGTTCTAGTAGTAGCGATTCGATTGTACTTGTTGATGAGTATGCTCTTACTTCTTTGTGTGATGCTTTAACTGTTGAAAATGCTTTTCTTCATAGTACTAGGGATGACTGTTATAAATTGACTGAAATATTTTTATGTTCATGTGTGGAATATCAAATATGTGTAAACTGTTATCATGAAAAATGCCACTTACTTGTTGAGTTTCGAAAGAAAGCATTTAGTAAAGTGGTTGATTCTACCACTGATCATAATGCACCCTCTTGTACTATTGATGATTGTAAGCATGATAATTGTGAACATGTTGACTCTTGCATGGATGCTAATGTGGTTGATGTGAGTGAGAAAGATCGTAGCCTAGAATGTCAAATTCACAATTTTCCCATTGGATTACTTCCTTGTAGCCTTGTTGGTGACAAAGATTCTGAAATTTTGATTGATAAAATTCTGCATGTTGGTGAATCTTTCCAACAAGTGCTTTCTTGTGACTTACCACCTGACTTAGAAAAGAAAAATAATTGTTTTGAATCTTTAAAAGCTCCAGGTGGTGATGATTTAAAAAATTCTCTTCCTTCTTCCACTATTTTCCCTTCCATCTCTTGTGTTGGCAGTGATGATGTGGTGTACCCCAACACTAAGTTGGATTCCGCACCTTCCATTTTGCGAACACAAGAGAATCTTCAAAATAGAACTGCTTGTTTGACTCCTATTGATGGGAGTAGCATTGATTTCCTTGGAAATGATAGTTACTTGGAGAGTTTGATTCCTAAAATATCTTTAATTCATTTGAAATCTCTCCATGTTTCTATTTTTGGTTGGGATACTTCTGGTTGTTTGTCTTCTTTGTAGGCACATTCTTGGAAAGGTCCTCGATGGAACCAACATCCACCATACATTCTTGGACCTCTTCCAAATGATCCTGAGCCACCTCCACCAAGGAAATTCAATGCAGGAGAAGATGTTATAAAAGACAAATGCATGATTCTCATTGTGGATGAGAACTTCTTTTTCAAGCAACTCAAGATACTCTAACACAGGTTGTCTCTTTCCTCACTTATTTTCTTCCTAATTCCTTTGATTACTTGGGCTTAATTGTTGTGTGAGGAAGATAAGTGTGGGAGAGGGACACAATCCAATAGAAAAGTAGAAATAATTTAGTTAAGTAAGCAGAATAAGAACCCCTATGTATGCTTTGCATGTTTTTGGACACTACCCTACTTAATTACCATTGTCCCTTGAATTTTAACTTGTTTATCATTCTATTTAGAGTGCTTTTTCTACATTGAGGACAATGTGTTGATTAAGTGTGAGGTAGGGAAATGCATTTTGAGCCCCATTAATCGGTTGTTTTTAAATGAGAAAATGCCTTAAACTAGAAATTTTTTCAAGAATGACTTGCTCTAATGCATGCCCTAAGTGGTAAAGGGTCGCATTTGCCACTTTAGAAGTGCATCATTTATGGGAAGTTCTTTGAGCTTTCATGAGATCTAGTGTTTTGGCAACTTTATAAAACCATGTTTTATTTTTCAAGTGAATGGGAAGAGAAGTGAACCCACTATTGGATTCTTGCTTACTCCTTATTTTGAAAATGAGAGTTTATAAATCAGTAGTGCATTTAAGAGTTGAGCATAATTTTAATCGATTGCAATGTTTTGATTGGTTATGTCTGTAAGGTTAGCATTTGGAATAGTTAAGTAGATGTTTTGTGGTTAGTCCACTATGCAATTGATTGTGTTAGAGTGAGCATTGGAGAAAAACCTTGTTGGAAGATTATTTGAGCCTTAAATTCTTTTCATGTGTGCATGTTCACTTAGTTTTTCACCTTCTAGAACTTGTTTCCACTCTTTTTCAAAGCAGTATTTGTGTTAATGTGATGAAAATGAAAGAGGCATGCAATTCTAAACAATTTTCACCCAAACACAAACCTACATTCATCTACCCTTTGAGCCTTTCTTATGTTATATGCATGTTATTACTCATAGTGTTCATAGTATTCTAAAAATTGAAAGAGAATTGCCAAATTTTTTTTTTGAAATGCCATGTATATGAAAAGAATGAAAAAAAATAAAAAAGAAAGAAAGAAGAAAAGAAAAAGAAAAAAAAAGAAAAGCGAGTATAATTTGAAAAAAAAAGTATTTGGTAGATAAAAAAAAAAGAAAAAAAAGTATCAAGAAGGCATTTGTTCATGATTTTCAAAAGAATTGGCAAAAGTTTGTACAGTTATTTAGATGCTATGAACTTGGTTATTCACTTTGACTTACATATCAACTATTTCCTTTGTCTAATTAATTCATTCCATTTAGCCTTCATCCATCATTACAAGCCTTCTAAGTCCTCTTGGTTCATTTCATTAATTGTTATTAGTAGTGGAGATGTTAGAGTTGTTACAAGTTTATGGTAAGGTGTTGATTAAGTGAGCTAGAGTGAAAATTAATCCAAGAGGTGAGATGAGTGTGAAGGTGGAATATCACCTAGAGGGGGGGTGAATAGGTGATTATGAAATTCTTTCGCTAATTGCTCAAGAACACTTAAAACAGAGATAGAGAAAAGAGCAATGAACAAAAGAGATTATACTGGTTCGGTCCAACTCTTGACCTACGTCCAGTCCCGAAACACTCGGGATTTCACTATCTCAAACCTTGATTACACACTCGTAACTCTAGAGTAATCCTCTCACTAGGACTTACCCCTCTTTACAAGTTGTAACCAAATAACCGTAGACACAATTACACACTCTGTAAACAAAGGATGATCCTTTCTCCCTAGGACTCACTCCCCCTTACAAGTTGTAATTGTACATCCACACTCAAGATACCACTACCTTGAGATTTGATCGAATTGTAAAACAAATAATGAATACTCTCTCTCGCAGAGTAGATAATGATAAACACCGAAGCTCGCAATATCCGAAGATATATATTTACAGAATAGAATTTGATCGCTTTGAAAGCTTTGTCTGTGTATTCGTCTCTCCCTCTGATGAATTCAAACCTTCGAGTATTTAAACTGGTTGAAGCTTGAAGACCGTTGAAGGGTTTGAATCTGTCCGTTTGAATATGTCCGTTGAAAGTGTTTAAACATATGTGCCGTCTGTTTAACCACGATCAAGTGTCCGCTTAGTTGGATTCTTTATAGCCGTTATTCCACGTGGTCTCGGATGAGGAATAGCTTAAAATATTGATTCTGTGCTTTTGACATTATGGGCCATCCTTCATCGGCTTTGTTCCTCCGTCATTTTTTATGCTTGACAGCTCATCATAATTCAAACAACGATTAATCATCTAAAAAATACTCAAGAAGATGATTAATGATAATTCAGATAATATTCAATGATGTATAGAAAGAATTAACTGGATAATCAGTGCATTCGAAAAATGTTGCAGAGTCGATTTGTAGTAGCTGATAGTTCATACTCGAGAATCCCATTCTGTGTACTTGAGTAGCCTTTACAGAAGCACAAGCTTGATTCTTGTCAATACTCAAATAGCCATAGTTAATACTCGAGTATCCATTTGATTCAGATATACCAAAAGCTTTAACATTGGTCATACTTGAGTATTCAATCCTGAGTACTTCTTGAATACTTGCTGAATATTTCCTCAATACTTTCGTGAATACTTTCTGAATACTTTCGGAATACTTTCTGAATATTTCCTGAATACTTTCATGAATACTTTCGCACTACTCAAGTATCCCCTTGCAAAATCAATTTACAGAAGTTCATATCTTGTCAATACTCGGGTAGCCAAAATCCAATACTTGAGTATTGTTGCAGCAAGAGCATATCAGCACTTCATTCTGTCAAATACTCGAGTATCCCCAATTCTCATACTTGAGTATTACACATCCAGAGAGCAAATGACATTCAGCAATTAATCCATGCTCGAGTATTGTTTCCATGATACTCGAGTATTTAAGTCTTCTTTCTAGTTCAATAAGAATCAGCTCCAAACTAGTTGTATTTTGTCCATTAACATCAGATGAATGGAGGTTGTTCTTATCCAAAGCGTTTCGCAAAGATCCAAAATAGACTATCAATTCAAAATATCATAACGCCTTCAATTGATCTTATTTTCTATGTTCTTGATCTTTTTGAAAATTTATTTGAGTCTAGTTTCCAATGGAACTGATTTCAGCTCATTTGGATTTGTCGTTTGTGAGATATACTCAAATTACGTGCTTGGTCTCGGACTATGACGGTGATGTTTGTACCAACTTGCAAAATTCATAGCTCTCTCATCTGGACTCCTTTGGACTTGAAAGTTTTCCAACAATACGTGTCGGATGTTTGGTTTCATATGCCACTGGTTTCATGTCAATTCGATTATTGGTTTGGGAGATATCATCGAATTACCAGAGGTCGCCAGAAAATGAGTTGAGCAGAGCAGGAAGAAATCACGCTGATACTCGGGTATTTGAAGTTTTCTACCCAAGTATTAGTCCAATACTCGAGTATTTAAGTGACATACTCGAGTATTGATGGGATGTTTGCCTAAATTGAAGCTGTTTAAGTATGATACTCGAGTATTGATGCTTGGTACTCGAGTATTGCTTCAGGAATCCACCTGTGACTTAATTCAACTCCGCCAATTCACTACCATACTCGAGTATTAAGTTGGTATACTCAAGTATTGCTTCAGGAATGCATCTGTGACCCATTTGAACTCCGCCAATTCATCTTCCATTGATAATAGAGGCTTGTATAAACTTCATATCTACATTAATATATAAGAATTAATCAATGTAGAGGATAAATGTAGTATGCAAGCTTTTTGCTCTAGATAATGACATCTATATAAGACATCATTAAAACTAATCATAACCAATAGAGTGAAACACTAATAATACCTTGAGAGTTCTCTTATGCTTCATTCTAATATTTTGAGTTGTGTAGTCAGCTAATTTCTTTACATCGCTTGATTATCACTGGTATTGGCTTGAGGAATTTGATTAATTAGTCCATTGCTTTCTAATTATGAAATTTCTCATCTTTCAAATGCATTAGTGTTTTGGACTTGGAATTTTGTACTCAATTGCTTTTGTTCAAGAGTACAAAGTGTTGGTTATGATTAGTTTTGATGATGTCTTATATAGATGCCATTCTTAAGAGCAAAAAGGTTGCACACTACATCTACATTATACTTTAACTAATTCTTATACTTAATGTAGATGCAAAGGTTAATAATGGAGAATGATGAGTTCAAGTTGAATGACGAAGAATGTTCCACAAGAAGAAGTACTGAATCAAAGAAAGAAATTGAATCAAGAAGATGTGAAGTTAAATGATAAAGAATGATCAAGATGGGAGATTGAAGAAAAAGGAAGAACTTGCTGAATATAATGATAATATCATTATTCAAGTTCCTAGATTGATTCTACAAGTCCCACGATGATATGGAAGTTGGAACGACTCAAATCGGAGTCAAAATAAGCATTCTGGATGAATTAACTCGAGTCAAGGGTCTAGCATCGAGTTATAGGTGTTTCTACAGTGTTATCTAGTACAAGTTAACTCGAGTCAAGAACATCCCTACCTTGATTCAGCACTATGCTACAGTGATTTTCACGAGCTGCCTCGAGTCAGCAACTCTACACCCAACTTATTGCCTGGAGTTTTCACTATTCAGTGTACTTCCAGCAACTATGTTCTACTCTGTTTCGGGCGACAACTAGTAATTCGAAGATATCTCCCTAACCAGGAATGAGATTGAGGTGAAACTAGCGGCATATGAAACTAGACTCCCAATGCGTCATTTTGATATAAAATACAAGTCCAAAGGAGCCCATATGAGAGAGATATTATTTTTGTAAGTTGGCACAACAATCACAATCATAGTCCAGACCAAGCTTCGGTGTTTTGAGTGTAACTCACCAACTACAAATCCGATTGAGCTGAAATTGGTGGAATAGGAAAGTAGACTCATAGAGCTTTCCATCAAGGGTTGAATCATCCAAAACAAATTTCATACCAAGGAGATATGGCCTTCAAAAATTAGACATATGTGATTCTGGAATCAATTCAGCATAGCTTCAGATTTCTGGATATGACTCATAACCAATTGAAGTTGTTGCCTCGAGCCAGTAGGAATGCAACCTCGAGTTGGTTAACTCGAGCCAGAAATTTATGTACCTCGAGTCAGATGGAAGAGATAGACACTTTGGAAGAGCTTATTACCTCGAGTTAGCTTATCTACCTCGAGTCAAAGGCAAACAGAAAGTTAGATGTTTTGAGAAGGCTTTTTACCTCGAGCCAGGAAACCAACCTCGAGTCAAATGCTTCTGAACCTAAATGATCAATGTACCATTCACTCGAGTTGGAAAGAATGTTGCCTCGAGTCGATGGCCTCGAGTCAAGATATCACTTGCCTCAAGTCATTTAGTGTTGTGTTAAACTTCTCTATGGTTTAAACGATGGATTAACTCAAGCCTCTTCAAATGCTGCCTCGAGTCGTAAGTGGTGCCTCCAATCAAAATCACATCTTATCTGAGAAAAGCATTTGTCGTCACAATACCTCGAGTCAATGTTTGCCTCGAGTCAGATCCTCAAAATTGCATTGATGAAATTATGTATCGACTCGAGCCTCCAGAATGTTGCCTCGAGTCGCCGACTCGAGCCAAGGTAAATGCCGCTCGAGTCAATTACACATCCGGAACACTCAGCTTGTCTATTACCAATTGTTTAACTCGAGTCTGTAAACACATTACCTCGAGTTAAGGTTGCCTCTGCTTCAGCGAAAGATTATCATTGAATATAGTATGCTGCAAACACAGATTATATTCCTCAACATTACCAATGATATTATTAATCATCTTTATTAGTAAGTTTTAGATATTCAATCAAGGTTCAATCTGACTAGCTATGGCACACCGAGAGTGTCGAGAAACAAAGCCGACAAAAAGATTCATATCGTAGAAGGACCAAACACGGAAAACACATCTTTTTGCGTTTTTGGCAGCAACTCAGCGTTTTTGGCGTTTTTAACAGATGTTTTAGGCCAGCGAATAAAAAAAGATTAGATACGTAGACCAAAAGGACGACTTGAGCATCCAGCGCCGTAAACGAAGAAGGAGGGGACCTGATTTATTGATTGGGGATTGAGATAATAGGGGCGCGACTTGGGAGAGCGCCACGAGAAAAAGAATTGGAAAAAGACGAGACATTACGGAAAGAATGAAATTGAGAGACGCAAGGATCCAAAATTCATATATTCAGTGCCACGATAAAAGGAGGACCTGATTTATAGATTAGGGATTCAGATAATAGCGGCGCGACTTGGGAAAGATTAATAATTGAAATTGCACCGCTTACATAGGGGAAATCCTTCATCGCTAAGACCTGGATTCGGGACTCGACCTCCATCGTCAACCCCCAATTCGAGTTTTCGCCGTAATTTTCCGGATGCTATTCCCGCATTCTAAGCAGCTCTTTTATCTTTGTGTTGGAGTATTTTAAAGCAATGATTGGCTGATTTCTTTTGGTTCTTGGAGATGAGGATGTGTTCTTGAGCTCATGCACTTCATAGGGGAGTTAATCTATCATTCTATTAGTCTATATTTATATATTTAGGTTGCCTAGTTTTATGAATTATTGTGTATAAATCTGGAACTGAGATTAATGTTTATTGTCTCTGTTGGTTTGATAATTGTGATTGAGATTGGATTTTGCAATGTGAAGATTATATTTGTTTTAATTTCTTGTGGTTGCAATGAGATTATATTAATTAGCATGTTATTGTCTAGTTAATGTGATTGATTTATGCCCTTTGAGGGACTGTTATGTACTCAATTTCAAGAAGACTCATGTTGCATTATTCCAATTTTAATTACACATCAAGTGGTTTTTAACAATTTCTCAAGAGGTAGTGGTTAGCTATTGTTGGCTCTTGATGTTTTGATGATAACAAATGTTTTAGTTTTGATACCATGTTGAATTTGGTTTCCAGGAATAACTCTCGAGAATTGGATCTTGAATTCTCGAGAATGACTGCTAAACAGTGTTGTAATGTCTAATTAAATCTCCATCGCAGCTGATAACCTTTAAATTCATATTGTTTTAAATGCAAAAAGGATCTTAAAACTCTGTCATTGTCATGCTTTAATGGATCAATTAATTAAATATATGATTTCATCTTCCTAATGAGTTTTTAGACTTTATTTACATTTATCTTGGTCACATCTTGAGTTTGGATTCAAAATTGAACTTTAGTCACATTCTTACTACAATTGGGTAGTGAATACAGTTCGGTATTTTGGGTATAAATTGAGTTATAGAATTCCAATGGATCTATAATTTTTATTTTCAGAAATCTAATAGGAAGCCCTACAAATCCTATGAAGAGCCCAAAAGCTAACTCAGATGTTTAGAGGGCCAAAATGGGCTTAGAAACCGAAACAGGCTGCAATCACTGGACTCCGGAACAACGTTCGGTATTTGATCCATAACTGGAGCTACAGACCTCAAACTGAGGTCCGGTTTGCGCGCCTGGAAAGGTGACATCCAGGGCTACATTTCATATGAATACCACATGGTCCCGATCCACCTTTTCCGTGGTGTAATCCAGCTTGCAAACAGACGCGTTTTTGGAGGTGTAAAGTGGTTCAATGATTCTTCCATATTGGCCACTAAGTAAAGTGACGAAATGAGTTGTAAAATGGATGAATGAGATGCCCAATTTTCCTATAAATAGATGGAGAGGCTGAAGAGAAACACACACCTTGAAGAGACCAAGATCTCTCCCATTCTAAGTTCCTTCTTTTATTTCTTGCCTCCTACTTGGGATGGCTTAGTTTTGCTTTATTAGTTTCATGTATTGTCTTTAATTTCTTGCCTCCTACTTGGTATGGCTTATTTTTAATCTTTCATTTTAATTATTTTATTTTGATTTTATGTTCTTCATCTTTTTCCTTTATTCGTTCATTATGTTTTTGATATTTACTTTTATATTGGAATAGAAGCTTTCATTTTATTTAATTGTTCTTTGTGTTCTTCATGTTCATGATGAACTTGTTCATGTTCTTCGTGGTCATGATGAACATCTTTATTTCTACATTTTCATTTTACACAGCCATGCTTGGCTAAGTTTCTGTGATCGACCCATGAGTTCAGGATTCCATGGTGTCATCCGGAGGACTTGTGCTTTAATCGGTAATTGACTTGTTTCTATTGATTTTTAATCGGATCCGATTATAATTATGGATTGGGTGTTAGATTTAATACCCAGATTGAAATCCCAAGGACTTAGGTCGACCAAGTTACGAGAACGTTGTACGATTGCACGACGAACTCGCCACGTGTTCGATCATATGCTAGGCGATTGTCTAGTCGAGGGAGCTTCGGACAAATGCGAGAGATTTCGGTTTGTCTAGAATCAATCACGAGTTTAGTTATTCTATTTTTGTTGTCCAATGATGGAAGGTCTTGGAATCCCAATTCGAGTTGATCGTTTTTAATTTGATTAATCTCGCCCTTTTCATTCTGTCTTTAATTTCTATTCTAATTCCAACAAAACTCAATCCCCCCTTGTTTTTATTTCATTTGCATGACATCTAGATTACTTAGGATTCAATAAAAGGCTCCTCGAGAAGAGAGAACGATCCTAGGTTTGCCTATACGCAATCCTTGGTTAATTGTTGATTGTGGACCCAAAGGCTAATGACGAAAGGTCTTCATCAGTAGCAAAGCATTCTCGAGAGTGGTTATTGGATTCTGGAGAATGGTTCTCGAGAATGCCAAGTAATTCTCGAGAATGATCAGATTTGAAGCAGAAATAGAAGAATATTACTCTATGCTTCTTGAGTGATTCTCGAGAATTGAGAATCAATTCTTGAGAATGGTTCTCGAGAATCAGCAATGGATTCTCGAGAATGGTCGATAAGCTTCTGCAATGCTTTCTGTTTCTGAAGTGATTCTCGAGAATGAGCTCTAATTCTTGAGAATGGTTCCCGAGAATCAGAAAGGATTCTCGAGTATTATCGAAAGCTTCATCTGATATTTGCTACTGTGCTCACTGGTTTTGAAGTGATTCTCGAGAACGAGGAAGCAATTCTCGAGAATGTGCAAATGATTCTCGAGAATGATCGAAGGTCATGCAATCTGTAGCTGATTCAATGAACGATTCTCGAGTATGGCTACAACAATTCTCGAGAATGGTCAAACAGCATTCATACCAAATAGCTCGACAACAAACCTGATTCATTGTAACTTTCTTTAAATGATCCAGTTAATTGATCTTAGCTTCCAATACATCATTCTATATTAACTGTGATATTATTAATCATCTCTCTAAGTGCTTCACATATTCATAATCAAGGTTACCAGATCAGATGAAAAACACCAAGAATGTCCATTTAACTTGACTGCTGATCTGTAAATTATGGAATATGCCACGCTGCTTATTATTATTGATTCTAACTATATTTAACGAGTTTACTTATGAATCTTCAGAAGATCAAAGTTTTGCTTTTCAGATTTCAATTTGACAAGCTGGCGCATTAAGAATGTCGCAGAACAGAGCCGACAAAAAGAATCTTATCATAATGGTGCCCATTCAGTAAAAGCTTCCGAATCATTAATCTAAGCCGATCTTCATCCAAGACCACGTGGATGACATTCTCGTAAAGTGACTCCACTAAGCAAACGTTCAAACATGGATAGCGGTAAGGCGCGAATGTCTAAAAACATTCAAACAGGCAGATTCAAATTCTTCCAACGGTCTTCAAACTTCAACTTATAAATACCAGAAGAATTGAATCCATCAATATGAACCAGCGCATACATAGATAAAGCTTTTAACTATTTATATTGTATTCAGATTATATCTTCAGATATTAGTGAGCTTCAGTGTTTATCATTTATCTACTCTGTGAGAGAGTCTTATCATTTGTCTTACAATTTGTTCAAATCTCAAGATAGTGGTATCTTGAGTGTGGGTGTACGATTATAACTTGTAAGGGGGAGTGAGTCCTAGGGAGAAAGGATCATCCTGAGTTACAGAGTGTGTAATTGTATTTGTGAGATAGTAGAAATCCCGGAGTGTCCGGGTACCGAACGTAGGTCAAGGAGTTAGACCGAACCAAGATAACTTTCTCGTGTCATGTCTATTTACTTCTTTACTGCTTTCATCGATTACCCATCATACTGCGAAAGAATTTTTGTGATCACCTATTCACCCCTCTCTAGGTGATTTTCCACCTTCATTTGGTATCAGAGCATTGGTTTCTCAGTTGGGCTTAACATCCCGAGAAAGATCGTGGAAGGAATATTACCTGATAGAGCCTCTATCAATCGTCCACCTGGCTTCAACGGAGAACATTACTCCTTTTGGAAAGCCAAATTTAGAGTCTTTGTTATGGCTACTGAATTTGGTTTATGGGATGTATTCGAGGAAGGTGATTATAAACCATTAGTCATCAAAGATGGAGTTCAAACTCCTAAGAAAAAAAAAGGATTACGATGAGAATGACAGGAGAATTGCCACTCTCAACAGCAAAGCCATTCTAATGCTTCAAAGTGCTCTTAGTCATCAAGAGTTTTTCCGAATTAGCAATCGACAAATGCAAAGGACATGTGGAAAGCCTTGGAGATTGCATATGAAGGAACCTCGGAATTAAGGAGAATCGCATCAACACGCCGACAACCGTGTATGATCTCCTACGTATGAAGACCGGAGAATCCATAGGAGAATTTCAACTTCGCTTTACTCATCTGATAAATCAATTGCCAGCTTTGGGTAAAACATATGAGCAAAATTCTCAAGTCAGGAAAATCCTCAATGTCTTGACTAAAGATTGGGAAGCCAAGGTCACAGCAATTGAAGAAGCTCGTGGAGAATCAATGCAGTTAGTTGCTGCTCTATTCAAAAGTCTATCTGAATATGAAAGCAAACTGAAATTCAAGAAGGGCTTAGATGAAATTAACAACGGTAGAAACAAAGGTATTGCTCTAAATGCTGTGAAGGAAAAGGAACCCAATGAGGAAGATGAGGATGATGATGAAATAGCTATGTTCATTCGAAGATTTAAAAAGTTCTACAAGAGGAATCAAGGGTTCAGAAAAAGATTCCAGAAAGGAACCTCTAGCAACCAACAAGACTTCAAAGACAAAGAACAAATCATTTGCTACGAGTGTGAGAAGCCGGGGCACATCATATCTGAATGTCCTCAACTGAAGGATAAAGAAAAAGATAAGAAGAAAAGATTCAATCAATTCAAGAAGAAAGCCTACGTATCTGCCATATGGGGAGATAGTTCTTCAGATGAGGAAAGTGATGAGGAAGAAGTAGCAAATATCTGTCTAGTTGCTAAAGAACAGGCTGAAGATGACAACGAGGTAAGTAACTCTGAACCTACATATGATGAGCTACTTTCTGAATATAATGAACTATATTTTGAGTTAAGAAAAATCACTAGAGAATTTATTTCTTCAAGAAAGAAAATCAAACTACTTGAAAAACAAGTTGAAAATGCTTCTCTATCTTGCGAAAATTCTCCTTGTGAAAAATGTTCCGATCTTGAAAACAAAAACATCAAACTTACACAGACTCTTGAGAAATTCACTAAAGGCAGTGAAACGCTCAAAGTTATTTTAAAAGCTCAAAGATTTACAAATGATTGATCGGGGATAGGCTATAATCCTACCTTTGACAGAAAGAAAGGGAAAAAGAAGAGTGGAGGAAAAACTTATTTGAATTACTTTCAGAAGTCGGTTCATTTTTCAAATCCCTTTGCTCACTGTAACTATTGTAATCGTAAGGGTCACAATACCTCATCTTGTTTTCATAAGAAAGATAGAAAAGATAAACCTATTGGCAATTATCAATGGATACCTAAGGCTTGATCTTGTATGAATCACAGATATGTCTGAGAGCATCAAAAATTGGTAAGTGGTATATTGATAGCGGATGCCCCAGACACATGACGGGAGATCAATCCAAGTTCATAACGATGAATGCAAAGGATGGTGTCAAAGTAACCTTTGGGGGGAACCAATCTAGAAAGATCGCTGGAATTAGCGAAAGTGATGAAAAAGGAAAACCCTTAATCAAAGATGTATACTATGTGGAAGGACTCTGTCATAATCTTCTGAGTGTGAGCCAAAGTGCAGACAAGAACAACTGGATCATTTTTTACTCAGAGGAATGCCTCATCGTGAATAAGGATGATCTTCCAATCGACAAAGGTAATCTTAAAACCTTGTTTTGAAGGTAGAAAATCACCTAGAGGGGGGGTGAATAGGTGATTACAAAAATTCTTTCGCGGTATGATTGGTAATCGATGAAAGCAGTAAAGAAGTAAATAGAGATGACACAGAGAAATTATCTTGGTTCGGTCTAACTCCTTGACCTACGTCCGCACCCAGACACTCCGGGATTTCCACTATCTCATAAATACAATTACACACTCGTAACTCGGGATGATCCTTTCTCCCTAGGACTCACTCCCCTTACAAGTTGTAATCGTACACCCACACTCAAGATACCACTACCTTGAGATTTGAACTGATTGTGAAACAAATAAAGAAACTCTCTCTCACAGAGTAAATGATGAACACTGAAGCTCACTTATATCCGAAGATATAATCAGAATACAATATGAACAATTGGAAACTTTATCTTTGTATGTGCTGGTTCGTGTGTCTATGCTGATGGATTCAATTCTTCTAGTATGTATAAGTTGAAGTTTGAAGACCGTTGGAAGAATTTGAATCTTGCTTGAGTATTTGAAATTGTCCATTGAGAATGGTTAGACACCCGCGCCTCCAGCTTAGCCATGATAAAATGTTTTGAATGGAACGTCTTTCTGACTTGTTAATCACGTGTTCTCGGATGGAGGTTGGCTTAGAATATTGATACAGTTACTTTTGCAGTATGGGCGCTTTAAGATAAGAATCTTTTTGTCGGGCTCTGTCTTTCGCCATTCATTCTTGGTGCGCCAAACTTAGTGATATTGAACCTGGCTGTGTATCTTGGAAAACACTTAGAAAGATGATTAGTAATGTGATTGGTAATACAAAATAGATAGAATCTGAATTTGCAATATACAATATGCAATCACAAACTTTCACTAAAAAGAGACTACTTTACCTCGAGGTGACATGACTACAGCTCGAGTTAATCAAATGATTATATTAAAATGAGTAGATCCAGATGAGTAAATAACTCGAGGTATCTCTTAACCTGACTCGAGGTAGCTAACTCGAGGTATCATAGCTGTAGCTTCGAGGTGCATCGTGAAAGTAGAGAAGCACAAGAGTGAACCTGCCTAGAGGTAAGTATAAGACTGACTCGAGGTTCTCAACTCGAGGCATATATTAAACAGACTCGAGGCAATGCATCGTTAAATCAATTATACAATTAAGGGACAAACTCAAGGCAGAACTTTACCTTCACTCGAGGTTCCAGACTCGAGGCGACATACCTGTAAACTCGAGGTAGTACATTTCTTCATAGATGCACCTTCAATGAGCTAACTTCGAGGTAGAGATTACCAAGACTCAAGGTGACAGACTCGAGGGAACATTTCAGGAAACTAGAGGCAATGTACAATTACATAGATGTAAATTCAAAGCGCTGACTCGAGGTAGAGTTTACCACGCCTCGAGGTGGATAACTCGAGGTAACATCTCGTCAGATTCGAGGCAAAAATCATTTCAGTTAATGCAATTTTAAAGGGTTACCTCGAGGCGGCAATACTGCCTGGAGGTATTTTGACAGCAAAACAGCAGCTGATACAATCGAGATTTTGTCCAAGATAAAAGCATTTTCCTTATCTTTTTCAATGTATATCTTCTTGTAAATCTTAGTTATCATCAAAACACCCATGGGAGCTAACATTCTCCCCCTTGTTGATGATGACAATATTTGAGAAAGAATGAGTTCAAAATAGATTTAGATTAAGGAGACAAAAGCACGAAGAAATCAATTAAACTAAATCAGATAATCACAGACAATAAACCATATAGCTTAATTAGTTTAAGGAAGCATTAACCAGAGAATGCTTTAGCAAGAGTCATAACAGGAAATATCCAGGGGTACAGAGGACAACAAACTGACTTAGCAAAACATAAAGTTATAAGCAGCAAAATGTAAATTGACAACAACAAGGCAAATTGATCAGCAAACAAAAAATTGGCATCTTCATTCTTTCTCACAGGTCTTCTCCCCCTTTGTCATCTATCAAAAAGATGGGTATCTTGAGAGGAAAAGGGATGAGAAGTGATAGGAAATGGTAAGGGTGAGTAAGGGATGATAATAAGGATATGTGATGTGGATGGGATAGGAGTGGTAGAATTGGAGATGTGGATATGAGAGTGTCCAGGTCATCTTCTCCAAATAACTCTGTTGTGGGGGTTCCAGAATATGTAATTTTCATATTGGCAGAGGTAGTAGGAGGAATGGGAATAGAGGCTGGAGCAGAAGTAGGAATGGGCGATTGGGTAGGGATTGAGTGAAGGGCAAGTGATGGTGAAGGAGATGGAGGTGAAATAGGTTTGGTAGAGGGAATTACAGAGCCAGAGCCACCACCCATGGACAGAATTTTATCAACCTTGTTGGAAAGAATCCAGAGTGTATTGTGCATGTTGGTGATAGAGGCGCCATGATCATCCAAGTGTCCACACAGATTACCAACTTCATCTGTTATAGTTCCAACTTCTTCTTGTAGATCCTCTTGGTTCTCTTCAATCTGAGTAACCTTTTGCAATAATTTACCAATTTCAAACTCCAATTTGACAGAAAGGGAGTTTTGAGCTGCCAAAGATATATGCAAAGGGTCTATGCTGTCCGAGATTGCTTTTTCAACAATGACCTTTAATTGAGCTCCCAAAGAGAATGGAGCAGGCTGAGATGTTAATTCTCGGGACCGTGCTCGGGATGTTCTTGTTGGCCGATGAGCTCTTGGTTTGGAGGTTTTGGACTTAGAAAGCGCAGAGCTCTAGATTGCCCGGAACCTTCTTGAAAATTGATCTTCATCAAGTTGAGAATATCGACCAAACACTTCGTGTGTCTTTGCTTCCTCATCTTTCTCCAAGTACCAAATACGCTCATGGAACAAAATAACAGACACAAGACTTGGGAAAGGAATTGGAGAGGTTTTCTTGGAATGCATGACATATTTTTTCAGTTCCCCAAAAATCCAGTGACCAAGATTATGTGGAATGTTGTCAACAATGGAAGAGAACATGATAAGATCACGTTGAGTGAAATGGGTAAAATTTTTGCCTTTCTGAACAAAGTTCCTTGAGTAAATATACCACAAGGCTCGATGTTTGGGTGGCATGTCAACAGGATTGAAAGAAATAGATCCTATAGGTTCACTCAATGGTTCATCTGGTCGAAGAATTTGATAAATCTGTTCATTATCATAATGAACCTGAGGGACAGGAGGTGGATTTTGAATTTGCAACAAATTATTCAAATAGTCAGGTGTAATTTCAATCCTCTTCCCTCTCACAGAAGTAAAGATTCTCTCTTCAGCAACATGATTGTGCTTATCCAAAAGAGTATGCATAGACATATTAAAATAGAAAACTCTGACCAAAGTTGGACTGAATGAAGCATGGATTCCTAGAAAAGATGCATAATTTTCAAACCAAGGGAAAAGGTCTAGATTACACTCAGTTTTCAATTTTTCTAAATTCACAGAGACTACAGGACAGAAACTCCTAAAAGCAAAGTCTTTACTGAATTTCTTTCCATCCTCAGAGGAGAATATAATAGGATTATTAACAAAGCTAGTTGGCGGATGAGCAGTAGAGACATCATAAATGGAAAGTAATGAGGGGGTTTCGAATACCTTTGACCCTGATTGATGAACAGAGTCTTTGGAGGCTGAGGCGGATGCTCTGGAAGAAGTAGCATTGGACTTTGAAACTTTAGAAGCAGAGACAGAACTTGCTTGACTTTTGGAGGTTCCTCGAAAATCAGAAGAAGCAATGGCGAATTTCTTCTTTGGAGGAGTGGATTTGGCAACAACCACTTCCTTCGTTTTTCGAGCAAGAGCCTTCTTGTCAATTGGTTTCTTTTGAGAAATTTCCGAAGGTTCAACAATTTTTAGTTTCTTTGGCAACGTCTGATCTTCGAATGAAACCTTGGGATGAAATCGTTTGGGTGCCATCTTTGTGTGTTGAGGACGCTCTGACTAAGAAAGAGAAGCTGAGTAAGAGGCTATGAAATCTGGGTCTGAGTCTTTAGATTTGGACATTGATTTCGTCGGAAGAGAGGGGTTCTTTGTTTTGGGAGGCATTTAGGGTTTTGATTGAGATGAGAGGAAGACAAATGTGATAGAGATGAAGAGACGAAGAGGCGCGAGAGAGAAATGAAGAGTCAAGAGACACGGGCAAGAATTTAATCAGAAATTATAAAAGCTAACTCGAGATATGCATGTTAGCCTCGAGGTTTCTAACTCGAGAATCCACTAACTAACTCGAGGTAAACAAGAGAAATATATCAAACCTACGATGTTACCTCGAGGTACCACTTACTAACTCGAGGGAAAAAGTGCTCTCCATTCTGCTAACTTTCTGTCTTCATTTGACTCGAGGTGGGTGCTTTGCCTCGGGTTAAAAACTGCTCTCTATCACTCTAACTTTCTGTCTTCATTTGACTCGAGGTGGGTGCTTTGCCTCGGGTTAAAAACTACTCTCTATCGCTCTAACTTTCTGTCTTCATTTGCTTCGAGGTTGCCTCGTCGACTCGAGGTAAATTTTCTCCTTCTTTGAGTTCTTTTGGGATTTCGTTGATTAACCTCGAGGTGCATATCTAGTTGCCTCGAGGTACGTTTCACTCCTTCATGTAACATGATCCCGTAAAAACATTAACTAGATACTCCGATGCTTAAGTTAGTTCTCAATAATCATCAAAACATAATTAACAAGATTTAGTTAAAATTTTACTTACAGTTCATTGGGATTTACCATTCCCAATTCTCTTCGAATGTATGTGAATTGTTCTTTTGCCAATGGTTTGGTGAAAATGTCAGCAAGTTGCAAGTGGGTAGGAATGAACAATACTTTAACATCTTTCTTCTGAACATGATCTCTGATGAAATGATGTCTAACATCAATATGCTTGGTTCGGGTATGGTGAACTGGATTCTTTGCCAAGCTTATTGTGCTGGTATTATCACAAAGAATTGGAATTTCTTTGAAATGGAGTCCCAAATCTTGAAGTTGTTGCTTGAGCCACAGAACTTGAGAACAGCAACTAGATGCAGCAATATATTCAGCTTCAGTTGTTGACACTGCACAAGATGTTTGTTTCTTACTAAACCATGAGACAAGTGATCCACCGAGGAATTGACATTCCCACTTGTACTTTTTCTATCTGTCTTGTATCCAGCATGATCTGAATCTAGATATGCTACAAGATGTTTTGGTTGACCTTTGGGAAACCACAATCCAAGTGTCTTTGTATCTGCAAGGTATCTGAAAATTCTTGTTACATTCTCAGCATGAGATTCCTTTGGCGCAGACTGAAACCTTGCACACATTCCAACACTAAATTGAATGTCAAGGCGGCTTGCAGTGAGATAGAGAAATGATCCAATCATTCCTCTATACTTTGTAATATTGAATTCCTTCCCTTTTTCATCAGCATCCAGTGAGTTGGTTGAACTCATTGGAGTATCAGCTCCATCACACTGATCTATTCCAAACTTCTTGAGTAGATCATTGAGATACTTGGTCTGGGATATGAAGATTCCATCCTTCCTTTGTTTGATTTGTAAACCAAGGAAGTAGTTGAGTTCTCCCATCATGGACATCTCAAATTCACCCTGCATCATCTCAGAGAATTCCTTGCACAAGGTATCATTAGTAGCACCGAAGATTATGTCATCCACATAAATTTGCACAACTAAAATTTCATTAAGTTTATTATTCTTGATAAACAATGTGGTGTCTGCTTTTCCTCTGAAAAATCCTCTATCAAGAATAAATTTGCTTAATCTCTCATACCAAGCTCTAGGAGCTTATTTGAGACCATACAAGGCCTTTTTCAAACGAAAAACATGATCAGGATGAGATTCACTTTCAAAACCGGGAGGTTGTTCGACATATACTTCATCTTGGATAAAACCATTGAGAAATGCGCTTTTAACATCCATTTGATAGAGTTTGAATCCTTTGATACACGCAAAGGCTAAGAGTACTCGTATAGCTTCCAATCGGCCCCTTTGGAGCATATGTTTCCTCATAATCAATACCTTCTTCTTGATTATAGCCTTTGGCAACCAGTCCTAGCCTTGTTTCGACTATGATTGCAGATTCATCTCGTTTGTTCTTGAATACCCATTTGGTGCCAATGACCGGGTGGTCTTTAGGCCTAGGTACCAAATCTCAAACTTGATTTCTTTCAAACTGATGCAACTCTTCTTGCATTGTTATAACCCAATCATTGTTTGATAGGGCTTCATCAATTTTAGAGGGTTCAATTTCGAATATAAAAGATGAAAAGGTAACTTCATTTAAAATGCTTTTTCTGGTTCTCACACATTTATTGACATCACCTATTACTTGATCTAATGGGTGACTTCTACTATATTTCCAAGCATGAGGTTGAGATGAAGGATATTCTTCACCAGTATTTTCAGGTTCAACTTCTAAAATATTTTCTGAAGTTTCAAGAGTAGAGGAAGTTTTTGAAAAAGTTTGAGTTGGAAAAATAGGTTCATCTTCATCAAGAGATTTGTCATATTCAGATTCATAGAACATAACATGAATTGATTCTTCTACAATACGTGTTTGTAGATTAAATACTCTGTAAGCTCTACTTCTATTTGAATAACCAAGAAAGATACCTTCATCTGACTTAGGATCGAACTTTCCTAAGTTATCCTTACCATTGTTATGAATGAAACACTTACATCCAAATATGCGTAGATGTGCTAAGTTTGGCTTTCTTCCTTTGTAAAGCTCATACGGAGTTTTGTTAAGCTTCTTTCGAAGATATGCTCGGTTTGACACATAACATGCAGTACTCATTGCATCTGCCCAAAAGACTTGAGAAGTCTTGTTCTCATTCAGCATTGCACGGGCCATTTCAGTAAGAACACGATTCTTCCTTTCAACCACACCATTTTTTTGTGGTGTCCTTGAAGCAGAGAAGTTGTGGTCAATTCCATGTGCATCATAGAACTCCGTGAAAGCATGATTTTCAAATTCTCCTCCATGATCCGTTCGTATACCTGAAATGCACACACCTTTCTCGTTCTGTATTTTCTTGGCAAATACAGTGAATAGATCAAATGTTTCATCTTTAGATGATAAAAAGATAGTCCAAGTGAATCGAGAGAAATCATCAACTATAACTAGAGTGTATAAATTACCACCAAGACTCTTAACTCTAGCTGGTCCTACTAAATCCATGTGAAGTAATTGAAGAGGTAAAATCAGTTGAAATCTCAGGTTTATTTTTGAAAGAGGATTTAGTCTGTTTACCTTTCTGACAAGAGTCACAAATCATATCATTTTTAAAACGTAGTTTGGGTAAACCAAGAACTAAATCTTTTCTTAACAACTTGTCTAGTTGGAACATATTTACATGAGCCAAACGTTTATGCCATAACCAACTCTCATTCAAGTTGCTAACAAAACAATTTTTAGAATTCACACTAGGAAGATTCAAAGTATAACAGTTACCTTCTCTTGAAGCTTTGAACAAAGTTTTAAGATTACCTTTGTCTATTGGAAGATCATCCTTATTCACGATGAGGCATTCCTCTGAGTCAAAAATGATCCAATTGTTCTTGTCTGCACTTTGACTTACACTCAGAAGATTATGGCAGAGTCCTTCCACATAGTATACGTCTTTGATCAGGGGTTTCCCTTTTTCACCGATTTCGCCAATTCCAAATGCGATCTTTCCGATTGATTTCCCCCAAAGGTTACTTTGCCACCATCCTTAGCATTCATCGTTATGAACTTGGATTGATCTCCTGTCATGTGTCTGGAGCATCCGCTATCAATAAACCACTTACCAGTTTTTGATGCTCTCAGACATACCTCGTTGTCATCTTCAGCCTGTTCTTTAGCAACTAGACAGACATTTGCTACTTCTTCCTTATCACTTTCCTCATCTGAAGAACTATCTCCCCATATGGCAGATACATAGGCTTTCTTCTTGAATTGATTGAATCTTTTCGTCTTATCCTTTTCTTTATCCTTCAGTTGAGGACATTCAGACGATGTGCCCCTGGCTTCTCACACTCGTAGCAAATAATTTGTTCTTTGTCTTTGAAGTCTTGTCGATTGCTAGAGATTCCTTTTTGGAATCTGTTTCTGAACCCTTGATTCCTCTTATAGAACTTTTTGAATTTTCGAACAAACATAGCCATTTCATCACCATCCTCATCTTCTTCATTGGGTTCCTTTTCCTTCACAGCATTCAGAGTAACACCCTTGTTTCTACAATTGTTAATTTCATCCAAGCCCTTCTTGAATTTCAGTTTACTTTCATATTCAGATAGACTTCCGAATAGAGCAAAGAATCGATCGCATTGATTCTCCACGGGCTTCCTCGATTGTTGTGACCTTAGCTTCCCAATCTTTGGTCAAGACGTTGAGGATTTTCCTGACTTGAGAATTTTGCTCGTATGTTTTATCAGATGAGTAAAGTGAAGTTGAAATTCTCCTATGGATTCTCCAGTCTTCATACGTAGGAGATCATACTCGATTGTCAGCGTGTTGATGTGATTCTCCTTAATTCCAGAGGTTCCTTCATAAGCAATCTCCAAGGCTTTCCACATGTCCTTTGCATTTGCCAGATTGCTAATTCGGAAAAAATCTTGATGACTAAGAGCACTTTGAAGCATTAGAATGGCTTTGCTGTTGAGAGTGGCAAGTCTTCTGTCATTCTCATCGTAATCTCTCTTTTGCTTAGGAGTTCAAACTCCATCTTTGGTGACTGATGGTACATAATCACCTTCCTCGAATACTTCCCATAAACTAAATTCAGTAGCCACAACAAAGACTCTAAATTTGACTTTCCAAAAGGAGTAATGTTCTCCGTTGAAACCAGGTGGACGATTGATAGAGGCTCCATCAAGTAATATTCCTTCCATGATCTTTCTCGGGATGTTAAGCCCAACTGAGAAACCTTGCTCTGATACCAAATGAAGGTAGAAAATCACCTAGAGGGGGGTGAATAGGTGATTACAAAAATTCTTTCGCGGTATGATTGGTAATCGATGAAAGCAAAAAGAAAGAAGTAAATAGAGATGACACGAGAAATTATACCGGTTCGGTCTAACTCCTTGACCTACATCCAAGCACCGCACACTCCGGGATTTCCACTATCTCATAAATACAATTACACACTCTGTAACTCAGGATGATCCTTTCTCCCTAGGACTCACTCCCCCTTACAAGTTGTAATCGTACACCCACACTCAAGATACCACTACCTTGAGATTTGAACTGATTGTGAAACAAATAAAGAAACTCTCTCTCATAGAGTAAATGATGAACACTGAAGCTCACTTATATCCGAAGATATAATCAGAATACAATATAAACAATTGGAAACTTTATCTTTGTATGCGCTGGTTCGTGTGTCTATGCTGATGGATTCAATTCTTCTAGTATTTATAAGTTGAATTTTGAAGACCGTTGGAAGAATTTGAATCTTGCTTGAGTATTTGAAATTGTCCGTTGAGAATGGTTAGACACCGCGCCTCCGCCTTAGCCATGATAAAATGTTTGCTGAATGGAACGTCTTTACGCTTGTTAATCATGTGTTCGCGGATGGAGGTTGGCTTAGAATATTGATACAGTTGCTTTTGCAGTATGGGCACTTTAAGATAAGAATCTTTTTGTCGGGCTCTGTCTTTCGTCATTCATTCTTGGTGCGCCAAACTTAGTGATATTGAACCTGGCTGTGTATCTTAGAAAACAATTAGAAAGATGATTAGTAATGTGATTGGTAATACAAAATAGATAGAATCTGAATTTGCAATATACAATATGCAATCACAAACTTTCACTAAAATAGAGACTACTTTACCTCAAGGTGACATGACTACAGGCTCGAGTTAATCAAATGATTATATTAAAATGAGTAGATCCAGATGAGTAAATAACTCGAGGTATCTCTTAACCTGACTCGAGGTAGCTAACTCGAGGTATCATACCTGTAACTTCGAGGTGCATCATGAAAGTAGAGAAGCACAAGAGTGAACCTGCCTAGAGGTAAGTATAAGACTGACTCGAGGTTCTCAACTCGAGGCATATATTAAACAGACTCGAGGCAATGCATCGTTAAATCAATTATACAATTAAGGGACAAACTCGAGGTAGAACTTTACCTTCACTCGAGGTTCCAGACTCGAGGCGACATACCTGTAAACTCGAGGTAGTACATTTCTTCATAGATGCACCTTCAATGAGCTAACTTCGAGGCAAAGATTACCAGGACTCGAGGTGACAGACTCGAGGGAACATTTCAGGAAACTAGAGGCAATGTACAATTACATAGATGTAAATTCAAAGCGCTGACTCGAAGTAGAGTTTACCACGCCTCGAGGTGGATAACTCGAGGTAACATCTCGTCAGACTCGAGGCAAAAATCATTTCAGTTAATGCAATTTTAAAGGGTTACCTCGAGGCGGCAACGCCTGGAGGTATTTTGACAAAGAAACAAAACAAAGAACTTGATACAATCGAGATTTTGTCCAAGATAAAAGCATTTTCCTTATCTTTTTCAATGTATATCTTCTTGTAAATCTTAGTTATCATCAAAACACCCATGGGAGCTAACATGTTTAAAGCATCAAGAGAAGGTAACTGTTATACTTTGAACCTTCCTAATGTGAATTCTGAAAATTGTTTTGTTAGCAACTTGAATGAGAGTTGGTTATGGCATAAACGTTTGGCTCATGTAAATATGTTCCAACTAGACAAGTTGTTAAGAAAAGATTTAGTTCTTGGATTACCCAAACTGAGTTTTAAAAATGATATGATCTGTGACTCCTGTCAGAAAGGTAAACAGACTAACTCTCTTTCAAAAATAAACCTGAGATTTCAACTGACGGACCTCTTCAATGACTTCACATGGATTTAGTAGGACCAGCTAGAGTTAAGAGTCTTGGTGGTAATTTATACACTCTAGTTATAGTTGATGATTTCTCTCGATTCACTTGGACTATATTTCTATCATCTAAAGATGAAACATTTGATCTATTCACTGTATTTGCCAAGAAAATACAGAACGAGAAAGGTATGTGCATTTCAGGTATACGAACGGATCATGGAGGAGAATTTGAAAACCATGCTTTCACGGAGTTCTGTGATGCTCATGGTATTGACCACAATTTCTCTGCTCCAAGGACACCACAACAGAATGGTTTGGTTGAAAGGAAGAATCGTGCTCTTACTGAAATGGCTCATGTAATGCTGAATGAGAACAAGACCTCTCAAGTCTTTTGGGCAGATGCAATGAGTACTGCATGTTATGTGTCAAACTGAGCATATCTTCGAAAGAAGCTTAACAAAACTCCGTATGATCTCTATAAAGGAAGAAAGCCAAATTTAGCACATCTACGTATATTTGGTTGTAAGTGCTTCATCCATAACAATGGTAAGGATAACTTAGGAAAGTTTGATCCTAAGTCCGACAAAGGTATCTTTCTTGGCTATTCTAATAGAAGTAGAGCTTACAGAGTATTTAATCTACGAACACGTATTGTAGAAGAATCAATTCATGTTGTGTTCTGTGAATCTGAATCTAACAAATCTCTTGATGAAGATGAATTTGTATTTCAAACTCAATCATCTTCAAAAACTTCCTCTACTCCTGAAATTTTAGAAAACATTTTAGAAGTTGAACCTGAAAATGCTTGTGAAAATCATCCTCAACCTCAACCTCAACCTCATGCTTGGAAATATAGTAGAAGTCATCCATTAGACCAAGTAATAGGTGATGTCAGTGAGGGTGTGAGAATCAGAAAAAGCATTTTAAATGAAGTTACCTTTTCAGCTTTTATATCTGAAATTGAACCCTCTAAAATTGACGAAGCCTTATCAAACAATGATTGGGTTATAGTCATACAAGAGGAATTACATCAATTTGAAAGAAATGAAGTTTGGGATTTGGTACCTAGGCCTAAAGATCACCCGGTCATTGGCACCAAATGGGTATTCAAAAACAAACGAGATGAATCTGCAATCATAGTCAGAAACAAGGCTAGATTGGTTGCCAAAGGCTATAATCAGGAAGAAGGTATTCATTATGAGGAAACATATGCTCCAGTGGCTCGATTGGAAGCTATACGAGTACTCTTAGCCTTTGCATGTATCAAAAGATTCAAACTCTATCAAATGGATGTTAAAAGTGCCTTTCTTAATGGTTTTATTCAAGAAGAAGTATATGTAGAACAACCTCCCGGTTTTGAAAGTGAATCCCATCTTGATCATGTTTTTCGTTTGAAAAAGGCCTTATATGGTCTCAAACAAGCTCCTAGAGCTTGGTATGAGAGGTTAAGCAAATTTCTTCTTGATCGAGGATTTGTCAGAGGTAAAGTAGATACTACACTATTTTTTAAGAATAATAAACTTAATGAAATTCTAGTTGTACAAATTTATGTGGATGACATAATCTTCGGTGCTACTAATGATACCCTTTGCAAGGAATTCTCTGAGATGATGCAGGGTGAATTTGAAATTTCTATGATGGGAGAACTCAACTATTTCCTTGGTCTGCAAATTAAACAAACGAAGAATAGAATATTCATATCCCATACCAAGTATCTCAATGATCTACTCAAGAAGTTCGGGATGGATCAGTGTAATGGAGCTGATACTCCAATGAGTTCAACCACCTCACTGGATGCTAATGAAGAAGGGAAGGACTTCAATATTTCAAAGTATAGAGGAATGATTGGATCACTGCTCTACCTCACTGCAAGTCGCCCTGACATCCAATTCAGTGTTGGAATGTGTGCAAGGTTCCAGTCTTCTCCGAAGGAATCTCATGCTGAGAACGTGAAGAGAATCTTCAGATACCTTGCTGACATAAAGACTCTAGGACTATGGTTTCCCAAAGGACAACCTGAACATCTTGTAGCATATTCAGATTCTGATCATGCTGGATACAAGACAGACAGAAAAGCACAAGTGGACAATGTCAATTTCTTGGTGGATCACTTGTCTCATGGTTTAGTAAGAAACAAACATCTTGCGCTGTATCAACAACTGAAGCCGAATATGTAGCTGCATTGAGTTGTTGTGCTCAAGTTCTGTGGCTCAAGCAACAACTTCAAGATTTGGGACTCCATTTCAAAGAGATTCCAATTCTGTGTTATAATACCAGCACAATAAGCTTGGCAAAGAATCCAGTGCAACATACCCGAACCAAGCATATTGATGTTAGACATCATTTTATCAGAGATCATGTTCAAAAGAAAGATGTTAAAGTGATGTTCATACCTACCCACTTGCAACTTGGCCGACATTTTCACCAAGTCGTTGGCAAAAGAACAATTCACATTTATTCGAAGGGAATTGGGAATGGTAAATCCCAATGAATTGTAAGTAAAATGTTAGTTCAATCTTGTTAATTATGTTTTGATGATGTTTGGAAACTAACTTAAGCATCGAAGCTTCTAGATGTTGTTTTTGCAGGTTCTGGTCCATTTGCAAAAGCTGATATAAAACTGATAATTCTCAAGAATGAGTTTATCATTCTCGAGAATTTATAGGTGAGGTTCTCTTGTTCTTCCTAAGCATTCCCGAGAATTGGAACCCATTCTCGAGTAATATCGGGTTTTGCTAGGTGAGGATCATTTCTGGTCTTAAGCATTCTCGAGAATACAGGGACATTCTCGAGAAATATCGCGAATTCTATGTTGTTCTTGCATGTTTGAATTTATCATTCTCAAGAATGGCTAAGGCATTCTCAAGAATTGTAGCAGATGGTGTGTTCTGCAGAATGGATCTCTTCCTGAAATCCTTCTTTGCTGAGATCATTCTCGAGAATGAAGTGTCATTCTCGAGAACGGCTCTCGAGAATCATTTGGTGATTCTCAAAAATCGTCGCGCAGAGTCTCAAGCGTCACCGAGCTCTGTGCCGTTTCATTCACTCGCCTCTGTCATTTTGTTCCTTCTTTTTTAAAACCCTCATTCGTCGCATCTGTTCCCTCGTCTCACTCTCTATAACTCCCAAGAACCTCTCATCGTCGCTCTGATCACTTCATCTTCTCCAACATCATCTGTGATTCCTTGTTTAGCTATCTTGTCCCTAATCTGTATGACTAAATCATCTTCTGAATCTCCTGAATGACCACTCAGGAAGAAGCCGTGCACCGAGTATCGTCCAAAATTTCAAGCTTCTAAGAAGACTGAGTCATCGAAGAAGAAGGCCAAATCTGTAACAATCGCTGACTCTACTCATATGACTCGCTCCAAAACTCACTCATTTCCATCCGACAAGGCCAAAAGCAAAGAAAGCTCTTGCCCTAAATCCCAATCCGTCAGCTCTAAGGCGAACGAAAAAGAAGATTCAAAATCCAAGTCACGCTCTCAGTCTCTATCCAAGCCCGTGAGTTCTGCAACAACCAAGTTGTCTGTTCCTTATTCAAACTCAAAGCCAAACTTTTTTGAAAGAAGGTCCAAGGACATTGAAGATAGGATTCAGTGACCTCTTCACATTCATCCTGAAAGACCACTTTCAACTCTTCCTCCATTTGCTTCCAAGTTAATTGACCAAATCAGTGTCATTGATTGTCCTCTTGGTTTTTGTAAAGATCCTCTGGTAATCCCTTCTGATCCTACTTTTGTTCTTTCATATGAAGGAAGACCTTTTTGCCCTACTGTCTGGTTGAATCTAGATGACTTTAGGAGGGAGTGCAATTTAGATCTTTCGCCCTGGTTGAAATATTATATGCCCCTACTGGATATTCATACTCCTTATTCTCCTCAAATTGTTAAAATTTTCTATTTTAATATGTTTGAGGAAAAGACCGAGGATGATGAGATTGTGTTGCACACTCAGGTTAAAGGTAAACCCATTAAGATCACAGCTGATATAATTAACTCTTTCCTTGGTATCATTGATCCCCCAGAAGATCCTCCCACATTGTCTGAGCATGAATGCTTTAAGCTCCTTCTACCTACAAAGTAATATGATGGGAATCCTTTGAAAGTCAAGTCATCCACATGCTAGACACCAACAGAGTTCTTTGGTACCTTTATAGTCGTAACTTAGTTAACAAAGGTCAAAGCTTTACACACTTTGTGACCAAAGACTACCAATTGATGGGCTCCATTATTGCCAAGCTACCACAAAATCTAGGCAAATTAGTTATTTCTGAGATGTCCAACTTTCTGTCCAATTCTGGGGTTTCCAAGAAGAATACCATTCCATATCCTAACCTAGTCTCTAGGATTCTGGGTTATATCAACATTTGGTACCTTCTTGACGATAACAAGACTGTTTTTCCCAAGAAATTTGGCAAAACTCATCTTTTGTATATGAAGATCTCGTTTACTGAGGCTACTGGGAAGCAGCAAGTCAAGACCAACACTAATCCTAAACCATCAACATCCAAGCAACAAGACGAAGGCCAATCATCACAGGCTGCACCTGCTTCAACTTCTGCTCCTTTTGCACAGGCTGTAATTCAAGCTCAAATTAACTCTGCAATTCAGGATGCTATGGCCCCTGTGATACGATGTTTGGATTCTTATGGCAAGCTAATAAAAGAGATGATCAAGGCCATCAGTGATGAAAGGATAAAAATGGATGTCCATATTGATCTTCATATGGATTCAACAGTGGAAAATATCAAGAAAGAAATGCACCTTAACTCTTCTGTTCTCTATGATCAACAACAAGAAATTAAGCAATCAGTTCACCAGATAGAAGATGTTCTTAGTGCTTTCTTGTCGAGTCTTGGCTCTTCGACTGCACCAGAGCAACCTCAATCCTCTGTTGTGCCCACTATCTTCATTCCTGCAGCATCTCTACACTCTGATTCTGAGCCAATTCCTCCATCTGCTTCTGATATCCTTATCTCATATCCTGTCCCTGCACCTCCGATTCATCGATCCTCAGACGTTCCTCCTACACTGTTGCTATCCCAATCTCAGATCTTGTTCCTCCTCCACCAATCACTGATTCTGTGTCTACTCCTCCTGTTGATCCAGTTGTCCCTGATCCTGAACCTCTTTCTGTCTCTACTATAGCACCAGGATCCCCCTCTTTGATGGATGACAAAGGGGGAGAAGGAGAAGCAGTGAATTAATTTTGTGTTTAGCATACTTGAATCTAAGTTAGTTGACTGTTTAGATGACATCTCATTTTGTTATCTAATCCATTCGGTTGTATTACTTCTTGGAGTTCATTTTGGTATGCTATATTTTCACTATGAATGATTATGAATGGATTTGCTTCTGTATGAAACTACCTTATCAGTTAAAAATACATGACTTGTTGAAATTATGTTGCATTCCGTATTCAATGAAAAATTGCTTCGGTTCATGTATCTTCTCACATCATGCCAATCTCAAAATTCTTTTTCAAAACTTTCAAAAGCTTTCTCGTATGTTGTCATCATCAAAAAGGGGGAGAATGTTGGCTCCTGATGTTTTGATGATAACAAATGTTTAAGTTTTGAAACTATGTTGAATTTGGTTTAATGTGTTCCAGGAATAACTCTCGAGAATTGGATCTTGAATTCTCGAGAATGGCTACTAAACAAAGTGTTATAATGTCTAATTAAATCTCCATCGCAGCAAAGCATTCTCGAGAGTGGTTATTGGATTCTGGAGAATGGTTCTCGAGAATGCCAAGTAATTCTCGAGAATGATCGGATTTGAAACATAAACAGAAGAATGTTACTCTATGCTTCTCGAGTGATTCTCGAGAATTGAGAATCAATTCTCGAGAATGGTTCTTGAGAATCAGCAATGGATTCTCGAGAATGGTTGATAAGCTTCTGCAATGCTTTCTGTTTCTGAAGTGATTCTCGAGAATGAGCTCTAATTCTCGAGAATGGTTCGAGAATCGAAAGGATTCTCGAGTATTATCGAAAGCTTCATCTGATATTTGCTACTGTGCTCACTGGTTCTGAAGTGATTCTCGAGAACGAGGAAGCAATTCTCGAGAATGTGCAAACGATTCTCGAGAATGATCGAAGGTCATGCAATCTGTAGCTGATTCAATGAACGATTCTCGAGTATGGCTACAACAATTCTCGAGAATGGTCAGACAGCATCCATACCAGATAGCTCGACAACAAACCTGATTCATTGTAACTTTCTTTAAATGATCCAGTTAATTGATCTTAGCTTCCAATACATCATTTTATATTAACTGTGATATTATTAATCATCTCTCTGTTGGTTTTGATTAGTTTTGATGATGCCTTATATAGATGTCATTATTAAAAGCAAAAAGATTGAGTAATATAGATATCTCCTACATTGACAAACTGTTGTATTTAATGTAGATTAATCCAAGTTGAATTATAGAGTTTAATCAAGAAGGAGATATTGAAGAAGATTATTCCAAGTTGAACTATAGAGATTGACCAAGAAATGAGGCTAAAGAAATAAGAACGTGCACTATAT
This sequence comes from Acacia melanoxylon, assembly GCA_019022615.1. Lineage (NCBI taxonomy): Eukaryota > Viridiplantae > Streptophyta > Magnoliopsida > Fabales > Fabaceae > Acacia > Acacia melanoxylon. Next base: position 4,124,931 of record JAFJYJ010000010.1, read on the forward strand.
GTTCTTATATGTGATCTTGGAAATCTCCATGATCAAACCGAAGTTGGAATGAAGCTTCATCATATTTGAGCTACAAGTGGAGTATAAATGAATAGTGCGATACGGAAGCCGACACATTAAATTCGGAACAAGTTCAAGATAGGCTCGACTTTATGGATATTGAAGAAGATGTGAAGTTCAATATTGAAGAATGATCAAGAAAGTAGATTGAAGAAAGAAGTTCTTGCACACAATATATTGGGACTATCGAATGTCAAGGAAGCAAGAAGTTCTCAAAGGATTTTGGGAATAATCAATAAGAGAAGATATTGAGGAACTGCAGAGAATGATGAGTACAAGTTGAATGATATAAAATAAAGAAGAGAAGAGAAGAAAGAAAGAGTTGAATGATGAAGAATGATCAAGTTGGGAGATGGAAAAAGGAAGAACTTGTTGAATGGAATGAAGATATCATTATTCAAGTTCTTATATTGATGTTAGAAGCCTCCAAGATCATATGGAAGTTGGAATGACTTAATTTATAGTTGAAACAAGAAAAATCAGCTTTAGGAGTCAAAACTCGAGTATGTTCATCAATACTCGAGTATTGGAGTGCCTAGCTATGTTTTCTGTAGGATGTTTAACAAATTTCGAATATTTGCTGATAAAAGAAGAAATACTCGAGTATTGGAAGCATTACTCGAGTATTCGAGAGGCAGAGAGTAACTTGAAAATTGGGGAGAAGCAATACTTGAGTCATTACTCGAGTATCGGGGTGCGATATTGAATACTTGAGTCATTACTCGAGTATCGGGTGCAGTATTGAATACTTGAGTATGTAAGTGACAATACTCAAGTAATGGTCTGGAATTTCAGAGGTTCACCTAAAGGCCAATAGTTCAATACTTCAGTCATTACTCGAGTATCGAGTAAAGTATTGAATACTCGAGTATGTAAGTTCAATACTCAAGTATTCGACGTGATCAACTCGTTTTCACGTTCAGCTCGGCGACGCCTGGTAATTTGATGATATCTCCTCAACCGAGAGATCGGATTGAAGTGAAATCAGTGGAATATGAAACTAGACTCCCAATGCGTCATTTTGATATACAATTAAAGCCCAAAGGAGTTCATATGAGAGAGCTATGGATTTTGGAAGTTGACAGATAAATTCACGCCACACAGCAAACCAAGCTTCAATGTTTTGAGTGTAACTCACAAACTACAAATCCGATTGAGCTGAAATCGGTGGCATATGAAAGTAGACTCACAGAGATTTCTATCAAGAGTTGAACAAACCAAAACGGAGTTTTGAACAGGGAGATATGACCCTCGAAAGTCGATGGTTTGTTCAAGGAGTTGCAATACTCGAGTATGTAAGTTCAATACTCGAGTTTCCATCAGACAGAGAGCAACTTGAAGGTTGGTGAGAAGCAATACTTGAGTGAATACTCAAGTATCCAAGTAAAGTATTGAATACTCGAGTTTCCATCTCAATACTCGAGTATTGATCAGACAGAGAAGAACTTGGAGTTAGCCAACAACCTCAATACTCGAGTGAGCAAATGAATACTCGAGTATTCAACTCTGGTTCAGAAAACGAGGTTCCAACGGCTAGTTTCTATCTCGAGTCTAACGGCTATATTTCTTCATGCAACGGTCATATAATGATCTCTACCTATAAAAGAAGTCAGATTCAAGACAGAAACGCAGAGATACAAGATTACATCTTCAACATGCTAATACTCTGATTTTTCATCATTTACTCTCTGTTTTCAATGTCTACATAGCTTATCATAGAGAGTGAAGTGATTTGTAATTATGCTTCAGTGTTTATTCATCTACTTCTGAAAGAGAAGAGTCATTGTAAACATCTTATCATTCTATCTGTGAGATACTCAAGATTGGGTGATCTTGAGTGGGAAACCCATTGTATTGATTATGCTTGTGAGGGGAGTGAATCTAGTGAGAGGTTACTTCGAGTACGAGTTTGTAATCAAGTGGGTGTATTGATTACAGTTTGTGAGGGGGAGTGAATCCTAGTGAGAGGATTACTTCAAGTACAGAACTTGTAATCAAGTTGAAAGAAGATAGTGGATTGAAAATCTCAAGTGAAGCTTGGGGACCGGACGTAGGTCAAAGATTGGGCGAACCAAAGTATAAATCGGTTTGCATATTCTCTTCCCTTACCTCTTATATTTCCAGCATATACATTTGAATGTGCATACATATTTGAATGACTGATTATCACTTTATAAATTATTTATGTCATTCAAACCGCTTTTAGTAAGTTTCTAAAAAGATTTTCAAAGTAACTAAAGTTTTATTAAACACCCAATTCACCCTCTCTTGGGTGATAGCCAGGTCTTTCACTCTCTAAGTGCTTCACAGATTCATAATCAAGGTTACCAGATCAGACGAAGAACGCCAAGAATGTCCATTTAACTTGACCGCTGATCTGTAAATTATGGAATATGCCATGCTGCTTATTATTATTGATTCTAACTATATTTAACGAGTTTGCTTATGAATCTTCAGAAGATCAAAGTTTTGCTTTTCAGATTTCAAGTTATGACAAGCTGGCGCATTAAGAATGTCGCAGAACAGAGCCGACAAAAAGAATCTTATCATAATGGTGCCCATTCAGCAAAAGCTTCCGAATCATTAATCTAAGCTGATCTTCATCCAAGACCACGTGGATGACATTCTGTAAAGTGACTCCACTAAGCAAACGTTCAAACATGGATAAGTAGAAGGCGCGAATGTCTAAAAACATTCAAACGAGCAGATTTAAATTGTTCCAACGGTTTTCAAACTTCAACTTATAAATACCAGAAGAATTGAATCCATCAATACGAACCAGCGCATACATAGATAAAGTTTTCAACTATTCATATTGTATTCAGATTATATCTTCGGATATTAGTGAGCTTCAGTGTTTATCATTTATCTACTCTGTGAGAGAGTCTTATCATTTGTCTTACAATTTGTTCAAATCTCAAGATAGTGGTATCTTGAGTGTGGGTGTACGATTACAACTTGTAAGGGGGAGTGAGTCCTAGGAAGAAAGGATCATCCTGAGTTACAAAGTATGTAATTGTATTTGTGAGATAGTAGAAATCCCAGAGTGTCTGGGTACTAAACGTAGGTCAAGGAGTTAGACCGAACCAGTATAACTTCTCTGTGTCATCTCTATTTACTTCTTTACTGCTTTCATCGATTCCCCATCATACCGCGAAAGAATTTTTGTGATCACCTATTCACCCCCCCTCTAGGTGATATTCCACCTTCAGCTATGTTTGTAGGAGCTATTATTAATTGAGAATATTAGACTCAAGTGTTATTTTGAGGTTTTTCTTAAGACTTGATGAATTTAAACTCCCATAATCTTTTATGAGCAAGGATAGTCATTTCTTCATTACCAAGAACATTCATCATTCATATTTTCACTTTCATACCATTCCATTCACTTATTCACTATTTTATAAAGAAAATATCAAAAACATTAGTTAACATTTGATTTAATTGCATTCTTATTTTAGTTTATTAATTTGAAAAGCCAAAACCTATTTTTCCCTTGTTTTAATTGCATTTGCATGACATTTAGATTATTTAGGATTCAATAAAAGACTCCTCGAGAAGAGAACGATCCTAGGGTTGACTATACGCAATCCTTGGTTTATTTTTTATTGTGGACCCCAAGGCTAAAGACAAAAAGGCCCTATCAAATGGCGTCATTTCCGAGGAGCTAAGTAATTGGCTCCCTAGGTAATCTAATTGTCAAATTCATTTTTGACAAGGGGTTTCTCGTGTGAAGCTTATTAGTTTTTGTATTTTTTATTGCATATAGTTTAGGATTTTTGCATTTAGGTAGCTTGCATAGCTTTCATTGCATTATTGCATTGTTATAACTTGGTAGCTTCTGTGTGTGGTGTGTTTGCATTAAATTTGATATGTTGTTGAGCTTAATTGTTTAAATTCACCATGTCTCCAAGTTAATTTATAGCATACTTGCATTTTTTTCCCCCTTTCATTTTGAAATTTCTTTTTTTTCCCTTTTGCATTTACATTTGTATTTTCATAAATTCACTTTCTTAGTTTTTATAGTTTATAATTAGATAATCATCTTGTGATTTATTGAGAATTAATTGTATTAAACTTTCATGGCTTGGTTTAATGATAATCAAGATTCACTATTTCAATCCCACTCTTTTGTAAGAGATTCAACTGGAAGGGAAGAGTCTGTCTCTCAAAGCATCGATTCCATTCAACAAACTATACGGGCTCTTCAAGCTAACTTGGGATTTCAAGATAAGAGTCCAATTGGTCAAGAATGTCATGATCCAATCCACCACCCATATCATGAACCTTACCACCAAACTTGAGTCGTCGCTGGCAAGTGCTCAGTTTGAAGTTCAAACTTGACAGCGGCGAGCAACATAGTCGCGGACTCAGAGAAGTGTATCGCGATTTCGGACCTCATTAATCTCCACCGAGCCAACGTCGCTTTCATCCACTACCGGAAATCGCACTGTCCAGATCGAACCAAATGCACTGTGAGAGACTTTTGGAGCTTTAGATCGGAGAGCTGAGAATCGGACCTTCGCCGTCCACACAGCCTCACGCTGAGAAGCTTGAACACAACACAGACTAGAGACCGAGTCCTCACACGCCACCATCGTTGCTCCTCCTTCGACCTTTACACCATCGTAGCCTTGGCCTTGAGAGCTCAAATCTAGAGTCGACTCATGAAAATGAAGGAAGAAACGAACATCCAACTCTGCAAATAGGGTAGGAGGGCAATTAAGAAAATTAGAAAATTTAGATATTTTTTTTTTTTTTTAAAAAACAAGGGCCCACAAACAAAGTTACGATTTTTAACGGTGCTGTGCATTTTGCTCTAATTTTACAAGAAAATGTGTTTTTTTACACCTCTAAAAAGCATTTAGTGTTGGGCTTCGAGAAAGAAAGACATGTGCGCTTTTGCACTTTTACCCATAAATTAATAAGACCTTTTATTAATTTTAAAATAAGCTAAAACAAAATAAAGGTATTTATTGTTTGCATTATATTATTGTTGTTGATGTTGTGATGAACCGAAAATAATGCAAACAATTAAAGGGGGGAAAACTGAAAGATAATCCTAATATCTTTATTCAAATATTTGAATGAAGATATCCCAAGATACTAAATAAACTAATAAAATTTTATTACGATATCCTACAATTATCCATTGATCTACAACTTAGCTTATGTGAGTAACTACTTAAAAATAAATAAATAAAATTATTAATTTAACTTTGCTATTATCTAAATTTACTCATTCTAAACTTAAGGAACACTCAACAAATCATAAAAATGGCATAAATAATAAAAAAATATAAAATAACATAAGTAATTTTTTTTCTAATAATCTGTTATCTCGATAGTCATACATATTTTGAGGGTTATTACACAGCAATACTCAAAATTTACAATAAGTTTGACAATATTTGTAATGATTTTCACCAGAACAAAATTTTGAGTTGAACAGTAAATGAGGTTGAAGGTGAACAATAAATGTAGCATTTCACAAAATTCGCCCCCCTCATTAAAATTTCTGGACCCACCACTCGCTTTCAATAAAGATACATTTTGTAGCGTCTGCAACAAAAATAAAACCGACCTTTTAAACTTGTTTCAGAGCAAACAAGAGACTTTTTGGGATGTTCAAAACTTAGATGTTGTTCTTGTTCAAAAAATAAAATAAAATCAAACTAAGTATTAGTAATAAGTAAAAACATAAATTTTGTCATTGCTGGCAAAAAAAAATAAACATAAATTTTGTCAACTCTATTTGTCAATTATGCAGACAATATATTTAGCCACCCCATTAAAAATTTCAAAAAGGCTATTAAGAAAAAGGAAATAATAGCAACAAATATTTAGTAAAAAATAATAATTAAATATCATGCTTTTTCTTTGGCAATAATGCCATGGCACTTTAGTTGTATTTGGCAACAATTTCATGCTAGTGATTTTCATATATATAATGTTTCACAAAAATATTTTAAAGGATCATATCATACATATTATAATTATAATTAAATAATTTATTTAACATCCTTAATATTTTTAAATTAAATAAATATGTTTTATATTAAGGATTAGATGTATACAAAATTAGATGAGTACAAAATAAGAGAGAGAGAGAAGTTTTTGTTCTTTAATTTTACAAAATGTTTTCTCAACCATTCAACTTTAACGGTTTTTAATAAAATATGCTGACAATAAAATTTTAGATAAATTCTTGTATGAACTTACATTGCCATATCATTTGTAGTTTAACTAATTAAAATATAATAACTATAAGTTGATTTGGCATCTCCTAAATATTAGCTAGCATATTAATAAAATAAAAAAAAATCAAAATAGTTACATCTTAATTAAGAGATTTATTATTTTAAAAAATAAAAATGTGAATTACATGAGAAGCTATCTATGATTAATATTTATTAGGTTGTTGTATTTTAATTAGTTAAACTATAAATGACGTAGTAAACCAGGTTCACACAAAAACAAAAAAAAATTTAAACTAATTTTAATATTGCGCTTGTAAATTTAGCAAATATAAAAAAATGATATTTTTTTATCACAAAAAAAAAATCAAAAACAAAAATGTTTATAAACTATCTTTTATAGACATGGATCGCCGTCCTCCACTGCGCCCTCTACCTCCCCTGCGCCCCTCTCGCAACACCACCGTCCCTCTCCCTCCCCTGCGCCCCTCTTCCTCACTCCACCGTCCCTTTCAAATTGGCAACTGCAGTCTCCTCTGTATCGTTAATTTCTCGTTGCTGATGTTGTCATGGTCTGTCCGAAGTGTTTCTTTTGGGTTTTCTGTTTAATAACCTTTCGTTTTCTAGAACTAAGTTGAATTCGGGAATCTGACATGAAGAGAAGCGCATGGTTACAAATGAAAAATAGATGAACTATTAGTGTACTTTAGTTCTTGTTCTGAAGTTTTATACCAATTTCCTTCTAGTTGTTTATCTCACGCAACCTAACTTGTGTTCGATGGTAACTGTATTGGAAATAAACAATTTGGTATTTATAAGTTTTTCAGTCATTATAAGACTCCTGATAGTTCACAAATTCTAGTTACAAGGTTTCTTGAGAGTTTTGAATTTTAAATTTTTAATAAGATATGCTTCTACGAGTAATGAATCAATATATATAGCAAATACCCAACACCCTTAAACCCCAAATTCAGTTCCTACCATGCAAAACCAGGAAAGAAACGAGTAAACAGAATTTTAAGCACACATTTAAGTAAACGTATTCAAACAAGTATGCATGAAGCAATCGATTTTGGCTGAGACCCGATCAGTAGCTAGTTACTATGAAGCAATCGATTGCTGCTGGCTGGGTCATGGCTGCGTCGTGGCTGGCTGGAGGGACGGTGGCCGCGTCCTGGCGGCAATTCGCTGGGTTGCCGAGCGAGAGAATGGAAGAGAACGGAAGAGAGAATTGTGGGGAATGAATTAGGTTTAAGTAGGTTAAATGAGGACCGTTGGATCAAAAATAGATCTATTGGTGAGAAAAAGGTAGTGAAAAGGTAGTGACATAAGAAGGTAGTGACAATATCCTATCTCTAGATTATTTAGTAGGTAAATGTTTACACGTACACAGATTGAAAAGCAAAAAACAAAAGATTACTTTTAGTGTAAAATACTTTGACCACCTTCACAAGCTCTTGTTTTTAATTAATTATGCACATCCTTTATATTTTTGAAACTCATATATAAGCCTCCATTAAAATTAAAATGTATGTTATACAAACCTCCATTATATTTTAAAATTCTATTTTCATCCACAGAAACCGTTAATTGAACGTTAAATTTGACTTTTAAACCTTTTTTTTTTTACTAAAATGTCTCTCTCCCTTGTGTGTATATATGGGCTAATAAAAATTTATTAAACCAAATTTATGCAACCAAAAATTTATTCTAACATATTTTCTAACTTTCTAATTTGTTAAAAAATTTATTAGTTTTGATATTGTAAATTAATTTTGTTTTAAATATATATTAAACAAATATATTTTTAGCAAATATAATAAATTATATAAGTTTGGGATTGTATGTGTCATTTAAATTTATAATTTAATACTTTTTTTCGTAAATATTTATAAACACATTTGATCAAGCACATGTTTAGTTAAAACCTTACTTGAATATTCAATGTGTACATTAACCAATGCTAAAATCATCAAACAAATAACTATTTATAAAGATAAAAATAGAAATGAAGGAACAGATAAAAAAATTCTTAAATTCTTTAAAACAATTTTAGTCAAAATGTGCAAGACAAAATAAATACATGTAAGATAAAAGTACAAGTGTAAAATTAGGGATTTAGTATTAATTCTAAAATAGTAAATAAATTTTATCTTTATATAAAATTTAATTAAAAAACATATTTTTAAAATTTTTATAAAATATTCTTAATGGAGTTAATTGTTTAAATTTAAGTATATATTTTTAAAATAAATAAGAGATCTGTCTAATTAGGAGAAAATATAGTATTTTACTCATACTCTTGGTACCGTTTCCTGTTTGACCAAAAAAAATAAAAAAGACCGTTTCCTGTAAAACCCTAACGCCTTCGTTGGGAGCGAAGGCTTTCTGGTAAATGCGTCCTCGCCGATCGAGCTCGAGCACCATGGATAGCGACTTTCCGTTTCTTCCTCCAGAAATTATCCGAAACATTCTGAAACGACTTCCGGTGAAATCGTTAATGCGATTCCAATGTGTGTGCAGAGGATGGAGAATTCTCTTCAAGACCCAATCTTTCATCGCAGATCACCTCGACCACTCAAAGCATCAAAACCCTTGTCTCCTTATGAAAGATTATGACTTGGATGATCCTTCGAACATGTACTGCCTAGATTCCGAGATGCGAGTTTGGGAATTTCAGAACCCACCATTGCTCAGTTATTTAAAGCAAGGTAAGATACTAGGCAGCAGCAATGGCTTACTCTGTGTTGAAATCAATAAGCATGATGGATCTCCTCATTTTCTTTTAGTGTGGAGTCCAGCTATTAGAGAGGTCAGACTAGTACCCGAAACTAATATTCGTAAGGATGGTTATTACCATCTTATAGGATTTGGGTTCAGTCCAATTATTAATGATTATAAGATAGTTGTGGCTTATTTTCCTATCGATCATGCTGATGTTTCTGCAGTAAAAGTGTATTCTTTGAGCTCAGGGTCATGGAATGAAGAAAAAAAATTTAGGCTCAATGACACAGGAGGTGTATCATCTTCAGGTGTCACTGTCAATGGTGTTATGTTTTGGTGGGGTTACAAGACAGTTGGGGAGGATGATGGTAAGAATCTGATTGTTTCATTTGACTTAGCAGTAGAAGTGTTTACAGTGATACCAACACCACAGCTACACCCTAATTCATGCTTTACTGTGTATAAGGAAAAACTTGCCTTATTTTCTTGGATCGAAGACCCAACACATTCTGTTATTGATCTGTGGGTAATGGAGGAGGGTGTAGGTACGTCTGGAGAGATATGGAGTTGGACCGGAAAATATAGTATCGACCCTTTTCCTAGCTTCTTATCTCTTGGGACTATTTGGAGAAATGAAATTGTCTTCTTTTCTCTCGGGAAAGGTGATGAATCAACAACTGTTTTCTTAAATCTCACTTCTAAAAAAACCTGGAAGTTTTCTACTAGCAAATTTGGCTATAAGGAATGGATTTTCAATTATGCTGAAAGTCTTGTACCGGTGGGAGGAATAAAATCATCCACACTTTTTCTGTAGGGCCTGGACTTGTTCATGATATTCTAACGCAAAATGATTTTAAGATGTTTACTCCCTAAATCTTAATGTTTATTTTGTACACTTATTTAGGTTAAGCACTTTTGGTAGAAATAACCCCATATCTGGTTAGATTACTCTATGCCTTATGAAGCTTAAAGACCTTTAGAGATGTTGTCCTGAATGATGAAGGTAAATATTAAATGACAGATGTTTTTGTAGCTGTATTTGTGTTATCTATAAGATTCGTTTTTTCTGTTTTCTTTTCAAGACCGATATATAGTCTAGTTGCTGGTGTGTGGATTATTTGTAAGTTGTGATCTTTTTGTTATATACATATATCATATGATACTGGCTTTCTCCCATCTTTCATTTATTGTCATTTCAATCTTTGTTCGATGTTTGAAAAAATTCCTACCAATAAGTCATCTTTCATTCCTTGTACCATTCAAACTTTTGTAACAAGTGTTAATTGTTTGACTTCCATAGAAATTTGAGTCTTGAGTTAATCAAATATGTGTGTGTATTGTGAGGCTACCACTTGCGACTCTGTTTTATTTGGGCGGCTTCCTTTATTTTCAAGCAAATAAGATATAACAGCTGAATAACTAAAATTTCTTATCCTAACCATTAAGATTTACAAATTGTCTGATAAAAAGGCAACATTTTATTATTATTATTTTGAAGTTCAAGAATCTTTAGAGCACCAACCAAGTAAGAAGCTTGCATGACAGAGAAATTCTAACAAACTTGTCTATTGCCAAACCTAGAAGGTTATCGCATGCATCTGTTAAGACAATGGAGTACTAGAATCAAGACCATTACTTTCAACATTTATAGATTAGCATTTGTGGAACAGTTTCAAGGTATTTGCTATGTTTTGTGGAAAGAAAATCTAAAATAACTCAGGAGAATATACTGATAGACTTTATATAACTGAGATATTTTACTTTCAGGAAAACTACTGGAAAATAACCCATTGTTAAATTTAAGACCTAAAGATAACTAAGGACTCGTGTGCTTAGATGCTTGAGTTGGTGCAACTCTTCTTCGGTTATATGCAACATATTTTTAATTACATATAAATGTCTTCTATTTTACACATAGTTAAAAATGGGTTGCATATGGTTGAAAAAGAGTTGTACCTGTTGAAGGTACTTCGATCATAAACCAAATTTCAGGTACTTTGGGCAATAAATTTTGGAATGAGGATTTTTTTATTATAGATTTTTCCTTTATTTTCACTATCTGCAATCTTAGGCCATGTGATTGTGGCATGTTGTTGCCTCCCCTACAACTGATATATACAATTTATTTATAGTAGTATTAGATATAAGTTTGGTTTCACCTTTCAACTTTATATAGCTTCCAATTATGAAGTTGTGAGCACTTACACAGAATTTGAAACCATTTGTAGCTAAGTAGTTACAATATTCAGAGTAATATGACAAAGTTAAAAGAATAAGTAGAAGAGCAATATTACCTACTACAATTTGAAAATCTTGATTCCTCTAATTTACTAGTATTATACTGTGAAGAAAATTTAATAAACTATTAGTGAGAATATTTAATTCATAAAAAATAAATAGAATAACAAAAATTTCCTAATAAATGCGCTTCTCAAAATTCAAACTCGTGTTTTTCTCCTTATGGAGTAAGATTGTTTGTCATCTCTTCCTTTTTTTCTCTATCATCTCAACTAACTGCTTGTTGTCTATATTGAAATTAGTTTTACAAAATTTGGCATCATGTATTTAACAAGATACAAAATACAAAGTCTATTATTATTTTAATTTCTTAACGATTTAATCATTTTTTATAGTGGCAAAAAAAACCCTATTCATTATAGATTAAAAAAATTACTTTTTCAGTTTCATTAAAAAAATATATAATAGGAAAAATAATATTAAAAGAAGTAAAATGTTTTATAAAGAACTAAGTGCTTGTTTGAATTAGGCCTAAAGTAGTTTTTAGAGTAGTTTTTCCCCCAATATGCCTTTTAGAAACTTAATTTCGGGTAAAAATTGTTTTATAATGTGATTTATATTTGGATTGGCGATGAAAGAAAATTTTGTTTTCAGAATGAAACTTGTATGGATGAAAATTTGAAAAACAAGTTTTGATGAAAAATAAGCGAAAATGACATAAATTTTATTTAATAATACATATACTATGATAACTTTAAAACATAAAATAAAAATAAAAACTTCATGATGCGTGTTGTTTGTTGCATTATGGATGTTGTTTAAAACGATAATAGGTTACTTTTGATTATAAATTAATGACTGTATTTGTTTGTTGCATTATGCGTTTTGTTTAGACAACAACTTTTTTTTTTTTTTGATACGATAACTTTTATTTGATAAATTAAAATTTTAATTGTTGTAATTTACTAATTATATTTTTTTTAAAAAAAAAAAACATAGGAACAAAAGTTAAAATTTAGAAAAATAGCTTACATCCCCTTAGGGCCGGTAGCACGCATACTCTCGAGTCACGTCTTGAAAAATAGATTCTTTTTTGGTAGCACACATACTCTGAAAGTCAGGTTTTGAAAAATAGATTTTTTCTTACTCCAAGCCTCACCCTTCAAGGGTCGGCTCATAGGTATTAAAATTAAAATTTAATCCCAGTCAACTTAGTCAGACCAATTAGGAAAAAAAGGGGGAAAAAAAAAAAAAAGAAGACAAATTAACACATGAATTCAATCCTAATTTTTTTAACAAAAATAAATAAAAATTAAGTCTTTTTTTTTCCCGATAAAGCCCCGGTTGGATTGTCAAGGTTTTACCTCCGAGAAACCCATTCTTCACAGTCGATCGCCATGAATCAACCGGTAATGGAGCGCGACATTCCATTTCTTCTCCAACAATTCATCACAAGCATTCTCATACGGCTTCTTATCCGATGTCAATGTGTGTGCAGATATTGCACGAACGTGGTCGTTTGCGCTTATGCTTGCTTGATCGTGAGATGCAAGTCTTTGAAGTTCAGAACGAACCTTTTCTCGGTTCTGTGCGGCGTAGTCGCATTGTCGATTCCTGCAACGGCTTGCTCTATGTTACTGGTAACAATTATTCCATTTATTTGTGGAATCCAGCGATTAGAGATTTCAGATGGGTGGCTAAAGCTATTAACTGGTTTGAGAGTGACAATGACGGTTTAGGATTTGGGTACAGTGAAATTGTTAGTGATTACAAGATAGTGAAAATTTATGTTTCTGAGAGTGATGATAATCGGGTTAATCTAGTGGAGGTGTATTCACCAAGAACAGGGTCATGGAAGGAAGTTGATTGTGATAGTTTAGATGGTGTAGCTATTAGTTCTAACGGTTTCAATGCTAATGGAAACGGAGCTATCTTTTGGTTTGGTTTAAAACTAGGTGTCGAAGAGGATGGTGAAGGTGATACTGATTTCATAGTTTCATTTGACATAGCAATGGAAGTATTTACTTTGATTCTAGCACCTGCTGCCTCTATAGATTTTATATATGACACTGGTCTTGCTATATATGACAATAAACTTGCTATTTTTTCTTAAACCCTAAGTGAAAACTTTGATTCCTCTTTGGTTGAGTTGTGGGTGATGGAGGACGATCGGCATTGGAATAAGAGATTTACTAGCAGGCCCCATCCAGGTTTACAATTACTTCCAGTGACTATTTGGAAGAATGAAATAATCTGCAATACTACTGAATTGCCTGAAATCAAAGTGAAGAATACTGAACAACAAACTGTTATGTCCAATCTGACCACTAATGAGTTTAGAATGTTTGCTATTTGCAAAGCTGGCCTTGTTTATGGTATTTTTAATTATGCTGAAAGCCTTGTTCCAGTTGGCAACATCCACATTGAGGAACAGTCTTGATCCTAAATCTAGGTTATTATATTAGCGTATTTACCTTGTTTAAGAACTTATGGTGGAATTGAACCCATGAGAGTCTAGTTCATTTTGTAACTAGAACAGTTGATATCCTTTAGAGGTTTTATCTATAATGATGAATGCAGATGAGCAATAGTAACAGATGTTTGTAGCTTTATTTGACTTATCTATTATATCAGATTATTTAGTTTTATTGCATCTTCATTCATACACTCATTTGTGACTTTGTGGAATTATGTCCTCATATTAACAATATCTGTACTATGCTGGAATAAATCTCATCAATATGCCGTTTTTCATCATAGTACACCATAACTACCTACTCTGCTCACCAAATTGCTTTTCCATGCTTTTGCAACAAGTATTCATTGGTTGGCTTTGATTGAAACTTGATTCTTGGTTTAATCAGTTATGCATTCTTCAAATATGCTGTTTTTCGTTTGGGTGAAAATTCTTTTATTTTCTATTCCTATCTCATGTTATTTCATAAATGTCTCGATACAGAGACTAATATTTCAGGACATGTAAGCTTCCAATTATAATATTTCAGTTTTCAGGTTACTTTATGAAGTATTAGAGTACTCAGAATTGGGTCATGCTCAATTTGATACTTTTGAGTTTTTAATATTTCTGATTGTAGTTGTGCTAAGATGATCACTCTTAAATGTTATAATATCTTTGTCTTCTAAAGGAATAAGGAAGTGGAACTTGATGTCTTAAAAAAATGAGGAATCAGCAACAAAGTTGCAGAGCAAGATGGACTCTTATAAGCAATCTGATTGTTTTTAGTATTAAGCCTTCACATATCATGTACTTTCTTTCTTGTTTTTTTATTAACAACAGAAATACAAGTTTAATATTATTAGATGTGTTATTAAAAGTCTTTCTAGATGAGAATTATCATGCCAAGTTTTTTATGAATTTCAAGGAAATTTTGTTTGGTGAAAACTTTATTGGCCAACGTTTTTTTTAACTATAAATTCCCTTGATTTCTTAATGCAAAACATTTCCCTGTTTAAGTATGAAAATGTTTGGATGAAGATGATATGTTATGGTTAACTAAATTATTTAATTACATTGGTGCTATAATTGATACCAAAAAGAAAATTCTGGAACTATAACCTGACTTCTTAACTTCAATTACTAAGAAGTAATTGATTTTACCAACATCCTTTAGCATAAATTATTTATAAAGCAATTGCTTTGATTGAGAGATATACTCTTATAAATGAAAAGAGAAAGTTGAGTTCAAATATATTTTCTAAGGAAAATGGTAAGAAAATAACACTTGAATTTCAAAATGTCAAATAGGTGATTTCTCAATAAAATCAATTGTCAATTGCTTTACTGTTTTTGTTAATTTCATTACGGTTGTTGTCAAGAAGATTTTGAAATTTAAGTAGATTTTTTATATAAAAAAAACATTTTCCCTATTTTCTATTAGTTGGCTGGAAAAAAAATCTATTTAGACAAATTTTACAAGGCCTGCACTCGACAACAAAAATCAAACCAATCTTTAGTGATTTGTTTCAGTCCAAACAAAAAATATCCCACCCAAAATTCCATATAGAATTATAGGATGCCAACTAGGATAAAAATTTATTGAAGTGTCGTATTTTAATTGGGAAGAATTGATTTGTGTTGGTACCTCAGAGTACCTAAGTATTTCTTATGAGCCCTGTCAATCAAATATAAAGTAAACTGTGTTCCGGTGTGGAACCAGATGTCTAGCCCGCGGGGCTAGTATTTTGATATTGGATCAGTGTACTCCACCAGAATACCTATTAGGCAGATATCCTCGAGGAGATGGGATCACCGTACACTATTGACTATTCGCCTCAAAGGGGGGATGGGGAATGTGTCAAGTGGGGATGTGCACAGTGATACTGAAATTACTAGGGTTGAGTTAGAACGTGTGCACCTTAGGTTCATGCCCTTGTATTTATATGGTATGCATTGATATCGTAACTGCATGGTCTATCATATCTCTTGTGTGCAGATATGATAGATCTTCCACGATCATAGGGAAATATGAAATATTCGATATATTTCATATTGGGCCGCCTAGACGCTTGGGCCGTTAAGTCGGACCGTAACAGTTGCCCCCCAGCTCGGTAGTTCAAACGTTTGATCTATCGAGATGTATCATGTCCTGGTACTTTCCGTCCGAGGTGATATACCGAGGTGGACCATACCTATCGACCTTGTATATTGGATTTTTTATTTATTTGGGCTTGACCTAGGAATGGCGCCTAGGGCCTACGTACCCTGTAACAAGGGATCAAAGCCTACGTAGTTCGAGATGTTGCCAATCCTATAGCCGGATGGCGTATGATGATGGCCTGAGCCTGTTCATTATTAGCGTCGGCCATACTGGTTGTGTTCTCGAGGATCTGAGGTCCGAGCTCATGATCCGGGGTCATGCAAGGAGGTTTGCCGAGTCCGTAATACTGCCGCAATATTTCTATTTTATCAAACTTTATCCCTGGGGCCGGGGCCTGACACAAGGCCCTGAGTCCTTCCGTGTTTCTAGGTGGAAACCCTTTCGCCTTCTCCATCATTGCCCCCTGCCATGTGGCGCCCGTGGACTGGCGAAGGACTTTAACCGCCCTGTTTCGCCTTTTCTGGAATTCATGCGCATTTAATGTTCCTTATGCACGTCGCACGTCATCCCTAGAAACAAGGTGAGTTTTTCCCTTTATACCCCTTTCATTTGAACTTTCGACTTTTATCTTTCCTTCGTTACACTTGTCTTCATTTTCCACCTCCCTGTCATCTCTGCTCTCTCTATTCTTCTCTGCTCTTTAGTACGACGATTTTGCCGCAACAAAACTTCATTTGATCCTATCTCAGTTCTTCCTGCATTCCTTCTTTTCAGGTATTGTTCTTTCTTACTGTATTGTGACTTTAATAGTTGTGATCATGCATTCCTGTTTTCGCGAAGTAACATTTCTGTCTGGTTGGTTTTTTCTGGTTTTCTGTCTGGTTGGCCTTTTCTGGTTTTAAGCCTTTGGGTAGTAGTGGGATTCTGAATTTCTTTCCCTTAGGTTTTTATCCCTTTTTGCATATCCCATTTGACTTCTCCTGCGTCTCATCGCCCCTTTTATGCGTGTTTTAGGTTCCCCTTCTCTATTTTTTATGGGTAGGAACAAACCTTCATCGTCTTCAAAACCACCACTAAACCCAGAAGACGAAGAGGAACTGTTACGCTCTCGTTTCCCTAAGGCCGCCCATCGGGTACCGGGTTCTCCTTTGCCCGGAGGCTAGATCTAGTACTTTGCTTCATGGTGCTTCACGTGGGGGGAGTGCCGGGAGGTCGCGTTCAAATTCCTCTAGGGTCCAAACGCTCGTCCTTTCCTGAGTGGATTGTCGAACCCCGTAGGCCGAGATGTACCTGAATCCGTCCCGATCGCGCCTATTAACTTCCATGAGCCTACTCCAGATGCCCGGATTGAAAGTATGCCTGATGGGTACCTTGGCCCCTATTGGGATTGTCTGGCCGATAGCTCGTACTTTATAGCGAACGGTTGGGATTTCCTGGCGGATACTACCCTCGGTTCCTGCCAACATAGATCTAGGGCACCTTCTAGCTCGACCCTTATCACCGGATTTCCTACCCCTTCTTCAACTTTTTTGCAACCGTAAGGTATTCCCTTCAGCAACTAATTTGTGTCTTTCTTCTTTATTTGGTTTTAGGTCTAAATGGAGTCGTCCTCATCTCAAGTTAGTGACCGGTCTGACCCTGAGGAGACAAATCCCTCCATTCCTTCCAAAGCCCTCATTAAACGGTTTCCCTGGGTGACATACGACGTGCTCACTACCCGCTCCCTAATGACCTCAGCCGAAATTAAACGGATGAAGCTGGCGGACTTAGAGGGTTGTTGCTTGAGTCCCCCTGACGCCGATGAGCCCGTTTGTTCTTCTAGGGCAGCCGGGCATACCAATTTCTTTTTCTTCTATAAAGCCTATCTATCACGGCTCGGTATTCGCTTCTCGTTTACTGAGTTTCAAATATCCTGTCTAGATTATCTTCATCTGGCCCCCTCACAAATTCATCCGAATGGGTGGGCGTACATAGCCGCTTTTGAGCGGGTATGTAACTCTTTCACAGATCCCATTCTTTGCACAACCGCCCTCTTTTTCTATTTCTTCGGCCCTTTTACCCCTCGCTCTGGCAAGGAGGCGGACAAATTGAAGGGGCTTACTTCAAAAACGGCTTCTTCAAGGTTGTGGCCAAACCCGGGCAGCAGCCCTGGTTTCTAAAGGGGGTTGAGGGAAACAAGGTAGAGTGGAAGTTCCCATTGTACTGGACGTATGATCACCACAAGGTGGCCTCCTCCTCATACCAAGTTGAACAAAACGATCTTCCAGCCGATGAGGTTCTTTCCGTAGACCGGCTGCTGTCATACGTTAAAACTTATGGCAGCCGGAGCGCGGCTTACTTTATCACTGGTCCCGGCTCCAAGCCGGGATATGTTATTTGTATGCGCTCCTTATGTGCTTCGCTTTAATTTTTACCTTTCCTAATCTCGTTGTTGACTAACTGTTTTTCTTATCTTCGTATTGCAGCTCAAGCTATGACCGGGCTGCCTCCCTATCTCTCTCACGTGAATCCTGTTGGCGGGGTTCCCCCGAGGCCGGAGTCACGTACCCGTGCTACCATCACGGCCGGTCGAGGCAGAAGAGAGCAGCGTCCCAAACGCAGGCCCCTCCGGCTAAGAGGGTCCAGACAGCGACTCCTGCTGAGGCCTCCAATTCTCCTTCGGCCAAGTCTACTCCCTCAACTCAGAAGGACCCTTTGGATGAGGAAAATCAAATTTCTTCTTCGTCCTTATCGGCTTCTCCGTCCTCTCAATTAGTACCGGCTACACCTTCTCCTCCTCCTCCTCCTCTTACCAAGCTGCCAAGAGGGTTGGCTTGGGAAAAGGGGGTTACTGAAGAACTTAGTCTTGCCTTCTTCCCTCCACGAAGGTTCCAAGGACCCTGCTATCCCCCTGACAGACGCGGAGGAACGTTTAGTTCATACCATACAACATCATCTGTTGCAGGGGGTCAGCCTAGCTCAATCCTTGCTTCATCTAAAGCATCAAATTGTTACTATATTTGCCGAGAAGCGTCGTATGGAGGCGGAGAGAGATTTGGCCGTGGCTGCTCGGGATAAGGCGGTGGGAGACTCAAAGGCTGCCCAGGCGTAAGCTAAAACAGCTTTGGAGGAGCTGAAGACCGTCAAGGAGTCCGCGGATAAAGCAGTTGAGGAGCTTAACTCAATGAAGAATAATCTGGAGTCTGCAAACACCGAGCTCCTTAACCTGAGGACCGCCCATTCCGACTGTATGGGCGCGCTGAAGACGGTGCAAGCTCAGAGGGGTAGTCTGGGCGAAGAGTTGGGTGAGACCAAGACGGCGTTGGAAGATCTCCAGAGAGCTCATGCCAGCTGCTCCTCCACCATCGCGACCACCGCCAAGGATGCCTTCGATATGACCTTGGCTCAGATTCATTATTGTAACCCTGATATCACATTGGATCTGTCCAAGTGTCATTATCGAGCATATGTTCACGAGGGTCAGTTCTATCACCCTACTCCTTTGGTTGGCGAGGCCTCGGCGTCTGTCCTCGAGAGTGATGTGCTGGAAGAAGCGGAGGACACCGAGGTTTCTCTTCCTGAGGCCTCCCCCGACATTCCATAGGCTGTTATGCCCGAGGCTCCTTCTATTGCGGTGCCCGAGGCTCATTCTTCAGCGGTGCCCGAGGTTCCTTCTACTGCTCTGCTCGAGGTTCCTCCTACTGTTATGCCCGAGGTTCCTTCCACTGCTGGGCCCGAGGCTCCTTCTTCCGAGGTTCCTGTACCGAGTGCTCCCTCCTCCTGAAGTGCCGTTGTTACACATTTTTCTGGGCGTTTATGCCCTTATATTGTTTTGTAACTTTTTTTGGGCGTCTGTGCCCTTGTTTATGTATTTGAACGGTTGCCGCTTTTGTTCAGCGGTCATATATAAAAAATTATCGGATTAATCTTTATTTTCGATTGCTCGTTTGTGATGCCAATCTTTCAATCGACCGGGCCAGGGTCTTTGATATATGCAGATCTACGTTTTCTTCCAGACTTGCAATCTGGAGTTGGTTGGTAGGGTTTTCTTGATGTAACCGCATGGGATATTTTTTATCATAACACACTACCGAGTTCCGGCTCCCTCGTCCGGGTTCATCACCAAGATAAGGGCCAAATGTCACATGTTTGAGCTCTTGTGTCCGTAACTCAAAGCCAAACATTTTGACCTGATCAGGGTCGGCATGACAATTCATCTTCTTATCAAGGAGCGAGCGTTGACGCGTCAATTTTGTGAAGACCTATACAGGCGACTTCACATTGCTCGATACCAAGGCACATCGGCCCTAGTGTCATCCATCTAGATGTGTTAAAAGAAACCGGGTTCGTTGACCGCGGTGTAACCGAGTTTGTAGACCTCGATGTAAAAACTTAAGTTATAACAGCATGTACTTTGAAATAAGAACAGACTACATGTTCCTTCTTTAAGATAAAACTTCAAAGAGTTGATAGTGTTAATGAAAAACAACGAAATGTAAGAGACATAAATTTAAATAAGAAAAATAAATAAACCAAGCTCGACCGTGGGCGACATCCGACCCGAGGTCTAACTATGGTAGGCCCTTAGCTTGTCGGCATTCCAGGTTCTTTTAACGGGCTTCCTTTCTAGAGTTTCTAGTATATATGCCCCGTTACTTAGCTTTTCCTTTATACGGTACGAGCCTTCTCAATTTGCTGCCAGCTTGCCATCTCTGGCGTTTCTGTTTCCAATATCTGCGCGTCGAAGTACTAGGTTTCCCTTGTTAAAAGAATGGGGTCTTACTTTCCGATTATACTTTGCCGCGATGAGTTGCTTGGCAGCTAGCTCCTTGCAATGCGCCCTGACTCTAACTTCGTCAATCAAGTCCAGCTCGGTCCTCAAGGCATCCTCGTTCGATTCACCTCCCTCCAGTATTACTTTGGCCTTCCTCCATGACGGGAGCCCTATCTCCACAGGGATCATCGCCTCGCATCCATAAGTCAACCTGAAAGGAGTTTCCTGGGTTGAGGTCTGCACGCTGGTCCTATATCCCCAAAGTACGTTGTAGAGCTGTTCGACCCAGTTGGACTCTACT
Organism: Acacia melanoxylon; assembly: GCA_019022615.1. NCBI lineage: Eukaryota > Viridiplantae > Streptophyta > Magnoliopsida > Fabales > Fabaceae > Acacia > Acacia melanoxylon. The sequence continues at coordinate 4,145,763 of JAFJYJ010000010.1, forward strand.
TCTTGCATCCGCTTCTTTAGGTCGTCTAAGACAATATTGTGGATGTTCTACCGAGGCGAAGTGTTGTATAATATCCAGATCTGAGACCATAGTCTGGAATCCTTTGTCTATAAATTGGGTCTCGTTATCCGTGACTATTTCGGCAAGAATTCCGAATTGAGAGACAATATTGTGTCGAAAAAACCTTTGAATCCGTGCCGAGGTAATAGAGGTTAAAGGCTCGGCTTCGATCCATTTAGTAAAGTAATCTACTGCCACGACGAGCCATCTAAATTGCCCCGAGGCTGCCTTGAACGGCCCTAAGAGATCAATTCCCTATTTGTAGAAGGGCCACGAAGCCGAGATGCCGCTTAATTCTGACGGCGGAGGCCAAATAATCTTGGCATGTTTCTGGCAACTTTCGCACCTTTTGACTGCTTCCATGGCATCCATCTTCATTGTTGGCCAATAATATTCGGCCCGCAGAGCTTTCCTGGCAAGGGCCTTGCCGCCCATGTGATGGTCGTTCACGCCTTGATGTATCTCGGCCAACACATACCTGGCCTCGGCTGAATCCACACATCTCAGCATTTGAGCGTGTAAACCTTTCCGATATAGCTGGTCATCGATCATTGTATAGACGGCTGCTTCCCGTATTATCTTCTTTGCCTCGACTGAATCCGTCGGTATAATTCCTCTTTCTAGGTAATCTTCAATCAGTCTCCTCCAATCCGTAGCGGCCGATATCGTCATGACACAACTCGGCTCCGTTAGATTTTGCTGGATTACGGTTCGGAAGCTTCCCGGGCCCTTGGTACTGGCGAGCTTCGATAATATGTCGGCTCGGGTATTCTCTTCTCTTGGGATGTGGGTGATTATAACCTCGTCGAAGTTAGAGATCACCTCCTTTGCTTTATTGAGATACTTGGCCAATAACGGGCCTTTCGTCTGATAAGTGTCTTCTATCTGTGCAGCTACCAGCTGCGAGTCGGTGAAAACCCTTACTAGTTGCGCTCCATGTTCTCTGGCTTGCAATAATCAGGCAAGTAGAGCTTCATATTCAGCCTGGTTATTCGAGGTCGGGAACTTTAATTGGAGGGAGTGTTCAATGGCAACACCTTCTGGGCTTTCGACTATGATTCCGGCTCAGCTACCCTTTGCATTCGAAGAACCATCCACATATACCTTCCATATTCTATTTTGAACGTTGTCGGTTTGGTCTGTCGAGGTGAGTTCTCGGACAAAATCTGCCAAGGCTTGAGATTTGATTGCATGTCGGGCTTCGTACGAGATATCAAACTCGGATAGCTGGACGGCCCAACTTGTCATTCTCCCGGCCAAATCTGGCTTGTGTAGTATTTGCCGAAGCGGCTGGCTTGTTTGGACAATAATATGGTGCCCCTGGAAGTAAGGTCTCAGTCTTCTTGCCGAGATAAGCAAGGCGAAAGCCACTTTTTCCAGGATCTGATATCGCAATTTCGAGCTCTGTAACGCCTTACTAACAAAATAGACCGGGGATTGGCCTGCCTCGGTCTCTCTTACTAGGGCCGCACTCACTGCTTCTTCCCCCACAGATAAGTATAAAAATAAAGACTCACCTGGGTCTGGTTTTGATAGGACCGATGGGTTTGCCAAGCAAAGTTTGATCTTCTCAAACGCCGCCTCGCTTTCCATGTTCCATCCTCCTTGTGTTTCCTTCTTTAATGACCCTAAAGAATGGGAGCGCGTTTTCGCCGATCTTGGTAAAAACTGGTTCGCCGCCAGCGGCTTGTAACCGCCGCAAGCTTCCTTCCTTCTTCGTCCTCGGCGATTGCATATCGAGGACGGCCTTGCATTTATCCGGATTGGCTTCAATCCCTCGGTTTGTTAACATAAAGCCTAGGAACTTGCCGGCTAGGACTCCAAATGCACATTTGGTCGGGTTCAATCGAATCTGAAACCTTCTCAACTTATTAAATGTCTTCTCTAGATCACAGATATGGTTTTACGGGTCCCTTGTCTTCACAATCATGTCATCAATGTATACCTCGATGTTTCGCCCAATCTGATCCGCGAACACCTTGTTCATCATCCGTTGGTAGGTTGCCCCGGCGTTCTTTAGACCAAAGGGCATCACATTGTAGCAGTAGTTGGCCTTGTCGGTCATGAAAGCTGTCTTCTCTTGATCACCCGGATGCATGGGTATTTGGTTGTAACCGGAATATGCGTCCATGAAGGATAGCAATTGAAAACCCGACGAGTTGTCAACCAACTGATCGATGTTGGGCATCGGGTATGAGTCTTTTGGGCATGCTTTATTTAAATTGGTGTAATCCGTGCATACTCTCCATTTTCCGCTTGGCTTCTTTACCATAACTACGTTAGAGAGCCACGTAGTGTATTGTATTTCCATGATAAACCCTGCTTCCAAGAGTTCCTCCACATGCAGCTCCAACGCCTTCTGCCTGTCGGCCCCAATATTTCTTTTTTCGTGCCCTTTGGTTTGAACCCTACTGGATTGCCACTATATGACAAAGAAAAGTTAGGATCAATACCTGGGACTTCGGATGATGTCCATGCGAATACATATTGATTTTGTCTTAGGAATTTGATCAATCTATCTTTTAGATCCTGATCCATTGCTCCACCAATCTTAGTTGTTTTTTAAGGATTTCCTCCAAGAATTAGTTCTTCTAACTCGCCTTCTGGTTCTGGACGTGGGATCTCGTGCTCGTCCCTTAGGTCGAGCTCTACCATGCTAATAGGTCGCCCGTCTCTTCTGCGGTTCTCGGCATTCAAGATTTGTTCGCCTCTTAGAACCCGAGGTGGGGATGATGGCCCCCCTTCTCCATCTCGGATTGTCTCGAAATAACATTGTCGGGATTCCTTCTGATCTCCCTTAACAACAACGACCTTATTTTTTTTGTTTACAATCTTCAACCTCTGGTGCTTCGTGGATACCATCATATCCCAACTATGGATGGTTGGCCGGCCGAGTATTATATTGTACGGGGATGGGAAATTAGCAACTATGAACCTTACCCGCTCGGATTTGAAAGCCTCCCTAGTTCCCAAGGTTAATCTTAGGTCGACGTATCCTTTGGGAGGTGAATGTTCCCCGTTGAACCCTATAAGGGTTGTTTTGCACGGCTTTAAATCTTTTGCATCCATGTTCATCCTCTTATAGGCATCCCAGCTAATAATATCTGCTGAGCTCCCTGCATCGACAAAAACCCTCTTCACAAGGCATTGAGCCACGGTTGCCGTAATAACCAATCCATTATGGTGCCCCGGCATCACGTCTTCTAGTTCTTCAGTGGTGAAGACTAATAGGGGCGGTGTCGGTTTGGTTGGATCGTCTTTGAACTTTGGGAGATTCCTTATAGAAAGCACTTCCCTCAAATATTTCTTGCGTTGGCTAATTGTATCTCCTCCCCCGCCAAAACCTCCGCTGACAACATTGCAGTGGAATTGGGCTTCCAGGAACTCATCTTCCTCGTCGGCCGATTTTCGACGTTTATCGTCTTTCTTAGGGTTGACAGCCGGACTTCTGCTTCGGCCTCCTCGCTTACGTTTGTAACCTTTACGCCCCTGGGTTTGTATCACATATTGACGTAGTTTACCTTCTCTGATGAATCATTCAATGGCCTCCCGGAGTTCGAAGCATTGATTTGTAGTGTGACCCGGTCCATCGTGGAACGCACAAAACCTGGACTCGTCAGTCGTGGGTCGAATTCTGGGAGGCCGAGGTCGATCCATTTTTTTCATCTCATTTTGGGCCACCTCTCTCCAAATCTAGGAACGAGGGGCGTTTAATGGGGTGTATCTTTCATACCGCGCTCTACCCTCCTGGTCTTACTTCTTGAGTGTGTACCTCTCGGTTCCATGCGCGCTAAAGAGCTTCTCCTTTTGGCTTTCGCGGTTGACTCTTAACCTCGGGCGATATATTTCCTCGCTTCTCGGTCCCGACTGCATTGGCGATCTCCATCTGTTCCACGTCCAAATACTGCTTTGCCCGAGTATGGAATTCGGTGAGCGAGTGGACTCGGTTTTTAAAGATATTCTTAGCCAATCAGGACAAGGGATCCAAACCATCTACAATGCAGTGTACATGGACGTCCTTAGGGAGTGAGCGTACTTGTAGAGCCATTTCTTTGAACCGATCCAAATACTTCTGGAGGGTCTCCCCCCTTTTCTGTTTGATTTTGCTCAAAGTAAACTGAGACTTCGGCTGCTTCTTGCTCGTTGCGAAGTTCAACTCAAATTTTCGTCCGAGATCTTCAAAATGGTTTATTGAATCAGCAGGTAAAGTATGGAGCCATCTCTGTGCCGGTCCCATTAACGTTGCCGCGAAAATTCACGAGATGACCGGGTCTTTTATTGACCGTACGTACATTCCCAATTCGAATGTGTCGAGGTGGACCCGTGGGTCCTGACTTCCATCGTACTTCGGGAGATGTGTAAGATCCAACCGTTTCGGATAAGGTGCGGAAGTAATTTCCTCTGAGAACGGACCTCGGCAGGAATCAGTCAAATACTTCATCTGGTCTTCAGCCTGTGCAATCTTTTCCAGTCGTAACTTTTTTGCCTCTGATGCCGACAGCCGAACTCGATGCGAACCAGCTCCCAGAAGAGCCCGACTAGTATCCCGATGCTTTGGCCTCGTCCGTCTACTGGGAGACGGGCTATTTATCTCCGGGGGTGTCTCATCTGGATCTTCCGGCGATCCTTCCAGGTCTCTTTTTTCGACCAACCTCTCAAACTTGTTAAATCGATCCTTCATTATTTGCTGTATTATCCTGAAATCTTCCTGGCGCTGGAGGTTATTGCGCTTCTCATTATTCTCCATGCGTCTCAAAATTGACTCCTGCGTTTTCTGTAGGAGGATGACGTCAGAATTTCGAACCGAGACCTCGGTCGTGGCTACGGTTTGGGTTTTTGGGACTATAGGAGGGGAGGACGCCGTATCTGAGACGTTCCCCTCATGAACTTCCTCCGGTGGCCGAGGATCCTGATTATTCTGCGTAGCCTCAACCTGCTGTGGGTTTGCAGGGTGAGTATTCGACTGCAGCTTCTGGTGTTGGCCATCGGTGGTCACGGGGATCGAAATTTACGGTCCCCACGGTCGGCGCCAATGTTCCGGTATGGAACCATATGTCTAGCCCGCGGGGCTAGTATTTTGATATTGGATCAGTGTACTCCACCAGAATACCTATTAGGCAGATATCCTCGAGGAGATGGGATCACCGTACACTATTGACTATTCGCCTCAAAGGGGGGATGGGGAATGTGTCAAGTGGGGATGTGCACAGTGATACTGAAATTACTAGGGTTGAATTAGAACGTGTGCACCTTAGGTTCATGCCTTTGTATTTATAGGGTACGCATTGATATCGTAATTGCATGGTTTATCATATCTCTTGTGTGCAAATATGATAGATCTTCCACGATCATATGGATATATGAAATATTCGATATATTTCATATTGGGCCGCCTAGACGCTTGGGCCGTTAAGTCGGACCGTAACAAACTGTTTAACCCAAATTTGATCACATTAATATAATTTTTAATATAGTTTATTGCACTAATAACTTATTTATAGAGATCCCTACAATCATGGAATATGAAGCTCTTTATGCTTGGAACAATTAACATAATTATTAATATAATTATAATTTATGATTTAACGTATAATTTCAAATTCAATTTTCTTCCTTCCTTATGGTCAAATCCCTATAATAATGGAAGAAATATTTTAATGATGTTATTATCCGACCCGTTTGTGAGTTTAATGAGTTACTAGGCAAGTATTATGAGATTTATATATATATATATACAAAAATTTTAAGAAAGAGGTTGGGTTCACCCACGATCCAAGGGCAGGGCGAAATCTCCCTTTCTCCTAGGTGATACCGATGTTGGGCAGGGCGAGCCGTCTATTATCCTCAGGCGTTAACCTAGGAACCTAGAAGCTAGGATGCCTCCCCCAGCGCCTTGACCAACTCCAGAATCGAATCTCCTTCCTTTGGTGAGAGTGTCCGACCCCTTTGCCAGTTAAGTCCAAGGACAAGAGGTAGTGTTATGAAATTTCTAGTATAAGGTTCATTTATTGATGATATATTGATTGATGCTTCGGTTGGGCCACTTGGTTCATTTGTTAAAAAAATGTATTAATAAATATATATATTTTTCTTAACATTTTTTGAATTGTATTTTACTATTCCACAAACAAAAATTATCATTCCACAAACGAGAATTACCACTCAAACTTTCAATGAAAACATTTTTAAAAAAAAAAAAAAAAAAAAAAAAAAAAACCCCTAAACCCAAAAAAACCCCACCCCTCGCCGGTAGCGCCCTCCTGGGCGAGGGTATTTTTATTTTTATTTAATTTATTTAAAATAAAGGGTAAAAGGGTAATTTCACCCAATTTGCATATCCCTCATAAGTCCTTGGTTCGAGCAAAAAAAATAAGTCATTGGTATCTCTCAGTCTTTTTACAAATTCGGGAGACTTCTAGGGGTTTTACAAATTCAAATGGTATTTAATTAGAATTTTCCCAACAGATTATATCCCTTAAAATTGAAGAATATCTTTGTCGGTAAGGAAAATATGATTACCTAAATCAGTAAATTATGATTATTTTATTAGTGAATTATAAAGAAATATAAGTAAAAATAGTGCATAATAAATTGTATTTATTGATTAATTGATATAAATTAACTTATTTTTTTATGAATAGAATATTATAAGTTTTTAAGTATAAAATTGATTGAGGATTGACGAGATACTATATGGAAATTTTCCTTTCTCACAGTAGCATCACATAATTAAGGGAAAATTTGAAATCACGGTAGCATCACATACGTTACAAAATACAGAGTCTGTGAGTTGTGAACCCATACGGGAAGGCCTATGAGAAATTCGTTCTTCCCGATCAAGCCCTATGAAGGAGAAGGGAGTGGATGGCGACATTCCGTATCTTCCCCGTAAATCATTAGAAACATTCTCAAACGACTTTCGGTAAAATCCCTATCCCGATTTCAATGTGTGAGCAGAGAATGGAAAAATATCTCCAAGACCCAATCTTTCATCGCAGATCACCTCGAACACTCAAAACATCAAAAACCTTGTCTCCTTCTCCAACCCATTGACGACAAGGATAGACTTTGGAACGTGTGTTGTCTTGATTACGAGATGCAATTTTGGAAACTTCGAAAACCGCTATTGCCCGATTATTTTAAGCGCGGTAAGATTGTTGGTTCCATCAATGGCTTGCTATGTTTTCGATCAATAAGCCTAATGTATATCCTCATTTTCTTTTTATGTGGAATCCGGCTACTAGAGAGCTTAAACGGGTGCCCCACACTATTTTCCATTACAAGGATTGTTTGTTAGGATTGGGTTCGGTCCAATTATTAATGATTACAAGATAGTGATGACTTATGCTTCGAGTATAAAGTTAAGCTTTCGCTTTGAAAGTGTACTCTTTAAGCTCGATTCATGGAAGGAAGTAAAATTTAGGGTCAATGATACCGCTTGTGTTGGATCTCGAAGTGTCACGGTTAATGGTGTTATGTTTTGGTTGGGGTCAAAGGGGGTTGGGGAAGATGGAGATGATCAGAAGGTGATCGTTTCATTTGACTTAGCAGTGGAAGTGTTGACATTGATACCAATACCTGATCCAAACTCTCTTCCAATTCTTTTTGTTTATGAGGAAAAACTTGCTATTGTTTCTTGCATCAGAAATTTAGAAGATTCTATTATTGATCTATGGGTCAGGAAGGAGGTTGTAGGTGCATCTCAAGAGAGATGGGGCTGGACTAAGAAATATATTAGCAGCCCTTATCGATGTGATAAATGGAATATTTGGAGAAATGAAATTGTCTACATGAATGACGTGGAGAATGAACCAACAGTTGTTTTCTTCAATCCCACTACTAAAAAAATTAAGAAGCTTGCTACTAGCAAATGTGACTATAGCCATTGTATTTTCAAATTTCAATTATGTTGAGAGTCTTGTAGCAGTTAGAGCATTGGACTAATGAAATCATTCACAAATTTTAGGAAGGGCCTAGACTCATTCATGATATTGAATGCAAAGTGGATAATAATTTGGAAAAAACTATTCAATCTCTGCTCAACCTCACATGTCATGAATTTAAGATATTTGCTTCCTAAATCTTAGTCTTTATTTCGTTGATTTACTGAGTTAAGTTTTTTTTTTTAATGATCCTTCGAACTTGTATTGCCTTGATTCCGAGATGCAAGTTTGGGAATTTCAGAACCCTCCAAGCGCATTTTAAGATCATAGGTTCCAGCAATGGCTTGCTGTGTTAAAATGAAGAAGCATGTTCTGCCTCCTCATTTCCTTTTAGTGTGGAATCCAGCCATCAAAGAGGTCAGACTGGTACCCGAAACTAATTTTCATATGGATTATCATAACTATATTATAGGATTTAGGTTCAGTCCAATTATCAATGATTACGAGATAGTGATAACTTATTTTTCTGGGTTGTATGATGATATTTCTGCTGTAAAAGTGTATTCTTTGAGTTCAGGGTCGTAGAAGGAAGTAAAATTTAGGCTCAATGACACTGTACCTCTAATTTATTCAAGTGTCACTGTCAATGTCAATGGCGTTATGTTTTGGTTGGGGTTAAAGAAGGTTGGGGAGGATGCTGATGATGATGATGATGAGTATGTGATTGTTTCATTTCACTTACCAATGGAAGTGTTTACTGTGATACCAATACCTGAGCTACACCCTCTTACTGAGCTTACTGTGTATGAGGAAAAACTTACTATACTTTCTAGGATTAAAAACTCAGGACGTTCTGTTATTACATCTTATGACTATTTAGAGAAATGAAATTGTCTGCTATCCTCATGAGAAGGATGAATCAACAACTGTTCTTTTAAATCCCACAACTAAAAAGTTCAACAAGTTTGCTACTACTAAAATTGACTATAGGTGTTGGATTTTCAATTATGCTGAAAGTCTTATACCAGTTGGAGGAATAAAATCATCCACAAATTTTCTGTAGGGTCTGGACTCATTCATGATAAGGAATGCAAAGTGAACATTGATTTAGCAAAAGCTATTCTATGTCTGTTCAACCTCAACTCATGAATTTAAGATGTTTGCTTCCTAAATTTTAATCTGTATTCTGTACACTTATTTATTTTAAGCACTTTCGGTACAAATGAACCCATATCAGGTTAGATTATTTTGTGTGTTATGGAGCTTGAAGACCTTCTGAGATGTTATTTAGAATGATGAATGAAAATATCAAATGACAGATGATTATAGCTGTATTTGACATGTCTATACCACTTGCCACTCTGTTTTATTTGGGCTTCTCCTTTTATTTTCAAACAAATGAGATATTACATCTCAATAACTAAAATCTCTTATCCTAACCATTAAGGTTTACAAGTTGTCTGAAAAAAAAGACAACATTTTTATTTATTTATTTATTTATTTTGAAGTTTAAGAACCCTTGGAGCACCAACCCAGGTAAGAAACATGCATGATAGAAAAATTATTGCAAAATTGTCTATTGCCGATCATTTAAGACATATGGTTTATATGTTTTGTGACTGCATTTTGCTGAACACAATTCAAAGGAAGGTAAGAACACGTGCCTGCTCCGGCAAAGGTGCGGGATTCTGGACCATGACTTTCAACATTTATTGATTTTGCATTTTGCGGAACAGATTGAAGGTATTTTCTATTCCAGAAAAGAAAATCTGAAATAACTTATGAGAATATACTGCTAGGCTTTATATAACTGATGTAGTTTATTTTCAGGAAAATTACTAAGAATTTAGGTGCCAGAGTGGGTGCTGTTATAAATATATGTATTATGTGGATGTCCATTGCATAGTAACCCTCTATAAATAGAGGTCTTGTGTAAACATTTAATCGACTTGAAATGAGAATTCCTTCATCTCTAGAACTTCTCTCCGACTTCTCTCTACTTTTCTTTATATTTTCTTCAGTTTTATAACACGTTATCGACGGCGCTTTAATCAATCGAGCCTCACTAACATCATTCATCATCACCGTGGTTCACCTTCCCGGGTAGAAGAAGTAGTTTTTCAAATAGCTCAAAAAGAGGCTTTTCAAGCTGGAAGATTGATTTTGGATCGGTGAAAATGATTTCTTTTCACACAGGTATGTTTTCTATTAAGTTTAGATGGTTGATTTAAGTAATATGATGTTGTAAATGAAAGGAGGAGGAAGAACGAAGGTTGCAGACGAGCGTGGAAGAAGAAGAACGATGGTGGGAAAATTTGTTTGTGGGTCCCACATATTTTTAATATTTAATTATTATAATTACTATTTAAATAGTAAATTCCAAAAAAAAACGTCTAATGGTTTGAAAAATTTGGCAACGGGACCCATATGTTTTTAATATTATATTATTATAATTATTATTCATTATTATATTATATTACTATTTGCATAATAAATTGCACATTGATTGCACAATAATTATGCAAAGTATTTATATATATTAATCTTTTATTATTTTAATTTAATATTTTATTTTTAAATTATCGCTAACATATTAATGATTCAAAGCATTTACTTATATTATCGCTAACATATTTATTATTCATTATTTACTTTTATTCCGCTAACATATTTATGATTCAAAATTTATTTTATTCGCTAACATATTTATGTTTATTTATTTATATTTTAATTTCAACACCTACTTGGGGTTAAACCTCCTCCTAACTCTTGATTTAAATTAACATTTATTTTTATGATTTAAATTAAGCATTTACTTTATGCTATTTAAATTAAGCATTTACTTTATGCTATTTAAATTAAGCATTTATTTTTATGCTATTTAAATTAAGCATTTACTTTATGCTATTTTTAAGCATTTATTTTTATATTTAAATTTTTACTTTTATTTATATTTTCATTATTATTATTATTATTATTATATTTCTTATTATATGATCAGGACGTCATATAAATGGCCAGAAACCATATATATAAGTTTATCTTGAAGATAAACCGTTTAAAGTCATATTGTGATATGAGCTAAACGTTGGCCAAAAGCCAAGAAAAGGCATAAATTGGCTAGAAGCCAAATGAAGATATAAAGTACCAAGTTGCCTAAAGGAGGCATAATTTAGCCAAGAAGGCATAAATTGGCAAGAAGCCAAGAGGTGACATAATTTAGCCAAGATAAGAGGAGGCATAATTTGGCCTGAAGCCAAATGATAATTTGGCCCGATTCTGAGAGACATATTGACCTGAAACAAATAGATAAATTTGCCTGAAGTGATGAGACATGGCCTGATCCATAATTTTTGTATGGTATCATTTGTATAAAAGTCTCAAAGTTGTATATTTGGCATTAAAAGATTCTTTTGTTCTTTAGAACAAATTAATGGGATTGTATGACCACCAGAAGATGGTTGTTCTTCTAAAAGTTTATTATAAAATAGAATATTAAATTTGCTCTGGTAGTAGCAATATTGTGAAAGAGTCAAGAAATATTTTGATTTAATTTCTTGCCTGTGATCAAACAAAACAGTGAGTTTTTGTTTAAAGGATCATGAATTCCTCCAACATAATCAACTACATTAGTGGATGTAGTAATGAATGAATTTAATTGTGGTTGTGGATGTGTGTAAATTTGTTTACATATGGATATGGTTGTAATTATGGTGGTTCAAATTCTCACCGAAAGTGAGGAAAGATTATTGATAAGAACCACAGAAAAAGATATTGGGTATAATAAACATGATAGAAATTCATGTTATTGTTGTGTGGCAAAGGTCATTAGTTTTGTATTTATTCTATGCCATAATATATTTGTTAAAAGTTAAATATACTATCTGATAAGATAAGTATTATAAACCTCAAAATCAATTTCAAATGTATGAGGCGTTAGATTTTTGGAAATGTGGACCTATTTGGAGTTTTAATATTTTAAGGTATTATTTAGTAATTTACTAAAATATCATTTATGAATTTTGGGGTCATATTTTATAATTTTCTCCGGGCAAATTTCTCACCCACGTGAAGTCAGGTGAAGGGGAGAAATTTTTTGCCGTGGGTCCCACGTGTTTATATTATTTTATTATTATGCATAGTAATTACTATTCACAAAAAAATTATATTTTATTGAATGGCAAGTAGCCATAATATTATGATTTTATGGTAAGAAATTTTATCATTTTTATTATTGTCATAATATTATAATTTGATGGCAAGAAGTTTGATCATTTTTAATGTTGCCATAAATTTATTATTTGATGTTAAGAAGTTTATCAATTTTATAAATAGTTCTTTTGTAAAAGAACAATATTGGTTTAAAGAAATTGCATGACAAGAAAGATTTTATGGATTATTATAAATACTAAGACCCTGAAAGTATATGTATCAAATATTGAATGATACAAAGAGTTTTAAGTTATTGTCTTAAAGACAAATAACTTGCGTAGAAATTATGCCACATATGAGTAATAATTCTAAAGGCTAATAGTCTTGGAGACTAATTAGCATAGTTTGCCCACTACATTTGAAAGATCAATGTTCGGACTATATTTGGTAGTATAGATTTAAGGCTCCGGAAGAGCTATGAAAGTATAAATTTGATTTAATGCTCTAGAAGAGTTAATATTTTGTTACCTGAAGGGACAAAATTATGCATTTTATATGCATTTTATTTTACCAAATATAAAAGAAACTTGTTGAGTTTCAAATATATCTACGAAATAGATATCATATAGAAAAGTATTAAACCATATGCAATTGTAAACCGAAGTTTACAAATAATAATGCAAAATTTGTATATGTAAACCGAAAGTTTACAAGATGACCATTAGGTCATGTGGTTAATAATGATATGAAAAATAATTGAGAATTCATATCTTGATGTGTAAACAAATATTACAATTCATGACCAAAAAAAAATTGAAAATGAGTCTTAATTTTTCTAGAGCAGATACAAGGAGGAGATATTTGAGAAATTTTTTCCATTTGGTGTGCAGAAGTGCCTGAAATACTATTATAATGCACTAATATAGTACTCAAAGAAGGATGAGAATATATGTTGGGTGTTAATTTCATTTAATAATGAATTAAAGGATTTGAAAGTGAAAACCCACATTTGGATTGAAATCCATGAATGTTTGTGAAGTATTTTTAAAAGGACTCACACTTGAGGGGAAGATTTCTAGAATATAAGTGTGAGTGAAATTTTGAAGAGTTATATACTTCCTACATTAAGTCTCTTTTATGAAGAACAAAGTCTTTGAATTTTAAGGTGAAAGTTTTGTCTCACACTTGAGGGGGAGATTGTTAGAATGCAAGTGTGAGCTAATTTGTAGAAAGTCATACTCATACTTCCCACATAATGATAAATATGATCTCCCGAAAATGGATGATAAATTATGATTTAAAAAAAAAAAAATCATAATGTTACAGTAAACTAGAAGTTTACTGAGTTGAGATATATGTTACAGTAAATTAGAAGTTTACTATTTGTTGGCATGACTTGTTTGATCATCCAAAGTCATATATAATACAAATAAGAATTTTGTATTGACATCCATTGAAGAATCGAGAAAATTCTTCATAAATAACAACTTTGCTTGTTCTCAAATATAAATGACTATGAAAATGTCATAGGTCATAATTGGTAATAATGGATCTCTGGAAATATATCAAACAGATTTATATGGGCCCATTGAAATAGCATATAAACCATACAATGATATGAGAAATTTGAAAGATGCATCTATAAGATGGTTACATGTGAGATTATTTGCTTGCAACATGAAGTTTGCAAAAGAGATTGCAATATGAAGTTTGCAACAATGTTTGATGTTTGAATAAATTAATCGCGCAAATTTACAAATTATATGATCTAGGAATCATATATTAAAGCCTCCATGAATAAGCTAGATGAATGCTTATGAGAACAAAATTTTATGTTGGTATATTTAATAATATATAGCAAAGCATTTATATAAGCCAACAAAATTCTCCCGTAAAATTGGCTTTTGGTCGAAGACGACAAATTTCCATCCTAAAAGGGTTGAATGTGCAATGATTATAAATCCACCACAATGCACATAGATGGATATAGAAAGAAATTTGAGATAAAATGTTGTATAAGTACCTTCTATTTCTTGTTTGTCTCTATATGAAATGTAAGATGTTTCTAAAGGAAACAAATGGATGTAGGAGACTTATACTGCATGATTAGTCAATTGTCGTTTGACATTGTTTTCTTACCATGAGGGGGAGAAAATGGATAGCTGGAAAAGTGAATACATGGAATGCATTATAGCATTGTATATATCCTCGAATAATGTAATATGAACCAGAAGTTCATTAGATTATGCATTCATGAATTATTTGCCAGATAATATTACTGACCCAAATGAGATTTATTAAATCTCATACTCCACCTGAAAATGCTCCAATCTGTATGAATATGAACATGGCATGCTCGAAGCATGAGAAATTATTCGGTTCCAATTATAAATGTTATGGATATATTGGAGCAATAATTATGATGATCATATTAAGGAGGTAGATACTCCAGAAGAGTATCGAAACATAACTAATTGCAAAAACCTCAAAGAGAGGTTCAGGTACCTGAATAATATTGATATTGATAAGTTATGTCGAATTGGAAAAATGGAACCGAAAAGATGAAATTGTCGACAACAATTTTGAAAGATGATATCACGTGATCAAATGAGGATATTATATAAAGATATGTCACAAAAAGTTGACATAAAGATAATTGGCCAAGAGGTTAAGTGAAATTGAAAAGACGCCAATATAATCATATTATGATAGTTATGGACCAGAAGTCCAAATTGGGTATCACAAGGTTAAATATGATTATGATGTGATTTTATGGTGGATACAATATTTTATTAATCTGGCAATTTATGAAAGAAAAATTATGCGTTTATTATATATTGTTATATAGCCTATGCATAAGGCTTACTAAATTATGAAGATTACAGAAGAATCTTCAAAGAATCAAAAAGTGCTAGTAGTACATGTCCTTAAAGGACTTAAGGTGGTAGAAAATGACTCAAGGTGCTAGGAGCACATGTCCCCAGAAAGATTTAAGGTGTGAGAAGCACATGTCCCCGAAAGACTTAAGATGTCAGAAGCATCAAATGATTTATTGTGCTAGAAGCACAAGTCCCTGAAGGACTTAGGATGCTAATCAAAAGAATTTAATTCAAGTTATTGAAAACAATATAGGGGAAGAAGTCTTTGTATGACTTAAATCAATTAGGGCACAGTGGTATAATCTTCTCAAGAAATATATGTTGAAAGAAGGATATAAAGAAAATAAATCAATATGCCCATGCATCTTTATGAAAAGATCTAGATGTGAATGTTTTAATTGCAAGTTATGTTGATGATATCAACATTATTGAAACGCTGAAGAGCTTCAATAAGACAATTAATTGTTTAAAGAAAGAATTTGAAATAAAAGGACTTGAGAAGAACGAAATTTTGTATTAAGATTACAGATTTAATACCTATAGTACGAGATATTTTGTTTAAACAAAAGTAAGTCCTAGATTGATTTTATATGGATAAGTCATATCCATTATATACTTAAATTATTTGCATGCGGATAAAGAACTATTTCGACCTCAAGCAAAGAAGTTGAAGAAGGGCAATATCATGTTTATTAACATGAGATAATTCTTCAACAACACAAAAGACAGTGGTAGTAATGTAGTCATCAGGGGGAGTAAATCTGATGTAATTTAGAAATGCAAGTTGATGTACGCTGTACTCTTTTTCCCTTATATAGGTTTTGTCCCACTGGGTTTTCCTAGAAATGTTTTTAATGAGGCAGCATTAGAAAAATTGATGTAATTAAAAAGGGGGAGCGTTGATACACGTTGTACTCTTTTTCCCTTATCTAGGTTTTGTCCCACAGGGTTTTCTTAGAAAGGTTTTTAATGAGGCAACATTAGAAAGTGTATCAATGGATGATGTACTCTTTTCTTTAGCTAGGTTTTATCCCATTGGGTTTTCCTAGTTAAAGTTTTTAATGAGGCATATTCATAATGGACATCCAAGGGGGAGTGTTATAAATATATGTATTATGTGGATGTCCATTGCATAAGTAACCCTGAAGGTCTATAAATGAGGTCTTGTGTAAACATTCAAAATCGACTTGAAATGAGAATTCCTTCATCTCTCTAGAACTTCTCTCTACTTTTCTTTATATTTTCTTCAGTTTTATAACAGGTGTAACTTTTTTCAACTGTATGCAACATGTTTTCAGCTATCTTTAAATGTCTTCTATTTTACATATAGTTATAAATGGGTTAAACTTAAGTTTAAAAAATAGTTGCACTTCAGTCCTAAAACAAATTTCAGATTCCTTTAGGCAATAAATTTTGGAATGAGGATTTTTTTTTTTTTTTTTTGTGGCGTTATTCCATTTTCATTATAAATATATATATTCTTCTTAACAATTTTTCAATTGTATTTACCATTTCACAAAACGCGAATTACCATTCCACAAAACGTCAATTACCATTCCACAAAACGCGAATTACCATTACTTTCCAAGGTTGTCATTTTTTACTCTTTCATGTATGTTATGGATAACAAAAAAAATGACACTTTAACCATTCCACAACGAGAATTACCATTCCATTAACGCGAATTACCATTCCACGTAACGTCAATTACCATTACTTTCCCAGGTTGTCATTTTTTACTCTTTCATGTATGTTATGGATAACAAAAAAAAATGACACTTTAACCATTCCACAAAACGCCAATTACCATTCCACACAATGCGATTACCATTCCACGGAACGCCAATTACCATAATGCCATTTAAATAGCGTTTGTGGAATGGTAAAAATGTCCCAGGATGCCATTATGGTAAATGTCATTTTTTACTTTGTGGAATGGTAATTCGCGTTGTGTGGAATGGTAATTGACGTTTTGTGGAATGGTTAAAGTGTCATTTTTTTGTTATCCATAACATACATGAAAGAGTAAAAAATGACAACCTGGGAAAGTAATGGTAATTGACGTTGTGTGGAATGGTAATTCGCGTTTTGTGGAATGGTTAAAGTGTCATTTTTTTGTTATCCATAACATACATGAAAGAGTAAAAAATGACAACCTGGGAAAGTAATGGTAATTCGCGTTGTGTGGAATGGTAATTCGCGTTTTGTGGAATGGTAAATACAATTGAAAAATTGTTAAGAAGAATATATATATTTATTAATGTATATATATAATTACTTGGTTTTGTGTTGGGGGTGGGGGTTCAACCCCACCCCTACACTTTCAAAAAATAATTTTTTTTTCAAAAAAAAAAAAAAAAAAAAAAAAAAAAAACCCCCCCCCCACCCCCATCGGTGGGCCGCCGGCCGTGGTCCTCCCATGGGCCTCCTGATGAGGGGGCTTTTTTTTTTTTTTTTTCATTTATTTATTTTTTTTTCTTTAATTTTATTATATGCAAGGGGAGGGAGGAATTTTATGAGTTGGTTTTTAAAAAATTAGAGATCTAAGGCTCAAATGTTTTAATTAATTTTTTCTTAATTTTTTTATTTTATATCTTCTCTTTATTAAAGTTTTATAATCTCACTTTTCCAAAAAAAATTAAAATCTAATTCATGAAAATTTGCCACTCCCCCTGAATTCCTCATATCAAATAGACCAGTGGAAATCATTTTTATCATATCAATTTGAGATAGAGTGACCAATTATTGCTTAGTACCAAGGTAAAAATGGTTCTTACCATTGGAGAAAATGGGTTCAATAAAATCACAACCATGTGATTAACGGAAGGCTTTGCCCACTAATATGATCTTGTGCTTCTTTTTGGACAATGGTTCTAAAAATTATGTAAAATCAATTTATGTCAACTCTATTTGTACTCCGAGCAACAAAAAAAAACTCTATTTGTACAACACCTTTGGCCACCACATTAGGAAGTACTCGGCCTATCATCATGAGTACTCTTAAGTCTTGGAAAAGAAATATTAACACAATGAAAAAGGTCAAAAGTGTTATAAATATATTATTATGTGGATGTCATCAGATATAGTAAGCGAAGAAGTCTATAAATAGATGTAATCTGTAAACATTACAAACACACTTGAATAAGAATTTCTCTCTCCTCTCTCTAGAATTTCTCTTGTTCTTGTTCTCTTTTATTTTAGTTTTATAACACGTTATCAGCACGAAGCCCTTCTTACTGAGTTGATCATCACCACTAGTTAGATTTACAAATTTTCCAGAACAAATCGAATTTCCTCAACACCAAATGGTTCTCATTTTCTTGATTGTGTATAGATCACTAACAATGGTGTGATCATGACAAGTGGCGGAGCCAGAAAATTACAGAAAGGGGGTACAATTCGAAATTTTTTAAAAAATGAAAGTTTTAAATGCATTAAAAAACAAAAGAATATAAACAAAAAAAAAACATATTTATGAAATCAAGTGAATATTGATGATGTAATAAGAGAGAAATTATTTTACAAACGTGTCATTTAGAAAAGCAAAATTAAATGTTGTTAGAAATGCGCCTACATAAATTACTGATGAAGAGTGAACACAATAAGTTCAAGACATATATTTTAATAAAAAAAATATTACAATAAAAATAATTACAACGTCATCCTTCTAGGCCTTGTATTTTGGAATTCCATCACAATTATTTTATTATCAATGTTATCAAATACATATTTTTCAATATAAGGCATTAAACAATTATTCAATCATTTATCCTCATCCGATTACGAAGTGTAATCTTGATGTATTAAGAGTGACACTTAACTTAAGAGTTTAAAACCATTTAAAACGTGTATTAATTGAGGAAAGTAGACAAATAATACTAATACTAATAAAAATTTAAAACCATTATATTCAAGTTATTAATTCAAACTCCTTTAACTTTAACTTAATTTTTTTAAAAAAAGAGATCCAAAATTTTTGGGGGACAATTGAACGTGGCTCCGCCACTGAATTCATGACTACTTCACAAATTTGTCTTCATCTTCTACCAATCTCAAGAAAACGCGTGAGTGAGAGGATTGAAAATTTTCCCGTGGGGCCATGTGTTTTATAATCTTATATTATATTTTAAAAAAAAAAATAGAAAGGAGGTGCAGGTAAGGCGAAGGGAAGAAGAAGAAGAAGGAAAACGCGTCTGACAAATTTTCTGTGGGTCCCAGGCGAAGGGAAGAAGAAGTAGGAAAACGCGTCTGACATTTTTTTAATATTATATTAATATTATTAGGGTTAAGGAATAAAAAATACTTTCCTGGGTGAAAACTTTTCACCCGGTAAATCAACATCCAACATCATATATTTTTTATGATGCAAAAATACCAACAAAGCAAAAATGCCAAAACTGTTAGAACAACTTAACTGCCGTTAATTTCTATATTGGGGCCCACATTATTGTTGGAAATGTTCTAAAATACCCTCAATTAAAAAAACACCCACCCTCTCTCCTAAATAATCAAGTCACCGAAACAATCCTGGGAATTTGAATTCAAGTAAACAACCCAGAATTCATCCCCAGATTTCTCAGGATTCCATCACACAAATCAACACCTTCAAGCACGAGAGGCTATTTCTGGTGGAACTAAAGGTGATGGAGGCCCCGTCGTTAGATCATCGCCAACCAATATGTCTCTTCCATAGTTGGCTCTGAATCGACTGAAGCACAAAGAAAGTGATAAACATATTAATCAGGTACAGTTCATTAATTGTCAAAAACTAAACCTTTATAAACAGCAGGATGAAATTCTACACATGGCAGGTTATAGACATATTTATAAACAGTTCATTAATAGCAAAAAAACTAAATCTTTACAAACCAAATGATGAAATTCTATTGCCATTATACTTGTGTAAGATTAAAATAATGAGTAATTCTATTAACGGTTGTGCTTGGGTTCGCAACAGTAATCACTAAGAAAGCCAAAGCAAAATTCCAGAACAGGTTCTTGAGTTCAAGTACGGTCCATGGTTGCTTTCTGGTAAGTCTTCGATGCAAAGATTCAAAAAAGGTACCTATATCCTGCAACGAAAATGGAGTATGAAATTAAATAATACAATGGAAGATGTATATCCTGCCACAAACTGAACGCAAAAATCTGGTTAAAGACAGAACACAAATCAACCAGCAAAGATTTCAACAAAGAAAAAATCGCAAATCAGAAACAAATCAGCAAACCAACGGTTCTACCTCAACCTTTCAATCGTAACCTTCAAGCTTTTAGGTTCTCCGGCGACGACCTCCTCACATCGTCTCCCTCTTCACATTGCCACTGCCGATCCAGGTGAGTAACGACGATCATGGCCTCCTCTAGCAATGGTGACGGCAGCCTCGAACGAAGACGACGGTTTCCCCTTTTTCATCCCCTTCCACGGTGGCCCCCAGATCCAGGTGAGTAACGGCGACGGCGACCATGGTTTCCCTTATTTATCCCCTTCAATGGTGGCCCCCAGATCCGAACTTAATCAAGGGCGTGGGCATAGATTTGACAGCGATACATCTTCTCGTTGAATCTCCGCCTTTAGCTGCGCCATCGTCACCGGCAGTTGAAATCGTGGGGCTGCTATCTTGTTCAGAGGCTGATCAATGAACAAGGGTTGGAGGAACGAGGAAGACAGTTTTTTGAGTTAGGGCATTTTGGTAAGTTTATTTACAATAACTGGGGCCCACAATATAAAAGTAACGGCAGTTATAGCATTTTAACGATTTTGGCACTTTTGCACCCATTTTAAAAATTCATGGGTATTTTTGCACCATAAAAAAGTATATGGTGCTCGATGCACTTGGGCTAAAAGTTTATGGGTATTTTTGCCCCTTAACCCATATTATTATTTGCATAATAAATTCCACATATTTATATTATTTTATTATTAATATTACTAAAATACTATTTATATGATTGCACATTAATTGCACAACTTTTTATTATTATTTTATTTGCATAGTAATTACTATTTACGGTAAGTAGTAAATTATCATGGTAATTATTATTTTACTATTTGCATAGTAATTACTATTTATATGAAAATTACCATTAGTGCATTAATGTACTATAGTAATTATTATTTTACCATTACTGTAGTTATTATTATGCAATTAAAGCATATGTCAATACGTAATCCCATTTATATTTAAATGTATGAGAATTAGAATAATGGGGTGAGAAAAGTAAATAAAAGAGCACCTCATTTTCGGAGAGTAATCGATCATGAACGTTGGACTGAAAGGAAAATTACAATGTGACCTATTTAGCGAAATAAAAATAAAAATGCTATTTCAAATATTAAGAAAGCAACAGTTAGTACAACCCCACCACAAGCCTCAACCATCTCGTGTTGAAGTCTGCTAATTTCTTTTTCAGCAGTTGCTCTTGAGACGGGATCATCAGTAGACATTGTCCTTCTTAACCCAGTGATTTGTCTCATGATATTTCGAACATTTACGTAAGGCCAATGCTCTATTCCTCCCCTACGACATATTTTCTTTACAACATTTTTGCATAAACGTACTCGTCTAGCCATCTCTTGTTGAGGTAAATGGAAGAAGTCTCCAAGATCATTTATTGACATTGATTCACCCTTAATGTTTTGTTCAGCTCTTAACCTGTATGAATCACCAGGTATGGGGACTAAAGGATTATTATTTACAACTATGAGTTCTTTTCCTTTATTGGTTGTGTTTTCAGTGTTGGTTGGAAATGAACTACCGAGGAGTTCATTTTGAGTTTTGGTCCATTCCAAACCAACACAGAGAGCCTCATAGTAGGCTGATAGGGGATTTGACACCAGGACATACCCTAAACAGTTTTGATTCAAACAATAATTATTCCGAAAATGTTTGATTTCTTCTATATTTTTCTTACTGAAATCGAACATTTGAGGTTTGGAGGAACCTCCTTGTATGTCCTGGTGAAAGACAGCATGGCCTATCATACCGATCTTCCCATGAACTTCAAGTTTATGATATTGAAATCCATTGATATGAATGATCTCCCTCAGAACATGGCAGCAACCACATGAGAATGGATTAGAACTCTCAGCCAGACTGGAAGCAGGATTCCTTGGATGAACGGGATTGATTGATTCCATAAGTTCTGCCATTCTACGACATCTCTTGACAGGTCGCCTTGATGGATCTGCTTCATATTCTTCTCTGTTGGTAATCATAGGAGTAGAATCTTGAACTCCTAAGGGTGGAGGAGGTTCATTAGCCCTTGGAAGAGAAGTAGGAACATGAAGCATTGATGTAAAAGGAGGAACGTACACCTCTAAAGGATTGTGGTTAAGAAGGATAGGAAAGGTGTGATAAGTCAGCCAATATATTATGTTGATTCTCATTTAGTAAAGCTTCAAAGAAAGGATTGTATGATTCATTAGCCCTTGGAAGAGAAGTAGGAACATGAAGCATTGATGTAAAAGGAGGAACGTACACCTCTAAAGGATTGTAAGAAGATAAAGAAGGATAGGAAAGGTGTGATAAGTCAGCCAATATATTAGGTTGATTCTCATTTAGTAAAGCTTCAAAGAAATGATTGTATGATTCAGAAACTTGAATGAAGTTGCTTGGACCTGTCATGATAATGTGGAAGAATATAGAGAATGATATGAACAGAGAGGAAATGAGTACGTTGAAAAGCTTGAGAGTATGTGAAGCATTAGCTTTTGTTTTCCTTAATTTATAGCATAACTAGTAACGTCTAGATTGAGCAATGGCGCATCCAAATCTATCACTAGCACAGAACCATACGGATTTTTGATCACGAGAAATTTTCGGTGCCGCATCCTAATGCAACCTAGTGCACCATACCCACCCTTGTAGGTCGAAGTCTTTTTAGACTTTTGGTACAAAATGTGATCTATATAGCATTTAATGTTGGTTGTGTCTCCAAGAAATTTAACTTGGACGTATATACGCTGCATGGTAATTGTTTTATCTCTCCAGGAAATATGTCTTGGAATGTACAGTCGATTCGCGAGGTTGAGCTAATTTGTGAGTTTCCAATTGAAACTTCTTGAAAAAACATTCCTAGTAGAGAGTAATCTCGAGAAGGGTAATTCACTGAAAATATTTAGAAAATTTGAAACCTCTTGATTTAAGGTTTTAATACCTTGAGGTATGAAAAATGATAATCTTTTGGGATGCGGAGAAAATGTTATATGATTTAGAAACTGATGTTCAGACTATATATATATATATATATATATATATGTTATATATATATATATATATATATATATATATATATATAAGTATAAATTTGACATAAGGCTCCGGAAGAGCTATGTATTGATTATTACGCCAAGTATAAAAGAAACTTATTGAGTTTCAAGGATATCTGCAGAAATAGATATCATATAGAAAATATCATACTATTGTAACCAGAAGTTTACAAATATAGCATTAAATGTTTGTTAATGCAGCTAATGAAGTATTAAAAGGGCAATGTGCTGCAAAGAAATATGTCCATATTCATTTTGAAGCTCAAGCTCAAGCTCAAATATGCCCAATAGGTAATATAAAGCTTATTATTGTTATTTAAATTTATTATGATCATATATCATAAATCTGTTGACATGAAAATCTTACTGTTTGATTCTAAGATATTTTAATTATGAATATTTTCATATGTGGTGGACTATATATTTTGCATATATAAACAAATTGAAGTATATTATAAGATTATCTAATGATGCAATATTATATGTTTATTCCTGAAGAATCAACATAATTAGATTTGAAAGTAATTTAGAAATACAAAACTCACACTTAAGGAGGAGATTGTTAGAAAACAAGTGTGAGTTATATAATACATGTGTGAGCTAATTCTTTTTTGAAAAGTTAAAAAGTTATATACTTCTCACACAGAGTCTAATAGATTGAAAAGTCTATGATTGGTTGAGATATATGTTACAGTAAATCCAGAAGTTTACTGATTTAAATAAATGTATTATTGGCATGGCTTGTTTGATCATCGAGTCATATATAGAATACAAATAAGATTATGTATCGACATCCATTGAAAAACCAGAAGATTCTTGATAAATAATCAACATATTGTTCAAGAATAATTATGTGCGGCTTGTTCTCAAATAAAAATGACTATGTGTATATCATAGGTCATGATTGGTAATGAATCTCTGGAAATATATCAAACAGATCTATATGGGCCCATTGAAATGACATGTAAACCACACAAATTTGAAAGATGCATCTATAAAAGGTTACATGTGAGATTATTAGCTTACAACCAGAAGTTTGTAAGAACGCAACCTGAAGTTGCAATAATATTTGTACAAATTAAGCGCGCTATTTCCATATTATATGATCCAGAAATCATGTATTCAATGCTTATGAGAACAAAGATTTCTATGTTGGTATATTTGATTATTTCATCATAAATCTATAAGCCAAAAAAATACTCCCTGTAAAATTGGCTTTTTAGTCAGGAGCCAGACAATTCCATCTGAAAAGTTTTTGAATGTGCAATGCTTATAAATCGACTACAATGCACATAGATGGATATAGAAAGAAAGTTGAGATAAATGCTTTGTAAGGACCTCCTCCTTCTTGTTTGTCTCTAAATGAAGAAGAATGATGTTTCTAAAGGTAACAAATGGATTTAGAAGACTTATACTGCATAATTAGTCAATTGTGATTTGACATTGTTTTCCCAACATGAGGGGAAAAAAATAGGCAGTTGGGTAAAAGAGATTAGCTGGAATGAATTATCATTGACTCATTTTGATCCTCATACAAAATAATGTGAACTGGAAGTTCAAAAGATAATTCATTTATAGAATTTAGTTAATTGAATTCCAGAAGCATTTAATGACCCAAAGAAAGTGACAAAGTCATATTTCCCAGCTGCTAATGCTCCTATTGATGTCCTTGAAGGACAACCTAT
This sequence comes from Acacia melanoxylon, assembly GCA_019022615.1. Taxonomy (NCBI): domain Eukaryota; kingdom Viridiplantae; phylum Streptophyta; class Magnoliopsida; order Fabales; family Fabaceae; genus Acacia; species Acacia melanoxylon. Next base: position 4,170,691 of record JAFJYJ010000010.1, read on the forward strand.
TATAAATGAATTGATAGTATGCCTGAAGCGTGGTAGGTCCATCGGTTCCAAAGAAAATCCTCGAAAGAGAAAATGAGCTAAGAATATAGATTATCAAGTTGAGAATAATCAAGAAAAATTAGTAGCTCCAGAAGAGCCATCTCCTGAAGAGATATTATCTCCAGTAGAGATATCTCTAGAAGAGAATGTTGTAGTCCCAGAAGAGACCCAGGTACCTGAAATATGTGAAAATACTGATATCTCAATAAATTGTTCTGAATGGGACCGAAATGAAGTCAACCTTGACGACATCTTTGCTTATAATATAGCATATGATGTAATGAATGATGACGAGGATCACGAGCCAAAATCCATTAGCGAGTGCCAACAGTGAAAGAATTGGCCCTTAAGGAAAGATGCTATTAAAATCACTGGTAAAACGAAAAGTATTTGGACCTGTAGTCCATACACCTGAAGATGTAAAACCAGTTGAATACAAATAGATCTTTGTATGAAAAAGAAAAGAAAATGGTGAAATCACAAGATATAAGGTATGTCTCGTAGCCCAAAACTTTACACAAAGACCTGACATTGATTAAGATGAAACATATTTACCAATAGTGGATATAACTACTTTTCGTTATTTGATTCGCCCAGCAATAAATGAAGGGCTTGGTCTACATCTAATGGATGTTATAACTGTCTGTTTGTATGGCTCACTTGATAATGATATTTATATGAAAGTCCATGAAGGACTCATAGTGCCAGAAGCACATGTCCCAGAAGGACTTAACCTACCAGAAGCACATGTCCCAGAAGGACTTAACGTGCCAGAAGCACATATCCCAGAAAGACTTAAGGTGCCAGAAGTACATGTCCCCGAAGGACTTAAAATGCTAGAAGCATATATTCCTAAAAGAATTAGGGTGCAGGAAGCACAAATCCCTGAAGGATTCAAGATGTTAAAAAACATCTAATTCAAGTTCTCGAGAACATTATTAATAAGTTCATATATGGCCAGAAGCCTGAATAAGTTCATATATGGCTCGAAGCCTAAATATTTATTGAAAGAATGATATCAATGCCTATTTATGAAAAAGATCTAGAAGTATCTTATATTTATGTGAATATTTAGAAATCATGTTAGTATTCATTATGAGATTATTGGCAAAGGAAATTTAGTTTTAGGAGGTACACAATGGACAATGAATAATAAGATTGAATGTTATTATTGTTCCATAACGAGTGATAGAATATTTGACTACTGAAAGAAAGAATTTGAAAAGAAGATGAAGAAGAACTACATGGTCCAGAAGTACCATAAAGCACGAATGTATCTTGCTTATGAGCAAAATATAGTTCTTTGCCAAACACGAAGATATTGGAGTTGATGTTGTTATCAGGGGGAGAAAGTTTGATGTAATTATGAGGGAGAATCGATACACGCTGTACTCTTTTTCCCTTATCTAGGTTTTGTCCCACTGGCTTTTCCTAGAAAGGTTTTTAATGAGGTAGCATTAGAAAATATATCAATGGATATTGTACTCTTTTCTTTGACTAGGTTTTTTATCCCATCGGGTTTTTCCTAATTAAAGTTTTTAATGAGGCACATTCATAATGGACATCCAAGGGAAGTGTTATAAATATATTATTATGTGGATGTCCATTGCATAGTAACCCTTGAAGGTTTATAAATAGATGTCCTCTGTAAACATTACAAACACACTTGAATAAGAATTTCTCTCTCCTCTCTCTAGAATTTCTCTTGTTCTTGTTCTCTTTTCCTTGAGTTTTATAACAAAAAGGCTATTAAGAAAAAGAAATAATAACCAACGGGGGTTGGTATAAATGATAAGCGGCTTGTGTCGCTTAAACAAGGTCTTGAGTTCGAGCCTTGTAAATGTAGAAAAGTTCCGTTAGGAGACTTACCCACCATAGCTAGGTGCGCGACCTAGGTCGGATTCAGATTAGTCAGGGCGAAGTTCTAGATACCGGATTACCAACAAAAAAAGAAAGAAATAATATGTACAAATATTTAGTAAAAAAAAGGTAAATATTAACACAATGAAACATGTCAAAAAGGGCTATTAAGAAAAAGAAATAATAACCAACGGGGGTTGGTATAAATAGTAAGCGGCTTGTGTCGCTTAAATAAGATCTTGAGTTTGAGCCTTGTAAATGTAGAAAAGTTCCGTTAGGAGACTTACCCACCATAGCTAGGTGCGCGACCTAGGTCAGATTCAAATTAGTCAGGACGAAGTTCTGGATACCGGATAATCAACAAAAAAAAAAGAAATAATATGTACAAATATTTAGTAAAAAAAGGTTAAATATCATGTTTTTTTTTTTTTTTTTGACAATAACCTCATGGCACTTTAGTTGTAGTATTTGATTCGAAGTGTTCGAAGTGGATGATTGGGTGTTACGCATCCTAAATGTAGGGCATACGACATAATTTGAGGGCGAATTATAGTTCTAGATGCAAGACTTTTTTTTTCATTTTAATTTTTATATTTATCATTTTTCTCTAAATTAATTTTTCTAAATCATAATCTAATATTAAATATTCTAGGGGATCATGTCCTATGTTTTAGAGAAATTTATTTCACTTTCTAATAAGCCTTACATTAAGGATTGTTGGAGTATAAAATAAAGAGAGAGATGGATATTATAATTAATATCTATCAAAAGTACATGTTTAATTTTTTTTAGAGGATGAGGCAACTAAGAAAATTACTTTAAATAGTTATATCTAAATCTTACTTATAAATAAATATATAATCCAATAATAAATAATATATATTATGATTAAAAAGTGATTTATTTAGCTTCCTTAATCTCTAAAAAAATTTAAATGAGTCTTATATTAAAGATAAAGGGGAGTATAAAATTTATTTTTGTTCTTTAACTTTTAAAAATGTTCTCTTTTTTCTTTTAACCTAAATGATTTTACAAATTGTTTTCTCCATCATTCAACTTATACCGTTTTAATAAAATACGCTAAAATAAAATTTTAAATGTTGATAAAATAATCTTAATATTAACCTTGTAAATTTATCAATTACAGAATATTTAATATGTAATTTTTTTAAAATTAATAGTAGCATTTACAGAAATACAGATTGGAAAAACAAAAATAAAAACAAAAAGCGCAATTTATCGATTAAATAGTACAAAGCTGATTCTTTTACTACCGATTCCGGTAAACCCTAACACCTTCCTGGGTCGCGAAGGCTTTCTGATAAATTCGTTTCTCCCAATCGAGCTCGAGCACCATGAATAACGGAATTCCATTTCTTCCCGAAGAAATTATCCTAAACATTCTGGAGCGACTTCCGGTAAAATCGTTAATGCGATTCCAATGTGTGTGCCGACAATGGAGAATTCTCTTCAAGACTCAATCTTTCATCGCAAATCACGTCCACCTCTCAAATCATCAAAACCCTTGTCTCCTTCTCGAACGTGATGGCATACATAATCCTTCAAACTTGTATTGCCTTGATTCCGAGATGCAAGTTTGGGAACTTCAGAAGCCACCATTGCTCAATTATTTGAAGCAAGGTAAGATAATTGGTTCCAGCAATGGCTTGCTCTGTGTTCAAATAAATAAGGATGATGCCTCTCATCATTTCCTTGTAGTGTGGAATCCAGCTATTAGAGAGGTCAGACTGGTGCCCGAAACTAAATTTCATAAGGATGATTGTTACTGTCTTATAGGATTTGGGTTCTGTCCGATTATTAATGATTACAAGATAGTGATAACTTACCTTTCTGAGGTTAGTGGTGATCTTTCTGCAGTGAAAGTGTATTCTTTGAGTTTTGGGGCATGGAAGGAACTAGAATTTAGGCTCCATGACTTCGTATGTCTAAGTTCTGAAACTGTCACTATCAATGGTGTTATGTTTTGGTTGATGTCAGTGTGGTTTGGGGAGGATGATGATGATTATGATGACGATGAGAATGGGATTGTATCATTTGACTTGGCAGTGGAAGTGTTTACAGTAATTCCAATACCTGAGATACAGCCGATTAAGCTTACTGTGTATGAGGAAAAACTTGCTATAATTTCTTGGAAGGAAAACTCAAAACATTCTGCTATTGATATGTGGGTAATGGAGGAGGGTGTGGGTGCATCTGGAGAGAGATGGGGTTGGACCAAAAAATATACTAGCAGCCCTAATCCTTGCTTCTTAAATCCTATTTGCTTCTTAAATCCTAAGACTATTTGGAGAAACGAAATTGTCTGTTGTCCTGACGAGGGAGAAAAATCAGCAGTTCTCTTAAATCCCACTACTGGAAAAGTGAAGAAGTTTGCGATTAGCAAATGTTGTATATTCAATTATGCTGAAAGTCTTGTACCGGTTGGAGGAACGAAATCATCCACAAATTTTCTCTAGGGTCTGGACTCATTCATGATATGCAAACTGCACAATGATTTAGCAAAAGTTATTCTATCTCTGTTCAACCTCACAGCTTATGAATTTATGATGTTTACTTCCTAAGTCTTAATCTTTATTCTGTACACTTGTTTATTTTAAGCACTTTTGGTAGACCTGAACCCTTATAAGGTTAGATTATTTTGTGCGTTGTGGAGCTTGAAGACTTTCTGAGATGTTATCTAGAATGATGAATGAAAATATTAAATCACAGATGTTTTTAGCTGTATTTGACATATCTATAATATTAGTTCATTCTGTTTTCTTTCCAAGGCATCTATAGTCTAGTTGCTGGTGTGTGGATTATGTGTAAGTTGTGACCTCTTGTAATATACATATATCATATGACACTGACTTGGTCCCCAACTTACATTTATTGTCATTTCAATCTTTGTTCAATGATTGAAAAAAATAAAATAAAAAATCCTATCAATAAGTCATCTTTCATTCTTTGTATCACTCATACCTTTGCAAAAGTATTAATTGTTTGACTTTTATAGAAATTTGACTCTTGAGTTCATCAATTATATGTTATTCAAATATGTGTGTGTATTGTGATTCTGAGTGTGATTGTGTGAAGATCCTCTTATATGTAACTGTTCAGGCAAAGAAGTGCTAGAATCTAAACCATTTATAGATTCCGCATTTTGTGGAACAGATTCAAGGTATTTTCTATGCTTGAAAAGAAAATCTGAAATAACTTATGAGAATGTACTGATAAGCTTTATATAACTGTCAGTTTTTTTTTTTTTTTTTTTTTTTTTTTTTTTTTTTTTTTTTTTTTTTTTTTTTTTTTTTTTTTTTTTTTTTTTTTTTTTGTGTCATGAAAATTACTGAAAAATAACTCATTGTAAAATTTAACTTCTTTTTCTTAATTATTTATGAGGCACATAATTAACGATGAGGAGTATCTTTCATCTCATAATTATTTTCTGAGCAAAAAAAATCTCATAATTATTTTATTTTCTTTGAATCATGAACTTTTCAGCAACTCTCTTAAATTGTATTTTTGATTTTTTTCTACACTAACTATATTTTTACTAATTTCATTGTTTTGTTTTATTTAACATTGATTTTATTTATTTATTTTTGTTATTTTTAGAGTAAATACTTTTTTGATTATTTACAAAAAACACGATCCTCATTTTAAAGTCCTTACAAAAAAAGTCTCGTAAACCTTCACAAATTCAAAATACACTCAATTGGTTGACATTTTGATTCCTCACAAATTTTCAAAATGTCATTTTTAATCTATAAAAAAGGGCGAATAAGAGTCGATTTTTTTTTTTATAAGGACCAAAATGAGGATCGCGCTTTTTTTGAAAGGGCAAAAAAAAAGTAGTTGCTCTTATTTTGAATACTTATTTGAAATACTTGGTATAGAATTAAAAGATAGTAATTCATAATGGGGTTCTGATTTTTGATACTTTTCTTAATCTCATATTCTAACATATATTATAAACGATTATGAGCAAAAAAAAAAAAAAACATATATTATAAACGATTGACAAGAGAGTTCAAAACTTTATATTTACAAACTTTTTTAAAGCTTGCTCATAAAATACAATGGTTTTTTTTTTCTTTGTTGAAATAACCGAAGAAAGTAAGAATATATTTGTTAGCTCTTAAAATTTTGAAATATTAAAATAAAGACCATAGCACAGTATAATTAGAATCAATAAGTTTTTTAAAAATATATATATAAACCTTAATTGGATAAGGTTTGCGGCTAGTACCTTTGTTAACAAGCCAGCTTCCTCTTCTTATTTATCTCTACTCGCTTTATTTTTATTAATTTTATAGTTTTGTTCTATTTATTTATTTATATAAATAAGATTTGACTTTCCTCCCCTACTCTTACCATAGAGATTACATAATTATCAATACAAAATTTATTTATTCGAATTGTTAAAAGAAATTAAGACTTGGCTTTCCTCCCCTACTTTTACTATGTAATTTTTTTTTTCGTTATTTTTTAGTAGATCATATTTTTAGAATAACGACATATACATTAATATTTCAATTTATAACAATTTTCTTTTAGGTTTAGATTTTAGAAATGAATAAGTGTTAATGATAAAATCGTGAGTAACCATATATCTCAGGAAGTTATCAATACATGAAGGGATTATAATAATATACTAATAATAATATACTCCCTCTTATCCTAATTATAAGACACCAACTAACTTTTCTAACAAACCAATAAAAGTAGTTAAAATCAATAAAGTTGTCCTAAAATCTAAGTAATTTCCAATATTACCCCTACTAGTTGCATTAAACTCTAATATTATATTAATTATTACTCTCACAACTACCTTTATTAATTAGGATGATACATGGAAAAAAATAATCATTCATTTTGGGGGAACAAGCAAGTGCCTTATAAAAAGGACAAAAAAAACTTGTTAGTTGGTGCGCTTATAATAAGAATAGAGGAGAAGTAGTTTGACTAATAAACTAATATATAATCTAAGAAAACACAACATATGAAATAATTAAATAACTTATTTAGCTTCTTTGATCTCTCCAAAAAAATTAACTAAATCTTATAATTAGAACCGGAGATAATAGTAAATAGTTTAATTTATCTTGCACAAAATATTGTTATCACGTCCCAAAGCCACCCACCTACCATCATCTCTCTTATTAATTATTATAAAAGTAAAAATTTGTACAAACTTGAAAAAAAGCTTGCTCATTAAAAATACTCATGAGCTTTTATAAAAAATGCACTTAACACTAGATTTTTTGGAGGTATAAAAATATCCATAAACTTTTAAAATTGGGGCAAAAATATCTTCAAAGAACACATCACCCAAGAAATTAATAAACTCATAAATCTAAATCTAATAATAATAATAAAACAGCCCAAAACCATCAATTGAAGATGACAACAATCAAGCAATATTTACACAAATTCGTACAATCAAAGCAAAATTAATATCAAATCTATTCAAAAGTCATTGAAAGAACCCGGGGGGACTAGAAGCTTCACATCTGCATATTTAGGGGGGGGGGAACCATATATATATGTATATATATTTGTTGATAATGTTAGGACACCTCAATTATCACTTATGAAACTATTACACCCATTACAATCCTGATATAAAATCACTTTCAATTTCTCAAAAGGTTGGTATATCTCATGAAGTCTCCGTCTGGCCTCAAGGCCCTTTTTCACTAGGTAGTTTGCTATAGAATTACACGCCCTAGGCACATAAACTTCGTAGTCCAGTCCATTTGGATCATTAGTTGAACTTATTTGATAATGTCTGAGCCATGATGGTTCATGCCCTGATCATTAATAATTAACTTTAGGGATTTAGTATTAATTGTAAAATAATAAATAAATTTTATCTTTATATAAACTTCAATTAAAAAACATATTTTTTAATTTTTTTAAAAATATTCTTAATGGAGTTAATTGTTTAAATTTAAGTATATATTTTTAAAATAAATAAGAGATGTGTCTAATTAGTAGAAATTATAGTATTTTACTCATACTCTTAATACCGTTTCCTGTTTGACCAAAAAAAAAAATACCGTTTCCTGTTTGACCAAAAAATAAAATAAAAAAGACCGTTTCCTGTAAAACCCTAACGCCTTCGTTTGGAGCGAAGGCTTTCTGATAAATGCGTCCTCCCCGATCGAGCTCGAGCACCATGGATAGCGACTTTCCGTTTCTTCCTCCAGAAATTATCCGAAACATTCTGAAACGACTTCCGGTGAAATAGTTAATGCGATTCCAATGTGTGTGCAGAGGATGGAAAATTCTCTTCAAGACCCAATCTTTCATCACAGATCACCTCGACCACTCAAAGCATCAAAACCCTTGTCTCCTTATGAAAGATTATGACTTGGATGACCCTTCGAACATGTACTTCCTAGATTCTGAGATGCAAGTTTGGGAATTTCAGAACCCACCATTGCTCAGTTATTTAAAGCAAGGTAAGATACTAGGCAGCAGCAATGGCTTACTCTGTGTTTTTTTTTTTGTTGTTGCTCGAAGTGGCTTACTCTGTGTTGAAATCAATAAGCATGATGGATCTCCTCATTTTCTTTTAGTGTGGAACCCAGCTATTAGAGAGGTCAGACTAGTACCCGAAACTAATATTCGTAAGGATGGTTGTTACCATCTTATAGGATTTTGGTTCACTCCAATTATTAATGATTATAAGATAGGTTTGGCTTATTTTCCTATCGTTCATGCTGATGTTTCTGCAGTAAAAGTGTATTCTTTGAGCTCAGGGTCATGGAATGAAGAAATTTTTTTTAGGCTCAATGACACCGGAGGTGTATCATCTTCAGGTGTCACTGTCAATGGTGTTATGTTTTGGTGGGGTTACAAGACGGTTGGGGAGGATGATGGTAAGAATCTGATTGTTTCATTTGACTTAGCAGTAGAAGTGTTTACAGTAATACCAACACCAGAGCTACACCCTAATTCATGCTTTACTGTGTATAAGGAAAAAATTGCCTTATTTTCTTGGATCGAAGACCCAACACATTCTGTTATTGATCTGTGGGTAATGGAGGAGGGTGTAGGTGCGTCTGGAGAGATATGGAGTTAAACGGAAAAATATAGTATCGACCCTTTTCCTAGCTTCATATATCTCTTGGGACTATTTGGAGAAATGAAATTGTCTTCTTTTCTCTCGGGAAAGGTGATGAATCAACAACTGTTTTCTTAAATCTCACTACTAAAAAAACGTGGAACTTTTCTACTGGCAAATTTGGCTATAAGGAATGGATTTTCAATTATGCTGAAAGTCTTGTAGTGGGAGGAATGAAATCATCCACACTTTTTCTGTAGGGCCTGGACTTGTTCATGATATTTTAAGGCAAAGTGAATTCAAGATGTTTACTCCCTGAATCTTAATCTTTATTTTGTACACTTATTTAGTTTAAGCATTTTTTGTAGCTGTTTTTGTGTTACCTATAAGATTCGTTTTTTCTGTTTTCTTTCCAAGACGGACATATAGTCTAGTTGCTGGTATGTGGATTATTTTTAAGTTGTGATCTTTTTGTAATATACATATATCATATGACACTGGCTTTCTCCCCAACTTTCATTCATTGTCATTTCAATCTTTGTTCGATGTTTGAAAAAATTCCTACCAATAAGTCATCTTTCATTCCTTGTACCACTCAAACTTTTGTAACAAGTGTTAGTTGTTTGACTTACATAGAAATTTGAGTTTTGAGTTAATCAAATATATGTTCTTCAAATATGTGTGTGTATTGTGAGGCTACCACTTGCGACTCTGTTTTATTTGGGCGGCTTCCTTTATTTCCAAGCAGATAAGATATAACATCTGAATAACTAAAATTTCTTATCCTAACCATTAAGATTTACAAATTGTCTGATAAAAAGGCAACATTTTTTTTATTATTATTTTGAAGTTCAAGAATCTTTAGCGCACCAACCAAGTAAGAAGCTTGCATGATAGAGCAACATTTTTTTTATTATTATTTTGAAGTTCAAGAATCTTTAGCGCACCAACCAAGTAAGAAGCTTGCATGATAGAGCAACATTTTTATTTTTATTTTTTTGAAGTTGAAGAATCTTTAGCGCACCAACCAAGTAAGAAGCTTGCATGATAGAGAAATTCTAACAAACTTGTCTATTGCCAAACCTAGAAGGTTATGGCATGCACACCTGTTCAGACAATGGAGTACTAGAATCAAGACCATTACTTTCAACATTTATAGATTTAGCATTTGTGGAACAGTTTCACGGTATTTGGTGTGTTTTGTGGAAAGAAAATATGAAATACCTCAGGAGAATATACTGATAGACTTTATATAACTGAGATATTTTATTTTCAGGAAAACTACTGGAAAATAACTCATTGTTAAATTTAAAACCTAAAGATAATAACTAAGGACTCATGTGCTTAGATGCTTGAGTTGGTGCAACTGCAGCATATTTTCAATTACATATAAATGTCTTCTGTTTTACACATAGTGAAAAATGGGTTGCACATGGTTGAAAAAGAGTTGTACCTGTTGAAGGTACTTCGATCATAAACCAAATTCTAAGTACTTTGGGCAATAAATTTTGGAATGAGGATTTTTTTATTATAGATTGTTCCTTTATTTTCACTATGTGCAATCTCAGGCCATGTGATTGTGGCATGTTGTTGCCTCCCCTACAACTGATATATACAATTTATTTATATTAGATATAAGTTTGGTTTCACCTTTCAACTTTATATAGCTTCCAATTATGAAGTTGTGAGCACTTACACAGAATTTGAAACCATTTGTAGCTAGCACTTAGGTAGTGCAGTGGTATGGTATATTTATTTACGCTATCTTTATCCTATATCGGGTTCGGCCTTGTCACGTTCCCGATATTAGGTCCCCAATTCCAAAAAAAAAAAAAGAATTTGAAACCATTTGTAGCTAAGTAGTTACAATATTCAGAGTAATATGACAAAGTTAGAAGAAGAAGAAGAGCAATATTACCTACTACAATTTGAAAATCTTGATTCCTCTAATTTACTAGTATTATACTGTGAAGAAAATTTAATAAACTATTAGTGAGAATATTTAATTCATATAAATTAAATAGAATAACAAAAAATTCCTAATAAATGCGCTTCTCAAAATTCAAACTCACATTTTTCTCCTTATGGAGTAAGATTGTATGTCATTTCTCTTTTTTTCTTTATCATCTCAACCAGCTTGTTGTCTATATTGCAAGGTTCTAAAAACTGGACCGGTAGAAGTATTGGGTTAAGGGTCAGTGGGTCAGACCGGTATTAATTAAAAAATATAATTTCATTAAAATAGTAAAAATATTTATATTTTTATAAACTTAAAAGAATGTTTAAAATTTTTTTTTATATATATATATATATAAAGAAAAAAGAGATGACAATTCTTCTTGGGCTTGCCAAAACATCTCTTTTTATTGAGTTTCCTTTTCATGGTTCACGCCTTCATGGGTTTTTGATCAAAAGGAAAGTAATGCAAAAAAATTTAAGTAATCGTACAGGCGTACAGCTTCTTCTGCCTCCTATCACGTCTCATTAATGGACAAACTCCAACCAAGGCAAAGTCACCATCACTAATAGCGAGACGTCTCACTACATGTCCCTAATCTCGCGAGAGGATCCCCTCTCTCCCCATCCCTCACAGTCCCTTTTCAGTTTCATTAAAAAAATATATAATAGGAAAAATAATATTGTAAAATGTTTTATAAAGAGTGCTTTTTTGATCCAATGCCTTTTAGAAACTTAAAAAAAGTTAATATAAAAAGAATATTTTGTTTTTTTTTGGAAAAATTTGAAAAACAAGTTTTGATGAAAAATAGCGAAAAATGAATCTTATTTAATATAATACATATATACTATGATAACTTTAAAACATAAAATAAAACAAAAAAACTTCATGATGCATGTTGTTTAAAACGATAAAATCTATGCATTTTGTTTAGACAATAACTTTTATTTGATAAATTGGAACTTTAATTGTTATAATTTACTAATTATATATATATTTTTAAAAACACGAAACAAAAGTTAAAATTTAGAAAAATAGCTTTTAGGCCAGCTCTGATGTGGCTCCATGCCTTAAAGGGCATCACCCTTCAAGGGTCGGCTCATAGGTATTAAAATTAAAATTGGGAAAATCAATGACCTTTTTGAAGTCAAAAAAGGCCAGGCGAAATTAAAGGAAAAGAGATTTTGAGAATCTTGTGTGAAGTTGTTGAAATTTTGATATAATTGGGATGAAAATGTCAGCTTAGTCAGACCAATTAGGGAGAAAAAAAAGAAAAAAGAGAAGAGAAGCCAGACAAATTAACACATGAATTCAATCCTAATTTTTTAACAAAAATATAAAATAAAAATGAAGTTTTTCCCCTAAATAAAGCCCCGTTGGATTGTCAAGGTTTTACCTCCGAGAATCAACCGGTAATGGAGCGCGACATTCCATTTCTTCTCCAAGAAATCCTCACATTCACAAGCATTCTCATACGGCTTCTTATCCGATGTCAATGTGTGTGCAGATATTGGACGAACGTGGTCGTTTGCGCTTATGCTTGCTTGATCGTGAGATTCGAAACGAACCTTTTCTCGGTTCTGTGCGGCGTAGTCGCATTGTCGATTCCTCCAACGGCTTGCTCTATGTTACTAGTAACAATTATTCCATTTATTTGTGGAATCCAGCGATTAGAAATTTCAGATGGGTGCCTAAAGCTATTAACTGGTTTGAGAGTGACAATGACTATTTAGGATTTGGGTACAGTGAAATTGTTAAGGATTACAAGATAGAAAATTTATGTTTCTGAGAGTGAAGATAATCGGGTTAATCTAGTGGAGGTGTATTCACCAAGAACAGGGTCATGGAAGGAAGTTGATTGTGATAGTTTAGATGGTGTAGCTATTAGTTCTAACGGTTTCAATGCTAATGGAAACGGAGCTATCTTTTGGTTTGGTTTAAAACTAGGTGTGGAAGAGGATGGTGAAGGTGATACTGATTTCATAGTTTCATTTGACATAGCAATGGAAGTATTTACATTGATTCTAGCACGCCTCTATATATTTTATATATGACAATGGTTTTGCTAATGACAACAAACTTGCTATTCTTTCTCACACCCTGAGTGAAAACTTTGATTCCTCTTTGGTTGAGTTGTGGGTGATGGAGGACGATTGGGATTGGGATTGGAATAAGAGATTTACGAGCAGGCCCTATCCAGGCTTACGATTACTTCCATTGACTATTTGGAAGAATGAAATTATCTGCAATGCTACTGAATTGCCTGAAATCTTTACTCAAAGTAAAACCAAAGTGAAGAATGCTGAACAACAAACTGCTATATTGCTGGAATAATCTCATCAATATGTCATTTTTTATCATAGTACACCGTAACTACCTACTCTGCTCACCAAATTGCTTTTCCATGCTTTTGCAACAAGTATTCATTGGTTGGCTTTGATTGAAACTTAATTCTTGGTTTAATCAGTTATGCATTCTTCAAATATGCTGTTTTTCGTTTGGATGAAAATTCTTTTATTTTCTGTTCCTATCTCATGTTATTTCATAAATGTCTCGACACATGGACTAATATTTCAGGACATGTAAGCTTCCAATTATAATATTTCATTTTTCAGGTTACTTTATGAAGTGTTAGAGTACTCAGAATTGGGTCATGCTCAATTTGATACTTTTGAGCTTTTAATATTTCTGATTGTACTTGTGTTAAGATGATCACTCTTAAATGTTATAATATCTTTGTCTTCTAAAGGAATAAGGAAGTGGAACTTGATGTCTGAAAAAAAACGAGGAATCAGCAACAAAGTTGCAGATTCTTGTTGCAGAGCAAGATGGACTCTTATAAGCAGTCTAATTGTTTTTAGTATTAAGCCTTCACATATCTTTCACTTTCTTGTTTTTTCTTAACTTTCTTTCTTTTTTTCTTCCAGGAAAATGTGACTAGCAACAGAAATACAAGTTTAATATTATTAGATGTGTCCTTAAAAGTCTTTCTAGATGAGAATTATCATGCTCCTTGTCTATGAATTTCAAGGAAATTTTGTTTGGGGAAAACTTTATTGGCCATCCTTTTTTTTTTTTTTTTACTATAAGTTCCCTTGATTTCTTAATGCAAAACATTTCCCTGTTTAAGTATGAAAATGTTTGGATGAAGATGATATGTTGGGGTCAAATAAATTATTTAATTACATTGGTGCTATAATTGATGCCAAAAAGAAAATTCTGGATTCTCCTATTGAAGTGTTTTTTTTTTTTTTTTTTTTTTTTTTTAAATTTTAAAAAAAACGACCTTATGGAACTTTTTGAGAGCAAGTAAAAGACTTTTTGGGATGCTCAAAATTTAGAGGTTGCTACTTAGAAGTATCTTCTTTTAAAATGATGGGTAAGAGGCTCTTTGGTATGAGAGACTGAGGGTTGGGAGAAAAAAAAATTGATGAGTTTGATTTAAAAATATTAGAGATATGAGGTTAAAAGTTTTTAATTAAATTTTCCATCTTACATAATCTCTTTATTAAAATTTTATAATCTCACTTCTCCAAAAAAAAAATTTCTGGTAAAAGTGATTGAAATTAGATAACTAAAACAAAGAAGTTGGGGAATTAGATCCCATTCAATCTTTAAGCACTAAGGTCCTAAGATGAGAAGGACACAAATTATCACGAGTTCTTGGGGAAGATCCTTCGCGAGTCTATCTGCTATCTGATTATGCTGTCGGGAAATAAAGACAATCTTCAAACTCCATGAAAGCCTCATCGAACACTTAATCTGATAAACCAACAGACTCTGAGAAGTATCATCTGCCGCAACATTGAGTACATGTACATCATAAAGTTGCTTTGAATCTGTTTTGCATATAACCTTCCTAAACCCTTTGCTCCAGGCTAAACGCAGGCCTTTTAGTGCAGCCCATTCTTCTGCCTCCAGCGGGCTACAAAACCCAATAGATGCTGAGAAACCACATATCCAGGAAGGAACCATGAGAGTCACGCAGAACACCTCCACAGCTAGCCTTCCTTGCAATTTCTGAGACAGCTCCATCGACTTTGACCCATGCATCAGGAGGCTTTTAGTTATCCTCAAACACAGATTGATTTCTCTATAACCATAACTTCCAAACACCCACACCAATAGTCAGATTCCAACCCGTACTACTATGCAAACCAATCTCACGTTTTAAGTGGAACCAGTCTTGCAATGAGCTAGCAAAGAAGGACGACTGAAAACGAGGGCTGATTAATGACTTCCACATTTTGTTAGCATAAGTGCAATCCCTTAAAATGTGTAAAACAGATTCAGCCTGTAGATTGCAATGAGAACATAAAGCTGATGTACTACTCCATCTGCTCCGCCATTCATTTGTAGGCAATCTGTTATGAGAAGCAAGCCACATGAACACTCTTATACGTTCAGCTCCTGGCCATTTCCATGTTAGTTTAAAGAAAGGCTGGAATAAATGAGCCTCTGGGTTTTCAATTAGATAGTAAACTGACTTCACAAAGAACTGACCGTTATGCGAAGCATTCCACAGCATTACATCCTCACTTGCAACTGACATTGGTGGAATGGATGCAATTAGTCTCTCCAGGACTGTATGAGGGACAATGGAGTTGAGGCGATTGAAATCCCAAACCCCATCAATTACCCAATCAGAAACAAGGCTTCTTTTTTCAAAATCAGATAACGGTCTCAAACACACTTCTTCTAATCGTTCATCCTCAAGCAACCATTTATCTTTGAAGAAAAGGACAGAATTTCCATTGCGAACTCTCCACATCGTGCCTTCATCAATAAAAGCTTTTTGTTTGCTTATAAAACGCCATACTAATGAGTCACCAACAACAGCATGAAGCAAATCCTGATTATCTCTGGTCATATACTCATGAAAAAGAACTTCTGACCATAAACTATTAGTACCAGACACAAGATTCCAAGAAAGTTTACAACCAAACGATTGATTCATCACAGAGAGGTTTTTGTAGCCTAAACCTTCATGACTCTTTGGTTGCAACAATGTGGTGCAATTCAGATTGTGAAAACCATGATTACTGGCTTTTCCCCAAATGAAATTGCATTGAAGTCTCTCTCTCTACCTCTTTGCAAATGCTTAAAGGAATCTCGGATACTTGCATGGGATGGGGTATAAGGGAACTGAGCTAATCACATATTTAACTAGAGTGACTCTACCAGCCATGGATAAGGAGTTTGATTTCCAAGCAGCCACTTCAGATTTAACTCTGTCAATGATGTATTGGAACGTTTCCCTCGGTTTCCTCTTCCTAGACAAAGGAAAGCCAAGATACTTCCCTATGTCAGTGGTGATCTTCATTCCTGTAATACTCTGTGCACTCTCTTCGTCGTCTGAGGTACCTTTGGAGAGAAGAAAACAAATGACTTGACAACACTCACCTTAGCGCCTGACGCCTCACAGAAGCTATTGAGGCATTTCATAATGCATCTCGCTTGCTTAGAAGTAGCTTCTCCAACACTGAAAGCTCCAGGTAGTGGTCATTATATCAGCAACTGTCAAAAAAAAAAAAAAAAAAAAAGTAACTTCTCCAAATTTTTTAAAATCCAAATCATAAAAGGTTTCCTATCACTCTAAACCATTAGGGAAAATGGTTTCATTAAAATCACAACCATGTGTTCAAAGGAAGTCTTTAGTACTAATATGATCGTGTTCTTGTTTAGGGCTATAGTTCAATTTTTTTTAAAATCAAATTAAGTATTAGTAATAAGTAATAACATTGGTCAATTATGCAGACAATATATTTGGCCACCCCATTAAAAATTTCAAAAACACTATTAAGAAAAAAAAAAAAAGCTACAAATATTTAGTAAAAAAAGTTAAATATCAATATTTTTTCTTTAATTTTTTTTTTGGTCAACAATACTTTTTCTTTAATGCCATGGCACTTTAGTTTTTTGCTCGAAGCCATGGCACTTTAGTTGCTATTGGCAATATGCAGACAATAAAATTTTAGATAAATTCTTGGATCTGTTGTATGATCTTATATTCCCACATCATTTATAGTTTAATTAATTAAAATACAACAATTATGTTAAAGGAAGTTGGCATAGATGGTAAGGGATTTGTTCAAGTCCTAAAGAGATATGTGTTGATCCTCACGCATTGGGAGGCTCTTTTGGTAAGGCGATCTCGTAAGTCTCATTAAGTCTTTAAAGAAAATGGGCCCGATGTCTTAATTTTAGTGGGAGATCACGCTAACCCTCCAAAACTTTTTAATATCAAAAAAAAAAAAATACAACAATTATAAGTTGAGTTGACATCTCCTAAATATTAGCTAGCATATTAAAAAAATTTAAAATATTACATCTTAATTAAGAGATTTTTTTTAAAAAAATGTGAATTACATGAGCAACGATTGATTAATATTAATTGGGTTGTTGTATTTTAATTAATTAAACCACAAATGACTTGATAAACAAGTTCACACAAGAATATATGTAGAATTTAAATGTCTATAAACTAATTTCAAATACAGATTATTTAGTAGGTAAATGTTTACACGGATACGGTATACTAATTTTTTTCGCTCAGAGATACGGTATACTAATTGAAAAACTAAAAACAAAAGATTACTTTTAAATAAATATCGTTTCCCTGTAAACCCTAACGCCTTCGTTGAGAGCGAAGGCTTTCTGATTAATTCGTCCTCCCAATCGAGCTCGAGCACCATGGATGACGACTTTCCGATTCTTCCTCCAGAAATTATCCGAAACATTCTGAAACGATTTCCGGTGAAAACGTTAATGCGATTCCAATGTGTGTGCAGAGGATGGAGAACTCTCTTCAAGACCCAATCTTTCATCGCAGATCACCTCGACCACTCAAATCATCAAAACCCTTGTCTCCTTATGAAAGATTTTGACATGGAGGATAATCCTTCGAACATGTACTGTCTTGATTCCGAGATGCAAGTTTTGGAATTTCAGAACCCACCATTGCTCCGTTATTTGAAGCGAGGTAAGATACTAGGCAGCAGCAATGGCTTGTTCTGTGTTCAAATCAATAAGCCTGATGGATCTCCTCATTTACTTTTAGTGTGTAATCCAGCTATTAGAGAGGTCAGACTAGTGCCCGAAACTAATATTCGTAAGGATTATTGGAACCATCTTATAGGATTTGGGTTCAGTCCAATTATTAATGATTATAAGATAGGGAGAGCTTATTCTTCTTTCGATCATGCTAATGTTTCAATAGTAAAAGTGTATTCTTTGAGCTCAGGGTCATGGAAGGAAGGAAAAAAATTTAGGCTCAATGGCACCGGAGGTGCAACATCTCCAGGTGTCACTGTCAATGGTGTTATGTTTTGATGGGCTTACAAGATGGTTGGGGAGGATGATGATGAGAGACTGATTGTTTCATTTGACTTAGCAGTGGAAGTGTTTACAGTGACACCAACACCACAGCTACACGAGCATGTAGACTTTACTGTGTATGAGGAAAAACTTGCCATATTTTCTTCGATCCAATACCCAACACATTCTTTTATTGATCTGTGGGTAATGGAGGAGGGCGTAGGTGCGTCTGTAGAGATATGGGGTTGGACCCAAAAATATAGTATCGGCCCTTCTCCTTGCTTCTTATCTCCTATGACTATGTGGGGAAATGAAACTGTCGGCTATTCTCTCGGGGAACGTGAATCAACAGTTGTTTTCTTAAATCTCACTACTAAAAAAACCTGGAAGTTTACTATTGGCAAGTTTGCCTGTAAGGAATGGATTTTCAATTATGCTGAAAGTCTTGTACCAGTGGGAGGAATGAAATCATCCACAATTTTTCTGTAGGGTCTGGACTTGTTCATGATATTTTAACGCAAAGGGAATTTAAGATGTTTACTCCCTAAATCTTAAAGTTTATTTTGCACACTTTTTTAGTTTAAGCACTTTTGGTAGAAATAAACCCATATCAGGTTAGATTATTTTATGCCTTATGAAGTTTAAAGACCTTTTGTGATGTTATCCTGAATGATGAAGGTAAATAGTAAATGACAGATGTTTCTAGCTGTATTTGTGTTACTTATAAGATTCGTTTGTTCTGTTTTCTTTCCAAGACGGATTTTCTCGTTGCTGGTGTGTGGATTATTTGTAAGTTGTGATATTTTTGTAATATACATATATGTCACTGTTATGTTTTTTTGTTTACATATATGTCACTGTTATGTTTATTGCAATATATTTGAGAAATAGAGGTAGAAAGGATACTAGAGACAGAAATAGGAGAAGAGACAAAGAAATCAGAAAACACTATTATTCCATCATAAATTATAATCTGTCACAAAATAGGGATTAGGCCCTTATTTATAGTTTAGAGTGACTTAACGACCAAGCCAATCCTAAACTAACTAACTAACTTCCTATCAGATATAGTTCCTAACTTCGACCAAAAAAAAGATATAGTTCCTAACAACCCCTAACTAACCCTTAACCCTTTTATTATCTTTACATGTCAATATATCATATGACACTGGCTTTCTCTCCAACTTTCATATATTGTCATTTCAATTTTTGTTCAATGTTTGAAAAAATTACTACCAATAAGTCATCTTTCATTCTTTGTGCCACTCATACTTTTGTAACAAGTGTTAATTGTTTGACTTCTATAGAAATTTGAGTCTTGAGTTAATCAATTATACGTTCTTCAAATATGTATGTGTATTGTGATTGGGTGAAGATCCTCTCATGTATGTGAGGGGTACCACTTGCGACTCTGTTTTATTTGGGTTTCTCCTTTTATTTTCAAACAAATAAGATATAACATCTCAATAATTAAAATTTTTGTGGAATAATATGAGAGAAAATTGTATTCTCATTGATATATCAAATGTTCAGATACAACACCTATTTATACACAAAATAGAAAGACATACTGGTAAAGATAAAGGACCCTATACGAAACAGATAAAGGACCCTATAGAGGCTGGAACATTAATGGAGGTAGGCTGGAAGATGAGTAGAGACAGCTGGGTAGATATATTGGGTAGGTGTAGATGGTGGAGAGTATTAATTATGGGAGGAGAGAATAGTATAATAATATTATATTATATAATATTCCCACAATTTCTTATCCTTATCTTTTAAGGTTTACAAATTGTCTGATAAAGAGGCAACATTTTTATTTAGAGGACCAACCAAGTAAGAAGCTTGCATGATGGAGAAATTCTAACAAATTTGTGTATTGCCAAACACAAGGATCATTTAAGACAAAATGGTTTATTTGATTTGTGTCTGTATTTTGCGTAACCCAATTCAGAAGAAGGTTGTCGCATGTACCTGTTCAGACAATGGAGTACTAGAATCAAGACCATTACTTTCAACATTTATAGATTTTGCATTTGTGGAACAGTTTCAGGGTATTTGCTATGTTTTGTGGAAAGAAAATCTGAAATTAACTCATGAGAATATACTGATAGACTTTATATAACTGACAGAACTATTTTCAGGAAAACTACTGAAAAACAACTCATTGTTAAATTTAAGACCTAAAGATAACTAAGGACTCATGTGGTTAGATGGTTGAGTGAGTGCAACTCTTCTTCAGTTTTATGCAACATATTTTCAATTGTTAAATGTCTTATGTTTTTCACATAGTTAAAAATGGGTTGCGTATTGTTGAAAAAGAGTTGTATCTGTTTTTAAAAAAAAAAAAGATTTTTCCTTTATTTTTACTATGTGCAATCTTAGGCCATGTGATTGTGGCATGTTGTTGCCTCCCCTACAACTGATATATAGAATTTATTTATATTAGAATAAGTTTGGTTTCACCTTTTGGTAGCTTTGTTGTAGTGTGACTATGGGTGTAGCAAAACCCTCAGCAAAACACAGTTCCAATATATGTTCAAGTACTATAAGAAGTAACCACGTTGGGTGGGCGTGATTGTTCGAAGATCGTCGCCCTTAGTGGTTGGGGTTCGATCCCCAACTCTTGTGAATGAAAAGATCCCGTGTCGCCCTTCTACCGCTTTGTCGTGACGACGGTAGGCGTGAATGATTAAAATCTCATGTTTACGAGTGTGTGGATACCTGCGTAAGCAAAAAAAAAAAAAAATACTATAAGAAGTGTAAACATTGAGATAAGTAAAAATGTGAAATAATTTGACTTCTTGACTTCAATTACTAAGAAGTAATTAATTTTACCAAAATCTTTTAGCATAAATTATTTATAAAGCAATTGCTTTGAGAGATATATTCTTATAAATAAAAAGAGAAAGTTGAGTTCAAATATATTTTTTAAGGAAAATTTCAAGAAAATAACACTTGAATTTCAAAATTCCAAATAGGTAATTTTTCAATAAAACTTTGTTTTATTGTTTTTGTTAATATCATTATTGTTGTTATCAACAAGATTTTGAAATAAGTAGAATTTTTTTGTCATTTTCCCTATTTTCCATTAGTTGGCAACCAAAAAAAATAATCTATTAAGACAAGTTTTAGGCCTGCACTCGGCAACAAAAATCAAACCAATATTTAATGACTTGTTTCAGTACAAAGTACAAAAAACACATTCCACCCAAAATTCCAGATAGGATTATAAGATGTCAACTAGGATAAAAAATTATTGAAGTGTTGTATTTTAATTGGGAAGAATTGATCTAAGCTGGTACTCTTGGAGTACCTAAGTATTTCTTATGAGCCCTGTCAACCAAATATAAAGTAAACTGTTTAACCCAAATTTGATCACATTAATATAATTTTTAATATATATGATTACCTAAATTGAAGAATATCCTGGAAGAGAAGGAAATATGATTACCTAAATCAGTAAATTATGATTAGTTTATTAGTGAATTATAAAGAAATATAAGTATAAAATAGTGCATAATAAATCGTATTTATTGATTAATTGATATAAATTGACTTATTTTTTTATGAATAGGAAGTTTTTAGGTATAAAATTGATTGAGGATTGTCGAGATACTATATGGAAATTTTCTTTTCTCACGGTTGCATCACATAATTAAGGGAAAATTTGAAATCACATTAAAAGCAAAAGCAAAAGGAGCGCTTTATTTTATTTTATTTTTTTTGCTAAAAAAAAAAGTTTTGAAGGGTTCAACATCTCTTTCACCAAAGGTCAGACCCTGGCCCATGAAGACTTGTGACTTACGAGATCGCCTATCAAGTCCTGGCTCTATAAGTATTTACTGGGGACTTACGAGATCGCCTATCAAAGGAGTCCCAACGACGACAGAGAGGATCGAACCCACAAGACTAATCCTAACCCTTACCATCTATGCGAAGTCGTGGGAACGCTTTATTTGGGTTACAAAATACACGACGAGTGAGTCGTGAGTTGTGAACCCATACGGAAGGCCTTCGAGAAATTCGTTCTTCCCGATCAAGCCCTATGAAGGAGAAGGGAGTGGATGGCGACATTCCGTATCTTCCCCGAGAAATCATTAGAAACATTCTCAAACGACTTTCGGTAAAATCCCTATCCGATTTCAATGTGTGAGCGAGAGAATGGAAAAATATCTCCAAGACCCAATCTTTCATCGCAGATCACCTCGAACACTCAAAACATCAAAAACCTTGTCTCCTCCAACCCATTCACGACAAGGATAGACTTTGGAACGTGTATTGTCTTGATTCCGAGATGCAATTTTGGAAACTTCAGAAACCGCTATTGCACGATTATTTTAAGCGCGGTAAGATTGTTGGTTCCATCAATGGCTTCTATGTTTTCGAGATCAATAAGCCTAATGTATATCCTCATTTTCTTTTTATGTGGAATCCGGCTACTAGAGAGCTTAAACAGGTGCCCCACACTATTTTCCATTACAAGGATTGTTTCTTAGGATTGGGTTCGGTCAATTATTAATGATTACAAGATAGTGATGACTTATGCTTCTGAGTATAAAGTTAAGCTTTTTGCTTTGAAAGTGTACTCTTTAAGCTCAGATTCATGGAAGGAAGTAAAATTTAGGCTCAGTGACACCGCTTGTGTTGGATCTCGAAGTGTCACGGTTAATGGTGTTATGTTTTGGTTGGGGTCAAAGGGGGTTGGGGAAGATGGAGATGATCAGAAGGTGATCGTTTCATTTGACTCAGCAGTGGAAGTGTTGACATTGATACCAATACCTGATCCAAACCCTCTTCCGATTCTTATTGTTTATGATGAAAAACTTGCTATCGTTTCTTGCATCAGAAATTTAGAAGATTCTATTATTGATCTATGGGTAAGGGAGGAGGTTGTAGGTGCATCTCAAGAGAGATGGTCTTTGGACTAAGAAATATATTAACGCCCTTATCGGTGTGATAAATGGAATATTTGGAGAAATGAAATTGTCTACATAATTGACGTGGAGAATGAACCAACAATTGTTTTCTTCAATCCCACTACTAAAGAAATCAAGAAGCTTCTTTCTTTGGCAAAGGTGACTATAACCATTGTATTTTCAATTATGTTGAGAGTCTTGTAGCAGTTGGAGCGTTGGATTAATGAAATCATTCACAAATTTTTGGATGGGCCTAGACTCATTCATGATATTGAATGCAAAGTGGGTAATAATTTGGCAAAAGCTATTCAATCTCTGCTCAACCTCACAGTCATGAATTTAAGATATTTGCTTCCTAAATCTTAATCTTTATTTCGTAGATTTACTTAGTTAAGTATTTTTTTCATGATCCTTCAAACTTGTATTGCCTTGATTCCGAGATGCAATTTGGGAATTTCAGAACCCACCATCACTCAATTATTTGAAGCATGTTAGGATCACAGGTTCGAGCAATGGCAAGCTCTGTGTTAAAATGAAGAAGCATGATCTGCCTCCTCATTTCCTTTTAGTGTGGAATCCAGCTATCAGAGAGGTCAGACTGGTACCCAAAACTAATTTTCATATGGATTATCATAACTATATTATAGGATTTAGGTTCAGTCCAATTATCAAGGATTACAGGATAGTGATAACTTATTTTTCTGGTGTGTATGATGATGTTTCTGCTGTAAAAGTGTATTCTTTGAGTTCAGGGTCATGGAAGAAAGTAAAATTTAGGTTCAATGACGCCGTACCTCTAATTTATGGCTTTATGTTTTGGTTACATCCTAGGACTATTTGGAGAAATGAAATTGTCTGCTATCCTCATGAGAAGGATGAATCAACAGCTGTTCTCTTAAATCCCACTACTAAAAAAATCAAAAAGTTTGCTACTACTAAATGTGACTATAGGTGTTGGATTTTCAATTATGCTGAAAGTCTTATACCAGTTGGAGGTATGAAATCTTCCACAAATTTTCTCTAGGGTCTGGACTCACTCATGATAAGGAATGCAAAGTGAACATTGATTTAGCAAAAACTATTCTATCTCTATCTCTGTTCAACCTCACAGCTCATTCATTTAAGATGTTTGCTTCCTAAATTTTAATCTTTATTTTGAACACTTATTTATTTTGTGCGTTATGGAGCTTGAAGACCTTCTGAGATGTTATCTAGAATTATGAATGAAAATATTAAATGACAGATGTTTCTAACTGTATTTGACATATCTGTACCACTTGCCACTATGTTTTATTTGGGTTTCTCCTTTTATTTTCAAACAAATAAGATATTACATCTCAATAACTAAAATCTCTTATCCTAACCATTAAGGTTTACAAGTTGTCTGAAAAAAACGGCAACATTTTTTTTTTTTTTTGAAGTTTAAGAATCCTTGGAGCACCAACCCAAGTAAGAAGCTTGCATGATAGAAAAATTATTGCAAAATTGTCTATTGCCAAACTCAAAAGGATTATTTAAGACATATAGTTTATATGTTTTGTGACTTGTATTTTGCTGAACACAATTCAAAGGAACAGGTTGAAGGTCTTTTCTATGCTTGAAAAGAAAATATGAAATAACTGATGAAAATGTACCGATGGGCTTTATATAACTAACATATATTTGATTTTCAGGAAAGTTACTGAAAAATAACTCATTGTTAAATTTATGACCCAAACATAACTCAGAATTTAGGTGCCTTTGTGGGTGCAACTTTTTTCAAGTGTATACAACATATTTTCAGCTATATGTAAATGTCTTCTGTTTTACATATACAAGGGAAGGAGAAGTTTTATGAGCTGGTTTTAAAAAAATTTAGAGATCTAAGGCTAAAATTTTTTAATTAATTTTTCTTACTTTTTTTATTTTATGTATTCTCTTTATTAAAATTTTATAATATCACTTCTTGAAAAATGTCAAAAGGGCTATTAAGAAAAAGAAATAATATGTACAAATATTTAGTAAAAAACGTTAAATCTCATGCTTTTTCTTTGGCAATATCCTCATGCCACTTTAGTTGAAGTATTTAATGCAAGACTTTTTTTCCATTTTATTTCTAAATTAATTTTTCTAACTCATAAATTGATATATAATCTAATATTAAATGTTTTAGAAGGATCATGTCACATGTTTTAGAGTAATTTATTTAACTTTTGTAATCTTTTCAAACTAAATAAATAAGTCTTATATTAATAATTGTTGGAGTATAAAATAAAGAGAGAGGTGGATATTAGAATTAATATATATATATATATATATAGAATTAATGTCAAAAGTACATGTTTAATTTTTTTTTTTAAGAGATTGAAGAAAGTAAAAATATTACTTTAAAGTAATTACATCTAAACTTGACTTATAAACGGATATATAATATAATAATATATAATATATGTTATTATTAAAGTTATATCTAAACCTGACTTATAAACGGATATATAATATAATGATACACAACATATATTATGATTAAAAGTGATTTAATTAATTTCCTTAATATCTACAAAAAGTCAACTGGGTCTTATATTAAGAATAAGAAGGAGAATATAAAGTTTAGTTTTATTTAACTTTAAAAAATGTTTTCTTTTTTCTTTTTACCTGAATGATCTTACAAATCGTTTTCTCAATCATTCAATTTATAACGTTTTAATAAAAGATGCTCAAATAAAATTTTAAATGTTGATAAAATAATCTTAATATTAACCTTGTAAATTTATCAATTACAGAATATTTAATATGTATTTTTTTAAAAAAAGTTAATAGTAGCATTTACAGAAATATAGATTGAAAAAACAAAAATAAAAACTAAGAGAGCAGTTTATTGATTAAATCGTACAACGCTGATTCTTTTACTACCGATTCCGGTAAACCCTAACACCTTCCTGGGTCGCGAAGGCTTTCTGATCAATTCGTTTTTCCCAATCGAGCTCGAGCACCATGACTGACGGAATTCCATTTCTTCCCGAAGAAATTATCCGAAACATTCTGGAACGACTTCCGGTAAAATCGTTAATGCGATTCCAATGTGCGTGCAGACGATGGAGAATTCTCTTCAAGACTCAATCTTTCATCGCAAATCACCTCGATCACTCAAATCAGCAGAACCCTTGTCTCCTTCTCGAACGTGATGACATAGATAATCCTTCAAACTTGTATTGCCTTGATTCCGAGATGCAAGTTTGGGAACTTCAGAAGCCACCATTGCTCCATTATTTGAAGCAAGGTAAGATAATTGGTTCCAGCAATGGCTTGCTCTGTGTTCAAATAATTAAGTATGATACATCTCATCATTTCCTTGAAGTGTGGAATCCAGCTATTAGAGAGGTCAGACGTGTGCCCGAAACTAAATTACATGAGGATGATTGTTACTATCATGTAGGATTTGGGTTCTGTTCAATTATTAATGATTACAAGATAGTGATAACTTATTTTTCTGCGGTTGATGATCATCTTTATGCAGTGAAAGTGTATTCTTTGAGTTTAGGGGCATGGAAGGAACTAGAATTTAGGCTCCATGACATCGTACGTCTAAGTCCTGAAAGTGTCACTGTCAATGGTGTTATGTTTTGGTCGATGCCAGAGTGGTTTGGGGATGATACTGATTATGACGATGAGAATGGGATTGTTTCATTTGACTTGGCGGTGGAAGTGTTTACAGTAATTCCAATACCTGAGCTACAGCCTATTAAGCTTACTGTGTATGAGGAAAAACTTGCAATAATTTCTTGGAAGGAAAACTCAGAACATTCTGCTATTGATATGTGGGTAATGGAGGAGGGTGTAGGTGCATCTGGAGAGAGATGTGGTTGGACCAAAAAATATACTAGCTGCCCTAATCCTTGCTTCTTAAATCCTATTTGCTTCTTAAATCCTACAACTATTTGGAGAAACGAAATTGTCTGTTGTCCTGACGAGGGGGAAGAATCAACAGTTCTCTTAAATCCCACTACTGGAAAAGTGAAGAAGTGTGCGATTAGCAAATGTTCTATATTCAATTATGCTGAAAGTCTTGTACCGGTTGGAGGAATGAAATCATCCACAAATTTTCTCTAGGGTCTGGACTCATTAATGATATGCAAACTGCACAATGATTTAGCAAAAGTTATTCTATCTCTGTTCAACCTCACAGCTTATGAATTTATGATGTTTGCTTCCTAAGTAAATCTTTATTCTGTACACTTGTTTATTTTAAGCACTTTTGGTAGACATGAACCCTTATCAGGTTAGATTATTTTGTGCGTTATGGACCTTGAAGACTTTCTGAGATGTTATCTAGAATGATGAATGAAAATATTAAATCACAGATGTTTCTAGCTGTATTTGACATATCTATAATATTAGTTCATTCTGTTTTCTTTCCAAGGCATCTATAGTCTAGTTGCTGGTGTGTGGATTATGTGTAAGTTGTGACCTCTTGTGACAATAACATACATATATCATATGACACTGACTTGGTCCCCAACTTACATTTATTGTCATTTCAATCTTTGTTCAATGATTGAAAAAAAAAAAAATCCTATCAATAAGTCATCTTTCATTCTTTGTATCACTCATACCTTTGCAAAAGTATTAATTGTTTGATTTTCATAGAAATTTGAGCCTTGAGTTCATCAATTATATGTTATTCAAATATGTGCGTATTGTGAGTGTGATTGTGTGAAGATCCTCTTATATGTAACTGTTCAGGCAAAGAAGTGCTAGAATCTAGACCATTTATAGATTTCGCATTTTGTGGAACAGATTCAAGGTATTTTCTATGCTTGAAAAGAAAATCTGAAATAACTTATGAGAATGTACTGATAAGCTTTATATAACTGACAGATTTTTTTTTTTTGGTCATGGAAATTACTGAAAAATAACTCATTGTAAAATTTAACTTCTTTTTCTTAATTATTTATGAGGTACATATATATTAAGGGTGAGTATTTCATCTCATAATTATTTTATTTTCTTTGAATCATGAACTTTTCAGCAACTCTCTTAAATTGTATTTTTGATTATTTTTTCTACACTAACTTTATTTTTACTAATTTCATTGTTTTGTTTTATTTAACATTGATTTTATTTATTGATTTTTGTTATTTTGAATACTTACTTGAAATACTTGGTATAGAATTAAAAGATAGTAATTCAACTAGTATCTAGACGGGCTTAATGGGGTGTCTGATTTTTGATACTTTGCTTAATCTCATATTATAACATATTATAAACGATTGACAAGAGAGTTCAGAACTTTATATTTACAAACTTTTAAAAAGTTTGCTCATAAAATACAATGGTTTTTTTCCTTTGTTGAAATAACCGAAGAAAGTAAGAATATATTTGTTAGCTCTTAAAATTTTGAAATACTAAAATAAAGACCAAAGCTATAAGGGAAAATGACAAATAAATATCATCTGAATTTGTAAAACCTAAGAAGTCTCCCAAATTTGTAAAAAGACCGAGAGGTATCAAGGACCTATGAGGGATATGAAAATTCGGGTGAAATTACCCTTTTGCCCTTAGTTTTAAATAAATAAAAAATAAAAATTACCTAAATTTGCATATCTTTTATAGGTCTTAGAAATGACTTAGTCTTTTTACAAATTCGGGAGACTTCTGGGGGTTTTACAAATTCAGATGATATTTATTTGTCATTTTCCCTAGCTATAATTAGAATCAATAAGCTTTTTAAAAAAAATATATATATATAAGCCTTAATTATTGGATAAGGTTTGCGGCTAGTAACTTCGCTAACAAGCCGGCTTCCTCTTTTCTTATTTATCTCTACTCGCTTTATTTTTATTAATTTTATAGTTTTGTTCTATTTATTTATTTATTTATATAAATAAGACTTGACTTTCCTCCCCTACTCTTAGCATAGAGATTACATAATTATCAATACAAATTTTTTTATTCGAATTGTTAAAAAAATTAAGACTTGGCTTTCCTCCCCTACTTTTACTATGTAAATTTTTTTCGTTATTTTTGAGTAGATCATATGTTTAGAATAACGACATATACATTAAATTTGTTAGCATATTTTTATAATAGATTAAATATTTCAATTTATAACAATTTTCTTTTTAGGTTTAGATTTTAGTAATGAATAAGTGTTAATGATAAAATCGTGAGTGACCACATATCTCAGGAAGTTATCAATACATGAAGGGATTATAATAATAATACTAATAATAATATACTCTCTCTGGTCCTAATTATAAGACCTAGTTGACTTTTTTTGGAGAGATTAAGGAAGCTAATTAAATTAGCTTAGAGTATTTTTATTTTTTTCTTCAAACTAAATAGTATGACTAATAAACTAATATATAATCTAAGAAAATATAATATATGAAATGATTAAATACCTTATTTAGCTTCCTTAATCTCTCCAAAAAAGTCAACTAGGTCTTATAGTTAGGATCAGGGTAGTAGTAAATAGTTTAATTTATCTTGCAAAAAATATTGTTATGGGGCACAAACCTAAAGCGTGTCCGAGAGCCACCCACCTACCATCATCTCTATTATTAATTATTATAAAAGTAAAAATTTGTACAAACTTGAAAAAGCTTGCTAATTAAAAATACTCACAAGCTTTTATCAAAAATGCACTTAACATTATAGATTTTTTTGAAGGTATAAAAATACCCATAAACTTTTAAAACTGAGGCAAAAATATCTTCACAGTTATCATTAGTTTAACTAATAACAATGATATGGATGATGATTCAGCTATAAGAAAGAAGAAAAACATTCATAAGCTCACATTGCATTATGCTACAGAGACTTTTTTCGGTAGGATCGAAGAAATCAAAACCCTTATACTTCAAAGAACACATCACCCAAGAAATAAAAAAACTCATAAATCTAAATCTAAAAATAATAATAATAAATCAGCCCAAAACCAAAGATGACAAGAATCAAGCAATATTTACACAAATTCGTACAATCAAAGCAAAATTAATATCGAATCTATTCAAAAGTCATTGAAAGAACTGGGGGGAAAAAACCCAGAAGCTTCACATCTGCATATTTATTTCCACATTTATGAGAACTTGAAACCTTAGAAGAGCTTGAAGTTTTTTCACATCATCCATATTTATTTCCACATGTTATGGGGAACTTGAAACCATTAGAAGAGCTTGAAGTTGCTCCCTTCCAATGATGGTAGAAGAGCTTGAAGTTGCTGCCAATGATAGGAATCCGAAGCCCAAATCCCTACCCAATAGATCAACATCATCCAAAACTTTATGAAACACAACCTTTTCAAATTCTCATGGCAGCTCATCAGAAAAGCCGTGAAAGTGAAATAAAATATGCCTATCAACAGAAACTTGAGAATTTTCAAAGCGATAAATTAGATCCTGGGGTTGATTTGAATCAATCGGCAGTATTAACAAATTTCAGGCGAGGGAAGCCAAGAGTTGTTCAATAGCTTGGACTATATATATATATATATTGTTGATAACGTTAGGACACCTCAATTATCACTTATGGAATTATTACACCCATTACAATCCTGATATAAAATCACTTTCAATTCAATTCCTCAAAAGGTTGGTATATCTCATGAAGTCCCCGTCTAGCCTCAAGACCCTTTTTCACTAGGTAGTCTGCTACATAATTACACGCCCTAGGCACGTATGTAAACTTCGTAGTCCAGTCCATTTGGACCATTAGTTGAATTTATTTGATAATGTCTGAGACATGATGGTTCATGCCCTGATCATTAATAATTAACTCTAGACACTCAGTAGAGTCCGTTTTCAACCACACATTACGGAACCCCATCGCCCAGCAATCTTCAACCTCAAAAGACACGCCCACAGTTTAGCATATAGCTCGTCCCCATTATCAATTGGATATATGAAACCCTTAAGAAAGCCCCCAAATGCATTACGAACAATCCCTCCACAAGCACCCTGACTCGTAATTCTAGAGTAAGCATCATCAACATTCACCTTCACCCACCCTTCCTCAAATGGACGCCAACTTTCTCGAGTAGGAGCTAAAGTAACATCTTGAAGTTTTAACCCAGCTAAACGTTTGTTGGTATTGTTCATGATTTCCAGCATTGCACTTGTACTTGTGAGGATATGATCATCCAAGGTGTACATTTTCTCAAACACATCCAGATTCCTCCTTTGCCAAATCCACCAACACAGAATAGTGAATTTTGAAGGCCATTCTTTTTCCGCTACTTTCGGCCCTTTGACATTCCACCATATCCAATCCCATATATTCAAATTATAGAATGTATGCCACTTCTCCGACGGTACCACTTTCCTCCATAACGATCTTGAGTGTGTGCAATCCCGGAAAACATGTATAGTATCCTCCAAGACCACTCCACAAAGGGAGCAGCTAGCTTGGACTATATATTTTAGTTGTTGGTCTTTGGATTATTTGAGACTTCTTATTCAACCAATGTACCTATCATGTATAATATGTGGAAGAACAAAAGGAAGTCAAGCAAATTTTAGTTTTTGGCTTTTTTCTTCATTTCTACTAGATAAATAAGTTAAATAGACTGGTTTCTGATTTTGTTTAAGTTGTTGTCCTCCTTACACTGTGTATAATTCTTTTTACATTTTGGATATTTGATCCCTCATTATTCTCAATCTTTTCTATAAAGGTTAAGGGGCAATTTTGCCTAAAAAGTGCAAAAAATGTAGCGATTTTGCTCTGACAATTATCCCAGCTAATTTCGACTAATAGTTGACCAAATATGCTAAGCTAACAATTTACATGTTATCCACGTCATTTTTGTTAAAGTGTAAATTTATGTCAAAAGTCCATGTGTTATCTATTTCATTTTTTTTTTCAAAGTTAAATTTAAAACTTTCAGAACAAATTTAAAGTTTAACAAAAATGACGTGGATAACATGAAGACCTCCAGTTTAACATATTTAATCAACTAATAGTTAAAATTAATGGTGATCATAGTGAGGACAAAATTGTCCCCGGAAAAACTTCCAAGGTAAAATTATCTCTAGGCAATGGCGGAGCCACACTGGGTAAAATTAATGGTGATCTTTTTTCAATTAATACAATAATATTCGATTTTGCAATTAATTGCGGGTGCGTGGATCATCTATTTGACTAATAAAAATTGACAATAACACAATATATTATTAAGTCACTAATTAATTATTCTCTAACTAAATAATTATTGAATTAATTATTTGGCTAATTATTATTCTCTATTTAAGCTTATCTTCTATCTTAGGATACTCTAATAATAATAATATACAACTTATTTCACAAAATATTTTTATTAATTCATTAATTATTAATTAAAATAATTATTTACTCTTTTTATTATTTATAATTTAATTAGAATTATTAATTATAATTATAATTTTTTTATTTATTATATAGTAGTGGCGTCATTCAACTGACACCACTGGTGGGTGGTGTCCCTGGATTGACGCCGCTAGTGGCGTTAGTCAAAGTGCAGGTTTAATTGCATTACTTTGGTAAATAGTTTCCGAACTGCTTTAATTAGGTACAATTTTTGTTAAAAGTTGCTACTTTCGTGCTTTTCACTTCTTATCTCCTATGACTATTTGGAGAAATGAAATTTTCGGCTATTCTCTCGAGAAAGGTGAAAGAACAGTTGTTTTCTTAAATCCCACTACCAAAAAAACCTGGAAGTTTGCTATTGGCAAGTATGGCTATAAGGAATGGATTTCCAATTATGCTGAAAGTCTTGTACCGGTGGGAGGAATGAAATCATCCACATTTTTCTGTAGGGCCTGGACTTGTTCATGATATTTTAACGCAAAGGGAATTTAAGTTGTTTACTCGCTAAATCTTAAAGTTTATTTTGCACACTTATTTAGTTTAAGCACTTTTGGTAGAAATAAACCCATATCAGGTTAGATTATTTTATGCCTTATGAAGCTTAAAGACCTTTTGAGATGTTATCCTTAATGATGAAGGTAAATAGTAAATGACAGATGTTTCCAGCTGTATTTGTGTAAATAGTAAATGACAGATGTTTCTAGTTGTATTTGTCTTACTTATAAGATTTGTTTTTTCTGTTTTCTTTCCAAGACGGATATATAGTCTTTTTTTTTGCTCGGAAGATATATATATATTAATAAGAAATAGAACATTACGTAAGAACAAACTAAAAAAGATACACAAAAGAAGGCAAAACAAATACAACCAAACAAACCAAATACAAGAAGAACTAGTCACCACCCATTAAAAAGATAAGTGCAAAAGGAGAATCATGGACAAAAGCAGCCTCCTGGATACCCAAAGTTAGAAGTGACAAGAAAGAAAGTAAGGGTTGAAAAACCCACCGATCAAGACACCTCCTTATAAAGCATAATCTACAACTAAGGCAGCCATATAGGTACCCGTCTGGCCTAGGGGTAAAGATCCAAGAAAACCCAACCTCAGGAGAAAGGAGACTCATGATGACCGAAGAACACTTCGCTTTTTGATCACGTGGATCTCGGTGACCATAACAACAAACAAAATAACGCCTCTTTAGATCTGCCCCCAAGAACGCAGATCCGAGCTACCAGGTGATAATCGGATCTAAACACGCTCAAACAACCAACCAACCAAGAGGATTTGACCGCAGATCTGATAGATCTGTTTATTTCCTGAGAAAACAAGAACACCACCACAAAAGAATAAAAGAAAGCAAGAAAACACCCACCGCGAATCGATCCGAAGAGGAGAGGAACAGGCACGCCCCAAAGACGAGAGAAGGCCACATCCGACAGAACTCAAAGAGAGAAGACCACAGATCCCAGATCTGGACTCTACACTACCTCTCTGACTCATATGTGCCATAAAAACAGTGCTCGCCGGCGACTTGTGTGTAAACCACAAGCCGCCGGCGAGGGGACTTAAGGTGAGGAAGGAGAGTTGCAGAAGAGAGAAGGTGGAGTCTCTCTCTCCAAAACGCGAACATCTCAAAGCTTTGCTTCTTAAGACGGATATATAGTCTAGTTGCTGGTGTGTGGATTATTTGTAAGTTGTGATCTTTTTGTAATATACATATACGTCACATTTATGTTTATTGCAATATATTTGAGAAATAGAGGTAGAAGAGATACTAGAGACAGAAATAGGAGAAGAGACAAAGAAATCAGAAAACATTATTATTCCATCATCAATCATAATCTGCCATACAATAGGGATTAGGCCCTTATTTATAGTCTAGAGTAACTTAATGGCCAAGCCAATCTTAAAATAACTAACTAACTTCCTGACAGATATAGTTCCTAACAACCCCTAACTAACTCTTAACCCTTTTATTATCTTTACATACCAATATATCATATGACACTGGTTTTCTCGCTGTTTGATGTTTGAAAAAATTCCTATCAATAAGTCATCTTTCATTCTTTGTGCCACTCATACTTTTGTAACAAGTGTTAATTGTTTGACTTCCATAGAAATTTGAGTCTTGAGTTAATCAATTATACGTTCTTTTTGCCAGCGCCTCGGTACGCAAGTAGCATGATGGCTGGTCTTGTACCAGTGTTTCCCAGGTTCGATCCCTCCCAGGGACCATTAGGTCCCCAATCAAAAAAATAATAATATGTGTGTGTATTGTGATTGGGTGAAGATCCTCTTATATTTATGTGAGGGTACCACTTGCGACTCTGTTTCATTTGTGTTTCTCCTTTTATTTTGAAACAAATAAGATATAACATCTCAATAACTAAAATTTCTTATGGACCTTTTATGGTTTACAAATTGTCTGATAAAAAGGCGACATTTTTTTTTTTTTTTTTAATTTTGAAGTTTAAGAATCCTTAGAGAACCAATCAAGTAAGCTTGCATGATAGAGAAATTCTAGCAAACTTGTCTATTGCCAAACCCAAAAAGATGATTTATGACAAAATGGTTTATTTGATTTGTGTCTGTATTTTGCTTTACACAATTCAGAAGGTTATTGCATGTACCTGTTCAGACAATGGAGTACTAAAATCAAGACCATTACTTTCAACATTTATAGATTTAGCATTTGTGGAACAGTTTCAGGGCATTTGCTATGTTTTGTGGAAAGAAAATATGAAATAACTCATGAGAATATACTGATAGACTTTATATAATTGACAGATTTTATTTTCAGGAAAACTACTGAAAAACAACTCATTTTTAAATTTAAAACCTAAAGATAACTAAGGACTGGTGTTGCTAGATGGTTGAGTGGGTGCAACTCTTCTTCAGTTATATGCAACATATTGTCAATTACATGTAAAATTGCGAATCCACATGTGGTGCTTATATAGTTAGGTCTTTATCTTAATTAGGTATAAGCAATTTTTTTTTTAATTTTTATTGTATTTATTTAGATTTAAATTATATGCTGCTTTCTGAGATGTTTTTTTGCACCCAGTATCTCAAATTAATTAATTCCCGATTGTATTTTATGCGTAACACAAGTATTATGAAAATTAATTAATTTGAGATACTTGGGTGCAAAAAACATCTCAGAAAAAGCAAAGATATGATTTAAAACTAAATAAATACAATATAAAAAAAATTAAAAAAAATTGCTTATACCTCTAATTAGAGGTATAAACACCTAACTAAGCACCTAACTATAAGCACCACATGTGGACCCTCTGTTGTACACATAGTTAAAAATGGGTTGCACATTATTGAAAAGGAGTTTTGCCTATTGATGGTTGTACTTTAATCCTAAAACAAATTTCAGGTACTTTGGGCAATAAATTTTGGAATGAGTTTTTGTTGTTGTTTATTTTTAATAGATTTTTCCTTTATTTTCACTATGTGCCATCTTAGGCCATGTGATTGTGGCATGTTGTTACCTTCCCTACAACTGATATATAGAATTTATTTATAAGTTTGGTTTCACCTTTTGATAGCTTTGTTGTAGTGTGCTATGGGTGTAGCAAAACCCTCGGCAAACACAGTTCCATTATATGGTCAAGCAAATATAAGATGTGTAAACATTGAGATAAGTAAAATTGTGTGATAATCTGACTTCTTAACTTCAATTACTAAGAAGTAATTAATTTTACCAAATATTTTGGGTTTAATGTTTTTCTACTTTTTTTTTTTTTTTTTTGTGTGATACTCATATAAAAGTAAGAGAGTCTTATTAATCTTTTCTCTTTCTTTTCTTTACAATGAGATTCACACACTTTTATGTGAATTTGACAAAAAAAAATTTGTAGCAAAAATAGAAACATTAAACCTAATTAAAGCAATTACTTTGATTGAGAGATATACTCTTGTAAATAAAAAGAGAAATTCAGTTTAGATATATTTTCTATGGATAATTCTAAAAAAATGACGTTTGAATTTCAAAATTTCAAATATGTGATAGAGTTGTCAATTGTTTTACTATTCTTGTTAATCTCATTGTTGTTGTCAATATGATTTTGAAATTCAAGTAGGATTTTTTGTCATTTTTCCTATTTTCTTTTAGTTGGCCAAAAAAAGAATCTTTAAGACAAATTTTACAGGGTCTCCACATGACAACAAAATCAAACCAATCTCTAGTGACTAGTTTCAATACAAACAAACACATCCCACCCAAAATTCCAGATAGGATTATAGGATGCCAACTAGGATAAAAATTTACTGAGTGTCGTATTTTAATGGGAAGAATTGATTTGAGTCGGTACTCTCAGAGTATCTAAGTATTTTTATGAGCCCTATCAACCAAATATAAAGTAAACTCTTTAACCCAAATTTGATCACATTAATATAATTTTTAATATAATTTATTGCACTAATAACCTATTTATGGGATCTCTACAATCATGGAATATGAAGCTCCTTAGTATGCTTGGAACACATTAACATAATTATTAATATAATAATAATTCATGATTTAACTTATAATTTCAAATTTAATTTGCTTCCTTTCTTATAGTCAAACCTCAATAATAATGGATGAAATATTTTAATGACGTGATTATCTTACCCGTTTGTGAGTGGGGTTCACATTACATGCTTATAAGCATGTAATGTTTAGGTACTTATACCTCTTATAAGAGGTATAAACATATTTTTTTTTTATTTTTTTTTTAATTTTTTTATATATTGTATTTATTTAAATTTAAATTATATTTTTTTGATATTTTTTTTTTAAATCAAATTAATTAATTTTTTTTTGAAAAAATATTTATGAAAATTAATTAATTTTATAAACTTTGATCCAAAAAATATCAGAAAAAAATAATTTAAATTTAAATAAAAAATATAAAAAAATTAAAAAAATATGCTTATACCTCTTATAAGAGGTATAAGCACCTAAACATTACATGCTTATAAGCATGTAATGTGGATTCTTTGTGAGTGTAATGGGTTACTAAACAGGTATTACAAGATTTCTTGTATAAGGTTCATTGATCGATGATATATTGATTGATGCTTCAAACAAAATAAAAATGGATGGATTAAAACTAAAATGAAAACAGACTTTAAGGGACTAAAAGTTTCAGGTAGTTAAGGTTGAGAAGTTATAATTTATTTATTATATTTTTTGATACAAGAGAGAAAAGGAAATTAAAGACAAAAAAACTAAATTGGGGAAATTAATCACAGCTTCTCCTAGAAAACCAAACTACATAGGTTCTCTGGACAGATGTCTAGAAACGTAGATGAAGATATTCCCTCTTTAGCAAGGACGTGAGCCACACTATTGCCTTCTCTTGGGAGTAAATCGAAACTTTATCTCCCAATTCTTCTTCTTCATTTTCCAGATTTCCTAGAAAATAAGATCCACTGTCAACAAGGTCCTTTGAATCAACAAGGTCCTATAATCACCCTCCTAGCGCCCAACTCCCATACTAAATAAAGACCCTTCAAGATGTTTAAAACCAACCACCCACTCGCCCACGTGGTTTCTTATCACACCTCCACATCTCGCTCGACCAGAAGTATGAGTGACTGCGCCATCCACATTTAGTTTGATCCAATCTACCTCCGGAGAAGTTCATTTCGCAGTGGGAGTTGATGAGCTCTGATGTTGATTAACATCCTCCTGCATCAGAACGTAGCTTCTCCAAGAAAATAAAATGACCCCAGTAGGCTTGCAAGGTTTCTCAAAATCTTCCTCGAAGATCGCTTCATTCCTCCATAACCAGAGTCTCCAAATCGCTATTCCCCAGATCTGCTGCCAATTACCAAAGTCTCGGCATCCTAGGTCCTTCTGAAGATTTAAAATTCCTCAATTCTCCAGGGAAGAGGAAAAGAACTCCACATAATGATTTGGATTCAGAAATGTATGCCATACTATTTTAGCATAGTCACAGTCCCTGAGAATGTGAAGACTGAAGAACATCTTCAAGACCATTCCTACAGTGGGGGCATATAGGTGATTCCAGTGACCAGCAACTCCTCCTTAACTTTGTAGGTAAACGATCCTTAAATGCAATCCACATAAAAAGCTTGATTCTCTCAGCTCCTTGCCATTTCCAAATCTTCTTGAAGAGGATCATATCGCTCTGCTATCTGTATTTTCCAGTAAATTGTACGCACTTTTCACTGAGAAAATACCATTGTTCGTTTCTTTCCATAGAAGAATATCATTCCCTGCTTGCACCGATGGAGGAATAAAGGAAATTAATTTATGGATGACATTTCCAGGAAGGAGCCGAGACATTTGGACATAGTTCCAACATCCATCAGACGCTCAGCTTGCGACTGTACTATTCTCTTCTTCTCCTGTTAGGGGTCTATTACAAACTTCCATAAGAGTGGTATCTTTCAACAGCCATTTATTAGTGAAAAATTTCACACTCATTCCATTTCTAATATTCCAACCTGAACCGCATTCAACAAGAGCCTTCTGTTTGGCAATGAATTTCCATAGGGGAATCATAAACCCTGGTATTGAACAGCTCCTTTTCATGGCTTTTTTTTTTCAATTTGCCCCTTATAAAATAACTATTTAACAAAATCTTACTTGTTTACAAACTATTTAACGATTTGCTTTTAGTCGACTAAACACCTCATTTAGTCATTAAGCTAAAACAAAAAGCCAATTTTATTTTTTTGAACATCCCGTGATTTAGTCGACTAAACCATGTAGTTTAGTCGACTAAACGCGGCGACAAATTTGTTTTGAATATCCCGCGATTTAGTCGACTAAACCTTGTAGTTTAGTCGACTAAATCGCCACAGTGGGCAATTTTTTTAAAAAATTTCCGTGATTTAGTCGACTAAACTACAAAGTCTTGGTCGACTAAATCGCTTGACAGAGGCTTTTTTAAAAACCTCAATCGCGGCATTTGGAACCTTAATTGACTAAGCACCCTTCCCAAACCTCTACCCCTCTATTTTTTTCACCAAATCGACGCAAATGACACTAGAAGGAAACTTCATTCTACCACAACCAATTTACTAACCATTAATAACTCTTCTAAAATTCTACATAAAATTATAATTTATAATTTCGTAAAATTAAAAGTATACAATTTTTAATAATAAACTTGGAATGCTTGAAGTCGGTAAATTATGACGAGATCTGAAAAATTAGGGAGACTATTAATTCTCCTTTACATTTTATTGTTTATTAATAACACCCTTTTCTATTTGTTAGTAATTAATAATACCCCTTTTTTATTTTTTTATTAATTACTAACTCCCTTTTTAATTTATTCCCTCTTTTTTTTAATAATAATAATGATCTATTTTATTTTTATTTATTTATTCTATTTTATTATTATTAATTTTTTTCCTAATAACAATTATTATTATCATTATTGTTATTATTTATTATTATTTTTCTACAAGTATTTAAATTCTCGAGCTTATTTCAATACTTTAAATTAGGAGTTTTTTCCATTCACCTTTTTATGCGTACAGTGCAACTATTTCAACAAGCTTCCTATATGTGTGCGTTTCATTTTGTGTATATATGTAAATATGTATCTACTTATATATATATATATATATATATATATATTTTATAATAGCAACATTTAAGTATATAGATGTCATAATAGCAACATTTAAACTTCATTCCACCAATGGATTCAGCAAGATTTGGTGAAAAAAATAGAGGGGGAGAGGTTTGGGGAGGGTGCTTAGTCGATTAGGGGTTCCAAATGCCGCGATTGGGGTTTTTAAAAAACTCATCTGTCGCGATTTAGTCGACTAAGCAC
Source organism: Acacia melanoxylon (assembly GCA_019022615.1). Classification (NCBI taxonomy): domain Eukaryota; kingdom Viridiplantae; phylum Streptophyta; class Magnoliopsida; order Fabales; family Fabaceae; genus Acacia; species Acacia melanoxylon. The sequence continues at coordinate 4,210,993 of JAFJYJ010000010.1, forward strand.
GATAGCTTAGTTGACTAAATCACGGGGAAATTTTTTAAAAAAATTTGCTCCTGTAGCAATTAGTCGACTAAACTACCGGGTTTAGTCGACTAAATCGTGGGATATTCAAAAAAAATTGGCCCCGCGTTTTAGTCGACTAAATGAGGTGTTTAGTCAACTAAAAGGGGCAAACAGGGGCAAATCGTTAAATAGTTTGCAAATATGGGCATTTTGTTAAATAGTTATTTTATAAGGGGCAAATTGAAAAATTTCACACTCATTCCATTTCTAATATTCCAACCTGAACCGCATTCAACAAGAGCCTTCTGTTTAGCAATGAATTTCCATAGGGGGAATCATAAATCCTGGTATTGAACAGCTCCTTTTCATCCCTCAACATATATTTCTTCCACAACACATCCGCCCATAGCCCGGTAGATCCAAAAAGGAGTTTCCAAGTTAGCTTAGCCCCACATGCACTATTCAGCGACGATAGTCTTTTAAACCCCAATCCCTATTAATTTTTCAATAAGATTACTTGATCCCATCCTATAGGATGAAATCCACCTGAAGATTCACCATGCCCCTAAATAAAGTTTCGCTGAATTCTTTCTATCTCGTGACATATTAAAATAGGAAGTTGAGCTACCTGCATTGGATACAACGGAACCGCGGCAAGAACTGATTTTGCTAGAGTAATCCTTCTTGCTCTTGAAAGGCTTTTTTCTTTCCAAGTTGAGAGTTTGGATCTAACTCTATCAACTATATATTGGAATGTGTTAGAAGGCTTCCTTTTCCTTGACAAGGGAAAGTCTAAATATCTTCCAATTTCAGCAAAGATGTGCATACCAGTTAAGGAAGCAATAGACTGTTTAGACTTTAGAATGCATAGGGACCCTAGAAAAAAAAGAAAATAGATGACTTTTGCTTGCTGATTTTTTCCCCAAAAACAGTACAAAATTTATGTAAACAGTTCATCATACAATTCGCTTGCTTCACCATTGCCTCACTGAAAAGCAAGATATCATCCGCGAACATAAGATGAGAAATGTCAGGGCCATGCTTAGAAAACAAAAGAGGTTTCCAGTTTCCCATATTTACTTCATAAAAAATTATATGAGATAGTTTATCCATGCATAGCACAAATAAAAGGGGGCAAATTAGATCTCCTTATCTAAGACCCCTCTTAGCCAATAAGTACTTCGTTTGGGATCCATTCCATAGAATATTATACGATACAGATGACACGCAGCTCATAATCAAACGAACAAACTGGGGTTCCATACATGCTTCCTCTAAAACTTGTTTCACAAACTCCTAGCGGATCCTATCATAAGCTTTTTTCAGGTCAATCTTAAGTGCCATTAGACCCTTCCTTACTCTGATTTTTTTTTTCATAGTATGCATTACCTCTTGCCCAACTATGATATTATCATGGATTTGTCTACCTTTGATGAAACTTCACTGAAATGGTGAAATTACATAATCCATCAAACTTCTCAATCTCCCGGTGATTACTTTCGAAATGCATTTATAATGTACCGAGCAAAGTGAAATCGGTCTAAAGGTCCGACAGCCTCAAGTCTATCTCTTTTAGGGATTAAGGAAATTAGAGGCTTATTGTGTAACTTTAATCCTGCTTCCCCTCAAAAGCATCTTGCACAAACTTGCACAGAGACGGTCCTACTACCTTCCAGTTGGATTGGTAGAAAATTGCAGGGAAACCATCAAAGCCAAGAGCCTTATGAGGACCAATAGCAAACAATGGATACTTGATTTCCTCCATCGAAGGGGCTCGATTAAGGTCGCTTAGGTCAGCCTGAGCCAGTTCCTAGAAATCTAGTCCTGGTAATTATCCTTTCAAAAAAACTATCCTCCACCTGAAACAAATTTTGGAAGTAAGTAACCACCATTTCTTTTAGTTTTGATTCATCCTCAATCCATGTGCCTGATTCATCCTTAAGCATACGAATCGTATTCCTTCTTCTTCTCATAGATGTCTTGAGGTGGTAGTACCGAGTGTTTCTATCTTCCTTAGTTATCCATTCAGTTCTAGCTTTTTGGAACCATTTGATCTTTTCTCTCTTCAAAATTAAATCAAGCTCATTTTGCAATGAAATCTCCATAAATCTTAGATAAGAAGAATGGGGATAATTAGGGGAGTTTTGGATTCCCTTCAATCTAGCAAGCAAAATTCTCTTGCTTTTTTTCCACAAGGCCAAAACATTCTTTGTTCCAATATTCCAAAGCGGATTGTATTTTATATAAAGAATCTATCATTCCATCATTTCTTTCCCAACAATACTTGAGGAAATCCTCAAAATATTCATGGGACAACCACATTGCTTCAAATTTGAATGGCCGAGATGTATCACATCTATTGCCCACCTATAAAGACAATGACAGGGGATTATGATCAGAAAATAAAGTACGAGGGAGTACCTTAACGACATAGTCAGTCAGAGCATTCAAGAAGAGACTATTCCCCAGTGCCGGATCCAGTCTTTCGAACAGACGGTTAAGTCTGACATTCCTTGGACCTTTCCAAGTAAACTTAGGTCCCTGGAATTCGAGATCAGAAAGGCCTTATTTAGCTACACGGTCATTAAACCACTTGATTCTAGCTAGATTGCAGTTCGCCCCACCGCTCCGTTCCAATGGAGATAAAATATCATTAAAGTCATTGTAGATGACCCACGACAAATTAACAGACAAAGAGAACTGACGCATGGAGGACCATAACGCCGATCGCAGGTTAAAGTGGGGAATAGCATATACCGCTGATAGGAGGAAAGGGGGAATACCATTAAACTCGCATTCCATATGTATCAGTTGTCTCAATTCTTCAAGAATTTTAACTTTCACAATATTTTTTTTGTTATATAAATTTTAGGAAAGGGGTTTGGCTCACCCACAGTCCAAGGGCAGGGCGCTTGGAGCCCAGTCCACAGGGCATACTGGCCAGATAGTACACATGTCTCCACCTCTACCAACGTTTCCACTGCTTCCTAAACCCCTAAGATGCCTCCTCCAGCGCCTTGACCAACACAGGGATCGAACCCCCTCCCTTTAGGTGAGGAAACTTTCACAATATTACTTTGCCATAGCACCGCCAAACCTCCGGATTCACTTGGAATGAAACTCAACGAGTCGTAGCCTTAGGACAGTAGAGGATGAAGCGGTCTCTTAGTGAGGCACTTAGTTTCAAACAAAATCAACATACTGAGCCCAGGCCCACTACAAATACCCTTAATGTTTTTGAGGAGATTTTTATTAGATGCTCCTCTTATATTCCAGTATAGAATACAATCTATAAAAACAATTGTTTTAAAAGGTGACCCGCAAGTCTTATTGGGTAAACTGGGTCTCAGGTACAATAGAGATACCCACAGAACATTTTCCATGTGGTTAGGGTATGGCTGTAATGGCCCAATATTTTGGACCATTCCTAAGGCACACGTTTCTCCTAGATCAAATACCACATCGGTCATTTAGGCCTCCTTGTCTGCATCCCCATTGTTACAGTCTACTTCCTTTAACCCTTAATTACCATTGGGTCATCTGCGGTGATTCCCACGTCCTTGTTTCCCTCATTTCTCTCTATAATTTCCACTTCCTTTATTCCTTCTTCGTTCTCTATTGCGTTGACACCTAAGAAATCCCCACCCTCCATTTCTTTGGAATGTTTTTCCGCATGCTTTTTAAACTTAAAGGATTGTGGTTCCTTTTTCTCGCTGCTTGCCGCCTTGTCAGTTCTCTTACCAACTTCTCTTTTAGTCGATCATTTCTGTGATTGTACAACCATAGCGCTCTGCTACTAGTTTTTACGCTCTGTCATCCCTTGGACCTAGGTGCTTTAAAAAACCATGTTGTCGACCTCGTTCTGCAGTATTTCGTTTTGTGGACCCTCCTTCCCGTCCTTCATTCGTCGTTGCCGACGGCTCCTTTGCACCACATGCCATTGATCCCAGTAGTCACTTGATTCTTTCTGACAATGATGATTCATATCTTTAGGAGTTTCTCTTGATTCTTCATCTTGCTCCTTCCCATTCTTGCCCTGAAACCTTGGAACGGCTTGGGCAAGTTTCACTTTTATGGCCGTAGATTCCGCAATTAAGACAGAGCAGGTGGAGACCTTCATACTCTAGAAAATAATCTTCCCCGTCCAATCTGAAACCTGATATAAGTTGTTTCCCGATGTCGACTAGGACGCATATTCTTGCATAGTGACCCCTCAGGTGATGAGCGGTACTTAAATCAACCTTAATGGTATCCCCGATTCTGTTTCCGATAATGGTTAAGGCTTCTCGATCATAATATTCCAATGAGATCTTTGGAACTCTTACCTAAACCGCAATTTGTCGATTTTTGCCCTTGTTGGGATGAAGTTTGGTTCCTAAGGTCTTACTGTAAGGTAGTGATCGTAAATTAGCCATAGACCCCCATTAAAGCATTAAGGAAGTCTTCTCTGTTAGTGAACTTAACCATAAAATAACTATGGCCAATGTTAATCCAGTTCACAATTCCCAACTTTGCCCAATAACTGGAGATGAGCCTGCAAGGCCTTATACCTGATGGTTTTATCCATGAGTTTAACAATGACAGCTTTCCACCAAGCTCTATCCAGATGTTTCTTGATTTTCTCAGAGAAGTTAAAAATTGGGAAATTCCTGCTCAAGTCCTCCACTGTGTCACACAAAGGTTCATAGTCTTCTGTTTCAATCTCATCTTCCGACATACTTCCTTCGGATTCCTTTCCTGCCTCAGTCTCATTCTCATCGTCTTTCGAACTATCATGCTTCCCAGCATTTCCTTTTAGTTTCTACGCAAAAGATGGTCCTCCTTTAGTGTAAATCCCTCCCTTGGCACTTGGTAAGGGCTAGGTATATAGCTGAAGATTATGCACTTTACCTTTACTCCCATTTTTTATTTTCTTAGAGCTACGCATTATTAGGTCATTTTCCTCTCGGGAGAAAGGACCCAGAGAGTGTTTAGGGTCTTCTACGTCCATTGCTATGACCCAACTCGTAGAAGTTATAATTTATAATTTGAATAAAAATATATGAAGTAAATCAATGCGGTTGAAGAGTAAAAGTAAATGTGTGGTGAATATAAGAGAAGACAAGCGTTTATTCCTCACGCGTTTCATGAGATGAATATAATTCAATGATGGAAAAATTGAAAGAACATTTTGTAACACTCCCCTACCTAAAGAAAAATCATATAAAAAAGTAATGTAGTTAAAGATAGAAATAAATTATATCCCTTAAATTGAAGAATATGTTGTCGGGAGGAAATATGATTACCTAATCGGTAAATCATGATTAGTTTATTAGTGAATTATAAAAAAATATAAAAAAAAGTATAAAATAATTCATAATAAATTGTATTTATTGATTAATTGATATAAATTGACTCATCTTTTTATGAATAAGATATTAGGGATAGGATATTGTCACCCATTTTTTGTCACTACCACTTTTTCACCGTTAGATCAGAATCTCAATATAAGATTCTGATCTAACGGTAAAAAATTGGTAGTGATATTGGTAGTGACAAAAAATGGGTGACAATATCCTATCCCAAGATATAATAAGTTTTTAAGGATAAAATTGATTGAGGATTGAAGTGATACTATATGGAAATTTTCTTTTCTCACAGCAGCATCACATAATTAAGGGAAAATTTGAAATCACATTAAAAACAAGGGTGAAGGGTCAATTTTACACACGACATTTGCCTCAGGGATCGCCCAGCACCACGACCTTTATTCTGGATAAAAAATACTCACGAGGTTACGATTTGGGATCAAAAGTGACATTGGGGTTAGTTGACCGTTTGGTCAATGTCCATTTGGATGGACATGAACAGTGTCGATGATGTGGAAGCTTATTTGGACTGACAAGAAGCCAAATAAGCTAAAGGAAAGTTGACCAGGATTGTAGTGATAATTTAAAAAAAAAACTTAAAGTAAACACATACCGGTCTCATTCACACAGCCAAGTCTCGAAAATCAGATTGGGAAAAGGCTAACCCTAAAATTTTTGACCACCGTCCTCCTCAGCTCCGACCATCTTTGTCCATCGCGGCTTCGATCGTTGTTCTTCCCTAACCGGACGTTGCCATCGTCGTCCGTCCTTCACCGAAACTCAGGCGCATTCACACACGATAGCTGAGTTTCGACGAGATTGGGGGAAAAGAGTAAACCGTAAAATTTTCGACCACTGTCCTTCAGCAGCTTCGACCACCGTCCTTCATCAGCTCCGACCACCTTTCAGACAATTATAGCGACGGTGAGCTGCAAATGCAAGGCTATTAATTTCTATATTTAGATTTGTGATTTTCTCATTTATTGTTTTTCGTTCTGAAATTTCTGAGTATGCTTCTTCTATTTAAGAACAGTGGCGGCCTATGCTTGTTGTATTTGGTTTTCTTTTTCCTGTTATCTGTGTTGTTCCTTCTCCTTCAATTTGGAACAGTATCTACTTTGTGGTTCTGTGGTTGCTACGAGCAGAATGTGTACGTAACATATATGGTGAACTGAAGTCAATAATTTGGCCCATGCTGACTGTAAGAAACCATAACCGTTAATTTGTCATGTTAATACCTATACTGATTCAGATGTCATCTATGATTAACTATCAGTTTGTGGACTTGGTTTTAATGACATTGTAAGTTCATCGGATGTCAATTTTTGCCAATATGAAAACTTGCTTTCTTTGATTGATTTGTATTCCATTCTCCTAGATTCAAAAAGGTGTTGTAGCCTAGGATGAGTCTTGGGTTTTCTGTTGGTCCCGAAAGCTTTGAAGACAACTTCGGTCACATTGCATCTTCGGGATCTCGATTCTACAATCTTGCTTGTTTACCATGTTTTATTTGTTCTCTCGCTTGAGTTTTTTCATCCGGTTTTCATCCAGGTGAACTAAAACATGCGGCTGATTGAAGACAAAATTTTGGTTCTTTCTTTTTGTTCTGGGGTTTTATGTTAAAGTTGGTTGTGAAATTGAAAAACCTTTTGTGAGCAAATAACCGCTGTTGTGGCAAGTTAAGCATTCGGTTAAAATGTTAATGTTCTGCTTTTTTATATTTGATCAATCCTTAATTTTGAACTTTCCAGTTAATTCTTCTCACCCATTTAAGAAAAGGGAAAAAAAATATAATTGTACTTTATTTCTATCCCCCTTACCTAGAGACTTGAAAGAGGTAAGGGGAAAACAATGGATTGTTTTTTCTCTTTATTTTTGCCTGACCTTTTTCACTGACTTTGGCTGCCTCCATCTTTATTAATGGATAGTTGGTTCCTCACTGTAGAAATGCATGTCGTGTGTATATCTTTTTGGTAGTTAGAATTTTGAACTAGATGATACTACAATTTTCAATTTTATTTCTCTTCTATGTAAGAAATTAAATACTAGCTCGTTTTATCTTTATGCTTCCTTGATTGTGGGCTAACTTCATTGATAACTTCTGAGAAACAAAATGATTCCTTTAAATTCTGATCCATTAAGTTATTACTGTGCTTGAATTTCTGATTCCTTTTCGTCCTTTGCAAGTGTTGTGGCAATGGCATCGAAGGGCAAGGAGAAAGTGGTAAACGAAGAAAGAAGTGACGATAGGCTGAAAGGGAATGGTGAAAATACAGGCCATGAAAAGGTCAATGAAGACTACACAATCAGAGGAAATGTGCAAGGGTTCATTGAAGAAACGGGACCAAGTGATGACTATGATGAGATAGAATTCCTAGGTGAAGAGTACAATGTTCCAGAGGATGAGGAAGACAATGATGTGAATGTGTTTGGCAAACAGAGCAATAGGGCTATGTTTACATGTGTGTGGCATTGGGGTTTGTAATTATTCTGTGTTGAAAACTGTAAAGGCCAGAGTTGAAAGAAACAATTAGAATCATGCCATCATTTTTTGGTATAGTTTTTGTCATCTCTCACCCCTTTTGCAATATGAATTATAGTGGATAATGTACAATGTTGATGGCAGGGAAGGAAATGATGATCATTACATTCGTCTGAACTGATTGAATTTTTTGTAGCTGAGGAATTTATTGATTTTCCTTTGTATTATTATTATTTGGTTGAAAAAGGATGAAGCAGGGAGGTTTAAAAAATGTGTACAAGGCCTAGACGTGTTAGAGGAGTGTTTTGATGGATTTGTCTTGCTTGTACAAACTTGGGAAGTTAGGCATTAACATGCTAGATATATTCTAAACTTTGGACATATGTGCAAAATCTTCACAAAGAATACCATTTTCGATGCATCGACATTAATGTCTCTTTTTTTTTTTTTTTTTAATACAAGGGGATTGTTTTGGTTCATGATAAATTTGGATGATGCTAATTTCAATAAGATTAATGATGTTAGCATTCTCTTGGCCATTGAGATAGTGCCCACACAAAACTTCGTGTAACTATCAAAGATGACTTTGTTGGTACAATCAAAAAGTTTGACAACAAAATACGTAACACTAAATCCTTTGACAACAAGTTAGCATCTACAAATACTTTACATATCACTGAAACTTTGTCTTAACTTGCACAACCACAACAAAAGGAAACCTAAACCCTTACAAATACATTAATACAAACGACATCCAAGTCGTAACAATGTTAGTAATGCAAGTTTGAACTTGCATTGCACCTTCTTCACTTCACTTTCTTTCACTATATGTTGATTTCATCTTCATCACCTCACCTTCAAGTGCAACAAGCTCTTCGTACCACTTCCCACATGCATTCCCTTTTTGATTCTCCTCATATAGCTTGTCTATGTCATTGAGTAGATCTTTGATAACTTCATTTTCCCTTTCCCCAAACACACCATCGTGCCATTTGAAAAATCCACACCCACCATCCTATCAAATTGTTTAACCAACGGTTAGAAATGAATAAGCCACACAACTAAAAATATCATCACACAACTAACAAATCTAACCTCGTAGTAATTCCGGCACCCATAAAACCTCCTTCCGGGGTTTCCTTCTGACCATGACGTCCACCTCGGAGCCAACAAATTGTGATAGCAATATCGCACATGACCTTCGTATTGTTCCTCGCGACTGGGTCGTCTCACAAGAACCACCTTTCTTCTTGCTTTCCTGTTTCTCCCTGTCGTTGATGTAGAAGATGAAGCCATCCAATAGCCTCTCGATTTCAATTCCCTCTGAGGTCGTACATAGACAAACACATGGAACACGTACACATATGACAGTTAATGCAATTTTATTTGTCGAAATGATAAACCTTGCAAATAAAAAAACCACATAATCTCAAACAAGGCCTCTTTAGATATTTATAGTCTATTGGTTGGGCAGAAAAATAATAGAAATAAATATTCTTTTATCTTCAGTCCTAGCATTTAACATCATTCAATACCATCAATCAAATTGTGTTGTCACACTTTTAACATCATTCAATACCATCAACTCACATATCCAAACTAATTCATCTCCCTAAATGCTAATTATGTTATTTAAAAACATATATACCTTATTTTTTAACTGTCATTTTAATAACATCTGTTTATGTGAATAAAAATGGATGGCATATTTGGAATTTATTCGTACATTTCAATACCGGAATCTCAACATCATTTCCCGCACATCACATGACTGTAATTTATCCATGGCAGACAGAGATGATGATCTCTACATAAACAGTTTTTCGAGTCCATATTATTTTTGGCAAGACAATAACAGAATACCATGTGAGTGAAGCAGAAGCTGAGCATGAACAACAACAAAAATTCACCAGCTTATGTACAATATGTCAATATCTAAAATTGTTGTGAATTAAGGCAGAGCAAATTAATCCCAACCAGCAAGACTGATTGGCGACTGTATGATCAATTAACAATGAATGAAATCAAATGATTAAGCTACCAGTATCAACTAATTCATTCTTTATCTTGCACTTGTATCTACAAGACTGTTTTATACCTTGAGTTGCAAAAATTCAGAGGCGATGGTAGACGATGGTGGTGAGTCGAGATGGCTGATGCGGTGATGGTGAGTGGCTATAATCGTCTTAAAGGTGGTAGGAGCTGATGAAGGACGGTGGTCGGAGCTGCTGAAGGACGGTGGTCGAATATTTTAGGGTTTAGTATTTTCCCCCAATCTCGTCGAAACTCAGCGATCGTGTGTGAATGCGCTCGACTTTCGATGACGGACGACGTAGGCAGGGTCCGATGAGGGAAGACGGTGGTTGACGATGATGCACGACGGTGGATGGAGATGATGCGCCGATGGTTGTCGGAGATGATTAGGGTTTCCTGTTTTCCCAAATTGTTTTTCTCGTTCTGCGATGAGCCATCGTTTGAAGCTAATTAATTGAAGCTTTTTTTTTTTAACTTCTGAATAATCCTACTCAGCATTAATTCAAGCTTATTTGTCAGTCCAAATAAGCTTCCACGTCATCGACACTGTTCATGTCCATCCAAATGGACGTTGACCAAACGGTCAACTAACCCCAATGTCACTTTTGATCCCAAATCGTAACCTCGTGAGTATTTTTGATCTAGAATAAAGGCCGTGGTGCTGGGCGATCCCTGAGGCAAAGGTCGTGTGTAAAATTGACCCTTCACCCTAAAAACAACAACAAAAGGAGCGCTTTATTTGGTTACAAAATAGACGACGGCAGAGTTTGTGAATTGTGAATCTATATGTGAAGGCCTCTGAGAAATTCGTTCTTCCCGATCAAACACTATGAGGAGAAGGGAGTGGATGTCGACATTCCATCTCTTCCCCCAGATATCATTAGAAACATTCTCAAACGACTTCCGGTAAAATCCCTATTCCGATTTCAATGTATGAGCAAAGAATGGAGAAATCTCTTCAAGACCCAATCTTTCATCGCAGATCACCTCGAACACTCAAAACATCAAAAACCTTGTCTCTTTCTCTAACCCATTGATGACAAGGATAGACTTTGGAACGTGTATTGTCTTGATTCCGAGATGCAATTTTGGAAACTTCAGAAACCACTATTGCACGATTATTTTAAACTTCGGTAGTGATTTATGTTTTTTTAATGGGATATCATCATGGGAAAATCCACATTGCAAATTTTGTGTTGAATGCAATTATGCAGAAGCGAGGTTTTTTTGCATCTTTATGGGGACCATGTCAAATAATGCCAGATCCATATTGGTTTTTCTGGGATTGGTTTTTTGAATTGTTAGAAATTGTGGAGAAGACCATCCTGGAATTGGTTTTTTTGGGGAAGAAAAGAGGATCGATGAGCTTGAAGGGGGAAGAAGAGAGGGATAATTAATGTGGGATATAGAGGTAATTTGGCCTAAATGCCAAATCCTTAATTGTATCTTATAACCTAATTAATAATTTGTTAAGTTTAATAACCCAAATCAGAATTTTCCTATTTCAACCGTCTTTATATGGGATTCTCCCTTTTTTTAAACTGAAATCATTCAAAATTTTCTTCAATTTTCTCTTTTTCATTTCTCTCCACCCAACACAAGAGGCTAGAATAAATAACACATTATAAAATTTAAACAGTATTTGTCAATGTATTCTCATTTATTATTTAAAATTAATGAGTTAAAATTTTCTTTAAACAAATTATTTGTAATTATTATCGTAATATCAAAAAATTTCTTTTTGGGGACGACAAATGATCAATGTTGTCAAAATTGAGTTCCTACATAAAAATTGAGGGAGTGGTAGAAACCTAAATCGAAGAAACGACACGAAACATAAAGTTTTTACTACCTAAGGTCATGATACAAAATTATATATATGCATGTAAAAAAACAAAAATCACTACTCAAAATTTAATGAACAACTTCATATTTAAAATATATAAATTACATAACTATATAAAATGCAAGTCCAAAAAAAAAAGGAGTTTAACAACTCCTACAACCAAGTTCCAAAACATCAAAAGGATAAAGTTTAACAATTCTTAAATTATATCAATTGATTCAAATCGAATACATTATATTGCATCAGTTGCATGTCCTCAATGTCATCTTTTCTTGCTGTTATAACAAGTTCATTTGCAAAACTTGGAATGTCCAAATCATGATCATTCATAGGTTTCTTCACTTCAACTTCAATCAAGCTTTCATCATCATGGGCATCAATATCATCTAAGTTGTCTACATCTTCTTAATCTTCTTCATTAAAAATGGTAAAAACTTACATTTTTACTAAGGACAGTTTTTACTTGTATTTTAACAAGTATCACTCTAGTGTTTTTACATTTTTACAATAGTTTTTTTTTTTTTTTGGGACAACAATGCAAATGATAATAGCATAATATATAGTAGTATGAGCTATATTTTTTAACGTAGGCAAAAAAAATTGTGCGTTTTCGGCCGAAGGCACGATTCTTAAACATTGACATAAAAAATTCCGATTTATTTTTTTATTAAAAAAAACTTAATAATGAAAAAAAGGCAAAAAGGGTAATTTTGTCTCGAAAGTATAAAAAATTGGGTAATTTCACTCTCATTGGTATCTCAGTTAATTTTAACCATTAATTGATTAAATATGCTAAGCTGACAATCTACATGTCATTTTTGTTGAAGTGCAAATTTGTAGAAATTGATTTCCCTCTCTCTTTTCTATTGAATGGCTCCACCGTTGATCAAGTTTTAATTATTGAGATTTAATGTTATATTTAATGTTGTATCAATATTTTTATATAGTATTAAACCAGACATTCAATAGAGAGTAAATAAAGATATCAATAGAGACATTCTTCTTTGACAAATGGGCCCGAAAATTTTAAAGTTAACTTTAAAAAAAATTGCAGTAGATGACATATGGACTTCTAGACAAATTTACAACTAAACAAAAATGACGTGATGATATATATATTGCTGACTTAACATATTTGGTTAATTGACATTTAATTAATTGAAATAATGGTAAGGCAAATTTGCATACTACTCTAGTCATATTTATAAGTTCATTTTTACCAAAAAATTTGATCCTATTTATAAATCTTTTGATCAAATAAATGAGATTGTGACAATTTTTGCTTTATTATTATACCAATAAAAATAGAGAGAGAATAAAAAGTTGAAAGGTATCGATTCATAAATGAGTGTAAAGTTGAAAATTTATCCCATAATGTCGTTGAGTTACCTACGTTTTCGATATGTTTGATTTGGTCAAAAGAGACTTATAAATAGGATTATAATGTTATTTTTTACACTTCTGACATAAAATGGCTCTAAAAACCTTTTAGGATAAAATTACATAACAATAAAAACTTCCACCACGAAATTGTGCCTTAAAAAAAGGAAAGAATTAAATTTTCGCTAACTGCTCGACATTTCTGGGCTGGTTCTCTGCCACTATCTCGTCGAATCGCTTATCAAACTTTCGTTGATTCTGGGAAGGAAATAGAAAACCTTCGTTGGTCACAAAGGAGTTACTCGGAGAGATCTGTTCTTCCCCATCGATCACAGTGATGAAGATCGTAATTGATATCGACGTACCAATTCTTTATGAGGAAATCATTATAAACATTCTCAAACGACTCCCAGCAAAATCCCTTATCCGATTTCAATGTGTCTCCAAACATTGGAAAGGTCTCATCAAGAACCCATCTTTCACCGCCGAACACCTTCACCATTCTACCCATCAAAACCCTTGCCTTCTCTTCGAGGCGATTGACCGCGAAGGCACTTTGAACTTACATTTGCTTGATTGTGAGTTGCAACTCCGTCGGGCACCGAACCATCCTTTGCTTGATTACTTGAAGCGCGGTTGGGTCGTTGGTTCGAGCAATGGATTGCTCTGCGTTGACATTAGTATGGTGGATTTTATATCTCATCATTCCCTTTTATTGTATAATCCTGCTATCAGAGAAATCAGACAGGTGCCCACAACTTGTACTGATTTTGACGGCTTTGTAGGATTTGGATTCAGTCCAATTGTTGATGATTACAAAATAGTAAAAATTTATGTTGATGAGGCGTTTGATGTTGAAAAAGTGGAAGTGTATTCATTGAGGACAGGATCATGGAAGGGATTAGAATTGGGGATCTTAAATGGTGTATGTATGAGTTCAGAACGTTTCACTGCCAATGGAGCTATCTTTTGGTTTGGGCTTCAGCGGGATCTTGCGGGTAGAAATGGTTATCCTGTGATAATTTCATTTGACATAGCAATGGAAGTGTTTACATTGCTACCATGGCCTGCTTTAGCGCCTACATCATGTCAAAATAGACTCACTACATATGAGAACAAACTTGCTATACTTTCTTGTCATGACATAAGAAATTATGAATCTTCTTTGATTAAACTGTGGGTGATGGAGGAGGTTGTTGTTGCATCCGGCGGGAGATGGAGTTGGACTAAGAAATATACTAGTAACCCATATCCACACTTCTTACGCCCTATGACTATTTGGAAGAATGAGATTGTTTGCAAAATTTCAACTGCACGTGGAAGGGAGAATGATAATCCAAACACTGTTTTGTTCAATCTTACCACAAGAGAATCTACAGAGCTTGCTGTTTGCAGAAGTGACTATGTTCGTCATATTTTCAATTATGTAGAAAGCATTATACCAGTTGGAGGAATGTAATTATCTACAATGTTTGTGTAGCATCTGGATTTTTTATTGATATTGATGGTAAAGGGGAAATTGATGAACCAAAAGCTATTCTATCTCAGTTCAAACTCACCACTAATGATTTCAATGTGTTTTCTATGCACAGATGTATCAATGGAAGGGTATGTAGCAAGCATTTACGAGTTGGCCACATCCACATTGAAGAGCCTAGAAGTGTTTATTATTATATTGCAGATTTGCTTAGGTTAAGGACTTGCCTTGAATCTTTGACCAGAAAAAAAAAAGGACTTGCCTTGAAATGATATCATGCTTTATTTACTTTGTTTTTATGTTTCCTTCATGAGAAGGAAAACTTAGCAAGTGGCTTCTAGAAATAGCTAATATGCAACTCATTGAAGGAGACTTTTGATGAATGGAATATTTTTGCTGCCTATGTTGTTCGTTTAGCCTAGCTCCTATTTCTTATCTCTTCCTCCTCTCACTCTCTGTTTGTATCATTCTGATATCAATTGATCGTGTTTCACATCACTGTATTTGGTCCTATAACGTTGTTCTGTTCTCTTTCAAGAGGGATGTATGGATGTATAATTTAGTTCCTGGTGTGTGTATTATATGAAATTTTGTATCAGATAAGAGGGAAGAAAAGTAAGTGGCGTGCAATTTCATTTCATTGTTTTCCACCTAACGAGGGTCTGTGCTTTTTAGATCATTTTGTGGATTAAGAGAATATTTGATTAGAGTTTGCTGTGAAGTTCTCAAGTTCATGATGATACAGAGTATCATGATGTCTGGACACAATTTTTTCACTTCCTTATGAGGAAGTCCTTTAGCACTGTGAAATGCATGGCAATAGATCTATGCCTCATTTGTTATTTTAGATATGTTCAAACGAATATGAGATTCCTCAGTTTCATATTTCTATCTCTGTGCCAAAGATTGAAAGAATCGCATCAATGAGCCATTTTTCATCAAGTATTAATTTCTTGTCTTCCTTACAAACTTGGCTTAATGTCAAACTGGTGATTCATTCATGCTTGCTTGTTCTTCTTTCTTGACTATGGGTTAGTATTTAAAACATTTTCCATGCTGCAGAACTTTTTTTTAAAATGAGCATCTGCCCTTTGAAAATATATTATCTTGAAAACACTTGCATGCCTTAGTTTCCATAATTGTGCTAGTGTAAATGCGTGTATTGCATAGCTATCAGAGTAACCGACTACTCTAGTTTCAAGGTTTGTGGCTGCCCATCTCAATGGGGTATCTTCTTTCGGACTTAAAATCGAGACCCAAAGAGATCTAGTGGGGCTTTACATCTTTAGACTAACTCTATGTTGGTGTGTGTATTAGCTTCATTGTATATTTAAGAACAATCTAGGAGATCCACTTTATATTAAGTATGGTTGGTCATATAGGTCACAGAATGAAAGGGTTTGAGACAGCAGCTAACAGGCTTTCTATAAAAAATATCGCATGACACAATTGAGGGAATCAGTTTCCCTACCCATCCTAAGGATGGGTATGGAAAGCTTTGCCCATCTGGACCGTCCAGATCAGCAGTTAACAGGCTTTCTATAAAAAATATCGCATGACACAATTGAGGGAATTAGTTTCCCTACCCATCCTAAAGATAGGTACGGAAAGCTTTGCCCGTCTGGACCGTCAGATGGATACGGACGGTTTAGGTTTTATTTTTTTTACTTTTTATTTTTTTAAAAATAATTAATTTAATGGATAGAGAATCTAAAATAAAAATAATTTTTCAACTAACATATTTTTTAAAAATGATTTTTTCATTTAAAAATTGACAGTTAAAAAAAATTAAATCGACCGTCCAGATCTGGAAAGGGTTCTCCCTATCTTATCAAGATAGGTAGGGAAACTAGTTCCACAATTGAGGGTCAAAATAAAAAATAATTAATGTTTAACTATTTACTGAATATTTATTTAATGTTTAATCTAGCATGGTTTTGGTGATTGAAAATTAGCTAAAAAATGAATTTCAATTTTTTTTTTTAATCAAAGCGGCATTATATATATTCAAATATCAAATTCAAAATATTTAGCATGCTCTGATAATTGATTAAAAAAGAATATTTACCATGTGGCTTAATTATAAAGTTATAACAAGTCTGCTGTAGCTGTTTCTTTAACTTTCACAATTTTCTCTATTATTTGCTTTTTGGCCAAAACTAGAAAAAGTACTTAGAAATTATTTGTGGGAAAAGAGTGTCCCCGCTCAAAGATCTCAATTCTTAGAACCTTTGACAATAAATTTTAGGGAAAATTCATCTCAGGGCCCATATTAGCAAAAAAATATTAAAAAAGACCCAAGAAAAAGTCATATATCAAAAAAGGCCCCAGAGCCTTTTCTGGTATTATTTCATAAAACGTTAGTTGTTAATGAGACTGATATAGTTGTTAACGGGTTTGATTTAATTGTTAATGACTGATTTAATTGTTAGGATATTGTTGTTAATGCGCGATGATTTAGTTGTTAACTAAGTATTGATTTAGTTGTTAATACGACCGATTTACTTGTTAACGTTTTATGAAATAATATCAGAAAAGGCTCTGGGGCCTTTTTTGACATTTTTTTGCTAATATGGGTCCGAGATGGATTTTCCCTAAATTTTATAATGAGGTTTTTTTAACAATTTTCTTTAAATAATTATTTCAGTTGTATCCGGTCAACCTGAAAAAAAAAAATAAAAATAAAGAAAACAAAATTGTCATCTGAAAGGCCCATTAACAAACCCAAAAGGCCCAGAAATTCTCGTGGCCATAATTGGGGCGTTGTGTCTCATCTCCCTCCGGCATCACTAGGTTCTCGCTTCTGCTCATCCTCCGAATTCTTCCTCTTTTCCTTCTTCATTGATCTCAGACCTGCCTTTGTTCCTTTGACCGGCAGAGCTCAATTAAGCTTCATCTTCGGATTTTTCGCCTTCCTTTGGTGAGTCTTTTTTTCATTCCCCTCTCTCCCATTTCCATACATCATCGGATCTATGAACTACTTTGTAATTCTGTGTTCTGGG
This sequence comes from Acacia melanoxylon, assembly GCA_019022615.1. Lineage (NCBI taxonomy): Eukaryota > Viridiplantae > Streptophyta > Magnoliopsida > Fabales > Fabaceae > Acacia > Acacia melanoxylon. The sequence goes on from JAFJYJ010000010.1 coordinate 4,228,562, forward strand.
ATTTTTCATAATTTATATCGTAAATGTATATGCTTGAGCTATGAATCATTGCACATCTATCTCTATTCGCACCTCTTCCCGTGAAAGCTGGGGGCTTCATCCTCTTTCTCAATCCCAAGATTTGTGGAACTGAAATGCCTGAAACCCATCATATTGTGCCTGTGCCTGGATTTAGGATGCCATTTTGTTTTAAAATTAATTTAACAGTGGTCCTATTTTATTTGAAATAAATTTTATGGCGCGGTTATGAAGATGGGCTTGTTTATCTATGTGGTCATTTGCATAAGGAGCTCTGGAAAATTTTTGACAGTGATACTACTGGGACATAGAAGTGTGAATATTTGAAAGTATTTTTGTGAACTATTACGTATACACCTTTCTATCGGGTTTTCCCCCTGCTGGAATAAGAAAATTTTCTTTAACGTTGAGGGTAAAATAAATGAAATTTATTACTTCTTGTGTTCATCCTCTTTAGCATGAACTATGTGAAAACGTGAGGCTGCTGTAAAGGTGCTTGTGTTATCTGCTTATGCTTTAGGAAAAATATGTTTTGACCTTTATGTTTTTACCTGATTAGGATTTTGATGTGACTTGTGTGAACCGGATGTAGGCTACTTCCAATCATTGTGTAATCTACACTTGGACCAATTTTTAATGAATTTGAATTACGCTGGATAATATCACCTATGATTTAGTTACTTATTTATAAACCATTTGTATATTGTTATGAATATTTTACAGTGTGGACTGAGATGGCTGGAGGCGTTATTCAGCAATTATTGAGAAGAAAACTTCAGTCCCAACACACTGTAAGCTTTGGCCGTCCCCTTTCTTACTGCTTTTATGTTTTTTTAGGAGAATTTAGTAAATGGACTTTTCTGTCCTCTGTAGCCTGTGTGACCCAAAATGGGCTTTTAGAATAACAGTTTGGGGTTAGAAAGGAAAACGCAGTGTTCGGTTGTTATACATATTTGGAGACGATGCATTATAGATTGGATTTCTTGCAGATGAGGGAAGCTCAGTGTTTTGCATTTTTTATTTTGTCTAGAATTTTATGTTTGCTGTAAAGTAGTATTATTACTTCTAATTTGTGAAAGAATTCATCAAACCGGTCTTTAGAGGTCAGAAAATTACGAGAAGTATCTCCATGATTGAACTTTTTTGGTAAAAATCTCCATGATTGAACTTTAATTTACAATCAATGATTTGTGAACAGCTAGTTCTTCTGTTGGAACTGGAGTGTTCTTAGTGGACATTCGAATATATATTTCTACACAAGAGTTAAAATTTGTGATTGATGAGAGGGAAATTTCATGCAACTTACAAAATACAAAATTTAAGCAAATCCTTACTCTTTTTACAATTATTTTAAGAATTTTCTTCTATCTCATTGCTTATGTCAATATGTCTTTACCATTTGTAACTATTCTTTCTCATGGTGCATCTTTACTACACTGCAGATGGCACTTTCTTCGAATGAATGACTTATAGCATAGTGTTTCTGTTACCCAAATTGTTGCTAATTCACTAACTGTTATTGAATCTTTAAGGACTCTTTTTTTTTTTTTTTTTTTTTTTTGTAAATAGTAATATTTAAGCTATTTTAGTCCATGTCTGACAATTTGTTTCTACTCTATGCTTTCCACAGAATCCATCCCTTTTGTCATCCATCATCACCAGAAAAGATGATGCCGGCTCTACTGGCAGCAGGTCCTTGAGAGCACTTGCATTAATTGGAGCCAGTGTCTCAGGGTTTTTGAGTTTTGCTACTACAGCTTCAGCTGATGAGGCTGAGCATGGCCTTGAATGTCCAAGCTATCCATGGCCTCACAAGGGCATCCTCAGTTCATATGATCATGCTTCGTGAGTCTTTCTTGAATATACTTATATATCCTATATTTTCCTTCTTTTTATTAAACAATGCCTTGTAGCAAGTTCACGACAATGTACACTCAATGTTGTTATATGATTTCATGGGACAGAAATTAAATCCTTTTTGACTTTTTCCAATGCTATATTTTGGAGTTGTATAATGTAGTTGGTAGCAGTGGGCAGTTGCTATATTTTAATTCGATTACCATTTTGCGAGGTGAGCATTATTTGATTTGTCCCTTGTGTTTTTAATTTTGGGGAGGTTAGGGTGTGCATTCTTCTTTATGCAGGTATCCTGTGTTGTGAGCAAATTTCACATGAACACTATAGCAATCATTTCCACTGTATACTGTTGGTCTTAATGCTTTAAACTAATGTTTGATGAGCAGGATTCGCCGTGGTCATCAAGTTTATACACAAGTCTGTGCTTCATGCCATTCTATGTCTTTGGTATCGTACCGTGATTTGGTTGGTGTTGCTTATACAGAAGATGAGGTAAAGGCTATGGCAGCTGAGATTGAGGTGGTTGATGGCCCTAATGATGAGGGTGAGATGTTTACACGCCCTGGTAAACTCAGTGATCGCTTTCCTCAGCCATATGCTAATGAAGCAGCAGCTAGGTTTGCTAATGGAGGAGCTTATCCTCCAGATCTAAGTCTTATTACCAAAGTAATTCCAATACTTTTTTTGTGATGTCATTATAACTTTCTTTTGTATAAATGCAAAACTATCAACTTTATTTTCTTTTCAGGCCCGCCACAATGGTCAAAACTATGTATTTGCCCTTCTTACTGGTTATCGTGATCCCCCTGCTGGTGTTTCGGTAAATTCTAATCTAAGATTGTTTGAATTTCTACGATGCTTGCTGAAGTCAATTTGTGTGTTGAGTAGAATTTTCAGGATGTAAGAATAATATCAACGCTTTGGCACGGAAATCTTTACCTGCACCTGCATGCATGTTTATACCAGCGGTGGGCAGTTCAAGAGCCATTGCCTTGGCATTTCTTTTCTTTACGGCACCTTAATAGCTCATTCTTTAAACTACATTTACAAACTGTTTTGCTGGGAATGTTTATATTTGCCAGTTTTTGGAGCTGCAGTATTTTGTCAATGTTAAGCATGTAATGGTTGATAGGTAAACTCTGTTTTTCATATTCTGGAGCATAACGGTAATGGGTGGAAATGAACCAGTTATCAGTCATATGTATATATTGACAAACCGTGGAAGCTGAATCGATTATACATTTCTCTTCAAATCCAATTATCATTACAAGTTCATGAATGCCGGTCACCACACCAACCTGAAATATTGTGCTTCAAGTCTTAACCGTATGATTATCTCTCTTAATAAATTTGTAGATTAGAGAGGGATTGCACTATAATCCATATTTTCCTGGTGGAGCAATTGCCATGCCTAAGATGCTGAATGATGGTGCTGTTGAATATGAAGATGGCATCCCTGCTACTGAATCTCAGGTATATTATTACCCCTTAACGATATGTATAAGCTTGAGTGGCTTTAGTAAATCTTCTCAAGACGCAATGTCCATGGACTCTGATTGGGAAGCTCTTTTTTTTTTCCGTGCGCAGATGGGAAAAGACGTCGTGTCATTCTTGACTTGGGCCGCTGAACCTGAGATGGAAGAGAGAAAACTGGTCTTGTTTCCTTCTATACATTTTTTTCTCCTTATCCGATGGATGAAGAATGTTGTTTTTTTTTCTAACTAAAACTTACTAAATGCAGATGGGATTCAAATGGATCTTTGTACTATCACTGGCTCTTCTTCAAGCCGCCTATTTCCGTCGATTGAGATGGTCCGTTCTCAAGTCTCGCAAGCTGGTTCTTGATGTTGTCAACTAGCTTCTTTCACAACCTTCATTTTCTCTTCAGAGTGTTATTCCGTTGGCTATAAGATATGACCTGAACATGTTCAGCTCCAGTGGTTCATGAAGAGACTAGGAGCTTGTTAAATTTTTGTTTAAATCAGAAATAAGATGTCCCAAATACGTGAGACATTATTTACTGACTTAACATTCTCTTCTCAGGCCTGTGATTTTTAAACTATACTCAAGTCCCTATATTGACATGATTTTTTGAAAACGGATCGCTTTTGGGTTTAATGTTAATTTTCATCGTAGAAGAAACAACAATAAGTCGATATGACAGTTTATTTTATTTTCTTTAAGCAATATATTCAGAATAACTTCATCAGTTGCTTACATTTGTCCAATTTCAGCCCTGGACTCTTCACTTTCTGAAAGTAATCATGCACTGTAATAACGTTATGTATCAATTTAAAATTCATTGCTTGCAACTCCAATTTCCCCAAGAATTGGAATTTCATGGGTAGATTCATGACGAATTACACCTTTCACATGTTTCATAACATAGCATGCTTTATTTAAAGCATTACTTTTTTTTTTTTAACCTAGTATTCCTAACTGGTTAACCGAACTATTATATTGATTCTTATTGGGGGTAATTTTGTTATTTTGGAAAAAAAAAAACTAATTTTGACGAACTTCATTAATTTGTGTACAGTTGTTATTAACACCGGAGGGAGTATTGAAAGAAAATTATCCATTGATTTTTGATCTAAAACATACATTTGCAGTTCAGGAGCTTTGTTTCTTAATTACATAATAAGCAATTTGCACAGATCATAAGCATGGAGTTACCTTACAAGCCAACCACCCCTGATTCAAGTGAATCAAAGATAGGACCAGATATAAAAGAGGAAACCCTCATAACTGCCATCATCACATACAAGACCTGGTTTTTCTAGTAAGCAAAGTGCTTAGTAAGGATCGATAGTCACCCAAACAAAATCCTAGTTGTTGATGAAGTTAGAGTAAGAGAGCGGGACGATAATGTGGTCGTTGATTGGGTGATTAACACTCCTTGCTAAACACTTTGCTTAGCAAGTGTTTTGCAAGGAAACCGGATCCCTGGATTCCATAGACAGAGAACTTTGAAATCAGGAATACTAATAGACCAACCAAACTAGACAAAACTGGCAAAAAGCCACACTTGTAACACCCCATTTTCATAAACATTTCCATAGCGTTTTGATCAGAGTTGAGCATTGGAATTTTTTTCAAAATAAAGAGTAACTGAATAACATTGTTTGCAGAGTATCTGGTTGTTCATACAACAGTACATTCATCCGAGTATTTAGTAAAGTACATAATAACGTCTCCATCTGGTTCTTATGCTGGCTCCTTACCCTTGTCCTCGATCCCGATTCCCCGGATCCCGTTAGTAAGGTAAGAGCCGAGGTCCACGCCCATCGGACCTCGAATCTGTTAACCCCTACGCTTATATAAACAATATATGAATGACGTTTATTCATGACATGTCGTTAGTACAAAATCACATATGTAGAACAATAACCACACATAGCCATCGCACATGTATGTTATCCCCGTCGCACTATTCACGAGTGCCGATGTACATTCGTGTCGCCCCGCTAGGAAAACTCAACGGCATTATCAAGACTATAACCCGTATATAGTTGAATGTATAATGAAGAACTTAAGACAGAGTCTTAGTCTATGAATACAACCATCATATATAAGATACAATAAGATCGAGTTAAGGTTAGAATACGCGTCCGTACCTTCGTTGATGAATACGATGACGTTTGTTTGGTAAGAATGCGATCACAGATCTCCTATAAAGGTAATATCGCATTTATTAATTCATAAATAATATTCTAGTAAATATTTTAGTCACAAATGACCATTTTACCCCTGGTGTATTTATTTTTCAATTACTTTCTACAAATTTCGTAAAAACGCTGTTTGACAACATATAGGCTGATTTTTCGCCTAACTTTGAAAACTCGCCATTAATTCTACAGAATTCAGAATGAGGATCCGAAAAATTCCTCGGAAACCTTAGGATGTCTAGTTTTAAAGAAAAATATTGGTTCTTGCCCAGATTTTAAGAATAGTTCCCAGTTTTCACGTGTTCATCTTCTGCCCAGAAACATTTCCAGAAAACATAGCCCAAATTTGGACATTTTTATCTTTTAGCACAAAACTCGAAATAATTCACTCTTGGTAGATTTGGAAAGCCCTATATGTCTACTTTAACCAGGAATTTTCTCAGAATTTTAGAACCTCATTTTCAATATAAAATACTGGAATTTGTACCGACTTCATAAATTTCTAACCGATAAAATTTCGCAGTAGTCATTCTTTTGATCATAATCTTCCAAAAATTTTGCTATATCACTTTCTCCAGAAATTTTTCGAAATAAAACCATTTCTAACCATCAAAACATGATAACAAAAATATATTGGAAGATTAAAGATCAAAACAACATTTAAACTAAAATCTACAAAACTTAAGACTAGAAACTAAAAGCTTTCGTTTACCTCTCGAAGAACTTCCTTCTCCTTCTTGCTTCCCACTATGATTTTCTCTAAGAGGCAAAGAGCTCTATTTATAGTGAAAATTCAAGGCCTATTCCAACCATAATTCTTCCTTAACCAAACATTCCTTATAAACCAAACACTCTTCTTCCATCTACCAAAAACTACCATTCCTCTTGCCTATTCCATCCACCAAAAACTACCAATCCTCTTGCCTTATTCCATCCACCAAAAACTACCATTCCATTTACCTATTCCATCCACCAATTTTATTGAATAAAAACCAACAATTAATATGTTATTAATATCATATTTTATGTTCCTTATATGTAGCCTTAAAAATTGGTCTTTGTTTAATTAATTCCAAGAGCAAATTTCCTAAATTACAATAAATAAGTTTCAAAATTTTGAGACCACAAATTCACTTTTATTTAATAGGTATTATTTATCAAGATATAATACTTAAGATAAATAATTATTCTATTACAACACTGATGTTCTCAGCTTAAATAGGACAGAGGCACTGCTTCCCTAAAAGCATTCTTACAAATATCTTGTGAAAACTTCCCCTGTTCATGATCTCAAGTTAAACAACATTGCAAAGGTGTTTTCCATAAGGAAGAGCCATAGTCTGGATATAGACTAGGAATAATTCACATCATATGCCAATTGACCGAGATCCTTGACAAATGGAGGCTCATTTTTCATAAATTTGGAGAGTTTGCTTCTACACGGAAACGAAGACTTTCAAGAAAAAATCTTAAAGCGGGAAGTTTGTCGCTTTATGGTTCAAAAGAAGAAAACTCAGCTTTAAAATGTTTAAATCTTTTTTAAAAAAAAAAAAAAAAAAAAAGTCAAAAGCGATAAACAAAAAAATGATACTAAAATTTTAGGGTAAAAATGCATATGTGCTCTACCTAGTTACAATTTTGGAGCAAAAATTCCTCAAAACGTTAAGAGAGAGGTGTTGACTGCTAAGTTACAATATTTGACTAAAATGCTGATGTGTATGATGAATTGGAGTGAGAAGAAGTGTGTTGTATGCAAGGAGTTGAATCTGAACGTGAGCTTATGCAGAGACGGGAGCTCGCAAATGGAGTCAAGAGGCAGAACCCCAGAAAGATTCTGAGAAGAAAGATCGATCTCCGTCACCGAACCGTTAGAGTTGCAGGCAATCCCATAGAAATTGCAGACGGAGTTGGTGGAATTCCAGGAGTTAAAAACAGGGGAGTTTGACTCATGTTGGAGTGAAGATTTCAAGTTGAGAAGGATATGACGGTCGTCGGATTGAACACCGGAGAGAAAGAAAACGAGACAGAAGAGAGAGAGAGGAACATGTTGGAGGATGGAGGACGCAAGGAAGGAGACGTCGGAAACAGAGTGTGAAATGGAGAAACTTAAGGGAAAAGAAGAAGTGGCGCCTCAGCGAACAAACAGTGATATGTTATGCCCACGAAATCTGTATTATTGTTTACCACGTCTCTATGGTACTTGACTTAGAATACCCGGGTATCATATATATAGATTTGTACATGTACGTATTTGTGCGAGTTAGAGTGAAATATATAAACACATATAGAGAGAGAAAGAGAAACTGGTTTTTGAGTTGAAGTACTCTGGGGAGGGGCCACACAGGTGGATCGCAGAGCTTAATTTCATTGAAAACCAGAGATCTCTGAGATCTTTCTCAGCTATTTGAGTTATATGTGTGTATGTATATATCTGTACCGTCCCTTCTTCTACTGTTATCCTCAAAGTGGTCCTGAATTGGCTTTCTACTTTTTTTTAAAATCCTAGGCAATATTTCGTCCACACGATATGTATATACATATAACTTGCTTGACCCTTTAGCTTTAGTGTGTTTATGAGGGGTAGGACCCTTGATGGTGAAGTGGGTGTGAATTGTGAAACAAAGCATCCATTTGGTACCCCACAGGAAAGATAACATGCACCCCCACAGTACATCTCCCACATAGTCCAAAATTGAAAAGCTAAACCCAAGTACAAACCAGGGAAAACATTTTCGTGTGTAACATTGTTTACCAGGTCTCCTTCCTTGCGTCCTCTTGACTCCATTAGCGAGCTCCCGTCTCTGCATAAGCTCACATTCGGATTCAACTCCTTGCATACAACACACTTGCCTTCCTCTCACTCCAATTCATCATACAGCATTTTAGTCAAATATTGTAACTTAATGGTCAACGCCTCTCTCTTAACGTTTTCTGAGATTTTTGCTCTAAAATTATAACCATTTTTGTACCAAAAAAAAATATTTAGTGTTGTTGGCTCCGGAGAAAGAAAGACACGCGTATGCATTTTTACACCTTTAGTCTTAATTTTAACGTGGCATCTGGACAAAAAAGTTATTTGCTTCCAAAGTCATGTTAAACATTATTTTAGGTTTAAATTGGGTTTGTGAGTTTAAAAATTCAGTTTTGGTGAGGCGAAAGCCATGCCAAACATAGCAGATTCCACAATTCAAAAGAAGATCCAAGCTTCAAGTACCATTTTCCGGTGCTGATGTGTATACAAAGAGGCCATCCCACCTACCAAAACCTACTTGCTCAATAGAAGTATTTTCACTTTTCTGGGAGAGCAGTCACAAAAATCAAAAGGGCACCACTTTTTTGGTTGCTTGGCATATAAATGTTTTTAACACAATAAAATTAGAAAACCAAAATGTCAACCTGTAGTTTTATGCCAGAGGTCAATCAGCTGGCAGAGCTTGTGACGAAAATATCATTTTTCTCTCGTAGCAAGGATTGGCAGGATTCTTTCCCATACAGTGATTACTCTCTGGAGATGCTCTTTTGATAAGATAACCATAAGAAGTGTATTTATTTTGGTTCAATTGAGTACCTGTAGTTATAGTTCTACTTGTATCAGAATTTATTTGGGCATCATGCTTTTGGGATGTCACTGAACTATGCTTAAAACTCGTAGAAGTTTGACCATTTAGTGGACTCCCAAGATCAGATGATAAATCGACTTATTGAAATGGAGAATTTCTCTTTTACTTGTATGTATCTTGTGGTATTATATTCAAATTTTTCAATCCTTGTTTCTGAAGCCAGTGGATGCTTCTTATCATTCTTGCCTGTGTTTTGTTTCAACTTGTGTGAGCCTCCATGAGATAAGGCCGTTAATGGTCAGTTATTGGGAATTGCTGTCATAGATTTAGCAGATTATGGTATTAGTGCTCCATTGAACTGCAATAATCAAAGCTAGAGAGTAGCAAAAGCACAGCTTATGTGCTATTCATCAACTAACACTCCTTAACCCTATGTTTGGATAGAAAGAAAATTAGGTAGGAAAAAAAATACTAGGCAGGTCAATTTTTTTTTTTTTTACTATTTTAAGAAGTTTTGCTTTTCAGTATTCCCTCTCCTATTTTACTCACTTTTCCCTCCATCTAAACATGGTAAAAGACTGAGTGCACTAGTCTTCATCGTAATAGCACATAATCAATATGTAGTTAACTATTTTGCCTTGTAAATCTCATCCTTCAAATCCATTTTATTTTGTTGGCATAATAATGATGACTTCATTCTCCAAACTCCAAAGTATATAGTTGCATGGGTTGCAATATCCACTTCCAGATCATGACTGACTAAAGTAAACCTTAAATATATAATGTTATTCTTTGATTTTATGGTATACAATTTAATTTTTGCCAACATAAAGCTACAGATTTGTCTGTCCTTGAGGTGGGATTTGACACTCCTCCTTCCCTTTCCTTTTGCTTCAGTTTGAAAGTTGGGACAAGAAGCTGATCAAAGCTAGTAATCAGAAAAACATATATATCCCCTAACTTTATTTGGTTACAACCTCATGCTAGCAGCAGTTAAACAAGTACATTACTTGCTTTATTGTCCTGAATTTGAACTCTTGTTCCTATTTCTTAAAAGAATATTAATTAATCCCTTCTACCTCTACCTATCAAAACCCTATAGAGACATGGAAAAACCAGCATTTACAACTTTACATCTGTTCTTGCAATCTGACACTGCATTCATTTACTTATGGATCCTGATGATGATTCTGGGGTTTAATAATCTGCTTTGTTGAAGAAAGGAGTGGACCAGTTGAATCCCACGTTTTGTCCCTCTTATAATCTTGAGATTCTGATGTAGACTCTGATTTATGGTCTGCATCTGCTGTGGCCTGCACTTGAGCTGCATACTGTAAGTTCCAAAAGACATCCTCAAATGAGGGGCGAGAGGAAAGATCTGGTGATATGCATTTGGTTGTTATAGCTATCGCGATCGATAATGACTCCTGAGAGCTAGATGTCAACACTATGGGGTCCACAATTTTTCTTCTACCATCTTGGCTTCCAAAGGATGCCTATTATTCACATAAACAAATCAGTATCACAAAACTTCTGCATTTTGTCAATCATCCAACAAATTTAAAATTCGTGACTTCTTAGCAATTTGACCAGAATTGAATGTTACAGGCAAGGATGAAAATGTAGAAAGAGTTGGAAGCATCCTTGTAGTGAAGATTGAAGAATATGAAACAACTTTACACACTAAAGGATTTCCCAGACATTTAACATGTTCAATGAGAAGTTTTCATGAGTTTTCTTGTTACCTTCTCATTCAGAAAAAAGGTTTCCCGTTGTCCGCTTGCTATGGGTCCAACAAGTGATTCAAGCAATATGAATCCAAAGTTATAAACATCATCCTCAAATGATTCCCTTTGGCTGCAAGAACAATTGGGCAGAATGATTTGTTTGTCATTGATCAACAAAACAAATAAAACCAAAGCAGCCAATATATCATTGAAGAAAAAGGATTTTAAACTATATTCAACAACCTTCACTATATTTTTCATGTAATTGTTAATGGTTACAGAAAAGGGAGATAATTATTGGCTTAACACCACATGGGCTTAAAGATAGAGACAATGATGAAAGGGTAATGTAGTTTAGGGAAAGGAAAGGAATATAAAAAAGGGTTGAAGAAAGGTCAAAAAGAGTAGAACGGCTAAGACATTGAGTCAACTAAAAAATAGTACAACTTCCAACCCTAAATGTAGAACCCGGTTTGTATTACAAATCACACTACAAACTAGATCCTACATTTAGGATCAGAGGAGTAACAATTATGTTTGTGGCTATGAGAACAAGATATAAGTTCAATACATAAATAGGGCAATAAGGGAATGTAATTGAACCAGACCATATAGATAATTTTAAAATCCAGCTATAACTCTAACTATGCAGTAAAATAAGCTACTATTAGCATCCATACCCTGATTTGGTGTCATGTCTCTTTGCCTGTCCAATAGAAAGAAAGTAGTCACTACATAATCATTCATATTGGCATGTAGGTCAGATTGCTGAGTTGAATAGCTAGCAAACATACCTCAAATCTTCCAATCTCTTCTCCGAGGATGGACATTCCATAGTCGCTTAATTTGGGAAAGCAATGCTCATCAAGCAAAATATTGTCTGCCTTCAATTGGTTGTTAAAACAACCTGGAATAACCCCAGTATGTAAAAAGTGCACAGCCTTGGCAACCCCAATTAAAATGGCCAATCTATCAGACCACTTGAGTGGCTTCTCTAGAGAAAACTCTGCATGTATGAATAAAGCTAGATCAATGGGTCCAGAACTTGAAGATTAAAGCTATGTCATATAAAGAGAGGATATGAAAATTGGACAAGAGTTCTATATACTGAGTTTCATCCTGAGTAGGGAGTTCTATATAATTGTAGTTCCAGATAAAAGAAACAAGATATGATGTCCCAAAGAGAGCAACAAATAGTGATAAATACACTATGACGCCACACCGACCTGACAGATAGGCATGGTAACTCCCATTGGGCACATACTCATATACAAGATAAAGCTTGTTGGTGGTTGGATCATCTTGTTCACTACTATCAATACAGTAACCCAAGAGGCTGACCAAATTTGGATGCTGAAGCTTTGAGAGTAAGTCTAACCGAGTTTTAAGATTTTGGATTGAGCATTTCTTTGACAGAGCTAAAGATCGTATTGCCACGTAGGATCCATTCTCTAGTTTACCTTTGTATAGCTGAAATGGGGAAGTAACAGAATTGGAAATCAGAAAAAAAAAAAAAAAAAAAGCAAGAACAGTCTTTTAAAGTAACGTTTTAATCCTTGAAGGGTACCTTTCCTAAGGAGCCTTCACCGATAAACGCTGACAAGTCAAAGTTTCTTGTGGCATCCTTCAACTCTTCAACTGAAATTGGTCGACAGATTGATGTAGTTGGTGCCCCTAGCTTCACAGCCTGAGAAATGAACCCTTAAAGAAATTGAAAACAGAACATTAACTATTTCAGATGTGCGTATCCAATAAAAAAACTTCTGACTTGAAGACTCTCTAAGTTTACTCTTAGATTGAACAATAGAACCTTATCCTTTAAAGCATACTTACTGGCATTTGCGAGGAGTTGAGATGAAAACCCTGTAATGGAATTATCTTGTACAGTATTTGGCAACAAATGATGCTTAGTTCTCTTTCTCCTCAGATATTTTCTACAAAAGAAAACTCCTGATACCGAAATCCCAAGGACGAGAACAAGTCCAATAACAATGGCCCCTGCTACAGTTTTTTTCCAGGCCATGGATTTATTGGATTCTTCACAATAACACCCTGGTTGCTGATCTTGAGAATCGAGAGTTAAACAATTTCCATCATATCTGACAACTCTTCTATCAGACGTGTTGGCCAAGCAAGAAGGAAGTCCACCAATTAATTTGTTACTAGAAATATCCACAAAACCAAGTTTGCTGCCACAACTTAGTTGATCTGGAAGTGACCCTCTAAGCACGTTGCTACCTAAATTCAAATAACTGATGCTTGGCAATGAGAACAAGGAAGGTGGAGGCATTCCACTCAGATGATTTGCAGACAGATCTAGATGTTGAAGCTGACCCAATTCACCGAACTGCTTCGGTATCACCCCAGAAAATGAGTTATTGCTTAGCAGAACTGTGACCACTCCTGAGGGCATCAATGGTAGTTCAGAACCTAAACGGTTTTCTCTCAAATTCAGTACATGTAGGCTAGTGAGAGCGCTCAAATCAGGTAATTTACCAGATAGCTCATTGACAGACAGAGAAATATCGGTGAGGGTCTTGATTTTGCACAATGACGAGGGGAATGAACCCCGCAAGGTGTTGGTTTTCAAACTCAGGACATCTAAATTAGACAATGAATCAAACCAGTCTGGAATTGTGTCGTTGAAATAATTGTCATCGAGTTTCAGTGCATTGAGCTTTACCATAGTGGAGATTTTCTGTGGAATTGAACCGAATAAGAAATTTGAGCTTAAGTCCAGAACTTCGAGCTGAGATAATCGATGAATCTTATCAGGAAGAGGACCCCAAATTCCCAAGGACACCAAGCTAAGAACCCTTAAGCTAGTCAACCTCGTTAAGGTAGTGATAAAAGAATCAATAGAGAATTTCATCGACAGCGTTTGATTAGGAATTGCAAATCCATTGAACTCATCAGATTTTGAAGTTTTGTCTCCCCTTATTTTAAGCTCAGATACAGAGTTATCTTGACATATAATGCTCATATGTGTAGAAGAAGAAATGTTACAGAGGTCACCATAATAATTTCCCCAACTTTGCAGCGAAGCAGGGTACTCTAAATACTTCCTCATCTGTAACAAGACTTGACTCTGGGCAACTTGTAGTTCATGGGTACTTGGGATAGACAAAATCCACGAAAGAACCAGAAGACTAAGGAATAAATGTCTCATTGGACCGGCTTGGGGAATCATCAGGCACCAAATTTCACGAAGTTGAACATGAAAATTAGCTGATGTTTTGTGCAACTAGTAATAGTTCAACGGAAGAAAAAACAACTCACATGAATGTGTCGAGAGACTCCAAAGAATATCCTTATAGGGAATAGGGAAGCCTCACAGAACCCAAGAAGAAGCTTCTCCAGACTCCAGTGACTGCTTCGGATACTGCATCACCTGGTCGCTGCTCCATAAATGGCAAAGACGTCGAGAAATTTCCCAGAGGACCTGAATGATGCCTTGAGTTTGTACAAACTTAATTGTAAAATCATAAAGAAGAACACAGTAGCGTGAACAAGAGAAGCAATTAATCTTATGTCTAAATATATTGGAGACAAGTCCTTGGCATCGGATACTACCGGTTGGCTTTGATGAGGACGTTTACTTGTGAAAGAAATGAAAGAGGCGGTTCAAAATGTCGGATACGAAGAAGAGTGGGGACGAAATAAATGCGAGAGAGAGAGTATGAGTGAAGTGGCATGGTTGCCATGAATGTCTTCGGTCAGTCTCAGTCTCTCTCAGAGAATAACAGTGCAAGTTGAGTGGAGGTGGACCACGCAGATGGAAGACGAAGTTGAGGATGTCGTTTGATGGGGCAAAATTGTGAAGGAGAAGAGCAGTGTAGCAGAAGAAAATGACTCACGAAGATATAACAAATCTGTGTGCAGAACAGCGAAGGAACGAGACAGAGTGTCACATACAGAGGAAGATGACTATGGAGACGAGACAAAAAAAAAAAAAAACCTTGTTATTTGTCTGTTTCACTATCCTTGTAGCGTCCAATGATTTTACACGAAATTGCATGAATGCCATCACATCCCCAATGAGTGGTCACTTTGGGTTTTGCATTTGGTCTTACCACTTCTAATCCTTAATATAGATATTAAGAGTCCGTTGACTTTTCTCTAAGAGATTGAGAAACTTGTATTAAAATTTAAATATTTATGGTTTTTCTCTAAATTAATTTGCATGTATAAACAGATACTCCTCCAGTCTTAATTATAAGATTTAGTTGACTTTTTTTTGGAGAGATTAAGGAAGCTAATTAAATTATTTTAGAGTATTTTTATTTTTACTTTTTTCTTCAAACTAATTAGTTTGACTAATAAACTAATATATAATATAAGGATACACAACATATGAAATGATTAAATATCTTATTTACCTTCCTTAATCTTTTTCTAAAAAAGTCAACTCAACTGCCTTATAATTGTGATAGGAGGTAATAATACATAAGATTTCCTCGGTCTTAATTATAAGACCAAATCGACTTTTTTAGAAAATAAGGAAAGTTTTAATTAAATTACTTTAGTCTTTTTTATTTTTATTTTTTTCTCCAAACTAATTAATTTGATTTAATAATCTAATATATAATCTAAGGATACACAACATATGATATGATTAAGTAATTTATTTCGCTTCCTTAATTTCTCAAAAAAAAGTCAACCTTGTCTTATAAGTAGGACGTGAGATAATATATGTTATGATTAAGTAACTTATTTAACTTTCTTACTCCAAAAAAAAAGTCAATTAACTCTTATTTAAAAGACTAGAATGAGTATTTTCTCGATATTCTATAGGCACAAAAAATACTTCAAGTCTCCTTTTAGATGAATTTTTTTCATCCATATATAATATTCCTCCCAATTTATAATATTACTTACTTGGAAATAATTAATGTTTATTATAAGTAATGTTAAAATGTGGATTCATGTCTGGTAAAAAAAAAAATGTGGCTCCTTTAATTTTTCACTCTCCTTCAAAACTCAAAGATGCAAATTTATGGGTTAAAAAAAAAAATACTTTAAGGGTAAATTTATGCCTTAACGCCACTTTAAATTTTATCTTGAATTTATGGATATAAAAAAACTATTTCCATTTGAGGCCGAGTTGAATTTAAATGTCATGATTCATTCAACACCCAATGATATGAATAATAAAATATCGTACAATTATTTATTTATGGACAATGAATGAATAGTTCTGTTAAAAGTCAACATTCTGTGGTGGTTATTTAGTCAACCTTTCACTTTATGTTAAATTTATTATATTATGTTTGAGACTGGCATCCATATGATTCCTTCTAATTGAAGTAAAATTATTAATTAAATCCTGTTGTGAAGTTGGGATCAATAACATAAGTCATGTGGCCTTTTATTATTAAAAAACAAATGAGGTTTTTTTTTTTATTTATAAAATTTGAAGATCAAGTTCAATAACATCTTTTGCCAAATGGCAATTATATTGATTTTTTAATCAATTGGCAGATTTTGCATTTAGGAGGTGACTGAGGTGAATTAAAATTTAGAAGGATAAAACTTGTGATAATTAGGCTAAAAAACGAGGTTGGAGTTTTGCTAAAAAATGGAGGTTGATATACTTTAAATAAGACCTGGGAGATTAAATTGTTTGGATAAAAAGATAAAGGTTAAGGTGTAAAAATCGATACGAGCCTTTTATCTAAGTGCAGATCCAATATCATATGTTTTTCGGCGATAAAAAAATTATTGAAAACAGAAACTAGAAAGAAAAATACACACGCTGAGAGGTTAACTCTGTTGATGGGACCACATTATTTAAAAAATAAAAATATCTACAATTTGAAAATTCCTCTTATGCCCTTTACTTTGACCTTCCACCCTTCACCTTCTCCAGCCTCCTCGCCGCCACAATGGAGAGCTTGGGAAGATGAGGCTCGCCGGAGATGGGGAAAGGAACGGTGATGATGGAAGAAAATCGAAGGTGACAGTGATGAAGTGCAGAAAGAAACCGAAGCGGAATGATCATAAGGAAGTCGTGGATCACGTACGGACAAGCATTTAGAGAACGGACTCGTCGGATTTGTTGTTTCAAAATGGGAATGAGAAACCGCCGGTTTCTGCTAGATTTGGCCACCATGATGTTACCTCCCCCCAAATTTTAATCCTATTTTAGATTCAGTTGTTCAATTTGAAGTGTGAAATTAAAGGGGAAAAAAGAATCTGAAAAGGAAGGGTGAAAAAAGCAGAGAACTCAATGAACACAAGGTCATACGAGAGTTATAATCTAAAAGAAGGGCAAGAGAGATTATTAACAACTAAGTCAAGTAAAACAATTAGTCACGCTAATTGGGGTATTTCCTTCCTAAGCAACTGAACAAGCCTCAACAAGATTGATAAACCCCTAATTAGTGAAAAGGAACAGATTGATCGTCAAAATTTGTGTGAACAAACAAGAGGAAAGGAACCTGAGGAAATCACGCCAAGGCACACATAAATCCTGTAGAGGAAGCTGACGATCTTGAAGCATAAGAGGGACAACAGTCAACAGACCAACCTCCAAAATCTTCTATAAAAAATGCATGATTTCAAATAATAAAAAAAGAAAACTGCTAAATTAGATAGGGCAGAGAGAGAGAGAAGCAGGAAGTAAACAGAAGGACCAAGATTAACGGCGAGGGATTTCTTCTTGACAGTAAATGAAAACTCTGATTGCAAATTTCACAAATTTCTTCTTGACAGTAAATCCGCCTATGCGTGCCATACTGTTAACGAGGCACCTGAAGAATGGGACTCGCAGATGCGTCAGATTTCTTCGCTGACAGACCAGAACGGCACACATACGGTGAATAAATCGGAGACATTCAACGGACGGAGCAAAACCCAGGTGAGCGGGAGCAGATTGTCTCAGCGGCCCTATTCCTTTTCTCAGAATCTCTCAGAATCTTCCTATCTTGAGCGTCCAATTCATCCAACGACTCACAAAGGAACATGCAATGAACCTTGTAAAAATCACATGTGAACCTTCAGGAGTCACTTTTCTGTCAAAACTCCATCCCTCCATCAACGCGAGAAGGGAGTTCTATCGTTACCCACAGTCAGATATCTCCTTGACACCTCTTCCTCCATATCTTCACCCTTCTTTTCCACCCCTCTGTTCCTCATTCTTTCACTTTTGAATGCTTAACTGGCTCAGATGAATTTCCCCCCATTTTCCCTTGGTCCTTCTTTATCGAATCTTATTAAATTTCATGAGTTCTCGAAATTGCGACTTGATTCCTTTGCAAGCGCTCCTATCAGTGCTGCAAAAGGGCCTTGGCATACACAAGGTGTAGGATAGTATAGTTTTTTTAGGGTTGTTTCCTCCGTGTTTTGATTATCAAAAATTGCGACTTCAATATTTTCATTTTTACTCATCTTACTAATACTTAAAAGACTTGTATTAATAAGTCAGTTTTTTTTTGGGTAAAAAATAATATTTATTTATACAAGCTGTTGTTCTGGGTTAACACTTAACAGGATAGATGATAGTTTAGCAAAAAAAAAAAAAAACAGGACAGAGGATGGAATGAAATCACAAAAATAGCTAGGTTCTGAATTTTTTTTTTCAGTTGTTTTAAAAGCAACTCTCTAGTATGTCTTTAGGCCTCTTTTCCTTCTTTACCTGTGCTATTAAATATGTTTTTTTTGCCTAGAGGTATTTGCGTTGCTGTTTAAAGAGAATTCTGAAGTTTCCTCTTCACTCTACAAGTGGCATGATTGTTTCAATCTAATTAAAAGAAGAGGGACTAGTTTACTGTTATAAACAATTAGAGGGGAAGAAAGCATGACCTCTATGTCTTGAAAGTTAGTGTATATATATGTGTAGATCGGATTTGTTCTTTCCTTTATAATTTGTTCCTTTGTGATTTGTAGACTCCTTTAGATTGTCCAACGTCACAATTGGAAGTATTGGAAGAAAATGAATTTATTCGTTAGTTGAAAGGGGAAGAAATGTGCACAGGTTAAGGGAACATGTTACTTTTATTGAAATTAATTTGTACAATACATTAAGATGCGAACTTTTGTATATCTAATGTCCTCTCTGGTATATCTAATATATTGCATTACAACTTTTGTATGACCTATACAAACAGCTACATTATTGCTCTTCTTTCTTATTATTAGGTGAATGTCCATAATTCATGACAGATTCAGCAATGTGACAACAATACGCCTAAAAACAATTTATCTCAAATATCTCTCAAATTTTCTTGAGTTTGATTTCTTGTAACAAAAAGAGCTATGTTGTTTAATATGACAACAAATTCTATTCCGTTCAATATGACAACAATCAGAGAGTTGCCTTTTCATTTCATCTAATTAAAAACACAATACACATATTTACAGAGTGAATGGAGGAAATAAGGGAAAAGTGAGTGATTAATATAATCTCCCAAGCATTTGAATGTACTCATGGAATAATGTAAGATAGGACATGAAACCTTCACGTTTTGGTACCTCTAATTGTTTATAACAGTAAACTAGTCCCTCTTCTTTTAATTAGATTGAAACAATCATGCCACTTGTAGAGTGAAGAGGAAACTTCAGAATTCTCTTTAAACAGCAACGCAAATACCTCTAGGCAAAAAAAACATATTTAATAGCACAGGTAAAGAAGGAAAAGAGGCCTAAAGACATACTAGAGAGTTGCTTTTAAAACAATTGAAAAAAATAATAATTCAGAACCTAGCTATTTTTGTGATTTCATTCCATCCTCTGTCCTGTTTTTTTTTGCTAAACTATCCTCTATCCTGTTAAGTGTTAACCCAGAACAACAGCTTGCATAAATAAATATTATTTTTTACCCAAAAAAAAACTGACTTATTAATACAAGTCTTTTAAGTATTAGTAAGATGAGTAAAAATGGAAATATTGAAGTCGCAATTTTTGATAAACAAAACACGGAGGAAGCAACCCTAAAAAAACTATACTATCCTACACCTTGCGTATGCCAAGGCCCTTTTGATAAAGACTGATAGGAGCGCTTGCAAAGGAATCAAGTCGCAATTTCGAGAACTCATGAAATCTAATAAGATTCGATAAAGAAGGACCAAGG
Organism: Acacia melanoxylon; assembly: GCA_019022615.1. Taxonomy (NCBI): domain Eukaryota; kingdom Viridiplantae; phylum Streptophyta; class Magnoliopsida; order Fabales; family Fabaceae; genus Acacia; species Acacia melanoxylon. The sequence goes on from JAFJYJ010000010.1 coordinate 4,248,462, forward strand.
GAAAATGGGGAAAAATTCATTTGAGCCAGTTAAGCATTCAAAAGTGAAAGAATGAGGAACAGGGATGGAAAAGAAGGGCGAAGATATGGAGGAAGAGGTGTCAAGGAGATACCTGACTGTGGGTAACGATGGAACTCCCTTCTCGCGTTGCTGGAGGGATGGAGTTTTGACAAAAAAGTGACTCCTGAAGGTTCCTTATGTGTTCCTTTGTGAGTCGTTGGATGAATTGGACGCTCAAGATAGGAAGATTATGAGGGATTTTGAGAAAAGGGCCGCTGAGACAATCTGCTCCCGGGTGAGAGTGAGAGGGAAGCAGATTTCCTCGATCCTCCTCTCATCCTCGCATCCTTTGATCCGGCTCGGCGTCTAAAGAGATTTTTAAAATTTTTGGGTACTAAAAATATACGAGATCAAAGATGACGGGGAGGACCCCTGGTTACGGATTCTGAGGCAATCCGGGTCCGGGTGAGAGCGCGTTGCCGAGTTCGAGTACGGGGAGGAAAGAAAGAAAGAAGGTTGGAACGGAGAGGATCACGTACGGACAAGATCATTAAGGGGTATTTTGGTATTTTCATAATGTATTTAACATCTGTTAAGGTCATTTAACTGTGATGAGATTTTTGCTCTGGTTTTACAAGCTCATATGCATTTTTGCACATCCGAAAAGCATATGGTACTAAGTGCACCTTAGGTAAAAACTCATGTGCATTTTTATACCTTTACCCAAAAGATAAATATTAAAAAACTACTTAATTAAATTGATAATGCTCGAACCCAAATACTATATTTTTCTAATTTTATGTAAATAAATCACATATTTTCTATTGTATTATAAAAAAGAGAAAATCCCTTTAAGGTTTTAAGCAAGTTCAAAACCAGGATGGTCATTTGAACGAATGGAGGTATTGGGTTAAGGGTTAGTGGGTGGACGTCAGATCGGAAATGTCAGGCCATTATTAATTAAATATATAATTTAATTAAAATATAAATATATTTTTATAATAAAAAATATAAAAATATTTTATGATCAAAATATGTGAATATATGTTGGGATATACATGGGATATATATAATATTATATAAATATTATATTATTTTTTTGAAAAAAAAAAGAGATCACATAGGAAAAGGGATAATAGTTGCGTCAATTCTCATCGTGATGTGTGCAGAGCAGGGGCAGGTATAGGCTGAAGGTAAGGTATAGGCTTTTTGACTTTTGATTTTTGTTCAATAGTTAACAATACCAGCTTGGTTTTTTGTCACCGTCACCATATTTGCGATGAGCTCTCTTTCTCTCTTTCCTTCAAAGCTTCAACTCTTCAGATCGATTCAGATATCTCTTTCTCTCATTCCCTGCTCCTTCTCGTTCTGTGTAACAGATATCTCTCTTTCTCCTTCAACTTTTCAGATTCAGATGTATGTCTATCAGTCTCTCCTCCATCTCATTCTGTCTCAAGATTAAGAAGCTTGAAGGCGCCGTGGTTGTGAACGGTAAGAAATTTTACCAGTTAAAATCCGTTTCCATTATTTTCGCTAAAGAAGCTTCAACCTTTGACGAACTCAGATCGTGATCTCCGCCAGCCACCTCGTTCTCCTTCAGAAAACCAATTTTTTGACTCTGACTCGGCCAACTCGGTCGGTTTAGGCCGAGTTGACTCGGGAATCCGGTTTTATCCTAACTCAGGCCGGTTCGCCGGTTTTCGGTCCGAACCGGCCGGTCCGGGTTCCAGAACCATGGTTTTAAGGGACTAACAAAGTGTAAAAATAGTCCACAGAAATTTCTGATATAAGAAAAATCTCATTGACAATTCCTTCAGAAGGTTATTAATAACTTCATTTATGGGTTTTAAAAACTTTTTGTAATCTTTTTGACATTAAAATTTTCTGTAGGATTTTTTTCCCTTCAAACCTTAAAGAATTTTCCAGAGAGCTTTAAAAAATGGAAGAAAAGGATGAGCCATTTGTCCATTGGAATATTTTTATTTAATATAAATATAAGTATTACTTTTAGTACTTTAATGTCAAAAAGAAAAATCATCCAAAATAGATTAAAAAAGGATTAGAGTTCATTCAATATCTTAAAATATTTTTTAAATTTGTAACTGACACTTTAAATAATAGAGTTAAGTAATAGAGTTAAGATGCAGATTCGCTAACGAAGTATTACGTTAGGAAAGATCTCAGACAAAAAAATATTGAAGCGCCCAACTTTAAAGACCAACCAACAATTAAAAATAAAAAAAAATTACCAATCAATTATTAAAAATGGAAAGTATCACATTGACGTTAAAATCAAGCAAACTCTGTTTGTCCTCGAGAAAGGAATAAGCTCGGAATCACGCCAAATTGCAGCCTTTATAATATTCTAGCATGCCATGTCAGCAATCTTTGAGCTTATCTTACATAAAAGATAGATTTTCAATTCTCTGAATGCAAAAAGCGTGAGGCTCCTCTTCTTTGTAGTTTAATCGGATTCTTGAGTTATTTGCAGGGTAGTGATATTTGAAACTCATGTCCTACAGATGATTCAGAAGGAAGGTGTTGTATGAAGAAGATGATTAGTGGCTTAAACCCTGAGGATTTTCTATGCCCGATTTCACTTGAGCTAATGATAGACCCAATAATTGTATCAACAGGTCACACCTACGATCGAAGTTCGATCCAACAATGGCTGAAATCTGGAAACAAAACCTGTCCCAAAACAGGGACGGAGCTAAAGAACATAGACGTAACCCCAAACACAACACTCCGAAAAGCTTATACAACAATTCTACGTCGAAATTCTGTTTCCTTGACCAAATTAAACAATCAAAGTCGTGACATATCGAAGGCCGTTCTTCCTGAAAGCCCCTCAGCCATTTTCGGGCTTCTCTTACATACAAGTAACCAAACGACGTTTGACTGATTTTAACATAGTTTTCATTTTTAATAGTTAATTGATAAAATTTTTTCATTTTTAATTGTTGGTTGGGTATTTACCTTCAATACATTTTTGTGTCAGATGCTCCTAGCGTAATACTTTATTAGTCAATTTATACCTTCACCTAAAAAATACTAGTATAACCTTATCGTACAAGATGAGGTCCTACTTATATGAATCAAATGACACCATCATAGGGGTATTGATTATTCTCAAAATGCTCTTAAACATGTTGGACCCAGCTCAAAAAATATCATACCCCTGCCAATGAGATCCAGCGAGAGTGGCGCATTTGGTGATGAACAGGTCGCGAGTACAGACAGGGTCACGTTCGTCCTTAGAGTCACATGAACGTTTGAAAACGTTCCCGTCCAGGTCAAAACTAAAAGAAAATAGATACTGTTTCTTTCTTTCTTGATAAAAAAGAAAATTTATTATTTATTTTGCAGTTCTATTTTTATAGCTGGGTTTCGGTTGACAATGGATGGCGACGCTCCATTTTGTTGCCCTAAGGAATGATCACCAACATTCTCAAACGGCTTCCTCTGAAATCCCTAATCCGATTTCAATGTGTGTGCAAAGATTGGAAAAATCTCTTCAAAGCCCCATCTTTCATAGCTGAACACCTCCACCATTCCGTTCATTATAGCAACGGAATGTCAGGGGTCATCCTTTGCACTTTCGTTTGCTTGATTGCGAATGCATTTGCATGTCCGTGAATTGTGTTCCAAAGATATAAAAGGCTGCGATGATGGAGTTTGCTTTGCCTTACGCTTCTGCTGATGACATCTCAAGTGTATCAGTTGGCCTGGTAATTTGATTCATATGCCTTTTGAATAATGCACTTAGCCTTCTCTTAATGCAATCGGTGGTCAATCTTATGGCCGCCCTGATATACTTTTAAGATGCATTTGTAAGTCTTTTGCAGACTCAACTGAGCTGTGCCTTTATATAAGAACATGTCAAAGTTCTGCTATGCAATTATAGTGGCTGCATTATCCCCCAAAGGCTATGATGGAGCTTGCGCAGTGCTCTGCTGCAACTGAGGTTTCAGGGGTAACAGCTACCATGGTAATTTGATTGAGGTGACTTTTGGCTGGGGGACTTTATTGTCCCTCATGCGATTGGTACTCAATCAAATGGCCGCCCTGTTATGCTTCTCTTATGCAGCTGTGACATTTTACAAACTCACCTGAGCCATTGCTTTATCACGGTTGGTTCCTGGCTTGGTCTGTGATAAAATCGACAAGCACGGTGTTTTACTGAGATTTGGTTCCCACCTAGTGGATAATGCTTGCTGCTGTTGTTGTTGTTAATATATCTCCTCCTTTTATAATGTGGAATCCAGCTATTAGAGAGGTCAGACAGGTGCACCGAGCTATTACTTATCTTGAGGGCCATTTCTTTATGGGATTTGGATTCAGTCCGATTGTTAATGATTATGATTACTTGACGCATGTTAGGATTGTTGGTTCCAGTAATGGCTTGCTCTGTTTATAATTTTGAGGGTGATTACTGTTTAAGATTTGGGCTCATTTCAATTCTTTTACAGGCAACGGAATGCAGAGGTCATTTTATTGGCTATGATGGAGTTTCCTTGGTCTTACACTTCTGTAGCTGACACCTCAAGTGTAACAGTTGGCATGGTAATTTGATTGAGGTTCCTTTTGGCTTGGGAACTTTGTTTTCCCTTATGCCGTTGGTATTCAATCATATAGCCGCCCTGATATGCTTCACTGGTGCAGTTTCAAGTCTTTTGCAAACTCAGCTGAGCCATTTCTTTATTAGACCATGAATAGTTGATTCACTTCCAATTTGCTTGATGCAAGTCCGTGAATCAAGTGTTACAAAAATAAAAGCGCTGCCTTTTCTTTTCTTTCTTTCTTTCATTCTTTTTTGGCTATGATGGAGTTTGCTTTTCGTTACACCCCGGCAGCTGACATCTCATGTGTATCAGTTGGCTTGGTAATTTGATTGACATGCCCTTTGGATAAAGCACTGTGTTTTCTCTTATGCAATGGGTAGTCAATTGTATGGCTGCCCTGATATATTTTTAAGATGCAGCTGTAAGTCTTCTGCAAACTCAACCTGAGCTGTGCCTTTATAAGATCATGAACACTTGATACACTTCTGCCATGCAAATTATAGTGGGTGCATTTATTTATTTATTTATTTTTAAAGGCAGTGATGGAGTTTGCTTAGCACACTTATGCAGCTGACGTTTCATGTATAACAGCTGGCATGGTAATTTGATTGAGGTTCCTTTTTGCTGGGGACATTGTTTTTCCTTATGCAATTGGAAGTCAATCGTATGGCCACCCTGATATACTGCTCTAATGCAGTTCTGGACATTTTGTAGACTCAACTGAGCCATCGCTTTATCTGATATTCCCTCTGGTCCTTATAGGAAGAAAAATAAATTGCTTAATCATAACATATATTGTGTATCATTAGATTATATATCAGATTATAAGTTAGACTGTAAATACTTTGAAGTAATTTATTCATCTTTCTTTATCTTTCCCAAAAAAGTCAACTATGTCTTATATTAAGGACCAAAGATAGTATAACGGTTGCCTTCATTTTTTGGCTGTGATGGAGTTTGCTTAGTGTTACACTTCTGCAGCTGAAATTTCAAGTGTAACAACTGGCATGGTAATTTGGTTGACTTGCCTTATGGCTAGGGTACTTTGTTGTCCCTTGTCCAATTGGTTATCAATCTAATGGCCGCCCTGTTATAATTTCACTGATGTAGTTAAGTCTTTTGCAAACTCAACTGAGCCGTTGCTTTATTTGACCATGAATAGTTGATTCACTTCCAATTCTCTAAATAGAATGTTTTATTTTTCTTTTGAAAAAAAAAAGATAGTTGAGTTTTATTATTGGTACAATTCTCCAACTTAAAAGTATAATTTTAAGCTTTTGGGCTATGGTGGGTCAAACACTCTTTATTTTCCCTTGTACAATTGCTTAACAATCTTCTGGTTGACCTTGTCTACTCCTCTGCAGTTGCAAGTCTCTTCCAAACTCAGATGCAACATTGCTTTATTAGGCCATTAACAGTTGTATCACCTGCGCTTTGCAATCTGTGTCTTGCTGAGGTAAGTGATTATGTTAATGGCTTTTTTTTGCAGGATTTAAGTTGACCTTATCTACCCTGTCAGTCTGTCTTGCTGAACTAAGTTATACGTACGATTTTAAAGTGATGTTAAATCTCCTAAGGGGGAAAAATCTTTGTTTTCAAATATCCTATATTCAATTTCCATCATGGTACCCAAAATTTCCGGTTTCAACCTATTTAGTTTACTTGAACTTCTTTCTGCCTTACATCCTTACATGCATTATAGTTGGTTCTCTTTTAGATTCAAAGTGACAACGAAATTGAAGATTTGAGTCCCAATTTCAGTGCAGGTTCATGAAGTGTTCAAATGGTGTTGTTCTGGAATTAAGTTTAAATTTCAATATTCTGCTATGAATGTGCTGCCTTTGTTGCCTGTTGTGGTTACTTTTATATAGGTTTAATAAATTGACCGACCTGAACTCTTCTCATCTATCTGCTTATTATAATGTGAGGTCACTCATCAGTTAATATTTGGGGTTGAGTGCTAAACTTCTCCGTGTGCAAAAAGCCTCTGCTTATTGCCTCATATTGTTTGGTTCTATCTCTTCAATATTTTCGGTTTCTTCTGCTTTTTTGTAATGAATTTGTTTATCTGTATAATTGACATTTACTTGCTGTGTTGCCCGATTAGCTGGAAGCTTGAGATTATACACACACAAGCAGAGAAGCATTGAAGTGTATCATGTACGAGCAATGCTATTTCGACGCTTCATGAACCTCCAGCTTGTTGATGGGGTCAAATTCTATCAGATTCAGGCTAAGTTGCTCTGTTTCTTTTCATTTTAGTGTTTTTCTAGTATGTTCTACGCTTTGTTCTTACTTTCAAGATTAAATCTTGCCTTTTTATTATAAAAAAGGGGGAAAAAAAGGCAGTTGCATTCATGGGTGTCTTTGAGAAAATAACCCAGCTGCTAGGTCTTGTTGGAGTTTCTTTTATTCAAGAGGCTATGAATACTGAATAGTTGCCCAACTTCAGTCTTAGAGTTTCAGGGATGAGTCAAGTCTCTATTTGTGGAAGATCCCTTCTTAATTTAGTTTGCAGTGCAAGGATTTTTCCATTATATTAACTTTATCATATATAATACTTTCTAGCCAACGTAATTGCATTTAATGATTCAACGAATGGTTTTTTTTTTAGGGTTAAGTATCAATTTTGCCCTCAAGACGCGCCCTGGAAATTTTGCTTTGCGCCGAAGTATAAAACGTAAGAATGTTGCCTTTCGTTAAAAACTCTAATAGTCAACTAACGTTGACCATTAAGGTTTTTAACGGAGGGGCAACATCTACGTTTTATACTTCGGGGAGAAATATCGCGAAAACTTCAAAACTTCGGCGAAAAACTTGAGGGGCAAAATTGATACTTAACCCTTTTTTTTTATAAAGGTCATAATACATTTGTTATAAATATTTATACATCAGTTTACTGCTAAACAATTAAAAGGACAAGAATTTAAAAAAGGAAAGGTCCTAGAGCTTGTATCCAAAGCAACCTTAACCATACCAAAAGTAAAGAAGTTCAACAAAAGGGAAATCTTGCCATAAAGTGATAACATAGTCCTCTTGAGCCAGTGGGAGGTCCTTCCTCCTGTGGTCAAAGAGAGCTGAGTTTGTGATCCAGTGAAGACATACTTCTAAACTGTATTGATTGGCCTTGATAGCAAATCTAAGACTTGCAGAAGAGTTGTATTTCTGCGAGGGAAAAAAAAATTATTGAATTTGTTTTTTATTTAATTTATGAGAAATTCTTGTATGTACATAGTTTAATTTGCCACTTCGGTTTGATCTAACCAATCAATCAATCAGCTAACTTTATATTAGAAATCTTATAATACCCGCTTAATAACCCGTTTTAACTTTTAACTCACAAATGGGTGGAATAATCACACCATCAAAATTACTCATCCGTTATTATTGGAGTTTTATTAAAAGGAAGGAAGCAACTTGAATTTGAAATTATACATCAAATTATGAATTATAATTATATTAATGTGGTCCAAGCATACAAAGAGCTTCGTATTCCATGATTGTAGGTCAAATGTGGGTTAAATGGTATTGTCATTGCACAATTGTTGGGGTTTGAATATAATAAAGGAAGTAAATTGAATTCAAAATTAGACATTAAATGGATTCATAATTATATTAATAATTATGTAATTGTGATCCAAGCATGCCAAGGAACTTCTTCTTCTATGATTGTATTGTAGGGATCTCCATAAATTATATTAATAATTAAATTATTAGTACAGTGTAATAATATTTAAAAATTAGGGAAAATTTCATATAGGTCCCAAGGAGCGAAAAAAATTACAAAAAGTCCTCAAATCATCAAATTACGCAGGCCCCGATGAATTACGTAATTATTTGTATGGAGGTTTTTAAATGTTGTTGTTAATACACGCATTTCGCATTGTTAATACATGCATTTTTCGTTGTAAATATAACACTTACTTGTAATTATTTGTATGGAAATAAAATCCGGGTTTTTAAAAGTTGTTGTAAATACATGCATTTCTTGTTGTTAATATATGCATTTCCTATTTTGTAAATGGTCGGTATTTAAAAGTTGTTGTTAATCTATGCTTTTTCATTTGTAAATCCAGGTGTTTAAATGTTGTTGTAAATATACGTGATTTTGTTAATATATGCATTTCGTTGTAAATGATCGTAGTATTTAAAAGTTGTTGTTAATCTACGATTTCTTGTTGTTAATATACGATTTCGCATTGTTAATACAAATAATTACAGAAGTCCATGGGACCTAGGCGTAATTTGATGATTTCGACGACTTTATTGTAATTAATTCTCTTCCTCGGGGCGCGAGCGTAATTTTCCCTAAAAATTATGTCCTAATGACAATGATTTGATTTTGAAACAGTGATTCACAGTTTTTGTTATTGGTGAATGAAGGTTATGTCTCCATCAATGGTATGAATACCGCAAAGGTGGAAAATTAAGTTGGAAAATTAAGTTTTCGAATATTGATTAATAATTGGGGGTTTTAATGTCACAATAGCGTACAATGAAGGTATTAATTGAGAAACTAAAAATATTTCAAAATAATATGGCTGACTTTAAAAAAAAATTGGATTTTGACTTTTATAAATGATAATAATTAATTATCGCATGAACAACTTATTAGACCACATGACGAAAATTTTATTATTTTTTAGATGCATTATAGATTTTTGGAAATATAAAAAAGGAAGATTATGGAATATTATTAATTAGTATATTAATCGAGGTACCAATATGAGTATATGACAATAACTCTTATTGGAATTTGACGATAATTAGATATTAATTGGGATATTGATAACTTTAATTTTTTTTTTTTGAGGGGATAGTAATTACATTCATAAGCAACCAATCCGATTTTCAAAGAATAAATTCATAATTTTCCAAATAGATGGAGATTCTTACTAAATTTTATTCTTATAAGTTTAAATCAAATATGGTTTTTCTCACCTCGAGTAACACTAGATATAACTTGTTAAAATACAATAATTTATGAGCTGATTAGCACCTCCTACATATTAGTTGATATTAATAAAATTAGTAGATTTCACAAGATTCACTTTTTCATTACTTGTGAAATCTTAATTGAAATATTCATTTTTTAAAGAAAATTATAAATATAAAATATATGAGCAGCTAGTTAGGATTTGTAACACCCCAATTTCGAAGATAAATCGTCACTTAGGTGACGTGGTTTTATAAAAATTCATCGAGTTTTGAGGTCTATGTTTGGCGTTTTTCAAAAACGGAGAGCATGTACTAAAAATTTGAATAACATGTATAACACCGAGTAATCGATATGAAATACTCGGGACATATGATGATCCTCGACGTATCCGATATATATATTATAAAATCTCCCGAATGAATTATTCATGTGATACAAAGAATACAAAACTTTATAATTACAATTCTTACATGTAACTATACCCTTCAACCAAGCCTTGAGTTGACTCGGGACATAACCTAACTCGCTTAAATCATCTCATTTGGCCAGCCGGGTAGGTCTAGTGGAGTCTCACCGTGCTAGGGTGATCGATTGAGTGAACCACATAGACGACCCTTCTAGTTTAAGCACCAAATGATGTGAAGAACTTTATTAGATTCATGCCATAAGGTAGGTTCGTTGACTTTCTTCCCGCATTTCCTTTGACCGGTGCCTCCTCACGCTCCGTCCATTAATGCTCCTACTCATGGCTCCATTCACAACGTCTTCATAAATCCCGGTTTCTTTCCCGAACCTCTATTCAAGTCTAAGATTCAAAACAAATTGAATCTTTAGTAATGCTTAACCTCATATGAAAAGTATAACAAAGATATGCATGGCAGATATTCACAACATTTCACAAAGATAAAAACACTATTCAACATATCGGCAATAACATTACACAGCCCCCGCAGATGTATGTATGTCATCCCGTCCGCACACTCTCCGGTGCCACGATGTACAGTCGTGTCCATAACGCTAGGAAAACTCAAACGGCGTTAACAATACCATAACCCGTGTATAAAGTTGAATGTATATGTAGTGATCTAAGCCCCATAAACTTAGTCACAGTGCATGACCCAAGACCAAGTCTTATCCATCACTTCATGAATCATTCCATCGCATACATGCATACAAGACATATCAGAGTTAAAGTTACTGTACGCGAACGTACCTTCCTTCCACGTGAATAGTAAATTACTATTCATGTATACGGTACTATTCATAAACGTATTTATGAATAGTAATATGCCCGTCCTTCAAATCTGACTCCGGAATCCTCGGATATCCTAACAAATTACCATATCACTTAGAATAATATTCTAAAGGTTTAATTTACCTTTCTACCCTTGGTGGATTTATTATTCCATTTTTACCCTTACATTTTCTTAAAAACGTAATGCTGGATTTTCTTGGCAGAATTTTCGATGAACTTTGAAAAATCATAATTAATTCTACAAATATCGAAACGAGAATCCGTAAAATTCCCCGGAATCCTTAAGATGTATAGTTTTTAGGAAAAATACTTTATTTTACCCAGAATGTGAGAATCATTCCCATTTTAATGTTCTTCAACACTGCCCAGATTTTCGTCCAGAAAGCGTAGCCTAACTTCAACTAGTTGTATCTCTTTGTACAAGAATCAAAATGCTACATATTATATATATTCGGAAAGCCCTACATATCTACTTTATTTCTGGAAAGTTTCGTGATTTATGACCTTCATTTTCAACATAAAATATTAGCATTTCTTTCGCTGTTTGCCCAGAAAATTTACTGAAAATTTCGAACTTCGTTACTTTGATCTTTAACTTCCAATAATTTTGCTCCATAATATTTTTTATCATATTTTCGAAATAAATACATTTTTAATCATAAAAACATGAAAACAAAACTATATTGGAAGATTCAAGATCAAACTAACATTTATTCTAAGAACTACAAAACTAAAGACTAGAACTTAAGAACTAGAGAACTTACCCTTGAAGAACCTTGCTACTCCTTCCTCCCTCTTGCTTCTCACTAGCTCTCACTTCTCTCTTAAACTCACCTATTTAGTTTTGAGTTTGGTGTGAAGAATTGTGAAGGGGTGATGTCTATATTTATAGGGAAGAAAATGGGTCCGTAAGTGTAATTTTCACCTTTGGGTACTTCTATGTAATTTTCCCAAAATAAAATAATATACCCATGCTTCACTTGCTTCCTTGCTTGATGCATGAAATGCATGGGAGTTTAAAATATGCCCTTGCTTCCTTGCTTGATGCATGGAATGCATGGGAAATTAAAATATACGTGGGTCCCACGTGAATGGTAAATACGTATTTTTAAATAGTAAATACGTGTTTATGATTTATTCATGTCCCATAAGATACCGATTCCAATTTGCCATAAATAATTATCATTTTATGTGTTAATCTTATCATTTCTTATGATTCCTAATATTGGTCTCATATCTTGCCTCTTGTTAAATTAATTCCAAAGTGGAATTTAGATGAAAATATAATCAATAGATTATAATTCCTTGAGACACATATTCACTTTTAATTAATATGCCTCATTTATCAAAATAGAGTATTTATGATAAATATGAATTTTTTGGGTATTACAGGATTAATATTAGTTGAGTTACGTTGTTGTATTCTATTTTAACTAGTCAAACCACGAATTACATGGAAAACTTGGTTCACACAAGAAGTTCTCATAATTTACATTATTTAACTCATTATATAATAAGAGATGCATTTGAATTGGTAATATAGACATCTCGCTACCCATGAATCTAAGATGGTTGCTGTTTGGAGATATGACTTTGATGGTCGTATTCAGTTATATGGAAAGTCTTGTGCAAACTGGTAACAATCACATACAAGAGGTTTGATCCTAAATAGTAATCACCTATTGCATATTTACTCTTAGCTATTTTGCTGAAAGAACCTGTAGCATAACTAGGGTCACTGCTGTGTAAGACAATATTTGTTGGGAGTTTTTTGTGTGGGGGAAAGTTCACTGTATAAAGTCTGTAATTTTCCCCAAATCCATTCAATCTCTCTCTCTCTTCTTTATTATTATTATTATTATTATTATTATAGCATTTTCATTTCTTTCTCCTTTCAATTTTGCCAATGATATCAGAGACGGAGCTTTTCATAGACAATGGAGAGCCATGCCCCCCCCAAAAAAAATAGTCCCAAATATTTAATTGAAAATATATTTTTTATTTATTTATACATTTGACCCAAAATTTTATACATTTGTCCAAAAAATTTATTCATTTGGCCCCCCAAATATTTTTTCTTTTTAATTAGTTAATGAGTATACATTTGGCCCCTCAAATATTTATCTCAAGCTCCGTCCCTGAATGATATAAATAGCAATGACAAAATTATTTCCAATGTCCTTATGAACATATATCTTCCTATCTATTGTTCGATATGGAACAATAAAAGAATCATCATGAAAATCACTCAATCTTATTTTCATTATCCATTGCGTACCTGCAAGAACTAAAATTTTACCATTATAATCATAATGATGAATACAATGATCTCTAAATACTATCATAAGGTACTTCTAGAATATCAAATAATATATATTTTGCAAACAAAACAAAAAAATCTTTGGATATGCTTCTGGCATTTTGGATCCTTTGAAGATTATTTTGCAAGCTTCATAATTTAGTGAGCCATATGCATAGGCTCTATATAGCAATATCTAATAGATGCATACTTTTTTTTTTCCCCATAACCTGCTAACTAATAATATATACAAAATTATTGTAACCACCAGAAAATCATATATCTCATCATAATCATATTAAACTTTGTGAAAATCTTTATTTTTCACATAAACATTCATATATCCCAAATTGGATTACTGGTCCTTAACTATCATAATATAATCATATTTGCATCTTTTTCAATTTCACTTTTCCTTTTGGCCAAACATCTTTATGTCTACTTCTTGTGACATATCTTTATATAATATTCTCATTTGATCACTGATATCATTTTTAAAATTGTTGTCGACAATTTTATCTTTTTGGTTCCATTTTTCCAGTTGTGACATAACTTAACAAGATCTATATCACTTTTCAGGTACAACATGAACCTCTCTTGAGGTTTCCCCCCTTTCAATTAGTTATGTCTTGGCACTCTTCTAGAGTATCTGCCTCCTTAATATGATCATCTTAATTATATGCTCCAATTTATTGATAACATTTATATTTGGAACCAAATAGTATAGTTTCTTATGCATCAAGCATGTCTCACTTGTATTTATAATATTCAAGCATTTTTAGATGGAATATGACATTTAGTAAATCTCATTTAGGTCAGCAATTTCATTTGGCAAATATTTTATGAAAACATAGTCTGATGAACTTTTGGTTCATACTTATTTATTCGAGGATATTTACTTTATAGTAATAATGCATTTCATGTATTCTTTTTTCCAGCTATTCAGTTTCTCCCCCTCATGTTAGGAAAACAATGTCAAATAACAATTGATTAATCATGCAGTATAAGTCTCATAAATCCATTTGCTTCCTTTAGAAACATCATTTTGTTTCATATAGAGACAAACAAGAAAAATGATGTCCTTACCCAACATTTATCTCAACTTTCTTTATCCATCTGTGTGTATTGTTGTGGATTTATAAGCATTGCACATTCAAAACTTTTAAGATGGAATTTTCCTGGCTATTGACCAAAAGCCAATTTAATTGGGGGAATTTTGTTGGCTTATACAAGTGTTGCAATATGTAAGATCAAACATACCAACATAAAAATTTTGTTCTCATAAGAATTGATCTAGCTATTTATAGAGGCCTTAATTCATGATTTCTGGATCGTATAATCTGGAAATTGCGTGCTTAATTAAATTCAAACATTATTGCAAACTTCAGGTTGCAAACATTCTTACAAACTTCAGGTTGCAAGATAATAATCTCGCATGTAACCATCTTATAGATGCATCTTTCAAATTTATATGGTTCACATGCTATTTCAATGGGCCCATATAATTGTGTTTGATATATTTCCAGAAATACTGAAATCCATTACTAATCATAACCAATGATATTCTCACAGACAATTTGTTTTTTTAGAACAAGTAGCACAAAATTCATAAATAATATGTTGGTTATTCATGAAGAATCTTTTGGCTCTTCAATGGATGTCAATACGTTATCTTATTTGCATTATATATATATGACTCGGATGATCAAACAAGTCATGCCAGCATTTGTTTGGATTAGTAAACTTTTGGTTTACCGTAACATATATCTCAGCAAATATTTCAATATTCTGACTGTAACATCCCATTTTCAAAAGCAGTATATATTTTTTTCCATCAGAGTAGAGCATCGGAGCGTAAGAGTAACTGATACTTATATTCAAAATGCCGTAAGTTTGGATGATTACAGAAACGATACAGTGACCGAGAGTTTTCCAAAAGTAAATAGCAGTAGAGGAAAGTGTCTCTTCGGCAATACTCATGCCGTAGCGACAAGGGATAGTCTTCATTTGAGTTTAAATGCGGCCTCGCTTGCCTTTCACTCGGTCCTCGGTTCTCCTGAACCTGACGCTATGTTAAGAGCTGAGGTCCAAATGCACATCGGACCTCAGGTAACAGTTAACCTCATATTTATATACACAACATATGGAAGATCAAACACAACGTTAATCAAAACATAAGTATATAGCAGATGGAAGATTAATATAACAACATTACACATCTCATGTAAAGTTATCTATGCTAACAGTACACATCTCATGTAAAGTTATCTATGCTAACAATACACATCTCATGTAAAGTTATCTATACAAATCACTCGTATAGTCGTCTATCACATATAGGTATACAAAGTAAATATCGAGTTAGTGTTACAAAGACGCGAACGTACCTTCGTCGGTGGTATAACGGTACTTTTTCGGAAAACGGTACTTTTTGACAAACGGGTGAAACAAATGTAATTTACGGCGGTACGTTTATCTCGTATATCCTATAAGGATAGTATTTATCAATATCTAGCAAAGATAACGGGCATTTTAGGTATAAGTTAACATTTTGCCCCCGAACCCCTAATCGGCGGAATTTCGCGAGCTTCATTTGTTTTCGCTCTATCTCTCCGAATTTTGACAGATCTTTTCCCTCATCATATTTTCGAAATATATATCATATTTACCCCTAAATATGATATCTAGACTATCTTGAAAAATTAAAGATAAATCTAGCATTCCTATTATATCTACCGAAAGAACTACCGAAACTAAAGACTAGGGACCGAAGAACTTACCCAGAACTCGGCTATACTTTCTCTGGGCTCTTCCTTCTCTCTAACCTCTCTCTAAGGCACGAAATTTTGGTGTAGAAATGAGAGGAGAAGTGCCTTTTATTTATAGAAGAAGGGAATGACAATTCGGTAAATAAGTCGAACTTTATCAGATCGATTCCGAGCCGTCGGATCGCACTTTGCCACGTGGCTTTATCTTGTCCATACACCTCTTGTGCTGACATCATCCTTATAGAAGAAGATGATGTCATGCATGATGTCATGCATGCTGACTTACCGATAGCGTTTCCCCGATCGGTGTCCGAATCGCGTAATTTTGCCGAATCTCAAAAATCTGGGAACTAGGTTTTGTAGTTCCATTCTTTCTTGCTCAAACTACTGGGTTTCATTATATTTTTGATCCCATTAAGGGTATTCTGTTATCTGCCGAAGATTTTTGGACATACACCAACGGTTATGGAAATCACTTCCGATAGAACCAGCTTCTTGGCAGAAAATCACTGGTTCGCAATATGATCTGATCTAAGTAACCATATCCCTGGTTTGAAAAACATGGTGCGTTTTCTATAAGTCACTTTTAGCACTATTGTAACATCCCATTTTCGAAAGCAGTATAATTTTTTTTTCTTCATCAGAGTAGAGCATCGGAGCGATTGAGTAACTGATACATTTATTCAAATTGCCGTAAGTCTGGCTGATTTACAGAAGCGGTACAATGACCGAGAGTTTTCATAGTAAATAACAACAGAAGTGTCTCCCTGGCAACACTCATGCTGTGGCAACAAAAGGAATCCTCCGGCTGGGACTCTAAGCGTGCTGCTTGCCCTTATCTTCGGCGCTCGGTCCTCCTGACCCTGAAGCTATTTTAAATGCTGAGGTCCAAATGCACATCGGACCTCAGGTAACGGTTAACCTCATATTTACATACACAACATATGGAAGACATCATAGCATTAATCAAAACATAAGTATATAGAAGATGAAAGATTAATATAACAACAAGTACACATCTCATGTAAAGTTATCTATGCTAACGATGACACATCGCATGTAAAGTTATCTATGTTAACAGTACACATCTCATGTAAAGTTATCTATACAATTCACTCGTATAGTCATCTATCACATATAAGTATACAGTAAATATCAGAGTTAGTGTTACAGTACGCGAACGTACCTTCGTTGTCGACTATGGTACGTTTTACGGAAAACGGTAATTTTGACAGCGGGTGAAACAGCGGTACGACGGCGGCACAACAGCGGTTCGATTATAACAGATATCCTATAAGGATAATATTTAACAACTTTTAGCACTATAACAGGCATTTTAGGTACAAATTACCATTTTGCCCCTGAACCCCTAATCGGCGGAATTTCGCCAGAGCTTCATTGCATTTTCGCTCTATCTCTCTAGAATTTTGACAGATCTTTTCCTCATCATATTTTCGAAATATATATCATATTTACCCCTAAATATGATATCTAGACTATCTTGAAAAATTAAAGATAAATCTAGCATTCCTACTATATCTACCGAAAGAACTACCAGAACCTAAAGACTAAGGACGAAGAACTTACCCGGACTTTGCTCAGACTTTCTCGAGCTTCTCTCTCTAACTTCTCTCTAAGAGGCAGATTTTTGGTGTGAGAAATGAAGAAGAGGAGCTTGGTATTTATAGAAGAGACGGATGGCGAACGGTAAATAATTCGAACTTCGGTCTTGACGAATATATGGACCGTAGGATCGCATTTTTGAGGACAAAACACTCTTGGCCATCCATGGTCAAGATCGAAATCTAAGAGCCCTAAAGTCAATGGATGATTTGTCATCCATGATGGCTCTTGCTTTATGGCCTCCGGCCGATAAAGCTACCCGTCGGTGTCCGTTTCGCGTGATTTCGCGAAACTCAAAAATCCGGCGTGTAACTTTGAATATCTTTCCATCCTCTTTCATATTATCTATTTGGATCCTCTTTTTGATCATATCCAGGTATTCTCCGGTGAGTCGGAAGATATTCGGACAAACGCGTCCGTTATTTTAAATCGCTTCCGATAGAACCCACTTCGGACAACAATTCACCGAATCGTAAAACGTCCAGTTGTTGCCTAACTTAATCTCGTGTTTAAAAAGACGCAATTGTTTCTATAGGTTCTCACTTTGCCTATTTGACTCTACTCTATCGATCAACTTTTCGTCTTATTTGAAATCGGGTTTTCGGTTGCGGAAACAACGCACAGTAAATTATTTCTTCGTGTAAAAATTCACTTGTTCTTAATTTGATCAGTTTGAAAAGACTTTTACTTACGGTTTTTTGTAGAATTTATTTCTAACTTTTCCCTCGGCCTGCACTCTATAAAACGACTCACCGCATTATATTATTATTTTATTCTAATTACCTTCACATTTATTTTTTTTTTTTTTATTTTTTATTTATTTTTCTAAGCATAAAATATTTTATTAATATTTTATTAATTTATTTTTATTTATTTAATAATTTCGAATTTCTCCAATTAAAAATAATTATTTAAATTATTTTTAATTCATTTACTTTATACCTTAATTATCCCATTAATTACAGATTAGCCACTTACTAATTTTTGATAATTTTCTTAATTAGGATAAGTCATTATCTCACAACTATTTTACTTACATTGGTATTTTATATCATGTAATATCCCATTTAAACATTTTTATTATTATTATTATATATGGACAAAGCACTCATATCATATCATCCCTAATATTTCTTTAGGTATGACTTTTGGTGCATTCATTTTCCATTTCTTCATCCGTGACTCTCCACCTATATTTTTTTATTATTATGTTAGCATCCAAGGTGTATTTATTATCAACACAATAATGGCTCAAGTATTCCCTACTTCAATTAATCATTCTTTCTACTTTCATTCACGGACAAATTGTCTCCCACTTATAAATATTATAACTACCCCACTACCAAACATTTCTTATCTTCATTCCCGTATACTCAATTGAGACCACAAGTTGCATATTGTGTTTGTCTTTTATTTAAATAATTGACAACACTATCTTCCAAATATCAATTAATTATCCCTCCATTCACGGACAATACAATATATCTCTCATCTCCATGTTTACGCACCAATGTCTTAAAGTCATGACAACTTATTTTATATTCCCATTCTACACTCCATTACAAAAGTGTCGGCTAGCCTATAATCATCTGCTCATCCACTTTCATTTTTTTTAAAAAATATATCCATACACACACAAGGACAAAAGGCTAATCTAATCAAATTTTTCTTGCACCATCCGGACAAATGCAAGCGTATCACGAGTGATTTCTATTCATTCACGGGAGCAATCACAATGGATCTACTGTTTATTCACGGACGAAGCAATCTTTTCTTTTACGATAAATATATACAATTGTATGTCTTTCCTTCTATGTGCTATCGGTTAAGTGAGGAAAGAACGCAAAGAAGGAGAGATAGTTGAAATAAGAGAGTGAGAACTGCGAGTGAAACACTTTCTTATAGAATTTTGAGAGTGAAGGTTGAAAGTCTTAAGGAGGCGTAAGCAAGAAGAAGTGGTTTAAACTCAAAGGATCAAGACAAGTAAGTAAAGGTTTTGACTTGTCTTGTGTTATTTTATATTGTGGATAATTTGGAATATGGTTTATCCATTATTTCCTTAGTTTTTGAAGGCATGTTTTTCCAAGGGGATATACTGCTCAAATTTCTTAGATGGACTAGAAAATGAGTTAGAAGACAATTTGGTTCATAAAGTCTTAAAATTTGTAAAGTTGCATTAAAATGTTACTTTACGCGATTTATGTAATATTTTGGGTTGATTTAAAAGTGGTGAAATTATAAGGATTTTGAAGATTTTAAGGTTTCCAAAGGGTTTGCCACGAAAATTTGAGTGAGAATAAGGTTAGAAATAATTTTTAGTACCTAAGGGAATAAATTGTACAAGTTGTTAAAACTGCTAGTTTTAACGGTTTGGAAGGCAGTCGACTTGTACACCATTTTCGATCAAGTTAATGATGTCTATAAATTATGAAATTTTCCAGATTTGAAGTAGACATCTTAAGCTTTCTATTGATATATAATATGTAATTTTAAGAGCTCTGTACAAGGAGGAATTAATTTTGTAAGATGACCTACGTTTTTGAAAGTGAGACTTGAACAGTATTGGGAAATATTAAAACTGGGAATGATTCAGATTCTCTGGGCTTATGGGACTATTTTTCCAAGACAATAGACATGTTAATGGACATTTGAGTTTTGGAAGCACATCAATTGGACTTTTGTGCATTTAATTATGAATTTGTAAAGTTCAGTGAAAATTCTGATTGGAAAAGGAGTTAATCCGAATTTGTAAGGTTTAAGTTGGATAACTTAATATCTTTGGGTCACAAGGATCCTAAATGATGATAAGAACCCTTTTGAATATTTTTGGAGAAATGGAATAAAGTGGTCATTAATTGTAGTACCTTATAAAATAAGGGGAATTAATATTATGATGATATTATTTTAGGAATTGGTTCCAAGTGGTTCAAGCACCAGGAGAATTATTTTTAGCTAATTGGAGTTCGGTAGTAACTTTCTCTCACATACTCTGTGTGCCTTTATATGTATGTATGTACTATTGTGATATGTGAATTGTGAATACTTAACCTTATCGCGGTTGAGGAAGGGAGGTAGTGCCCTAGAATGTGGGGTAACCCTGGATGCCATCACGGTTGAGGCCGGGGTGGTAGTCCGATAAGAGAATTGTTGTATTTGTAGAATGAAGGGTAAATACCCATTTGAATATCCAAGCGCTGTGCGTGCGAATGAACTGCTAGGTTCTTGAATATGGTTGAACTGCAATTTTGAAATTGAACTTGAATTTTGAGTTTATTTGAATATTGAATTTATTGCAACTGGTTATCTACCATGTCGTGCATGCATTTTATGTGAGTGATTAACGTTACTGCGGGATTCGGTTGAATCCCGGATATTCCACAAAGTTCAGGACGGGAACACAATAGTGGACGTGGCTCACGTGGTAAGACAGTGGATACCGGTAATTGATGGTGCTGGACCGAGCCGAGATCTGCCGTTTATTTTATATGTTGTGTATTTTGATTGTTATGAAAGTTTGTAATATTTGTATGAACTTATAATGGTTTGTGGCTATGTAACCAGACTTTGTAATCAATATTACTATCTTTGGAACCAAGTATGTTTATTAAGTGTGCATTTATCTCGACGAATGTCGGTGTACCGAAAGGGGTGTGACATATCCCATGTAAAATATTAAAAATCATGGGGTCACTTATGATCCCAAAATAATACTTAATTTTGCCTCATTATTTTTTAAGGGAAATTATCCAAAAATTCCTAAAATTAGAGACAACATACTTTCTAATTTTTTATAAATATTTTACTACCTCTTGGGATTTATCATAATATTTTTAGGCCATTTAATGCTCTAAAAATACATTTTAGCTCTTTATCTCTCCTAATTTCCATAGTAAACTATCGCCCTTTCCTAATTATCCGCACTCCTAATTATCTTTGTTGGTTTTGAAATGACTTCGAGACCGCTCAATCCGAGATAAATTTCATTTGGTTCATAAAAGATCCAGTGGTAAAAGACTAAATTTCTATATCTTGAGGTAGAATTTCATTTCTATATGTTCTCATATCTCCCGTTGGCTCTTTACCGATTATATTATTATTTTAATCAAAATATCTAGATATTTATTTATTTTTCTAAGCATAAAATATTTTATTAATTTATTATTTATTTAATTATTAATTTAGAATTTCTCCTTTTAAATTAATTATTTACTAATTAATTTACTTATATCTTAATCTAAACAATTAGTCACTAATTACTTAATTACCCACTTACTAATTGTTGATCATTTTCATAATTAGGATTAATTATTATCTCACAACTTTTCAGACCGACATTGATATTTTATGTCTCATGTAAAATATTAAAAATCATGGGGCCATAAAAGGGCTTTTAATATTATTATATTTATGCTTCTCTATTTTTCAAGGAAATAATCCCAAAAATTCCTAAAATTAGAGACAACATACTTCCCAAGTTTTTGTCAATATTTGCAGTCATATGGGATTTACCATAATATTTTTAGGCCATTTTTACGCCTTATAAAATATCTTTTTCAAGGATTTTAGCTCTTTATCTCTCCTAATTCCCATAGTAATTACCTTAGAAAACAAGATAATTATTTCTTATTATTTGAAACCAAATATTCACCTATTTTCAATAGGTATTATTTACCGAAATATGATACTTATCATAAATACGATTTTTAGGGTATTACACTGACATCCATTTTGGGAGATCTATTAAACTTTGTCTGAGAAGTATATGACTTTTCAAAATTTAGCTCACACATGTATTCTAACTCACACTTGTTTTCTAACAATCATCCCCTCAAGTGTGAGTCATATAAACATACTTTCTTTATATATATATTTCAAAATCATTTTCAAACCTTTTAAAGCTCGAAATAAAAATATTTTTTAATTCTTCAGGAACAAACATATAATATTACATCACTAGATAATCTCGGTACTCATTAATAATACTTCAATTTACTTATATATGAAAAATATATATAGTCCACCATATATGAAGATATTCATAATCAAAATAATTTAGAATAACACAGATTTAGGATCACACATATAAAAATTCTTCGGAAGAAAAATCTCATGGCAACATATTTATGATATGGGATCACAATAAATGTAAACAATAATAATTTTTAATAAGAACAAAAATTAAACATCATATTACTCTCTGAGCTTACTTGTTATTTGTCTTGACTTCAAAATAAATCTTGACATATTTCTCTGCAGCTCTTTGCCTCTTTAATATCTCATTGGCAACATTAGCAAACATTTCATTTGATATATTTTTAAACTTCTAATTTACAATTACAATCCCTTGCATTATTATTTGTAAACTTATGGTTTACAATAGCATGTGTTTTCTATGATATCCATTTCTGCCGATATCTTTAAAACTCAACCGGTTTCTTAGAATAAAAATGCATTATTAATGCATAATTTTGTTCCTTCAAGTAACAAAATATTAGCTCTTCCTTGTATTCAAACTCATTTAAATCTCTTCACAATATTATTACTGCAGGAGTAAATTGGATACATTTATAATGAACTTTTAGAAGAACAACCATCTTATGGTGATTATACAATCCCTTTAATTTGTTCTAAAGAACAAGGAGGTCTTTTAATGCCAACTATTTAATTTTGAAACCTCCATACAAATGATGACATATAAAAATCATAGATCAAGCCTATATGGCTTAGGCCAATTTGTCACTTGGCTTTAGGCCAATTTGTGTCTCCTCATGGCTTCAGGCCGTTATCTTCAAGATAAACAAAAAGTTATATATGACTTCAAGTCATGTAATAGGATAAAAATATTCTGTAGACAGAAATTAATAGAACTCACATGCATAATTATTTCAACCGGCCACCATGAATGATAAAAAGGAAGGGAATATTAAAATTAAAATATGTAGACGGTGGACATAGAAGACTTGTTAGGGGAGATATATATATATATATATATATATATATATATATATATATATATATATATATATATATATATATATTATCCACCTATGCAATCATTATCTTATTTTATTTGTCAAAAATTAAACATACTAAAAGATAATAAAAGAAATGAACTAAGAATGAAGGTAGTCCTCACCAGGACTTAGTTCATCAGTAGCAGAAGAATATGATAATACAAAACATAAATTAAGCACTCCTTTATAATAGAAAATTAAAACAATATGACTTCTGGGCATAAAATAATTCAGAATAGAAAATTAAAGTAATATAGCTTTTGGGCCTATTATATCAAAATAAGAAATCAAAATGATATGACTTCTGGTCATATAATTTTTAAAATAAGAAATCAGAGTGTGTATGACTTCTGGTCATACTAATAATATCAATAATATAAAACATCTCATAAAGGAAATCAAAATAAGATATAAAGACAGTAATAATCTCCAATCTTGGCCATGGAACCCAATGTATAAAATAATCGGTAAAAGTATCACTTTAATTCCATATAGTGGCTAAGATTGTCCCAGAAAGATAAAATAAACATATAATTAAATCATTAAAGAGAGAATGAGAAAATTATCCCTTACTGAGAGCTTTCGTGCTGATAACGTGTTATAAATATAAAGATATATGGGATAAAAGAGCAAGAGATAAGGAAGAGAGAAATTTAAGAGAGAAAGAGGGGAGTAATTCTCATTCACTTGTGTGTGTCAAGAATACTTGTACATGACTTCTATTTATAGACTTTCAAGAGGCTTGTACTACAAGCCATCATTATTGTAAAACTTAGGGACCAAGTAATACTTGCAGAATAAGAAAAGGAAACTTGGTGATAAAGTTGGCTTGGAGAAGAAGCCTTTTGTTGGCTTGTAGAGGAAGCCAATGGACATCCACATTAATATTCATAACAACTTTTAATTTGTTTTAAGAAAATAGCAGGCGATATATGTTTAACCATTCAAGGAATATTCAGTCCATAATTATTTTAATTTCTAACGAGTTAATAATTGAGAAAATCTCATATAAAGTTACTTAAAATAGGAAAGTTCTAAATTAGGTTGATAAATTCAAAAATCCTTAATTGAGTCATTAATCCAATTTGAGATTTCAAAATATGTGTAAAATGGCTTCAATACCCGCTCCCCTCTTAAAAGAGCTTTATTGCTCTATGACTTTATTGTTATATATATCAAAATTAATATATAATAAAATAAACTATGATTTTCTAAATCAATTAAAGAATTTTTTTAAACAGGTTTTTTTTTTTAATAAAAAAAAATTGATGTAGTTATTTTTATCAAATGAAAAACAAAGGAAAACATAAGCATACCAATTTCAGTTTCCGAAAATCAATTAAATAAAAGTCATTTTTATTTATATAAAAAAAGTCACTTTTACCAATGGTTTTCTAAACAAGCTCTGAATTTTTTCCTAAACACATAAATGTAGTATTTCCTAAAATATATTTAGTTAAGATTTCAATTTTCTAACGTTTCCATTCTTTAATATAGATTATTAAAATTAAATATTTGTTTCTAGTAAGAGGCGTGTAAATTTGATATGCTTCTAAATATATTTTAGTTAAAAAGATATCAAATACACTTTGAATTTCACAAAATGTTGTTCATATTGAAATATATAACTTTCAAAAAAAACAATTTATACAAGAAACATTTATGGTAAAATTTATACTTAATATATTTATTAATTTTTTTATAATAGCATATATTATACTTTTATTGAATAAAATTGTTCATGTTAATAAATGAATTCCTTATTTAAAAAATATTGTACGTTTTTGTTCTTATGATGATAGTTAATGTACATTTTTTGGCCTGAAGGTTATACTCGTAGTTAATACATATTTTGTTTTATTAAATATTAATGTTGATATAAATAAATAAATAAAATATATATATAGAGAGGGAGAGATAAGTTATAAAGTAGTCAAAGTTTTTTTTTTTTAAATAATTAGGAGAGGACATTTAAGTTATTTTACTCACATTTTGAAATCTTAATGACTTAATTAAGAATTTGTTAAATTTGTCAACCTACCTTAAAATTTTGTTATTTTATATAGGATTCTCACTTAATAATTCATACAGCAAAAATACAAAAACTGATTTTTATTCCTAAAACCAACTTTTCAGTAAAATAGAAATACGAGGATAAAGCACAAGAACGGCGATACCAATAGATTCTTCTCGCTAAAGAATCAGACCATTGATTGGAGGGTTTTCCTCTGAAGATCGCTTCTTTGTTCTTCCCAATCGAGCTCGATGAAGCGGATTGTAGTAGCCGGCGACATGCCGTTTCTTCCTGAAGAAATCATCAGAAACATTCTCATGCGACTTCCAGTAAAAACCCTAATCCGATCCCGATGTGTGTGCAAACATTGGAAAAATCTTATCAGATCCCCATCTTTCATCTCTGACCACCTCCACCACTCCAGTACCCATCAAAACCCTTCTCTTCTTTTACAACGACGTTATGACTTATGGTTGCTTGATTGCAAGATGGAACTCCATAAAGTTGAGAATGCACCTTTCATGTATCCCTCGACTACCTTTAAAATCGTCGGTTCCAGCAATGGTTTACTCTGTGTTGAGGTCGATCTGTATTCTGTATTTTCTCCATCCCTTTTATTGTGGAATCCAGCAACTAGGGAGGTCAGACAGTTGCCTCCAAATAGGAAAGTTCTACCGCTTCCTTTAGATACACAGCTATTTTCCGAGGTAGGATTTGGCTTCAGTCCAATTGATAATGATTACAAGATAGTACAATAGATAGTTTTTAACGGAGCTATGTTTTGGCCTGGTTTATTTGAAAGATAGCAAATGAAGTGTTTTCATTTGATAACACTTGATAACACTTGATTGTTCAATTCCAAGTCCTATACTTTCTGTGTATGAGGACAAACTTGCTATGCTTTGTTTATCTGAGATGGAAGACTCTGAATCTTTGATTGAATTGTGGGTGATGGAGGATGGTTCAGGTGCATCTTGGGCTGAGAAATATTGTAGCTGTCTCATTCCAAGTGTGGTACGCCCGGTGATGACTATTTGGATGAATCAAATTGTTTGTGATGGTGGTGAAAATGAACGTTATCAAGAACCAAAAATTACTCTTTTAAATATCTCTACCAATGAATTGAAGGCGTTTAATATCAGCAAATGTGGCAGGGGCACTGGCTGTGGCTTTATTTTGTACCATACAGAAAGTCTTGTTCCAATCGGAGAATAGAATTTGTGTACAATATTTGTATAAGGTGTAGGGTCATCAGTGATATTAACTAGTAAGCGTACAATGATGAATCAAAATTTGTTCTATTTTTGTTTAATCTCTATTGATGACTGTACTTGTAATCTTGATGCCCTTTGAAGAAGTTATTTAGAATGATTAATGCGCATCTATATTCAATTCAATACCAGGTGTGTTTCTAACTTTATTTGACTCATTTATGTTCATTTCTCTTCGGTAGATAGTATATCATTCAACGACGTTTTTGCATCATATGGAATAAAGTTAGAAATGAACTTCTTTTTTGGTTTGCATCATATGGAATATTTGGCATGTTGCACAACGACGTTGAAAAAACTAATTAAAGATTACAACAATAGTGTTACCTAAATAATTTTTTTCCTAAAAAATATGCTGTTACACCTCTAATTTTATTTAATACTTTTTAGCCAGCCATTTAATTGCATTTAATGATTTTTTTTTGGTCAAAGAAAAATTCATTAAATAAATAAAAATCTTCAAAGAAGTGCCATTACAAAGGGAAGAAAACCAAACAAACCAGAAAAACCAAACAACAACTAAAACAGGAAAACAAACAGATACAACAAAGGAAAACAAATACAACAGAAACACTATTGAAAAGAAAAAAAAAACAAGAAAACTAAAGGAAACAATAAAAACTAGCCACCATCCAAATAAGGACTGGAGAGCGAAGGATTATCAACTCCCGCACAAGTCTTCTGAGCCTCCAGAGTTAGAAGAGATAACAAAGCAAGTGTTGGTTGCGAAACCCACCCAATAGTGCACACCCCTTTATAAGCATCAACTGCAAGGAGATCCGAAACACGGTTGCCTCCTCTCGGGGAAAAGGACAAGGAGAACTCAACCATAGAAGACAGAAGACAAACAACATCCTAGATAATACTTCTACATCTCCAATCATACAAGTCTGGTGACTTGGATTCAACACAAGAAATCGAGATAGGCAATCCGATTCAAAGATCAACTTATCATGACCCAGGTCCAGCCGAAGCAGAGCCCTTTTAAGAGCTAAAGCTTCAGCCATAAAGGCAGAAATAGACTTGACCTTATCCACAAAGCCCCATATAAAAAAGCCGACAAAATCACGACAAATTACCCTAAAAGCAGCATCCTTCTCATGAGCAGAAAAGGCTCCATCACAATTAATTTTAAGGCAACCCGGTCGGGCGGGGGGGACCATTTAGTGCCGGGACTATCACAAAGCACCTCGACACCAAATGTTCCCTAACCCCTTTCGCATTGTTAGCCCAAAACTCAAAATTACTTTTTCGAGCCAATTCAATGACAGTACCCGGGTTTGGCTGTCTATGGTCAAAATTCATTTAATTTCTAGCCTTCCAAATAAACCACAAAAGCCAGCAAATCAAAGAAAGATCATGCTTACTCGGTAGGGGTGATCGTCGTCAAAATCCACCAAGCATTGAAATTGGAGATTCTCGGAAATATCGGCTCTAGCACCAAGCGAGCAACCAAACCAAATGCATCTAGTCCAAGGACAGTGTAAAAAGACATGCTCATTAGTCTCCTTGGAAACTACACAAACTAGGCATAGGCTATCCTTGGACCTCCTTCGACGAACCAAAGCATAATTGGTGGCAACTGCATTACTCAAAAGTTTCCATTTGAATTGTTGTACACGAGGAATCACTTTGATCTTCCAAATCAAGTTCCAGCATTGGGTGTGGATTATGGTCGATGAGCCAGCTCTATCCACATTAACATAATTCCAATCTTTCCGGCAATGGTAACCTAACTTCACTTTATATGCCCCATCCTTGGCACTAGTCCACATCAACTTGTCTTCCAACCCATTGGTGGGGATAAGGATTTTATATATGGCCGCCTTGACTTCAGAAGAAACATATTGGTTAATAGGTGAAAGGTTCCACTGCCCATCAACTATCAGGTCACAGACTCTACCCTCTGAGATAATTGGGATATCGGTGATGCGAGGTCTCTCAGGGAAAATAGCTCCTGGGACCTAGGGGTCACCCCATATTCTGAGAGCAGTACCGTCTCTGATGTCCGACCTAAGATCTTTCTTGAGAAAATTTCTGCCATCTAAGATACTAGACCAACACCATGATGCCTTATAGCCTATCTCCGCATTAATGAACTCTTGTTTAGGGAAATACACACCTTTTAGCACCCGAGCCCAAAGTTCAGTAGGCCTTAGCAAAAGCCTCCATGCCGTTTTAGCCAAAAGGGCATCATTCATCATCAATAAGTCCCGAAAACCCATGCTACTTGAACTCTTGCTATTGGTCATAGCTTCCCAAGATTTCCAATGAGTCTTGCCTCAAAGACATTACCGTCCCACCAGAAGTTAGCTATAATGCTATTGATCTCCTTACAAGTCTTAATGGGGAATCTGAAACAATTCATTGGATAAATTGGGATTGCCTGGATAACTGCTTCAATCATTACTTCACGACCGGAAAACGATAGAAGGGAATGACTCTAGCCTTGGATTTTACTCGCTACTTGTTCTCTGATGTAAGCTAAGGCCTGATGCTTAGTTTTCCCCCCAAATGCTAGGAATACCAAGGTATGTTCCCGGATCCTCTGTTGTTGGGATGTTCAACAAACCACTCACCATACTACTCACTGCAGGGGGAGTGTTAGAGGAGAAGAAAATACTGGATTTATCTAGATTAATAACCTGACATGAGGTTGCGCAGTACAAATTCAAGATATTAGCCAAATTAATACAGTTTCTATGACTAGCATGCATGTATAAGAGGGTGTCATTAGCAAAAAAAACTATGAGTAAGAACTGGGCACCCATTACTCAATTCAATACCTCTAAGACGCTTGTCATTTTGGCTCTTACTTATCATAATAGAGAGTACCTCTGCAACAATGATGAAAAGATATGGCGAGAGGGGGTCTCCCTGGCGAATACCTCTACTCGGAATAAAGGATTTTACATTTTCACCAGATAAACAGATATTTAAACTAACAGATCGCACACATTTCATAATAAGAGCCACCCACTCCGAACAGAAAACAAATCGTAATAAGACATTCTCAATGAAGTCCCACTCAACCCGGTCATATGCCTTACTCATATCCATCTTAAGGGAGAACTCATACTTACCTCCAGAATTCTGACGACGAAGGTAATGGTAAACCTCATGCGCAATAATGATATTATCATGAATACAACGGCCAGGTACAAATGCACTCTGATTATGGGAAATACACTCATCAAGCAACGGTCGCATCCTATTGGCCATAATTTTTGAAATAATTTTATAAGAAAAGTTGCATAGGCCAATAGGGCGAAAATGTGAAACATGTTCCAGTTTATGAATCTTGGGGATTAAAGAGATGTTAGTCATATTAATCCCCTCTAAAACAGAGTGACCTACAAAAAAATCATTGACCATAGAACAAATAGAATCAGCAATTTCAGACCATGCAAAATGATAAAATTTACCAGAAAAACCATTAGGTCCGGCGCCTTTGAGCTCCCAAGACTAAATGCTGCAATTTAATCTCCTCCCTTGAGATAGGTAACATAAGGTTTTGATTCATATCCTAAGAAATTTTGGGGTTGATATAGTTGAAGATAGTATCCATTGAGTGTGAACTAGAGGTAGCAAAAAGATTCTAAAAAAAGCTGGCAATATTCTGGGAGATAGCATCCTTCTCTATTAACTAGTTACCCCTATCATCTTTAATACAAGAAATTTGGTTCCTCTGTCTCCTTTTGATAGTAGAAACATGAAAGAAACAAGAATTTTTGTCACCACCTTCAAGCCAATTGATCCGAGAGCGCTGCCACCAATATTGTTCTTCTAACTCTAGTAATCTATCCAATTCACCTTTAACCTCTAGAATCCCTCTAGAAATGTTAGGGGTTCGATCTCTTAGCGTCAATTCAGCCAAATGTGTCTTTAAAAGATCAATATGTTTAGCATTATTGGGGAATTCCTTCTTGTTCCATGAAATTAGGTTCAGCTTGCATCTCCTCAGTTTGTTTAGGAAAGACTCCATAAAAGAAATATCTTGCTCAAAAAGATTTTCCAACTCCCTTTGATTAACTCCAAAAAGTGATCGTGAGATGCCCAGGCATTGGATAAACAAAAGGTGATGATCGGAGGACCTTGCCGGATCAATATTAAATACCTGGAGAGTAGGAAACTGCTCTCTCAATTGCAAGTTGCCCAAAGCCCTATCAATGCGTTCGTGGATGGTATCAGGGCTTTCACGGTTATTACACCAGGTAAAACTGGAGCCATTGTTACCCAAATCCTCTAACTCACAATCATCCACGAAACACTTAAAATTAAGTATCTTCCTCCAAGCTCTAGCCCGACCGCCACACTTCTCAACTTGAGATAAGATATCATTAAAATCCCCAAGACACAACCAAGATGTATTGATATTGTTACTAATTCTTCGGACCTCTTGCCAGCATAAAATTCTGTCATCTTCATCAGTGGGACCATAAATAAAAGTGATATATGATGGAGTAGAAAAAGCAGCAGACATCACATTAGTATGAATAATATTCGAGGATGAGAATAGAATATTAACCGTAAGCATATCAGACCACCATAAAGCTAGGCCACCGCTTCTTCCCACTGGATTAACTATCCATTCTTCACTGAAGCCACATCTACGTCTCGCCTTCCCTACGTATCTTGCCTTTTGTTTAGTCTCCATTAAGAAGACTAAATGCGGTTTTTTCTGGAAGCACTCTTCCTTCAAGTTTCTGGCTGTTAAGGCAACCCCCAAACCTTGACAGTTCCAGGCTAACAGATTCATGGTGAACCGGTGGTTGGTCCCATCCAACCACCGGCGTTTTGGGGAGATACTTGTTCATTTTCCTCCTTACAAATATTGTCTTCATTCATCCAACTCTCAGGAAAATCAATCTCAAAAGAAACTTCAGATTTACCAAGCGAACCTTGTTCAATATTAAAACTCGGACGACGTAGAAACTTTTTCACTGAACGAAAGTTCCTACTTTTCCTTTTTTGAAATTGAGCCACTGGTTCCTTCCTTTTATTTAGTTCCACCTCAGATTCAACAAATAATTGCCTGCATTTTTTGCTCTTCTCCATACCAAGCTCTTCATCATAAGGGCGTTTGAGATTAATCCCCTTCAATCCAAGAGACACAGCAGATATAGGGGAAAGCCCAACAAAAGGGACAATGGATTGATGCTTCGGTTTTTCTTCAGGAAATTCTACCTTGTAAGGAAGAGAATTAGAATGTGGATCAGGATCTCCAATTTCCTTACCATTAAATCCCATCTCGGTTGGCACTAATGGGATAATTAGGGGTTGAGAGCATGGTAGTTAAAACGTAGTTTTTAGCTAAAAATAGAAGGAGAATGAAAAATCGTAAAACGTAAAATCGTAATACAAAACGTAGTTTTTACCTGCATATGTATATAAAAAAATTCAAGAAAAGTAAGATGATAAGTAGATATTTTATAATTAAATAAGTATAGATTTTGAGATATATTAGATTAAATTTATTAATATTATACTTATTTAATTATCTTTTATATGTTTATCCATCTTTTAATTAAACATAGGATAAAAGAATATTATAACAGAAAATCTATTGATATCCTATTTTATTGTGCAGGGGATATTATGTGATCTAAGAGAGGCAACAAATTAAATTGAAAAGGATACAATATAATATAATATATTATATTAGAAATGACGTGGGGACCACACATGAATTCAAGAGATAGATCACGCACAGTGAGCAAAGAGTCAAAAAGATATGATATATCATATCTTTAATGAATTGAAGGAGAGATGCGTCCTGACCAAAAAAAAAGGAGAGATGCGTGGGGCCCAAGGAGAGATGCGTGGGGCAGATCATGGCTGGTTTTTTCCCCCACGTTTTTTGCAAAAACGCAGCGTTTTTACGTTTAAATGCTGCGTTTTTACCGTTTTTACTCTGAGTCCGTTTTTTCTACAAAGAAACACGTTTAACCCAAAATAAAATGTAAAAACGGCGTTTTTACCGTTTAACGCGCATTTTTGACTACCATGGTTTGAGAGGAGACAGGGACCACGGTTTGTATAGGGAGTCATCAGAGCATATAAGTGGGCTAGAAGTATTGTTGGATAAACCTCCATCCTGCAAGAGAACGCCAAGCCCAGAAGAAAAGGAGGGATCATTTAATTCCTTGCACTTAATAGACCGACGACCCAAGGGTTGAGGCCCAAAACCTATTTTCTCATCCAATCTCCTAGGATTCCCTGTAGTCACGTGCCACGTCCTCCTCAAGCCTGTGTCATCCACTACACATTCGGTCACCCACTCTGTTGGTGCTTTCGGCGTTGACTGATCAAGAGCAGGGCCTGCAACAGACCCCTAGCCAGATTCGACCGTTGGGGGTGGAGGTATCGCCGAAGCATCTTCTTACCGGAGATATCGACGTCGCCTACCGGCGAAGGAGTCCGGCGAGCTGGTGAAAAGGTCTCGGGGATTGGTTGAGAGATTAGGCTCGGTGATTCCCTTGGATTATCTTCGCCTGACGGAGTTGTGCTGCCTCCAGAGGTTCCGGCAATACACGACATTTCTGGCACCGGACAAAAAGACAACACTTTCCTGGTTAAGTCATCCTTACCACTTGACTATGAGCTTCCTCGGTAGGAGTTATGAGGATTATTTCCAGAAAAACAGGTTTCCGGCCACCCCTCCTGACATGTTTCTAAAATATCCTCAAAAGTACACAAAGCTTGAGTACACATCCAACTACCAAATTCGTGATCAACCCCTGCACCCTTAGAAGAAGAAGGATCCTTGCAGCCTCGGCTATCATGTCCGAAACATCCAAAACTGTAGCAAAAGCTCTGCAACCGTTCATACTTAACTGAAACCCAAGCTGGTTTATTCTTTTTCCTCGGAACCCAAAACCCGGCAGTGAGAGGAGCGTTTAGGCGAAGGAGAGTTCTAAATCTCACAAAGCTATGGGTAAGCTTCCCTTCAACCATTGGTTGTTCATACACTACTGAAGATCCTACTGCCTCTCCAAGTTTTTTAGCATTAGAGCCATTAAAAGCTTCAAGGGGAAGGCCATGGATTGCAACCAAAAGGGAGTACGGCTAAAATCCACTTCTTCAAGAACCATATAGTGCTCCCAAATCTGGAGGTTCAGCAGGTGTTCTAGAACAGACCAAGGCCTTCCTTTGAGAATCCTTGAATAATCGTCAACCTTTTTAAAACGGAACAGAAAAAATTAGTCGGTTTCTGTCCAAATCATGCACTTCTAACTCATCATCAATATGCCATCCTTTCTTTATCATGGTAATAACTGTTGGTATATTTAGTTTCTTGCCAGATTCGATCTTACCAACCAAGGTCCCACCATGACTCTCCAGTCTCCACAATCTGATCCAGGTCCAACACAAACTGTTTAGGTAACTTAGCTTCTCTGCTCTGTCCTATCTCCATAATTTTACCACAAACTAGAGCAGTCTTCACGCAATATGAAACACCCTTCCCTATCACCACCAAGGAAGGATAAGAAAAGGGAGGGGGGGGGGGGGGGGGGGAGTTTCAGCCGGCTCTTCACAGCAAGACAGCCGGATGGGGCTCACAGAGGAGGAGGGCCTCACAACGCACACACGCGGAGGGGGAGACTCTCGCAGAGGAGAGAGGGGAAATTACACTCACCTTGTTCATTTAATGATTCAACGATGGTTATTTTTTTTTTCTTTTTCATATAAGTCATAATACATTTGTTATAAATATGTGTACATCAGTTTACAGCGAAACAATTAAAAGGACAAGCATTTAAAAACCGAAAGGTCCTGGAGCCTGTATCCAAAGCAAACTTGACCAAACCAAAAGAATAGAAGTTCAACAAAGGGGAAATATCTTGCCATAAAGTTATAACATAGTCCTCTTGAGCCACTGGGAGGTCCTTCCTCCTGTGGTCAAAGAGAGCTGAGTTTGTGATCCAGTGAAGGCGTGCTTCTAAAACAGCCGAGACCAAAATGAGAGAGAGCTGGAGATAGATAGATAGATATACACACACACACATTAGCAACTGTATTGATTAGCCTTGATAGCAAATCTAAGACTTGCAGAAGAGTTTCCTTCTTAATTATGAGAAATTCTTGTATGAATATGTTTTAATTTTCCACTTTCTTTTTATATAACCAATCAATCAATCAATTAACTTTATATTAGAAATATTGTAATACCGGTTAGTAACTCGTTTAACTAAAAAATGGGTGGGATAATCACACCATCAAAATTACCCATCCGTAATTATTGGGGTTTGACTATATAAGGAAAGAAGCAACTTGAATTTGAAATTATACGTTAATTATATTAATACTGATATTAATGTGGTCCAAGCATACCAAAGAGCTCCATATTCCATGATTGTAGGGATGTCCAAGCATACCAATTGCTGCAAATGAAAACAAGGTTTTACTATTTAGATTAGGCTAAAGTATACTTTTAGTCCTTTAAGTTTTACATAAGGCATACTTTTGGTCCTAAAATTCTAACACCGTTAATGTTGCTTACGGAAAATATTTAAACCGTTAATGTTGCTTACGGAAAATGCTGACGCAGCCCACTCAAGTAATGACTAACAGCATTTAATTACAAAAATTTTATAATTCTTCAATTTACCCATATTTTAAATTTAAGATTAATAGCATTTAATAAAATAGTCATCACTTAAGTTTACATCATTATCACTTGAGTTTGCATTTTCCATTAGCAAAATTAATGGTGTTAGAATTATAGGACTAAAATTATACTTTATAAAGGTAAGAGAAAAAGTATACCTCATATAAACTTAAAGGACTAAAAGTATACTTTAGCCTTTAGATTATTAAACAATTTTTTTATACAATCGAAGTTTTGATATTGTCCACTTCATTGAATTTTTTAGATATTTTTCAATTTACACGTATTTTAAACTTAAGATTAATAGCATTTAATTACACGAGTTATTAATCAAG
Source organism: Acacia melanoxylon (assembly GCA_019022615.1). NCBI lineage: Eukaryota > Viridiplantae > Streptophyta > Magnoliopsida > Fabales > Fabaceae > Acacia > Acacia melanoxylon. Next base: position 4,284,156 of record JAFJYJ010000010.1, read on the forward strand.
TTTACACCGTTATTACTCAAGGGCGGTTTCCGTTAATAAAATTAACTGTGTGACCAAAAGTACACTATAAATAAACTTAAAAGACTAAAAGTATATTTTAAACTAAAAGGAATATTGAAAAGAGTCCTTTATTTTTTTTTTATGTTATAAAATAAATTAATGATTAATCAACCTTGACCATTGAAATCATTTTGTTACAAAATGCGGTTGGGATTTTTTCTATTTATAGGTTTATCAGAAATATCAGTCTATATATAATCAATTTTTTCATATTTAAAATGATTAAATCACCTTGATGATTGAAATCATTTTGTTACAAAATGCAGTTGGGATTTCTATTGACTATTTTTTACGTTTATTAGAATATATTAGGCCACCATATATTCAATCTGTTATCATTTGGCATAAAAAATTCTTCAAGACAAACAATAATTTCAAAACATTTCCTAAGAAAAAGGATCTACAGTTATTTATCAAGAAAAAAGTTCAATATATTACCCCTCATAAATGTATTCAGATTCTTTAGGCCAACCTAATTGTTTTTTGGGAAAATTTCATTTAAATACCAGATGAATTTGCAAAACTCCCAGAGGTTCTCCGAATTTATAAAAAGACTGAGGGTACCAAGGACCTATGAGGGATATGCAAATTCGCGTGAAATTACCTTTCTACCCTTACTTTTAAATAAATTTAAAAAAAATTTAAAAAACCCCACCCCACCACCATCACCACCACCTAGGTAGTGGTGGTGGTGCCGGCCGACGCCACCACCATGGTGGTGGTGGTGGTGGTAAATTTATTTGGCGGCGGTGTAGGGTGGTGGGGTGGTGGGGGTGGGGGTGGTGGTGGTGGTGGTGGGGTTTTGCAAATTCATCCGTATTTCAATAGAATTTTCCCTTGTTTTTTATATCTAAATTTTAACTAATGCTTATTTATTTATATATTTTTTGTTGCTGGGAATAATGGTTATTTATTTCGTCGTATAACATGAGAAAGTCAATGGAATTAATAATAAATGAAATTTGAAATTAATTATTTTAAATCAGTAATAGAAAATTTAATATTTTTATTCTTTTTTTGCCAACAAATTTTTAACATTAACATAATAGCTAAATATTTTAAAAATGTTTTTTATTATAGAATTTTTGGTTTTCTATCAAATATGGGGATATATAGTTTTGTTCCTAGTGCGTGCATAATTTGTCGATGATTTTCTTCAAATTGTTTGGGATTGTGCTTTTGTTGGTGAAAATCAAAATATGAAGTTTTGGGTGTTGGCTTTTAAGTTTTAACTTTTAAAGATAAGGGGTTATATGCAATTGATCTAAAATTGATGGGATTTATTTGTATTTTAACCTAAACTTATTGCTTTATAACTTGAGAAAAATGCTACAGTTACAAATAAATAACAGATAAATATATTTAAAATTTTTGATTTCGTTCTATTCTAATTAAATTTAATATTTTTTTAGCTAATCTAATTTTTTTATTGATCAAATTTTTTATTTTTATTTTTATGATCAACCTAAATAGTTGGAGGGACATTTAAATTACTAAAGCGTTTGACATTGAAATCTTTTTCCCCCTAAACAAGAGATTAGAGATTGGAAATCTGATAACAAAAAGGTTAAACGTTTTTTTTAAATACATAAAAAAAGCTAAACTTTAAATTTGTTTACTGTTAATGGGAGGTCGAATTAATTAATACTTATCCTCACCGGAAAAAATCAATAGAAAAATAGATTGGAAAATTATAATAAAAGACGTAAGAAAAATAATGTTTATTAAAAAAGATCATAAAAATAATAATTATTTTGAAGGCCAGAAATTAAAACATTAAAATAGAAAGACTAAATTGCCCTCTACAAGATTTCCTATATTCTCTCTTAGTAAATTATAATCTGGGCTGCAAGAGGAGTTTTGGACGAGGAATGACATAGACGCAGCCAATAAAAAAAGAACAAGTTATTTAAATTGGTTTCTATTTATCATTATCCATCAATCATTGCAGATTTTGATTTAGTTTTAGAGAATATAGAAAATTTGGCTAAGGGTAATTTAATCTTTCTATTTTTATGTTTTAATGTCTAGTTCTTCAAAATAGTTATCATTTTTATGATTATTCTTAATAAATAATATTTTTCTTAGATTTTTTATCATAATTTTTGTAATACCCTAAAATTCCTATTTGTCATAAATACTATATTTTGATAAATAATACATATTAAATACAAAGGTGAATATTTGTCTCAAGAAATTATAATCTATTGATTATATTTTCATCCAAATTCCACTTTGGAATTAATTAACGAATGGTTAATTATGAGACATTATTTAGGAGCTATTTAATATGATATAAATAGCACATAAAAAGGTAATTAATTTATAACCAAAAGGAGGAATGTAATATCCCAAATCTTTGGATTTGGAAATAAGAAATATTTTATGGGAATTTATTATGAAAATTTGGCCTAAATAGTTTTAAAGCTATTTTCTGGATTTTGAGGCCTATTTTCCCAATAATTCAAGGAAAAATAGTTAGAGGATACTTTTTGGTCTAGAAATTTTAGAACCAATATTTTATGACCTAGAGAGTTAATTATGGAAGAAAATTCTTATATGGAATTAAGGATTTTATTTTCCAATACTTATTTAATATTTGTAAATAAATATTAAATGGTAGTTGGATATTGGTAGATATGTATAAGTTGGTATGAATGTTTGGTGTAAGAGTGTTTGGTGTGAGTGTTTGGTGTAAGAGTGTTTGGTTTGAGTGTTTGGTTTGAGGGTTTGGTTTGAGTGTTTGGTTAAGGAAGAAATGTAGTTGAAATAGTCTTGAATTTTGCTATATAAAGAAGACTCTTCTCTTCATATTCTTCACACCAAAATCAGCTCAAAGCATCTGATTTTAAGATTAGAGAGTGAGTAGAGTGAAGTTCTTGGAGCAAGGAAGAAGTAGTAGCAAGGTTCTTCAAGGGTAAGTTCTCTAGTTCTTGAGTTCTAGTTTTAAATTCATAGATAAGTAGTGTTTTGATCTTTAATTTTCCAATATATTTTTGTTATCATGTTTTTATGGTTAGAAATGGTTTTATTTTGAAAAAAATGATGGAAAAGGTTATATAGCAGAATTTTTGGAAGCTAATCATAAAGTAGCGAAACTCTGGCGAAATTTTATCGGTAAGCAATATTTGAAGTCAGGGGTAAAAACGTCAGTATTTTATATTGAAGATGAATTTATAAAATTTGGAGAAAATTCATGGTTAAAGTAGACATATAGACCTTTTCAAATATACCAAGATTGTATTATTTCGAATTCTGTGCTAGGAGCTATAAATGTCCAAAGTTGGGCTACATTTTTCTGGAATATTTCTGGACAGAGGATGAACACGTGAAAACTGGGAATGAATCACTAAATCTGGGTAACAACCAGTATTTTTCCACAAACGTAGATATCCTAAGGATTCCGGGGAATTTTACGGATCCTCGTTTCGAGTTTTCTAGAATTACTTATGAATTTTCAAAGTTAGAAGTAAATCTGACCATAATGCTGAAAGTAGCGTTTTTATTAAATAAAATGTAATGGCAAAATGGTAATAACAAATCCACCAAGGGTAGAAAGGTAAATTAACCTTTTGGATATTATTCTAAGCAATATGGTAATATGTTAGGATATCCAAGGATTCTGGAGTCAGATTTGAAGGACGGGCATATTACTATTCATAGTGCCGTATTTATGAATAGTACCGTATACATGAATAGTAATTACTATTCACACGGAAGGAAGGTACGTTCGCGTACAGTAACTTTAACTCTGATATGTCTTGTATGCATGTATGAGATGTAATGATTCATAAAGTCATGGACGGGACTCTGTCTTGGGTCATGCACTGTGACTAAGTTTATGGGGCTTAGATCACCACATATACATTCAGCTTGATACGGGTTATAGTCTTGATAATGCCGTGAGATTTTTTCCTAGCGTTGAGGACACAAGTGTACATCGTGGCACAGGTGGTGCAGACTATTCAACTATACATGGATTTGTATAGATAACTTTACATGTGCTGTGTGCTATGTACTGTTGTTGTGTTGACATTACATCGCGTGTGCTATGTATTGGTTAGTCTTTGAAATGTAATGAATATCTGTCATACATATCTTTGTTATACTTTTCATATGAGGTTAATCTGTTACCTAAGATTCAATTTGTTTTGAATCTTAGACTTGACTAGAGGTTCAGGAAAGGAACCAGGATTTATGAAGACGTTGTGAATGGAGCCATGAGAAGGAGCATTAATGGACGGAGCCGTGAGGAGGCACCGGTCAAAGGAAATGCAGGAAGAAAGTCAACATAACCTACCTTATGACATGAATCTAATAAAGTTACTTCACATCATTTGGTGCTTAAACTAGAAGGGTCGTCTATGTGGTTCAGTCAATCGCCACCCTAGCACGGTGAGACTTCCACTAGACCTACCCGGCTGGCCAAATGAGATGATTTAATTGAGTTAGGTTCTATGCCCCAAGTCTACTCAAGGCTTGGTTGAAGGGTATAGTTACATGTAAGAATTGTAATTATAAAGTTTTGTATTACTTGTATCACATGAACAATCCTTCGGGAAATTTATAATATATCGCATATCGTCGCATCGCATATGTCCGAGTATTTTTATATCGATTACTCAATTGTTCAAATTTTTAGTACATGCTCTCCGTTTCCGCAAAACGCTAGCGAGTAGCACCTCAAAACTCGATGAATTTTTATAAAACCACGTGTCACCGGCACGATTTATGCTACGGAATTTGGGGTGTTACAATTTTACCAAACAGATTTTTCAAGATAAATAGAAATATACATCATCAGAATGCGATGCAATAGATTCTTCCTGCAGAAGAATCCCTAATAGTCCCATTGATCGGAAGGCTTTGCTCAGAGTGATCCCTCGTTTGTTCTTCGCAATCGACCGCGATGAAGCAGATTGCAATGGCCCGCGACCTGCCGTTTCTTCCTGAAGAAATCATTACAAACATTCTCATACGACTTCCGGTAAAATCCCTAATCCGATTTAGATGTGTGTGTAAAGATTGGAAAAATCTTATCAGAACCCCATCTTTCATCTCTGACCACCTCCAGTACTCCAGTACCCATCAAAACCCTTCTCTTCTTTTACAACGACGTTATGGCGTATGGTTGTTTGATTGCAAGATGGAACTCCATTGTTCATATGTTCATGCACCTTTCATGGATTCCTCGACTACCTTTCAAATCGTCGGTTCCAGCAATGGTTTACTCTGTGCTGAGGTCGATCCGTATTCTGTATTTTCTCATTCCCTTTTATTGTGGAATCCAGCGACTAGGGAGGTCATACAGTTGCCTCCAAATGGGAAAGTTCTACCGCTCCCTTTAGATACACGGCTATTTTCCGAGGTAGGATTTGGCTTCAGTCCAATTGATAATGATTACAAGATAGTGGTAATTTATTTTGCTCATCCTCTTGCCGCCCTAAAGCATGTTGTAGCAAATGAAGTGTTTACTTTGATAACACTTGATTGTTCAATTCCAAGACCTATGCTTTCTGTGTATGAGAACAAACTTGCTATGCTTTGTTTATCTGAGATGGAAGACTCTGAATCTTTTGATTGAATTGTGGGTGATGGAAGATGGTTCAGGAGCATCTTGGGCTAAGAAATTTAGTAGCTGTCTCATTCCAAGTGTGGGACGTCCGGCGATGACTATTTGGATGAATCAAATTGTTTGTGAGGGTAGTGAAAGGGAACGTTATCATGAAGCAAAAATTACTCTGTTAAATATCTCTACGAATGAATTCAAGGCGTTTAATATCAG